>CM060662.1:30122787-31405287 GCA_030686955.1 Odontamblyopus rebecca
TCCCTTTTTCCCATTGACTTACATTATCGCCTCTCTCTCCGTAACTGCTGCACTGAGCCGCGTCATTTTGGTCTTAAATTGTTCGTATGAACCCGTGACACATGATCCTGAATTTTTCATTACGCTATCTTGTTCCTAAATCCAGATATAAGCATCAATAATGGACCAATCAGATGCCTTCATTCCCCGAGGTCGCTGCCGTCTAGCGTTAGCAACGGGTTTGATTGACAGCTAGTGTGTTTCGTTGCTAAGTAAGTCCCCTTCCTGCTTTTCTGCCCCTTCTACTGTGGGGGGGTCACCCTGTTTTAACAGGTTTGAATGACATTTACAGTTATCCAATGACAGCGCGACTTTCCCGGGCTTTAACCACATTCATGGCTTTAGCAAGTGGATCAAGACATTTAATAAAACTATCATTGGACCGCTGCCATTTTGTGCGTGGATTTAACTGTGTGGACTAATAGTTCATCAAGGAGTGCGTCTCACAACTTTAACTTGTTTAGGGTTGTTCTACTTTTTATTTGTTCCATTAGTCTTAAAATATTGCGATAGACGTTCATTTACAGTTCGTCATGGCTTGTTCGGCATTTAATTGTGTTAATAGACCTTCAAAAACCCCCGATGTCCAGTTTTTCCAGTAAGTGAAATAAATGAAATAAACTGATGGCAACTGATTTATTGGTTAAATAACCTGTACGGACGTGTAAACACCTAGTTTTCACAAATGTGAAAATCTTGCCCGTCAATAATAATTTAAAAATAATTTCTAGCTCATCAGTCTTACATTTTTACAATTCATTTAGTCAGATTTATTATTAAAATTCTTTAAAGTAAAATGAAGAAAATAAGTAAGATCGACTATTTTTCAAATAAAATGACAAAATAAATCCAACTATTACAATAGCTAACATTACTAGAATCTTAACTAGCATAACTTATCTAGCAAAAAGTAAAGTGAATTTTGTTAAATTGTCAACTGTATTGTTGTCCGTACATAACAGAACATATAACTTAAATCAATGACTTATACTTGCTATTTAAAGTTTGATGATAAAAGCTAAAAGTTTCCTTATTATTCTCAAGAATCATCAAAATCCAGCGGTCTGTGCAGAATGGTGCAGAATATCACCGCTCTGAGAAGGGCGAGCACTCCCAGACCAGTAGGGCGGACATATTTAACCACCTCAATCATGATTGGCCTTGTTGTTGCTATGATACTCGCGGTTCGATTTCCAAACATGGAGCCTGGCTCCAAATTCGCTCCTGTAACCGTTAGCATCGGGAGCCTCATTTGAGCGGCGCTGAACGCTATGGGTGACGTCACAGTCACTTAGTCCACTCATATATACGGCCTATGCTTGAAACATGCCGGAGTTCCCCTTTAAATCCTATCAAAAAGAGGACACACAAGAACATTATATCTGAATCTGTATCAGTAGCAGATAGTGACACATGCACTGTACAGTGTAAGAGTGTGAGGATGAGAGCTTGTAAAGTGTCTTTTATAATCTCGAGCCTACACATCTCTCCCCTATGGTTCCACTCCACTGCTCATGGCTCTGCGTTTGTTATGATTTCTTATGTGTGGATTGAATGAGTCAGAGTTGTTGTAGTCACTGTTTTTCTCATGTGTCAGTCGTCTGTGTTTGTGTAGCTGCAGCTGAGTTTCACCTGTCACCACTCACTCTGAAAACTCAGCTCTGGAGGGCAACTTCGATATAATGACTTTCTAAAGGTGCAGCGGGTAACTTTTCTGGTAGATCCTCCACCTGTTTGATCCCATGTACATGTTCATTTTATTTTTGTTTCCTGGAATATTCTACAGGATGGCATTTCATTTACCCATCTCCATAAAGGCAAGCAGGCCACATCACAAGGCCAAGGGGATCCTGATCTTTTGTATCTGTTAATTTCAAAGAACCATCCAAAAGCCTTTTTATATAACTCTCTAACTATTTATTTATCTGAGAGAAGCCAATGTGAGAACTGATTTTAAAGGTGTATGTCATTGCTCTGCCTGAAATGTTCCACAGTAGATTTTATAGCTCAAAAATACATTGAAAAACAGCCATTCTGACTGTGTCGCTTCTCCACAGATCAGACCTGAAACTTGGTCTAGTTTGGTCTCCATGAAGATAGAAAGGTTTAATACCAAACTGTGAAACATTTCAGACAAAGCAAGAACATCTCTGTGGTGAAATCACTTGACACAATGCACCTTTATCTCCAAACGAATCACAAAGAGGGATGAGATGTGTTTCAAATGGGTCAAACCAAGGCTACGTTCACACTGCACCTGAAGTGACCCAAATCAGATTTTTTTCTCCCCTATGCGACCTGTATCTGATCTTTTAATGACAGCCTGAACGACACAGATCCGATTTTTTTCAAATGCGACCCAGGCCACTTGGATATGTGCTCCTAAAACCGATACATATCCGATCTTTTGACATGCGACTTCAGTCTGAACGGCCAAATCGCCAAATCGCCAAATGAGAGGGAGCATGTCCAGCCTTTGCAATTCTAAAGTAAATATATATAATTATCACCTGCTCTGCTTCTGTGCTGAGTTTTGTGTTGGTTCAGGGTTAACCAGGATAAAAAGGCATGAACATTGGAAAGAAAACGTTTTAAAAATTAGATCCAGTTCCAGCCATTCACGTTGAAAAGAGCTGACTCATTCGTGAACCTCACATCACCGGTGTGCAGCCTGTAAGCGTGATCTGAATTCCTGGTACCTCATGAACCATGTCAAATTTTCATTAGACGATCTGTGTAATCCCTCTGCGGTTCAGGAAGGGTGCGCAGCAAAAAAAAGGTTGGATTTTGTTATCTGGACTAAGATTTTTCGAGTGAACATGTGTCGTCTCACTGTAAACTACTGTGCATTATAGTTTCAGAGTAGTTTGCTCTTCTATTCTGACAAAGATTGAAGTTAGCTTTACCAGAGCTGAGTCAGACCTGAAGAAGCCATGTTAATGAGAGGCTAACTCTTTTGTTTAATGTTTAATTCATTTGTTGTGTTGATCCTGTCATTGTCATTTGTGTACATGTGTCTTTATCAGAACAAAACTACATCTGACTCAGCATCTCCATCACTGTCTTATTCTCTTCGTCATATGCAAAAACACACACCAGGTTCTACATCTACAAATACATATTTAAAAAAACTTCAGAGCAAAGAAATGTGGCCTCATAATGACCTTTATCCTATTTATGGGTCAATGACATAGGATTTTCAACAGGCAAATCTTTAAATATAAAAAAAATTAGCTTCTATTAAACTTTTTCAGATATTTACAGTGTCAGATGCATAAATCTATGTCTATCTAACATTTATATTAAGCATTTTTAGTGTAAAATGTCATGTGGTACCATTCACCCAAGTAAACTTTGTTATTAAAACTCCAGCCATAGAATTACTGATATTATTAATCGCACCACATGACATTTTAACACTTTAAGTACGAAAAACATGCAGAATAACTCATGATTTCTGAAAAAAATGATTTGGTTCCATGGAGGTCAGAGGTACGACAGAAATGTGGTGAATTATTATGAAATATGACCCCTTTAAACTGAGGAAATTGCAATTGGACAGCCTCATGTCATTGACCCATGAACTACTTAGTGTTGTGACAAAACAAAAATGTTTAGATAGAACTAGACTGTGATTATCAGGCCGATATTCACACTCCTAAGCATATTTCACAGCCTTAACTCTCCACCAGACGCCAATATTTTATTAATATACTTAAATAATACTTGTTTAAAGCTTAATTTTAACACTTGGTCCAATGCTGATAGTGCAAAACAGCTTTCTTATCCAATTTGTAGTAAAACAAGGCTGTGGATGAGCTTGGACTAAACTTAAAGTAGATCATTTTCTGGGAAATGATCAAATATTGGTCAGTCTCTAATTGTGATACTACGCAAAGGTGGTCTTATAGTTATAATAAAGATCATTTTCATGTCAAAAAATCTGTATCAGTATTGAGCCGTATCTGTTTTACCCAGTCATTTCAGATGCTTGGGTTGTTTTGGTGGCTCGAGCTCTCCCATGACTCTTGTACATAATTTGTCATCATTTTGAGCACAGTCTGATGCCTCTGACGTCACAGGGTACATTTGGGTGTCATGCGGAGTCCTGGATGAGTCAGTCTTTGCTGTGTACACTGACACCCACACACCACAGCTCTGGTCCCGCTGCCCTGGTACCAGCCTCACCTCTGCTCCACTGCACACTCAGCAGCCACGCTACTCTCGCCAGGAAACAGACGGCACTTACTGACAACATAAACAGGTTTATGCTGCAGAAATGATGATCTGATAATGTCCAAACGTCACAGTAAGAAGCTGTAATAATAATGCAGAGTTTGCTAATTGGAAAGTGTTAGTGTTAGTACATTAATAAGGACTGAATACATGTTAATAAAACAAAAATTAACTACCGTAGTCGCACTTTTTTCATGGTTTGGGTGATTCCTGCGACTTATGCTCAGGTGTGACTTGTATACTAAAATATATAGTTTCACATGTTGGTTATTTTCACACTGACGGCCACAAGGAGGCGCTCTAAGCTTGTGTGCCAGTATCTGCTACTCCTATTACTCCTGTACCACTGAAAATGTAAAGTTTAAACATCAACTTATGAAGATAACTGAGAAAGACTGAACACAAATCCCCCAAAAAGAAAATCATATTGTGCAGATTACAAGCTGCAAGAAGTGAAATCTGCAGCTAAAAACGGTGATCGAGCAGCAGAAAGAAAGTTTGGAGTGAGCGAGAAACTTATAAGAGACTAGTTGAAAGAGGAAGATATCCGAACAGCAACGAAGAAAACAAAAAAATAAATACATTTCTTCTCGAAAACACAAAAAGACTTATAGTCCAGTGCGACTTATATATGTTTTTTCTTCTTCATTATGCATTTTTTGACTGTTGTGACTTATAGTCCAGAAAATATGGCACTTATAAACATGCAAATGCGCAGCTACTTAGATATTAATAGTGTATCGACCGTGTGCTTTGTAGTTTATGTTGTTGTGTCCTCTGGCAACACACTTCACCTCTGTTTTTCTGCTGTCTGTTTAGTGTTCAGTGACTCCCACTTAGAAATGCAGGTCGTAACTTTCTTAGATATTGGAATGACAGTGGCCCAAATCGTGCATAATAAGGTTGGAGGTACAAACGTGCACTTTTCTGTACTGTTGTTGTGTCTTTGAGCAAGACACCTGAGCCGGTTTCCCTGCAGGAAGTGTGATTTATGCTGCTAGAGTGTGAAACTGAGAAAAATGACTTGGAAGTTTTTTGTTTTGTCCACAAATATAATAGGTCGGGCTCCCAAACTGCTAGAACAACTAGTATTTCTCTGCTATAGCAACTAGTTGTCAGATTTCGTGTTATACTTTTGGACAAAACAAAAACTTCACAATCATTTTTCATTTCCTTTTGCCTTTGTAGGGCAGTATGGTGCTTCAACAAGAAAGACAAGTAGATTATGACTATTTAAACGTCCTATATCGTGCAAATGTTTTTTTTTTTGGGTTTTTTTGTGAGTTTGAATCTGTTATAATGCTGTCACCTTATCAAAAACATCTACATCTCCAAAGCTCAGCATGTTCTGTTCCACTTTATGATGTCATGTAGTGGTGTTTTTTCTACCTCTGACCTTTTGTTCAATAGGAAATTCCAGAGTTTATATTATTCATATGATTCTAGTGAAGGTGTGTGGAGTTTGAAAACACAGTGGAGCACTTTCTGTACTTTCTTTTAGAGATTTGTGTTAAACATGTGTGAATGAAACAAAAGAATATGACATAGATGAGAAAAGAGGGTAATATGGACCTTTTAAATCATTATATTTTGTAAGAGCCTATTATAGCACTAAGATCTAGTTGTTATGGGTCAAATCGGACCACATTAGTCTATATTAACAATAGAAATAAATGTGTGAGATGTTTCTGAGTCTAAATAAATCCCATGTGGCGGTGCACGGTGTACTTTCACAAACACAGCTGTGCACAAACCAAAACCACACCTAAAAGAGGCAAGGAGGTGATAAGATGCACGATCCTTCTCTCCTTTTGCGCTCGTCTCTGTGTCTCTGTGCGCGGCCGTGCGTTCAGGCGTACAGCGTTCATTCACCACCACAAACATCTCACACCAAACCAAACACTGTGACGCACGGGCTGGACTCCGAACGCACCGCGGCTTTGCATCACAGCTCAGAGGACACGTGTGGCTCTCGGCCCCACATGTGCCGAGCAGGTACAGGAAGTGGGCCTGCGCGGGGAGTTTTTAGTGCTAACACCGGAGCTTTCATGTGCGGTGTGATAGCATCAAAGCAGAATGTTTTGTACCCATTTGGACGGGGGCAGAATGAGGTGAAGTGTTTTGAGGACGCGGGGAGCTGTCAAAGAATAGATGATGGTATGAGGAAGAGATAAAAATGGAGGAAGGCCATGTTATAATGTTCTGTCGTTAAAACACATTCCTGAAGAGGTTTTACATGTAATATATAGGCCCTATCCTGTTTACCACAGAACCTCATGTAACGTCCCTCTTTAAAGGTCTTAAGTTACTCAAAATTGTCTCTTGTGAGTTTTAAGCCATGTTAAAATGTTGTTACCTTCTCAAAAACAGACCTGAAGTTGTGTCTTGTTTCATTCACACAGGTTTGAATAATCCTGTATTGTCTGTGTATCTCCAAAGCTCCAAAAAATGCTCTGTTCCACCTTGTGATGTAATGAAGTGGTAGTTTTCAAGTTAACAGCCAAGTTTTACAGTTTAGTAGAAATTATTTGTTTATTTTGCACATATACAACATATAACAATAAAATAATAAGCACACTAGATAAAAAAGTAGGTGCCAGAAGATGCACATTGCAAAAAACAAAATCTAGCCAAGTTCAGATGACTTGAATTAAGAAAGTTTTACCATAATTTGAGTAAATTTCACTTGACAAGTAAAATCATCTAAGACTTTTCGTACTTAAAATATGAAAATACATCTTGTTACACTTAAAATAAGAAACAAAATCGAATGTTGTTTGAATTAAGAAAAAAACTCTTATTCCATTGACAGATAATTTGACTTGTCAAGTTAAATCTACTCAAATAAAGCAAAATATTCTTAATTTAAGTCATTTTAACTCACCTAGATATTGTTTTTTCTCATGCAAAAAACCCAAAAGAGTTTATAATAAAGCCTAAACCTTATGAATTGAATATGAACATTAAAATTTAACATTATAGCTGTGCATTAATAATAAAAAAAACATTTACAGATCTTAGAAATCATGATCCAAATGACTTTAATGAAGGTGTATGGAGTTTAAAAACACAGTGGAGCACTTCCTGTTTTACCACATGACATCACAAGGTGGAACAGAGTGTTTCCTGTTTTCTAAACACCTACATTTGCAAGGTGTGTGTGTTAAACATGTGTGAATGAAACAAAACCCAACTCCAGATATGTTCTGATGTGGAAACAACAGTAATCACAGATCAGAAACACTGTAATATGGTTCCTTTAAAATGTACAGTGTATGATTTCTTGTATTTAACTGTGATTTGATATTTTATTACTTATTTTTCTATTTGATTTTGACGTGTACATATACATTTATATAATTATGCCTTATTTGACACTTGTATATTGCTGTTTTATGCTATTTATTTATAATTTATTATCCTATTTATATTTTTTACTCCTTGTTATTATATTATATTGTGATGTGTGAGCTACTATGTCCAAATAATTTCCTTTGTGGATCAATAAAGTCTAATAATTATGTATAGTATTATTATTTCCAATACATAAATGAGATGTTAGGTCTT
The DNA here is from genome assembly GCA_030686955.1 of Odontamblyopus rebecca. Classification (NCBI taxonomy): domain Eukaryota; kingdom Metazoa; phylum Chordata; class Actinopteri; order Gobiiformes; family Gobiidae; genus Odontamblyopus; species Odontamblyopus rebecca. The sequence goes on from CM060662.1 coordinate 30,130,630, forward strand.
TTCTATATATTTATTTACTATTTACTTGAAATATGATGATGCTAGTGTCCAAAAAATCTATATGCAGCTAGTTTACAGTACGGCTTTGGTTACATGTGCAGTCTAGTTTGTCAGAAATCGTATTACATAAGCTCTTACAAAGGTACTGTACTGTAAGCAGACATTTTGTGTGGGAGAGGACTTTCCATGTGTCTGATACAAACCCAAACTAGACACAATCAGCCCAACCGCACTATTATATTTATTAAACAATCCCATCAAAGTTATGCAATATGTCAAACAGAGGGAGTTTTTTTTTAACTATCTGCAAAATCCCCTGTGTGGCCCCAGCACCCAGCATCAAAGTACCTGCTGCCATATTGGTCTGCCTCTGCCGGAAACCGTTTTTAGCACATGTTTTATTTACACTGTCACCTCAATGTGATTTCATTTCTGTCGCTTACAAATGCAAAATGTTAAGAGAGTTAAGAGGTCAGGGCGACCTTTTGCCTTTTGTTCAGTAAAGACGGGCAATTCCAGTGCTGAAATCAACCAAATGATTCCGGTAAAGGTGCATGCAGTTTAAAAACACAGTGGAGCACTTCCTGGATTACCACAAGAACTGCAAAAATGACTTACAAGTAGTGAAGTGATCTGTCCATGCAGCAAGATCCTTTTATTTGACAAGTTTTCTGAAAATAAACGACCTCTAGACTAGAATGAAGCCGTCTCAGAAATAGATAAACCTGAAAACAAGATGAATAACCTGATATAAGTTTTAAAATCTTGGTCAAATCAGAGAAATGTGCAGTGGAGGGTTTTCAGTTTGAAAGAACATAGCTTAAACACTGCAAAAAAGCCGTATCAAAAATAAGAAGAAAAAAATAATAATTTTGAGGTAAAAATGCCCTATTTTAAGTGAAATAATCTTCCAGTGCAGTAAGAAACTTTCACTTACCAAGTTTTCCTAAAACAAGACAAAATTCGAATCTTGTTCTAAACAGAAAACACTAGTTTCAAGTATTTATGGCAAAATTTCTCACCTTATTTTGAGTATATTTAGGCTTATTGCTTATTACTGCTTATTTCTAGTATATAACATGTCTTATATTAGGCAATTATTTCTTAAATACATTTTAAGAACACCTAGTTTTTGATCATTCACAATATCTATTCATTTGATCAAATACAACACGAAATCAAATACATTTGAAGCTGCATTTACTGAAATATCACATTTTCCACTTTCCCAACATCTTAGAAATGCTGCACATCTGCACCTAAAGCCACAGGACACTGAGCCAGAGAAAAGAACTGGTCTGAGAGGGAAAAGAGGCTTAACCTGGTTTGATTTAAGATAAAAAGTGCTTAGAATAAGTTGTAATATCTGGATAAGATAAATCAGGATGGAATATGTTAAAACAAATCTTAAAATTGATCCTTCAAGATGAATCTGCTTCATTCGAGTCCGTTTAACTATGCTACAAAATCCTTTTTTTGCAGTGAATACGCAGGGTTTGTGTGTTAAACGTGTGAATGAAACAAAACACAACTCCAGGTAAGTTTGTGATGAAGAAACAACATTATAACAGATCAGAAATAGGACAGGAATAGATCATTACTACTGCAGTATTTATGCTACTACGTTTTATACTTCTGTGTAAAGAGGAGGGACTTGGGCCAGTGTTTCACTCACACCAGCCAAAGGACATGTGACACTAGAATAAACCAAGATACATTTTGGCTGTTTTACGCTTTTACGGTTTTGTTGGAAAATCCGTCCACGTTTCCTGATCTGGACCAAACGTCGTGGACTCGACCGGAGGAGCTGAACAAACAGATTGTTGTGAGTTTGAAAACAGAGCTGAACAGAGCTGATTCTTCCGCTGATAAAAGGTGATGCAGCCTCAGAGCTGCAGCAACCACAACTGTTCAGAGGAGATGTATCTGCCCCCATCTCTCTCACTCCGCCTCTCTGTCTCTTTCTCTCCTCTTTTCTCTCTCTCTCCTTCAGTGATCCACCCTGTCGTCTCTCTCTTTCTCTCTCTTTTACATACATGATGGTACCCTCCTCTCTTTTCTCTCTCTCCTTCAGTGATGCACCCTATCTTCTCTCTCTTTCTCTCTCTCTTATCTCTCTTTTTGTACATGATGGTTCCCTCCTCTCTTTTCTCTCTCTCCTTCAGTGATGCACCCTATCTTCTCTCTCTTTCTCTCTCTCTTATCTCTCTTTTTATACATGATGGTTCCCTCCTCTCTTTTCTCTCTCTCCTTCAATGGCGCACCCTGTCGTCTCTCTCTTTCTCTCTCTTTTACATACATGATAGTTCCCTCCTCTCTTTTCTCTCTCTCCTTCAATGACACCCTGTCGTCTTTCTCTTTCTCTCTCTTTTACATACATGATGGTTCCCTCCTCTCTTTTCTCTCTCTCCTTCAATGGCACACCCTGTCGTCTCTCTCTTTCTCTCTCTTTTACATACATGATGACACCCTCCTCTCTTTTCTCTCTCTCCTTCAGTGATGCACCCTATCTTCTCTCTCTTTCTCTCTCTCTTATCTCTCTTTTTATACATGATGGTTCCCTCCTCTCTTTTCTCTCTCTCCTTCAGTGATGCACCCTATCTTCTCTCTCTTTCTCTCTCTTTTACATACATGATGGTTCCCTCCTCTCTTTTCTCTCTCTCTTTCAATGACACACCCTGTCGTCTTTCTCTTTCTCTCTCTCTTTCCTTCAGTTGTTCTGTTTCTCTTGATGATAAGACCCCCTGCCATTTCTCTTCTCTCTCTTTCTCTTTCATAGGTGATGATACCCTGCTCTCTTTTTTTCTCTCTCTCTCTTGTTATACATGATTATGCCCACCTCTCTTTTCTCTCTCTCTTTCCCTTGGTCGCTCTGTCTCTCTCTCTTCCATAGATGATGATCCCCTCTTCTTTCTGTCTCACTAGTTCTCTCTCTTTTTATACATGGTGGTATCCTCCTCTCTTTTCACTCTGTCTTTCCCTCAGTCACACTGTCTCTGTCTCTTTCTATTTGTCTCTCTCTCTCTCTTTCATAGGTGATGATACCTCGTCTTTTCTCTCTCTTCTCATTCTCTCCTCCTCTTTCTCTCTTTTTCATACATAATGATAGCCTCCTCTCATTTCTCTCTCTCCTTCTCTCTCTTTTTCATACATGATACCAACCTCTCATTTCTCTCTTTCCCTCAGTCGCTCTGTCTCCGTTCATCAGTCTCTCTCTCTTTCATAGGTGATGATACCTCCTGTCTTACTCTCTCCCTCTCTCTCTCATTTTCTCTCTATCTCTTTCTCACTTTTTCATACATCATGGTATCCTCCTCTCTTTTCTCTCCCTTTCTCGCTCTCCTGTGTATTTCATTCTCTGTCTTTCTTTTCTTTGTCTTTCTCTGTCTCTCTCTATCTTTCATAAGTGATTCTCTCCCCCTCTCTCTTTCTCTTTTTTCATAGATGATGATACCCTCCTCTCTTTTCTCTCTCTGTCTCTTAATTTCTCAGTCTTTCTCTCTTTCATAGATGATGATACCCACTGCCTTTTCTCTCCTTCTCTCTTTTTCATACATGATGATGCCCTGCTCTCTTTCTCTCTCTTTCCCTCAGTCGCTCAGTCTCTCTCTCTTTCATAGGTGATGATACTCTGTCTTTCTTTTCTTTGTCTTTTTCTGTCTCTCTCTCTCTGTCTATCTTTCATAGTCAGTGATTCTCTCCCCCTCTTTCTCCCTCCTCTCTCTTCGTTCCCTTTGTTCTCTCTCTCCTTCACCACATCACACCTTCACACCCTCTTGTACCTTCTGAAAACGCTGCATGTGCATGTGCTTGGAGGTTTCCAGTCACACCTCCGCATCTCAGATTAACCAACAGACACAAACACACCACAGGCTCATGTTATGGTAACTGCACCTCTTCCTCTTTCTCTTTTCTTTCTTCTTTCACAAAATCTCAACAGCTCTGACTTTCTGTTCAGGGTAAACACTTGTCACTTGTTTGCGATGATTTAATGGGACAAATTACAGGCACGGTTGGACACTGAGACAAAATGAAAGTAAAACTATACAGTTTCTCTACTACACTCACGTTTTTAGAATAAAGGGCCCATATTTTGCTATTTTCTGATGTTATAATGTTATTTCATCCCCGGTGTTGTGTTTTGTTTCATTCACACACCTTAAACACACAAAAACTATATATACTATATACTCAAACTGAAAACACTTCCACCTTGTGATGTCATGTGGTGATACATTGTGTTTTTAAACTCCATACACCTTCACTAGAATCTTTCTGGATCATTTCAGCCCTGGAATTGCCCATTTCTACCGAACTAAAGGTAAAATAAGGTAAATGTTAACTTGAAAACTACCACTACATGACATCACAAGGTGGAACAGAGCATTTTGAGCTTTAGAGATGCAGACAGACTAATAAAAATGAAACAAAACACAACTCCAGGCATATTTTTGATGAGACATTATAACATGGTTTAAAACTCACAAGAGCCCATTTTGTGTAATATGGGACCTGGGGTTTTATTGGGTTTGTATTGGGTCTTTTATTTACTTTTACTGTTTTTTACCTTTATATAATTTATTGGTATTCTTGTTTTTATTTGATTTGACTAGTTTCACTGTCTAAACAATGATTAGTGGAGTTCAGCACTTTGGAAGCTTTTTGTTTATGAAATGTCCATCCAACCATTTTCTTCCGCTTATCCTCCAGGGGCCCCCGAGGTGTTCCTAGGCCAGTCAAGAGACATAGTTCCTCCAGTGTGTCCTGGTCTTCCTTCCGGTGGGACATGCCTGGAACACCTTCTGAGGGAGACGTCCAGGAGGCATCCAGATCAGATGGAGGAACACCGGCTCTACTCCGAGCTCCTCCCGTGTGACCGAGCTCTTCAATGTATCTCTAAGGGAGCGCCGGGCCACTCTGCAGAGGAAACTCATTTCGATCGCTTGTATTTTGATCTCGTCCTTTCGGTCATTCCCCAGAGCTCATGCCCATAGATGAGGGGAGGGACGTGACTGAGGTAAATCGAGAGCTTTGCCTTTCGGCTCAGCGCCCGCTTCACCACAACGGTCCGATACAGCGACCGCATCACTGCCGACGCTGCACCGATCCGCCTGTCAACCTCACGCTCCATCCTCCCCTCACTGAGAACAAGACCCCGAGATACTTGAACTCCTCCACTTGAGGCAAAGATTCCCCACTCATCCGGAGAGGGCAATGCACCTTTTTCCAGTCGGGAACCATGGCACAGCTGATTCTCTCTTTATGAAATGTGCTATAGCAATAAAGTGGATTGAAGTGGGTTATATATGAGATGTTGGCATCATTTATACATTTATATTTTGATCGTAAATTCTCACGCTTTAACCTTTGTTGCACATTGATTACCGCACTTCTCCACACTCAAAGGTTGTTGGTTGCAAATGGCGATAAGTTTGTTCAGATCAACCTCACACTTCCTTCTTACATATTCAGTTTGAGTTGTTCCAATACACCTGCACATGCATTCAGTGCTCTCCACCCACAGCCAGTGTTACCCACATCAAATACTTCACCTGCACCGGTCTGTGCTACGTCTCCTCTGTGCACTGTTCTCTACCTCTGTACTCCTCTGTTTCCTCCTCTCTTTCCTTTCTACTGCAGTTTCTCTTTCCGTCACACCACGAAGCCCTGCCCACAAAGAGGTTTTCTCTACAGGAATTTGCATAAAACGTGGTGATAACTGGAGAGCACATGACTATTTTCACATCAGTACCACACTACAGAAACATGTACTACTACTTACTGTAATATTTGCTTTTCATTAAGGGAAATGACCTCACTTGTGGCTCTTGCAGTTTCCTCAACTTTTTGGGGAAAATATTTGGCTTTCAGTTTAGATTGTATCAGGACTAGTATTAGACCTGAGTCAGAACTATTACTGACAATTACTATAACTGGGTAAAGTATGTGAAGTAAATGACCAGAGATGAGACAAGGAGTAGTAGTAGTAGTAGTAGTAGTAGCAGAACAAGTAGTAGTGGTAGTTGTAGTAATAGATGTAGTCGTAGTAGTAGTAGCAGTAGTGGTGGTGGTAGTAGTAGTAGTAGTAGTAATAGTAGTAATAGTAACAGTAGTAGTGGTAGTAGTAGCAGAAGTAGTTGTAGTAGTAGTAGTAGCAGTAGTAGTAGTGGTGGTAGTAGAACAATTAGTAGTGGCCGTAGGGTAATAGTAGCAGCAATAGTAGTAGTAGATGTAGTAGTAGTAGCAGTAGTGGTGGTGGTAGTAGTAGTAGTAGCAGTAATAGTACAGTAGTAGTAGTAGTGGTGGTAGTAGTTGTACAAGTAGTGGCACGAGTAGTAGCACAAATAGTAGTAGTACTAATAGTAGTAGTAGTGGTAGTAGTACAATTACTAGTGGTAATAATAGTAATAGTAGTATAGTAGTAGTAGTGGTGGTAGTAGTAGTAGATGTAGTAGTAGCACTAGTGGTGGTAGTAGTAGTCATTGTAGTAGTAGCAGCAGCACAAGCAGTAGTAATGATAGTACAGTATTAGTAGTAGTAGTAGGACCAGTAGAAGTAGTAGTAGCAGTAGTAGTAGTAGTAGTAGTAGTAGTAGTAGTAGTAGTAGCAGTAGTAGTAGTAGTAGGAGGACCAGTAGTAGTAGTAGTAGCAGTAGTAGTAGTAGTAGTAGTAGTAGTAGTAGTCGTGGTAGTAGCACAAGCAGTAGTCGTCGTAATAGTAGTAGCACAAGTAGTAGTAGTAGTAATTTTAGTAGCAGTTGTATAGGAAGCCATAGCAGTAGCATCTATAGTAGTAGTATTAGTAGTATTAGTAGTAGTATTAGTAGTAGTATTAGTTAGAAGTAGGAGCTATTATTAGTTTAGTGGAAGTATTAAGCTATTATCTATAGTAGTGGTAGTACTAGTACTAGTAGTAGTAGCAGCAGCAGCAGAAGTAGTAGTTTAATAGAAGTGGTAGTACTTAATTACTCTTAATAAAAAATATTACTTGATTAGGCTAAAAATATTTTCCAGTCCTGCTCATCATAGTAATGTAAAAACAACATGTAGCTGTATGAATACTACTATTGTTTTGTTTCCTATGTGACTCTGCTTGTGACCGAACAAACACACTTCCTCCACATCTGCTCAATATTCATTTACGGTAAGTGAATGCCTCTTGACTCATTAATGACACAGACTTTTCATTTTCATGTCAGACTTCAAAACAATACCAAGTCCCCGAGCATTTCTCCACAAAGCTAACGGCTAATAGTTTCCAGAAGCTAACCCTGTTCCACTAAACACACTTTGTTCCTCCGCACGCTACAGAGACGCAGTCCAATGTTTATTTCTGATGCAAATATTTTAATTTTTCTGTATGTTATAGACCAAAGTCACAAAGGGCTGTTGTTGGCGAGTTCCTGTGTTTTGAAGCCAACGTCAACAGAAGCAGACGGTTTGACTTCGAGACCAGGACGCTTCCTGTACTGCATCCTTTCAACAAAACTTCAATCAGCAACGTACACAATATGGTACACGGAATTATACTATAAAAGGTTATACGTGACAATATGGAACGCTGAAAACCTGCTAAACCTGGAAGAAGTACTCAGTTAGTTTAAAGGTGCACTTTGGAAATTTCTTGACAGGGTTCTGCACCTGCTTTTGTCCACGGAGATGTTATTGCTCCGTTTGTATTACATTAAGCAGCTCTGACTTACATTTACTCAATTACAGGTGGTTTTATAGCTCAAAAGTACCTAAAAACAGGCATTTCCACTGTGAGCGTGGTTGAAAGTACAGATATCTGTTCTCAAATGTAGTGAAGTAAAGGCAAATGTATACAAAATGTAGTACAGTACAGTAAAAGTAAAGTACAGATACTTCAGATTTCTAGTTAAAGGGGAACTCCGGTGCATTTGAAGCTAAAGTCCATTGCTAGAGGTGGTCGAATACTGTCAGAAACCAAAAAACAGCACAGATCAGTGTTGCCTCAGCTGAGATCTTGCCATGGTAGTGAGTCGATCAAGGTAACAAGCTAGCATAGTGATGGGTCAAGCTCTTAGCGTCCATGTAAAATGCCAGTTTACACTGAAGAAGCTTAACACCACTTTCTAACCCATCTTACAACAGCCACGAGTCTAACAAACAAAACGCTCTGCCTGGTTCACTCATTAGTGTCTGGTGTATGTTATAAAACAACTTATAAAATAAGCAGCCTTAGCCTTACATCTGTCGATTTCCCACTGCACATGCGAAAAGGCAAAAGACTCGACTGCCGACTCCAGCAGCGGCGAGTGGCACGAGCTGCCAGAAAAAAAACACTGAGAATCGACTACTGACGGTGAAGAACAATAGAAACTGAAAGTTGTTGAAAGAAAATGGTTTGGGACTGTATTTTTTTAGTGTTTTCAAAAAACATAATTCACTCGTAAATAAATGGGATTAGAAATGACATCGGCAATTGAGTCTTTTGGGCTTTTGTACGTGCTGTGGCAAATCGACAAGCTAATGCTAAGGCTGCTTATAAAGTTATTTTATAACGTTTCCAGACACTAATGAGTGAACCAGGCAGAGTGTTTTGTTTGTTAGACTCATGGCTGTTGTAAGATGGGTGGGAAAGTGGTGTTAAGCTTCTTCTGTGCAATTTGGCGTTTTATGTGAAAGTTAAGAATTTGCCCCCATCACTACACTAGTTTATTGCCTTGACAGACTCACTGCCACAGTGAGATCTCCACCGAGGAAACCCTGATCTGTGCCGTTTTTTGGCTTCTGACAGAATTCAACCACCTCTAGCAACGGACTTTAGCTTCAAAGGTGCCGGAGTTCTCCTTTAAGTCCACATTTGACCAAACCTTTCTGCAGGTTGTATTTACTTGTGACAATTCTGGCTGATATGTAAAAAAAAAGAAAAAAAAGAAAAGAAAATTGACCTCATTCTACATCTTCATTCCTCCATAATTCCCTCCCTCTCTTTTGTCCCATTCCCAGAAGCCGCTCCACTTCTCCCTGTCTCCATGAGGAGGGACGAGGGGGGGACATCTTGAACTTGCTGTTTTTTTTACAGTCTCTCCGTGAATGGAGGAGGAAGAGGAGGAGGAGGAGGAGGAGAAAAGAGCGGGAGTGAAATGAAAAGTGACACACAAAGGAGTGAAGCGGGGGGTCCGAGATCCGAGGGGCTGCTGTCCTGTCCCTCCTCCAGCCTTTGATGTGCTGCACCGGCCAGGGATGGAGAGAGGAGGAGAGGGAGGTGAAAAAGAGGAGGGAGCAGTACAGGAGGGTGGAGGGAGGAGAGACAGAGAGAGATGGAAGAGAGAAAGGAGGAAAAAGGGGGAGAGGATGAGAGAGATAAGGAGAGAAGAGAGATAAAGAGGAGGAGGAGAGAGAAAGGGGCGTAAAAGAAGAAGAGATGAGAGCAGTGGAGCGAGGGAGAGAGATAAGGAGAGATAGAGAAGAGGAGGAGAAAAAGAGAGGGGGTAAAGAGAGAGGAGAGTGGGGAAAAGAACAATAGGAGGAGGAGAGAGAAAGAAAGGGTAAGGAGGGAAGAGAGAAGAGCAGGGAGAGAGAGATAAGGAGAGAACAGAGATAGAGAAAAAGAGGGGGAAAAGAAAGGAGAGCAGGGGAGAGAGGGAAAGAGATAAGGAGAGAAGAGATATAGAGAGGAGGAGAGACATAAATTGGCATAAGGAGAGAAGAGAGGGGAAGAGGAGAGAAAGACAGGGGTAACGAGAGAAGAGTGAAAGAGAGGAGAGAAAAGGAGAGATGGGGAGAGATGAGAAGGATAAGGAGAGAAGAAAGATCGACAAGAGGATGAGAGCGAGACCAGAGAGAGGGAGACACATAAGGAGAGTGGGGGAGGAGGAGGAGAGAGAAGAGAGAGAGAAGAAGGAGGCGGGGGGAGGGGAGGAGAGACAGAGAGGAAGAGAGAGGTAAGGAGAGAAGGGAGATAGAGAGGAGGAGGAGAGAGAGGGATGACAGGAGAGAGGGATGACAGGAGAGAGGGGAGGAGGAGTGTGAAAAAGCAGAGTAGACGAGGTTCGGAAGTGCGGACAAAAAGAGGCACAGCTGGAGAGATGGAGCGTAAACAGAGCCCACAGGTGCACTCACAACAGAGCAGACACATCGCAGAAAAAAGAGAAAGAAAGAAGAGAAGGAGCTGTTGTTTCAGCATTAGACACGCTCAGGGAGACTTTCTGACGCCCGGGACTGACGCTCAGATGGAAAAAATAATAATAATAATACATCAAATAATAATAATAAATCAATTTCAGGTCACTTCCTGTTCCCACTTCCCACCCCCCACTCTGTTCTGACTTATACATGTTTTGTTCTTCTTCATTATGCATTTTTTGGCTGATGCGACTTATAGTCCAAAAAATACGGTACTATGAAGTTATTTATGTTTTCTTGTTTTCATGACAGGTGGTCTAATAAATTTCTTAAGCACTGTATCTTAGAATAAACAACCTCTAGACTAGAATGAAGCCGTCTCAGAACTAGTAAGTACTGTATTTTTCGGACTATAAGTCGCACTTTTTGGGGGAAATTTATCTTATAAAATCAGAAACCAAGAACCGACATTTCATCTTGAAAGGCAAGTTATAGAAGAAACAAATAAAAACAACCCAATAGAGAAGAATCCGTGTATCATTCATTTGTTTTTCAATATAGAACCAAAAATAATTATTTGTTTCTAAAACCAAAACGAAAAGACAGATAATGATTTGTTTTTTTCATTTTGGATTCATATATACATTTCATATATTTGGTCTATGGGCAGTCAGTGTGTAAAATGTAATATATAAGTCGCACCTGAGTATAAGTCGCAGGATCACCCAAACCCTGAAGACAAGTGTGACTTATAATCCGAAAAAAATATGGTAAATAATACATCTGAAAACAAGATGAATAACCCGATATAAGTTAGAAAATCATCAGAAATCCTCCTAAACCAAGAAGCATTTCCACATGACTGTGTATGTAGAGTCAGGAAAAGCCCACGGACCACAATGATAAAATGATACTGGGCCCACATGTTGAGAAGCCTGACTTTAGAAACAGAAAGCACAGTCTGTCTGGTGAACTGTTTACAAATGACTCAGTGCGTTTGAATAGCGTCCATGGCCACAGTTCCTCCTCTCAGGTCTGATCCTATTATTACATTAAGACACCATGAGTCAGAGCGCCGAGCCCACACACATCTGCTCCAGCTTCACAACGACTGGACCCACTTTGGGATTATTTCTTGTAAGAATTAGCCCGATGAATGTAACAGACCACAGCATTAAAGGAAAGTGAAAGAAGAAGTAAGACAGAAAAACACACTGACCACGTGGTACCAGAGGGTCAGTGGTTTTAGCTTAGTCATAACCCACAACCTGCCGGTAAAATGATTAAAAGAGCTGTGCCTCCTTTTTACTTTTTTTGTTTAAGTTTTTAGTTTAGTCATCTTAAAAAGCTCTAGTATTCCTCATTTACCTTAAACATTCTGAGTGTCCTAACTATTCACCGCAATAAGTTCATCGGCGCTTTTGAAATCTCTCCGAGCCCGAGCTGGGAAGGTAAAGCTAAAGACAACTGGCATGCTAACATGCACTTCCTGATTACCAGTGAAAATAAAGAGGCAGAGTGCACGCGGCAGATAGATTTTGACCTCAAGACCTGCTTCTACAGTACAATTTATATGTACAGAGACAAAACGCATTGTCTTCAAATACACTGGAGAAAATCGTGCACAGAAATGAGTTTTACTGATCAGACCGTCTTTTATTTTGTAAAGGAGATTAGGCAACAGGCTAAGCTAACTTGGTAATGACAATAGGCCCTTTTAGTGTTAGTAAACAGTGGTGACGTAGGCTCGGTTGCGCACACATTTTGGCAACAGAAGTGCAGCCAAAGCTCAGCAGTTTATCGATGTCTGCAAAAGGATTATTGTTAAAAGATCGAGAATATTTCCTCAACAAACGGACTCTGACAATAGTGTCCGACTGCCAGATCCTCGTGCGATCAGTGAGTAAAACTTTAAAACTTTAGTCCACCGGTAGAATATCAATTCTGACAACCAGACATTTTGGTGCTGGAAATGTTTTTATCTTCGTCTTCTTGTCCGTGTTCAGTCTCAATGAATCGGAATGAATGGGGAACAATGACACTTCTGTTGCCAAAATGTGCAAACAGCTTTTTTTAATCACTTCCGCTCTAAAAGTGTCTATTTATAGTGTCTACTTTCTACTGAACAGGACTGAAAAGTAAAATGATTTTTATTATTGTCTGAACAAGCTATCGGGTTTATTTTTAACACATTCAGAGCTGAGCAACAATATTTTTTTTAAAAATCAACTCATTTGTTTTTGATGAACAAATTCAGCACAAATCTTTATCAAAAATTTATATATTTATTAAATCTCAAAATCTGAACAAAATACATCTACTTTACTCTTTAAGCACATTTCCAAAAGGGTAGGTTAATAATATAGTAAGTAGTAAGTAGTAGTAGTAGTTTTTCATGTGATACTTTCACTTTTATTAACATGACATTGTAAAGTGCTGCACAGGTTAGGTATTATTATCATTTTATTTGATTTTTTATTAATTTTTTTACCTTTTATTGCATATCCTTATGTAACAGACATGTAACCCAGGCCGTGATAATGATCTCAGTGTGAATAATCTGGACTCGTCTCATCGCTCTGTGCAAATACACCACACACTCATTCATGGGTAAACCTGGGACCAGCTGGTCTCGCACAAACCCACAACGTTTATTTCTGAGAGAGTGTGAATTTATTTTTGGTTTGGTTTCTTACAAACACAAATAATGCTGCTAGTGATGACGGTTTGAATTACTATAAAACTGTTTGGTTATAAGGAAATCCATCAAAATCACTGCTTTATGAATCAGTTTTGGGTTTGGTGCATTTATTGTTATCTCACATCAAACTATATTTAAGAGGCGGAGAAGAATTACAGTATATATATTCAAAGAAAACATAAAAGCTCACAAACTGGAAAAGTAATAACAGAACACGATAACAAAATAATATTAATAGAGTATAAGTCTTGTGTGTGGGTGGGTTACGCTGCCTGTGCTCTCACAGTCGGACACACTGACTGTGGTGCTTCAGATGACAGCAGCATGTGCCTCATGTATCTGTGCATCTATTTTGCCCTGAGATATGAAGGACCTGATTAGACAAGGGGCCAAAGAAACTGGAACAAGTAAGAGTTTTGTCCTTTGATATAATGATGGATCTCACTGGGAGATTCCTGGTTACATAAATAAAGAAATAAAATAATATTACAGTCACCCAGACACTTAAGTTATGAAAAATAATGAATGTAAAGTACAGAGTATCTGGACTCTTAATAGCATAACATATAATGTAACATCAAAACAACAAAAGTGACAGTGCACCTTTCAGACTGCAGTAAAACTATAATATCAGTGAGGAAACTTGTCAAAACCTGAGGATTTTAGCTTTGACAAAAGCTGCTTGTTTGGAGGAAAGGGGCAGACAGAGCACAGATGTCGTGGGCTGTAACCGGGCAGTGAGCACTGACATTTAGAGTTTTTTTTCTCTGTTGAGTCTTTGACAAAGCCCTGGGCAGCGTGAGGGAGCTGCTTAAGAGTATAAAGCGGGTCACTTGTTCAGACGCAGTGGTCAGATGGTATTCTGGCCTATAGTGTTAGAGGTTGGCACATCCACAGAGCCAGGTGCCCAGTGCTGGGGCCAGCCTCTCAAGCCGTGCCACCTTTCACTCACTTTAAATAGGTGCTGCTCTGAATGCAGCGCTGCCATGGCAGCGTTTGGGCGCACAGCAGGCCTGGACCAACACAAGACTTATGAAGGACGAGGAAATAAGACAGATACACTGCAAAATAAAGGCAGGGTTTACACTGAAGTTAATCTGACCCAGAATATGCTTATATCAGTCATGAGTATTCACTCATTTATATCAAAAACATAAACTTTAGGCCAGTTCAGTATGAACTCTTGGTCATGATCACACAGGTTTGGACAAGAGGTCCAAAACTCACATGTAAATATCACCAGTGACACATGGAGGCAGCCAGTGAAGTGCCTTGCTCAATAACACATTGACAGGAGTGGGGATCGATCACATGTACCTGAGGACATTCTGCATTTAATCAGAAAGTCGGGGTCTGGCTGTTGCTCTGGGCAAGCGTCACTAACACTGATGGATGTGTAAAAGACAAACACATGCAGTATATCTGAGCCTGACCCACTTCGACTTGTTCTGTTGCATTTTATATTTTTTACTTGAACCAACCAAAGCTATTTTCAAATACTGACTGACAAAATCAGGACTGATATTACAGCGATGTCATTTTTATTTTTTATTTTTTACAATGATTAGTCCCTCTAAATAAATCAACAGTGACTCTTTTTTAGAGTGATAAAACGACAGACTGGGACCATAAAGCTGCGGAGTCCAAGTGAAGCCACCAAAACAAGTGTCCAGAGCCAAGCTGCCGAGTCGGGACATTTCCATTAGAACAGAGCAGGAGGAGGAGGGGCTCAAAGGGGCTGTAAACACTGTAGGACACATCTCCATGGAGCCCCGAGCGCTGCTCTCAGGCATCTCAGACCCTCACAGACCCCCACAGACACTGACAGACCCTCACAAACCTCCACAGACACTCACAGACACTCATAGACCCTCATAGACCCTCACAGACACTCACAGACCCCCACAGACCCTCACAGACACTGACAGATCCTCACAGACCTCCACAGACCCCCACAGACCCTCACAGACACTCACAGACACTCACAGACCCTCATAGACCCTCACAGACCCTCACAGACACTGACAGACCCTCACAGACCTCCACAGACACTGACAGACCCCCACAGACACTGACAGACCCTCACAGACCCTCACAGACCTCCACAGACACTGACAGACCCCCACAGACACTGACAGACCCCCACAGACCCTCACAGACCCTCACAGACCCTCACAGACCTCCACAGACCCTCATAGACCCTCACAGACCTCCACAGACACTCACAGACCTCCACAGACACTCACAGACCCTCACAGACCCTCACAGACCTCCACAGACACTCACAGACCCCCACAGACCCTCACAGACCCCCACAGACCCTCACAGACCCTCATAGACCTCCACAGACCTTCATAGACCCTCACAGACACTGACAGACCCTCACAGACCTCCACAGACACTCACAGATCCTCACAGACCACAACAGACCCTCACAGGTACAGACCCTCACAGACACAGACCCTCACAGACACAGGTACAGACCCTCACAGACACTGACAGACCCTCACAGACGTTCAAACCCGTGCACCGGGGCCCTTCCCCCCTTCACCCTGCAGCAGATATGCTCAGGACCGTGTCCAGCAGACGCTCTGAGGGGGGAGAGGTGGAGGAACGAGGGAGTGAAAGAGACGGACAGAAGAGAAGAGAAGAGAAGGTGGGAGGATAAAGGAGGGAGACAGAGGAGAGGAGAAAAGGGGAACAGAGAGACTCACAGAAAGACGGAGAGAAAGAGAAGAGGGTGAAGAATGAGGGAGTGTGAGAAGACAAGAGGAGGGCAGAAGGAGGGAGGGAATGAGAGGAGGGAGAAGAGGAGGGCAGAAGGAGAGAGGGAATGAGAGGGGGGAGGAGAGGAGGGCAGAAGGAGAGAGGGAATGAGAGGAGGGAGGAGGGGCTGTTGGCCTTGACAGAGGACAGACTGACCAGTGTCCAGGAGATGAGGTGTCAGTTTTATTGGTGAGGTTTATGTAAGTGCTGTGATGGAGAGAGGGAGGAGGACGAGTCATTATCATTATTGACTTTATTTAAAACGGCCTCACAGCCAAAACTGCAGGAGAAAAGTCTGTAATGAGGGAGAGAATCTTACTGCACAAGAGTCCAACATTTTATTTATGTCTAATATGTCTGTGTGTTTGTGCCGTAGACTGGAGACTGGAGATCGGGGGGCAATTATTTTTACCATGGGGCCACATGACAAACAGAAAATATTATGGAGAGTTGAGCCAAAATACGGGACTCTATTCTGCTTAATATTCACTGGATTTCATTTCAAATCCTGGTTTAGTCCTGGATTGGTTCTTGTTTAGACCTGGTTTAGTCCTGGTTTAGTCCTGGTTTAGTCTAGGTTTAGACCTTTACTTAGACCTGGTTTAAGCCTGGTTTAGACTTGGTTTAGGCCTGGTTTAGACCTGGCTTAGTTCTTGTTTAGACCTGGTTTAAGCCTGGTTTAGACTTGGTTTAGTCCTAGTTTAGACCTAACTTAGTTCTGGTTTAGTTCAGGTTTAGACCTGATTTAGTTTTGGTTTAGTCCTGGTTTAGACTTGGCTTAGTTCTGGTTTAGACCTGGTTTAGACCTGGTTTAGACCTGGTTTAGACCTGGTTTAGACCTGGTTTAGTTCTGGTTCACTCTCTGGGGTGTCGTACTCAGCTTTATTCACTTTTTGATCTTATAAACCAGGATTATTTTACGTAACTCTTATTGTTTTAAATATCAACTATAAACTATTTGACCAAACCAACCTTCCTGTATCTACATTTTCACTTTCGGATTTTTAAAAAAAACATTTGCCTCAAAAAACAAGGAAAATGTTGTTATATTTTATTTCATCTTTAAATGAACTTATTGCTGCCGCGTATCAGCAGCGTTTAAGCTCAGACCAAACCGGCTTTGATGTCATCTCCGTCTGTGTGATCAGGGGCCATAAAAACAACTCAGGGGCCTCAAGAACCACCGGCCCTGTCTGAAAACACAGAGGAGAGAGGGAAGGAGGGAGGGAGGAGACAGAGAGAGAGAGAGATGAAGGAGAGAGATGAAGGAGAGAAGGGCAGAAGAGACAGGAAAGGGAGAGATGGAGGAGAGAGAGAGGAGGAGGAGAGGAGACAGAGAGATAGAGGAGAGAGAAAAGGAGAGAGATGGAGGAGAGAAGGGTAGAAGAGACAGGAAAGGGAGAGATGAAGGAGAGAGAGAGGAGGACAGAGAGATAGAGGAGAGAGAAAAGGAGAGAGAGATGGACGAGAGAGGGAGGAGAGAAGGGCAGAAGAGACAGGAAAGGGAGAGATGAAGGAGAGAGAGAGGAGGAGAGGAGACAGAGAGATAGAGGAGAGAGAAAAGGAGAGAGATGGACGAGAGAGGGAGGAGAGAAGGGCAGAAGAGACAGGAAAGGGAGAGATGAAGGAGAGAGAGAGGAGGAGAGGAGACAGAGAGATAGAGGAGAGAGAAAAGGAGAGAGAGATGGACGAGAGAGGGAGGAGAGAAGGGCAGCAGAGACAGGAAAAAGAGAGAGATGAAGGAGAGAGAGGAGGACAGATGGATTAGAGAGAAAAGAGAGAGGGAGATGAAAGAGAGGATAGAGAGAGAAATAAAGGAGAGAGAGGTAGAGAGAGATCAAGAGAGAAAAGAGAGAAAGAGGAGGAGAGGATAGAGAGCGAGAAAAACAGGTGGGTCCAAATGTTGCTCAGGTCTGACTCCACTGAACCTGCTGTTACATTGTGCTACAGAGATTATGTCCCCCCCGGAAACAAAAGAACAACTCTGAGGTTCCTACAGATGAACAGGAAAACCGGATAAGGCCTGATTTCCTTCTGCGAGGGGATCGCCTTTATAACCGAGCTGTAACTTGACTCTATCAAGTTTAACACCCAATATCATCTTTCAGAAGAGTGGAGGAAATACTACATTTTGATACTGATGACGTAAAATTTCAGACACAGAAGCAAAGAAAGTATTAAAGTGCTGTTTGAAAATGTGCTTAAAGAGTAAAAAGTAAAAGAATTTGATGCAGATTTTGAGATCTAATAAAACTTCACATGATAATAAAGCTTTTTGTTGAGTTTGGTTCAAGATTGAATGGATTGTTTTTATTTTTGTTTTGTTTTTTAGCAGGTTTTATTTCTATATTTTGTTGGCTCAAACTATGAACATGTTAAAAGTAGAACCCTCAGTCTTTCCAGACAATAATAAAACTTTACTTTTACTTAAAGTAGTGATTAAAAATATGGTGGAGTAGAAAGTATAGATACCTGTTCTTACATGTAGTGAAGTGAAAGTAAAAGATATCCACTTTAAAATGTACTCAGGTAAAGTAAACGCACCTCTTTTTGTACATTCTGCTACTATTTTTACTTACAGTTACATTCCACCACTGATGGAGACCAGAAATGCTCCACAGTGCACCTTTAACTTGAGTTCATAAACAGATGAATGTTCCTGAGCCCTGACGGATCTGCCCAGGACACACGGGCCGGGGCGCCAGATAATGTGCTGCTTTTATCACAGACCCCCATTGAAAGCGTGTGGATAAAGGGCTTTGATGGGGCCGTGTTGGCTGTGGCGCTGCCTCCTGCGTCCGTGCGCACTTCAGGCCACGACAGAGTGGGAAGGAGCTGAAAGATGGACAAGAAGAAGGGAAAAAGGCCTTCACGGGGTGTTTTTTTCTAGTGTACAAAGGACAGAGTGAGCGGGAACAGTGAGGGGAGAGAGTGTACGAGGGAGGAGGAGGACACGAGGGTCCGGAGAGGGGTCCCAACTGGGATGCACTGTAAAATAGGGATACATCTAGTCTTGGGGGGAAAAGTTGTTTGTGTATTTTTGATTCTTTTACATATTTACACTATGATGCAGTGTTTCCTCTGATGAGCTACTTTTACAAAACCAAAAGGCCAGAGAGCTTTTCATATCAATGGCCACAAGAAACTGAGTAAAAGCCACAGAGACTTAAAGGGGAACTCCAGCACGTTTGAAGCTAAAGTCCGTTGCTAGAGGTGGTCGAATACTGTCAGAAGCCAAAAAACAGCACAGATCAGTGTTGCTGAGGCGGAGATCTCACTGTGGCAGTGAGTCTGTCAAGGCAACAAACTAGTGTAGTGATCAGGGCAAGGTCTTAACTTCCACGTAAAACACCAATTTGTACACTGACAAAGCTTAACACCACTTTAACCCATCTTACAAAACAACTTTATAAGCAGCCTTACACTTACTTTTGCTGATTTCCCACAGCGCATACGAAAGCCCGAAAGACTTGATTGTCAATGTCATTTCTAATCCCATTTATTTGAATTTGAGTGAATTATAGTTTTTGGAAAACAGCAAAAAAAAAAAAAAAAAAAACATTCCCAAACCATTTTTGTTCAACAACTGTCAGTTTCTATTGTTCTTCACTGTCAGTAGTTGATCCTCACTTGTTGCTTCTGGCAGCTCGAGCCTCTCGCCGCCGCTGGAGTCGACGATTGAGTCTCTTGGGCTTTCACATGTGCAGTGGGAAATCAACAGAGGTAAGTGTGGCGTTGTTTTATAACGTTTCCAGACACTAATGAGTGAACCAGGCAGAGTATTTTGTTTGCCAGACTCGTGGCTGTTGTAAGATGGGTTAAAGTGGTGTTAAGCTTCTTCAGGGTGAAGCAAATTGGCGTTTTATGTGGAAGCTAAGAACTTGCCCCCATCACTGCACTAGTTTGTTGCCTTCACAGACTCACTGCCGCCAATTTATTAGTGCACAAAGTTGATTAAATGATGAAAATGTTATATTACAGCATAAGTATAATTCAAAAATCCCTCGGCGAGCTGCTTGGAAGGAGGTGGAGAGCGACTGTAGCTCCCGAACTACAAGTTGGAGACCCCTGGTTTAGAGGTCAGAGCACAGACTGTATAATATTAGCTGGGCTTATACTATATTTTAAGACCAAAATGACGAGGCTCACGGCAGCAGTTACAGAGAGGGGCGACAGGTTTTCGATGTAAAGCAAACTGGAGCCAAAGTCGCTGGAGCCGGAAGCGTCCCCATGCTCACTTCTTATGTGGAACACAGCGTCTAGCGGGTGATGTATATTTACATTTATCCATTTATCCGTTTATTTATTTCTACGGATCAGAAGATCAATCCCTGCTCGGGTTTGTGGATCTTATGAGGAAAGGGCCAAGGACAAGAAAGACGTACAACATAACTGAACATTTGAGTTAATAATGTCAACAAACTCATGTCAAAAGCATAAAAATAAACTTTAAACTTCATTAATTACAGAAGTTTTGACTAAAATTTAAACCAATAAAGAAATAACAAGTACTTTACACTTGTATTGTGTTTTATTTATTCATTTATTCACTTTCATTCGTACACAGTGGGTGACGTGAAGCTTATTAACATCATGTATTCACACAATCTGAGCCCAGCCTGGTGAAGTGATGTGAAACACTGGGGCTGTTCTTTTTTGCAGTGCAGGGGCTGTTGCCGGGCGCTGGAGGATTCATGGGGCATTTGTCCTTGTTGTGTGGACTGGAGGGGCAGAGCGGCAGAGCAGCAGATGCCTCTAAAGCCGAGGGAGAAAAGAGGGAGAAAAAGGCGCTCTCCATCCCTCTCTCTCCGTCTCTCTCGCATCCCTCTTACACTCCCTCTGTATCTCTCTCTCCCTCTTACTCTCTCTCTCATCCTTCTCTTTCTCTCTCTGTCCATTTCTTTCTCTCTCTCTTCCTCCCTCTCTCTCTCTTTCTCTCTCTCTCCCTTCCTCCCTCTTACTTTCTCTCTCTGTGTCCATTTCTTTATCTCTCTCCCTCCATCTCTCTCTCTCCCCCTTACTGTCTCTCTCCATCCATCTCTTTCTCTCTCCTTTCCCTTCCTCCCTCTCTTTCTCTCTCTGTACATTTCTTTCTCTCCCTCCCTCCCTCCCTCCCTCTCTCTGTCCCTCCCTCTCTCTCTGTCCCTCCCTCTCACTTTCTCTCTCTGTCCATTTCTCTCACTCCCTTCCTCTCTCTGTCCTTCCTCTCTCTGTCCCTCCCTCTCACTTTCTCTCTCTGTCCATTTCTCTTGCTCCCTTCCTCTCTCTGTCCTTCCTCTCTCTGTCCCTCCCTCTCACTTTCTCTCTCTGTCCATTTCTCTTGCTCCCTTCCTCTCCCTGTCCCTCCCTCTCACTTTCTCTCCCTGTCCATTTCCCTCTCTCTCTGTCTCCATCTCTCCCGCTCTATCTCTGTCTTCATCCCTCACTCTCTCTCCCTTACTTTCTCCCTCTTATTCTTTTCTTCCCTCCTTCTCTCCCTGTCTTCATCCCTTTCTCTCCCTCTGTCTCTCTCTCCTCCTTACTCTCTCCTCATCCTTCTCTTTCTCTCTCTCTCTTTCCCTTTCTCCCTCTTACTTTCTCTCTCTCTGTCCATTTCTCTCTCCCTTCCTCTTTTTTTCTCGCTCTGCCCATTTCCCTCGCTCTCTGTCTCCATCTCTCCCTCCCTATCTCTGTCTTCATCCCTCACTCTCTCTCCCTTACTTTCTCCCTCTCTGTCCATTTTTCTGTCTCTCTCCCTCCCTCTCTTATTCTCTTCTTCCCTCCTTCTCTCTCTGTCTTCATCCCTTTCTCTCTGTCTCTATCCCTTTCTCTCTCTCCCACTCTCCAGTCCTCTCTCTTTCCCTCCCTCTCTCTCTCTGTCTGTCTCCATCCCCCGTCTCTCTCTTTTCCTCCCTCTATCTCTATCTCTCTCCCTCCCACCCTCTCTTCTCCTATTTCTTACTCCTTCTCTTATGCTCCTTATCTCTCTCCCTCTGTTTTTCTCTCCCCCTCTCTCTCTTTTTCAGCCTTTCGTCTCTCTCTCTCTCCTCATATCCCTCTCTGTACTCTTCCTCTACCTCTCCCTCCTCCCTCTCTCCTCCCTTCTTTCTCCCTCTCTACTGTAAAGCAGCGGGACATTGTGCTCTCGCTCAATGGCGTCAGCTCCACACAAGAAGCCCAGTGTTTGCCCCATGCAGCCTCTATAGTGCTATAGTACTGCGGGGCCTGGAGGGGGGCCTGAGAGGGGGGCCTGAGAGGGGGGCCTGAGAGGGGGGCCTGGAGGGGGGCCTGGAGAGGGGGGCCGGCCCGGGGGGACTCTGGAGGGTCGGCTCTCAATAGGCCGCCGGTCCTTTTTAAAGCTCCATATTGTGCGCGGGGTCTGGAGAGGCTGCGGCGCTGGAGATGGGGCAGAGGGAAATTCCTGCAGATCAAACAGAACGTGTCCATCTGAATCTGCGGGGGACGACGGGGGGGACGCCGGGGGGGACGCTGGAGGGGGACGCTGGGGGGGACACTGGGGGGGGACACCGGGGCAGTTTGAGACGAAGAGGAGGAGGTTTTGTGAAGGTGGAGAGGAGAGGGACAGTTTGGGGAGGGGGCAGCGATGGTGAGTCAAGTTTTAGGATGGTAAAGGACGTCTGAAGATGGGCTCGGACTGAAAGAATCATTTGGAGTCGGAATTAAAACTATGCTGTTTGTCTGAAAATTCGACCTTTTACCATAAATGTGACTAAACGGGGAATGGAGTGAATGAATAAAGCTCTGTAAAGTGTCTTTGAGTGTCCAAAAAAGCGCTATTTAAAGCTGATTCATTATTATTATTAAACTGCACTTTCTTTGTAGTGGCGCTTCCAGTTGTGCCAAAATCCCATTCATTTCAATGGAGAATTTGGGAAAAGTTACACGGCTGAAATATGAAGTAAAGTAGGTTTATGTGTGTAAAGAAATGTCCCTGGTGTTCATATTTTTGACCAATTTGATACCAGCCAACAGTATAGAGGCATAAATTGACATTTGTTTCGGTAAAATACAAAAAATCTGCTTAAAAATGACCAAAACCCAAAGAAAATGTGAATTCTTGGAGAGGCTTTTAAAGCAGATTTGTCCACTTCGATCTCCATGTGGTTTTTCACGTTAAAATTGGGTGACCAGACGTCCCTATTTACCCGGGACAGTCCCAGTTTTGAGCCCTGTGTCCCCTGTCCCAGCAGATTTATCCAAAACCAGTGATTTGTCCCAGTTTTATACAAGAAATGTCCCAGGTGTCCCTATTTTTGACCAATCTGACCCCTGGCAAGAGTAATAAGAGGCATAAATTGTCATTTGTTTAGGTAAAATACAAAAAATCTGCTTAAAAATGACCAAAACCCAAAGAAAATGTGACTATATTCACACGTGTTTTCACACAGTTCATTAATTACACACTCGTTTCACAATTTTATTATTACCAGCCACCAAAAAACCAGGAATGTCCCAGTTTTTTTATTTGAAAAATGTGACTAAACCGGACTTTCTTTGTGGTGGCACTTCCAGTTAAGCAAAATTCCCACTCATTTCAATGGGGAATTAAGGAAAGGTTTTGCAGTAGGTTTATTTGGGAGGCTGTAAAGCAGCTTTGTCCAATTTGATTCCAATTCTCCATGTGGTTTTTGCAGAATCACATTAAAATAAGGTGACCAGACGTATATATTGACCCGGGACAGTCCCAGTTTTGAGCCCTGTGTCCCCTGTCTCTGCAGATTTATCCAAAACCACTGATTTGTCCCAGTTTTATACAAGAAATTGCCCATGTGTCCCTATTTCTGGCCGCTTTGATCCCCACCAACAGTGAAGAGGGGAAGAAATTGTCATTTGTTTAGCTAAAATATAGAAAACATGCTTGAAAATGGCCATAACACAAAAATAAATGCAGCAACAGTCCCTTAGGTTATGACTGACCCACAAGTGAGTTAAGAATGCAGAATCTTACACGCTCGTTTCACAATTTTATTTATACCAACCATTCCCAGTTTTTAATCTGGTCACCCTAAGAATGAGTCTTACCTGGAGTTCTCTTGTTTGTTATTGTGTGGTTTTTCAGTGTATCTGTATCGGTGCATGTCGGTGTCAAGTAGGGCTGAAACGATTACTCGAGTAACTCGGATAATTCGATTACAAAAATATTCGGGGCAAATTCTTTGCCTCGAGGCTTCGTTTAATTCATGTCACCAAAGTCAATTTATTTAAAATGTCTCTGCTATCGTATCACTCCTCCTTTGTAGACTGCTGCGCCAGTCTGGGATCACTGTTTCACACGGACAGTTATCAATGACGTACATTTCAAAGATTTGAAGCGGCGCGATTTATTCCACGGTGTGGAAATGGCAGATAATGATGTGGCCGCTGCCAGTGTGCACTGGCAAAGCCAACCTGATGTACCACAACAGTACGTCTTCAATGCTGCAGCACTTAAAGCGAAAGCATCCTCATGTGAACTGTACTTCTCTTAGCGGAGTCTGTGAATCTACGAGGTAATATACTTTTACGATTGCTAACTGAAATGAAAAGTAACGCCTATTAGAATGTACAGTATTTGTAATTATTTGTAACCTGTGTTATGAGTCGATAGTAACGAGGCATAATGAGCAGCAAGAGAGCAAATGATCTCACTCAAATCGCTCCCTTCCTCACGTATACACAGACACACGCACACACACTGTGTTTCCCATATCAGAAACGTCTAGTTCGTTGTTCTACTTTTACCAAAAATCTGATTTAATCTAGAACCGCTGGCATCAATAATTCCAATATCAGAGAAAGGAAATATTTTACCGACGTTTACGAACACTTATGTGTTCGCTAGTTCTATATTTAGCTTATTAATTAGGCTAGTTAAAGGATTAACGTTGTCACTTAGAAAACTCCTGTCTTATAAGCCAATAAGCCAAAGGTTTTACACTTGTTTAAAAAAAATGTTGACTTTAAATAAAAACCTTTTTGTGAGGAATAACAGCAATTGCTTGCTCATTTTAAGAGGCCTTTCATGTTGCGTTACACACTATTGATATAGTTGTATAAAAACAAAAAAGTGTGATTTATCCGATTACTCGATTAATCGATGATATATTCGACAGAATACTCGATTCCAAAAATATTCGATAGTTGCAGCTCTAGTGTCAAGTGCTTTCTGGTGAATTTTGTAGGGCTTTTCGACTACACTACTGGCACATCACAGCACAGCACTACACGGCACTGCACGGTGAAGCTTTTCCATGCAGTAGTTACCACCTGGAAGTGGGTGGAGTAGCGGGGTCGGCTTTCTTTCGCTGGTCTTCCATCTTCACAATCTGCTCCGTGGTTTATTCTCTGTTGACGTGTTCGCTGTTGTCAGTGGGTTTTTTACACATGGCGAGTGATCATTTAAAGATCCTTGAGCTTTGTCGCGCGTATGACGACATTTCCTCTGACCGATCAGTGTCCACATCACGTTGTCATATCTGTATCTGTATCTGTATGATAATCTGCTGTGAGCAAGTCCTTATGCAGATCTCTAAAGGGCTTTTAGTTGGATGCTGGAGCATTGGCAGGAAGGCCCGGTACCAGTGACGCGATCTCTTGGCGTGGCTCCTCCAGGTTATCTCTTTTGGTAACCTGTTTCTCTGGAAGAAGTAGGACTTGTACTGGTTTACTGCTTGGTGGTCAGCTTGGAAACTGGTTGGATTTGCCCTCCTCCCCCTCAGGTTGTAGCTGTTTCCTGATGGCGTACGGAACTGTTCTATTGGTATGCGCACTTTCCTTTTCACAATCCGATGGTACGTCACCAAATTAATCTTCTTTCCGCCTTCTTAATTTCTCTTCTTTCCGCCTCAGCCTGGTTAGAACCGCTCCGAAGCAGGTATGGAAAATCGTAACGGCTCCCAGGTCCAACCCGCAGTCGAAAAGCAAACAAAGTGCGTCGTGTTGTGCTGTGCTGAACGGTGCTGGTGGAAAAGACCTTTTAGATGCATGGAATAAGAATACAGCAAATACAGGATTCATTGCAGTTAAAAACCTTTTGTCTGATTCTGCAAGGCTTTATTATAACACAATGTGACTAAAACGAACTGACTGAGCTCGAACTACAACAGCTGAACTGATCTGTGCTCTTAAACAAGTCCCTCTAGATACATTACAGTCACAAACAGTTTTTCCGGGAGTCACTTTCACGTTTTTGTTGAAAATCAAGCAAATAAACAGGACCATGGCGCTCGTATTGACCACAGGCTCCTGAAAATGAAGTGTTTTGTATTTTTTATTAAAGTCTTTCTAAAGTATCACTATATTATGCAGTATATCTCAGTAATCAGTCATAGAAAGTACTTCAAATATGTGTTAGTGGTACACGCAGTAGCCCAGGTGAGATTAGGGCCAATCGGAGCCTGTTAGAGCACCTGTCACTCAGCACAGCGCTCCTCAGACAGGGTCAGACTCCAGCTGCTCCTGTCCACTCCGCTCTCACTCATCTGTGCAGCACACACGACCAGTCATGAGGAGCTGTGTGGTTCTGTTAAGTCTTTAGTATTTCACAGAGATGTAGATTAAACTGACAGAAGGGCTTGAATACGTCTGTTTGTACGGATTTTTACTATAACCACATTTGGGCCATAAAAAGTAAAAGGAGCACCCAAAGTTTTATTGATGGAAATGCTCAGACATCATCGCTCTGCTATTTACAGCTCCATCCTCAGACCTAAATCAAAACAATTGGTTCCTAATAGTCTCGTAATGAGATCAAATATGTTTGTTCTGAATGGATTTATATACACACATGCACACTGCAAATGTCATAAAACTAACCACGATTTATAGACAAAAACATCTTATTTATCTTGTTTTAAGGAATATTTACTAAATTACTGCTAAATATTTAAGATTATTAACCTTATTTCAGCACAAAATGTCTTTGTTTTTTCTTATTTAGTTTTTATATCTATACACTAGTTAGAATGTGCACAGAACAAGCAAAACAAGTGTTAAAATGGAGTTTAAGACATTTTTTTATGGATGCAAATCGGTCAATCTGGGACAGAAATTGTCCAGTATCTGTAACTTCTGTTTGTAACATGGAAAGATTAAAAGATTTAAAAGAGAGAGCTGCAATTTGTCAATATGTTCCCAAGTGGTAATTAGTCTTAAAATAAGAAAATAAAGAATTTCATTAAGATTCATGAACTAAAATAAAAAATAAAACAGTCAATAACAAGCTTTATATTCTAGTTTTAAGATTTTTCAGATTAATTTATTCTTTCACAGCAAAAAGGACCTATCAAAAAATAAGAAAAAAATACAAATTTTTAGGTAAAAAATGCCCTATTTTAAGTGAAATTCTCTGCCAGTGCAGTAAGAAATTTTCACTTACCAAGTTTTCTTAAAACAAGACGGAATATGGATCTTGTTCTAAGCAGAAAACACTAGTTTTAAGTATTTATGGCAAGATTTTTCACCTTATTGGTTTGAGAAGGAAGTTAAAGAGGCTTAACCTGGACTGAGTTAATATAAAAAGTGCTTAGAATAAGATAAATCAGGATGGAATATCTTGAAACAAGATACAACAAAATAAAATCAACAACAAAAAATATCAAAATTGATCTTTTAAGATGAATCTGCTTAATTCAAGTCAGTTTAACTATGCTAGAAAATCCTTTTTTGTAGTGTAGGATTAGTGTTTTATAGTTTATTTTAGATCTTAGATTATTGCTTAGAATAAGTGATATTTATCTTATTTTAAGATTTACATATATTTTCCTGGATATATTTTCTTATTTTAAGATTTCTTGACAAGTAAATCTCACTCATTTCACTTGTTTCTAGAGCATTTTAACTTAAAACAAGTGTATTTTATTTATTTTTCTAGTTTTAAGGAGGGGTATTTTTGCAGTGGCTTATATATTCTGAAACTTGATTTTGCAATAGTTGTCCTCAAAGCCCATGTTGCAAAAAAACTTGTCCAAAATTTAAACTATAAACACTTCACATCTATCAGAAAATGACATAAAAGTAGTGAAATTATCTTGCTGCATGGACAGATCCTTTGACTTGACAAGTTATCTACATCTAGACTAGAATGAAGCAGTCTCAGAGCTGGTAAGTGGATAATAAATCTGAAAACTAAAAATAATAACCTGATACAAGTTTTAAAATCTTGGCCAAATCAGACATTATCAGAGCAGTTTACAGCTTTGGATTTATGCATATTATCTTAAATATTTGACATTTTAAATAGCAATAATCATCTATCTACACCTCCATCTACATTGTCCTTCTAAAACTGCACGGTGTATATAGGATGTAATATTTTATAACAGATGTCCTCCCATTTATTATTATTTATTTGAGCAGATTTAACCATTGGGGCCAAAATATTTATTCTAACAATCTATTTCATGGTTTAAAGCCGTTTTAAACCTGGTCTGTATACAGTAAATAAGAAAGCCACAGTAATGCCAGCCTGCTTCATGACATTTCTGCAGTTTCATATCAAACCCCGTATCTCGCTCTGCACTCGTGGCTGTTAAATCACATCTGTTTCCATAATGAGTGTATTTTGCGGGGCTGTGGTTCTATTAAAGCCGCTCGCTGGACCGTGCGGAGGCAGAGGACCCGACTCAGGTCATTAAACTGCCCAGATGTTTGGTCCAGCGCAGGGTTTATGGGGCCGGGAGCGAGGCACCTGCACGTGGGAATATCACCACCAAATACAGCATCACGCTTCTCCTCCTTTTATTGGTTTATGGAGCTAAATGATCGAGAGAAAGAGAGAAAGACAGAGAGAGAAAGAGAGGGAAAGAGAGGCCATGTTCACACCTGTTTGAACATGTGTCTATATGTGACTATATATGTGTCTATATATGTGTCTATATTCAGATCTGTGCAGGAACCGGTTTGGATTATTCAGAGAAACGACTGAGAAAGAGAGAAATACAGGGAGAAAAAGACAGATACAGAACAAGAAAGATTGGAAGAGAGAGAGAGAATCAAAGAAAGAGAGAAAAAACAGAGGCAGAGACAGAAAGAGAGAGAAAAACAGAGAGACCAAAAGAGAGAAAGACAGAGACAGAAAGAGTGAGAGAAAAAGAGAGACCAAATGAGAGAAAAACAGAGACAGAAAGAGTGAGAGAAAAGAGAGACTAAAAGAGAGAAAGACAGAGAGACAGAAAGAGTGAGAGAAAAGAGAGACCAAAAGAGAGAAAGACAGAGACAGAAAGAGTGAGAGAAAAAGAGAGACCAAAAGAGAGAAAGACAGAGAGACAGAAAGAGTGAGAGAAAAAGAGACCAAAAGAGAGAAAAACAGAGAGACCAAAAGAGAGAAAGACAGAGAGACAGAAAGAGTGAGAGAAAAAGAGAGACCAAATGAGAGAAAAACAGAGAGACCAAAAGAGAGAAAGACAGAGACAGAAAGAGTGAGAGAAAAAGAGAGACCAAAAGAGAGAAAGACAGAGACAGAAAGAGTGAGAGAAAAAGAGAGACCAAAAGAGAGAAAGACAGAGAGACAGAAAGAGTGAGAGAAAAAGAGACCAAAAGAGAGAAAGACAGAGATACAGAAAGAGTGAGAGAAAAAGAGAGACCAAAAGAGAGAAAGACAGAGAGACAGAAAAAGTGAGAGAAAAAGAGACCAAAAGAGAGAAAGACAGAGATACAGAAAGAGTGAGAGAAAAAGAGAGACCAAAAGAGAGAAAGACAGAGAGACAGAAAGAGTGAGAGAAAAAGAGAGACCCAAAGACAGAAATACAGAGACAGAAAGAGTGAGAGAAAAAGAGACCAAAAGAGAGAAAGACAGACAGACAGAAAGAGTGAGAGACAGAAAGAGAGAGAGCAAAAGAGAGGAAGAAAGACAGAAAGAGAGAGAGAGCGAAAGACACAGAGAGCGTAAGACAGAGAGACAGAAAGGAAGAAAGAAAGAGAAAGACGGAGTGACAAAAAGAGACAAAGAGAGAGACAAAGAGAGAGAAAGGCAGGGAGACAGAAGAGAAAGAGAGAGAAACATAAGTGGGAAGAAAAGTAGAGAGAAAGAGTAACAAGGAAAGACAGAGAGAGAAAGACAGAAAGAGAGACAAAAAGAGACACAGAGAGAGAGAGAAAAACACAGAGAAAGGCAGAGAGAGAAAGACATAAAGGGACAGAGACAAAAAGAGAGAAAGACAGTGGCAGAGACAGAGACCAAAAGAGAGAGAAAGACAGAGACAAAAAGAGAGAAAGAAAGACAGAGAGAACAAGAGAGTGAAAGACAGACAGAAAGAGAAAGACAGAGAGAGAGAGACAGACAGAGAGAACAAGAGAAAGTCAGAGAGACAGAGAGAGAGGGACTGAAAGGAGACTGAAAAGAGAGAGAGACAGACAGCAACAGAGAAGAGAAAGACAGAGAGATAGAAGGGAGGAGAAAGATAGACAGAAAGAAAGAGACAGAGAAAGTCAGAGAGACAGGGAGAGAGAGACAGACAGACAGAGAAAAACAGAACAAGAGAGAAAGACAGGAAGAGGGAGAAAGAGAAAAACTGTGACAGAGAAGACAAAGACAGAGAGACAGAAGGGGGAGAAAGACAGATAGAGACAAAGTCAGAGAGACAGAGAGAGAGAGATTGAAAAAGAGAGAGAAAGACAGCGAAAGAGAAGACAAAGACAGAAGTGGGAAGAAAAACTGAGAGAGAGAACGACAGGAAAAGACAGAGAGAGAGAACGACAGAGAAAGAGAGAGAGAGAGAGAGAGAGAGAGAGCGTCCCTGTTCACACCTGTCTGAACATGTGTCTCTATGGGGCCAAACTGGGACGTGATCTTTACGTCACGGTTCATTTAAATCTGTCGTAAAACCTGTCAGTTTGTCGTCGTCTAATCCCAAAATGAGAATTAAGACGGTTCTTTGGAGATGTATATTTTGGTCACATATGTACAGTTCCTCCAGCCTATAAAAGGAAATGGACGTGGTTTAATGGGCCACTCTTCCATAAAAACCCCGACCAAGATCCCGGTTTAGGGTCTCGTTGAAAATGCTTCCTCACTCCAGCAGGAAAAAAAGAACGGGTCAAACGCAAAGACCAAAAAATAAGTCAATTGAAGACGACAAATTTGACTATAGCGACAATAAATCATAAACTTATTGGAACTATAATAATACACAATAAAAAAAAACGTCTCTGGCTTGCTTGATTCCATAGATATGCTGTAGTTTGGCCTGAAATGTCCCACAGTATGGCATTAAACTTATACACAGCTGGGTAACTTACAGATCAGGTCTCTGGAGAGGCTCTCACTCACAGTAAGAGATATACAAGTTTAAATCTATAATGTGTAATAATTCCCAGCACTAACACATGAAGAAAAGCAAGTATGCAGAAACCTGCACCAGAAAAGTTACATAATGCACCTTTAAAGGTCCTATACTACACGGAATTGACTGTTGTGAGCTTTAAGACATGTTAAAATGATGTTATCTTATCAAAAACATACCTGGAGTTGTGTTTAGTTTCATTCACACATGTTTGAGACCTGCATTTACATCTTCAAAGCTCAAAATGCACCTCTTACCTTTAGTTCAGTAGAGATTACCCACGTTTACATGGTGTTTTTAAATTCTGAATTAATTGTTCTGAATTTTAAAAGTTTGGAATTAAAATATTACATGAAAATAATAATTGCAAATTGAGGTTTACACGGAAAACACGTTAAATCGCCTTGTTTTAATCCCGCTCAACATCTGGGAGTGGGGAAGGGTTCTGATTGGACAGCGACACAAACATATTTACGGTTTTTCTGTCATCTTGGTTTGTCGTTACGCCGCGGACACAAACGCGATCCAGACTTTTTCCTCAGTCGTTCCGATGAAATTTAAGCAGCAGCTGGAGAATTCTCTCCTCACGCTTTACAAAGTCTGTGAGCTGAGGAGGAGAAGGGGGAAGAAGACAAACTGAGTCTGAGGCTGCCACACCTCAGCCCACTCCCACATCCCGCTCACAAATCCAAAGAGACGTGGAGGAAAGTCCCAAGAGACGACTGGAGGAGCCGGCTCGAGCATGCGCCGAACGGCCAGAATTACTTTTTAAGAAGAATAAACATTTACACGATCAAGGAATAAAGTAATTTGGCTTTAAAATCGATCTTTAAAATAAACCACCCACTTACATCAGAATTAAGTGTAATTCCGAATAATCATTTTCATTAGGAATTGAGTGTTTACATGGTCTTTTTTAAGGTGGAATTTTATTTTTATTTGGAATTAAAGCTCTCATGTAAACAGTGGCAGTTGTTTATGCAGAGTTTGTGTGTTAAACGTGTGAATGAAACAAAAAACAACTTCAAGTAAGTTTTTGAAGAGGAAACAGCAACATAACAAAGCTCAGGAAATAGTGAAACATTAAGCAAATTCCAATTATCTTTTCCTTTCACCAAATCACTTCCCTGAACTGTACAACTTGAGATAAAATCGGGGCTCTTAAGATTCCCTGTTATTGCTGCACTTTAGTCCCACTGTAATCACCAGGAGCTATTCTAACACTGAAAATCCCCCCGTCGAAGTCCATTCTCCACAGATCTCTCCTCTTCCTGCACTATCCCCTCCTCGGCAGCTGTCCGGACCATGTAGCGTGCCCCGTGTCCGTTCGGAGATGAGAGCGCTGGACACCTCCGACCGCCGGCTTCCTCCTATTGTTTCGCAGGAAGCTAACGGCAACATTAGATAAAAGGAGGAGAGCAGAGAAAACACTGGGTCGCCGCGGGGAGAAAGTAGTGCAAAGGTGAACAACAGTACACGCAAACGAACGCAGGCTGCATGCGCTACGTGAGTCAGAGTGCGCTGGGGACACTCAGCTGGTGCATTGTGGGAAGGCTGAGGTCACTGGGCCTACGGTGACGCAAAGGGAGGCGAGATGTGGAGCATGGAAGCGACCTCAAGTGCAGATTTCTCACGGAGATGTGTGAGGAATCTTGTTAGTACAACCACAAACCCGAACGAATGAGTCAAAGAAATTGAAGAAAAGAAAACAGGTGATGCGAGTTCGGGTTAGAAAACTGTTCTGTTCTGGAGATGTAAAGTAAACAAACCACAATAACAAAGCTGATAATAACAGGTCTGCAGACATAAAGATGCTCGTCCACATACAGATGTTATTGTGTAGTAATGTTCCGTACTGTGGCATTAAACTTTTGTTTGTTTGTTTGTTTTCTTACTAGATAATTCCATATATCTTCATATATTTGCTGTCTTTTGTATGTGGGTCAATGATGTATAAGGATTTTTCAACAGGCAAATTTTAATTATTTTTTTTTGAACTATTTTAATTATGTAAAAATTTTGTACAGATTTTTAATTATGACTTATAACTTATTAAATATCCATCCATCCATCTTCTCCCGCTTAATCCGGCTGGGTCGCGGGGGCAGTTTGTTGCCCAATCCTCATAGCACCTGACCCCCCTATGAACCCCTCTGCAGGTGGTGAGCCCACAGGAGGGTGGACAACATGGCCCTTGATGTTAGTTCATAGGGGTGCTGCATGTTTTGGGATGATGGGGGAAACCGGAGTACCCGGAGGAAACCCATCCAGACACGGGGAGAACATGCAAACTCCACACAGAAAGGGGATCGAACCCGCAACCTTCTTGCTGTGAGGCCTGAGCGTTGCCACTCAGCCCCCAACTTATTAAATAAATAAATAAAATACATAAATAAATAGTAAAGAAAGAAGTGAAATAACTAAATACTAACTCATTTTATTTATCCAAAACAAGGCCAGCGCACAGAAAACATGACGCTACAAATAGGCTTCTGGGAAATTGAGGTGTGGTAGAAGTGAGCTGTGATTCTCTGCAGAGGAGGCGAGGGAGGATGAGGCATGGCCCTGCTCCTGAACCTAAGATAATCACATTAACTACATTTAAGAAAAACTATTTACACATGAAAAACTATTTCCACATTAAAAATCTCAAATTAATTGTCAGTCGAGCAATCAGTATCCCCTAAAATGTACATTTACTAAATTTTTCAAACGGTGGCTACTTGAATATAAAATGTATATGTTTGGTGGAGTTATTTAATTTTTTATTCTTTGCTTTATAATTCCCTACATCTTACTTCATATATTTGATGTTTTCTGTATGTGTATAAAATGTAGACGTCCAAACATATAACATATAAAACATAGTAAAAAATAAACATTGAATGAGATGTGTGTCCAAACTTTTGTCTGGTGATGTATATCAGATTTGTCATACAGTAAGCATGCTCGCCTCTCCACAGATCTATCCTGTAACCTGACCTGGTGGCTTCATCTGCTTGTCTATGTAAATTTAATGCCATCCTGTGGAATATTCTAGCCAAAGCGATGACATCTATATAAGGACACGGGTACGGGTAGCAGTCTTTGCGGTGAACTTGTACTACTGGTTAGATGCTGCGCTGCTTGTCATTCCACTGAGTCTGATCTAAGAATTCACAACTAAAACAACAAACTGAGAGAGTCACGTACTCACGGGTGGAAAGTTTTGGAGTCGTACGTGCCCTGGGGCAGATCGGGGCAGATGTGGGTGCTATTCTGCGCCCCAAACGGCTTTTCCAAACACAACTACACCACTGAAGGAATGAGGCGTTATCTATAGTGAACTCTAACCTGCGTGAAGTTGACCACCCATCAAACGTTTGTATTTCAGTTTTCATTTGTGCGAGTATATTTCTAAAATGATTCATTATTATTTCTGCAGTAACTATATGACGTCATTTCCGCTCAGCTGACGGAACCGACTTTAGCAAAACTCAGCAAAACTAGTGAAGATAAACAATCTCAGGCGGTGGAAAAGTAACAGTCTTTAGTCATTTGCATTTTGGTTCATATCTTAGATGCGAAAACAGACTTTTCCACAGCCTGAGATCGTTTATCGCCACTAGTTTTCCTATCATTACCTTAGAAATAATAATGAATCATTTTAGAAATCTACTCGCACAAATGAAAATTGTCACAGCACAAACGAAATACAAACATTTTCTATAATTTTCTGCCTGTTTTGAGGCTGTTTCACGTTTTGAGTGGCTGGATGACATCATCGGCCGAAAATAAAACTCTTAATATCTTAATAACCATAATTGCACAAATGAAACTTTTTGCGGCACAAAACAGCACAAATGACTGACTATTTTGCGCATTTCAGAGCATTTTTAAGCTTCCTGGAGGCTGACTGACCCCAGTTTGACCTATAAAAGAATTGTTAATTTCTCCAAAACTAAAGCAGCACAAATGAAAGTTTTTGTGTAGGTTTGAGTTTGATGTTTGAGGTTGAACTCTATTGTTTTAAAAGGTCCCATATTACACAACATGGATTCTTGTGAGCTTGAAGTTGTGTTTTAATGTTGTTTTTCTTCTCAGAAACAAACCTGGAGTCGTGTTTTGTTTCATTTCACACATGATGTCACTGATGTAAATAATTTCTGAGAGAGTTTTTATCTTTTATCTTATCATATTTATCGTATCTTATTTTATTTTTGAAAACTTGATTCTAACTACTTGGTCGGTTGCATCTGTAACAAAGAAAATTTCCCCTCGGGGATGAATAAAAGTAATTGTGATTCTGATTCTGAGTGACCCTTTATTATTAGTCTGTTATGTAGTGGTGGTTTTCGAGTGAACAGCTCTTTTACCTTTAGTTCAGCTGAGATTGGCTATTCCAGGGCTGAAATTATCCAAATGATTCTAGTGAAGGTGTGTGGAGTTCAAAAACACAGTGGAGAGCTTCCTGTTTGAGAAGAACCCAGCCTAAGATCCTAAATATGCAGGTTTTATGTGCTAAACATGTGTGAACGAAACAAAACAAGACTCCAGGTATGTTTTTTGATAAAGAAACAATATTATAACATAGATCAGAGTCCAAATAGCGTAAATTAGACTCTTTAAAGTTAGAGATTAAAGCTGTAGGTTAAATGTTCACCTTATTGGCTTGAGCTCAGTGTAATCGTGGGAAGCATAAGTCACTATCTCCATTCTAAAGAAGTAGAGCATAACAACATAACATCTCTCCGAGTTCCTTTTAAATCCAGTGATTAAAGTTTACCACATCATGCAAAACATGTTACAATGAAAATCCAACCCAACCAGTTGAACTCTTGCGACCTGCATTGTTCAGTAGTTCACAGGTGAGCGACGTGCCAGTGAGATGTTTTGAGTCTGCTCCTCGGCTGAGTCACAGAACCACAGCCACAACTGTCTGACTCGCCGTACCGCATTTGTTCCTTTTAAAATGCCCACCAGCTTCACCGTACACAGGCTAAACCAAAGAATATAATCATTTAAAGGTGCATTGTGTAACTTTTCACCTGCTTCTCTCCATAGATACTGCCTGGAAGGTGTCTCACTAGGGCATTATACTTAAACTGCAAAAAAAGCTGAAAAAATTTAAGATATAAACACTTAAATCTATCAGAAAATGAGGTTAAAGTAGTGAAATGATCTGTCCCTGCAGTAAGAGCATTTTGTTTTGTTTAGGACCACATATTACTCACTAAGTGCTTGTAACTTGTAGGCTGTTACTGAGCTATTTCTTGGTATTTATCAAACACTTATTCATGTTTATTAAGATTTTAGTGTGTGTACAGAAACATTTATTGTAATCCTCACTACTTTAATGGGAAGAAAGTAGTTAATGGCTTACAAAATACAACCTTAGACAAAAATGCATGGAAAGTACTTTAGAAATACTCTCAAAAATGTAATTAAGCAGTTACTATGCATTTCATTATTAACCAGCTATTAATATGTGGTCCCTAAACTAAAGTGTTACCATAATTTTGACATCTTTTAACAAGTTATCTTAAAATAAACTACTTTAGACTAAAATTAATCCAATTCAGAACTAGTAAGTAGATCATAAATCTGAAAACAAGATGAATATCCTGATATACGTTTTAAAATCTTGGCCAGATCAGGGAAATTTGACGTAAAAAATTTCTCCAGAACTTTCCCCTGTAAACCACATTACTCAAAATTCTCACATTTGTAACACATTTAGTTTTAGTTTAGCCAGTTTCTCTTCCTCAGTTGCAATTTTAGGACACAAAGTTATGTTTTTGTTTTATTTTTAGCTCAAGGACTTTCCCTCGACTGAGTTATATCTTCTCAAGTTGTATTATTATGAAAATGTAACGTATTCTTCTGTTTTATAGTAAAGTTTCTATGAATTGATTTTGAATTATTATGGAAACTATTAAAAGCAAATAGAACAACAGCATCAACACTTCATGTCCAAAGTCTAAATTACATTTCCTTCTTCATTTGCTGCACATTAAAATGATGTAAATCCTGATTTAACCCTTTAAACGTTCTATTTTAGAGGATAAAAACACTGATGAATTTGGTAAATGTACATTTTAGAGAATATTGGTGATAATGACATTTTTATAAGATAATGACAAATTGGAAATCTTGTATTTATGGAAATTAGAATGTGTACTGATGACTTGGATAGTGGTTATTTTCAGGAGACACTGTTAATGATGAAATGTTGATAGAGTTGGTTTAATGTAAATAGTTTCCAGGGACAGCAGAAAGGAGCTGAGATCAATGTTTTCTGTGTATTGTCCTTGTTTTAAATAATTAAAATAATAATAATAATAAAGGTGAACTGTATAACTTTGTGTTTAGGGGCTCATCGCCTGCTTGTTTCTACGGATATGCCAAAAATGTTCCACAATATGACATTAAACAACTGTACTTTACCTTTATTCAATTATGTGCTTCTCAAAAATACCTAGAAAACGGCGTTCTGACTGTGAGCGGGGGTCGCCTCTCCACAGATCTGACCTGTAACTTTGCCTGGTTTGGTCTCTCTGAAGATAGAAAGGTTTAATGCCGTACTGTGAAGCAATAACACAAGAGCATTTGAAGGGAAAGTTACACAATGCACCTTTAACATATTCAAAGTACAGTGGATGTGTGTCTTTTCCTTGCTTCACAAACACCTGTCTTCGCCTCTCCCCGTGGCCTCCGTGCTGCCCATCTGTCGGGTCGGCCCTGTTGACATGATCTAAATCACATGGTCTTCGCCTCCTCTGTTGCCATGGGAACCGTCACCACGACTACGGTTTAAAAGGATGACGTCACGCGCAGCATCCTACCCTCTGACCCTGTTTGTACTGAGCGCACTGACGGCTGCTGCACGTCTGTGGTTTAGACCAGAGCTAAATGTTGACGAAAAAGACCCAACCTCACGAACCGCAAATGTATTTCTGTGTTGTCTAGAGCCGTTCTGGTCGGGGTCGGCCACCTGCTTGTCTCCATGGAGATGTTAACGCTCCGTCTGAAATGTTCCAGTGTCGTATTCAACTTTCCTGTCAAGCAAATGACGCCACTTGGCCAAGGTTGTGGAAAAGCAACATCACTCAAATTCTAAAACCATGATTTTCAGTGATTTTTAAAGAGTTAATTTCAGCCTTGGAATTGCCCATCTGTATTTATCCAAAAGTATAACATAACTGTTTGAAAACTACAGCTTCATGACACGATAAGAAGCATTTCGAGCTTTGGAGATGTAGATCATTGTTGTAATATAGCACCGTTAAAGCAGTGAAACATGTTTTATTGAATATTTGTGAGATAAATGTGTTTGATGGTGTTTTAACTGTGGAACATTTTACATTTCAACCTGCAGCTCTCACCAAGAGATTTATGATTTATAGAGATTGTGCTGAATAACTACCATTTTATTAAAGGGACAGTTCAGAATTTTGGACATAGGGCCTCATTTCCTCATGAGCCAGAGTGTTGGAGACGTGAGGCACTTTTTTAAATATTCCATCCAGTCCTTGTATTTGCAGAGGTTGCTGGTGCTAGGCTAGTGCATGTCAATGTCCATCGTTGTCCTGTCATTAATAAATCCAGACTGTTTATGTGAATGTCTGCGTCGATAGAATAATGTTCGGAATAAAACTCTCCTTGCATCGCATGAATCGTCGCATGTTGAGGGACTATTTTCTCATATATCAGTCCGCCGCTGCCGAGCTTTCTATCAGGAAGTACAACTCACTGCTGCTCAGACATAAATCCTTCAAATGCAACGGTTGGTTTTACTTCTAAAATTATTCTATGGACACAAACATTCACATCGACAGTCCGGCTTTATATTTGTTTTGTCTCGGGTGCACTGTGGAGTGGGTAAGACTGTTTTTAGTGGCAACTATGGCCATTGACATGCACTAGCCTAGCACCAGCAACCTCTACAAACACAAGGACTGGATGGAATATTTAAAAAAGTGTCTCCACACGTCTCCAACACTCTGGCTCACGAGGAAATGAGGCCCTATGCCCAAAATTCCAAACTGTCCCTTTAATTACCAGTGAAAATGATCACTAATAACGGTTTATGTTTTATAGGCATCAGACTGTGCTCCATCTAAGGCTGCGGCATGTTTGTTTGGTAAAAGTAGCTCACTGGAGTACAAAGTTTGGAGACTTCTGTACTAGACCAGAAGGAAACAACACCAGAAAAGGTTCAAATATAGTTGCAAGTGTTTTTACTGACAACACTATTAGCAAAAACTATTCTAGGATTATAGTTTTGTCATAGTTTAGTGTGTTTCTGTGGCCTATTTGCTCTGTGTTATTTCAGATCATCTTGTCACCTTTGCGCTGCTGTGTCCTAGAATCTCTAAATCATTACATAAATATTTGAAGTTGTTTTTACGGCTCTGGGTGTATCTGGTCACATGACTGACAGTGAAAGATAAACTGAAATGTGTGACTCATGTGTTTGTTTGTCGTTATGGACCCAGGTATTCAAAGGCAAATCCACCCCTCTTTCCAGTCAGCTCCTGTCTACAGCGACATAATTTACTCTCATTAGACATTAGCATCTCAAAAGTATATGGCAGAGTGATAATTAACTGGGCAGAACCAAACAAATTAGAGCTGTTAAATTAATTGGTGTTTTCTAAATCGCTCATTAAAATTCCATCATGTTATAGTGTCATGTCATTCGATACTAATGGCAAATACATGGTGTTCTTGCTCTATCCACTCATAAAGTAAGTAAGTAATTTGGATTGGGGTCATTTATAAATACCTCCCAGGCACTTATTGATGCAGTGACATCACGCAGGGGATGTTTTACATGACTGTGTATGGTGCAATGTTCAGCAGTTGTCATGGTGACACAATGCACACACTGTCAACAAAACAAAAAAAAATTAAAGGGGGACTCCAGCCAGTTTGAAGCTAAAGTCCACTGTTAGAGGTGGTCAGATACTGTCAGAAGACAAAAAACTGCACAGATCAGTGTTGCTTCGGTGAAGATCTCACTGTGGCAGTGAGTCTGTCAAGACAACAAACTAGTGTAGTGAGTTGGGTAAGTTCTTAATTTCCACGTAAAACGACAATTTGCTTCACACTGAAGAAGCTTAACACCACTATAATCCATTTTACAGCAGCCACGAGTCTAACAAACAAAACGCTCTGCCTGGTTCACTCATTAGTGTCTGGAAATGTTAGAACATAACTTTTTAAACAGCCTTAGCCTTACGTTTGTCAATTTCCCACTGCACATGTGAAAGTCCAAAAGACTCAATCGCTGATATTGTTTCTAATCCCATTTATTTATTTTAAGTGAATTTAATCATCAGAATTTCTGCCACATCAGGAACGACTTAAACATGACTTGTAGATTATTTGATCAACCTGCTGAGGGACTGAAGATGGAAATTAGCCACTGGCTGTAATCTTCATTAATATGTGGTGTCTTTTTACAAATAAATTAATCAAATAAATAAATAAATGCCATTACTTTGCAGCAGTGCCTGAGTGGGTCACCTGGGCCTTTCTGTGTGGAGTTTGCATGTTCTCCCCGTGTCTGGATGGGTTTCCTCCGGTTTCCCCCATCAACTCAAAACATGCAGCACCTGAACTAACATCAAGGACCATGACGTCCACCCTCCTGCGGGCTCCACCTGCAGAGGGGCTCATGGGGGGGCTCACAGGAGGGGTCATAGGGGGGTCAGGTGCTATGAGGATTGGGCAGCAAACTGTTCCTGCGACCCAGCCGGACAAAGCGGAAGAAGATGGATGGATGGATGGATATGACTTTGCCTAAAATGTTCCACAGTGCGGCATTAAACTTCTTTATCTCTGTCACGAGGCCGAGTTACAGCTCAGATCTGTGAAGAGGCGACATGCTTCTCCATAAGAACACATGTTTTTTCACAGAACACTTATAAATGAACCTCTTAAATACAGTTTTAACAAAGAAATGAATGAAGGAAAGACTCTGACCTGTTTTTCATTCAACGAGTAAACAACAAAAATAAACTTAACATAAACTTAGACAAGATGTGTGAGGCCAGGGGGAAATCCCATCCACACTGTAGCTACAAATACGACGACAAACTATTTTCATTACAAGAACTAAAACATGATTCATATTAATACAAATACGAAGTGAAACATGAACATTTTATACTATTTCCTTGTAAAATTGCACTGTTTTATAGACCCAGGCCCTGTGCGCTGTGTTTGCTCCACCTGTTTGTGGTTAGAGTGTTATGCCCGGCTATTGGAGCCTTAGTCACTCCATGTTGATTGTATTACATCACTGTGGCTTTATGGCACGTTATGCTCACGACAAACACCGGACCATTTTATCTGTGCCTCTAATCAGGTGACTGGGGCTTAACTATTCCACAGAGACAGATAACCCACATCTGAACTTCCTCCTTCTGATTACCTTGACATGGGAACCTTTCACTTAACAATTCTATTATTTCATCATCTATTAGTTTTGGCTTTAGTGAAATGTTTTTATTGCTGTTTTTCTGTTCTGAGTATTTTATGATCAATGTCTGCATCATCTCTACTTTAGTACACTGCTAATTTCTCTGATCTGGCCAAGATTTTAACATTTTTATCGGGTTATTCATCTCGTTTTCAGATTTATTATCTACTTACTAGTTCTGAGACTGCTTAAATTTAGTTTAAAGGTCGTTTATTTGAAGAGAACTTGTCAGGTAAAATATTCTTGCTGCTTGGACAAATAATTTCACCACTTTTAAGTCATTTTCTGAAAGATTTAAGTGTTTATATCTTAAATTTTGGCCACGGGTTTTGCATATTTGATACTTTGCGATTTG
Source organism: Odontamblyopus rebecca (assembly GCA_030686955.1). Classification (NCBI taxonomy): domain Eukaryota; kingdom Metazoa; phylum Chordata; class Actinopteri; order Gobiiformes; family Gobiidae; genus Odontamblyopus; species Odontamblyopus rebecca. The sequence continues at coordinate 30,172,271 of CM060662.1, forward strand.
GAGAGTTCTGCATGTGTGTCTAGGGTGGAATGTTCAGCAAATATTACACTGCAAAAAACAAAATCTGGTGAAGTTAAGATGATTTGAATTAAGAAAGTTTGACCATGATTTAAGTAAAATGATCTGCCAGTGGAATAAAACTTTTTGTGCTTAAAATATGAAAATACATCTTGCTACAGTTAAAATAAGAAAAACAACAACTTTTTGCACTTAAACTAAGAAACAAAATCAAATGTTTCTTGAGTTAAGAAAACACACTTATTCCACTGGAAGAAATTTTACTTGTCAAGTTGAATCTGCTCAAATAAAGTGAATTGTTCTTAATTTAAGTCATTTTAACTCACCTACATATTGTTTTTTTCTATTTTTTTTCCTCCTCTCTCAGGACGTCTCTACAGGACACTGGGACTCTTGAGCCGTGGGTCGTAACAGCAGCAGAAAGTTTTATTTACTTTTATTTATTAAGTTTTATTTGTTTAGATTTTCAACCAAAAAGGTGAGAGTGATTAATGGAGACATGTGACTGGAATGTTGTTTGGCAGCGGCTTTTTGTTTATCAGCACAAATCCGCTCACATGTGGTGACAATAAAACTCAGGTTAAAGTCTAACTCGAGTCACAGAGCTGCAGACAGAGCAGAGCCTCCAGTTAGCGCCAGCCCCAGGGAATGTTCATGCTGCAAAGTATCATCTGATTAAAGTCTGCACATTTTGTACGGTATAAAAATACTTTTTATTTAGCTCAGAGGAACACATGAAAAAAATACACTGTGCACGTCATTTTAAGCACAGAAAGTCTTGTTCCACTTTTACTCGTCAAGTGAAATTTACTCAAATCATGATAAAACTTTCTTAAATCAAGTCATTTTAACTTGGATACACTTTGTTTTTGGCAGTGTGACATTTCTGGAGGAGGTTCAGCTAAATGTTTCTCTTCATTCAGATGTTATGTTTGTATATTTGGTTTGTACGCAATGTTCCACAGTGTGGCATTAAACTCATCGATCTTTCACTCACTGAAAACACCTTGAAAAACATTCACACTAACTATGAGCAGACTTCAGAAATCTAGATACAAATCTTATTCATCTTGTTTTAAGGGATATAAACTGAATGACTGTTAAATATTTAAGACTATTAAGCTTATTTCAAGACATTTAATTTTCTAGTTTTTAAATCTATAAACTAGTTAGAATGAACACAGAATAAGCAAAACAAGTGAGTTGTAAATCAGTCGATCTGGGACAGAATTTGTCCAGTATCATTTCTGTACCTTCTGTCACATGGAAATATTAAAAGATTTAAAAGTTTTAAGAGAGAGCTGCAATTTGTCACTATGTTACCAAGTGGTAATTAGTCTTAAAATAAGAAAATAAAGAATTTCATTAAGATTCATTAACTAAAATCAAGAATAAAATGGTCAATAACAGCTTTATATTCTAATTTTGAAAAATCAGCTTAATTTATTCTTAGAATGAATGTTTTATGCTTTATTTTAGATCACTTAAAACTTAGATTATTGCTTAGAATAAGAGATTTTATCTTATTTTGAGATTTATGAAGGCCTACATACATTTTCTTATTTTAAGATTTCTTGATAAGTAAATTTCACTTTCTGCACTGCAAAAAACTAAATCTAGCCAAGTTAAGGTGACTTGAATTAAAAACATTTTACCATGATTTGAGTAAATTTCACTTGACAAGTAAAATGATCTGCAGTGGAACAAGACTTTCTGTACTTAAAATATGAAAATACATCTTGCTAAATTAAAATAAGAAAAACAACAATGTTTTGCACTTAAAAAAGGAACAAAATCGATTGTTGCTTGAGTTAAGAAAAAAACACGTATTCCATTGGCAGATAATTTTACTTGTCAAGTTGAATCTTCTGAAATAAAGTAAAATGTTCTTAATTTAAGGCATTTTAACTGACCTACGTATTGTTTTTTCTAGTGTGCGCTGGATAATGTCACATTTTAACTTAAAACAAGTGTATTTGTCTAGTTTCAAAGAGGGGGTATTTCTGCAGTGTGCTTGGTCTGGTGATGTCTCCATGGAGATAGAAAAGCTGAATGCCTTACTGTGGAACATTCTGAGGAATAACATCAGCACAGTTTGTGAAGCGGGATAAAAATAGAGACGGTTTAATGTGTGTGGCATTTCCTTCTGGGTAAGTCTGCAGCGGGGATAATAATAACAGCAAACTGATAAAGAAAGAACCATCGCTTTGTCTAACCCCGAGTTACCCAAACCGGTTTTATGATTGACGTTCCAAAGGTTGTACTTATTGTTGATTGTAAAGTTTGATATGATGGTGACAAGTCATAGTTTAATGAATCCGTGACTCAAGCTCAAGGTGTGGCACAACAATGGAGCTTCTATGCTGCAGTTTCACCATAATGCTCCTGTCACCTGCCTGAGGAATGATTGACAGGGACTGCACAGGCCGCGCCCACCTGACACAGCCTGACGGAGGGAAAGTCCACTATCTGTGTGTGGAGTGCTATCTACAAACTGGTAATTACTCTGAACACATATAGATTTCTATTGTACTTTTGCCTTTATAATTAATACCCACTGCATCGCATTATTCGAAAGTGGTACGACTAGTTATTTTTCTTGCCATAGCAGCAGAGAACAACAACCATTTTATTCACGCACCAATGTAGAAGAAGTCCCCCATCACTATAAAAAGTAATACAAAGGCCATAAACTTTTATAGGACTTTCAAGAAGCCCTGTGACGGGGGAGTGCACGTCCTGTTTGTCTGCAGGGACGTGCACTTGCTTAATATGGTGTTACCTTTTGTTTATTTCATCACAGGTGGTTTCATTGCTGAAAAATACATTGGGAAAAATGATTTCTTTGTGTGAGCAGGGAAGCCTTTCCACAGATTTGACCTGTAACTTAGCCTGGTGGTCCTACACGGCAAAAAAGGATTTTCTAGCAACTGACTTGAATGAAGCAGATTCATTTTAAAAGATCAATTTTAAGATTTTTTGACTTAATAAGACAAGATTTTTTTTACTTGTTTCAAAATATTCCATCCTGATTTATCTTATCTAGATATTACAACTTATTCTAAGCACTTTTTATATTAAATCAAGTCGGGTAAAGCCTCTTTAACTCTTTTTCTCTGGCTCAGATCTGTACCTCACTGTCCTCAGTGTCCTGTGGCTTTAGGTGCAGATGTGCAGCATTTCTAAGATGTTGGAAAAGTGGAAAATGTGACATTTCAGTAAATGCAGCTTCAAATGTATTTGATTTCATGTTGTATTTGATCAAATGTGTAGATATTGTGAATATGCGAAAGAAGGTATTATTAAAACTAGGTGTTCTTAAAATCTATTTAAGAAATAACAGCCGAATATAAGAGATGTTATATACTAGAAATAAGCAGTAAGAAGCAATAATTACCTAAATCTACTCAAAATAAGGTGAAAAATCTTTCCATGAATACTTGAAACTAGTGTTGTATTTTGTCTTGTTTTAAGAAAACTTGGTAAGTGAAAATTTCTTACTGCACTGGCAGAGAATTTCACTTAAAATAGGGCATTTTTACCTCAAAATTAGTTTTTTTAATTTTTTGATAGGCCTTTTTGCAGTGTGTGAGCTTGTTAAAATGTCGTTACCTCATCAAAAACAGACCTGGAGGTGTGTTTTGTTTCATTTACACGTGTCTGAGTAAACTTTTATTATGAGTCTGTAAATCTCCAAAGCTCAAAATGCTCTGTTTCCCCTTGTGATGTCATGAAGTGGACGTTTTAGTTCAGCAGAGATGGGCATTTCCAGGGCTGAAATAATCCAAATGATTCTCGTGAAGGTGTCTGGAGTTTAAAAACACAATGGAGTGTTTTCTGTTTGAGAAATTCATCTTATATATGCCGGTTTTGCAAGTTAAATGTGTGAATGAAACAAAACACAACTCCAGGTATGTTTGTGATGAGGAAACAACACTATCTACACCCGGTGAGTCTGTTTTTAAAGCGGATATATCCAGAATCTAAGATAACAAACAGAACGTGAACAGATATTTGAGTGTTTGGACCAATAATTTCTATATTTTTTAATTTAAGGAGTAGAATTTGTCCCTATGGTGTGTTAAAAGTGTTAAAAGTGGAAACAACATGATAGCAAAGATGAGAAAACAGCATAACATGGGCCCTTTAAGTATGTTTTTTGAGATTTGCGTATTCTAAACCCGGTGTACTTTAACCAACAAGCATGGGAACGTGTTTTTGCACACTCAGTAAATCCACCTCATGAGAAGTCAATGAATAACTATGATGTAATCCAGATATAAAAGAAAAACTTACTGGATTTAACCCGCCCCACGAGATAATAGCGTTTACTTGTTCGGCTGTGAGGAAACGGCCCAAACCCGTCGGGAGGCGTGGGGGACCTGCAGGGACATGTGCAGGATTTGGGTCAGTCTAACTCCTGACGATCTGTCATGTTTGAAGAGTGTTTAAACAGCTCTTTGCTTCTCACAGATTTCACTTACGTAAGGCAAAGACAAACACAACACACAGACACAAAGACAGGATAGGCCCGCTGTGTCATAATCCATCACTCCTGTGGATTTAGCAGGACGTATCTTGTACCTGGAGTTATTACAGTAATTGTTAAGAAGGAGTGGACATTTAAAGTATTAATAATCAAAAGAAATGAGGTCAGGACGCCTATAGACTGTATAAACGAGTGGATTAAGGGAGTGTGATGTCGCCCGTAGCGTTCGGCTCCAGTCACATGAAGTTCATAGGGGCGACTTTAGAGCTACGTCCAAATTAAGGAATAAAAATGTGTTTTACAGATAACAACAGGATCATGTACAGTGGGTTAATATGAACATTTTAAGACCAAAATTATACAACATAAAAATCATTTCATCCATTTTAGCCATTTAAATTTGCACAGTGCAAAAAACAAAATCTAGTCAAGTTAAAATGACTTGGATTAAGAAAGTTTGACCATGAATTTCACTTGACAAGTAAAATGATCTGCCAGTGGAATAAGATTTTTGCATTTAAAATAAGAAACAAAATCGATTGTTGCTCGAATTAAGGAAAGAAACACTTATTCCACTGGCAGATCACTTGACTTGTCAAGTTGAATCCACTCAAATAAAGTCAAATGTTCTTAATTTCAGTCATTTTTCAACCTTTTTGTAAAACATCTTTTGCCCAGACCGTTTTTTTGTCTGTGAGAGGGGCCAGTTTGCTAACATAAAGACAAGAACTAAACTGTCCACCGTAAAAAAACAAACTAAATCCTGTTTTATAATCCTGGCTCATAGAGCAACAGCAGCTTAACCCTGTCATTTAAAATGAAATGTGTGTGTGAGGCGTGTGAGGTGTGAGCTTGAGTGTGTGTGTGTATTGTGAAATAATCTGCCAGTGCAGTAAGTAAAATTTACTTATCAAGAAATCTTAAAAGAGAAAAATGTATCTAGGCCTTCATACATCTCAAAATAAGATAAAAACACAAATTCTAAGCAATAATCTAAGTTGTAAGTGATCTAAAATAAAGCATAAAACATTCATTCTAACCATACATTAAGATGAAAAGTCTTAAAGCGAGAATGGAAAGCTTGTTAATGAATCTCAATGAAATTCTTTATTTCCTTATTTTAAGACTAATTACCACTTGGTAACATAGTGATAAATTGCAGCACTTTCCTAAAACTTTTACATATTTTAATTTTCCCATGTTACAAACAGAAGGTGCAGAAATGATACTGGACAATTTCAGTCCAAGATCGATTTACATCCATAAAAATGTCTTAAACTCCATCTTCACACTTCTTTTGCTTGTTTTGTGTGTATTCTAACTAGTTTAAAGACATAAAACCTAAATAAAAAATATATTTTCTTGAAATAATCTTAATAATCTTACATATTTAGCATTCATTTAGTACATATCCCAAGATAAATATGCTTTTTTTGTCTAGATTTAAGAGAATAACTTTGTATGGAGGCCCAACATTTGCACACGACGTTCTGCTGATCATGTGCACAAACGTGTTCAGAGTTCAGTCACTTCTTTGTCAGACGTGCAAACATCTGAAAACCTGTGTGACTTAAAGTCTCTGTGTGACTCAGAGGAAACAGTGGAATGAGAGGATTTGGAGAGCGCGGTCTTACATTTGGGGACAATCGCACTCACCAAATCCTCACCAGGTCCAGTTCATGAGGACGACGTCGCTCTTTACAGACGGGGGGAGGGGGATCGGCCCAGACTGTTACACAACGGTACAGCTGTGGGTTTAGGCACAAGTTCCTGTTCCTGATAAGGTGTAAATGATGAATGTATTTGACAAAGCGTGGGCAGTGGACAAAGGTGGGGCTAAAATCAAAGTGTTGTTTGTTTTAATCAAATAGACGGTGATAAGCTTGTGTTTTTTATTGACGGGTCTAAAGCCAATCCTGTGTGAGTAAAAGCGCGTGATATGAAGCAGAGAGAAACTGTGAGAAATGTTTGTGATAATATCCGCTCTCGAAACGAAGACTTGATTAAATAACATAAATTAAAACTTGGAAAAAATGTGTATTGTTTTATTTGTTTTGTTTTTTTTCCCTAAATGAAAAAATTGTTGATAGTAAACGGAACTTACTCTACATTTCTGTGTCTTTTATTCATTTTACTTTATTTATTTTACTTATTTACTGCTATTTTAGGATTTTTATTTCGCAATTTACCTTTTTGTTATCTTCATTTTATGATCTCTGTGCAGCACTTTTGTTATAAAAATAAAGTGGATTTGGATTTTCATTAAAACAGGAAGCCAATATATATTTACATGCAAATATTCTAAAACCAGGGTTCACAAATCGAATCTTTCTGGTCCGATTGTGTTAAAACAAAGCTCAGATTAAAATCTAACTTGAATAACAGAAAAAATGTAAATAAAAAAGTAGCAGTTGTTAAAATAATATATTCTGTAGTTCAGTGTGTCTCAAAAGCGCCATACATTTAACTATGTAATTTTTTTGATTAAAATTTTAATTTCATTCAGGAAAGATGAATACGAAATAAAATAACTATACTGAAACATCAATGTGAATGAAGAGGACTGGAAAGAAGAATAAACGTGTAATATCTGCCCCCTTTTCACACAAAGTAAAACATTTCTAACACTTTAACCGTTCATACACAACATTAAACACATTATTAACACAAAAGCACAATTCACACTTCAGACTTTTTTAGCAGATCGTGGCATTTCTTTTAAACACTTGAATGGACTTTAAAGATTTGAGTTTTTCATTTCGACTCTTCCATAAACTGACCTGAATTGACTGAAAGACGTTTTTCCAGTGTTGTTGTTCTGAATCTGGGTTTCTTTTTAAGATTTCAGTTCCTTTCAGATTATAATAACTTTCTCTCTTTGTAAATTTTCTTTGGAGATTGATGGGCTAATGCTGATTTGTGTTATACATCACTTTTAGGATATGAAGTTCTACGAGTTCATTAAATGTCAGTGACCTTAATTGTGTAAATATTGGGTTTGTTGAGTCTCTAAATCCACCTCCACTGACGATTCTCAAATGTAAATGCAAAGTTCAGTTCAGTTTATTTGCAGAAAAAAGTCAAACTATTCCACTACATCTCAAAGTGAAAAGAGCTTATTTCCACCGCAGTAGTTTTCCCCTGAACAGCAGCGTGTCCCCGGTTCATCACACGGGCCTTTACGGAGCATCTTTGCCGCTCTTAACCACGGCCTCAAATTGTCAGCCCAAGACGACCTCGATTTCACTTTATTTATACCAAAAAAACCCACGCCTAAGCAAATATGATGTATCGTCTATATCTTCATGAGCGCTGAAATATGTCGGCGTGTTTTTATGAATGAAAACAGGTTCGCGTGTACAGAACAGAGTGTCTCCAGAGATTAGCACACAAAAGAATGGGGATGTACCGTACTTCTGGATGATTGATGGGTCTACGTGCTAAATAATTCACACCTGAGTGCACTTTATATACAGTATGGCCGTCTATAAGTGCGGCCTACGCCCTCGAGTGAGCTGTTCAATCAGATACTGCCGAAATCTAAGATAACAAAGAACGTAAGCAGATAGTTGAGAAATCGGTGAGGAAAATGTTGGAATTTTGGACGTAGGGCCTCATTTCCTTGTGTTGGAGACGTGTGGAGACACTTTTTTAAATCTTCCATCCAGTCCTTGTATTTGCAGAGGTCGCTGGTGCTAGGCTAGTGCATGTCAATGGCCATAGTCGTCCTGCCGCTAAAAACAGTCTTACCCACTCCACAGTGCACCCGAGGCAAAACTATTATAACTCCAGACTGTCCATGTGAACGTTTGTGTCCATAGAATAATTTTAGAAGTAAAACCAACCTTGTATTTGAAGGATTTATGTCTGAGCAGCAGTGAGTTGTACTTCCTGATAGAAAGCTCGGCAGCGGCGGACTGATATATGAGAAAATAGTCCCTCAACATGTGACGATTCATGCGATGCTAGGTGTAGTGAATTTAGCATACATAATTCAGCGCTAACTGGTGATACATTAGTTACATGATGTTTGCCTAAGCACTGTCGTTCCTATGCATTGTTCCACCATGGTATTGATTAAGCACTTATGTTCACTGTTAACAGTTTTCAGGTTTGTGCTTATATACAGTATAGTCGCGGTCCCTTTAAGACGCGGTCACGTTTTGAGACATGTTGTTATGTTTACAGGCCGTTTTTGTGTTTCGTTTTTGCGTGTTGGTAAATAAAAACAGCACACGACTTTCTGTGTCTAAAATGTGAGAAGTTGACGACTCCCTTTCATTACGCACAAACTTCTACAAAGGTTAGTTTTATTTCAAACATTATTCTATCAACACCCACATTCACATCGACAGTCTGGAGTTATAATAGTTTGTGGAGTGGGTTAAGACTGTTTTTAGTGGCAGAACAACTATGGCCATTGACATGCACTAGCCTAGCACCAGCGACCTCTGCAAATACAAGGACTGGATGGGATATTTCAAAAAGTGTCTCCACACGTCTCCAACACTCTGTCTCACTAGGAAATGAGGCCCTATGGCCAATATTACAACTTGTCCCTTTAAAGGTGAATTGTTTACTGTGGTTTAAAGCAAGAAAAATGATCTGGCAAAGGCCATTTTGCCAAAACGTTATTTAAAAAATACAAAAAGCTTTTGGACATCGGCCATCTGAGCGTGTTGTGCTTTTTTTCTACTTTTATAACGGTGAATTGTGTCACTTTTCTGGTAGAGTTTGCTTGTATCTATGGAGATGTTATTTGCCTGAAATTTTCCATATAGTCTGACATTAAATACATTTATCTTCATGGAGACAAACAAGCGACACCACCAGGTCAAGTTACAAGTCTAATCTGGCTAATCCAGGCTAAATCTGTTCTGTTTAGCTGTGCATATGACTGAGGTTTGTAGTTTTCAGTCCACACTCTTCTCTTCTAATTCTCTCTAATTTAATGTCCCGTCTCTATTTTAAAATGTTATGATTATTTATGTTTTGATTTGTGTGTATTGTGATTTTGATGTATTTCTTGTCCTGTAAAGCACTTTGAATTGTGTACGAATTGTGCTATACAAATAAACCTGTCTTGCCTTGCCTAATCTATGGAGTGGCCTGTTCTTTTTTAGCAGTAAACACACCTGTACAGCCCTACAAAGGCAAAAGACCTAAAGTCACCAGTGTGAAACAGAAAATTACTTCAAATTTCTGTTTTGACAAAAGTATAATAGGTAGGGCTCTCAAAATTTGGCAACTATTTGCTATGAAGAAATATTTGTATGTGAAAAATATATAGCTCAAAATGGACCTTTGACCCTTATTTGGTTCCTGTACTTTGCTTTTGTATCATGAGCCAAAAACAAGAAGTCGGGCAAAGGCAAAAGGCAGAAACGGGCACTGTTACTGCCTTTTACTGCAAAAAGCATCTAGTCAAGCTAAAATGACTTGAATTAAGAAAGTTTTACCGTGACTTGAGTAAATTTCTTTTGACAAGTAAAATAATCCATCAGTGGAATAAGATTTTTTGTACTTAATGTGTGAAAATACATCTTGCTACACTTAAAATAAGAAAAACAAGAACTTTTTGCACTTAAAATACAAAGTAAAATCAAACTTCGCTTGAATTAAGAGAAAAACACTTATTCCACTAGCAGATCATTTTACTTGTCAAGTTGAATCCACTCAAATAAAGTAAAATGTTCTTAATTTAAGTCATTTTAACTCACCTACATATTGTTTTTTTTCTGTGTTTGCCTTCGCATGACTCCAGTACCAGTGCCAGTTTTTGCCTTTTGCCTTTGCACGACTCCTTATTTTTGGCACCTGATACAAAGACAGAGCACAGTCGATGCCAAATAAGGGTCAAAGGTCCATTTTGAGCTCAATATTTTTCACGATATTTATTCACATGATAAAGAAGGTCTCAAATACCCCCCAAAATGACCTTAACTAAGTTTTGACCAAACATATGTTACAGTGTTCTGTCTTTATAGAGCAGTGTAGTTTAACGCTCACATGAATCCATTTTGTGTAATATTTAAATATCTTACTTAGTCTTTTCTTACATACCAAATTTGTCAGCACTTTGTAATTATTGAGCATTATACATATATATAAATAAACATGTATTATTCTTTCCAATATAATGAAATATAAATGTGATATCCGGAGTTATAACACTATTTACCATTAAAGAAGTTAATTATTTTCATATCAACTCTACTTTTGGACTATGGATGCAATCAATACCCGATTTGATAGTCCTGTACTCGTATTTACGACACAAACTCTTCTCTGATTCAAATAAACAAGCAACAATGTGCAAAAATAACCTGCTTTACAAATACATTCAGGCTCTATATGTAATAACAGGGCTAAAAATAGGGCTGACCTGTTCACTTTTTTTCCTTTCGACCATTTTGTTCCCTTCCAGGTCTCACACAGCAGCTAATCCGAGCTGCAGGACGGTACATCCCCGACCGTCTATTCTGCGCTAAACCCAGGCTATCACTTAAAGACAAACAGTTCAGGACACAAATCTACGGGATTATTCACAAAAATCATTTCACCTTTTTATTTAATTGACAAAATGATGCATGAAGCTACTCACTGAGCACATAAATAATACTTCTGTTGTGTTTCATTACTAACACTGCAACTGCTTTGGCAAAATTATGAATAAATTATGTTCCTCAAATATGTTTTTATCTAATTTGAAGAGTCAGTATAACCTAAGAAGAGCAGGCATAGATAAAAAAAAAAATCAACGCTAGAACAAATAAAAAAGATTTCTGTATCACTTATGGAAAATGATGATAAAATAAAAAATCTACGACAACTGTAGCCTTTAAAAATAGTTATAAATCCATATTTTTTTATATTTATGCAGCTTGGTAATGAGTCATTATACACTGTTTTTAGGGTACATTTTAGGTTTGTTTATTTGTTCATTTTTTCGTGTTTTTATTTTCCCTGTTAAAAGGATTTGTCTACATTGATTAGCTGAAGGTAAAATGAAAGTTTTGTATATATGCGTATATGTATATATGTATGTGCGTATGTCTATATATGTTTGCTGTCTTGGAAAAAGTTAATTATTTATTTTTGTACCGTATTTTTCAGACTATAAATCGCTCCGGAGTATAAGTCGCACCAGCCAAAAAATGTGTAATGAAGAAGAAAAAACATATATAAGTCGCACTGGACTATAAGTTTTTGAGGGAAATTTATTTAATAAAATCTGAGACCAAGAAGCGACATGTCATCTTGAAAGGCGAGTTATAGTAATAAAATGTTCAGTTCCGCTCAAATGAAGTTCCCGATGCTCACGGTTACAGGACCGAATCTGGAGCCAGGCTTAAGTTATGAAGAGGATTTTATGGACGGACAAAAAGCAAAAAAAAAAGAAAAAATCAGGACCATGTACAGCGGGTTTATACGAACATTTTAAGACCTAAATGATGAGGCCACAGCAGTCGCAGAGAGAGGAGTGACTAGATCCTAAGCGCTTTAGCTCTGTCCATTTATATATTTGGTCTATGGACTGTCAGTGTGAAAAATTTAATGTATAAGTCACACCTGAGTATAAGTCGCAGGATCACCCCGACCCTGAAAAAAGTGCGATTTATAATCCAAAAAATACAGTAAATAGGTTTGGCATCATGAGTAAGTTTTACTTCTGCTTTTACCTTTTCGGTCAAGATGAAACTATTGTCATATTGTTTATCTTACCAAGTTGTATATGGCTCAATAAAATCAATGTGAATTTTCAGTTGTTTTGGTTTATAACCCACTTGCCTCCATTTATTAAACCATGTTATTTTGCCAAAAACAAAGTTGAAATTGGGTTGTGTTCACTAGAAATGGACAATTCCAGGGCTAAAATCGTCTAAATCCGACACTTAAGCAGGACCATGAACACGTGAATTGTTCACAGGCTCCTGAACATGTGTTTGTTTCTTTAGCGACAAAGTTGGTTTCTGTGGTGAAAAACTTTTACCCTTTTTCAGCAGAGATTGGCTTCTTGTTCTAGTGAAGATGTATGGAGTTTAAAAACACGCTGGCGCACTTCCTGTATCACTACATAAGACACTAACTCAGCCTGAATATGCAGGTTTTGTGTGTTAAACATGTGTAAATGAAACAAAACACAACTCCAGGTATGTTTTTGATGAGGAAATATTCGTAGAAATAGCATAATATGGGATCTTTAAACCCCATTTGCCCAATAAATGAACCCCTGATGTTAGTTTCACATTTTTTTATTTGATTTTTGATAAAGAGGCCATGTAAAGTCTCACTCCACTCCACTCTCCATCAGCTTTGCCATTCTTCGCTTTTCTTTTTTTTAATTTACAGCTCTGTACTGTACACTCTGGTCTCTATTTGGGACTTTACTCAGCTCAAGTTGACACAATTTTGCATTACAAATCTTTAAACGTAGCCAAAGTATTGCTTCCTGCATGTGACTTACACTAAAATAATAGTGTAAGTCACATGCATGAAGCTTACACTATAATAATAGCACTTCTTACTATTACACTCGTATGATCCCAGTGTAACCGGTTCTTATAATAACTCTCTAATGGCCGTATAATTACACAAATTGGTTCTTTTGTTAAGTACAATTTTGTGTTTTTGCTTCTTCATCGCCTTCCCTTCGCCTTGCCCAGGGAAATGATGTAATGTTGTGTCCTTTTGTTAGTATTTTTCCTTTAATTATACTTTAAGTGTGTTTGCGTTCAGATTGAGCTCTGATGTTTTCATTTATTCATGTGAGAACGCTGGGGGTGGTAACTCTGCCCATTATCTTCTCTCCTGTAGTTTGGGCTGGACTGATAACCCAATAATAATGTTGATTTTATTTTCTATTATTGTGAAAAGTGTCTCCAAAAGTTCCCCTGGCTCCTGAATGCACCACAAACTTAACAAATGAGACAGTGCAGAAGTCCAGCAGTCATGCTAGCACAGTGTTTATGTTTATATTATGTACATAGTAACAGGGAGGATAAATACTAGAGTTTTGCCTATTTGACTAAGGTGACCAGACGTCCCTATTTACCAGGGACAGTTCCAGTTTTGAGCCCTGTGTCCCCTGTCCCAGCAGCTTTATCCAAAACCAGTGATTTGTCCCAGTTTTATACAAGAAATGTCCGAGGAGTCCCTATTTTTGACCAAATTTGTTACCTGCCAACAGTAAAAATTGTCATTTGTTTAGGTAAAATACAGGAAAAACTGCTTAAAAACAACCAAAACACAAAGAAAATGTGACTATACTCACTCACATTAGTGCTCAGTGCGAAACAAATTTCCTTAATCATTTACTCTTTTCACAATTTTATTATTACCAACCACTTTTTATTTTGAAAATCTGGTCACTATATTTGACATTAGTAGCTCTGCAGTACTTTTAGCTGTAGTTATTGTATTCATTTTATTTGTGCACTTTTAACTATTTTAAAGGACAAATTTGACTGTTCACTGCCTTATCTCCAAATATTTATTCATTTTAGTGCGATTCGACAAAAAACACATAAACTTGGGCAGAAAGTAGCATTAGCTGTTAGCATCACTACTTCCTGTGTTCTCTGAGTTGTGCCAAAATTAATAAATATTTAAAGATGAGACAGTGAACAGCGAGTTGCAGGTGATTTCACTGACAACATGTTAAAAATTACACAGATAAAATGAATACTTCACCTGAGCACAATTCTGCTTTTAGAAAAACAGAGGTTTGTGTCCCAAGGCTAACGCTAATGCTAATGTTAATTTTGAGGCTATTTAAAAATAATTGGGTAGCCTTTATTTTAATTCATTTGAATTTTGTAGATCATAAATGATAAACTTTTGTGCTTTCTTTATCATTATTATTAGTTTGTATGACCATAAACCAAAAAAAAAAAACTTTCTCATTTTGCTTATTTTGTACGATCAGAAATGATAAACTTCTGTGCTTTTTTATCATTATTAGTTTGTACAACCATAATACAATATAATACAGCAAAAAGAAAAAGAAATTGGGTTAAAATTATATTCAATATGTAATTTATTTTGCCATATGTAAATATTTGTAAAGTTTTGTCATTAATGTACAGAAGCAACCAGATTTTTTTTTTTTTTTTTTTAAACTATGTCATGAACAGTGGTGGGTTAATATGAGTTTTAATTCATCTTCCCACTACTTTTCAAGAAACATGTGTGTAGTATGTGTATGATTATTGTTTCTCTCTTGGCACAAACTCAAAATAAAAAAAAAATGAATCAAAAATGAGTTTTAATAGGTTGTTTACTTAATATTTTACCATTTTAATAAACGTGACAGTGAGCTAGATGCCTTTAGTGTGTCCAGTCATCACCGACTCTTAAATAAACACCATCCCTGAGAATAAAATACTTACAGCACACATTGAGTTCTTGCCCCACGTGTACGGAAGCCCGATAAGGCCCACTGTCCACAGAGCGCCGGCCTGTTGCATAAGGACACACAGTGGAGACTAACAGTGTACCTGTGTGTGGAGTGAGTTAATCATTGTGTTAAAGTGATCTGCCCTGGTTCACCTGTCATATCAAACAGGCCGCTCCCTCCTCACGCTCACAAACCGCCATTGTCTTCACTCAGTCGCAACGCTGACCAAAAACAAAGGGTTTCAGAGGGAGAGCAGGCGGCGTGAGGAGTGTGTGCACAGAGCAGGCGCCAACACTAATGAAAACTGCATCTCATTTAGGCTCCATCCACTTCAAACCAATTGTTTTGAATGCTCCGCTTTATCGCATCTAAGGGCCCAGATTACGCCATTTTCTCCTCGATGTTTTTATGTTTCCTCATCACAAACACATCTGGAGTTGTGTTTTGTTTCATTCGCACATGTTTAACCCACAAACTCTGCAGATTTAGGCAGAGTTCTTCTCTAAAACTGAAAACATTTCATTAAACCTTGCGATGTCACGTGGTGAGACATTGACTCCGAGTGTGTTTTAGTCGATTTTTAATTAATTAATTTGTTTATTTCATTCATAAAGTATAAAAAGACAGTGTCACGATATCAAACATACAAGAAATGAATGAAAAGGAGCAGAAAGAAGAGTCATCGTATGTTCTCTGTCCCCTTTTCCAGGCACATCAACATCGATAATCGCTGTGAAACATTTTAAATCAGTACGTTTCATTTTAGTCACAATTATTAATCAATTGCAAACAGAAATCTTCACTTTTATGCACAACAGCTTAGTTTTCTTTTTCATACATACACATTGCACTGGATGTTGTGTTTTTTAAAGCATCTTTATACTTGATTCTTTGATTTCTTTTTTGAGACTATTCTGTTAGAGCCATAATTTAATTTAATTTTTATTTTTATTCTTCCTTAAAACCAATTATTAAAAAAAAAAATCTTAAATGTATCTAAATATTAAACTGAAATATTTTCAGTTCTAACTTAAGTTATTTTCACTCAGTTTAGGTCCTTTGTTTACAGCGTAAGAGGGCGGGTCTAAGGGGAAATGTAGGTCAAATGTAGGTCAAATAATTGGGTCAAACAGGGAGGCAGGTGTGTGGGGATCATTCTGTTGTGGACGGTGACCGACACCGTCTGTGACCGCGCACCTGAACATCCATACGATGAAAATCTGCAACTAAAAGAAATCAAATTCACTACGGACTACGTGAGTTTTTGTATAATATTTTGTGTGAGTCAAGACCCGGACAAAGTGAGGATGGCTGTTTCCATGTCTTGCAGCTAATGTTAAATTAGAAGCCATAACTGACCTCCTTTCACAGCTTTTAAGTGTTTGCTCGGCCTCGCTGACCTGGTCCACCCCTCACGCCCCGTCTCGCCCCACGACTCTGGAACCATTTTCCATTAGAGATTAGCCCGGCAGAGTCTATTTTTAAATCACTCCTAAAAACACACTGACTTTTAACAATTAAGATGTGCCTTTCTTGTTGTATGTTATTATATTCTATGTTTTTTTAGTAGTTGTGTTGTGTTTTTATTCCGTTGTACTGCGATTGTCCTTGTCTTTTCTATGTCTGTGTACCGCACTTTGGCCGGCTGTAAACTTTTTAAAGTGCTTTTTAAATAACAATGGCGCGGGAATACAGAAAGTACAGTGTGTTTTTAAACTCCATACAACTTCATTAGAATAATTGGGATAATTTCAGCCTTCGAATTGGCAATTACGACTAAACTAAAAGTAAAAGGCGGCTGAGAATTACCACTGCATAACATCGCAAGGTTTAACAAAGCATTTGAGATATGGAGACTAATAATTATGGGTTACTGAGGGTGAATTAAACAAAACATAACTCCAGGTATGTTTATGATGATTATAACATAGCTTAAAGTTCACACGAATCCATTTTGTGTAATATGGGACCTTTAAACTTAACTATCTCCATTAAGACAAGCAGGTACCTCCTAACGTGTTGTGTACAAGACTTTTCATGTTAAATTTGTGTAAAGATATTTGTGCTTTTCTCTCAACTGGATTTAACCAAAGTCTGAATTCTCGAAGCCACAAATCTGATGTGAGTTTAGGTCGGAGCCCCTCCTGTCCCTCACGCTGCTGCCTGGACTTGCTTGTTCTTTGACCTTCTCTCTGGCTCCTATTGTGTGTGATTAGCCTAAAAACACAAATCACTACAAGCTAACACATGTACTATACTCACACCCAGGTGGTAGCATGTAAACACTGAGTCCGAAACAGCTCCGTCTGCTCCCTGTTGCGTCTTGTGCTCGTCTAACTACAGGCCACGGATGAAAAATACTACATCGGACGTAAAAGTGGACATATTACGGTACTTTCTGGTCAGTCTTACTCCATACACAGTCTAATAACACAGGCTTACTCAAATGTGTGAACTCCAGGTATGTTTTTGATGAGGAAACAATATTTTAACGTGATTTGAAGCTCACGATTGTCAATTTTCCATAATATACGACCAGAGTCTGATCACAGAAATGAAGCACAAGTTGTACAACACCGAGCGAACACTTCTGTCCTTTCAAAGTGCCATGTTGAGTCATTGTTAGCTGGTGCGTACATATTCTCTCTATTGTCCTCAAACTACAACCCGGCGTCAGGTAAACAGCGAAACAAATAAATAGATAATGATGCCGAGTCAATTAAAGCATGTTCACAATAGGAATGCATGTTTTATTTTGTTTTTTTCTTGTCTGATATATCACAAAACTTGGCCAAACTATAAGCTATAACCACTTAAATCTATCAGAAAATGACTTAAAAGTAGTGAAATAATCTGTCCCTGCAGCAAGATTATTTTACTCCACAAGTTATCTTAAAATAAACGACCTCTAGATTAGATGTATGAGTCTCTGGTGAGTGTTCATGAGCTGGAAATAAGTTTATGGATGTTAAGTTTTCGATAAACATACTCGAGGATGAATAAAATCTGTATCACTAAAAACAAGTGAAGTGTTGCAGGGGGAAACTATGGTAAATAGACTGGAAAAAACAATATCTAGGCAAGTTAAATTAAGAACATTTTACTTTATTTGATCAGATTCAACTTGATAAGTGAAATTATCTGCCAGTGGAAGAAGTGTTTTTCTCTTAATTTAAGCAACATTTGATTTTATTTCTTATTTTAAGTGCAAAAAGTTTTTTTTTTTATTATTCTAACTGTAGAAAGATGTATTTTCATATTTTAAATACAAAAGTCTTGTTCCACTGGCAGATCATTTTACTTGTCAAGTGAAATTTACTCAAATCATGATAAAACTTTCTTAATTCAAGTCATTTTAGCTTGACTAGATTTTGTTTTTTGCCATGTGTAGCGTCTTTTAAACATTTATTGTCTGAAATTAAGATTTTCTGATTAGTTGAGCCATGGAAGAAATATATGTGACAATGTTTAAGATTATACAACCAATTCAGAACTAGTAAGTGGATAATAAATCTGAAAACAAGACAAATAACCTGATATAAGGTTTAAAATCTTGGCCAGATCAGAGAAATTTGCAGTGCAACATCCAGGACAAAGCAATAACATCTCCATGGAGACAAGCGAGCAACAAACTCTCCAGCTAAAAGTTACATAATGCACTTTTAAGCACTTTAAACGGGCTCCAGAGTCTGTGCACACACAAGTGGAGACTCTTGTGAAGCCCTGGAGGCTTCACTGAAGAATGAACCGAAGAGAGACTCTGCTTTTGTTTTCATGCTCCACGAAACTGGAGATGTGACTGGGACATGACTGACACTCGGCCAAATGTGTCCTTCCTCACATAACAGAGGGAGAAAAGAGGGAGAGACAGAAGAGGGAGAAGAGAGAAGAGCGGGAGAGACAGAAGAGAGAGAAGAAAGAAGAGGGTGTGTGTGTGTGTTTAAGAGAGAGATAGAGACAGAAGAGGGAGAAGAGAGAAGAGAGGGAGAGACAGAAGAGAGAGAAGAAAGAAGGGGGTGTGTGTGTTTAAGAGAAAGAGAGAGACAGAAAGAAAGAGAGAAGAGAGGGAGAGACAGAAGAGAGAGAAAAAAGAAGAGGGTGTGTGTGTTTAAGAGAGAGATAGAGACAGAAGAGAGAGAAGAGAGGGAGAAGAGAGGGTGTGTGTGTTTAAGAGAGAGATAGACAGAAGAGAGAGAAGAGAGGGAGAAGAGAGGGTGTGTGTGTTTAAGAGAGAGACAGAAGAGAGACAGAAAGAAAGAGAACAGAGGGAGAGACAGAAGAGAAGAAAGGATAGGGTGTGTGTGTTTAAGAGAGAGAGACAGGGAGAAAGAGAGAAGAGAGAGACAGAAGAGAGGAGAGAGGGTGTGTGTGTTTAAGAGAGAGATAGGTGCAGGGAGAAAGAAGAGAGAGGAGGGGAGACAGAAAGACAAGAGAGGGTGTGAGGGGTGAGAAAGAGAGAGGAGGAAGAGAAGAGAAAGAAGAAAGAGAGAGGAGGAAGGGAAGAGAGGGTGTGAGAGAGAGGGAGAGAGAAAGAGGGAGCGATGGAGGGAGAGAGAAGAGGAGGTGAGAAAGAGAAGAGAAAGAGAGAGGAGGAAGAGAAGAGAGACACAAGAGGGTGTGAGAGAGAGACAGAAAAGAAGAGAGGGTGAGAAAGAGAGAGCAACAGGAGAAAGAGAGGAGAAAGGGAAGCAAGAGAGATGGGGGAGAAAGAGATGAGAGAGAGAAGGGGAAAAAGAAGAGAGACCAGAGAGGGTGTGTGTGTGTGTGAGAGAGAGAGAGAGAGAAGAAAGGGAAGAGAGAGAGGGAAGAGAGGGAGAGAGAAGAGATTAGATAGAGGGAGATTAGAGAGCCAATGCAGAGGGAGAGAGAGCTAGGAGAGTGAAAAGAGAGATAAAGGGAGAAGGAGAGAGGTAGAAAGTTGAGGGAAGGAATGGGAGAGAGAGAATGAAGAAAAAGAGAGGGAAAGAGAAGAGGAGAGAGACAGAGGGACAAGAGATGGTGTGAGAAAGAAAAGAGAGAGAGAAAGAGAGGGAGCAATGGCAGGGGAGAGAAGACAGGGTGAGAAAGAGAGAAGGAAGAGAAGAGAGACAAGAGAGGGTGTGAGGGAGAGAAGAGGGTGAGAAAGAGAAGAGAGAAAGAGGAGGAAGGGAAGCAAGAGATGAAAAGAAAGAGATAAGAGAGGAGGGGAAGAGAGAAAAGAGAGGGTGAAAAAGAGGTGAGAAAGAGAAGCGAGACACAAGAGGATGTGTGAGAGAGAGAAAGAGAGGGTAAGAAAGAGAGTGGACAAAGAGAATAGCAACAGGAGAAAGGGAAGAGAGAAAGAGAGGAGAAAAGGAAGAGAGAGAGGGGGAGAAAGAGATGAGAGAGAGAAGGGAGAGGAGAGAGAGAAAGAGAAGAAAAAGAGATAGGAGGAAGAAAAGAGCAACAAGAGAGGAGGGACTGAGAAAGAGGGAGAGAGAGGAAAGACAAGAGAGGGTGAGTAAGAGAAGAAAATGAGAGAGGAGGAAGAGAAGAGCGACACAAGAGGGTGTGAGAGAGAAAGAGAAAAGAAATAGAGAGGAGGAAGATAAGAGAGAGACATGAGAGGGTGTGTGAGAGAGAAGAGAGGGTGAAAAAGAGAAGAGGAGAGAGGAGGAAGAGAAGAGAGACACAAGAGGGTGAGAGGAGGAGAAGAGAGGGTGAAAAAGAGAAGAGAAGGAGAGAGGAGGACGAGAAGAGAGACACGAGAGGGTGAGAGGAGGAGAAGAGAGGGTGAAAAAGAGAAGAGAAGGAGAGAGGAGGATGAGAAGAGAGACACGAGAGGGTGAGAGGAGGAGAAGAGAGGGTGAAAAAGAGAAGAGAAGGAGAGAGGAGGACGAGAAGAGAGACACAAGAGGGTGTGAGAGAGAAAGAGAAGAGAAATAGAGAGGAGGAAGAGAAGAGAGACACGAGAGGGTGTGAGGGGGAGAAGAGAGGGTGAAAAAGAGAAGAGAAGGAGAGAGGAGGACGAGAAGAGAGACACAAGAGGGTGTGAGAGAGAAAGAGAAGAGAAATAGAGAGGAGGAAGAGAGACACAAGAGGGTGTGAGGGGGAGAAGAGAGGGTGAAAAAGAGAAGGAGAGAGGAGGACGAGAAGAGAGACTCGAGAGGGTGTGAGAGGGAGAAGAGAGGGTGAAAAAGAGAAGGAGAGAGGAGGACGAGAGGAGAGAGAAAGAAAGAGAGAACAACAAGAGAAAGAGAGAGGCGAAAGAGAGAGAACCAAAGCGAGAGCAACAGGAGAAAGAGAGGAGGGGAAAAAGAGAAGAGAGAGCTTAGATAGAGGGAGGAGAGTGAAAAGGGAGAGAGAAAAGGGAGAAGGAAGAGAGGCAGAAAGATAAGAGAAGTGAATAAAGAAAAAGAGATAGGAGAAAGGAGAGGGGGTGGCAAAAAAGAGAGAAATAGGGAGATGAAAGAACAGGGGGAAGGGGGTACAAAGAAAGAGAGAAAGAGAAAGAGAGAGACTGGTGTTTTTCCAACGCAAAGAAACAAAAACTAGCTTAAAGTGAGCTAAAGGTGAAGGGGAGGAGGCTGTTGTCATGGTAATTACATGTTTTCAAATAGGACCAGGGCCAAAGTTAAACGGTTCTAATGAAACAGCATTTACGGAGGACAATAGATCATAATAATCCACAAACGTCACAGTGATTCAAGGTTTACAAAGGAGGACAAAGTTATTAACACACATTTGCATATCAGTTGCACCGTGACAATGATCAGTAAAATTCTTATCATTTTAAAGGTGCATTGTGAAACTTTTCAGGCGGAGGGTGGTTCACTTTCCGTATGAGACCGTACTGCTGCTGCTTTACCTGGAAATCCCCACGACCTGGCAATAAACTATATGTGTATCTTGCGTTTATTTCATTATGACTTGAACAACAAACGTACTCTTAGTGGGCTCGCCGCTCCACAAACTTGACTCGCAACTACTCTATGGTTAAATAGTGGCGTGATTATGCCTACAAAAATAAACTCCGGTGAGCGTTAAGCCATGTTAAAATGCTGTTACCTCCTCATGAACATACCCGGACCTGGAGTTGTGTTTGAGGAAATTTTATTATTACCCCGTTAAGCTCAAAATGCTCTGTTCCACCTTGTGATGTCATGAAGTGGTAGTTTTGCAAGTTAACAGCTACGTTTTACCTTTAGTTCAGTGGAGATGGGCAATTCCAGGGCTGAAATTATCCAAATGATTCTAGTGAAGGTGTGTGGAGTTTAAAAACACAGTGGAGCGCTTTCTATATTACCACATGACACCACAAAGTGGAACCGAGTTTTTTGAAGAAGAAATCAGTCTAAATATGCAGGATTTTTGTTGGTTAAATGTGTGAATGAAACAAAACACAACTCCAGGTTTGTTTATGATGAGGAAACATTTGCCATGTTTACATGAGAGCTTTAATTCAGAATAAAAAGAATTTAATTCGGAATAAAAATGAATTCCGCTTTAAAAAATACCATGTAAACACGTAATTCGTCCCAAATAAATGTATTTCCAAAGAAAGTGGGTGGTTTATTCCAATTTTAATGCTGAATAAATGTATTCCTCGATCATGTAAACGTTTATTCTTCTTCAAAATAATTCTTCTGATCCGGCTCCTCCAGTCGTCTCTTGGGACTTTCCTCCACGTCTCTTTGGATTTGTGAGTGGGATGTGGGAGTGGGCTGAGGTGTGGCAGCCTCAGACTCAGTTTGTCTTCTTCCTCCTTCTCCCACACTCTTCCCTTCTCCTCCTCAGCTCACAGACGTAAAGCGTGAGGGGAGAATTCTCCAGCTGCTGCTTCATTTTCATCGGAACGACTGCGGAAAAAGTTTGAATCGTGTTTGTGTCGGCGGCGTA
This sequence comes from Odontamblyopus rebecca, assembly GCA_030686955.1. NCBI lineage: Eukaryota > Metazoa > Chordata > Actinopteri > Gobiiformes > Gobiidae > Odontamblyopus > Odontamblyopus rebecca. The sequence continues at coordinate 30,195,034 of CM060662.1, forward strand.
ACGACAAACCGAGATGACAGAAAAACCGGGAGCAGCTGAAGTGTGTGTTTTCTTCCCAAAGACGCAAATACGTTTGTGTCGCTGTCCGATCAGAACCTTCCCCACCCCCAGACATTGAGCGGAATTAAATAAAGGTGGTTTAACGTGTTTTCCATGTAAACCGCAATTTGGAATTATTATTTCCATGTAAACTCCAAGGAAAATAATTTAATTCCAAACTATTTGATTCAGAATTATAAAAACATCATGTAAACGTGACCATAATAACATAGGTCTGCGTAATATGGGCCCTTGAACATCTCAAGAGGTTCAACATTTATGGATTTTCAAAGCTTGTATGAACGTTCTTGGTCAAATTGTAAACTATAAAATGTGTATCGCTCTTTCTAAACTCAAGTAGATATTTTTATTATTCATACTTCACCGATAATGCTCAAATTCTTGTCCATTTGTCCTTCTTAGCTGTACTTCTGACCCCGTTGTGTAAATGTTACCTCGCTGTTCCAGTAAAACAGTTGGACAATAAGGTGAATAATAAATAATAATCTTGTTGTTGTAGTGATACAGTTGAATAATTGCTGGGGCAAGTTTCATGTGCTCACAGAAGAGTTTTAATAGGGAATAGTTGGCACGGTCCAATGGAATCACCCTAAATAATTACAGCTTTGATGGTCCACAGACTACGCCCTGCAGCCAGAACCATTACAACACGATCAAGAGAAGTTTAACATCCTCACTGGAACCAAGCACCTGTTTATTGAAAGCCAAAGTATAATTATATGGTACATTTATTTCATTTAGACAGATACTACTAACATATTAACTGTTATCAATACTTAAAGAAGGCCATAGGGATGTTAACCGGTAACCGTTTGACCAGTGGTTGAACCAATCGACGTTGTTTCTACAGTCCGAGTGGGAGTCGCCCTAAATGGTCACAGACAGGAGCCTAAACGCGCATTTTATGTGGTGCGAGGTCTTGTCGCTCAAGACGCGACGTTCACGTCATCGATAATGTTTCACCTCAAAATGCGACACGCTCAAGCCTCTTCTACAGGTGACAAAAGCCAACCAACCGTGTAACTGTGGTAACCGGGCGAACTATGCTAACCGTGCTAACTATGCTAACTCTGCACTGTCAAATACTTTCTCTGTGTTTCTGTTTATCTCTACATCGCTTCAGTGCTGTTATGAGCAGTTGTTTGAGTTTCCACAGAAGTGCTTTTGTTGTGTAGGCGTTGGATGTTTTGGACGATGTTTTTGCATATTGTGGACTGAAGTCATGACTGCTGTGTTAACCTGAGCCTTACGTGCGTGTCCATGTATAAATTCTTCATGTGGCACTGTCAGTCTTGCGCTCCGCAGTCTATAAGTGGCGTCTCTTTGGTCATTTTCTGGAATGAGCCACATCGATGTTTCAAATGAGCTTCTAACACTTGACTAACACCTTTATCGTCAGCGCTGTCACGTGTGAAAGTCCACGGCAGCGCGGCTCCAGTCCAAATGCTGTTATTTCAAATAGAAATTAGATTTACAGTAGATTACACTGAACGATTAACCGATTTTAACCAGTTAACGAGGCTCAGTGGGTTTAGTTTTCACCATCCCTAGTAGGTCATCACTGGACCTTTTCTAAATATCTATAGAGTGGCCTTCATAACAAAACTAGTGCAAAAAATTACTAAAAGGTCCATTTTACACTCTTTTCTGTGCTGTTATAATGTTTCCTGATCACAACCATATCTGGAGCTGTGTTTTGTTTCATTCACACATGTTTAACACATGTTTTTTTTTCTCCAACAAGAAACAGTTTGTTCCACCTTGTGATGTCATGTGGTGATACAGGAAGTGGTTTCACTGCAAAAAAAAAAAAAAAAAAAATCTAGTCAAGTTAAGATGACTTGACTTAAGAAGTTTTACCATGATTTGAGTAAATTTCACTTGACAAGTAAAATAATCTGCCAGTGGAATAAGACTTTTTGTACTTAAAATATGAAAATACATCTTAAAATAAAATAAGACACAATATTTCATGTTGCTTGAATTAAGAAAAAACACTTATTCCACTGACAGATCATTCTACTCGTCAAGCTTAATCGACTCAAGTGAAGTAAAATGTTGTTAATTTAAGTCATTTTAACTCACCTAGATATTGTTTTTACCAGTGTTTAAACTCCATGCAGCCTTGGAATTGCTAATCACTCCTGAACGAAAGGTAAAATCTTGCTGTAAACATGAAAAACTACCACTACATGACATCACAAGGTGGAACGGAGCATTTTGAGCTTTAGACATGCTGACAGACTAATAATAAACGAAACAAAACACAACTCTGGGTATGTTTTGGAGGCGGTAACAACATCATAACATGATTTAAAGCTCACAAAAGTCCATTTTGCGTAATATAGGGCCTCTAACACCTGTTGCTCAAACCACTTTTAATACTTTTTGTATGATGAAAGCTTTTATTGTCTAAAAAAAACTGTCATCATTATTGTGGTAATAAAATCCTGGAGTGTTGCAGCTTTATTGGTGCAGCTCAGTTTAATGTATTGTCATATTTGGTCATAAAAGGCAAAAGTAGACGATGAAAACAGTTCAGGATGAGCTCAGAGCGGTACAGGAGAGCCCCGCCGTGGCTCCGGGTTCGACATCTGGACCCGTGTAAAGCTGCACAGATCTGTTTGTTTCCCGGGTGAGCGCAGAGAGTGTGATGAAGGTCATGTGAGTCATCCTCTGTGCACAGGTTTCACACTCCAGTGGAAAAACAAACACACCAAACGCATGCACGCACACACGCTCGATTCAGGTGTTCATACACTGTCAGTCATTTTCTGCAGCGTGTTTAAAGAGGCCATATTACGCTGTTTTCCTAATGTTTCCTCATCACAAACATACCTGGAGTTTTGCAAAACGTTTGAGTGCATTCCAAAAAAACAAAATCTCGTCAGGTTAAGATGACTTGGATTAAGAAAGTTTTACCATGATTTGAGTAAATTTCACTCGACAAGTAAAATTATCTGTCAGCAGAATAAGATTTTTGCACTTAAAATAAGAGACTAAATCGAATGTTGTTTGAATTAAGAGAAAAACACTTATTCTACTATAATTTTACGATCATTTTACTTGTGAAGCTGAATCTACACAAATAAAGTAAGTAAAATGTTCTTAATTTAAGTCATTTTAACTTACGACATGTCATTCTGGCTACGTTTTCTAAGTTTTTTTGCACCAACAACATTGCAAAAAATGATTTTCTAGCAGAGTTAAGCTGACTTGAATTGAGCAGATTCATCTCAAAAGATTAAAGGATTTTTTAGTTAATAAAATGAGATTTTTTTTTTTATTTGTTTCAAGATATTCCGTCCTGATATATCTTATTTATGAGATATCAACGTATTCTAAGCACTTTTTATATTAAATCAGTCCAGGTTAATCCTCTTTAACTTCCTTCTCAAACCAATAACGTGAAAAATCTTGCCATAAATACTTGAAACTAGTGTTTTCTGCTTAGAACAAGATTATTTTTTTGTCTTGTTTTAAGAAAACTTGGTAAGTGAAAACTTCTTACTGCACTGGCAGATAATTTAACTTAAAATAGGGCATTTTTACCTCAAAATTTGTATTTTTTTCTTAGTTTTTGATAGGCCTTTTTTGCAGTGTAAGTGTTTTGTAAGTTTTTTTGCACCAACAACTCCAAAAAAAGTTTCTTGTCAGTTACATTTTTTATTTAAGTATTGATTCTTTTTTTTTTTTTTTTTTTTTTTTTTGGCACCTGCTGTTGGAAAAAAAACACTTCTCTCCCCACATAAGCAGTGTTATACAGCACTGTGCAAAATGTTTAGGCAGGTGTGAAAAAAATGCTGTAAACAAACTTCATATTGTTTTTTTTTTTTCAGAGGTTGTCCAGAATTGTCTTTTTGGTGCTCTTCGGTGTAGGGATCAGTCTCAGATACAAAGTTGAAAAAACTGAGGCACTCAAAAAGTACCAAAAAAGTTGTTTAATACTGGAAAATAAGGTTAAAATCACTAAATACGGTTAAAATCACAAAAATCCACGAGTTTCAGCCCTCCGGCCTTCATCAGGGCAAACTCGAGATGGCATCACAGTGCAAATTTAAAGTTAATAGGTGTAGGTCACATGTTCAAAGTGGGCTGGCCCGCAGTCCCCAGGTGCATGATGGGACATGTAGGCAGAACAGGTTTTAGTGATAAGCGACATAAGATAAGATATTATACAAGGCACAAGATATAACAAGTACAACTCCCAACAACCAAAACATAAATACAGAAAATACATAGTGTAAAAATACAAAAGTGCTACAGATACATGTGTAATTTGTATGAAATATTAGAGAATAATCTTAAAGAATTTCTTGGAGACACAGATGTAAAATAGGAAGCTTATGGTTTTAAAGGAAGGGGGAGAAATCTAACTCTCCATTGAGTCCTGGAAACTGGGAAACCTGGAGAGTGTAAATCCAGTAATAGTAGTAGTAGTAGTAGTAGTAGTAGTAGTTTGTTCAGTCAGTCTCCTCTTCTTATTGTTTCTTTAATATGTTCAATTCCGCAGATTTTTACCAGGAGTTTTGTTTTGTTTTGTTGTTATTCACAGATCTCTCAAACAGAAAACATAGTTCCACTTTATGACATGATTTGATAATACAGGAAGTGCTCCACTGTGTTTTTAAACTCCATACAGAGAGCATTTTGAGCTTTGGAGATGTAGACAGACTAATACTAAAGCATTACTCAAACTGACTCTATGTCAGTGACACAAAACACAACCCCAGGTAAGATATTTTTGAGGAATTAACATTATAACATGGCTTAAAGCTCATAAGAGTCAATGTTGTGTAATTTAGAAACTTTAAACAGACATATTATTGGCTTTGATAAGCAACCATGTTATAATGGTCTTTCCTGTAATAATATAAGGTAACGCTCAATGGGTTTAGTGCATTTAGTGTGATTTAATAGTGTATTTACTGTGATTATTGACTGAAAGGTTGATGATTATGTTTGTTTTGATTTGTTTGTGTTGTGATTTCAGTGTATGTCTCATTCTGTAAAGCACTTTGAATTACTTTGTGTCCGAATTGTGCTGTACAAATAAACTTGCCTTGCCTGTGTAATCCTGTATTCTTCTGCATTCAAGGCTTGAAGGCTCGAAAAGTCTTTGTTTACACCTCCTCCCATCTCCACCCACAACTGTACTTTATTTATTTGTGATTAAGAATATGAACTTTGCACAATAAACTTTGCATAATAAAAATCTGCTGCTTGATATGGTCACTACACTGGGAAAAAAAGCAATATCTAGGTAAGTTAAAATGACTTAAATTAAGAACATTTGACTTTATTTGAGTAGATTCAACTTGACAAGTCAAATTATCTGCCAGAGGATTGTGTGTGTTTGTTTTTTTTCTTAATTCAAGCAACATTTGATTTTGTTTCTTATTTTAAGTGCAAAAAGTTGTTGTTTTCCTTATTTTAATTGCAGCAGGATGTATTTTCATATTTTAAGTACAAAAAGTCTTGTTCCACTAGCAGATAATTTTACTTGGCAAGTGAAATGTCCTCAAATCATGGTCAAACTTTTTTAAATTCAAGTCTAGATTTTGTTTTTTGCAGTGTATGAAGAGAAAAGTCAGCATCAGCAACGAATCATTTTTGCGGTTCTGAACAGTAAAGCCGTACAGAAAACAGTCAAGCTCACCACAACTACCATGTTAACACACACTATTTTGATCTCAAGAGCTGCTTGTACAATATCTGCACTGGGACAAGACATATTTCGCTCAAATACACGGAAAAACAGCGGGTCTTTAAAGGACGGTTCAAACGCAGAAGACACATTTCAGCACAAGTTTACAAAAACAAACTACAGACGATTTTCTGAGCGCACAACTCCTGCCTCTCTCATTGACCATTTCCTATTTAGAAAACAGTCCCTGGAGCTATAAAAAGCCCTGAGCGTCGAGTCCTTGAGGCTGAGCAGACAGACAGACGTGCCTATAGTTTATATTACACGCTGTATGTTTAGACATGAGCCCTGGTCTGACTGTGGCCCATACGAGCCCAGGGTAAAGTCTCCACAGAATGAGAACTCAGCCCTAAAAGAGACCAGGGTAATTCCCGCGCTGCAGTTTTAGGATAACACAGCTATAACCAGTGTTCTGAACTATATGAGGAGCAGAGTGCTTTAAGGCAATGGGAAACTACACTGTGCGTGCAGAAATACGCGGTTTTGTAGTGGACCATTCCAAACGGTTGCTTCACTTTCCAAATGCGCTCCGAGCTTCATAATTCTTCACCGTAATTACTTTTTTTTTATACTAATCTGCAACCAGCACATCAGCATGACTTCCGGGTTAGAAATCAATTCAAATTTTGCATGTTTTTATCGAGGAAAAGCAAATTTTACTTGACAAACTGAAAAAAATGGGTCCAGCACAGCCCTTTTAATGCGTATACTGTGTCAACCAGGTCTATTACTGCGTTCACTAAAAGATCAGTCAGAGTTAAATGTTTGGCTAACTTTATTTTGAGATACAAATAACCTTTAAGGGCAAAAGATGAGATAAGAGAGTCTTATTTGTCTGATATTGTCTCAGTGTTGTTTTGGTAGAGCTGCAAATTCAAGAACATAAATGCAACAAGATATAGACGCTATCGGTCAAGAGATTGGACACAACAGATTTTCATGTGAGTGTAGTAAACAAAAAACACACTCAAAATAGCTCAAAACCTGTTAAAGAAAATAGTAATAATAAAATAAAATAAATTAAAATAACCTTTACCCGTTGCTTTGAGCCCTGGTTTGGACATTTGGACATTTTTGACCCTAACAAAACTATTTTTTTTAAATGCTTTGTAAATAATGCTCTGTAAAGCGTCTTTGTGACATATGTCTGTGAAATAATATACGCTTACTTACTATTTTTAGAGAATTTTCAGAGCTGTTAACAAAACAAGGGGTGGCTACTGGAGTTTGAATCTAAAATATATAAAAATTTAGTTATTAAAATGGAACTTCATTGTGACGTAACTCCAAATATCTGGCTTCATATATGCAGCTCTGGAAAAAAAAATGAGAGAACGCTGCTTTTTTTTCCACTGAAATCTCTTTCTTTGCATTATTTGAGGTCTGAAAACATTTGATCTTTTTTGTTATTTTGCCCATTTGTCATTTTCTGCCAATAAATGCTCTAAATGACAATATTTGTATTTGGAATTTGGGAGAAATGTTGTCAATAGTTTAGAGAATGAAACAAAAATGCTCATTTTACTCAAACACAAACCTATAAGTAGTAAAATCAGGGAAACTGATCATTTTGCAGTGGTGTGTTTTGTTCCATGTGTATTTGAAATGTGGAAAGGACTAAACATAAAGAAAACGAACGGTGAATGAGAAGGTGCGTCCGAACTTTTGACTGGTTCTCTACAATAAATTAAAAAATAAAAGTATACATAGATGAGACCAATTTAAAAACTGTGGCTAAAGTGTTAAAATCCAATCCTATACTTAGTCATACCCGAGACATTCATTTAGTCCTGAAACCGTTTCATATGTGGTCCATAATCTTACACTCAACATAAACGAATGTTGATTAGAGACGACAGTAAAATCAAGAGAGGAACCGAAAGATCACAAACAATCGGGACATTTAACGGTTAAACTTTCAGTATGACAACAAATATTTACCTCTGGGTTATAATAAGTTACCAGAAGCATTACTCATATTATCTTCAGACATTTTTGGGTAGTTTTTGCTCTTGTGTGCGTTGTGTCACCATGGTAACTGCTGAACATTCCCCCAATAGAGATAAATGCTGAACACCTCCAGCGTGACGACGACATAGGAGCGGAACAAGTATTATATGTTTTCATGGATTTCAGCTTCCTATTGTCTGCAACATTTTCAAGAACTTGTTTTAAATTGTTAATCACTATGGCAACGGACCCATTTCCCCATAATTCTGATGTTTACGAATCCAATCCATGAATTAAGAAAATACATTAGACATAATTTCATTTTAAAAGCAGTTATCTTGAAAATTACTAAGTGTAGCTTAAGTGTAAGTGTAGTGTTGATGTTGGTCTATTAGATCCTTTTGTCCTGCATAAACATCCTTCCTCTTTACATTTTTTTTTTTAATTAATCAAGAAACACAAAAAAAAATAAAATAAAATAAAAAAAACATATGACACCCAAAGGTTAAACCACATTGTCAAAATAATAATAATGATAATGATAATAATGATAATAACACAAAGGACAAAAACTAAAACACAGCACAAAAACTTCCTCTTTACCTTTTTGGTGCCAAATTTGTTTTCCAGTTGGTGAAGTTTTTCCTGTTTTGCACTGAACGCTGCACAGTCTTGGGCGACTGTGTGCGAGCAGATTCCAAGACGCAAAAAAATGACTTCTCTTTGGGAGTGAACGGCACAATCTGAAAACAGAACAAAAGTCAAACATTAAATATAAAATCCTGATCTGTTTCTGTACATTCTGTGAAAATTTGAGGTTATTTCAACAAGAATTCCCCAAATTATTGGCCTGTGAAATCAAATTTGTTGGGACACTGGACAGTGGACAGTGGTGCCAAAGGTAAAAGCCGTCGCCCTTCACCCCATAGACTGTGGCTATAAATGGACATAGCTCCTTGACTCTGGCTCCAGTTCAGTTTGTATTGAAAAATCATCGTCCTTCTCTCTGTAACTGCTGCTGTCAGGCTCATCATTTTGGTCTTAAAATATTTGTATTAACCCACTCTACATGATCCTGGTATTTTCATTTTGCGATTTTGTCCATAAATCAAGTCCTGTTCCTAATATGCACTGCAAAAAACTAAATCTAGTCAAGCTAAAATTACTTTTTTTTACCATGATTTGAGTAAATTTCACTTGACAAGTATTAGATTTTTGTACTTAAAATACGAAAACACATCTTGCTACACTTAAAATAAGGAAAACAACAACCTTTCGCACTTAAAATAAGAAACCAAATCGAATGTTCTTTGAATTAAGAAAAAAACACGTATTCCACTGCAGATAATTTTACTTGTCAAGTTGAATCTGCTCAAATAAAGTTAAATATTCTTAATTTAAGCCATTTTAACTTACCTAGATATTGTTTTTTCCAGTGTGGAACTGACTCCAAATTTATTCCCATAACTGCTGGCCTCTGTGAGCTTCATTTGACTGGAGCTGAACGCTATGGGTGGCATCACACTCCTTTAGTCCACTTCTCCAACCAGATAACAGCTGCTTCAGTTCTTGCCTGACAGGTCACGTTCACAGTTTCATTGGCGATTGGAATCTTATCATTATTATTCTTCGGTGTTGAGTAACGAAGCAACTGTGAGCAAATCATTTCACTTTTGTTTATTTCCTCTGACAGAGAACACGCGAAACTATCCACAGATCTTCCAAAATGTAAATTAAACTCCACACACAACTGGCAAACTCCATATATTAAAGTGCTTACGATAGCAGATGACATTTGTGGAGTGGGGTGTTGATCTTTAGAACATGGTAAAGCGTATACACGTCTAAGTATCTATAACTGCCTCTTCAGACGCCCTTCACCACTTCATCCATCAAACCTCAAACTGTTGGAGCGGTCTAATTCAGGCCAGTCCCCTGTGGGCGTCCGACGGATCCATTCTCAGAGGGAGGAGCAGACCTATTCAACCCAGACTGTCCTTCCAGAAGATACGTTCTGGCAGAGACGGGTCTAGACTGGGCTGAGGCTACGTTCAGACTGCAGCCCGAAGTGACCCAAATCTGATTTTTCGCCCCTTTACAACCTGTATCTGAACTTTTAATCACAATCTGAACGACACAGATCCGATATTTTCAAATGTGACCCAGGCCACTTGGATATGTGCTCCTAAAACCGAAACATCAGAGTTCTTCAGGGGTTCAGGTACCCGCAGATATGCCACAAATTTGAATGAAACTGGTGAAAAATGTTGTGGGTTCGGGTCGGACGCAGGAGAGCGCGAGCCTAATCTACGGTTTACAAAACATCATGTGCGAACAAAACACGAGGCTGTATTTTAGTGAAATGCAAAAATGCCATTGTTTTTAAGATGATTGAATATAAAATCCACATGTTTTTGCACGTGCGCATTCCCCGAAATCTCTGCCACTTTAATTTTCTAACCACGCATGCGGCGTCCTGCAGTTCAACATGACTCCCGAGGAGCTGCAAAAAAAATTAGCGAGTGGAGAGAACAAAGTTGAGGCTCTTTTTTGACTCTCGGGCTGATTTTCATTCTGGTGCGGTTCGGGTGTTGGTATGTGTTTATAGCGGGTCGATCGAGTGTGGAATTTAATTTAATTTAAATGGGTCGGATTGTGGATTGAGATATGACGGGTATGAGCGGGTGCGGTTTGTCAAAATCAGACCCGTGCAGGACGATACATATTTGATCTTTAGACATGCGACTTCAGTCTGAACGGCCAGGTCACACCTACATCCAACCTACACGTCATCAAAAAGTGAGAGTTTGGCTATTGTGCTGTAACAAAGATCTGTTGTGAGGCAATACAGCCCAACGTTGATGCGTTTGCTCACTGAAATAGGCCGAAGATGTGTTTCCTCCCGTGAGAGGTACGACAGCACCTTTAAAATCTCCAGGAGCTCAATGCAGCGTCCATGTTTAGGCGACTTCTGTAAACACTGAGCTCGCTGCTGTGACGTCGTCGTGTCCTCCAATGCGCCTGCAGGATACTTTTGGGCCGTTTAAAGTTCACACTGGAGATCACAAACAAGTCACATTTAACTGGAAATGTGAACAACCGCAAAAAATTCGGATTTCACACAAAAAATCCAAATTGAGCATTAAGCCCTGCAGTCTGCACGTGGCCTTACTCAGGTCAGACTTCACGCTGTGTCCCTTCAGAGGATCCATTCCAGACCTATACTTTTACCAGGCTTTCTCCTCGTGTCCAGACAAACGGCGTGAGTCCGATGAGCTCATCTCAACATGTGTCACTGCTTGTACAACCTCTGACCTCTGACCTTAAAGGGGTCAGTGGGGGCAATCCAGTCCATTCCTCCTGTCTACGTGTGGGACTGGCAGATAACACTGAATTTAGGGCCCGTTTTACGCTATTTTCTAACGTTATTTCCTCGTCGCAAACATACCTGCAGTTGGGTTTATGATTTCAGACCTGGAATTGCCCGTCTCTACTGAAAAAAAGCAAAAGGGCAGCTGTTAGCGTGAAAACTCACAAGGTGGAATAGAGCATTTTGAGCTTTGAAGATGTAAACAGACTAATAAAGACTAAAGGCTTGTGAGAATGAAACAAAACACAACTTCAGGTATGTTTTTGAGTCGATAATAACATTATAACATAGCTTAAAACAAAAGTCATATATGTTAATATAGGACTTTAAAGAGAAAAGTGCAGGTCCCATTGCAAAAGGTAAATTTTAGCTTTGACAAGATCCTCCAAAATGACATTGCAGAGATCCACAATTCTTTATTTATTCCTAATTTTATATTTCCCACTAAATCTACTCAAGGTAAGATGATTTACTATGATTTGACACTTGACAAGTAAAATGATCTGCAAGTGGAATATGACTTTTTATACTTAAAAGATGAAAAATACATCTTGCTACAGTTAAAATAAGAAAAACAACTTTTTGCACTTAAAATAAGAAATAAAATCAAATGTTGCTTGAATTAATAAATAAAAAAAACATTTAAGATGACGTGAATTAAGAAAGTTTTACTGTGATTTGAGTACATTTCACTTGATCTGTCAGTGGAATAAGATTTTTTGTACTTAAAATATGAAAATACATCTTGTTACAACAACTTTTTGCACTCGAAAGTTGCTTGAATTAAGAAAAAACACTGATTCCACTGGCAGATCATTTGACTTGTCAAGTTGAATCCACTCAAATAAAGTAAAATGTCCTTAATTTAAGTCATTCTAACTTACCGAGATATTGTATTTTTCCTCTGTGTAAAAGACATCATCCAGGATTAGATATCGCGGCCTGTTTTTGACCCTCAGAACAGGTTTTTTACATTAACTAATCCGTCTTTTTTCATTCTTTCCTTTTTGTTCTTCCTTCTATTTTTGAAGTTAACTAGCAACAACTTAAAACGTCTTACAGCATTTCATTTTATTAGGCCCTAACTTTGTCCTGTTTATAGTTATTCAAATCACCACCACAACATTTCCATTTTATCGTCTGTTATCTGCCTAAAGCTAATCCGTGGAGCTTTCATTTGCATCGACAAACACGTACTTGGACAAATAAAGGGCTGTGTTTTCGATTGGCCGGGGTCAGAGAAGGTGATGTAAGTGTGAAAGTACTCGGGGTTGCTTCATATCCTCTGTCCATGTGAAAGCTGTTTATGTGTTTGGTGCATAGTTGCGTTGCATGCATGTGTCTTGGATTCCAGCAGGTTGTAGATCATCTCCAGGTCCGATCTTCAATCCAGATGGGCCTCCTCCGCTCGGCTGCATTCCTCTCGCACACAGCACAGCGGCACATGGACAAGTCCACGTTTAAAACCAGATTATGAACAGAAAACCCCCAAAAAGTATGTTCCAAATGCAAAAAAAAAAAAAGTCTAGTCAAACATAGACAAAGCTGCCCTGTGATTGACAATGACTGATGGATTATACAGATGTTACTGGTCTCCGTGATCATTTAAAGACGCATTACGTAACTTTTCCCGTCTACGTAATGCTCGTCTGCAATGTTTTCACTGGAATCCTTCACTGCATTAAACTTATCTATCCAGTTTATAACTCTATCTATTCTTATTATGAGTTTAGTTTCATTCACATGTTATTAGTCTGTGTTCATGTCGCAAGCTCGAAATGCCCTGTTCCACCTTGTGACGTCATGAAATGGTAGTTTTCAAGTTAACAGCTAGCGTTTACGTTTAGTTTAATACAAATTTCAGGAGCTTCATTTGAGTGGAGCTGAACATTTTATTACTGTAACTTTCCTTTCAGGATGACATGTTGGTTCTTGGTCTCTGATGTTATAAAATGAATTTCCCTCAAAAAGTGCAACTTATAGTCCGATGCGACTTATATATATGTTTTGTTTTTTTTTTGTTTTTTTAGTCCGAAAAATATGGTAGGCGCCTTTCTGGACACCCAAGGTCACCTTACAACAACATAAACAAATTAAGTACAATTAAAACATACAGTTAAAAGCCACAGATAATATGGGACAGTATCATGACATCACAAGGTGGAGCGGAGGGTTTGTGTGAGTGTGTTGTCTGTGAATGAAACAAAGCTAAACTCCAGGTATGTCTTCAGAAAAATGGCGTAATATATGTATAGAAAGCTGTGAAATTATTTTTTTAATCAGATTAAACACACTTTAAAATTTTGATTAGTCATGATTAATATCAGTTAATTATTCTTGAAAAAAAAGAACAAAATATTTTGACAAAAATGCAATTTATTATCAAAAACTTTTATTATTATTATATATTATTAACATTTTTCTATCACTGGTAGTTTTGCCACGAGTGCACTTCACCAATGTTGTTTGTCGTGCTCAGCTTGTTGTTGGTACAAGTAGCGTCGTTGCTGCCGCTGAATTAAACACGTGTTTTGCTTTAAGACGGTATTTTAAACTTGTTGTGCTTCTGTGGAAAGAGAGTTCATCACTGCAATATCTGCAATCTACCTTAGTTTTATCTAAAGTCCCGTCGGGCAGGTTTTTGAAGAGAAATTTGCCGCTGAGCACCAGTCACAGTCTTTTCTTCACATCCGCGTATGGACAGAACTGATCACTGACCTAATAACCTGCGCCGCCTTTCAGGTCACATCCGTGCTTTCCATAGAGGTGCATTAATCCACCAGTGCAAAATCTCTTTATCAAAACTATATCTCTAATGTGAAAATAACTATTGTTGCTATCCATAAATTTTCAAGTTTATTGTTTTCCAAAAATGACTCCAAAGTCTCATCCAAAGAGTCTCTGGGAACAGCAAGAAACTATTTGCAACTCAGTAACAAAAGAGATTTTCCAAAACGATATAAAAACAATGCAGGTCATACAAGCAATGGTGCTCGCACAAAATATTAATATTTTTGGTTATTATTTGTCAACAAGGACTATTTTGTTATTCCAATTGGTCATTTTCTTAATGATTAACAATGAAACTGTTAATTTGAAACAAGTTTTTGATCTACTATGAAGTGATTTATGTTTTCTTGTTTTCATGACAGGTGGAATAATACATTTGTTAAGCTCTGTACATTCTTACTGTGAGTGGCCTTGACCTGATTGGTCCTGGATCAAAAGGGAAAAATGTTGTAAAATTTCCTAAAACTATTCCAGACTAGCCATAAAGAAGTAGTTTAGTGTAGTTGTTGTCAATGGTTTCACTGTTGGCAGCTCTTTACCTCCTACGTTTTATAAGAATCTTGTATTTTCCACCAAATGTTTAAGACTTAAAGCACCTTATGAAATATTAGCTCTCTTTTCTCTTGTCACCAGTTCAAATATTCTTACGAGCGTCAACTGTCATCACACGCTGTCGTCCTCCTCGCAGCCTCAAAGCCGGAGACATGGATGGAAAAATAAAGTGGAGCCGGCTCCAGGAAACAGACAGTGACAGACAGCCTCCAGGACGTAGCCGGTGACAGCCCCAGGAGCATCTGTCCTCATCTGGGACGTCCCGGACTGACACAGACACTGATTTACTCCATCACAGAAGTCCAGTTTTCCGTTCAGTGTCATTCATCATGCTCACAGTTTATCCTGGGGGAAAGTGGAGCATCTGTATAAAATGTTATACCGAAAAGTTTAATATCTGGGTAAGAAATAACCTGTCAGAGTTACTTTAAGGGTGCACTGTCATTTTTCTGCTTCAGGGTCCCCTACCTGCTTGTCTCTGTGGTACTGTCCGTGGTATTGCTTTGCCAGGAATCTAAAAAAACAGTAACCAAATTGCAGTAAAATAAGTAGAGGAAATTAGTCTGTACCTGTAATTAAATAATGTACGTTAGATCCATTTAATACCATTCTGATTCCAGGCTAATCTGCACTACACACTTTGACAAAACTTGACAAAGACGAGTAGATCTGGAACAGTAAGTTGAGGGGAGTGACTTGACTGACAGGTGGATTAACCAGGTGGATCAGAGTGGATCAGAGAGACTCATGCTCTCTTCGGCTTAAATCATGTCAGTTTATGTCAAAAAGGGGAAAAATAACACAGGGAATTGAGAAATGGAGCTGATTTTCTGCTGAATCAACAATCATAACATCAAACTCTTATTTATCTGAGGTAAAAGACGTATCCTCCTGAGACACGGCCCATTCATTTGTGTCGTTTAAAGTGGACTCTGAATTAACCCGTCTAAGTGTTTTGAGACAGACTCTTAAGTGTTTTGAGATAGACTTGGTTCCTCTGCCTAAACGGGACTGGAGATTATAGGAGACTATCTTGTCCAGGATAAAAAATTTACTCAATAGGAGTTGGTTCGTGGCTGCACAATGATTTAAAAAAATTCAGACATTAAAAGGGAGTCTAAAAACTTTTTGAAGCTTCTCAGAGATGTTGGTCATCAGAAAAGCTGTTTTTGTTCAGTTGTTAACTTCACAGGCTCAGATTGGCCCTAATCTCCCCTGGGCTACTGCGTTTACAACTAACAGATATTTGAAGTACTTTGCATCCCAGTACTGCCCCAAAAGTACTGATTACTGAAATATACTGCATAATATCATGACACATTAGAAAGACTTTTATAAAAAATAAAAATAAAAATAAAAATTATTCATTTTCAGAAGCCTGTGATCGATATGAGTGTTTTTATGGTCCTGTTTATTTGTTTGGGCTGGAGAAAACAATATCTAGGTAAGTTAAAATGGCCACTGGGGACATTTTGGTGTTAAATCCACATGAACAGTGCAAAAAACAAAATCTAGTCAAGCTAAGATGACTTGGATTAAGAAAGTTTTACCATGATTTGAGTAAATTTCACTTGACAAGTAAAATGATCTGCCAGTGCAATAAGATTTTTTGGTAATTTAAATATGAAAATACACTTAAAATAAGAAACAAAATCAAATGTTGCTTGAATTAAGGAAAAACACGTATTCCAGAGGCAGATAATTTTGCTTGTCAAGTTGAATTTACTCAAATCATGATAAAACTTTCTTAATCCAAGTCCTTTTAGCTTGAATAGATTTTGTTTTTTGCACTGTTCATGTGGAATTAACACCAAAATGTCCCCAGTGGCCATTACAGACGAGATGTTAAAATTATAAATAAAAATAAAATGAACAAAATCTAAATCCTAAAGTGTTAATTTACCTCAAAACAGATAGAAAATCACCAAAAAATACATATTGCAATGGACTTTTTGTCTTCGGGTCCCAGGAGGATATATTTTGTTCTGAATGATACAAGAATTTTCAGCGTTTAGCGACACGTGCTACATATTAGCAGCTGCGGTCAGACTGTTTCAAGTTAGGAAAGAGTTTTTTCACGTCCTGTGGTCCGACTCCAGACACTTCTGGATTCAGGACTGGCTGCTCAACGAATCTACCTCTGGTTATTTCTGGAACCTTGAACTAACTCAGTGGAAATGTTGGATATTTTTCTGGTGAACCTGTGGAAATGTGGAAATCTAAATGCAAGAGAGATAAATATAATGATGTGTTATGAGGCATTCCAGGAAAAGTAATAACACTGAGACGATAGATTTCTGCTTAGCTTTTACTACGGCAATAATTTGGTATCATAATTATCGTCGGAACGAGTTAAAAGGCGCTTTGTCTGCACTTTCATCCCACTTTTTATCACTTTTACATTTACTATATTATTTTATTGGCCTCATATCTTTGCAGGAACCGGCTTTGAAGATCCATCTGATTCATTATGTCACAATAGGCCCTTTCATGAGTTTACGCAGCTGCTACTTTATATTAAACCATAGCTCCTCTGAAGGACTTCGGAGCGGCTCTGCCTCCTCTTTCAAGTGGCCCTCGCTCCCTTCCTGCCCTTGTGATAGGAGCCTCACCGTACGATAAGAAACGGGCTAATTATAGAAATGTGGGCCACCGGAGCCAAGGACGAGAACCGTAATGAACAGTCAACACATTGGCACCGCGCGGGGGCCCTGCTCGGGGAACAGGGGCCCGTGGCTCACTGGGACTCTCCAGTGGAAGGTGTCGCTCCAGATACGAGACCGCAGGACCGAGCTTTATTCTTAGACCACTTGTTCACAGTGGCGGAGTTAGCGATTTGGAGGCCCTAATTGAGCTGGAGTTTGGGGCCCTCACTATAATCCACTGTTTTGATTCGTTTTTAATGTATTGTCTGTTTTTCCCCATTGTTCTTGAGACATGCACATCTTTATTTATTTGAATTATGGTAGACTGGAAACTTATTACGTCTTATTAGTTAGGGAGCCTCTGTTGCCCGCACGTTATTTTAGCGCTGTATTTTATTGTATAGCACTTTTATTATTTCTATTGGTTCACTGTATATAACAATATTTATTTATTTATTGATTCATTAGTGTCTGATTCACTGTTTTCATGTAAATATTAGCGCCCCACGACCAGGAGATAGTTAAGTACATCACCGCCACTACAGATATTTAAGGTAAGATAGCCTAAAGCCCTATTCACACGGGATATAGAAGTATAACCTGGGGGACGTCTGCTAATTTGCAAATTCGCCACCTCTGTGTTACTGGCAGCGCATTCGCACGGGATAAGCAAAGTCCGTAAATGACTCTATTTTACTGAAATTACGACCGGATATGTCGTAACATCACATCCGTTTCTATATGTTTCGTGCTGCTAAGTAAGTAAATTTATAAAGTTTGCTAAAAAAAATAAAATAAAAAAATGTTCCTGACCGAATGCTGCTACACCTCTCATCCAGGTCAACATCCTGTGAGAATTGTCTCTCCTCTTGGATCTCTTGCCCTTTTTGCGGATCGGTTTCCATGTAGCGGCTATGAGGCTGTGTTATAATTGGCCCCTAAAAAGCTCAAAACTGCAAATCAAAATTTCTACTGCAGCCTCCATTACTCAAGACAAAAATAGATATAAAATGCAAGCAAAAAGATATAAAATGCGCGCAATATATAGAGAAAAGACCGCGGAAATAAAAGGAAGAGACAGAAAAGACGCAATTACAACAACAAACACTGAGATGCAGATTCGCACGGGACGAGTATTATTACCGGATGTCTGTGTTTGGTGAAATATAGTAGGTCATTTGCGATGGAATTTTTACTTTACAAATTACAGACATGACACATTCGCACGGGATTAAGACTCAGACATTCTCAGCAATTATTACAAAAAAAACTAAAAACAAAAACTAATCCCGTGCGAATAGGGGGTAGTGGTAGCGAGCAGACTCGTGCTACATGGGGGACGTATAGCGGTATCGCCGGTTCTTCGATCAGTCTTCATTTATTCTTCATTATTCATTCTTCTTCGTCTTCTGTATTTAAAAACTGCACTAAAATGAATGGTGAAGAAGGAGCTTTGCTATTGTTATCATTTTGAAGAGTGCAAAACCTACTATATTTTTTTGCTAGTACAATTTTTGTTTACATCTATTACATTTGATTATTATTTTTCATATGATTATGGTTTTAAAGTAAACTACGCTCATTTAATGTCATATAGAGAGAAAATCAAACTGCTCTGAGGCCTCGGACATTGGTGGCACTGAGGGCAATTGGTCGGGGGCCCCTCCAGGTTTGGGGGCCCCAGGCAGCTGCCCACTTTTACCTAATGGGTGCGCCGTCTCTGCTTGTTTAAAGAGGACGCGTTATGTAAAAGTGACTATTAGGAGTTTACTCAAAGTTGTATTTTGATTATAACGTCAGTGAGAATTGTAATGCAAAATGCTACTGGGGAGTCACTCATTTTGGTTTAATTTGGTGCGATATTACCTTTTGTAAATATAAATTATAGTTTTACACCAGGGGTCTCCAACCTGTGGCTCCGGGAGTTACCAGTAGCTCTCCATCCCCTTCCAAGTAGCTCAGCAAGGGTTATTTTAATTTATTGCACTGAATAAGTAAAATGTGATTGATTACCTGCCTATTTCCACTGTAAATGTATTATTTTGATGCCTAACTTTGTGAACCGATAACTGGACAATGGGTTATGTTTTATAGGCCTTTAACTGGAGCCCGTCTGAGGCTTTTTTTCTGGCAACCGCCTAAAACTAGTAGCTCTTCGTTCGTTCATTTTCGTTTTCCAGAAAGAAGCTCACAGAAGGAAAAAGGCTGGAGACTCTTGTTCTGCACAAATCAAGAAGCAATTTGCGAACAAAAGTTGAAAAACATGTTGAAAATTACAGGAAGTAGAGAATTATATTTTGGAGAGTTGATTGAGGACATTACACTAAGTACAATTCTGTCCCAAAGTTTGGTTAATTTTATATTTACAAAGGACGTTTTTTTCTGAATGAAGGTGTTACTTGAAGGTTGAAGGTGAAGGTTTACTTGTATTTTATTTGTCACATAATAATTTAGTTTTGGACCAGTACAATATGCTTATTAGATAACATTTATGGAATTCCCTGGTGTGATGTTATGTTTTCCAACCAGGAAGTCAAATTTGAAACCTAAAAAATGTCCAAACTGGGATTTTTTTTAAAGTAAAATCTTAAATTATGCTCTAACTATTGTAAAATGTGTAGTTTAATCCTTACTTGATTCATGCATGTCTGAATCGTCTTGTTCTGTCCTTCATGTGAGGCGTGAGCGTTCAGAAAATGTCACTTTACGCCTTCACTCCATGGAGAAACCTGCTTTTTTCATTGCACATCAATGCGTTTAATGCCATACTGTGGGACATTTTGGGGCTAGAAGTAACATCTCCATGCAGGCAGCAGACCGTCGATTAGAAAAGTTACACAGCGAACATTGAGATAACCCCAGTTAATTCAGAAATAATGTCGAAGAATTTGAGTTTTGTCAGTGAAAGGAAGTATCATAAGTAATTCTTTCCATAATTTAATTGAACATTTGCTCTGCCCGTGCAGGAAACGACCCTCAGTACAGCATGAGTACAGCTATAACGTGGCTACATGCTTCTACACATGTATTTGGTTGTTCTGGACTTTGAGATTTACAACTGTCGAGTCAAACATAAACCTGAGCGACAGCAGAGGGCACACGCCGGGGATAACAATAGCACAAACAGGCCTGTAACATAGTCCACTGACAGAACATATGTCTATAACTACCTCAGTGTGCAGTTTATGTATAGATTTAATAGGCTAAATGATACAGACTTCACCCGAACACACAAGTAATAATAATGGCAGTGGTGACGGAGATTTTCAATGCTAATTTCACATCGATCTAAAAAGTTAACCTTAATAATAAGAAGAAGAAGAAAAAGAAGAAGAATTTTTATTTATTAGGCGCCTTTGGACACTCAAAGCGTCTAGAGTCTTACAACAACATAAATAAGTTAAATACGATTAAAACACACAGTTAAAAGCCCACACTTAAAGTGGGACAGTAGGTTAATTGATTGATTGTATTTAATTGTATTTAAATCTTGTATTATAATAATACCGGAGAACTGACCCACAAGAAGTTTTTGTCCAAGGACGTAGCTTTGGTAGGGACACACACACTATGAAAAAGGGTTTTCTAGCACAGTTTAACTGACTTGAATTAAGCAGATTCATCTTAAAAGACCAATTTTAAGATTTTTTACTTAATAAGATGAGATTTTTTTACTTGTTTCAAGATATTTCGTCCTGATTTATCTTATCTAGATATTACAACTTATTCTAAGCACTTTTTATATTAAATCAGTCCAGGTTAAGCCTCTTTAACTTCCTTCTCAAACCAATGAGGTGAAAAATCTTGCCATAAATACTTGAAACCAGTGTTTTCTGCTTAGAACAAGATTCGTATTTCGTCTTGTTTTAAGAAAACTTGGTAAGTGAAAGTTTCTTACTGCACTGGCAGAGAATTTCACTTAAAATAGGCATTTTTACCTCAGAATTGTTTTTTTTTTCTTATTTTTTGATAGGCCTTTTTTGCAGTGTAGTCACTGTCCCAAGACTTAATATTTTGCTTGAAGGTTTGTATGAGGAAGGGCATCCAACTCATAAAAAAAAACTGAACTTTTTTTGATCCTTTTCTACTCTTTTTACTTCTGTTGTTAAAGAAATGTTGTTCCTCTAAAATATCACACAGTATGGCATTAAACGTACGTAGGCCTGTCTTGATGGAGAATCTTCCTACGTGTGATTCTTCACGTTTTCATTTCCACTGAGTCATGCAGGTGACGTGGCTTCTCTCGAATGTTTTATCAACAACAGACAGAAAAATTGTCTCATTGTTTTGCACCACTAATCAGGGTGTGTTCTCAATGTCTAAATATTGCTGTGTTTGTTTAGTTTTATTAGCTACTGTGTTCAAATAATGATCCACTTAAACATTTTGTATATCTGTACTCTGGTCCAAAGCAAGAAAAAATGATCTAACGAAGGATTTTTTTGCTGAAACGTTATTTAAACATTAAAAAAAAGCTTTTGGACATCGGCCATCTGAGTGTGCTATGCAATTTTTCACTTTTATTTTGCCGTTCCTTGCATTTGCGCCTCTAAAATAACTTTGGTGTGCGTTTTCTCTTTCATTTGATTTAAGTTTTTAATGTAACCTTGCAATATTAGAATTAAATACCCATCACCTGGCCACCTAATCCATTTTGTGTTAATAAATGCATAATATAGGATTACATTTTACTGTAAACTATTGAATACTGTCACATTCTCTCACTTCGCACCTTATATTTTCCCCATAAATCCTTCGGCACGTGTCTGTTTTTGGCACCATAGACGAGCTGACCCTCCTTTTCCATGTGTTAAGTGTTTGGGAGCTTTGGGATGTTTGGGTCTGGGGTGGGGACAGTCCGCAGACCTGGCACACACCTGTTTCCATCCTTTCTCCTGTCCCTGCAAGGAAAACCTAAAGATACTCAAAGAAGAAGTCGCCTCTCGTTCATCTCAATCAAATATGGCGACTATTTTCCAGCGATGCATCAGGCAAAGTGATACAGCACATTCTTAGTTATGTAGATCACTATTGGCTACAGTGGCCAAAATGAGAGTATTTGAAGGGTATTTATAGCACCATATTGGTTTACTTTGCAGTGACATCGTGCTGGGGGTGTTCTACATGTGTCACTAGTGATGGGATGTATAAAATATCTGTATTTGTCATGGAACAGACACGACTAAATTAAGTACGGTCCACGTTCACGGCAAAGGAGGCAATAAATAATAGATAAAAAGAGTCACTATGGACATTTAAAAAGTGTGTACAACCTCACACACTAAAACATAAGAACTATGCTTTGGTAGCACCATTTAGTGTTGGGTAAAAACTGTTTTGTTGTTTGTTTGTCCTGTTTTTTATGGACCTGTATCTCCCCCCTAACGGCAGCAGTTTGAACAGTTTGTGATGAGTCTTTCAGGATGGAAATGACCCTTTTGCACTGGAAAAAAACAATATCTAGGTAAGTTAAAATGATTTAAACTAAGAATATCTGACTTCATTTGAGCAGATTCAACTTGACAAGTAAAATGATCTGCCAGTGGAATTAGACTTTTGTACTTAAAATATGGAAATACATCTTGCTACACTTAAAATAAGAAAAACAACAACTTTTTGCACTTAAAATAAGAAGCACAATCGAATGCTAGGTAGATAATTTTACTTGTCAAGTGAAATTTACTCAAATCATGGTAAAACTTTCTTAATCCAAGTCATTTTAGCTTGACTAGATTTAGTTTGTAAAGACAGACTCACTATGGACATTAAAAAGTGCGTCAAACCTCACATACCCACACATATCCCAGCCTTGCACAACCACATTCATAAATGTACAACATAAGCACCACTTAGTATTGGGTAAAAACGGTTTTGTATAGTCTGTTTGTCCTGTTTTTTATGGACTTGTATCTCATGCCTGAGGTGTGATGAGTCTTTCAGGATGGAATTTGCCTTTTTGCACTGGAAAAAAACTATATCTAGGTCAGTTAAAATGACTTAAACTAAGAATATTTTAATTTATTTGAGTACATTCAACTTGACAAGTAAAATGATCTGCCAGTTTTCATATTTTAAGTACAAAAAGTCTTATTGCACTGCAGATCATTTTACTTGTCAAATGAAATTTACTCAAATCATGGTAAAACTTTCTTAATTCAAGTCATCTTAACTTGGCCAGATTTTGTTTTTTCTGCAGTCTGAGGCAGTGGGAACTGTGCAAATCTTCCAGAGACGGAAGAGAAACATGTTTAGGAGTTAAACACAGACGCACACATTAGCAAACACTGTCGTAAAAGTAAAAGTTGTGCTCACCAGAAGTTGTGTCTGGAGTGATTCGTGCATGTTTGAGCAAACTTCATCACTTATTTTCAAGATGTTTCCGATCAAAGCCTGTTTTCACTGCCACTTTAGCCCACTTTCATTTCATTTCCAATTTGGCAGCGTCTCGTAATCATTTTGGTATGAAAAAAAAAAATCCTGTATTCATTATGTGCATCCATCCATAGGAGGAGAGGACAACTTCACAGCTCTTTGTTGTGACGGCATTTATGGCGACGTCAGCTCCCGTTGGGCAGATTTGCTTCTTTTATTAAAGGTGCATTGTGTAACTTTTCTGCTTGTTTCGATGGATACGTCGTTGCTCTGCCTGGAATGTTCCACAGTACGACATTAAACAGCTCTACTTTACATTTATTCAATTACAGGCGCTTTTATAGCTCAAGAATAGAGAGAAAAACAGGCATTCTGACTGTGAGCGGGGTTGCCTCTCCACAGATCTGACCTGTAACTTGGTCTGGTTAGGTCTCCATGGAGATAGAAATGCTTAATGCCATACTGTGAAACATTCCTGACAAAGCAATAACGTCACGGAGAAAAGCATTTGACGGATTTTCCACCAGAAAAGAGACAAAATGCATCTTTACGCCGTTTTAAATCAATATCGCACTTTAAAACGTCCAAATTATAACAAGTTATATATAATGTTCCACAGGCGTCACAGATTTAAGACTATAGCAGACACATATAGGAGTCTTCTTTAAAGTTATGGTGCCTTATTTTCTTTGTGCATTACAGAATCGCATATTTGGAGCATTTATGTCAACTGGGTAACACGAGATGTTTGAAAGCTTTGTGATTTATCTCCTCTCCTGTGTCATCTCCGCCGCAGCGAGTTAACACCTCGTCCTGTAATTACTGCATTTTTCTTACGCAAAGAAAAGAATCTGACTTTTCCCGTTTGTTTGACACTTCAGACGAAACCCCACTGTCACCTTCAGAGCTTTTAAACGCATTCAAATCCACGTGTGTTCAGAAGTGCTGAAGGGGTGAAGGGCAGGAGCACTTTTCCAAGAACAGACAAGTAGATCTGAACAAAACATGAAATACTGAGAAAAATCTGGTCTTTTAAGAGGATGCACCAAAATGAGAAAGGCTAAAATAAATTTGAGAGAAACAGAAAAGTTCAAATCAGTAAATATTTCCAACATCAGTGGTGGAGCGTAATGAAGTAAAAGTAATAAAGTACTGTATATGGTTTAGGTGTTTGTGCTTTACTTAAGAAGATTTTAAAGTTTAAACATTTTTAACACATCTCTAATTTGAGGAAACAAAGATATACAAATAATAATGAATAAATAATAATTCATTTGTTTCTTTTGAACAAAATACAGCACAAATCTTATCAAAATTGGTACGTTTGAAGGTTTAAAGGCCAAAATCTGTGCAAAATACTGTTACTTTTTGCTCTTTTAGCCCTTTTACTACCACAGGAATCACTGGAAACACGACTATTTCAAAGTGCCATAACCCCTCGCTACTTCGTGCCATTTTAATCATTCAAACTGCCCCTGAAAGCTGTGAAACGGGGCTTGAAACGGGGCTTGAAAGTTGAAGAAAATGTCATTCCTTTTTGACCTTTTTGTCTTATAACACACAGTTTTAAGTGTTTAATTACATAAGGATGGTAAATACTTGACAGTTTTACTTCTCCTGGAAAAGGGTGTCAATTATTTGCACATAGGACATTCTTTGACACAGTTATTGACTAAAACTATTCAATTCAGTCTTTATTAAGAACACATAATATTTGGTTAGTAAGCAAGTATGTAAAAAAATAAGAATAATCATTAAAGAAAGAAAAAAAAAGTACATTTTTAAACAGGTGCTTTAATACATTTAGTTAAGTGAGTTTTTCATGTACCATATTTTTTGGCCTATAAGTCGCACCAGCCAAAAAATACGTAATGAAGAAGAAAAAAACATGTATAAGCCGCACTTTTTGGGGGAAATTTATTTGATAAAATTAGAGACCAAGAACCAACATTTCATCTTGAAAGGCAAATTATAGAAGTTATAGTAATAAAAACAACCAAATAGAGAAGAATCCGTGTATCATTTGTTTTTTAATATAGAGCCAAAAATAAGAAAATTAAAAAACATCTCTTTTCTGGCAGGTAACGATTATTTGTTTTTCATTTTTGATTCATATATGATTCATATATTTGGTGTATGGGCTGTCAGTGTGAAAAATTTAATATATAAGTCGCACCTGAGTATAAGTCGCAGAACCACCCAAACCCTGAAAAATAGTGCAACTTATAGTCTGAAAATATGGTAATAATTTCTCTCTGGTATCTGTATTTTTACTTAAGTAACACCAATATACAGAGTTTGTGGCTTAAAGAGTCACTCGTCGTGGGCCTACAACATATACTCAAGTAAAAGTAAAAAGTATGTGGTCTAAGAAGTACAATCTCATTCCCTAGTACTACACTTGAGTAAAAATAACTGCGTCCACACCTCTGTGGGCAGTAGCTGTCAGTGGAACATACAGAAGGGGGCGGGGGCCGGGGGTGTTTGGGTGTTTATGCCCCTGTCCCCGTGTGACTGTCCCCTGTAGGAGCCTGCCACAACATGAGCCTGTCAGCACCTGCGGCGGGGCACTTCTGATGGGGCAGGACTGTCAGCGGGATGCCTCTTCTGCCCCCTCTGCCCTCTCAGCTCTAACGGCCCCCCACACACCCTCATACCGCTGCCCACCTCCGCCCTCTCCTGCCTCCCACACACATTCCACAGGCGCTGAGGGAGTGGAGGGGTCAGTTAGCGCCTCCCGCAGCTCTGCAGGAACGTCAGCCCCTCCAGCACCACGGTTCAGTATGTACATGTACCAAAAGTATGTACACATTTGAGTAGAACTGTATTCTGGTTTATACTGTTTTATACATTGTGCTATTTGATAGCACATTTTTTATTAAGCGATCACTACAAAAAAGGATTTTCTAGCATAGTTTAACTGACTTGAATTAAGCAGATTCATCTTAAAAGATCAATTTTAAGATTTTTTTACTTAATAAGATGATTTTTTTAAAAAACTTTTTTCAAGATATTCCATCCTGATGTATCTTATCTAGATATTACAACTTATTCTAACCACTTTTTATATTAAATCAAGCCAGGTTAAGCCTCTTTAACTTAACTGAAAAATCTTGCCATAAATACTTGAAACTCGTGTTTTCTGCTTAGAACAAGATTGATAATTTGTCTTGTTTTAAGAAAACTTGGTAAGTGAAAATTTCTTACTGCACTGGCAGAGAATTTCACTTAAAATAGGGCATTTTTACCTCAAAACTGGTATTTTTTTCTTATTTTTTGATAGGCCTTTTTTGCTGTGAAGACAGTACTGTGCAAAAGTTATAGGCAGGTGTGGAAAAACTGCCGTAAACTAGGAACGCCTTCAAAAATGGAAGTGTTCATCATTTATTTTCATCAATCAACAAAATGCAGTGAATGAACAAAAGAGAAATCTAAATTAAATCAGTATCTGGTGTGAGCTTTGCCTTCAGAAGAGCATCAGTTCTTCTAGGTTTTACTTGCAGACAGTTTGTGAAGGAACTGGGCTGGTCGCTGTTCCAAACATGTTGAAGAACTAAGCTCAGATCTTGTGTGGATGGAGCTTCCTCACATCCTTCTGTCTCTTCATGTTAATCCCAGACTCACTCCATGATGCTGAGGTCAGGGTCTGTGGGGCCAGACCATCACCAACACAACTACTTCTTCTTTACACTGAAGAGAGTTCTTAATGACTTTGGCTTTTTCTTTTGTTCACTCACTTTGCATTTTGCAAACTGATAAAAATCATTATTTATATTTTTGAAAGCGTTCTTTGTTTACAGCATTTGTTCACAACTCCCTAAAACTTTTGCACAGTATTGTATAAAACGCTGCTTATGTGGTGAGTGTGTGTCAAATTTTTCTTCCAGTGATAAATAAACTACAGAAGCCCTGAGTGATACGACAACAACAAAAAAACATGTAATTTGGGCTGTGTTTTCTAAGTGTTTTTGTTTTGTTTTTGTTTTTTTCACCAACACCTTCCAAAAAAAGGAGTAAATAAATAAATGTAACTGACAAGAAATTTTTTGATTTCTTGGTGAAAAACAAACACTTGCACAAACCAAAAAAATAAATAAATAAAAGTTTCTTGTCCATTAAATTTTTTATTTATCTATTTTATTTATTTATTTATGCTCAGGGGCATAAAGTTATATTAATATAGTTATATTAATCCTATATTTTACATACACGATATAACGCAACTCAGTGTGAAAGTATTCTAGATATTTAGAATACAGTGCACTAATTAGACCCAGTAATACAACAAATCTATATCAAAATCGTTACATTTGAAGCTTTAGAGCTCAAAATCTGTGCAAAATACTGTTACTTTTTGCTCTTTAAGTGCATTTTTAAACAGGTGCTTTAATACTTTTAGTTAAGTGAGTTTTTCATGTGTTACTTTTACATTTTTCTCTCTGGTATCTGTATTTCTACTTAAGTAACACAACTGAGTACTTCTTCCACTACTGCCCAGCATCTAAAATACATTTTAATGCCACATACGCACATACATACGTGGGCGAGGTGGGTGAAGTGAAGTAATATGTGGATCGATACCAAAATATTGATATATCGATACTACCAGGGTATCGAAAAGTACTCATTCTCATAAAAAAAATCTATACTTTAAATTAAAAAATAAGAGTTTTAATGCTTTTAAATACAAAGCTCATTGGTGGTATGGAGTTAATATTGCAGTACTTCCCATACAGTATCGGTTTGAAACAAAAGTCACCTATTGTATTGCCCATTTCCAGGCCTTTAATTCCTCATAAGTATTTTGTACCAGTGGCCACAGAGTTCATCCCAGTTCATCCCAGTTCATCCCGGTGCTCTTTTGCCTTTCCCATGAATAAGTCTAATTTTCCATGTGATTCTGTTCCTCTGGTCCCCCTGATCCGCTCTTATCACATCATCTGTTTGAATCTGCTCCATATTAAATACCTGTGTCGGTCTGCAGGTGGCGCTGAATACTGGATGAGCCGCCGCCGCCGCTGCGTCATGGAGGGCAAAGGGTTACGTCAGGATAGGATCTCATTGACCTCCATTTTAACTCTCCTGACATATTGTTCTGTAAAGAGCGTCGCTGCTGGATCTGCTGAAGGAGCTTTTGCTTCAGGATTTTACTGCTTTATTGGTTCTGGTGAATCATTACGAGCGTCACACTTGGTCCTGGTTTAGTCCTAGTTTGGTCCTGATCTTGTCCTCTTTTAGTCCTTGTTTAGTCCTGGTTTAGTTATCATTTGGTTCTGGTTCAGTTTTGGTTTAGCCCTGGCTTAGTCTTGCTTTGATCCTGGTTTGGTCCTGGTTTGACCCTGATTTGGTCCTAGTTTAGTCCTGTTTAGTCCTGGTCCGGTTCTGGTTTAGTCCTAGTTTAGTCCTGGTCTGGTCCTGGTTTAATCCTGATTTGGTCCTAGTTTAGTCCTGGTTTGGTCCTGATTTGGTCCTGTTTGGACCTGGTTCGGTCCTAGTTTGGTTCTGTTTAGTCCTGGTCTGGTCCTGGTTCGGTCCTAGTTTGATTGTTTGGTCCTGGTCTAGTCCTGGTTTGGTCCTGTTTAGTCCTGGTTTAGTCCTGGTCTGGTCCTGATTTGGTCCAGATTTGGTCCTGTCTGGTCCTGGTTCGGTCCTAGTTTGGTTCTGTTTAGTCCTGGTCTGGTCCTGGTTTGGTCCTGCTGTAGACTTGGTCCCACACACACACCACAACATAAACTGGGACTGAGGTAAGACTAAACCAGAACTAGACCCAGACTATGGGTGTGTTCAGACTCGCACAGTCACCACATCAAAACTGGAACTAAACTGGGACTATACTCCAAATAAATCCTGAACTAGCCCAGAACTAAACCAGGACTAGAACCAGAAAAGACCCTATCTACACGAGGACTCTGCAGGGCTCAATCAAGAACTAAAACAGTAACTAAGGCTTCATATTTGGTCCTGGTTTAGTCCTGGTTTAGGCCTGGTTTAGTACCGGTTTGGTTCTTGTTTGGTCTTGATGTAGACTTGGTTTGGTCTTGCTCTAGTCCTGTTTTAGGG
Organism: Odontamblyopus rebecca; assembly: GCA_030686955.1. Lineage (NCBI taxonomy): Eukaryota > Metazoa > Chordata > Actinopteri > Gobiiformes > Gobiidae > Odontamblyopus > Odontamblyopus rebecca. The sequence goes on from CM060662.1 coordinate 30,224,540, forward strand.
ACTTAAGTGGGACTAACCCGAAGACTAAATGTGGGTTTGTTCGGATGGGAGATTTTTTCAAGGGCCTTACTTATAATAATAATAATAATAATAATAATAATAATAATAATAATAATAATAATAATAATAATAATAATAATAATAATAATATAAAAATAAATATAATAAATAATAATTTTGAGCTGAAACTATGACTTCATACTAAATTTCTTGCCGTCGTTCTTATTTGTTGTGAACTTTATTTTGTCTTCCACTAATAAATACCCGTAATGCCACAACTGCTGCTTCCAGGATTCACATTTTCTCAGACTTGAGCAAACTCGCTGCAGTTTTCATGTGCAACTTCCACTCAGAACGTCGTATTTACAATTTAAGACCACATGAAAGCAGCATAAACCAGGACCAGACCAAGACTAAACCATGACTAAACTGGACCAAACCAAGTCTATGTCGGAACAGAGCTGGGAACAAACCAGAACCAAACGATGGAAGGTGCGATTTTCCCACACTTTATTGAGATTTGGAGTTAAACTGAAATGAAACAAGGACTAAGCCAGGTCTAAACCGGACTAAACCATGTGTACATCATGAGTTAACTAGATCTAAACCAGGACCAAAGCAGGATCAAAGCAGGACCAAACCAGGACTAAATCAGGCCTGAACAAGGAACAAATCAAGACTAAATCAAGACCAAATCAGGGCCAAACTAGGACAAAATCAGGACTGAACAAGGACCAAATCAGGACAAAATTAGGACAAAATCAGGACTAAACAAGGGCCAAATCAAGACTAAATCAAGACCAAATCAGGACCAAACCAGGACAAAATCAGGACTAAACAAAGACCAAATCAGGACCAAACCAGGACTGTAAACCATTTCTAAAATGCTAATAAAGATTTGTTTCATATTTAATAAATTCCAGTTCTTATAAGCAAATAACTTTATATAATTGGTTGTATTTTTATAATAATTTAACAATATATGGATAATTACAATAGATAATGTAATAGAGAACAAGTGAAGTAAATGAATATCAACCAAAACAAACAAATAATTGAGTCTTCATAAATAAAAATACACAAGTTTAGTACTGAAAGTCTGGAATAAACCTTTTACCTACTAGTATATCGAGGGATAAATTTTATTGCTTTGACCTTGCATCTGAGGGACAAGTTTTATTGCTTTGATACTGCATCCGTCTCGGACAGAGGGGAAAGAGACACAGATCCAGTATATTGTATCCTCGCCCTTATAGTACAATCACTGGGTCGCAAAGGCACCCGTATAAAAAGGTCACTTTTGGCTTAAAAAACGACCCACCCCCCTTGGAAGTCTGGCTACGGGCCTGAAACCAGAACAAAATCAGGACTGAACAAGGACCGAATCAGGACTAAAGCAGGACCAAACCAGGACAAAATCAGGACTGAACAAGGACCGAATCAGGACTAAAGCAGGACCAAACCAGGACAAAATCAGGACTGAACAAGGACCAAATCAGGACCAAATTAGGACCAAACCAAGACCAAACAGGATCAAACAAAGACATGCTCAAACCCAAGTCATGGTTCAGATTTTGTGCCAGTTAAATTCTATGTTTATATTTGTTTAAGTTTATTAAGTAATGATTAGATTTTTACTGAAGCTCCTTCTGTACACTTACTTGGTTATGGTACGGAGCAAGAATTCACTTAAAAAGTCCATATTACTCTATTTTCTGATGTATTTTATAATAATTTCTGTTATAATCGTGTTGTTTCCTCATCACAAACAGACCTGGAGTTGTGTTTTGTTTCATTCACACAGGTTTAACACACAAATCCTGCATATTTACCCTGAGTTTTTCCCTCAAACGCAAAACAATCAGTCATGTGGTCATACAGGAAGTGCTCCACTGTGTTTTTAAACTCCATACACCTTCACTAGAGTCATTTGGATAAGTTCAGCTGAGGAATTTTCCATCTCTATTGTACTAAAGGTGAAAGGTTAACTTGAACCACCACTACATGACATTCAAATCTGATTATTGACGATACTGAACGCATAAACTAGAGATTTTCCCTTTTTTTTATATAGTTGTGAGGAAACAAGGTCTGTGCTTGTTACCGTAAACAGTATGGTTCACTTAAAATAGAAAAGGCTCATAAAGATGATTCATTATACCCTCCACATTATATTGTTCTGATTAATATCTTATGCATATTCAAAGTGTTTCTTGCCAACTTTTACAAGCGCGAATGAAGTTTGTTCCAAGTAACTAATGCAAAAAGATCTGCACACTATGACTCATTTTATCTGCTAAGTCAAATCGGATTCTCAATTTCGCATGAACCACCCACTGCGATAATTGTTCACTCTTTTACAATGTTGTTTTGTTCCCCCGTAGATGACTATACAATAGGCACGTACAGTACAGGTTGACCATGCAAAGATTCCTGGTTAGATTTTAACCAAGATGGCTGACTGTGTAACAAATAATGCAGGCCAATGAACACCCAGCCTGGTTAAGATACGGGAGCGGACTTTAGACCAACGTTCAGCTCCAGACAGTTTCATTATCTATGTACATGCGAAGAGAAAACAGTACAACGGGAATTAAAGGCCCATATCACATTATTTTCTGATTTCTTGTAGTGTTTCTTCATTAAAACAAACCTGGAGTTGTGATTTGTTTCATTCACACATGTTTAACACACAAACCCTGCAGCTTTAGGCTTCTCGCAAACAGAAAACACTCTGTTCCAGCTTGGGATGTGATAATACAGGAAGTGCTCCACTGCGTTTTTAAACTCCATACACCTTCACTAGAAATATCTACGTTTTCAGCCCTGGAATCGCCAGTCTCTACTCAAGGTAAAATGTAGCTTTTAAATGAAAAACCACCACCACAAACTGCATAAATAAATAAATAAATGACAAAAACATGTAAAAGATAACGACAAATAATTAAAATCAGTCAGTCAACAAATAAAAACAAAAATAAATTGATTAGAAATAAAATTAAGCCAAAATCAAATGGGGCAAAACAAGGACTTATCACACTTCTCATGCGCCCAAATCTCTCCTTTTCTGTCCTGTTTTGTTTTGTTCTGTTTTTAATGCACGTCACAAAGCTAAGAATGCATACAAAAATGCACATTGGAAGAAAAACTGTCTAATATGTTACTAAATACTAAATACGAGTTAAAATACGACACTAAATACAACACTAAACACAATCAATCAATTAAATACTGTCCCGCTTTAACTGTAGACTTATTACCACATATTTTAATCATACTTAATTTGTTTATGTTGTTATCAGGCGACCTTGGGTGTCCAGAAGGCGCCTGATAAATAAAATGTATTATCATTATTATTAATAAAATGAAATAAACATTTTCTTACAATGTCATTTAAGGTAAAGCTTTTTGGGCACATGAATAAATGGGAGGCTTAAACATCAATCTGAAAAACTCATTAACTAGAAAAAAAACAAAAAACACCTCATGACATTACAAGGTTGAACAGAGCATTTTGAGCTCTAGAGATGTAGACAGACCAATAACAACACACACAACACAGCTTCAAGTATTTTTGAGAAGGTGATAACATTATGAAAAGGCTAAAAGCAACATTTTGTGTAAAATCGTCCCTTTAAAGAAGAAAATCGTGTAACTTTTCTGGTGGAGGGTCCTTCAAGATGTTATTTCTTTGTCTGGAATGTTTCACAGTACAACATTAAACCTTTCTATCACCATGGAGACCAAACCAGACCAAGTTACAGGTCAGATCTGTGGAGAGGCGACGCCGCTCACAGTCAGAACACCTGTTTTTCTAGGCCCCTTTTGCTATAAAACTATAAAGTGTAAAGAAAGTAACGTATAACTATGTATTTAAACCTTTCTATCTTCATGGAGACCAAACCAGACCAAGTTACAGGTCAGATCTGTGGAGAGGCGATGCCGCTCACAGTCAGAACACCTGTTTTTCTAGGCCCCTTTTGCCATAAAACTATAAAGTGTAAAGAAAGTAACGCATAACTATGTATTTAAACCTTTCTATCTTCATGGAGACCAAACCAGACTAAGTTACAGGTCAGATCTGTGGAAAGGTGACCCCGCTCGCAGTCAGAATGTCTGTTTTTATAGGTATTTTTGAGCTATAAAACCACCTGTAATTGAATGAATGTAAAGTAGAGCTATTTAATGTCACACTGTGGAACATTCCAGGCAGAGCAATGACATATCCGTAGAAAAAAGCAGGTGACGGACCCTTTAAGTTTACATAATATTATATAACATTGTCTCTGAGGCAGTGTAAGCTTTTTGTTGCTTGTCGCATGAGTTTGCTTAACACCTGCTCTATATTTGTTTAGCGTCGCGTTATCTGACCAGCTCTTATCTGCTGGCCTACATACTGCCTCATACGACAAGTTCAAGGTGTGAGCGTCTGGCTAAAAAATGACCCATATAGTTACTTATCAGCTACTTATTCTGCTTTTCACTACAATTTTGCTGATATTAACATTTGGTGCTTAAAGGCGCCACGTTACGCTATTTTCTGATCTGTTATAGTGTCGTTTCCTCATCGTAAACATACCCAGAGTTGTGTTTCATGCACAAACCCTGCATATTTAGGCATATTTAGGTTCTTCTTTCAGACTGAAAACGCTCTGTTCCACCGTGTGATGTCATGTGGTAATACAGGAAGTGCGTCGCTGTGTTTTTAAACTCCATACACCTTCTCAAGAACTCACAATCACATTTTAGGTGGTCTGAAAACTCCAGAAAAGATACAAAATCCATTCAAATTTCACTTTCACACATCTGACCTGTAACTTTGTCTGGTTTGGTCTCCATGAAGATAGAAAGGTTTAAATACATAGTTATACTTTACATTTTTAACATTTTATAGTGTTACAGCTCAAAGACAAACAGGCCTAGAAGAACAGGCCTTCAGACTGTGAGCACCGCGGGGTCTCCACAGATCTGACCGGTAACTTGTATCTCTAAGGCAATAGGAGAGAGTTCAATTTGTCAACTGTACAGGAGTTTATTCGGTTGAATATGTTTTGCCGTTCTTCCAAGCTGCTTCTTCAGTTCTGGTCAGACGCTGGAGGACACTGCTTTGTATCTGCCTAAAGGGGGAGGAGTTAGATACCACGCAATTACTCTGAAACTAATAAACCTACTTGCTTACAGTTTCTGTTGTTAGCTCAGCCTAATGAAATTGCCCTCAGTGTGGGTCTGATATCTGTACCTTATTAGCCACTTGTTCGAGGATAATGAGGTACAGATCTTAGCCAGGGAGAAGAATTGAATTGAGAGGAGAGTTAAAGAGGCTATTTTTTGAGAGAAAATCCTTCTTTAAACAGAAATGGAGGACTCAGACACCATCTGTCTCCAGTCTATCCTAAACCAAAACAAATGAAGAAAACAATAGGAGTAGGCAGGTCAGGCCCAGAGGTGTGAAAGCTCCATTATGGCCCTGAATGTTTCTGCTAATATGACCCCACACTCAGGGCAATTTCAATAGGCTGAGCTAACAACAGAAGTAAAGTATTAGTTTCAGAGTAATTTCTTGGTATCTAACTCTTCCCCTTTAGGCAGATTTAAGGCAGTGTCCTCCATCATTCTGACCAGGACTGAAAAAGCAGCTTGGATGGATGAGCTGCAAAACATATTCGACTAAATAAACTTTTGTCCAGTTGACAAATTGAACTCTCTCCTTAGATTCTACTTGGACGACTGAGGGATTTTACACACACGTATCTCTAAGCAGTAACTACTAAAAAGGTTTTTAGATGGTCTGAAAACTCCAGGAAAAATACAAAATCGATTCAAATTTCACACATCTGACCTGTAGCTTGGTCAGGTTTGGGCTCCATGAAGACAGAAAGGTTTAATGCCATAACATAAAGCAATAAGATCTCCACCAGAAAATTTACACAATGCACCTTTAATGATTCAACACGTCTGTCCCGGTCGACACATAAAGATACGTCTGAATATTGACTCGAATGTAAATATGTTAAAGGCGTTTTGTGGTTTAACTCAAGTGAATAAGCGATAGGTCTTAGAAGCAGTAACTCGAGTACTATCTTAATTTCTATTTGTACATTTCAAAGGTCGGTCTATATCTGTGTTTGTTTTGTGTTGCTTCATTGGCTGTACTTACTAAATGTTTACTACCGGAGTATTTTGAAATCAGGTTAGTCAGTTCTTTTTTAAATAATTAAACCGGCTGCAGATTAGACGCATGTGTCATTCCTCTGGTGCTTTCTCAATGTCACAATATAAAATGTTTGTGTTGTTATCACATTTTGATATTTACAATTTACAACAACTGGGAAATTTTTGAATGAGATGTCATTTTGGACGTTTTTTTTCTTTCTCAAATCCAGAAAGTTTAGAAAATTCCTTCATTAGTTACCGTTCTGTTTCTTACACATGTTTGGGAACAGGATAACGTTTTTACAGTTTATTTTAAAGGTGCATTGTGTAACTTTTCTGGTGGGGAGTCCATCACCTGCTTGTTTCTATGGAGATGTCATTGTCCTGGAATATTCCACAGTATAGCAATAAATAGTTCTACGTTACATTCTTTACATTTTATAGTTTTATAGCTCAAAATACCTAGAAAAACCGACATTCACCAGGGGGACCAGATTTTCAAAAGTCTAAACTGCGACACACCCGGGTTGGGATGTTTGGTATAAATAAAATAGTGAAAAGAATGTGGAACATTGCGGATTTTCGCATCTTTCATAATCTGTGGGATTCTGTTGCTGCTGTTTTGTGTAATTGGGTGAAACAAATGAAAATTTATGCTCTTCTTTACTGTTGGCAGGGACACGTGGGACATTTCTTGTATAAAACTGGGACAAATCACTGGTTTTGGATAAATCTGCTGGGACAGGGGACACAGGGCTCAAAACTGGGACTGTCCCGAGTAAATAGGAACGTCTGGTCACTCTACTCTCCATGGATCTGACCTGTAACTCGGTTCTACATGTATCTCTAAGCAATAACTACTAGAAAGGGTTTTTGATCGTCTGAAACCTCCAGAAAAGAATCGTCATTCTTTAAATCATTTTTAGGAACCTGCGATCAGTACGAGCGTTCGTTCATGGTCCTGTTTAGGTGTTTGATTTTAAACTTTTTTTTTTCAGCACACAAAATCATCTAACTTGTTGCAGTTCTAGCTAAATCAGTTCATTTCGGCCAGATTGTGCTCAAATAAAGCTGAAATTAAAGTCTAACAAGCCCCAGATGGGCCTAAAGTGCCTACAGTTGGCGTCATATTATTAGGTTTATTAGGCTGAACTTTAGCCTACTTGTTTTGTACCTGTTGGACCCGTTGTAAACTCAGTGCTCCGACTTAAATGCATGAATCATTTTAATACATAAAGCCCCAGCCAGGAAGCTGCCACAACAGGAAGGCTCGGTTTTCTCTAAACAACAGTGTACCAGGTATTTAAGGCTATTTTTTAAAAAGATGTCATTTAATCTGGAGCCTGTCACAGAGGCAGGTACAGCAGATAGACAGCTGGCCCCTGGATTGAATTTCACAACCTCTCATAACCTGCTCGCTCTAGGACAAAAATGTTCCACACAATGCATTATGGGATGCCACAGATATGACCAAACCTGGATATGTGACTTCTTTGATTCCACCCTTAAGGTTTTTTGACCCACTGGGCCTCTGTAGTTATGGTTACAGTCAAAATAATACAAGATGTCCACATTTCTGGGACAATGCGTGTGTGTTTTTGGAAAGTAGGTGGACATTTCGGATTTCATGGTCATAATTCGAGTATTTCCTTTAATATTACAAACTTAAGCACATAGGCTACGTTCAGATTGCAGCCTGAAGTGACCCAAATCCGATTTTGTTGCCTCTGTGCTACCTGAATCTGATCTTTTATTGACAGTCTGAACGACACAGATCCAATTTTTTCAAATTCAACCCAGGCTACTTGGATATGTGCTCCTAAAACCGATACATATCCGAACTTTTGTCGTGCGACTTCAGTCTGAACAGCCAGGACACATTCATCCAACCTTCCGTTCCTTTCTATGGACATTTCTCCACAAAACGCCATGGCCAAAAAACCTTCTCCGTCTTGATCTCCTCCTTAAAATAAATAAGCTGTACATGTTCTGGCTCTGGTACGACAGCAACTTTAAAATCTCCAGGTGCTCAACGCTGACGTCCATGTTTAGGCGACTTCCATAAACACTGAGCTCGCTGCGTGTGACGTCGTTGTGTCGCCCAAATGCTCATGTGGGACACTTTTGGAGCGTTTAAAGTTCACACTGGAGATTACAGACAAGTCGCATTTAATCGGAAATGTGAACAACCTCGCAAAAAAAATCTGATTTCACAAAAAAATCTGAATTAAGCATTAAACCCTTAGTTGGTTTTGGATTATTAGCAGTGAGGATTAGCGCCTTAACCTCATTTTCAGAGGTAATTTTTATTTTTATTGCTTAGAAATACCTTTAAAAATATACTGTATATTCTTACGCTGAACTGGGTCTCATTTCTTCGTAGATCTGACCTGTCATTTGGCTTGTTGGAGGCAAAACAGCTTGTGGACAATCCCTGAGAAAAGTTAGTGTAAAGTAGTCGTGCTTGAAAATACAGGACGCTAACTACATTTAAATGACCTTAAAACAACGAAACGAACGTGAAATAACATAACAAAATGACAAAGTAGCGCACAGACTTTATATTTCTATGTTTATCACTTCATATTTCAGGAGACAGAACAGGAGACAGCGACACGAGCCTCACTTTGAGTCACTGTGAGCGTTGCATAAGTGTGTTTGGCCTGTTCTAATCTCTGTGGATATTGTGACATGTTTTACTTTGTATAACTGACTATTCTTAGATGTATAATCAGAGCCACTGTGCAGAGATAGAGAACATATCGTATTTATTGACAAACCACTCTGATTTCGATTGTAGAGTAGTAGTACTAGTAGCAGCAGTAGTAGTGTAGTAGTGGTGATGGTTATTGTAGTATTGCTTTTGTGCATCTTTCTGACACTGCAGTTTTTGATTTATGTGATGGTTTTGTCAAATCTTATTCACAAAACAGCATTACAAGTCAAGAAGAGCTATACACGTAACATTATCTACGTTTTTCTTATATAACTTCTTTATTTGTGAAGAAGGTAAGGTAAGGTAAGGTTTATTTACACAGACACATGTCCCCAAAGCGCTTTACACAGCATTTTTTACAGAGCATTCTTCATTCACTCCATACCCGGTGGTGGTAAGCTACTGTTGTAGCCACAGTTGCCCTGGGGCAGACTGACGGAGGCGCGGCTGCCAAGCCAAGCGGCGCCAACGGTCCCTCCGACCACCACCAACACTCACTCACACATCTTTCACACCTACAGTGCATGCAGTCTTTCACACCTACAGTGCATGCAGTCTTTCACACCTACAGTGCACACCTACAGAAAGAGGATGCAATACTAATCTAAAGTCCCTAACAATAACACAATAATGAAAAAATGTCGTATCTACATTCACTGTTCTAAGCGTTATTTTCTACAAGTTAGCAGAAAATAAGCATTGTCGTTATAGATGAGTCAGAATCACGGCTGTGGGTCCCTATAGAGCAGTGGTTCTTAACCTTGTTGGAGGTACTGAACCCCACTAGTTTCATATGCACATTCACCGAACCCTTCTTAATCGGAAAAATAAAATATGTTTTTTTCAAATTCAAAACATAGGTATATATATTTTATTGTAACACACATGTGAATCCATATTGCACATATTCATCTGATCACTTTCTTCTTTTGCTTGACACAGTTAGTATGAAGGGAAAATATTAAGAAAGAAATGACACAACACCATCATGACAGTCACAAGACTATTGCGCGCACAAAATTTCCTGCAGCCAATAACGGCCAAACGAGGTGTGTCATCACCAATCATATGAGTTGGATGTGTGTCTGACCCCTGGCGAACCCCTGACACTGACTCACCGAACCCCTTGGGTTCAATCGAACCCAGGTTAAGAACCACTGCTATAGAGCTTCACATGCAAATGCGAAACATGCAAACGTCACAGGGTAACTGCATCTGCCCCACATGAAATGAAAATAATACAAGAAATAGGTCAGAAATTAACTGGAGCACATGGGACAATAGCAGCAGGACAGGAAATGACATTAAGAGATCAAAACGTATTATGCTATTGATAAAATGATGCAGTGAGTTAATATAGGCCTAGTATTTGGCTCAGAACAAGTATTGCTCCAATTTATAATGTAAAAAAGTATATTTGGTAAGTTTGAAAGATCAGATGTGGCTTTTAAAGAATCATTCGTTGTCACGTTGCATTTTATCATATTATCCTATTTTCTGATGTTTTAATGTCGTTTCTTCTTCAGAATTATGTTTTGTTTCATTCACATGTTTAACAGAAAAACCCTGCATATTTATAGACTTCTTCTCTCAAACAGAAAAGAACAAAACTTGAATTATTTGGGTAATTTCAGCCGTGGAATTGCTGTCAACATGAATCACATCACAAGCTGGAACAGAGTATTTTGAGCTTTGGAAATGTACACATCTTAATAATTCAGGATTGTGCAAACAGAAATGAAACAAAACATAACTTTAGGTATGTTTTTGAGGAGGTAACAACATCATAACAAAGCTCACAAGAGAAAATTTTGCATAATATACGTTTAAAGATGCTTTTTTTGGTGGAAGGTCTGCTCTGCCTCAAAATATCCACAGTATGACATTAAATTATCTGTCTATGTATTTTTGAACAATAAAAACACCTGTAAATGGACGCTATGTCTGATGCCATTATATATCACAGTAATAATGTCAAGAAGGTGGGATTTTCCAGCCCAGAAAAGTTACACCATGTACTTTTAAAGTGAAGATTTAACCAGGACTGGACTGAGTAGGTGCCAGTATAATAGCAAGACAAAGTTAAGAACTGAACTCAAACAAACAAACTGAAGTAAATTAGTAAAAATACTAAGTGCCGCTATAAAAATTCTGTTATTTATCATTACAGAATCAGCTAACCAAAATGTTATGTTTATGTTATGTTGTTATGTTGTTATGCGGCCAATATAAACCGTCTTTAAAACAGCAACACTAAAGCTGATCATGAAACCGTCTGCTGCTGGTAGAATAGGACTGAAGCTGGTATTCATTATGTAAAAGTAGTGACTCATATTTTCTACAACCCTCCTCACAGATAAACATCTTTCTTTATCTCCGAGTTATCACCCAGTCGGAAACATGAGCGGGCAAACTGCCAACTGCCTCCGAGATACAGCCACCGCACTCAGCTCGTATGACTTTATAATAACTCTGTAATTAGCCTTAATAAAGCATGAACAAAGATTGTATTCATAATGAATTCATATTTTTTTAAAGAATGACTCAGGCTTAGTCACTCCTTTATCATGTGATTTGGGTATTAATGAATTACTGAAGCCTTTTTGGTCTTTGTTGATGCTTTGTAAAGGAAAGCTGAAGTGTAGTCGTTATAAAGTAGAGCCAATAATTCACTTTACATTGAGCCTACAGTATAAGCTTTTGTTCAGTGCAGGTTCATATGAGGAAAAGTTTTATGTCCCAAATTGAATTACAGAGAACATTTTCCTCACGCTCAGCCAGAAAGACACCAAAGTGCTCCAAGGCCAGGTGAGAGATATCCTTGTTAGGAAAATGGGTTAAGGTACATTTTATTGTCCCTGTAGAGGAAAATGACACTCTGCACTGGGCCTATCAGGAGCCACGGTAACACTCTCAAGGGCTTATCTCCTTGATCTTGTTGCTAGGCTTGGTCAGTACGACCTTAGCCGGAGGATTGTACCTGTGGTGCATGTTTTGGTTAGGGTTTGGTTACATTTGGGAACATGGTGAAATCATCACTTCCATCCCTAAGTCTATAATCTGGGCCTGTCACAGTAGCACATTTTCAAGTGGGATATACTGCTGAAGAAAATAGCATCATAAACAAGAATAATGAAATAGTGAGGTTCAGCTGGTACCTGTGGTGTGAAGGAGCAGCGGGTCTACTCCAAGATTCCCACCCAATCTCTACGGGCACCTTTTACTCTTAATAAAGCTTTGAGTTATGACTGAAAGGACAAGATCGCTGATACAAGAGCTTCAGATGAGTTTCCTCCACAGGGTGACTGGCTGCTCCCTTAGAGATAGGGTGAGGAGCTCAGAATAGAACCGCTGCTCCTCCACGTCAACAGGAACCAGCTGAGGCTCGAGCATCTGCTCCCACATGCCCCAGGGAAGACCCAAGACACACTGGAGGGACTATGTCTCCGGGCTGGCCTGGGAACGCCTTGGATTTGGAAGAGCTGAAGGAAGTGTGTGGGACAGGGAGGTCTGGACCCTGCTTAGATTCTGCCTCCGCAACCAGACAACCCGGACAAAGCAGAAGAAGAAGAGAGAGAAGTTTATATTTTAAAAAATGAAACACAGTAGAAGCGTTGTAGACTGTGCATCTCAGTATCATCAGTGCACAGCAAAAAAGGCCTATCAAAAAATCAGACAAAAATACCAGTTTTGAGGTAAAATGCCCGATTTTAAATGAAATTCTCTGCCAGTGCAGTAAGAAATTTTCACTTACCAAGTTTTCTTAAAACAAGACGAAATATGGATCTTGTTCTAAGCAGAAAACACTAGTTTCAAGTATTTATGGCAAGATTTTTCACCTTATTGGTTTGGAAGGAAGTTAAAGAGGCTTAACCTGACTTGATTTAATATAAAAAGTGCTTAGAATAAGTTGTAATATCTAAATAAGATAAATCAGGATGAAATATCTTGAAACAAGTAAAAAAAAATCTCATTTTATTAAGTATCTAATCTAATCTATTAAATAAGAGTAAAGAAAATACAAAAGCTACATGGGGAGTAATAAATAGTGTGATTAAAAGTGATAAAGCAAAATCAACACTTCCAAATTATTTTGTTAAGGAAAACAAAGATATACATGATGTAACAGAAATTGCTAATGAGTTCAATGAGTTTTTTGTTAACGTGGGTTCAAGTCTTATGAAAAACAAACCAATAATAGAAGATAAATTAGATACAATAGTACATAATGTCATAGCAATTGTGGAAATAAAAGATCAACTGATAACGAAGAATTAGATATGATGACTGTAAAAACTATAATAGAATCTGTTATTGAGCCATTCACTTATATATGTAATCTGTCATTATCAACTGGAGTCGTCCCAGATACAATGAAAATAGCAAAGGTCATTCCGATATATAAAAATGGCGATAAACATAATTTCTCAAACTACAGACCCGTGTCATTGCTTCCACAGTTTTCCAAAATAATAGAAAAAATATTTACCAAATATCAACAGCAATAGACAACAAAAAAATCTTTTAAAGTATTTTCATTGATTTAAAAAAAGCTTTCGACGTTATTGATCACTCAAGATTACTTCAAAAATTACATCGGTATGGAATTAGAGGTGTAGCACACAAATGGGTAAAAAGCTACGTAGAAAATAGAAAACAATATGTTCAGATAAATAACACAAAGTCAGCACAGTGTAACATTGAATATGGAATACCACAAGGGTCAGTTCTTGGACCTCAACTGTTTATTTTGTATATTAATGACCTGATAAACGTTTCATTACTTGGTAAAATTATATTCGCTGATGATACGACTTTGTTTTATACAGGATCAAACATAAAAGACGAAATACAGGTAGTAAATCATGAGCTGGAAAAAGTAAAAAATTGTTTTGATATAAATAGATTGTCACTAAATCTTAAGAAGACAAATTTCGTAATGTTTAATGCTAGGATAAAAAATTATGTAACATTAAAAACAGATGAGTGGGAAATTCAAAGGGTAAATGAAACCAAATTTTTAGGAGTCATGATTGACAAAGAACTTACCTGGAAATCACACATAAATTATACAAAAGGAAAAATCGCAAAAGTCATTGGCGTTTTACACAAAGTTACATTTTCATTAAATAGTTCTGCATTACTAACACTGTACAACTCATTGATTGTGCCATACTTAACTTACTGTGTAGAAATCTGGGGATCAACGTGTAAATCTTATTTACAATCTCAAAAAAGAGCCTTGAAAATCATTAGTAACAGTCGCTTTAGAGATCCTCCCAACCCATTATTTATCAAATATAAGGTACTGAAATTTCATGATCTAGTTGACTTTAGAATATTACAAATAATGTACAAAGCAAATGAAAATGTATTACCAATTATTATTCAAACAATGTTTGAAAAAAGATTAAGTAATTACTGTCTGAAGGGAACAGAAGTATTTAAAAAAAGAGAACCAAAGATAGAACCAAGGTTAAGGAACGGAGTATTGCAGTAAAAGGTGTAAATTTTATGTAAATTTAAAATAAACTTGTTAAATCAAGTGTATTAAATAATTATGAAACTGTAAACTGAGATAGTGGTCTGTGGCAAAGTCAAACATTAGATGAAAACATTTAGGACTAATTTTAGTTAAATTAAGATGCTAAACCAGAAATCAATTGTGAAAAGTAAATATATTTTTTGTAAAAAGGGGCAGAAAATATAAGATGCATCCTTCTCTCTGCTCCTTTTCATTCTGATATTGTACTGTCATGTAAAACAAAACAAAAAAAGCCTTTTCTTTTATAATGAATGAAATAAATAAATAAAATTAAGTTAAAAAAAAATCTTAATAAGAAAAAAATTGGTCTTGAGATGAAGATGAATCTGGTTAATTCAAGTCAGTTTAACTATGCTAGAAAATCCTTTTTTGTTGTGTGGAATCTGTGGCAATGCCCTGTGGTCCTCAAATCTATATCTGTAATTTTAATAAAAATAATGTGCATAAGTCATTTTCCAAGGCAGTTTCCCTGCAGAGTTACAGTACAGCTCTACTGCAGTCGCCCTCTCTAACCTGTCCCTCAGCACACAGATCAGGTTAGATCAGTTAAGATGTGACATGTCAGAGGTCATCGTGTTGACCTGAGGGTGACTGTGATTAGAGCAGCGTGATGTTCGTCTGTGGACATCCTCCTACATCCTGACATCATAACAAAACCTCACAAGAGATGCTTTTCTGTTTGCGAGCGGAAGTCTCTCGGGGCTCTGCAGGAGTCTCATGATGGAGCCCAGGATCAGCTGCTGACAATGGGCCTAAAAAGATGAATGAAGGATTGTTTGTGTGCTTCTACATGTGTTTTTAACTTTGTGTCTAGACTTTGTTGGGATTATTGTAGCCTGAAGAGAGACTTTGAAACCATATGAGTCATAGACAATTATGACTTTATTTATTATATCACGGTTTGGGTCATTTGATTCTTGTTCATCAGAATTTGGAACCCCGGAGCATTTTTTTAAAAGTAAAAATAAATGGGACACTGTTGAAAAAAAAAAGTTGATCCAAAACATATAATTTGGACTTTGAGATTTGAGGTTTTAACACCTATGTTCATGGAAAATAGTGACATAATATGCTTCGAGCTGGTATTTATTGTTACACAGAACATATTTAGATCACCATGTTACCTTTTAATGTTTAGAAAATGCTATATTCACTGAAAATTATGAAAATGTTTAACTCGTTTCAGTTTGGTTTTTGACCTTGGAAGAGACGTGGACTTGTATTCTACACTACAGCAGGGCTTCTCAATTAACTAAAGGACTAAACCATTGACAAAACCAGGGACTAAACCAGAACTGAACCAGGACTGAATTAGGACTGAAGTAGGACTGAATTAGGCCTAAACCAGGACTAAACCAGGGCTGAACCAGGGACAAAACTAGGACTAGACCCGGGACTAAACCAGAACTGAACCAGGACTGAAATAGGACTAAACCAGGACTGAACCATGGACAAAACCAGGACAAAACCAGGGACTAAACCAGGGACTAAACCAGGGACTAAACCAGGGACTAAACCAGGGACTAAACCAGAACAGAATCAGGATTGAAGTAGGACTGAATTGGGACTAAACCAGGACTGAACCAGGACTAAACCCGGAGCTAAACCAGGACTAAACCAGGGACAAATCCAGGACTAAACCAAGGACAAAACCAGGACTAAACCAGAACTAAACCAGGACTGAACTAGGACTGAATTAGGACTAAACCAGGACTGAACAGGACTAAACCAGGAGTAAACCATTGATTAAACCAACATTTAAACCGGGGACTAAACCAGGACTAAACCAGGGACAAAACCAAGACTAAACCTGGGTCTAAACCAGGACTAAACCAAGACTAAACCAGGGTAGAGTGCTGCACTCCTGCGGGACCTGACGCAAAATAGTGCGAAAGAGTGCTCACAGACTCTAAACCCGGGACTAACCAGGGGGACGCTCTGAAGAACCACAGAACCACTACCAAACGTCAACAACTCGCATCTTTGCCTTCAGTAGCCTACAGTCCCTGAAAAAACCCAACACTCGGCCTATAGCGCACACTCTGTCAATGAGAGCATCACTGCCAACTACTGTAGTGGATGTGCAATTACACTTTATTCTAGTACGACATAAAAGCATGTGGGATGGGATGTTTTGACCTGGTTTATGGTTAATATCAGAGTGATTACTGGGCCTTTTCACATGATACGTAAACTGGGACAAAGTTGAACATCTTCTCTGTCAGTGCAAATGGGACAGGGGCAATTGTAAGACACGTAAAGCAAATTTGTTGACCCTTGCCTGGCACCTTCAGAGTAATATCTCTCTATATGTTTCATAGAGATGGATATCAGTCTGATCCCTACGCCCTTTGTTGCGTGGAAAAGTGATCCCGTAATCAGATTTCCAATGACGCACTTGAAACATCGGTTGGAGTTTCAAGCTTCACTCCTTAATTGTGCAGGGCAGACCATACGTGTTTTCTTGAAGTATTGAAGAAGTGAATATTCAGGATCCAAGGAAATGTTGATCCAATTCCCAATAAAAAAAGATTTTCAACTAACAGAGGAAAAACACATGTCATGTCATTCAGAATTAGTTGGTTCCCATATTGGTGGATTTCAGATTACACAATGTTATGAGGATGATGACACGGTACTGTTGGAATATCTAAAGTAAATTCAGAAATGTTGTGTCTAAATAATCTTTGTTTTCGCCGTGTAAAATATCATCGGCCTATACATTGTTGTGATGCCATCTGAAACCAGCACCTCCGTATCCAGGGACGACTGCAAAACAGAAGCAGACAAACAGGAAGTGTATGTTATTATCCCTGCAGAGCCTACGCCCTCAGGTCTTTCTCCAAGTGCACTCGGGTATAAAAGAGCGTGGAGGGTGGAGGGCTCAGGGGACCGGGGCTTTACACAGGGAGATCTGAGACTGTCTTCAAACTACGTCACCCATGTTCTGCACCTACCACTGTCTGGGATTTCCATGAGGACAAACAGAACGGAGCGCATGATGCAACCTTTGATGTGTGCTGTTCTGAGGACTTCGGTCGACTCAGAAGATTTATTTTTATTTTGAACTGTCATGGCAACCGTTCCCATTTTTCATCATGCGGAAATTTCTGACCCAGTGACAGGAAGATTAAAAAATGTAATGATGGCACTGAATTTAAAGCAAAAGTAGCAATACGAATGAATAAATAAAATGACTAGGATGCCTCATTTTACAGACTTTTCCATTTCACATTAAAGGTACACTGAGTAACTTTTCTGGTGGAAGGCCATAGAGATGTTATTGCTTTACCTTAAATGTTCCACAGTAGCATTAAACTCATCTATTTTGCATTTATTCAATTACAGGCATTTTTATTGCTTAAAAAAACAGGAGCAGGGTCGCATCTCCACAGATCTGACTTGTAACTTAGCTTGATATCACTTTTGTCTCACTTGTCTGGAGATTGATACGTTTAATGCAATACTGTGGAGCATTCTGGACAAAGCAAAAACATCTCCATAGAGATGAGGAGGTAACAGAGCCTCTACCACCAGAAGAGCTACCCAGTGCATCTTTAAACTTGGCATGAATTTAATTTTATTGTGAAGGCCCCGAGTTGGTTCCACAATTATTTTTGGAAGTCGGACATGAAAGTTTGGGACCTGCTGCCTTTTGCTGCTTTCTGTTGTGTTCAAGACTCGAGGAAAACCAACCTCCACCTCGAGAAAGTGCAAAGGAACGGACAATCAAATCAGGGTCCTGAAACACAAATTTTGGGCTAATTTGGCGCAGCAAAAATGGCAGCGCACACAGTAAACAGGGAGAACTGTCTTTTCGTCATTTTGATATGTGTAGAGAAAGTGTCTTCTAAAAACTTTGTAGTGACATTCTTTCATACCATTTGACAGTAGACAAAAGTGTTTTCTAAACATGTAATAGTCAAACTGCCATAATTGAGTCGGCAACAGCTAACGTTAGCTAACAGATTCTATTTATTAGCAGGAGTGAGCGACGTTACATTAAACTTTCTCGGGCATCCATATTTTCCCCATCTGTTGCAATGGAACGCATTAACAACGGATGTCGGGAGAACTGACTCAGATTTATTGATTACAGACATTCAATGTGGCATTAGTCTATATCTGGAGTCTCCAACCTGTAGCTCAGGAGCAACCAGTAGCTCTCAACCCTATTCCAAATAGCTCGCCAAGAGATTTCTGAATTATATAATGAGTCAAATTAGATTCTTTACCATTATTTTATTCTATTTTATTTATTACATGGTTAGTAGTGTTTGTCTATGTTTCGCTCCAAGTACCGCAGCAATTTCCTAATGTTGTGAACCTGTTCATTCATATGGCAATAAAACCTTTCTGATTCTGATTGTAAATGTAGAATGTCGATGCTTAACTTGGTGCACCGATAAATGGATAATGGTTTTTGTTGTATAGGCATCTATCTATTCCTCATCTAAGGCTTGCCATGGCTTTTATATTTACTCTTCTTTCTTTGCGACTTCAGAAATTGGTAGCTCTCTGGCATTTTTGTTTAGTAAAGGTCACACACTGGAGAGAAAACACTGGAGACCCCTGGCCTATATGCAACCCTAGAATCAACAAAAATATAGGCCTACTCACTACTGATTTTCTTTCTTTTTATGATAAAATAATCCATAGCTGTTTATTCATTAGATCTGCAAAGAAGATACTTGCATTACTACTTGTGCTCTTCCAGGAAAAAGAAAAAGCATTACGATTCAGACCTCACTGTTACCATGACGACCTCCTGATGAGTCTCGAACAGATCATGAGACGCAGAGATCAGGGCTGGACAGAGGGAAAGTCCACGTTAGATTAACATTTATTGAATCAGCCCGAGCCACAGTTTCTCAATTAGGATAAAAACTCCAGGAAACCGGTGTGTGGCCGCTTTGTTTTTATTTGTGTTCGACCAAAGAAAACATGGAATTTAATAACACTAATGTCAAACCTAATGTGATATTTTTAAACTCTTGTCTTATCTCAGGTGTTTGGAGAGAACTGCTGGTGTGTCCTTCGGCAAGTCACTTAAACTAGCTACATTTATAATTATAAAGTGTTGTATTATCTGAAAATAAGGAAGTTCTCGTTAGCATGCTAGTTATTGTTGACAATACCATGGCTGCAAAACTGCTGTGGTCTCTGATAGTCGCATGTGAAACGCTTATAAACTC
Organism: Odontamblyopus rebecca; assembly: GCA_030686955.1. Taxonomy (NCBI): domain Eukaryota; kingdom Metazoa; phylum Chordata; class Actinopteri; order Gobiiformes; family Gobiidae; genus Odontamblyopus; species Odontamblyopus rebecca. The sequence goes on from CM060662.1 coordinate 30,244,149, forward strand.
ATTGCTGTGAATAATTAAACACTTGGCAACATGGGCGGAGCTTGAAGTGTGGTAGACCAATCACACGTTTATTTCCACAGACCCGCCGCTCCATCTCTTATTCTTATTTTTATCTCACATTGTTATACTTTGGCTTTCAGTACCACCTGAGCTGGGGGCCCTCTGTGTTGTTTATGCTTTACTTAGTCTATTGGTTTCATCTATTTGTGTTACTCTGTGGTTTGACAGTTGTTGTTTTAGGACTAGTATGATTTGGTCTGAGCGTATGGTTCTTGCTCTTGTTTTATTTTGCTGGTTTTACTGTGTGTGATTAAATCTGAGTGTTTATTCTGATTTTATTATTGTTGTGCTTGCTTTGTACCTGTGCAGCACTTTGGAAACTGTTTGTTTATGAAATGCGCTATAGAAATAAAGTGGATTGGATAGGGTGCACTCACACTAGGACTTTAGAGCCTTGCCCATGGATCGCCCCTAAAGCGTGATACGTTTGTCCCGTGTGAGCGTAATAGATCCATCCCCTGGTTGAGACTTTGACCCATTTGGAGAAGGTGGACCAAAACATGCCACAGTTGCTCATGACGCACAACTTTACTATACGATCCCTGTGTGTGCACTGGTTATTCTCATGAGGAAAACAGTGAATAAAGTCTCATCTCCGGCTCTCCTCACTGCTTCGCGCTGCTATTGTATCCATAAACTCACAGAGGAGCTCGTATCGCACCAGGCCTCATATCTGCATCACAATTTAATAAATACTTCTGCCGCTGGACTTATTTTCTCTGCTAAAAGTGAGCTCTGCTGCACCACATGTAAACAAACAACGTCGAGCAATGACGTCAATGGCCACAACCCGGTTCAGAAACCCTAGACAATCGTGCTTGAGCAAGGTCCTAAAGTCCTAGTGTGAATGCGCCCTCACTTTTTTCTCTGTTCTTCCAGGTACTGCCCAGTTTTGCAGCTTTATTTTAAATGTAGTTGTGAGTTTAGGTGATTAGTCCCACTTTAAAACTTCACAAATTCACAAAATTTTTGTCATTTCACACTACTTTAAAGCCAAGTAACTCAAGAAAATCATAAAAAAGGCTTCACCACAACAGTAAAAGTTCAGTTTACTTAAGTCTGTCTCTAAATTGATTCAGACTTATTTCTGGGGAAGGGATCAGTCGTGTTTATTGTTGTCTCACCACTTGTTCTCAAACACATCATTACGGCACATAAAGTCAAATGAACGCGAGTATTTTAAGTTGTAGAAGAAAACATGGGCAGTGTAATCATGTGAAATTTGAATTACAACTTGTGGTTGACTTTGAATTGTCATGGGCCATTTTAGTCCACAAGAGCTTACTGTATTTTTAAGGTTGGCACAGCGATGGCTTTCTCTGAATAAAAAACACACCTCATCCAAAAAGCGGTGGCTCTCAAACTGTGAGGCCATGCGGTGTAGTCTAGTCTGCTTACTTTAAAGGGCCCTTACACGCTATTTCTATTATTGATCTGTGTTGTAAAGTTGTTTCCTCCTCACAAACATCCTTGGGGTTGTGTTTTGTTTCATTCACACGTTTAACACAAAAATCTGTATTTAGTTCTTCTCTCAAATTAAACACTCCAACTTGTTGTTTGGATGATTTCAGCCCTGGAACTGCCCATCTCTACTCAACAAAAACTAAAGGTAGCTGTTAACGTAAAATCTACTGCTTCCTGACATCACAAGGTGGAACTTGGGTTACATTTACACTGAAATGAATCACCGTATCGGAAACGATTTGCAGAAACACGTCATTTCTGTGTCCGTGAAACCGCCTGAAATGCTGGTCACAGGACTAGGCTGACATCACATCGTCACAACATCACGTGGGCGGTAAAAACAAGGAAGTGGAGCACCGTGTCTGACATTGCAGCAGCGGTTTTTGAGCCGAGGAAGATGGCAAGTGTGAAAACCGTTTTTTTGTGGACTGACAACAAGGTTCAGTTTCTAGCTACGCTATTTCCCATTTGTCTAGGGTTTGTTTAAACTGTTTTCCGCAATAGCATCATATGACCAATGTCACAAATCAGCGAATCAGGAAGGCGCAAGTCACAGTGGCGTGGTCCAATAAGGACGGCAACTAGAGCTCCTACGCCAGCGGATCACCGTTTTCAGGCGTCCACACAGCACCGGATCAGATCCGTTCTCAGGTGAATCCGTGGGAGCTGGCGACAACAAATCGTTCCATCTCCGGAACCGTTTTCCATTGGATTTGTGTGGACGAACACTACATCCACAACCAAAATGACTCAAATATGTACTAGTGTGGATGGGGCCTTAGCATTTTGAGCTTTTGAAATGTAGAAATGTAGACTCCATGTATGTTTTTGAGGAGGTAACAACATTATAGCATGGCTTAAATCAACATAATTTTTGTTTTAGCCATTTTTCTGACATTTCACCTGCTGTACTTCTATTTCACTTCTTGCTATAGTCCTAGTTTATTCTTCAGTCAGTTTAGTCACTTTACATATTTAAGACTTTGGTCAGTCTTGCTTTAGCTGCATATTTGGTCAAAATAGTCATGGAAAGGCCCTGAGAGTTGAACCCATAACTTTCTTTCTGTTTTCCACCAATTCACATCTGTAGCTCAGTCCTTACTTGGCCCTTATGTAAGTAGTCCTGATTTAAACCCACCTTAGCCCTGGTTCAACCCTGTGTTCAACCCTAGTTTAGATCTCGATTAGTCTCAGTCCTGTCCTGTTCTAGACCTGTAATTGCAAAATCGCTGTCACACATTTCCTTGCGTCTGTAGATTTCCACACGGCTGACCCTGACCGTGGCCTGGTTCTGTCCTGGTTTGGCCTCTGCCCTGTGCTGCTCTGTGCTGTGTTTTCTATGGGCTATACAAACATAAGGCTGAGAGGTGACCCACTTCCACAGAGCCTTATCATGCATGTGTGTGCGTGACTAATCCCTGTGTCATCGCTCTGGGCTCGTCCTATAGAGGGAAACCAGCGTAGCATAGCACAGTTTAACAAGGACAATAACTGTTAATGAACAAGAACAAGGGCATGAAGTGGGGGAAGACTTGGAAACACTGACAGCAGAACTTCAAATGATTCACTGTCCTGCAAAACACACAGAAATACTTGAATATGCTGTATATGAACTCATGTACGCTTATATTTACTGATACTTTGCAGTGACGTCGTGCTGGGCGTGTCCTACATGTAGGTTATCTCTAATGATGAAATGTTCAGGCGTTACCACAACACAGTGCAGATTAGGAAAAGCTATTACAAAGCTTTAGGATAGTCTGAAAACTCAAGTAAAAACATAAAATGGATTTAAATAAGAGATTTTCAGGAGTCTGTGGTCAATACGAGCGTCCGTGGTCCTGTTTAGGAGTTTAATTTTCAACAAAAAGGTATCATCGGATTGTAATTTTGTTTTACAGAGACTTGTTTAACAGCACAAATCAGCTCACTTGTTGTAGTTCCAGCCAAATCACTTCTTTTTGGCCAGATTGTGTTAAGATAAAGTACAGATTAAGGTCTAATAAAGCCTCAGACAGAGCAGAGCCTACAGATAGCAACACACCACCAAGTAATGTTGATGTGAAGCGATTTTAGTGAAGGTTTAGACATTAAAAACACAGTGGAGCGCTTCCTGTATTGCGACAACAGAGTGTTTTTGGTTTGAGAGAAGAACTCAGCCAAAATATGCAGTTTGTGTGTTAAAAATGTGTGAATGAAACAAAACAAAACGCAATTCTGGGTGTGTTTTTGACGAGGAAACAACATTATAACTCAGATCAGAGAACAGCATAATATAGGCTCTTTAAAGTCAGGGTTTGGGTTATAGTTAGGAAAGTAGTCATTATGGTTAAAATAAGGACAGTCTCCAGGAAGTGAATGAAAGTCATTTGGCCTCATTCATGAATCTGTTCTTAAAAAATGTTCGTAACTTCCAAGAAAATGCTTAGAGAACTCTGCCCCAGATTCACAAAATGTTTTTGAGCAGCCAAATTCCTTCTTACGCGACAGTTGCTCCAAATTCACCAAGACCAAGCTACGAACCCCTCTGCGCTCATTTACAATTAATTTATTTTTATTTTATTTATATGTATTTGGTTAGAAGCGCCCTCTCTGAACTTCCAAGGGGTGCATAAGAGTGGGACGGGGGGCTGTGACAGTAGCTCAATAGACACATGCTCTATAAAACACTTCATAAATAATAATATGTTTATAGGAAATAATTTAAGAAAATATATGACTTACAATCATGCAGGAATTTGAATTTTTTTGTTGCATTATTAGAGTGAAAATATTCTAAAACGGTATAATTTTTGGTCCTGACTGTTCGAAGGATTTGCTCTTCCAGAAGAACATTTTCAGCTAAGAAAGTTTTGCAAATGCCAAAAATGTTCGTAAAAAGGCCTTAAGTACATATTTGTTCTCAAGAAAGTTTCATGTTTGTTTTTTTTTTGTTTTTTTTTACAATTTTTAAGAAAGCTTTTTTTTTTAAAGAAAATATGCAAATCAAACAAGGCTGCGGATCACATGTCCTGATTCATTGTCCGTGGATTGTGTGTAACAGTATAAAAAACAGTATCATATTTTTCTCCCTTGTGACATTGTAGGCGGAGACTGAACATCATGAAATCTTTGCCCAAATCTTTGACCGTGATGTGTAATAAAAAAGCGGAATGGGCTCTTCCGACGGAAACTCCCGGACGAGGCCCAGTGTCCCTAAGAACCGTGTAAAACATAAGTGTGACGGTGTCGCGGTGAAGCGTCTGCTCTGGTCTTTCTCCTCACACTGGAGCTCAGATCCACGGTGGAGCCGGGAAACTAATTGCCATGTGCAGTGATCAGCTGTGGGCCCCAAGGCATGCTGGGAGAATTCCTCTGTGGTCGGCCGACCCTAGTTTATCCTGTCTCCATCACTCACTCACTGACACGCACACACACTTTCTCTCTTTCTCTTTCTCTGTTTTTCTTCTTTTGCCCTTTTTCACCCCTTGCTCCTTCAGCTCCCCAAGACTCTCCCTTTGCCTCTCTCTGTCTTCTCGTTTCCTTCTCTTTTTCTCTCTTTCCATTCATTCATCCATTCATCACTTGCTCCTTCCCAACTTCCCACCTCGCTCTCTCTTCTCTCCTCGCCTCTCTCTCCCTATCTTCTTTCTCTCGCTTCCTCTTTCATTCATCCCTTGTGTCAACTCACCTTTTCGCTCTTCTCTTTTTCTCCTCCTCTCTCTTCCTCCTCTTCTCTGTATCTCCTGTCTCCTCTCTCTCCCTCTTCCATCCATTCACCCCTTGCACCTTCAACTCCCTTCCTCTCTACCTCTCTCTTACTCTCGTTATCTCATCTCTCTCTTTCTCTCTCCCCTTCCATCCTTCCTTCCCCCTTCTCTCTCTCTCTTCTACTTTCCCTCCATTCTCTCTCTCTTCCGTCATTCACCCATTGCACCTTCATCTCCCCTCCTCACTTTCTCTCTCTCTCTTCTCTCTCCGCCCTCCCTCTCATCCTTCCTTCCTCCCTCCTCCTCCTCTCTCTCTCTCCTATCTCTCCCTCATCCTCTCTACCCCCCTCTTTCCCTACTTTCTCTATCTACCTCCTTTCTCTCCCCTTGCACCTTCATCTCCCCTCCCCACTTCCTCTCTTCCACTTTTCCTCTTCCCCCTTCTCTCTCTCTCCTATCTCTCCATTCTCTCTTTCCCTTCCCCCTCTGCAGCCCCTCCCTCTCTCTCCCCCCTTCCATCCATACACCCCTTGGACCTTCAACTCCCCTCTTCTCTCTCCCTCTCTCTTACTTTCGTTCTCTCATCTTTCTCTTTCTCTTCCCCTGTGCGTCCTTCCTTTCCCCTTCTCTCTCTCTCTCTTCCACTTTCCCTCCTCTTTCTCTTTCTCACTCCTTTCTCTCTGTCCTATCTCTCCATCCTCTCTTGCTCTGCTCTCCCCTCTTCATTTCCCTCTTTTTCCCTCCCCCCTCCACTTCCCCTCTCTCTCTCTTCCATCCATTCATCTCTTGCACCTTCAACTCCCCTCCCCACTTTTTTACTCTCTTTCATCTCTCTCGCTCATCTCTCTCTTTGTCTCTCTCTCTCCCCCTCCTCTCCCTCTTCCACTCCCCCTTTTCTTTCTCTATCCCTCTCTCCAACCCCCTCTTTCTCTCTTTCCTCCCCCTCTTCCTCTCGCTCTCTTCTCTCCACCCCACCCCCTCTTTTTCTCTCTTTCTCTCCCTGTCCGTCCTTCCTTTCCCCCTTCTCCCATTTCTCTTTCAATCTCTCTCTCCAATCTCGCCATCCTCTCTTGCTCCCCTCTCTATTTTCTCCCCCTCTCTCCCTCTCTGTCACTCTCCATCACTCACTCACTGACACGCACACACACTTTCTCTCTTTCTCTTTCTCTATGTTTTCCTTCTTTTGCCCTTTTTCACCCCTTGCTCCTTCAACTCCCCTAGACTCTCCCTTTACCTCTCTCTGTCTTCTCGTTTCCTTATCTTTTTCTCTCTCGCCTCTTCCCATTCATCCTTTCATCACTTGCTCCTTCCCAACTTCCCACCTCGCTCTCTCTTCTCTCCTCCCCTCTCTCTCCCTATCTTCTTTCTCTCGCTTCCTGTTTCATTCATCTCTTGTGTCTTCATCTTGCCTTTTTGCTCTCCTCTTTTTCTCCTCCTTCCCTTCTCTCTCTTCCTCCTCTTCTCTGTCTCTCCTTCTCTCTCTCCCTCTTCCATCCATCCACCCCTTGCACCTTCCATGCCCTTCCTCACTTCCTCTCTACCTCTTTCTTGCTCTCGTTATCTCATCTCTCTCTTTCTTTCTCTCCCCCTCCGTCCTTCCTTCCCCCTTCTCTCTCTCTCTTCTACTGTCCCTCCATATTCTGTCTCTCTCTCTTCCATCATTCATACCTTGCACCTTCATCTCCCCTCCCCCCTTCCTCTCTCCCTCTCTCCTTCTCTTCTCTCTCCCCCTCCCTCTCATCCTTCCTTCCTCCTCCTCTCTCTTCCTCCCCTCTCTCTCCTCTCTCTCTCCCTCCCTCCTCTCTCTCCTATCCTCTCCCTCTTCCCTCCTCCCTACTTATCACTCCATCCTCTCGCTCTCTTCTCTCCACCCCCCACCCCCTCTTTTTCTCTCCCTGTCCGTCCTTCATTTCCCCCTTCTCCCATTTCTCTTCCACTCCCCTCTTCCCTCCTCTCTCTCTCTCTCCAATCTCTCCATCCCCTCTTGCTCCCCTCTCTATTTTCTCCCCCATCTCTCCCTCTCTGTCCTTCCTTCCCCCTTCTCCCTCTCTCTTCCCTCCTCTATCTCTCTCTTTCTCTCCCTCTTTCCCTCCTCTCCCTCCCCCTCTCAGTCAGTAGTCCACATTTATAGCCTGTGTGTGAACCCTGTGCCCCGGTTCTGTCAGTCTTCAGTCTGTGGACGGTGTGTAGAACTAAACACTGTCATTAAGTCGTGTGCTGAACAAGCAGACGGGACCCAAACACGGCGAAGTGCGGTCGGGCTGGACGACACCGCGTACTGTACTCCGTCCCTCCACATCGCTCCACACTTTAATAACACACCAGATATGTTATTATTATCATCTGTCCTATTTATCTTTGGGGGTCCAGCTGTTAGTTCCACTCTGTTTCACGTAATAATAAAAGGCGAGTATGTGGCGTATTCCAGTAAATCCGGTTATGAAAGATATGGTGAGGCCTGTGTGGTTTTCAAAGTAGTACCTCAAGGAATATACGCTGTTTAAAGGGCGCATTTTACGCTATTATCCGATCTGTTTTGTAATGTTTCTTCATCATAAACATGGTGTTGTGTTTTGTTTCATTCACACGTGTGATTTTGGATCGTTTCAGCCCTGGAATTTCACATATCTGCTGAACTGAAACGGAAAACTACGGAGTCATGACATCACAAGGTGGATCAGAGCATTTTGAGCTTTGGAGATGTAGACAGAGTGATGATAAAGCATTACAACTCCAGCGAAATAAAGCATTACAACATGTCCAACTCCAGGTTTTGAAGAGGTAACAATATTCTAACATAAAGCTGTCAAGAGTCAAGTTTGTGTGATATATGACCTTTAATATATATTGTAAATGTGATGCATAATGTAATGGGCATAAATGTAATAATATCATGATGCAATAATGAACATGTTAACTTGCCAGTCTATAAACCATATAAAACTAGTGCATATCATCTAATATTATGTTATATAATAAGCAGGGGTGGGACATTAACGCGTTTATTATGATTAATTAATTACAAAGAAAATAATTTAGCAAAAATATGAATGCATTTTATCTCAGTTTGCCAAACAACGTGGAACATTTGTCAGTGTGTCATGTCGTAGTACGCCAATTATACTGACGCACACAGTTACGACTACAAGAGTTTAGCATGAAATCAGTCTGGATTTGCTGGACAGTAAATTTCTATTCAGAAAACTACTAGATGGAAGTACAAAGACAAGTGACAAAGTCGTTGTTTATTGCAAACTGTGCAGAAAAGAGTTTGAATATCACAGAAACACCTCACCCCTACGATACCACTTAAATGCAAAATATGTGACAGTGACACAGAAACTGCTGGAGCTGTTGGCGGGAGCAGTTCTGGTTTCAGTACAAGTAAGAGGTGTCAGCGCACAAACTCGAACACATGATGGGCTTCAGGAAGAAAATGAGTAAGGCAAATATTGTTATGCGATAATTGAGATGAATTAATTACAAAGCCTGTGATTAATTAGATTTTTTATTTTTTTAATTAAGTTCCACGCCTAACAATAAGACTAAACCAGGCCATAACTGTTCCAGCCGGGACTAAACCAGGTGTAAAACAGGACTAAAGCAGTCAGGCTGAGCAGGGCTAAGAGATGTTTGCATATAACACACTGTGTGTAAATGGACAGAGCTACCCTCTAGCCCAGGGGTGTCCAAACTTTTTTTATTCAAGGGGCACATATTAAAACACAGATCAGTGTGAGGGACGACCGTGGGTCATAGACTGATGGTCAAAACAGTGACTAATTAAAATATGTGCATTTATAACAGGTTTGAATGACCCTCCAGACCCTCCAAAGGACACACTAAATTTGCTTGATCAAGGTAAATTTCAAAAACATGCAGTAAAAAGTACTACCTGCAGTCATATGGGCCAATTCACCTGGAAGCCTGAGGGCCAAAATAACTGATCTGAGGGCCACATTTGGCCCCCGCGCCATAGTTTGGACATGCCTGCTCTAGCTGCTGTGTTTAATATATGAAGTGAGCAGTGACGCACTTCAGGCTCCATCGACTCTTGCTCTAATTCACTTCATATTGAAAAAAACGCTGCCCCTCTCTGTGTAACTGCTGCAGACAGATGCCTCATTTTGGTCTTAAAATGCTCATATTAACCCACTCTACATGATCCTGCTGTTTTTATTTCATTATTTTGTCCATCATTAAATTTCTATTCCTAATCTGGAATTTAGCTCAGTCCACATCTATAACAGCAAGCCTCGATGAGCTTCATTTGACTGGAGGTGAACTTTATGGGTGACGTCACACTCCCTTAGTCCATATGTAAGTCCATATTTGCAGCAAATGTGGTTACTTCAAAGACTGGAAACATAATATTAGTTTATTTTGTTTTTCCATTGCTCTTATGGTCCATCTGATCACTTTTCATGTCATTTAAATCACTTTAAATGCCCAGAGATCAGAACATAATCCAATTTTGGTCTCTGTGTAAAGTTAGCCACAGTGTTTGCATTTCAGTCCAAATAAACCTTAGATATAAACTTCTGTACCTTCAATCTCCCGGCATTAAGTCACCTCTGTTCTAAAGTCCATACTAAGCAGATTAAATATAGATGTGAGCGGCCCTGACCGCAGCGCCGAGAGCCGGTAGTAATGTGATAGACCCACTAATGAACTTCTGAGCCCCAGTGTGAATGGCACCTTCTTTAGTCGGACATGTGCACAGAACGGACTGTGAATCATCTAAACCAGTCCACCCACCGCTGTGTCAAATGAGACTTAAGGCTAAAATAAGCAGGTGATAAAGACATGTTGAAAATATAAGGGAGCACCTCATTTAAATATAGTGGTTTAAAGGTGCACTGTGTTACTTTTTTGTAATGTTTAGCCTATAAAGTCGCACAGAATGGTATTAAACTTATCTGTCTTGTCTAAGGTGGAAATTACCTTGAGAAACATGTATTCTCGGTATGTGCGGTGTAGCCTCTCCACAGATATGACCCATAAATTGCTTTTCTCCATGAAGGCAAAGCAATAAATTCTCCATGGCATTTCTACAACCATCTGTAACCTCTCGTGAATAGTATGCATAGCTAATTTGGAAACTTAATACTTTTTATGAGCAGAAAATATTTTGTGAATGCACAAAACAACATCAGTGAGGCCATTTAAATGAGTCTAAAAACAATAGCTGCTATAATCAAAGATACACACATTTACAATATGACAAAACGCATAATAAACTGCAATAAAATGCCAAGCTAGACATGAGCACTGTACATATTCGTAGGAAAAAGTAATTGCAAGTCTGAAAAATAAAATATAATCATAATAACTTACGTTTACAGTGCTGTACAAGCCACAATCAACAATACAAAACACATAAAAATAGGCACATAAGACAAAAAAAAAACGTCAGTGAGTCAACAAATCAGATTCATTCTAGTAAATAAATAAATAAGTAAAAGAGATAGAATAAAAAGAAGTAGGGAATTAAAAAGAACTAAAACCAGTTTAATGAAGGCCAACTGATAAAAATGGGATAAAAAGTGATTTAAAGATGATATCGATGGTGCGATGGTGGTTATTTCCTCAGGCAGGTCGTTCCAAAGCACTTGTTGAGGATCTAAGGCTGCGGGAGGCTCGTACGGGGTTAAAAGTTCTGAAATGTAACTTGTTGCAAGACCTAAACTTTAAAAAGCTTTAAAAGTGCTCCGTAAAACCTTAAAATCAATTCTAAAACACACAGGCAGCAGTGAAGAGAAGTTAAATATCTACAGTCAAACCGTAATGTTATTTAAGTTGAGCTGAAAATGACAAATCAGGACAAGGTTAATGTTTAAATTCACCTCATATGTTTTGTGGTTGTCTCGGTCTGATAACAGCTGATAAAACCTTATACCCGTATACCTATAGTGCCGATAGTACTATAGACCTTAAAGTTGTCTGCTGTGGGTAAACACATTATATTAAACTTATAGCTTTAGAGATGTAGACAGATGAACAAACCAGGATTGTTCAAATACGTGAACTGATAGTGAGTGAAGTGTTTTTGTACGTTTGTGTCTGGGTTTATCCTGGGGGACTCTGTGAACGTCCCTGGGAGCGGCAGATATAAAATGTTTGGGTTAATGTTGAACTGTGTGTGGATGTAAACATGAGGTTGAGTAAGGACATCCACTCAAGGGACAAGTACAAAAAAGAACAGGACAAAATGTAATAAAGAACTTTAGGATGCCAAGTCATATATTAACCATGTTATAGAAGCTTTGTTATAGAAGTGAATCTGCTGACAGTGGCACAGCGGGTTAGGTAGCTGCCCATTATCCGGAGGTTGTCAGTGTACTATTAGACTACAGTACTAGTAATTTGTTGCGTTTTAACATAAATTTTGTCATATTTAACAAATCGTGTTAATTAAACAGTTTAAATATGAACTAAGTTGTTTTAATTTATAGTCGGCATTATTTGAGCTCTGGTTATGTGTGTTATGTGCGAACAGAACAGAAAGAAACAGCAGTGAAACAGTTGTTGACAGGGATGTTTTACACTTGTAACTTGATTAGAAGTACAAGTAGTAGTAGTAGTAGTAGTAGTAGTAGTAGTAGTTTATTTGGTCATTTTTCAGCACTACAAAAACAAAACATAAGCTACAATCTGAAATGACTCAAAAAAGTGCAATTACCAAAAGATCTACACACTCACAAGGTCCATATTAGGTAAGGTAAGGTTTATTTATATAGCGCTTTACACAGACACAAGTCCCCAAAGTGCTTTACACAGCATTTTACAGAGTATTTCTTTTCATTCACTCCATACCCGGTGGTGGTAAGTTACTGTTGTAGCCACATTTGCCCTGGGGCAGACTGACGGAGCGCGGCTGCCAAGCCAAGCGGCGCCAACGGTCCCTCCGACCACCACCAACACTCACTCACACAACTTTCACACCTACAGTGCATGTTTTGAGTTGATGGGGGAAACCAGAGCGCCCGGAGGAAACCCATCCAGACACGGGGAGAACATGCAAACTCCACACAGAAAGGCCCAGGTGACCCGAGGATCGAACCCGCATGAGTGCTAGCCACTCAGCCACTGTGCTGAATTACGCTGTTTTCTGATCTGTTATAATCATTTCCTCATCACAAACATACCTGGAGTTGTGCTTTGTTTCATTCTTACAAGTTTAACACACAAAGCCTGCATATTTAGGCTGAGTTCTTCTACTTCCACGTTGTGATACACGTGACTCCACTGAGTTTTAAACTCCACACACCTTCCCTAGAATCATTTGAGTTATTTCAGCCCTGGAATTGCCCATATCTACGGGACCAAAGGTAAAAGGAGCTGTCAGCTTGAAAACTACTGCTTCATGACATCACAAGGTGGAACAGAGCCTTTAGAGCTTTGGAGACATAGACAGACAATAAAGGATTACTCAAACATGTGTGAATGAAATAAAACACAACTCTGGGTATGTTTTTTTTGAAGAGGTAACAACATTATAAATGTTGCACACCACAGACATGAGTTGTGAGAGTGATCACGTCGGCTGTTTCCTGTCTACAGTAAAACCACTCGCTTTGAGACTCTTAAGTGTTCAAAGATCACTGCACTTTAGTTTAGAGACAAGTTATTATTATTTGTGAAAAATGGTGCAATACTTCAGATACAAGATTTTTAAAAGCATAAAAGATTAGCGCTAAAGTCCACAGGAAGTAGAGTCACTATCACTAATCTGCAGCTTCACAGCACTCTGTGTGGGTGTAAACAAACAAACATGAGGAAATACAGTCTTTTTACTTTTAAAGAACACCTCAAACTGGATTAACAGCACGGTTTTGTGGTCTGGGTGTCATTATTTGTGAAGGACAATTTCTATGGATAATGTGGGTGAGATGCTGCACTTTAAATGTACCACTTTACATTAGGTAGGTAATAAAGTCTTCATTTTCGCTATATCCTGAGTTTGTATCTTGCATCTCTGTGTCTGTCACTCCTCTGCCCCTGACTCTCTGTTTTATTGTCTGTTACTGTAGCGTTGCTGATGTTTGGTGGTTACGATCTGACAGTGACACCTGCACATGAGGAGCAGCGGCTCCAAAATTGCACACAAAAAGACAAAAAGTCGGGTCATGCACCTTTAAAGTAATGTGAGTATTTCTTATCACTTTGTACATAGTTTGAACTAGTCTGGGAACCATATCTTGATTGCCTTAACAGAGGTTTTGTGTATTTTTGTTCTACTATTGTTATTCCCTTTGCATTTCAGTCCACGCAGTAAGAGTCTCTTTACCCAGAGGCACCCGCGTACGACCAGGACAAACTGGCCTGTCCGAGCTTGCCCCACGGCGGCGTTTGGTTTCCAGTCGGTGGAGTTGTCGGAGATTAGCAGCTGTCAGGCTAAAAACACAGGGAGCGTCGCAGTGGAGCTAAAGAGTGGCATGAAGGAATCCAACGCAGCCCGCGACCTTTGACCCCTGCAACCTCAAACGTACACACAGCAGGCTCTTTCCCACCTGCCGGGACCCGACGTAACAAGACCCCCGCACCCCCACCACAAACACATGGTTCTTTTAAGGTATTATAAGGACATTTTTTCCAAACTCTGTCATACTGGAGGTATATGAGGACACACAGATTTTTTTTCCATCCACACAAAGTCACTTCAGATTTACTACGACAGAAGTGGAGATATTGGAGATACACCTTGGAGACACAATGCACACATTCACAAACACAAAATCTACAAAATGGATTTAAACAGCAAATTTTCAGGAGCCTGTGATAAATACGAGTGTTCGTGATCCTGTTTAGGTGATTGTTTTGACAAAAATTGGTGAGAGTGACAACAACTGAAAACTATTGGCTAATGGTACCTGGACTGCAACTGAAACTTGTTCAACAGCATATTCAGATCCCCCGTCGTAGTTCGAGCTAAGTCAGTTCTTTCTGGTCAGATTGTGTTAAAACAGACTCAGATTAAAGTCTAAAACAGCTTCTGACAGTTGTGCCTACAGTTAGCATCACACCCACAGGGAAGGTTGCAAAGTATCAACTGAAAATCGCACAAAATGGCGGTATATGTGGACAGGGATCGTGAGGATATCTACTAGGGGTGGGCGGTATACAAATTTTGATAGTGTTAAACCGTCTTAGCATTTTACCGGAGTATACAGTATTACCGGGCTTAAATAAGAATTATTTTGTAGCATTCAGAAACAGAATAGCAGCTTTATATTTGAAGATGAGGCACAAGTTCTGATCAAAATAAACTTTTGTCAGCGTGTTCGATCGAGAGCATGAGCTGTTTATATCAGCGCTTATACTGTATGCAAATGAGCCATGCGGTTTTAAGTTTTGTTTCTGTAAAATGTAAAGAAATGTGCGCAAAGCTGCATTAAACATATTATTACTCAAAGTATTTAATGAGCGGAGCACCGGAAATGTAGAGCGGTGGAGAGGACCAATCACAGCCCTTATTGCGTCTGCGTCGTTTCCCCTTTCGTCTGTGTCGTTTTGATGTATAGTTAGAAAGTTTCGGAGGTGTACGGCAAACTCAAGCGGGAACTTTCTCCTCTTCGGCGCCTCGTCCCCTCTCGACTCTCAGCGTTCAATAAAACGTCTCAATCGCGAAGTTTTCAGCTCAACTTCACACACGAAGCATCGGTCAGGTTTTTTTTCTTCTTACTTGCTGCGTTTCGAATGATATTTCCATGCGTAACGGCGTTTGAAGAGGAGAGAGAGCGGAGGGGAGAAAGTCCGGGCTGTGGTTTTAGGTCCTTATGCAGATTCTATTAAATGATGGTAATGAAACTGACACCGCTGCTACTTTTTGATACCGCAGCTTACCGTATTACCGCCCAACCCTAATATGGACCCACCCATGACAAAACAGTAATAAAACTAAATGAATACTACGCAATACTACATTAATAGTACATTTCACATGTTTTAAATAGAGTATATGGGCTGCTGTGACTTTCTGGGAGCAGAGACCTGAGGGCAGTGGAGCAGGTGGAGGAGGAAAACCACAGAACAAACACACACATTCCTCTTGGACTCAAACAGCTCCAGACTGATACACACAGAGCTGCACAGTCACACTCAGTCCTGCAGGTTTATGAGGATCGGGCTCAATATGATGAGGATCTGTTCAATAATCCAGCAGCGTCTGATGTGACGGATTCTCCTGCATTTCCACCAACAACATCTGAAAACACTGGAGCTGCTGAAGGAACCATTTCTGAGAGATACTGACGACTGCAGATCAGGGACGCAACAAATGAGCTGTGCTAAAGCGGAACTGAACCAGGACTGAACAGAGACTGAACCAGGACTAAACCAGGACTGAACCAGGACTAAACCAGGACTAAACAGAGACTGAACCAGGACTAAACCAGAACTAAACCAGGACTGAACCAGGACTAAACCAGGAGTCAACCATTACTAAACCAGGGCTAAACAGGGACTGAACCAGGAATGAACAGAGACTAAACCAGGACTGAACATTACTAAACCAAGACTAAACCAGGACTCAACCAGGACTCAACCATTACTAAACCAAGACTAAACCAGGACTCAACCATTACTAAACCAAGACTAAACCAGGACTCAACCAGGACTCAACCAGGACTCAACCATTACTAAACCAAGACTAAACCAGGACTCAACCATTACTAAACCAAGACTAAACCAGGACTCAACCAGGACTCAACCATTACTAAACCAAGACTAAACCAGGACTCAACCAGGACTAAACCATTACTAAACCAGGGCTAAACAGAGACTGAACGAGGACTCAACTAGGACTAAACCAGGACTCAACCATTATTAAACCAGGACTAGATCTAAACCAGGTCTAAACCCCCTCTAATAGTTAGTGACATTTACTGTTAGAGAGTTTTGGAGCTGTATTGTCACAGTCGTCTATTTCCATCACAAATTGTCTCATAGTAACCTCACTAAAACCAAACCAAAGTGCCCTGTTCAAGGACACAGCCACAGTATTGATTAGTCAGAACGACACAGCAAATATCCTCCATAAAATTAAACCAGTCTATCTTGCGTTTATTTGATTATCAGTGTTTTTATTGCTCAAAAAGACCTTGAGCTCCATGAAGATCAGATCAGTGTTAAGCTGAACTGTAAAGTGTAAAATATTTCAGGCAAAGCAACAAAAGCTCCATGGAGACAGGCAGGTGGACTTCTGAGAAAACTCACATAGTGAAGTTCTAATAAATTTCACCTGCCTGTATCAGTTTTCTTCTGTTCTTCTTCTAGTTCTGTCGTATTCTTTGTAAAGTCTTTTTCTAACTTGGGTTCATTTGGTGCCAAGAGCGTTCCCTGGGAGCAGAGGAGCTTTTCTTGTGGCACAATGTGGGGCTGGTGTGGCAGATGTGCTGATATGGGCTGAAATAGGAGCGACGGAGCAGAGGAGCAACAACTGAGGACAGCCATGTGTCTCCCTGTCCTGTCCGCTGATTCTGCAGATAAACAGTGAATGGAGGCCGTGTGGTTTTCTACTGGGCCCTGAATGCACCGTGAAGAGCTGGAGAAAGAGAGGAGAGAGACGGCAAAGCAAGAGAGACACAGAGAGAGTGTTTGCTAGTGTCTTGTAAGCTATTTTGTCCTAGAAGATTGAGATTTTCACTAAAAACATTTCATTTTGCGAGTATTTTAGTACAAAATGAAGTTCCATCCTTCTTTCTATTAAAAAGAAAAGCTATTAACGTACCCATAGACTGAATTTTCTTAAAGTTTTGAGCTCGTGTCATGGTCAATAGCACCTCTAGCATAAGAATTAGCTTTTGGGTTTATTGGGGTGAACTGAAGGATCATGAGGAAACCCTTAAACCCAGGGAACTGAGCCCATGACCTTTATATGACTTGTGATTGATTGATAAACAATCCTTTTCTCTTTTTTCTGGTATTTCTGCAGAATTATTACTGATCTGGTCCCCTGGCACGAGCTCACAGCGCACAAACCCCACACAGAGACAGATAAGAGAGGGAAGGTGGGCCAGGTCTGTGCAGATAACCCAGTGAACTCCAGATACTGCACTTGGAACCAGGTCAAGGGTCTGAGGGCAACGACAGGGTCATTCAGAGGGTTAATGTAGATTCAAGAAGGTTTTTATTATGCTTAATAGACCAGTAAAACTATTATTAAATACTAATCGTGGTCAAAGTGGAGAGAAGCAGTGGCCCAAGACTCTGTTATAAATATTAAAGTATTATTATAGTATTATTATTATAGTAGTAGTAGTATTCTCGTGCTTGTTCAAGCACAAGGGGGTCCATCGGTGCACGTGGCACCAGGACTCCCTAGGCCGGAGGTCGATGATCGACTTTGTTGTCGTGTCATCTGACCTCCGGCCGTGTGTCTTGGACACTCGGGTGAAGAGAGGGGCAGAGCTGTCAACTGATCACCACCTGGTGGTGAGTTGGGTCCGCTGGCGGAGGAGGAAGCCGGAAAGACCTGGCAGGCCCAAGCGTATCGTGAGGGTCTGCTGGGAACGTCTGGCGGAACCTTCTGTCAGTGTGGCCTTCAACTCACACCTCCGGGAGAGCTTCTCCCAGATCCCGGGAGGCTGGGGACATGGAGCCCGAGTGGGCTTCGTTCTCGGCCTCCATTGTCGATGCGGCCGTTCGTAGCTGTGGCCGTAAGGCCTGCGGTGCCTGTCGCGGCGGCAACCCCGAACCCGGTGGTGGACACCGGAAGTAAGGGATGCCGTCAAGCTGAAGAAGGAGTCCTACCGGGCCTTACTGGCCCGGTGGACTCCTGAGGCAGCTGACGGGTACCGTCGGGCCAAGCGTGCTGCAGCCCGGGCGGTTGCAGAGGCAAAACTCGGGTCTGGGAGGAGTTCGGGAGGCCATGGAGGAGGACTATCGGACGGCCCCAAGGAAATTCTGGCAAACCGTCCGGCGCCCCAGGAGGGGGAAGCGGCCCTTCACCAACACTGTTTACAGTGCGGGGGAGAGCTGCTGACCTCGACTGGGGATGTTGTCGGGCGGTGGAAGGAATACTTTGGGGATCTCCTCAATCCCACCGTCATGTCCTCCGAAGAAGAGGAGGCCGAGGCTGGGGACCCAGAGGCGGACTCATCCATCACCCTGGCCGAAGTCACTGGGGTGGTCAGAAAGCTCCTCGGTGGCAAGGCTCCGGGGTGGATGAGATCCGTCCTGAGTACCTTAAGTCTCTGGGTGTTGTGGGGCTGTCTTGGTTGACACGTCTCTACAACATCGCGTGGCGGTCGGGAACAGTACCTCTGGACTGGCAGACCGGGGTGGTGGTCCCTCTGTATAAAAGGGGGACCGGAGGGTGTGTTCCAACTACAGGGGAATCACACTCCTCCTCAGCCTCCCCGGTAAAGTCTATGCCAGGGTGCTGGAGAGGAGAGTTCGGCCGATAGTCGAACCTCGGATTCAAGAGGAGCAGTGTGGTTTTCGGCCTGGTCGTGGAACACTGGACCAGCTCTACACCCTCCATCGGGTGCTCGAGGGTTCATGGGAGTTTGCCCAACCAGTCCACATGTGTTTGTGGACCTGGAGAAGGCCTTCGACCGTGTCCCTCGTGGTGCCCTAATGGGGGTGCTCGAGAGTATGGGGTCCGGGGCCCTTTGCTAAGGGCTGTCCGGTCCCTGTATGACCGGAGCAGGAGCTGTGTTCGCATTGCCGGCAGTAAGTCAGACTTGTTCCCGGTGCATGTTGGACTCCGCCAGGGCTGCCCCTTTGTCACCGGTTCTGTTCATTGTATTTATGGACAGAATTTCTAGGCGCAGCCAGGGGCCGGAGGGGTCCAGTTCGGGGACCACAGGATTTCATCGCTGCGGATGATGTTGTCCTGTTGGCTCCATCGAACCAGGACCTGCAGCGTGCACTGGGGCGGTTTGCAGCCGAGTGTGAAGCGGCTGGGATGAGAATCAGCTGTTCCAAATCCGAGGCCATGGTTCTCGACCGGAAAAGGTGGTTTGCCCTCTCCGGGTGGGTGGGGAGTCTCTGCCTCAAGTGGAGGAGTTCAAGTATCTCGGGGTCTTGTTCACGAGTGAGGGGAGGATGGAGCGCGAGATTGACAGGCGGATCGGTGCGGCGTCGGCAGTGATGCAGTCGCTGTATCGGACCGTTGTGGTGAAGAGGGAGCTGAGCCGAAAGGCGAAGCTCTCGATTTACCGGTCAATCTACGTTCCTACCCTCACCTATGGTCATGAGCTCTGGGTAATGACCGAAAGAACGAGATCGCGGATACAAGCGGCCGAAATGAGTTTCCTCCGCAGAGTGGCCGGGCGCTCCCTTAGAGATAGGGTGAGGAGCTCGGTCACACGGGAGGAGCTCGGAGTAAGAGTCGCTGCTCCTCCACGTTGAGAGGAGCCAGCTGAGGTGGTTCGGAGCATCTGGTCCGGATGCCTCCTGGACGCCTCCTCGGGAGGTGTTCCGGGCATGTCCCACCGGTAGGAGGCCCGGGAAGACCCAGGACACGCTGGAGGGACTATGTCTCTCGGCTGGCCTGGGAACGCCTCGGGGTCCATCCGGAGGAGCTGGAGGAAGTGGCTGGGGAGAGGGAAGCTTGGAGCCCCTGCTTAGACTGCTGCCCGCGCGACCCGGCCCCCGGATAAGCGGAAGAAGATGGATGGATGGATGGATGGATAGTATTCTCATTTTGACTTTTAGTTTGTCATACAATACATATGTGTTGGAGATCACATTTTTGCATGTTCAGTCGCATGTTGATCTCTGTCTCTCTCTCTCTCTGAGTGTCTTTCTCTCTTTCTCTCTCTTTTTGTGTCTCTGTCTCTGTGAGTATCTCTCTCTATCTCTCTCTTTCTCTCTCTTTTTGTGTCTCTGTCTCTGTGTCTCTCTCTCTCTATCTCTTTCTCTCTCTTTCTCTCTCTCTCTTTGTCTCTGTCTCTGTGTGTCTCTCTCTCTATCTCTCTCTTTTCTCTCTCTTTCTCTCTCTGTTTCTGTGAGTCTCTCTCTGTGTCTCTCTCTTTTCTGTCTTTTCCTCTGTCTCTTTGTCTCTCTCTCTTTGTCTCTCTCTCTCTGTCTCCCTATCTATCTGAGTACCTCACTCTCTCTTCCTGTTTGTTTCTTCCTGTCTCTCTCTGTCTCTATCTTTGTTTGTCTCATTTCCTCTCTGTCTCTCTCACCTCTCTCTCTTTCCCTCTCTGTCTCTCTCTCTCTTCCTGTCTCTCTTTGCACCTCTCTCTGTGAGTGTATCTCTCTCTCTCTCTCTCTCTGTCTGTCTCTCTCTCTCTGTGCGTGCATCTCTCTCTCTTTCTATCTCTATTCCTGTTTGTCTCTCTTTCTTTGGGTCATTCTCTTCCTCTGTCTCTATGCCTGTTTTTCTCTCTCTGTCTCTCTCTCTGTCTTTTTCTTTCTACATCTCTCTCCTCCCTCGCTCCCTCACCCCCTCTCCTCCTCTCTTTTACCCCTTACCCCTTCACCGCTCCTCCCTCTCTCCCTCACCCCCCTCTCCTCCTCTCTTTTACCCCTTCCCCTCTCACCTCCCCCTCTCCCTCACCCTCTCTCCTCCTCTTTTTTACCCCTTACCCTCTCCCTCTCTCCCTCACCCCCTGTCCTCCTCTCTTTTGCCCCTTCCCCTCTCATCTCTCCATCCCTCACCCCTCTCCTCCTCTCTTTTACCCTCTCACCTGCCCCTCCCTCTCTCCCTCATCCCCCTCTCCTCTCTTTTCCCCCTTCCCCTCTCACCTGCCCCTCCCTCTCTCCCATAAACCCATGTTTGTATATCCCCCGTGCGCCGCTCGGAGCTGCTGCTTTTCACATCACCAAATACTGTACATTCCTGCGCCCGGTAAACACGCACCCTCAAAAAACCGTCCAGGACATAAATCTGGTGACTCACGAGGAGGAGGAGGCGGGTGATGGAGTGACGGGGTGACGGTCGGTGGGGGCAAACAAGTGTAAATGAGTATGTGCATGGGCCCGTGTCATTAGCACTAAACTCTATGTTAGTCACCTGAACAGCTGTAAGGACATCTGCCTGTCTCTGCTCTGTCTGACGGGGAAAAGGACGGATCAGTGTGAAGAAAGAGGCTCCGAGAAACCTGCCTCCTGCCAACAGGGTCCGGGCAGGGCAATACTGCGTTTATTTTATTTTATTTTAATAAGGACAATGAACTATAATGAGCATCTGTATTAAAAAAAAGTGTAAATATGACAGATTATAACCACTAACATGTGCAACTTAAAAATAGAAAAAAGTGTAACAGGAAATTTGAAAAAGCAAGTTTCCAGTAACATTTTGGTTTGATTTCATGGTAGTTTCAGTTTAAATGACAAAAAGCAAAGCAGGAGCAGGAGCGCAACATAACTAATTGCATCTTTTTACATATCCATAACTAGTTTTTTTTTTGTCATTTACTTTTTGAGTTGATTTAAGTAGGGTCTATATTACGGAAAATTGACTCTTATGAGCTTCAGGCCTTGGCCCAAATGCTCTGTCCCAATTTGTGAAGCCATGTCATTGTTTTTTGTTTTTTGTTTTTTTTTTCAAGTTAACAGGTTTCTTTGACATTTTGATCAAGATTGGCTGAAATTATGCAAATGATTCTTGTGAAGGTGTTTGGAGTTTAAAAACACAGTGGAGCATCATGAGGTTAAAGGGACAGTTCGGAATTTTCGACATAGGGCCTCATTTCCTCGTGAGCCAGAGTGTTGGAGTCGTGTGGAGACACTTTTTTAAATATTTCATCCAGTCCTTGTATTTGCAGAGGTCGCTGGTGCTAGGCTAGTGCATGTCAATGGCCATAGTCGTCCTGCCACTAAAAACAGTCTGACCCACTCCACAGTGCACCAGAGACAAAACAGTTATTACTCCAAACTGTCAACGTGAATGTTTATGTCGATAGAATAATGTTTGAAATGAAACTAACCTTGCATCACATGAATCGTCACATGTTGAGGGACTATTTTCTCATATATCAGTCCACCACTGCTAAGATTTCTATCAGGAAGTACAACTCACTGCTGCTCAGACATAAATCCTTCAAATATAAGGTTGGTTTTACTTCTAAAATTATTCTATCAACACAAACATTCACATCGACAGTCTGGAGTTATAATAGTTTTGCCTCGGGTGCTCTGTGGAGTGGGTAAGACTGTTTTTAGTGGCAGGACGACTATGGCCATTGACATGCACTAGCCTAGCACCAGCAACCTCTGCAAATACAAGGACTGGATGGAATATTTAGAAAAGTGTCTCCACACATCTCCAACACAAATGAGGCCCTACGTCCAAAATTTCAAACTGTCCCTTTAAGTTGTGGGGTAATACAGGTGTTTTTAAATTCCAAACACTTTTTACTATAATTATTTTTGATAATTTCAGCCCTGGTATTTCCAATCACTACTGAACTAAAGGTAAAAAAGCAGCTGTTAATTTGAAAGTGACTACATCATGACATCATAAGGTGGAACAGAGCATTCTGAGCTTTTAAGATGCAGACAGACTAATAAAGAATTACTCAAACATGTGCAAATGAACCAAAATACAACTTTGTGTCTGTTTTTGCTAAAGTAACAACATCCTAACATGCCTAAAAGCTCATAAAAGTCCACTTTGCGTTACGTGGGACCTTTAAATCATTGTCATCTTTGCTTGTCACATGTCTCGTATGCACACACTGCGTCATCTGTTTGCTGTCAGGTAAGTCAATATCTCTGTGTCCTCAGACTGTTGGCCTAACTTCAGAGATTAGAGGGAACTGAACCAGCAACCTGTGTCCTTTATCACCTCCCTGCAAACGCGCTCAACCAGCCTATGGGGGAGAATATAGGTCACAGCGGCTCGGCACAGGACAAAAGTAACCGGGTTAACTTTGATTCGGTGTTTTTATTTCACATTATGTAAGTAGCCCACTGTTTTCCAGGTCTTGAAGGAGGTCGCGGCTAGCATGAGCGGTTCAGATGTGCCCCATTTGTGAAACTACTCTCGCCTCCTTTATCTGGTTTCATTGTTATTCCAGGTGTCTAACGTGGAAAATAATACCGGCTACATTCGATACAAGCAAAGATAAAGAGCGCAGATGCTATGCAAATGCGTCACTCGCAATAAATGGGAAAAGCATGTAGTAAAGAAAAATGTGTCTTGCCCCAGTAGTATTGTATAAGCAGCTGTTGGGGTCAAATAAGTCAGCACCTAGTTAGAACGCTTTTTACTGTCCAATCAGGATGTGCACATTAGCATGCTAGTGGTTGTTGGTTTTCTGGTTTCTAAGAGTTGTGAAAAGCATTTATAAGTAATAATAACAATACATTTTATTTATTAGGCGCCTTCCTGGACACTCAAGGTCACCTTACAACAACATAACCAAATTCACAAGCAAGGACCATGCCACACACAAACAAACACATGTGCGAAGTGAAAAGTGTTTATTATATGAAGACGAGGCGGGTCGGTTGGGTTGAGACTCAGGGTGGGGGTTCAGTCTCAATATTCACATGGCCCAGCAGGAACGGGACCCCCCTCGTAGGCGTCTTATGTCTGGAAGCGAACAGATACGGATTGGTAAGGTGGGGTCGAGTTATTCGGGACAAACTGGGTTGCCGGGTTAGGCTGTTACAAATAGGCTTCAGGGAAACTGAGCTGTGGTAGACGTGAGCTGTGATTCGCTGGAGAGGAGGCGAGGGTGGTTGAGGCGTGGTCCTGCTCCCGAACCTAAGGTGATCCTAAATTAATATTAACTACATTTAAATATTATTAAAAGATACAGTTAAAGTGGGACAGACTAAACACATCAGGGTGAATAATTAGGATGCTCGGAAGGCATAAAGTAAGTGAGGAATAACACTGGACCATTGCAAACTGTTTAAAATGAAATAATTGCATTTTTAAAGTTCCTATATTGTGCAAAATATGGAGCTAATGTGATTAACTGGCCTCCTCTCCAGCCAACCACAGATTATCTCAACTACACCTTCAATTACCCAGAAGCCCTATTTATACGGCCCATCCCGACAACACCGTCCATGTCAGCGCTCTCGACCTCCTACCTCCCACCCCGTGTCTCTCGTCCATCATTTTCTTCTTTCTTTCAGCTGGGTGACCATTTTGGATTGGGGATTTTACCCGCACCTTGATTTTCCACCACATCTATCGGCCGTCAATAAATATTTCTATTGTATTCCATTAATGTGGTGTGGTCGTTGCTAGTGAATGACTCTTGTGAGCTTTTAGTCGTGTTGGAATGTTGTTCTCAAAAACGTACCTTGAGCTGTGTTTTGTTTCATTCTCATGTTTAAGTAATCCCGCATTATTAGTCTCTCTACATCTCCAAAGCTCAAAATGTTCTGTTCCACCGTGTGATGTAAAGTAGTGGTAATTTTCAAGTTAACAGCAATTTGTACCTTTAGTTCAGCAGATATTGGCAATTCCTGAGCTGAAATTATCTAAATAATTCTACTGAAGGCCTAAATATGCAGGGTTTGTGTGTTAAACGTGTGAATGAAACAAAACACAACTCCAGATATGATTTGGATGAGGAAATATGTATAACATAGATGAGAAAATTACAAAAATATGGGCCCTTTAAGACAGAAAAAAAATATCTTGTGAGTAAAATCACGGTGAGGTTTCTTTCCGAAATTGTGCAGTCGTAAACAAATTCTGTATAACTCTCTTTGACTTTCAAATTAATTTCTACACCACAAAGTAAAGCTTCTATTTGTCACATACTATTACTGCACGTCCTGGGACCACCTTAATACTAAATGGGCTCTAACATCTCCACACACGGACTTGTATTTCATCTGGTGCGAAATCTGACACATGCAAATCCTTCATAACATTTGCAGTAGTTACGGACCGGACCTTTTGGCAGTATTTTAGGGTCCTCTCCATCTCTTCCTCCTCTCACAAACTGCGCACTATGATGGCCTATCCTGGAAGCTCTTTTTTACGAGTGAGAAAAACACACACTTGAACCTCATGCTGGAAAGTACGGTTATGAATATAAATTTGCTGCTGAAATGTTTGACAAGGCATTAATGCAGAGGCCGGAGTTACTCAAACACAACCAAATGAATGAACCACTGAGAGGGCTCTTCAGGAGGGTGGGGAGAGTAGCTATAAAATGTACTCAAGTAAGAGTAGGGTTACTTCAAAATAGTATTCATTAAAAGAAAAAAGTGGCATTTAATAATACACTCGCATGGGCTGCAAGGTATAAAACAAATCTCATGGAAGAGTCTTGCTCAAGGATGCAACAGCAGACGCTCATTTTGACTTGGAATATCCAAATCCAAGTCATTTTAGCAGCAAAAGAAAGTATTTTGTTGTGTACACATTAGTAAATAATTAAGAAACTGAACCCCTATGAACTGACATCCAGGACCATGACGTCGCCCGGTGCCCAGTCGAGCTCAGTCCCAAAGGTGGGTCCACCCTCCTGTGGGTTCGCCACCCACAGAGGGGGTCACAGGGGTCAGCGAACTGTTGCCCCCGTGACTCAGCCGGATAAAGCGGAAGAAGATGGATGGATAAACATACAAGTTAAAAAAGTACATTAGAATTACATAAAAATGAGTATTGGAGTCACACCTAGCAAATTCGGTTCAAAATCTGGTATTTCAAAATATCTTATAAAGCTACTTTTTTGTATTATTGTCAATAGAGAATAACTTTAAAAAAAACACTATTAGTCAAGTTGAACTAAACATACACTGGAAAAAACAATATGTAGGTAAGTTAAAATGACTTAAATTAAGAACATTTTAGTTTATTTGAGTCGATTCAACTTGACAAGTAAAGTGATCTACCAATGGATCAAGCAACATGCAATTTTGTTTCTTATTTTAAGTGCAAAAAGTTGTTGTTTTTCTTATTTTAAGTGTAGCAAGATTGTATTTTCATATTTTAAGTGCAAAAAGTCTTGTTCCACCCACAGATAATTGTACTTGTCAAGTGAAATTTACTCAAATCATGATCAAACTTTCTTAATTCAAGTCGTCTTAACTTGACTAGATTTTGTTTATTGCAGTGTAGAAGTTGCATGATAGATTTTCAAAAACTTGCCGATTAAGCCTGAAAGTGAGAAGCTTTTGGGTTTAATTCTTGGCTCATGGGGGACATTTCTCATGTGTGAGGAGTTTGCATGTTCTACCCATGTCTAGATAGTGTTACTACTGAATTTACTGTATATATAAACGGACATAACCCGCTGGCCACTGCATTTGAAGTAGGAAGTGAGCATGGGCGCTTCTGGCTTCATTGATTCTGCCTCCAATTGACTTTACATTGAAAAACTGTCACCCCTCTCTCTTTAAGTGCTATGGCCTCCGTGAGCTTCATTTGTCTGGAGCTGTCACACTCTCTTAGTCCACTTTTTTACACAGTCTGTCATCGCTCACTGCTCCTGACAGGTTTCCCCAGCAGCACTGAAGCATGGGTCAAATGCACAAGGCAAATTCCAATGGAACGAGGCAATGAAGTCTTTTAAATCTACATCATTTCTTCTCACTTCTGGTTTGGAGATCAACTGTGGCCCACCCTCCGGTTCTTAAAGTTAATTTCTTTTTCATTTTTCCCCACTGATGTTCCAAAAGAAATGCATATTTAAAGTCTGAACACATAAAGTCTGAAGCATAATCAGCTGCATTGTCTGAGCACAAGACGAACTTTAACTTTATTTAAATTTCGTTTTATTAAAGCATTTCACCAAGTCTACATTATGTATATTAGTTAGCGCATACAGTAGCTGGTTAATATTAGAATTTTTTGAAAAGTCTATGGGAAAAATTTGTGGAAAATGCAGTTCTGGCAGCGGACTCGACGTGGGTGTGAATGTTGTGCTCTATAGCTGCTCTGTAAGAACCAGAGGAGGTCACTGGGGCTTTGGTCCACGAGAGCGTCCGGGGACAGTGGCTCAGACCCTGCAGTGTAACCTGGACCGAGGCTGGACCTGGATCATAGTGGCAGACAGCTTAGGCCTCTCATTTCCGCTCTGTATGTTTAGAGATTAGCAAAAGGATATGATGCAGTTTATGTAACGTTTAATGAAAGCAGTGGAAAAGGCCAATGTATTCAATTAAACATGCCAATTGAGTAAACACGATATCCTGGGATGTGGCATTTCACTGGAATAGGCTCGCCAGACTGTGACTAAGGATAAAAGTGACTCAAGTGTCTTGCCCAAGGACACAATGACAGTCTGAGCTGGTTAGATGTGGGAATATGACAAAATTAGCTAGTAGAAGTAGAACAATTCAATAAAAATGCAAGACTTCATTAATAAAGTCAATGAATTATTATTACCTTAAATATCTGTATGTAAAAGAAACCCATAGTCGATAGTTTTAACCACAGACTGTATAAAAACGTGGACTAAACCCCAATTTATGGTCGTGCTTTAAATTCTCTGCTTTGAACCCCCTCCACAAAGCGTCTGCATCGACTGAACCAATGCCGACAGCAAAGGGAAAGCAACGCAAATGAGGACTCTGATTGGTCCTCTCTACATCTGCTCTACAAACATTTCCAGTACTCTGCTTTCCTGCTTCATTTTGTATACACAAACGCCATTTTTAAATCCTAGCCTTCTAGCGTTATGGCCGTGAATTACTTTGCATCTATGCAGATCCATAAATCAAAGATTGCGACATGGTGACGATGGCAGTGTACGTTGAGTCGTCGCAGAACCATAGACCCTTTTAGAGCAGAAGTGATTAAAAAAACAGCGTGCACATTTTGGCAACAGAAATGGTATTGTTCCCTATCCATCCTGATTCATTACGACTGAACTCAGACAGAAGAAGACGGAGATAAAAACATTTCCAGCACCAAAATGTCTGGTTGTTCTGTGTGTGGTTGTCAGAATCGATATTCTACCAGCGAACTAAAGTTTTAAAGTTTTACTCACAAGGATCTGGCAGCCGGACACCATTTGTCAAAGTCGCTTGTTGAGGAAATAGTCGCAATTTTTTGACGATAATCATTTCGCAGAACTCGACAAACTACGGAGTTCTGTCGTACTTCTATTGCCAAAATGCGCAACCGAGCCTACGTCATCACTGTTTACTAACACTAAAAGGGTCTACATAATGGCCTTAATGGATTGTGATATCGTCCATAGTGTTCGGCTCCAGTCAAATGAAGCTCATGAGGCTAGCAGTTATAGGAGCGAATTTGCAGCCATGTTCCACATTTATTTTCCAGACAAAATAGTGAAATAAAAACACCAGGATCATGTAGAGCTGCACATTTTAAGACCAAAATGACGAGGCTCCCTGCAGAAATTATACACAATTTTTCTATGTAGTCACTTGGAGTCAAATGGAGTCGATGGAGCCAGAACTACCCCCATGCTCACTTCCTATTTGGAACATGGCGGCTAGTGGGTTAGCTATGTCCATTTATACATACAGTCTGTGGTGTTAACAGACATACACTGAATAAAGACATGAAAGATGAACTTTGGTACAATTCAGCCAGTCTTTCCTCTGTATACAATATGTCCATGGTTTTGAGTGTTTATTTGCAAACACAACAAAACATAGATTACCATGAATTCCAAGTCATGGCACAGAGGGGACTTATTGTGCAGCAGGTCACCCCGGCTGCTCTGATGAGACGCTCCTGACCGTGTGGACCCCCAGGTCACAGGGTTTCCATACCGGTCCACAAACCTCTCGGAAACAGCAGTTGCATAAGCACAGCCCTAAGGTAAATATGTCTCATTGTGCTCACTTTAACACAGACACACACACACGCTCAGGGTAATGAAAGGGCAGATTGTGATGTGATTTAGGTCAAGTCGTCAAAAGGCTGCGGGGCTAATGAGCAGCCATCTGTCATTGGTTGCGTTATTGACACTGGTTTGTGTTTCCACATGCACAATTCAGCGTGATCCAACCTGTTTATCAGGTGTGACGACAGGACAATGCATGTGCAGGGCAGGACACCCACGACACAGGGTTTGGGAAGGGGAGACACTACGGGGAAAGAATCACTTTTGGGGGGATTTTGGTCAGTTTGTTCTCTTAACCAGGAAACAGTACAATTTTCCAGACTGCACTGAAAGATGTTTTAATATTTTAGTAAATTTAATATTTCCTCTCTACATAAACATCATTAGTTAAGCGGTCAGATCCACTGACCCACAGGTCTGATTCCAGCTCCCACAGAAGAATGCAGTCGCTGTGTCCTTGGGCAAGACACTTAACCTACCTCCCCCACTGTCTGCGTACACTGGTGTATGAGTGTGTGTGAATGAACGAGTTCCTTGTTGTAAAATGCTTTGAGTGGATAAAAATGCGACCATGTAACGACCAACAACAAAAAATAGAATTTGTTTGACCTTTTTTCATCTTTTTTCGACCACGGGGCAGGAAAGAGTGAGTTAACACTGTCCTTATATCCCAGCATCCTTCCGCCTCTGACTGAGCTGAGTTACAGTGATGTAATATATGAGCTGCACAAATCCATTTAGCTGCATGTGAAGAGGGCATTCTTCTCTGATGAGCAACACCCTCTCCCCTCTCATGTTTGGACTGGACTGATCCTGTTTAAAAGATGAGTCAACTTTTTAAGTCCAGTCGTATGTAGGGCACAGTGTGTTAGTGCAAACTGTTGGTATCCAACACAAATAAACTCCATGTGGGGCTATGAGTATCCGCTGAATCATGTGACAGGAATCGCAATATGTTGACTTGAACTGGCTCACGACTGATCTGTGTGTCACTCTGAACTGAGCTCTACACATGATCAATCTGGGACGGCTCTCGTTCAAAGCTAACGGGAAAACTCTAAAGGATTGTTTGACTCTGGTTGAAGTGTCACAACAGTGAAACATCTTTCCTGTTCACATATGGACAAACACATTTTTCTACAAACAAAATATTCTGTATTTTCACTAAAACAGGCTGAAATACGTCAGCCAGCGTCACTATATTTGCCTCTGGATTCTCCTGAGTTTATGAACTTACAAATAAGCAATAAAACACTTGTAACTCATTAAATGCAAGATAGAAATACACTGCTTGGCCAGAAAAAAGTCACCACCTGGATTTAACTAAGCAAACAGGTCCGAGGTTGCTGCACTTGGTCAGGTCCAGGTTCAGCAACAGTGTGTGCTCAAGGAACGAGGTCAGCTGAACCTGAATATACTGAAGAACCAGGTTATTCCATCAATGGATTTTTTCTTCCCTGATGGCACGGGGCATATTCCAAGATGACAGTGCCAGGGCTCAAATAGTGAAAGAGCGGTTCAGGGACATCATTTTCACACATGGATCGGCCACCATAGAGTCCAGACCTTAACCCCATTGAGAATTTTTGGGATGTGCTGGAGAAGGCTCAGACTCGACCATCATCAACGCAAGATCATAGTGAAAAATGAATGCAACACTGGATGGAAATAAATCTTGTGACATTGCAGAAGCTTCTCGAAACAGCGCCACAGCGAATGCAAACTGTGGAGCGTTCTAGACAAAGCAATGACACCTCAATAGCCAAGTTGATGCCGAAAAAGATGCAAAATACTTTTCTCAGACACTAGAATAAATCTGTCAAAAATAAATCTCTGACAGATGCTTTTCAAACCAGGCTGGCACAGGTAAACGAGCACAACTGTAGAGCACTGTGAACGTGGATTTATTTATCAGCCTTAAATGTGAAATGGCTTTAACCCAAATCTGAAAATATAAATCTGTGTCATATTATTATAAACTCTCCCCTGGTTATAGGAGCTCTTTTTGACGGGGCCCACAGAGGCGTCTTGGTGGAGCGGCCGAACGGGACGGTGCATAAATAACCCGTTTAAGCGTCATAATTTAAACGTAAACACATTTCTGTTGATCAAATAAATCAGACGGTGCGGACGGTAAACAGGTGGAGATTCATAGATGCACATGTGAAGTGTTTGGGTTAGGAGGCCGAAGCATGAATGAAGAAATGAAGCAGAGGGAGGTGGAGAGAGAAGAGAGAAGGAGCGAAGGAGGAGAGGGGGAGAGAGAAGAAGAAAGAGAGGGAGGACGGTGAGAGATAAGGGGAAAGAGATGAGAGAGGAGGAGAGAAACAAGGAGAGAGGGATAAGGGAAAGAAGAAGATAGGGAGTGAGCGAGAGAAAGAGTGAAGGAGAGAGTGAGGGAGAGGAGAGATGGAGGGTAAAAAGCTGTTCTGTGCTAGGCCTGCGTCTCTGACCTTAAAGGAGCCATTGAGGAGCAGGGACCAGACCAAACTTCCAGATCAGTTTATGGGACATCCACATGGGACCAGGGAGGAGAGGGGGAAGAGGGGAGGAGAGGAGAGGGGGAAGAGGGGAGGAGAGGAGAGGAAGAGAGGGGGAAAAGAGAGAAGGGAGGAGAGGGGGAAGAGGAGGGAGAAGGGGAAGAGAAGAGAGAGGGCGGAGAGGAGGAGAGGGGGAAAAGAGAGAAGGGAGGAGAAAAGAGGGGGAAGAGGGGGAAGAGAGGAGGGAGAGGAGAGGAGAGGAGGAGAGGGGAAAAGAGAGAGGAGGAGAGGGGGAAGAGGGGAGGGAGGGGGAGAGATGAGAGGGAGAAGGGGAAGAGAAGAGAGAGGAGGAGAGGGGAAGAGAGGAGGAGAGGGGGGAAAGAGAGGGGGAAGAGGAGAGGGGAAGAGAGGAGGATGGGGGAAGAGAAGAGAGAGGGGGAAGAGAGGAGGACAGGGGAAGAGAAGAGAGAGGTGGAATAGTGGAGGAGCGGGGGAAGAGAGGAGGACAGGGGGAAGAGAGGAGGACAGGGGGAGAGAAGAGAGAGGGGGAAGAGAGGAGGAGAGGGGGAAGAGGGGAGGAGAGGGGGAAGAGAGGAGGACAGGGGGAGAGAAGAGAGAGGGGGAAGAGAGGAGGAGAGGGGGAAGAGAGGAGGAGAGGGGGAAGAGGAGAGGGCGTCTGCAGTCTGTGTACTCAGATGTGTGCAGTAAATATTAGAATTATGAAGTGTGTTATTTCATCAGAATATTGACTTTAATATTGTGTATATAGTTTTGCTTAGGGATTTCATACTAGTAGTGGCAATAAAGTACTCATTTGTTTGCTTTTTTTTACTTATTCAGTTATTAAGTTAAGTCAGTCACATTTTGGTTTGTTTATAATGTGATTTTAATGTATTTTTTATTCTGTAAAGCACTTTGAATCATTTTGTGTATGAATTATGCTATACAAATAAACTTGCCTTGTCTGCAGCAAGAGTTTAGGCCGAATAACATCTACAAATAATGCTAATGAACAGAAAAAACTAAAGGGGAAAAGTGTTTGGAACAAACATGTGGCTATACAAAAGCTGCACTCTATTGAATGTCGCTAGTCGATAAATCTGAGTCAGTTCAGCCGACATCTGTTGTAAATCCGTCCCAACAGTGCAACAGTTGGGGAAAATATGGATGCCCCAGAAAGTTTAATGTAAAATCAGGTATCGGTAGCTCTTGCTAATAAATAGAGTCTGTTAGCAAACGTTAGCTTGGCGACTCAATTATGGCAGTTTGACTATTACATGTTAAAATTAACTTGCTGTGACGTAAATCCAATCAACTTTGTCTGCACAGAACTCGCCCACGTTTGTATTTCAGAACTCCGATTTGATTGGCCGCTCTATTGCACTTTCTCGAGGTGGAGGTTGGTTTTTCCTGAGTCCAGAGCAGAATAAAATGCAGCAAAATACACGTTCAGTACTACTTTTACAAATATTAAAGGACCACTATAGTATAAAATTGCACCATTAGTTAAGCGTTTCTGCTGGAAGGTCCGCCAGCTGATTTTCACCATGGAAATGTTATTCCTTTGTCTGGAATGTTTCACCGTGTGGCATTAAACCTTTCTATTATCATGGAGCCCAAAGCTACAGGTCAGATCTGTGGAGAGGCGACCCCGCTCACAGTCAGAACGCCTGTTTTTCTAGGTATTTTCAGCATTAAAACCACCTGTAGTTAAATAAATGTAATGTAGAGCTGTTTAATGTCACACTGTGGAACATTCATGACATATCCATAGAAAAAGCAGGTGACCGACCGCCAAGCAAAAAGTTACATAATGCATCTTTAAGTGCAACCTAATTTTGTACTACTTTTGTAACCACTGATGTTGAATGACCTACTGAAAAACACCAACATCACTGCAGGTTTTGTGTTGTAACTGTTCGAAAAGAGACGTCACAATCGCTAGAATAAAAATAAAAAAGCGCGAAAAAAGACAAGCTCATCAATCAAGCAAACTCTTATTTACAAACTTCAAACCACCACAATAGATCTAGTTTCTCCTCCTCGCTCCAAATCCTGTGAAAAGACACAAAACAATGGTGTGAACAAGTGCTCAGTCACCCTGTCCAGGCGGAGTCATGAGTCTCCAGCCGGGTTTGACTTGACCCAGATCTGGTTTTAAAGGGGAGGTATTATGCGAAATCCACTCCCAGCTTTAATGAGCGTTTAAACATGTTATAACAGCGCTCCCTCATCATGGGCTTACGCAGAGGTAGATTTCATTGAGTAATCCTGTTGAGTGCTCAGAAAATGTTTTCACCTACCCCCTATCCCCGCCCACTTCTCTTTGCTTATTTGTGATCCTTTCAAATATTCAGTCTGGATTCACTATTGTCACAAAGCCATTTATCGTATTATATTGTGACTATTAAAACTGGGTCTATGTACCATTTGTTCTTTTGAATTTCAATTAAGAACAAAAAAGTGGGAAAACAATTTGTTATTTATTCCATTTTAGTGCCAAACATAAAACAGATTTTGACCTTTATTTCCAATATTTAATTTAAAGTTTGTTTCAAATAACACTAATAAAAAAAAATAGTCTCGAAATATATAGAAAAAGATCAAGATTTTATATGTAATGTTTTATGTTTGGTCTGTTTTCAGGTTGAGCCGTTCACTCCCAAAGAAAAGCCATTTTGCGTCTTGGAATCTGCTCACACAAAGTCACCCAAGACTGTGCAGCCTTCAGTGCAAAATTTGGAAAAACTTTATCACTAAATCATCAATAACACCAATCAAAAAACAGTTTCGGTGCCTATTTCTATTTTGATATTTTATTCTCTTTGGTTTATTTGCCCCAGATGTTCTGCCGCTGGAAGGACTTACCTGAAAAATCTTTGCAATTTCGAGGACAAACAAAATTGCAACCATTTTTTATCGCTATAAACTTCTTTTATAGCAACGAAAATTGCAACATTTACTTTCGAGTCTTAGAAAGTAGAACGACGAATGACGAGAAGCGGGAAGCAGCGAGACAATAAACTTTGTTCAGTTGACTCTGAATTCACACGCGGCGCAATAAGCAGGAGAATTTCTGGGGCAAATAAACTAAAAAGAGGCACGATAACTGTTTTTTGATTGGTGTTATTGATGATTTAGTGATGAACTTTTCCAAATTTTGCACTGAAGGCTGCACAGTGTTGGGTGACTGTGTGCGAGCAGATTCCAAGGCGTGAAATGACTTTGGGAGTGAACAGCTCATCCAAACAAAAATAAAACATTAAATATAAAATCTGGATCTGTTTCTGTACATTCTGTGAAAATTTGAGGTCATTTCAACAAGAATCGCCAAAATTATTGACCTGCGAAATGATGTTAAATTTTTGGGAACACCCTGTACATTGACAATACATATTCTCACTGTGGTGGGCTTGCCTCTCCACAGATCTGACTCGTAACTTGGCCTTGCTGCTTGGGAGCTTAATGATGCCGTAAACTGGAACAGTCTTGCAGAGAATGTTTTTTACTGGCACTGATCCGGACACTGTTTTTATTCTTGGCCAGTGCAGTACCACGCATCACCATGGAGACAAGCAGCTGGCGCAGATCTCCAGCAGAAAAGTTACGCAGTGCACTTTAAGAACCAAAAGAGTTGAGACATGATGTTCTCAGTGATGAAGAATTTGTCTAGACTGTGTGTGTGTGTGTGTGTGTTGACAAATGACAGCCCCAATGGAAAAAGTGGCTCACGTTCTAAAACCCGTAGAGATCATTAGCATCTCACAAACACTGGTTTCCTCTGACACTCTGCAGATTGTATCAACACACGACTTTTGTTTGAAATACGCAGTTATGAAATATGAACGAGCCACTTCTCTGGCACATCCCGGAGAGAACAAAGCAAAGTGCAATTACTGAAGTTTATTTTGCACGCTCGTTTTATTTCACTGTACTTTAACGACGCTATTTTCAGATCTATGTTATAATGTTTCCTCATCAAAAACATGAGCAGAGTTGTGTTTTGTTTCATTCACACGTGATTAGCACCAAACCCTGCACTTTTTGGCCCCGTCGACACTCGTGCGTATTTGAGTCGCCTTCGTTGTGGATGCAGTGTTCGTCCACACTAATCCGATGGAAAACGGCTCCAGAGACGGAACGATCTGGTGCCGCCGGCTCCCACGGATTCATCTGAGGACAGATCTGATCCGGCACCGTCTGGACGCCTGAAAACACTGATCCGCTGACGTAGGAGCTCTAGTTGAGGCCTTATTGGACCACGTCACTGTGACCTGCGCCTTCCTGATTCGCTGGGTTTGTAACATCGGTCATGTGATGCTATTGTGGAAAACAGCCTAAACAAACCCTAGACAAATGAGAAACAGCGTAGCTAGAAACTGCACTTCGTTGTCAGTCCAAGAATAGGCTGTTTTCTCACTTGCCATTTTCTTTGGCTCAAAATCAGCTGTTTTAACTTCAGACACGGTGCTCCACGTCCTTGTTTTTACCGCTCATGTCAGCGTAGTCATGTGACTAGCGTTTCAGGCGGTTTCGTGGACACAAAAACTACAAACGACGCAAATCGTTTCCGATACAGTGATTCATTTCAGTGTAAACATAACCTTAGAGTTCTTTTCTCAAACTGAAAACACTGTGCTCCACCGTGTTTCTAAACTCCATTCACCTTCATTAGAATCATTTGGATATTTTCAGCCCTGGATTTGCTGATCTGTTCTGAACTAAAAGTAAAAGGAGCTGTTAACTTGAAAATTACCACTACATGACTTCACAAAGTGGAGTATTTTGAGCTGTGCAGATGTCAACAGACTAATAATAAAACTTTTCCTCAAACATGTGTGAATGAAACAAAACACAGCTCCAGGTCTGTTTTTGAGGTAATAGTATTTTAACATGGTTTGAAACTCACAAGAGTCAGTTTTGTGTAATATAGGGCCTTTAATCAGCAGTTTTTATTCTTGTAATCGATCTATTTGATTGCATATCCACTCTCAGCACTAAACTAAAGCCCAGACTGTGTTATATGGTTTAGTTGAGCACATTTCAGAGGAGCAAAGAGGTGAACCAGGGCTGTATCCGGGCGCTGTGACCCAGAGACCCCTGTAATGTGCCTCCAGATGCAGGTCAAACCTCAAAGAAGACCCCAGCCTCACATTTAAACCAGATGCCCTCACTGTTTTCATTAATCATGACACGAGCTAATGAGCCTTCACTACTGTGGCTGAGCTGTGTGTGTTTGTGCTTAGAGGGATTTCACAGAGCACAGACCTTACTTTATGTTTTCATTTAAATCACTGGGCTTTCTGCAAACTACAAACTTCACAAAGTTTTACAAATGCAATTTATAAAGCGTTAGTGTATCTTGGTGGTTTTCTGAGTATTTCCCTATTTAGACCTGGTTTAGTTCTGCTTTATTTAGTCTTGGTTCAGCCCTGGTTAATGCAGTTATTGTGAGTTGTCTACAGTGGTATACATGAGAAATGCCTTTGATCCAGGTCTAAAACCTGGTTTTGTCCTGCTATAAGTCCCGGTTTAGACCTTGTTTAGACCTAAGTACTAATTTAGTGCTGGTTTAGTCCTGGTTAGTGCTGTTCCTGTGGGCTGCTCCTGGTTTAGACTTGGTTTAGTTCTGGTATAGTCCTCCTTTTGACCTCCTTGTTTTGTCTTGGTTTACTCTGAGTTCAGTTCAGGTTTAGTCGTGGTTTAGTCTAAGTTTAGTACTGGTATAGTCCTGGTTCAGTATGAGTTTAGTACTGGTATAGCCCTGGTTTAGTTCTGATTTAGTCCTGGTTTAGTCCTGATTTTGACCTGGTCAAGTTCTTGTTTTGTCTTGGTTTAGCCTGAGTTTAGTTCTGGTCTAGTTTGAGTTTAGTACTGGTATAGTCCTGATATAGTTCCGATTTAGTCCTTGTTTAGTCCTGGTTTAGTTAGTACTGGTATAGTCCTGGTTTAGTTCTAATTTAGTCCTTGTTTAGTCTTGGTTTAGATAGTACTGATTTAGTCTGGGTTTAGTCTGAGTTTAGTCCTGGTTTAGTCCTGGTTTAGATAGTACTGATTTAGTCTGGGTTTAGTCCGGATTCAGTCCTGGTTTAGTCCGAGTTTAGTCCTAGTTTAGTCTGGGTTTAGTCCTGGCTTAGTCCAGGTGTAGTACTGGTTTAGTCCTGGATTAGTCCTAATTTAGGCCGGATCAAGTCCTTGTTTAGTCCTAGTTTAGTTAGTACTGGTTTAGTCCTGGTTTAGCCTTGAATTAGTCCTGGTTTAGTCTTGATTTAGTCCTGGTTTAGTCTTGATTTAGTCCTGATTTAGTCCCAATTTAATCCGGTTCACTACCAGGACTGGAAAAGAGGACGTGGGCCAAGTCCTGTCTAATTAGCAGAAAACTCAGATGAATGACAGTAGCAAAGATCCAAATAAACCTCATCACTGGACCATATTTTTATAGATTGAACTGAGCGAGATCAAAAGCCCAAACGCGCCATGATGGATCTACGACATTAACAACTCCACAGAGCCAAATGTTCACCCATGGGCTAAATATGGTTTCTATGTTCTTTGGGAGAAATGTCAATGTATTTTCAACATGTGCAGATCTGGGATCAAGATGTTCCAAACCGAAGCATCAAAACTAAAAACTATACATCGTGACTGAACGGCAAAGTGCTGATCCGGAGTTTGATTGGCTCATTTGATAACACTATGTCAGAGTTAATAAGAGTGTCATTTCAATAGGGCATATGTTTGTAATATAACTGGATTATTCCTTCCCTTAGGCTTAGAGAAACACAATGAAAACCTCTCCCAATCAGGAAATATTATCTTTTAATGAAGAATGCATTCACGAAAATTTGAATCAGGAAATGTGAAATTGCTCGCTGATTAAAGGAAAATCCACGGATGGTTATGCAACGGCGTTAGAGAACAGTTGGAATGCGTCATGAAAGGAAAAGGCTTAATTAGAGCTTGACTAATGCAACAGTGAGTCAGGTTTAGGAGCGGCTTTTTGAGAATATAATTACTAAGGGTGTAGCAAGAACCGAAATATGGTGATATCGTATCGTCAAAGGTCTCACAATAATATCGTGGACCATCACAATATATCGAATCACAAGTCTCTTTGTTATGATGCAGAAATAGCTAAAAAAAAAAAAAAAACAGAAGGAACTACATAGACCATGATCCTTTGCTCTGTTTCAGTGCAGACTCTCTTCAATCTTTGGATTAAGTCTTGTGAAGGCATTTTTAGAGGAAAAAGTAGCATATTCACAGTTTTGTGAGCCTCCACCAAATATTGCAGTAAACATCATACCGTGAATATGGTGAAAATATCGTACAGAGAGATTTGGATATTGTTCCATCCCTAATGACAATAAATGTACCAAATGACTGGTCAAAGCGTTTTATAATGTCAGTCTTGTTATTATGTAGAATATCGAAATATCATGAGCCTCCCCATCATATCGTGAACTTTCCCACGATATCGCAATAAATATCGTATCATGCGGTTCATACCATGACGATATCGTATCGTGAGGCTTGGATATCGTTACACCCCTAATAATAATAAAGAAAAATAGAAAAATAGGAACAGAGAAGTGAACAAAGTTGGAAACATAAGTAAAAGTAATTTATTGTTTTGTGTCCAGGATCGATGCCACTGTCTGACCGTCGTAAATAATTTCCCGCTTGATCCTCCTTACTTGGTCTGTCGGAAAATAGAGTCCCGCGGTCACTTCCTTTGTGGCTTTTTTTTTTTTTTTTGGTGTGTTGTGGCTTTTTTGTGTTTTGTGTCTTTATTGGTGTGTAGTGGCTTTTTTGGTGTGTTGTGCTGTTTTTTTGGTGTGTTGTGGCTTTCTTGTGTTTGTTGTGGCTTTCTTGTGTTTGTTGTGGCTTTTTTTGGTGTGTTGTGGCTTTCTTGTGTTTGTTGTGGCTTTCTTGTGTTTGTTGTGGCTTTTTTTGGTGTGTTGTGGCTTTTTTGGTGTGTTGTGGCTTTTTTGGTGTGTTGTGGCTTTTTTTGGTGTGTTGTGGATTTTTTTTGGTGTGTTGTGGCTTTCTTGTGTTTGTTGTGGCTTTTTTTGGTGTGTTGTGGCTTTTTTGGTGTGTTGTGGCTTTTTTGGTGTGTTGTGGCTTTTTTGGTGTGTTGAGGCTTTCTTGTGTATGTTGTAGATTTTTTTGGTGCGTTGAGGCTTTCTTGTGTATGTAGTGGTTTTTTGGTGTGTTGTGGCTTTCTTGTGTATGTTGTAGATTTTTTTGGTGTGTTGAGGCTTTCTTGTGTATGTAGTGGTTTTTTGGTGTGTTGTGGCTTTTTTGTGTTTGTTGTGGCTTTTTTTGGTGTGTTGTGGATTTTTTGGTGTGTTGTGGCTTTTTTGG
The DNA here is from genome assembly GCA_030686955.1 of Odontamblyopus rebecca. Taxonomy (NCBI): domain Eukaryota; kingdom Metazoa; phylum Chordata; class Actinopteri; order Gobiiformes; family Gobiidae; genus Odontamblyopus; species Odontamblyopus rebecca. The sequence continues at coordinate 30,283,905 of CM060662.1, forward strand.
TGTGTTGAGGCTTTCTTGTGTATGTTGTAGATTTTTTTGGTGTGTTGAGGCTTTCTTGTGTATGTAGTGGTTTTTTGGTGTGTTGTGGCTTTTTTTGGTGTGTTGTGGCTTTTTTTTTGGTGTGTTGTAGTTTTTTTGGTGTGTTGTAGATTTTTTTTTTTTTTTGGTGTGTTGTGGCTTTTTTTTGGTGTGTTGTAGTTTTTTGGTGTGTTGTAGATTTTTTTTTTTTTTTTTTGGTGTGTTGTGGCTTTTTTTTTTGGTGTGTTGTAGTTTTTTTGGTGTGTTGTAGATTTTTTTTTTTTTTGGTGTGTTGTGGCTTTTTTTGGTGTGTTGTTGCTTTTTGTTGTGTTGCACCATATGTATTCGTAGTTGTTGTGGCTCTTCCCGGCTTCTGTGCGCAAGAGTCAATAATTTTACATAATATAAGACCTTTAAAAAGCCTCTCAAACTCTGCACTCGAGTCATTATCCAATCACTGAAGTATAGCCACAGCTGCCCTAGGGTAAACTAAGAAGAGAGGCCGCCAATCTGTGCCGTCACCTCCTCCAACCACCATCAATCAAGACGGGTGAAGTGTTTTTCCCAAGAACACGACGACAGAATGCACAATGGACCAAACCGGTTCGTGGTTGAGCGACGATCCAACCACAGCGCCACCGCCGCCCTGTGCGCTTTGGGATATTTCTTTTGTATGATCCAGTGCCCAGTATTTCACTAAGAGACCGTCCCCATTCACAACAGCAGCAGCCTCCTCCTCCTCTCCACTCACTTCTGTTATTTGTACAGGATAAACACGATGTGATTCAATGTAATTACACAGGGCAGAGCGAGCGCTACACAACGCACCATGACTCACCAAACCAAACTGACCTCCGGGGTTTAACTCCGAGCTTTAGGTAAGACAAAAGTTTGAAAAAGAACGGGAGCATGGCTAACACAAAGAAACTGGATTAAGAATATTATATTGTTGGTTCGTTCGTACGGCTTTGAAAACACTTGTTCTTCTTTTGTGGGGTTTAACGGCAGAAAATTTATCACCGCCCTGACTGAAAACCACAGGATTTACCATATTTTTATTACACCTCAGTATCTTCGGATATAGCTGGGCTTCTGGAAGGGCATCTGACACAAACGTATATTTAAAAGCAGAATTAGCACAGTATAAATGACTGCACTTCAGAGGTGCACAAACCCTACATATTTTTATACATTAGTTTTAAGCTTTAAGGAAAACATTTTCTATACAAATCATAATCTAAATCCTTGTATGCAAATAAAATAAATAAAATGCAAAAAATAATAATAATAATAATGATAGCAATAATAACAACAACACTAATCTTGTCATTACCCCTATAATTCTTAAAAAAATAAAAAATAAATAAAAAAAAGTAGGAGGGTTTTATCTTTTACATACATTTACACCTCTATTCGACTTGTAACTTGGTCTGGGGGCTTCACAGAAATAAAGTCAGTTTAATGTTATACTGTATGACATCCCAGGCTAAATAACGCAGTCTCCATGGATACAAGCAGACGGCGGATCCTCCACCAGCAAGTTACAGAATGCACCTTTAATGATACGCAGGAAACTCCTGAGAAAAGTTATGAGGCCACGTTGTCGATCCATGTGAAAAGGACATGACAGATAATGTCCTGAAAAAGGAGACACAGTGTATTTGCCACAATGGTGTGAGAATAACTACTACTGCTACTACTACTACTACTACTACTACTACTACTACTACTACTACTACTACTACTACTACTACTACTACTACTACTACTGCTACTACTGCTACTGCTACTACTACTACTGCTACTACTGCTACTGCTACTACTGCTACTGCTACTACTGCTACTGCTACTACTGCTACTACTGCTACTACTACTACTGCTACTACTACTGCTACTTTAAGCAGGCTTCTGTCTTGTAAACAAACTGAATCACAGGAGAAAGCCAAAAGCACCGTGTCAAATCACTCATGCAAAATTCCTCTCTGGGTCTTCTCTCCCTCCTTCTCTCTCTCCCTCCTTCTCTCTCTCCCTCCTTTTCTCTCACCCCCCCCCCCTCCTTCTCTCTCTCTCCTTCTCTCTCTCTCACACACACATCCTGCTTCTCACTTATTCTTCCTCACTCTCTATCTCCTTCTGTTTCCGTCTCTTCCTCTATCTTCTCTTTTTTCCTCCTCTCTCCCTCCTTTCTTTCTCTTGTATCTCTCTCTCCTCCTCACCCCTTCTCACCCCCTCTCGCCCTTTTCTTTCGCTACACTCTCTCTCCTTCTCTCGCTCTCTTTTTCTCCCCCCTCCCTCTCTCTCCCTCTCTCTCCCTATCTCTCTCTCCCTCTCTCCTGCTCTCTCTCCTCCTGTCTCTCCTCCTCTCTCTCTCTCTCTCTATCTCTCTCTCTCCTCCTCTCTCTCCTTCTCTTTCTCCTTCTCTCTCTCCTCCTCCTCCTCTCTCTCCCTCTCTCTCCTTCTCTCTCTCCCTCTCCTCCTCTTCCTCTCTCTCTCCCTCCTCTCTCTCTCCTTCTCTCTCTTCTCCCGCTCTCTCTCTCCCCCCTCTCCTTCTCTCGCCTCCCCTCCTCCCTCTCTCTTACCCTCTCTCTCCCTCTCTTCCCCCCTCTCTCTCACACAAACATCCTGTTTCTCACTTATCCCTCCTTACTCCCTCTACCCTTCTCTCCCTCTCCTTCTTTTTCCATCTTTTCCTCTATAACTCCCTGTCTTCTCTTTTTCTCCACTTCTGTCCCCTTCCTCTCTCCTCCTCACCCTTTCTCACTCCCTCTTTCCCCCTTTTTGATTCTTTCCTCTTCTCCATGTCCCTCTCTCGCACCCCCCCTCTCTCTCTGTCCTCTCTCTGTCCTCCGTCCCTCCCTCCTCGTCCTCCGTCCTTCCTCCCTTCGGTGTTGAGGAGCTGTTACATTCGACATGTGCGTCTCTCACACACTGAACTGTCACATCGTCACTGTCGCTCTCGTCTCACTGCGCTCACCTCCACCAGCTGCACTTTCACTGCGGACATTACAACCACAAGAGACTTTACTGCACGTTCTGCATCAGTGCCCGAGTAGAAAAACTAGATTACACTTCATATTACACTATTTTCTGATCTGTTATAATGCTGTTTCCTCGTCACAAACAGACCTGGAGTTCGGTTTTTGTTTCATTCACACTGTTTTTAAACTCCACACACCTTCAGTAGAGAGTTGCCTTTCTCTACTGAACTAAATAATCATCATCATCATCATAATAATAATACATTTTATTTATTAGGCGCATTTCTGGACACTCAAAGTTGCCTTACAACAACATAAACACATTAAATATGATTAAAACATACAGGTAAAAGTCTACAGTTAAAGTAGGCCAGTATTTAATTGATTGATTGTATTTAATCGGCTTGCAATTAGCAAAAGGTGACGATTAACTTGAAAACTGGCTTCCTATAGCTGACATTTTATATTTTATTACATATTCTTCTATTTTATTTTGACTTGTACATTTACAGTTCTGTGCAAAAGTTTCAGGCAGGTGTGGAAAAAATGCTCTACACTAGGAATGCTTCAAAAATGCAAGTGTTACTCACTTATTTTCATCAATCAATAATAAGATTTATAATATTTATATATTTTTTATTATTATTTCTATTTTTATTATTATTGTTTACACTTTTTTCATTTTTTGCACTGTCCTGGAGCTACTGTGACTGTTGAAGTCACTGTGAGATCAATAAAGTCCTTATCAAAACTTATCTTATCTTAATATCGCTCCACTTCCATTAAAGAAATTCACTCAACTATATTCGGAAAAAACAACTCAGACGCTCTGCTTTTGCACAATCGGCCTTTTCATTTAAAACCATCAAACAGTGGAACCAGCTCCTCAAACTTTTTCTCAAGACATAAAAAAACATATTCTTAATAATCAACTGTGCAACATCGGCCCTAATGCTGTGTTTACTTTTACTGTGTATTTGCATTAAATATTCTTTATATTGATTCATTTGGGTATCGTGACCCTTTTAGTACACGTATTTGTATATGAAATGTGAACAGAAGTAAGTATTTGTATAAATGAGCTAATTTGTTGTGATTTGTTTTACGGGGACTGCAGAGGAAGTAACTAAGCGTCTCTGCTCTTTGTGAGATTAATGTTTTTGTACATTCTCCCTGACAAATAAACAATAAACTAAACTAAACTCCTTGTTCTTCTTTATGCTGAAGATCGTTCTTAATGACTTTGGCTTTTTCTTTTGTTCGCTCACTTTGCATATTTATATTTTGAAAGCATTTTTCACACCTGCCTAAAACTTTTGCGCTGTGCTGTACTTTTATACATTTACCCATTTTTTGCTACTTATTCAGAATGTATTTATTATTGTATTATTCCTGTTTATATTTTTTTTACTCTTTGTTATTTTATTTTATTATATTGCGATGTGTGAGCTTCTGTGTCCAAATCATTTCCCTTGTGGATCAATAACGTTTGTCTAAAACTACCACTACATGACATCACAAGGTGGAACAGAGCATTTTGAGCTTTGGGGATGCAGACAGTCTAATAAATCAGGATTAATGAAACGTGCGAGCAGTGAAGCAAAACCGTACAGACTATTGTTGTGTCCTTACGCAAGACACTTCACCCACTTTGTCTAAACCGTCTCCATTCAGGCCTCTGTTGCAGATTTACAACTATGGGAAGTGAATGAATCAGGGCAAAAAAAGTCATAATATTGTTTTTTTAGCAGAGGTGGGAATAGCCAAAAACTGTATTCAAGTAAGAGTAACGGTACTTCAAAATAATATTACTGAAATAGAAGCAGAAAGTAAAATAATAAACAAAATACTCTGGAGGTAACATCATCATTTCATATTTGTCACCTGTAAACTCACACACAATGGGAAGAGTAACCAAAAGTTATGCTGTAGTAAGAATACTGTGACTTCAATACAAAAATGACTCAAGTACTCTGAAAAGTACGATAAAAAAACAACAACTCAAGTAGGTGTAAAGGCCATCGCGCACTATAGGAGAATTTGCCTGATTTTGGCGGCGATTTCTTCTTCCCGAGTTCCCGGCGTGACCCGACGTTATGTCTCCGTGTGCGATTTTGAAGCCGCTGCTCCTCGTGTGTGGAGTCAGTGTCAGATCAGAACCACCGAACATCAGCAACGCTACAGTAACAGCCGATAAAACAGAGCGTCAGGGGCAGAGGAGCGACGGACACAGAGACGCAAGATACAAACTCGGGATATAGCGAAAATAAAGACTTTATAAAGCACCTGAACTAAAGTGGTAAATTTAAAGTGCAGCATCTCACCCACATTCTCCATAGAAATTGTCCTCCACAAATAATGACACCCAGACCACAAAACCGCGCTGTTAATCCAGTTTGAGGCGTTTATTAAAAGTAAAAAGACAGTGTTTCCTCACGTGTGTCTGTTTACAACTACACAGAGCTGCAGATTAGCAATCGAGACTCTACTTCCTGTGGACTTTATCGCCTCTTTTATGCTTTAAAAATCCTGTATCTGAAGTATTGCACCACATTTCACAAATAATAACAACACAGTTTTGACTTGTATCTAAACTAGAAGTGCAGAGCTCTGATCTTTGAACACTTAAGAGTCTCAAAGTGGTTTTGCTATAGACAGGAAACAGTTGACGCGATCACGCTCACAACTTTATATCCTGTGGTCTGTAGACAGATCCCGCTGCAGTGTTTATGATCGGAGACTTTTAGTCTCATAAGGTTTTTTCTCATGTCTCTGGTGTGCGTTTTCTGTTGCACGTTTAACCCCTGAAGACCTAAGGGCAATTTTAGTACATTTCTCCTCACCTGGATTTTTTTTTTATTTAGCTTTTAAAACTTCTCCTTTTACCCTATAATGAAGTGTTCTACATCCTTTTGTTCAGTACAGTCTGTTATTTCACAATCTGCTGCTGTAGTTGTGTCATGTGGCTGTGATAAAAGCCACAGGACCAGAAATAGAGATGAAAAAAAAAAATCTGAAAATAAAATTCCCACTCTTTTATACAAAACACACAGCAAACATGTATAAACTACTTTTTGGACATAAAAAATGCTTAATTTAGGGTCTTAGCTACAAAAATGAAGAATATCAAGTCTGTAAGTAAATTAAAAATCTCCTTATTGCCCTAAAAACAAAAAAAAAAGTGTTATCGCTCCATTACTTTTCTGGTCCAGTCATGGAAACAGCTCCTGTCAGGTCCAGGGCCAGAGCCACAGCACTTCTACATTTCCCTGGTGTTTATTACATTTGTATTTGTTCATTTTGAGTGAAATAAACCTTTCAAATAAAAATAGAAAGGGATGCACAATTACGCACACCAAGATGCGTAATTTGTCATTTATTTGAGAAAAAACTGCACTTAGAGCGGCTTTTTCAATTGTTATAAACACACCCAGTCGAGAGGAGTCGACCATCTTGACTCACTTCACTCTTTGGCAAAGTTGCGCATGCATTTGCCTGAAAACGAAGTTCTTATTGGACACTCGTTTTGCGCACATCACCACACAACATGAGTGTGATGTAGGATAATGAGGCAGCTATGTACAGAAACCTCTATGTCTGCACTTTCAGAGGGAAAAAAGTAAGTTTCTATCTTTTACGGTTCAAATGTTATGCGCGGTTATATAAAACATATTCCTTGTTATCATAAAACATTCCTCGTTACCATAAAACATATTCCCCGTTATCATAAAACATATTCCCCGTTATCATAAAACATATTCCCCGATATCATAAAACATATTCCCCGCTATCATAAAACATATTCCTTGTTAAGACCGAAAAATCCTGTAGTGTGTAGCGGCCTTTATACTCACCAGTTTTTGTGTTTGGTGGCATATGACTCTAAGTTGCATAATATATAAGCACTGAATAGGCGTTTTTAACTTTATGTCAGTCTGCAGCATAGGGAAGGGCATCAGGTGTAATCGCTGTGAGTGCCGTGGCTGGTAACCTTCTATATAAACAAGTATCAGCTTTAATATTTAGATTTGTTACGCAGGCTTGTGCATCTGCTCGGGGCTCGTGGGAGGATGTGTGTTTCTTATCTGGTATCGCTCAGATAACAGGAGCTCTAATATTAAACCACTGAAACCAAGGCTGTCGTATTAACCACAGCGAAAGTCCTTCACACAGACTCTGCCTCGAGAGCCAGGGTGTGTTTGGAGATCTGCAAAGTTAGAAGATTGATATATCGTCTATGCTTAAAAAGATAAACATCCGGTGTAATCTCCCAAACATGAGTCTAAACTAAAGTGTAAACGGTCCACGTGAGGCTCCATTCACACTGAGTTGAGAGTTGAATTTCAAGCGTTTGCAGCACGTTTGAGCACAGTCCTGGTGCGTAGTTAAAATATTGACTGAATATTGTGATTAAAATGATGCAAAAGGCCCAGGACGGAAAAAACCCTGCAGCAGAGATGAGCAGGTCCTCAGTGCCGCGCTCACATTTGCATCATTTACACTCACAGAGGAAAGAAAACAGCTTTATGAGTTCCAACTGCACACAGGAGCCGTGTACAGTGGGTTTGTGCATCAGGAGGGTCAGGACGGGGACTCTTCTCCATGTTTCTGTCTCTGTCTGTCTGTACAGGTCTTGTGGTCATCAGTTACTGCAACCGATGAGCCCCTGAAGACGAAGGGAAAAGTGAAAGTCTCTGCTGAGCTCCATTGTGTATCCTTAAACTATATGTTCATCCAATTCCATTCCAAATTTTGGATTTTAACCTTTTTACTACCACAGGGATCACCGGTGACCTCACTATTTCAAAGTACCATAACTCCTCGCTACTTTGTGCAATTTTAATCATTCAAACTGGCCCTGAAAGCTGTGAAACGGGGCTTGAAACAGGGCTTGAAAAGGGGTTTGAAACTAGACTTGAAACTGGACTTGAAATGGGGCTTGAAATGGGGCTTGAAACGGGGCTTGAAACGGGGCTTGAAACAGGGCTTGAAACAGGGCCTGAAACAGGGCCTGAAACGGGGTCTGAAACAGGGCCTGAAACTGGACTTGAAATGAGGCTTGAAATGGGGCTTGAAACAGGGCCTGAAACGGGGTCTGAAACTAGACTTGAAACTGGACTTGAAATGGGGCTTGAAATGGGGCTTGAAACGGGGCTTGAAACGGGGCTTGAAACAGGGCCTGAAACGGGGCCTGAAACAGGGCCTGAAACGGGGCTTGAAACGGGGCTTGAAACTAGACTTGAAACTGGACTTGAAACTGGACTTGAAACTGGACTTGAAACTGGGCTTGAAATGGGGCTTGAAACGGGGCTTGAAACGGGGCTTGAAATGGAGCTTGAAATGGGGCTTGAAACGGGGCTTGAAACAGGGCCTGAAACGGGGCTTGAAACTGGACTTGAAACAAGGCCTGAAACGGGGCTTGAAACTAGACTTGAAACTGGACTTGAAATGGGGCTTGAAATGGGGCTTGAAACGGGGCTTGAAACGGGGCTTGAAACTAGACTTGAAACTGGACTTGAAAAGGGACTTGAAATGGGGCTTGAAAAGGGACTTGAAATTGGACTTGAAACTGGACTTGAAAAGGGACTTGAAACTGGACTTTAAACTGGACTTGAAAATGGACTTGAAACAGGGCCTGAAACGGGGCTTGAAATGGGGCTTGAAATGGGGCTTGAAATGGAGCTTGAAACGGGTCTTGAAACTGGGCTTGAAATGGGGATTGAAACTGGACTTGAAACTGGACTTGAAAAGGGACTTGAAACTGGACTTGAAAAGGGACTTGAAATTGGACTTGAAACTGGACTTGAAACTGGACTTGAAAAGGGACTTGAAAGTTGAAGAAAACTCAGTTCCTTTTTGGCCTTTTCATCTTATAACACTGTTAATTCCATAAAAGCAGTAAATACTTGACAGTTTTACTTCTCCTGGAAAAGGCTGTAAATTATTTACACACAGGACATTCTTTGACACAATTATTGACAAAAATAGATGATTAAATGCAGTTCAGTCTTTTTTAAGAACACATAATACCTGGTTCATATTAAGCAAGTATGTAAAAAATAAGAATAATCATTAAAAAAAAGAAAAAACAGACAAAAAAGACCTGGTGTTTCAGTAAATACAGATATTATTGTAGGGTTAAAGGGTTAAGGTTTGAATCCAGAGTTTCCAGTCGAGGGTTTGAAAAGCAAATTGTGTCATTTACATTTTGATTTGGTCCAGATTTTATGACAAATGCAAATGCTCCTTTTTTTATAGGACCAGCACAAGTACTTAGTGTTTTAACCTGTGACTGCTGCACTTTGCCAGCCCCAAGAAAACAAGTTTAATATATAAAAGCATTTATGATGTCCATCTTTTAAATGTCTCAACATTTTAAATGTCTCAGCTGATGCGGCTCATTGACATTTATTTTGAACATCCCTGAGTATTTTCTGTGATGCGCTCGTGTGAAGAGCTGGACTGGACACCAGGAAATGAGATTCATCTGTATGATTATGTAACTTATGTAACTAAATTAAATTAAGGGACGTCTTGTGGTACTAAGTATGTCTTAAAATATATTATTACATAGTATTTACATCCTTGTTAAAAAGCACTAATTAAAAGCCATTATATGTGCATTATTTTACATCTGGTAACTGGAATTCAAAAGAAAAAAATAAGTTACGGTAATTTAAAGCTACAGTGTGTAATTTTAGCCATTTTGGTTGTTTTTTTTTACTCTTTTCCCGTGGAAACATGTGGGTGACGTGCCACATCCAGAAAGTTACATACTGAAACTTTCATTTATGTTTATTGTCAAGTATAGATGAATGTGCAGTGACTGTTTTGAAACAGATGTAATAAAAGAACATTTATTCACATTTTAATATCACAGTTTTCATTCACATTCTAATATCAGAGCAATAACATCTAGCCAAGTTAAGACGACTTGAATTAAGAAAGTTTGATCGTGATCTGAGTAAATTTCACTTGTAAAATTTGTAATTTAAATTAGTAAAATCAGTAATTTTAGCCATTTTGGTGTTTTTTTTAACTCTTTTTCCGTGGAAACATCCAGAAAGTTACATACTGAAACTTTATTTTACGTTTATTGTTAAGTATAGATGAATATGTAGATGAATTATATCTGTATTTTATTACATTTTATCTGTATTTTATTATTATTTTTTACTATATTGTTACTTCCCTTGTATTTGCAAACACTTTTTAACAGTACAGTTTATTGCAGCTATTAGTACTTCTTGAATATCTTAGCGAGTCAACGGTTCTTCTCATCCTTAGACCTTGTGTTGAACCTGCACATGACAAATCACCAATCTTGAATCTTGAATCATGAATCTTGAATGTGCAGTGACTCTTTTGACATAGACGCAATAAAAGAGCATTCGTGCACATTTTGAATATCAGAGTTTTCCTTCACGTCCTAATATCGGAGCCTGCAGTCACTGAATGTTTCTTGGGCCTCGTGTGCTGAGGTCGCGCGTCCTAAACAAAATGTCCCGAAGTGTAAATGCGCTCACTTCTCGCCGCTCAGAGCTGCTGTAACTCGGCGCTCGCAGCCGGAGCATCGGCGTAAACACTCGGCCCTCACAGACGCTGCTCCGTAAATATTTACCGACGAGAGGGACGAAGGGAGAGGGACGAAGGGAGAGGGACGAAGGGAGAGGGACCAACCCGACGCATCCGGCACCACCCTCCTTCTCCACACCCACCTGGATACCCTCCTCCTCCCACAGGCCGCCCATCGCCACAGATGACATGACCACACAAACAGGCCGAGTATGGCTCACCTCGGTTTACCTCACCGCTGGGGGGATCCGATTTACTCACAGTGACGATATTGTGCTGAATCATCTTATTTTAAACCTCAAACCGAGCTGTAAAGTTATTTCCTCGTCGCAAATCTATCTGGAGTTGGGCTTTTTTCATCGTCTGAGGTCCGTTTGTCAGGACACATAAGAGACGTTGTTGCCACAGGCCTCGTTTCCATCCATTGTCCCTGCGTATCTGCGTTCGCAAACACAATCCCGCTCATTCATCACTGTGCTTCGATACGGGGGAAGGGTATTGCCCAAGGACACAACTGTCACTGCTTTGTCTAAAATGTTCCACACTATGGAATTAAACAGAGCAATAACGTCAGTGACATCGAGCGGTGTTGCAAATTTAACAGAAAGAAGCTCACGGCCACATAGAAATAAACAGAAACCATTAAATGAATTCATTAAATATAAAATAAAATAAACAAACACTAATTTATTTAATCTAAAAGAAAAAGGGAAAAACTCAGAAATATTTAATTCATTTTATTGATTAAAATTCCCATTTCATTTTATTATATTAATATTTAAATGTTCTATTTTTTTCTCTCACTTATTTATTTTTTCCTGTTACAATTATTATTATTATTATTATTATTATTATTATTATTATTATTATTATTATTATTATTATTATTATTATTATATTTGATACTACTACTACTACTACTACTACTACTACTACTACTACTACTACTACTACTACTACTACTAATAATAATAATAATGCAACAGGAAAAAAATGAGATAAAAAAATCAAATAAAAAAGATCTTGTCTGTTGTACTTTAGCCAAAAATTGAATCTGTCAAGACATTAATGTCATCCCACAGTGGAGATGGATCCCGTACAAACTCGCCCAGTTTCTTTCATTGTCCATGTTTTTTCACTGTTGTTCACAGTTTTCACATATTGACATACATAATATATACATATAAGTGTGTGCCTACTGTGGGATTATAATTTATCGCTTAAAATTGTGGAAAAAAGTCCAACTGAAATTGAAACTGACTGAAGCTGAAGTATTGGGAGTACTGTAGTAAGAGTATGTAATGACTCCTTTGTAGCGGGACTGTATATTTAGGCTGTTGTGAGTCCATAAAGCCGCTGTGTCATCAAACACAATGGCGCTAACTTCCTGGCTGCTCCAAAGAGGACGTGCGTGTGTTGTTGTAGCAGGAGGGGTCAGACGTTTGGCACTGAGCGATGATCAAACTGATAATTGAACAGTACACAAACTTCAGGTACTTCAGCCAAGTCACATACCAGTACTGCACTCTGCCTGCACTCTAAAAACCCTCTCCAGATTCTGTTTACGCCTCTTTTTGTACACTTTAAAGTCAGGACTAAAGCTTGAGAATATTAAACTTTTTTTTTTACTATTATTTACTATTTAATACATGATAATATTTAATTACTTTTTTTTTTCTCCGATTCCTGTGATGTTGACTTATTGGATGTAACTATATTGTAAAAAAAAACAAAAAAAAAAACATACATTATACTGAAATAAAATGATCTATAAAAAGAAAAAATTAAGTTTTAAGTAAATAATTTGTAAAAACAAGATAAATATTGAAAATGTGTGTGACGAATGTAGAAGTTTACATTTTTTTTCAGTGTATGCACTGCAAAAAATAAAATCTAGCCAAGTTAGGACGACTTGAATTAAGAAAGTTTTATCATGATTTGAGTAAATTTCACTTGTAAAATTAGTCAAATTAGTAAAAATTTAAAATTATCTACCAATGGAATAAGACTTTTTGGACTTAAAATATGAAAATACACAAAAAACAACAACTTTTTGCATGCAATATGAGTGTAAAATGTAGTTCTCCCATTGGTAGATCATTTTACTTGTCAAGTTGAGTCTCAAATAAAGTAAAATGTTCTTAATTAAGTCATTTTAACAGACCTAAATATTGCGTTTTGCAGTGTGCTTGCTGCCTTGGCACCTTTTCAGCATCACATGTGTGAGGAGTCCACTGTGCCCGCCTTAAATGAGCTGTGCCTAAGACAACACCGCTGGTATAACTGCCCTGCGCTGCCGGTACATAAAGACTGTGTTACTAGTAGGTGTGGCGTTACAGCACACATAAATACATTCAACGCTCGGCCTGATAACGTTTCGTAAGGTGGACAAGGGACAAAATGTACACACACGATGTACGGTTTAGAACAGCAAACAAACTGCGCTGGAAGACAAACATGAAGCATTTCCTGTAGGTTATACGGGGTGCAGCCGTTTGGAAAGAAAGCGCTAACATTTGTACAAGTCATGTGGTCACTACTGTTGACAGAATGAAAACAACTAACCGTGCCACAGGTTACTTTGTTATTTCTCTTTGCTAATCTTAAAGTAGTGAGTTCAATTCCAAGCCTCTCTTTGCTCATTATATTGTCAAAAGCGCTTTGTGTTGTGTTTTTTGGATGAAAAGCGCTCTATAAATAAAGTTTGATTGATTGATTGAAGCTTAAAGCCCACACTGTGAAAAAGCCTGGCCAAAATGTAAGATATAAACACTTAAATCTATCAGAAAATGATGTAAAAGTAGTAAAATGATCTTTCCATGCAGCTCATTTTCATTTTACTTGACAAGTTATTTTAAAATAAATGACCTCTTGACTAGAATGAAGCAGTCTCAGAACTAGTAAGTAGTTAATAAATCTGAAAACAAGATGTACTGTCATTTTCTGATAGATTTAAGTGTTTATATCTTAAACTTTTTTCAGTGTGGTGGACGTCAGAGACCAAATTAGGGCAACATTCTGATCTGTGGAGAGGATGAATGATAAATGTAAGGTACATCTGTTTAATGTCAATTGCCATGTTTACATGAGAGCTTTAATCAAAATAATTTCACTCTGAATAAAAATGAATTCCGCTTTAAAAAGACCAGGTAAACCCTTAATTCCTAATGAAAATGATTATTCGGAATTAAACTTAATTCCGATGTAAGTGGGTGGTTTATTTATTTTAAAGCCTAATTAATTTATCCCTCATCATGTAAATGTTTATTCTTCTTAATTTCATTTCTATTTTTATTATTGTTTATCTTGATTGCATCACACTTTTCCCCCCTTTTTTGCACTAAACTGTCCTGGAGCTACTGTGACTGTTGAATTTCTCCACTGTGAGATCAATAAAGTCCTATCTTATCTTATCTTAAAAATAAATCCGGTCGTTCAGTTTGTGCTCGTTGGGTCGTCCTTCTGATCCGGCTCCTCCAGTCGCCTCTTTGGACTTTCCTCCTCGTCTCTTTGGATTTGTGAGTGGGATGTGGGAGTGGGCTGAGGTGTGGCAGCCTCAGACTCAGTTTGTCTTCTTCCTCCTTCTCCCACACTCTTCCCTTCTCCTCTTCAGCTCACAGACGTAAAGCGTGAGGAGAGAATTCTCCAGCTGCTGCTTCATTATCATCGGAACGACTGCGGAAAAAGTTTGAATCGTGTTTGTTTCGGCGGCGTAACGACAAACCGAGATGACAGAAAGGCCGGGAGCAGCTGAAGTGTGAAGTGTTTTCTTCCAGTCGACGTAAATACGTTTGTGTCTTTGTCCGATCAGAACCTTCCCCACCCCCAGACGCTGAGCGGAATTAAATAAAGGCGATTTAACCATGTTTTCCATGTGAATTTAAAAACATGTAAACGTGGCCATTGTGGAACATTTAAAGGAGAGAAATTAAATGCAAACAAAATGGCGACAAATCCCCACCCAAAAAGTTCTGCAGTGCACGTTTAAGGCTAAGGTTAAGGTGCAGTTTAGGGTCATTTGTCTTGACCATCCTTCTGTCGCTGGCTGGGGATGGGGACTGATCTTGATCTTGAGCCAGGACCACCTCAGCTGTAGAATTTGGCCTGTCGTGCCTGTTTTTGGGTCGAGCTTTGAGTTACCCCTCTGCTCCTCAGCACAGCCCCACACAAATCTGTAATCTCCATTGTAACACCGCGAGCTACTTGAGGACATGATGTTTTGCTCCACAGGCTCTGGTTCTGCGTCTGGGCCCGGCACAATGAGAGGAAACTTCCAGAGTGGTGATTAGAGCCGGAAGACACCACCCTCTTCCCCTTCGGCCCTGTCCCATTGCTTTTCCTGCGACTCCAGCTTCCCCTCTCCTCTTTAAGCACAGCCCAGACCTTCCACAAGTGACTATTTGTGCCGCACGGGGAAGCTCGCCTCGTCCGCGTATTGTTGTGGAAAGCTCGGCCTGACCTGGGGGTCAAGCTGTTTTAGTGTGTGCTTTAAGACCTTGTTTTGATGATGGACAGATAATAAAGTCTGCGTGCTAGAAGCTGTTAATCATTTTGGGTCTTGGTTAAAGTGTAATAATCTCATATCCTCCTTTGATGCAACAAGTTTTAGACGTTTTTTACGTTGTTTTAAGGTGACCTTGAGTGTCCAGAAAGGCGCCTAATAAATAAAATATATTATTATTATTATCAGATCGGGTTTAACAATATCCAAGTCTCACGATACGATATTGTCAAGGTATGAACCTCACAGTACGATATTTACTGCGATATTGTGGGAAATCTCATGATATTCTACAGAATAACAAGACTGACATTATAAAACGCTTTGACCAGTCATTTGGTACAACATTTATTGTCATTAGGGATGGAACGAAAGATCCAAATCTCTCTGTACGATATTTTCACCATAAACATCTCACGCTACGATATTTATTGCAATATTTTGTGGAGGCAAAACTGTGAATCTGCTCCTTTTTCCTCTAAAAATTCCTTCACAGACTTAATCCAAAGAATGAAGATGTAAAAGAGCTTAGAACAGTTATTTCTTCATGTCGTCTGCACTGAAACGGAGCAAAGGATCATGGTCTATGTAGTTCCCTGGTTTTTAGCTATTTCTGCATCAGAACTGTTCATTTTGTGATGGTCCATGATATTATTGTGAGACCTTTGACGATACGATATCACCATATTTCGGTTATTGTTACATCCTTAGATAGATAGTACAATCATCAATAGTGAATCAATGTTAGGATGGATGGTCTAAAGGTGCGTTCACACTTACACATACATCAAAATTAGACTTAAAAACCCATATTTGTTTAAAGAGGCTAAAGAGGCAGTTTTTTAAAAAAAGTATTATACTGCTGTTTCCTCAACAAATACAAACCTGGAGCTCACAAGAGTTAGTTACATAATATTAGGACCTTTAAACATTATTAATCCAAGGAGATCGACTATGAACCAATTTGCATTCACAACAAGCAAATATTTCACACATTATGGACAATTTCTAGACCAGGACTAAACCCGGACTAGAACAGGACCAAGCCAATCCACATCAGACCAAACCAGACTCAAACCAGACTCAAACCAGGACTCAAACCAGGACTCAAACCAGACTCAAACCAGGACTCAAACCAGGACTCAAACCAGGACTCAAACCAGGACTCAAACCAGACTCAAACCAGGACTCAAACCAGGACTCAAACCAGGACTCAAACCAGACTCAAACCAGGACTCAAACCAGGACTCAAACCAGGACTCAAACCAGGACTCAAACCAGACTCAAACCAGACTCAAACCAGACTCAAACCAGGACTCCAACCAGGACTCAAACCAGGACTCAAACCAGACTCAAACCAGGCCCAAACAAGTACACAAGACCTCCTCGTGAATTTCTGAATGTGAAAACCATTGATTTACGTATTCATCCCTTGTGTTGTTATTTTTTCCCATATTCCAAACTTTGCGCTTTTGCCATTGCTCAAATCGCGTCCACATTGTACAATTTTAATAATTTAAATTACTGGAGGACAGGGACCAACAGAACTTTCTCTGGTATAAATAACATCTAATCTTACGATGGACAAATGTTGAACCGTATCGTTGTTTGTTTGGGATTGGTCCACATATAGATTATGGTTTAAAGTCCTTTCAGCGGACAACAATCACATCTGAGGAGTGGATAATAATAGATAAAAGGATAAAAGAACCACATTATGAAGTCAATATGAAAAGAAAAAAAAAAACTATTTAACTTTGTTTAGTTATAATAACACGGAAGGAGTTTGTGCAAGTTCACTAACCTAATCAAACTGTACTACATAAAAATGAACTGTGTTTCAGATCAGTTTTAATCTAGGGGGGTTTAGGGATTCTGATTTGCAATGACATGATGCTGGGGGGTGTTCTGCATGTATCTCTATGGTGGAATGTTCAGCAGGTATCACAGTGACAAAATGGCAAAAGAGAGAATTCAATTTGTCAACTGGACAATTATTCATTTTCGACTAAATAAAGTTGAATTCTCTTCTTTGCCGTGGATTCTACCTGGACGATGGAGGGATTTTACACACAGTGACAAAATGCAAACATGACAAAATGCAAACACTGCCCAAAATGTTTTCAGACACAGTCTGAAAATTCAATCAATATGATCAATACAAGCGTTCATGGTCCTATGTTTGGTCCTTAGGTGTTTGACTTTTAACAAAAACAATGAGAGTGAACCTAATTTTATGTGTAAAAAGCTTGTTTAACAGCACAAAATATGTCACCGGTTGCAGCTAAATCAGTTCTTTATGGTCAGATTGTGTTAAAATAGCACAGATTAAAGTCTAATTTGAGGAACAGACAGAGCAGAGCCTTCAGTTAGCTTAGATAAAATAAATATGACATAATAACAGTGGATTTCAGGGTCGTCTTTGTGCGATTGTTAAATTCCTTTCTGAATATTCTCATCAGGATTGAAGCAAATGAATGAATGTTTAATCGGAGCAATGCACAGAACATGCATAATTACAATCTTCTTTTCTAGAACAACAAACAAAAATAAATGTCAGCAGATTTTACTAGTGTCCGAAAACGACTGGGAGGAAATAAACGCTTTTTTAACCCCACCCTTTTTTCTACTGTCCCAAATTAACAAAGAGCAAACAGACTTCTCATTTCCTGTACATTATAAGCTATGATTGCACAGAACATGCATTTCATTACAAAACAACAACAAATAACTTTTTTTAACTGCACTTTTGAACACATTTTTTTATGTTGTTCCATAATTTGACACCACAAACAGAGACACACCGCACCACAACCACCAAAAATCATAATAATCTGCAATAATTCCGGATTTCCATCAACATTTCCTACCTATAAGTACAGGTTTATGTCTGAAACGCCCGGTCGACACTGCAGGTCCCTTTGCCCTCCATTAGAGGCTGTAGATTGTGTCAATAGTGTGGCCCATATTCCCACAGGGCCGGGGCTGCAGCTCTGCGCCGCTGATAAAACCTTCATTATGAAATCTTGAGCGTACAGTAAATATTTGCAGCGTTCTTATCTGGTTCTTATCTCTGCGTGAACTCCTCTCTCCGCAGGACTCCAAACTTGTATTTTTCTAATGCTTCTGCTGAGCCTGATATCTGAACAAAGCAGAGAAGTATGTGGAGGCAAATAGACTAAAGATGTGAGACGAGAGAGCGGGAAATGTAAGGGTTAGAGCACAGATTAAAGACGAGATGTTACGAGTGAAAGTGCACGCGTCCAGTTTCATACAATACAATAAAGGTGCAGTATAAAATGCCCAGAACGGCCAGCTAAATGTTTTGTTTTAGGTTGTAGGTTTGGTTTGGTGGGAAGAATTTCGTTTGGATAAGCGATGTCCTCCTTTATCTACAGCTACAGCCGGCCCTGAAATGCACCACGGTTAGAAAAGTAACGTAACATGGCACAAATCCATCAGAACATAATGGTATTGTTACATCTGACAATCTAAGATGACATTATGAAGTCAATAGTAACAGCTACAGTCGTGCTATAATCAATTACTGAATAAAAACAAATATATTTCAACAAAATCAGTTAAAATAAGACACCAGTGTATACAGCCATTTGCCAGGAGGAGTTGTTTATAGCTTTTCTAGTTAGAATCAGCAGTTTGTCCTATCATGAATACTTTTTCTATAGATATAATGTATTGCTCTAAATTTAAATAGTTAATCGCTCGGGATGTAACAATAACCAAAATATTGTATCGGCAAACGTCTCACAATATATCGAATCACAAGACTTTGCTTAAATGAATAGTTATGATGCAGAAATAGCTAAAAAAACAGAGGGAACAGTTTCAAAAAGGTGAGAACTACTTCATGGCTACTGAGTCATATGAAGGGCACCAGTTTGATATGCTCTTCTGAAATTACATTTTTAAATTTATAGAAATGAAAAAATGAAAATAAAAAAAGCAACAGAATAAAATTTAGTTTTAGCTGCAGCTCACTAGTGAAGTGTTTTTTTTTGTTTGTTTTTTTACAACTGGCCTGCGGGCCTCATGTAGTCCTTGGGGGCGACCTGGTGCCTGTGGGCTCTGTGTTGGTGACCTCTGACATAGACCATGATCCTTTGCTCCGTTTCAGTGCATGAAGAAATAACTGTTCTAAGCACTTTTACATCTTCATTCTTTGGATTAAGTCTTGTGAAGGTGTTTTTAGGGGAAAAAGTAGCAGATTCACAGTTTTGCCTCCACAAAATATTGCAATAAATATCGTACGGTGAGATGTTTATGGTGAAAATATCGTACAGAGAGATTTGGATATTGTTCCATCCCTAATGACAATAAATATTGTACCAAATGACTGGTCAAAGCATTTTATAATTTAATGTCCGCTTTGTTATTATGTAGAATATCGTAATATCGTGAGCTTTCCCACGATATCGCAATAAATATCGTACCGTGAGACCTGGATATTGTTACACCCGTATTAATCGCTATATTCAGTTTGAAACCCGTGGATAAATATCTGCAGGGTGTTCGTTCTGTGTGAGGTTTTCATAGACGTCGCATATCCTGACAGTCGTACCCAGTGACAGTGAACACTTGCACAGCGCAGGCCTCACACATCTGTCAGTGGCCTGTTTATAAGAGACACATTACACATTACATAACTACGGGGGGAGATACTTTTCATACAGCGAGTGTGAGGAATGAGGAACTCCCGGTTTGCATTTACTCAGAAAAGACTGAGGCCAAAGTCAGCTGGCTCTGCAGTAACGCCCCGTACAGTACAGCAAATAGTACAAGTCCATTAGTATTGTGTAGTTTCTGATAACGATTCAATATGTATGCGACTTTTATGGTGCACTGCAAGATATAAACACTTACATCTATCAGAAAATTACTTAAAAGTGAAATTATCTGCCCATGCAGCAAGATAATACCACCTCTAGACTATAAATGAGCAGTGACAGGACTATTAAGTAGATAATAAATCTGTAAACATGATGAATAACCTCATAGAAGTTTTAAAATCTTGGCCACATCAGCAAATAAGTATAAGTCCACTGGGATTGTGTAGTTTGAGATAAAGATTCATTATGTAACTTTTTTATGGTGCACCGCAAGATATAAACATTTAAATCTATTAGAAAATGAATGTTATTAAAAGTGAAGTTAAAAGATAAAAGTTTTAAAATCTTGGCCAGAAAATAAATACAAGTCCATTGGTATTGTGTAGTTTGTGATAAAGATTCATTATGTAACTTTTTTATGGTGCACCGCAATAAAACTTAGCCAAATTTTAAGACTTAATCACTTAAATCTACCAGAAAATGACTTAAAAGTAGTGAAATTATCTGTCTAATTATTGTCAAATTAAAACATATTCTCAATAACGACACACAATAAAGTTACAACACAGCAAGATCATTTTACTCGACAAGTTTTCTTAAAATAAACGACCTCTAGACTATAAATAAGCAGTGTCAGGACGAGTAAGTAGATAATAAATCTGAAAACGTGATAAATAACCTGGTATAAGTTTTAAAATCTTGGCCAGATCAGAGAAATGTACTTAGTTTTTGGTCAGATTGTGTTCAAATAAACTCATATTAAAGTCTGACAAAGCCTCAGACAGAACATGCCCACAGTTAGCGTCAGAAAGCTTCAATATCTCTGATTGACGTGTTTATATTGTGGTTTTATGTCTGAAAATTTGTCGACTCGGATGTTTCTTTGGACTTTTATAACGCGTATAATTTTTTTATTTGTACAATCTAAGCGTCGCAAACTGTCTTTTCGGGCGGCTGGGGAGAAATAAAGGTCAAACGGAGCAGTCGCAGTGGCTTATAGCTAATAAAATTTCATCTGTTTTGGACTGGCTTGATTTCAGCGTGATATCGAATTTGTTTTCTGGACGTGTTTTGAACAGAACGGGGTGGGAGTTCAGACCTTGGCCGGGTTCAAAACGGAGCTGCTTTTTTTTTTTCTAAGTAACAAAAGCGGCTGAAAAAGTAGCACAAAGGAAACGAGATGTCCTCCAGTATCGTCTCTCAGAGTTTTCACAAGTCACAAGTACGTGGGAATGCGAAAACCTTCCCATAGTCGCTGTACGGTGCCATTTTAATGCTCCCATATTACGCCAAATAAACTCTTGGGAAGTTTTAGTCGTGCTGGAATCGTGTTTGCTCGTCAAAAACGTACCTGGAGTTGTGGTTCTGAGTCTGTTTACACTTCCTGTTACTACGACAACAGCTAAAAGTACTAAACAACTGCTGCTACTGCTATTACTACTACAAGTACCACAACTACTACCAGGTGCGTCTATGTGCGTTTGGGGACTGGGGGAAAAGCCTCACATGGGGGTCCGCTTTAATATGAATGAAGAGGGTCCAGTTCTGGGCCCCTGAAACCCCGGGGCCCGTGACAACAGAGCCCTGTGTCTCCCACTGTTTACTGCACTGACTACTACTACTAATACTACTACTACTACTACTACTACTAGTTACTATTACTACTACTACTACTACTACTACTACTACTACTACTACTGCTACTACTACTACTACTACTACTACTACTAGTTACTATTACTACTACTACTACTACTACTACTGTTACTACTACTACTACTACTACTACTACTAGTTACTATTACTACTACTACTACTACTACTGTTACTACTACTACTACTACTACTACTACTACTACTGCTACTACTACTACTACTACTACTACTGTTACTATTACTACTACTACTACTACTACTGTTACTACTACTACTACTACTACTACTACTACTGTTACTACTACTACTACTACTACTACTACTACTGTTACTACTACTACTACTACTACTACTACTACTGTTACTACTACTACTACTACTACTACTACTACTGTTACTACTACTACTACTGCTATAACCACTACTACCATTGACGCTACTACTACTACTACTACTTCTACTACTGTTACTACTACTACTACTACTGCTATAACCACTACTACCATTGACGCTACTAAAACTACTAGTACTACTACTACTACTACTACTACTACTACTGCTATAACCACTACTACCATTGACGCTACTACTACTACTACTACTACTACTACTACTACTACTACTACTACTACTACTGTTACTACTACTACTAGTACTACTACTACTACTACTACTTCTACTACTACAACTACTACTACTACTTCTACTACTACTACTGCTACCATTACTACTATTACTACTACTACTACTTCTATTACTACTACTACTGTGACCATTACTACTACTTCTACTACTACTGCTACTACTACTACTTCTACTGTTACTACTACTACTAGTACTACTACTACTACTAGTACTGTTACTACTACTACTACTACTACTACTGCTATAACCACTACTACCATTGACGCTACTACTACTACTACTACTTCTACTACTACCATTACTACTACTACTACTATTGCTTCTATTACTACTACTAATACTACTGCTACTATTACAACTACTACTACTGCTACTACAAGTACCTACTACTACTACCACTAATATCATTACTACTACTACTACTACTACTGCCATTATTATTACTACTACTACCATTATTACTATTCCTGCTACCATTAGTACTACTGCTACTGTTTACATTAACTTTTTACTACTACTACTACTTTAAATACTTCTACTTTGAACCCCTCTAACACTTTTACCATGACTTCTCCGTTATACTGTAAAACTATTTCTCAGACTAATTGAACGCCGCCTGTCGAACTCCTCACGAGCTCCGTCCAGAACTTTCTAGAAGGAGGAAGGGAATGGATTTCTCGGCCGCGTCCAAACCCTCCTCCTCCTCCTCCTCCTCCTCCTCCTCTCTGGACTGTACTCGCAGGAGGAGTTTTCTCTGCACATAAAGGCTCAAAGGCCGCCAGCCAAGTGGGGTCAGAGATCACCGGGGGCTCCCTTCTTCCTGGGGCCCGGGGGCTTTTTCCAACTGCACTGTTTTCGTCAGGCCAGGTCACATTGGCACGTTACCGCCTCCTCTGTACTCCGCGAGCGATACCGGGATTATCAGACAGAGTACAGGAAACTTAGAAGCAACAAGGTCTCAAATCATGTGCCATTTGAACACTTTTGTAAACAGTTTCAGTCGTATCTGCAGATATGTTTGTGTGATAATGAACTGTATTGTGTTAAAAAGCGACTAATATAACAAATATGCAGTATTTCCCATGTTTGCCCGCCTACTTGGTACACACAACTTTGCTTTTAAGTGAGATGCAGTACTTCTGAAGTCCTCTAAAGTCATAGTTACAGTGGTAGTGGCAGTGGCACACAGCAGTAGTTGCATAATTTGTAGCACAGTGCCAAGTATAACAGTACATAAGGAAAGATGTTATACTCTAGAAGCTTTTTCACTTCAAGTTAACTTTATTTCTGTACTTTTACTCTGGTGGTTTATATTTCAGTACTTGTAGTAATAGAAATATTTGCAGTTGTAGTTGTATTACTTGTAGAAAACAAAGTATTGTGCAAAATATGAGAACGTGGGGCGTATATGTTGTATTTTAGCAGCTTTTTAAGTATTTTTTTCAACATTTCTTCTAGTTTTATACTAATATATGTGTTGCATCCTGCTTATTTACAACTATGCCAATGATTTTTAGCACTGTTTACTTGTAGAAAACAAAGTATTGTGCAAAATGTGAGAAAGTGGGGCAGATATGTTGTATTTTAGCAGCTTTTGAACTATTTTTTAAACATTTCTTATAGATTTAGACTGATATATGGTTTGCATCCAGCTTATTTACTACTATGCCAATGTTTTTAGTACTATTTACGTGTAGAAAATGAAGTAATACGCGAAATATGAGAACGCGGGGCAAATATGTTGTATTATAGTATATTTTGAAGTATTTTTTCAACATTTCTTCTAGATTTATACTGATATATGTTCGCTCTTCTTTAAAAAGACAAACTTAGGTCAGAGTGTCCCCTTAACCAACGTGTAAGACATAAGCATAATAAAAAACTATAAGAAAAAAGGTCTTTTCAAAATGTCTTTTATTGGGAGAACTACAAAAATGTACAGTACAAAGTTAACAGTCTCACACTCAATTTGTAGTGAACTGACTCCCCAAAAATATCACAACTCTCTTGTTTGTCCGTTTGTGTTACATTCAAAAAGCTTTACTTCTGATAAAGTAGTCAAAAGTACATAGTGCGCATCCCCCTGTACCTACTATGTACAACCAAATGTGTTAAACCACGTCCCTCGCCAGCGAAAACTCTCCAATAACTAGATTCAACAAAAAGAAAGAAATAATAATAATAATATAAGGAATGGGGGTTTAGAAGAAGTTATGGTTGTCTTATCAGAGTGGTAACAACCTTGCTCTACATTCAGTTCGACCTGTGTATATAAAACGTAGGAAAATACTTTATTTGGTTAATCTTATATAAGGCAAGTTGAGGATGGTGAACCCCATAGGCACTACATCAGAAATACTGGGGGTGCTACATTCTTTAGCACGTGGCTGGAATCACAGTGAGACCTCGTGCAAGCACAGAAATACTTTTTGGTTAATTTAAATTGACTTGGGTTGTTTGACGCTGGTCTAAAACAAAACGAAAGGTTTGGACGGTCTGTACAACCACATTGTTTATACATTCTACAAAAAAACTAAAGAAAAAACGGGAAAAGCCTTCTACACACTGACAGACCTCTGTAGCAAACACGCAAACCTTATTAAACGTAAACAAAAACAAAATTAATGAAATAAATATCACATACGTTCTCTTAAATTAAGATTTTTTTTACTCATTTACAATAAAAATAACCAAGTGAAGTTACAAAAGGAGAAAAAAAAAACAAAATATATATATTACTGTGAAAAGAACATACACTCCACTTTATGCAGATTAATAATGGCGATCATAATTTAAACATAAAAGAATATAGATCTATTGCTTCATCATACTTGATAAATACAGTATGGACACAAATTACCAATGTAGCCTATACTTTTTCACAAGATAATAAATAAGTTAAATAGTCCATAGCCAGTTATGCACCGCTATGTAAATCACTCAAAAAACAGCTAAAAAAATATATATTCAACCATCAGCAGTGATTTCCCCAAACAAACCCAACTCAAGAGTGCTTTTCAACCAAGCAACAAGCTAGACTAGGCCAGCAGCCACTGGGTGGCGCTGGGAGAAGACAGACTGGAATGGAAGTAGAAGCTTTCAGGAGAAGAAAAGAAAAACATGTTACTTTGAGTCAAGGCATTTTCTTGGCAGGATGGAGGAAATCTGACACCGCTTTAGTCTCTTCTTCTTGTCAAGTCATGTTACACATCTAATCCCAGGAAAAGTGTGGCTTGCCTGATAGAGCTGAAGGAGGGGCTGCTCTGAGCCCTTGGGCAAGGCACTGGTGGAATGCCTTCTGTTACTATCTAACTTTAATACAGCTATATTACATACAAGAAACACTAGACTAATGCCAGGTCAAGGACACTTCTAACTGTTCATTGATCCCAGGTGGGGCTCTGCTCTGCCCCCCTCCAGGGAGGTCAGAGCAGGGGCTGCCCCGAGAGCTGCTGCTGGGGACTAATGTCTTGCTCAAAGGCACTTCAGCTGGTGTCTGCCGCTGAAATGTAGCGGAGGGCCCGTGGCCAGGCATTGAACCACTGCGTGATAAGGGCCAGTCTGAGTCCTCCACTCCCCTTTAGGCCATCCGTAATCCGTTTGAAAACAAAAACAACACCAAACAAGTTCAGTCATCAGAAATCGACAGCCTGCTGAAGATTGGCAAACGCCTCCCCGCGTCCAGACTCGGGGACTCGGAGCCGCTGAGGCTCCCGGAAGAGCTTAGGGACCCGCTCGCGTAGCTCTCCCGGTCAGAGAGCGAGTCAGGTGGGCTGGGAGGGGGCTCGAACACCGGGGACTCGTTGAGGCGGCGCAGCGCCTGCAGGTGGCTCATGTTGTAGGAGGGAGGTGGGGAGGGCGGGCACACGCTGCCAGGCATGTTCCCGTAGTAGGCACCGCTGGAGCTGTAGCTGGAAGTGTGCACCGCCAGCGGGGCCAGAAGGGCTTTGAGATCCTGGCTGGGGAAGTTGAAAGCGCTGTTAATACAGGAGCTGGGGGACAGCGCCTCCTCGTAGAAGCTGGAGGCCGAGGAGGACGCACTGTTCTGCGGGGGAGGAGTGCGGGACGTGGGGCTGTCGAGCAGTGGAGACTCGAGCCCGTGGTGAGTGGAGAAGCCGGAGAAGCTCAGGCTGTGGTGAAGCTTTGGTCTGTCCCGCTGCGTAAAGAGCTGCTGGGGAGGCAGCATGTCCCTCTGGCCGTACCCGCAGCGGGGCTCTGTGGGCTGGGCGTTGGCGTTACCCGCGGGAGCAGGTCTCCTCTCGTCCGCGTTGTGGATAAAGTGACAGCGGGGACCGTACGGGCAGAAACCGATAGTGTGGAAAGTGCGGCACGGCTCTGTTTTGTACTTGGGGTGGCGGGACAGGCTCCTGAGCTCGTGGTAACCGTGGGCAAACTGACATTTCTCCCCATATTTACAAGAGCCGTTCTCCTCAAAGGGCCGGCACAGCTCCGTCTTGTAGCGGGTGGAGTTGATCTGTGAGCCGGCCTTGGGCTGCAGCACGCCCCGCTCTGCGCTCTCACTGAAAGCGCGGTCACGGAACTTGTTCTCCTTGTTCATGAGGGCCGTGGCGCTGCTGTTGCTGCTCGGGGTGTTTTCTTTCAGGCTGTAGGAGCCCAGCGGGTACTTGTTGCCGTTGTTCATTGCCTCCAAGTTGCTGGTCGAGTTTCTGCGGAAAAATCCAGGCGCGAAAGAGCCGCCGGAGCCCGCAGTCGTGACTGGCGCTCCCACCGCTTTCTTATCCAGCATGCTGTTAATGTGTAGGGCGTTCATGTTCATGGTTTTTTCCTGTGGAGAGAGGAGACATAAGCGAGCTGCAGACATCACGTTATAACCCACTTTACAACCAAACCAACTCTAAGTTTAGACCACTTGTTGCCCCAGCTAAAATACTAACTTTACGCAAACCCCAGAGCCCTCCAGGAACTTCTTGCACTAAATCTTACCTTGTAAAGCATCTCCATGTCGTAGAAAGCTGACAAGACAGTCGCAGACATCTCTTTTCCCCAAATTTGCTGCCGCACTCCCTCTTTCATGGAGAACAGAGCAGTTGTTTACGCAAAGACGCCTTTGTGCCACGACTGGTTTTGTTTGAAGGCGAAAGTCTGTTGGAAAAGTTGCTCCCCGAAAGTTAGAGTAAATCCGGAGTTAGGTAATGAGAAGGGGGGCTGGAGTTGTGTTGTGGTCGCTTGTGTATGTCCTCCCCTGTAGAAGCGCTGGGCTGCGTGCTTCAATGTGAACCAAGACCGTGAGCTCTGTATTTAACTCAGAGCTGCACGGCCGGGGAGGGGCTTACAATACTCGGCATAAACTTCAGCAAAGAGCCGCCTCCTGCGCTTTGGAAAAAAACAACTTCCATTCACCGGTTGGATGTCTGCGCTCCAACACCACGCCTTGAAATTCTAGCCCTGCTCCCCCTGCTCCCCCATCGCTCCCCCCGCAATCCTTCACACAGCACTCCGAGCTCCTTTTTTCTACTTTTAATCACACAACCCATTTTGTGGAAGTTGGTTTTGCTTCTTGGGTTGGCTCTCGCTGAGAAAGAATGTACGGGAAGTCTAGCTGAAAATTTCGCGCACACTGCAGTCACTTCAATCATGTGTTTACTCGTAGTTGTACACAACTTTTTGGGTAACAGTTTTGTACCCATTTATCGTTAAGTATTTTAGAATATTAAAGAGGTTCATTGAGCTAAAGTGTCTCATCAGTCAAGTGGTTCATTCATTCATAGCAAAGTGGAGTAATCTACATGAGGATTTTGGATACAAGTGGTTCAAAAGTTCATTACGCACAGACATTACGCGCGTAAAAGTGGTCCACAGTTCATACAGATGCTTTATTTTTTACTATTGTACCATCTACAAGTAAAAACAACACAATTAGCTAAAATAGTCGCACAAAGCAACCATGGGATAGCGTGTAATGTAGTGCCGTGGTTGAATTAGAACAGGCCAAAGGGTTAAGTGCACAAAAACACTTGTCTTCTCCAACAAACGCCTGTCTTTTAAAAGCATGCAGCAGTAGGGACCTTCCAATGACAAGGCCACCCCAGCCGTGTGTGTGTCCAGCGGGCGAGCGAGCCAAGCGGGCAGCCTCATCCCACCCTCCCCCTCCGGTCTGTGGAAGCTGACACATGTATTTGTAATGGAAGGAAACGCTCTGCTCCCCCACCCCTCTGCTTCTCCCAGTGGACCGGGTGAGACCGCAAATATGAGCGGCTAAGAGTGCACAAGCTTCAATTTTTAGACTTCTACTCGTTGCATAATCCACACCAACGAGCCTATTCCCGTCTACTACACACACAGAATAGCCACACGGTAAATCTTCCACTTTGACCTAGTTTTAGCAGTGTAAAAGGTTGAGTTTATAGCGTAAAACTTCACTAAACAGAAGTTGTAATCTTGTACCACCGCGTAGAAGTTGTCTAGTCACCATGCAGCGACACACTGAACTGATTTAGGCCCGTCCTTTCTTTCAGGCAGTCTCTCTCAAACTTGTTTTTCTCAAAGTCAGAGCCCGAGCTGCTGCACTGAAGGAATGTGGCTTTTCTTGTGGTTTTTACGCGGAGCAACAGTGCCCCCTATGGTACGACACGGGGACTGGCGCTCCGAAAATCAATGCGCCTCCTGCTGTCTGAAAGTGAAAGGAGGATTAAGAGATGCATTAGTGTAATTAGGGATTATTTTATTTTTACAAATCTCTGTTACATAATACAGTGATGGATACCGCCCCATATGCGCCGCTGCATTGACTTTCAGGTAAACATGAGCTTCCTAGATAACATTTAAGCATAAACACAAGAATAAATAATACACAGTCTAACACTTAGGCAATCATGTGGCAACAAATTAATGTATATTAGACAGAGCAAAATAAAGGTTATTAATGACGAGTGGGAAAGAAAATCTATCTCTAGGTAAATTAAAAAGACTTAAATTAAGAACATTTTACTTTATTTGAGTAGATTCAACTTGGAATAAGTGTGATTTTCTTAATTCAAGCAATATTTGATTTTGTTTCTTATTTTAAGTGCAAAAAGTTGTTGTTTTTCTTATTTTAAGTGTAGAAAGATGTATTTTCATATTTTAAGTACAAAAAATCTTATTCCACAGGTAGATAATTTTACTTGTCAAGTGAAATTTGCTCAAATCAAGGTAAAACTTTCTTAATTCAATCTTAACTTGATGAGATTTTGTTTTTTAAACACTTGACTTTTGTTCCTTCTCAAAATAGTGGATTAAGACTTTATACTAAACGTGTTAAAAGTATTAAAGCATGACCCACTGTCAAAACCAAATATTATAACATACATTTTTACATAAATCTAATGTTGTTTTTTTGTTTTTTTTCCCTATGTGGACTCCAGGAACAATATTTACTCCTGTGGTAATAACTAATCAGGACCCAGAAGCAAAAGATAATAAAAATAAAGAACTATTTATGTTTTTTTTGGAAGAGGGCTCACTACTTTCTAGTCTCCTTTGAGATGTAATTGTCTGAAATGCCCCACAGTACGGCATTAAACTGAAATTATCTTGAATTACAGTGACAAGTTGCAGGTCAAGTTGCAGGTCAGGTCTGTGGAGCGGCGACCCTGCTCATATTAAGAACGCAGGCTTGTTTGTCAATGTGTTTTGAGCAACATTTGTACTTGAATAATACCACGTTTAATGCCGTACTGTGAAACATTCATACAATGCAATTTCCAAAGAGACAAACATGAGGAAATAGTTACATATCGGGATTTCTAAAATATATTCTTAAAATAATTGCATAAGTCATTTTTTCAAGTTTTTCAGGAAACACAACGCACATACCTAAAACTTGATGAGGATTAAGGTAAAAAAGTCAATTTAGGGCGATTATTTTAGCAACGTGACGATATTGCAACTTTAAATCGTCCAAACAAATGACCCGAATCTTGAATAAAACCGAAAACATGTTCTATAAAGCTTCTCTAAACATGCAATGAAGACGTAACACATTTTATTAGATGTTTTGGTTGTTCCCCCAAACCAGTTTCCTGCCTCCACAGTCCCCCCTTTGTCCACGGCGAACATTGCGGTCACAAATTGCACTGAGCTGCCCCTGTCCCTCATGATGTAACCTTCCCAGGACGTCCACAGCGAAATGTCAAACTACCCCAGAAGAAACCAGCTGGAGCCCAGTCAAGACTTCACAAACCTCAGGGAGTGGAAAGACTGCAATGTTGGCAGCCAGACCCAGGACGCTACATCAAGGAAGATATTTTGGCCCGAAGGGTGTAAAAATGTTGCAGCGACCCACGGGTCACCAGAATTTGCTAGTTTGTGCAATACGGTGAGGCGATCAGTGTTTTTCCGATTTGACGGGACGTTAAATGTGTCCAAAATGGGTCACGCTGATACATTCACAATAATAATGAACAAAAAGGATGTTTAGGACCACAGGTTATTCTATCCTCTATGTAAACTAATATAATTCTAGGTCAAACTGGTATTGTGGTGCAACAAGTTATAAATGGCAATGTAATGGAATCGATTTGGATCAATTTGAGTATAGCTTTTGAGAAGTTTTAAATTTAAGATATAAACACTTAAATATATCAGAAAATGACTTAAAAGTAGTGAAATGATCTGTCCATGAAGCAAGATTATTTTACTTGACAAGTTACCTTAAAATAAACACCCTCTAGACTAGAATGAAGCAGCCTCAGAACGTGTAAGAAGATAATAAATCTGAAAACAAGATAAATAACCTGATATAAGTTTTAAAATCTTGGCCAGATCAGTTCTGCAAATAAGTACAAGTCAATTGGTGTTGTGTAGTTTTTTTTGATAGATTCAATATGTAACTTTTTATGATGCACTGCTAAAAAGCTTGGCCAAAATTTAAGATATAAACACTTAAATCTATCACAAAATTACTTAAAAGTCGTGAAATAATCTGTCCATGCAGCAATATCATTTTACTTGACAAGTTATATTAAAATAAACACCCTCTAGACTAGAATGAATCAGTCTCAGAACATGTAAGAAGATAATAAATCTGAAAACAAGATAAATAATCTGATAAGTTTTAAAATCTTGTCCAGATCAGAGAAATTTGCAGTGTGGGACTCAGGGTTGAACGTCACCATAGGCAAAGTCCAACTCATTTGTTAATAAATACAATTGCCAAAACAATATAAAGATATAGTTAACAAAAAAAGTTATTGATTACTAATCTTTTAGTGTTTCTGTGAGCTGTAACAACACAATCTCAACCTGTACTGACAAACGATAACAGAGTTTTACAATCAAGATTTGTCCATCGGCAGCATTTACTTCAAAATCCTATATTATGCCAAGTGGACTCTGGTGATCCTAAAGTCATGTGTAATGTTACCTCATCCAAAACATGCCTGGAGTCGTGTTCTGTTTCATTCCCACATGTTTGAGTAATCATCATTATTAGTCTGTCTGCATCTCCAAAGCTCACAAACGTTCTGCTGCACCTTAACAGCTCATTTTTAACTTTTGTTCAGCTGAGATGTGCATTTTCAGGTCTGAAATCATCCAAATGATTCTAGTGAAGGTGAATGAAGTTTAAAAACACAGTAGGCACATCCTGTATTTCCACATGACAAGGTAATCTAACCTAAATATACAGGGTTTGTGTGTTAAATACTGTATGTGTCAGTGACATGACGCTGTCCAGTTGTAGTTTCCTCAGTTAAAAGGGTTTAAATTTCATAATAATTCACCATATTTCTGTAGTACCTCTGACCTCCATGGAACCAAATCATTTTTTTCAGAAATCATTAGTTATTCTGCATGTTTTTTGTACTTAAAGTGTTAAAATGTCATATGGTGCAACCGTGCATCATGTGGTGTGACTAATAACAGCAGGAATTCTGTGGCTGGAGTTTTAATAACAGACAAAGACTTGGGTGAATGGTTTTTTAGGCATTTTTCTTCATTTGATGTATTTTCCAGGGCAGTAGTTTGTTCATTAAACACAAGCAGGCGACTGTCATATTGGAGCAAAAGAAAATATCAAAAGAAACACCAACAGTTTGTTTCTATACACTTCATATTACTCAGAACTTAGATTAATATCCCAACCATGTTTTAGAAAATAAAACAATTTTAAGGTTATTCTCGGTCGCACCACATGACATTTTACACTAAAAATGCTTAATATAAATGTTAAACATAGATTTATGCATCTGACACTGTAAATATTTTTAAAAGTTATTATATTTTAGAATTTGCCTGTTGAAAATCCTTATACATCATTGACCCATATGTGAATGAAACAAAACACAACTCCAGGTATGTTTTCGATGAGGAAACAACATTATAACATAAATCAGAACACAGGAAAATATAGGCTCTTTTATAATAGTATAATATCTTCCACAAATGTGTTGACTGTGCATTTGCATCATCTCTATTTCTTTATTTAGAAGAAACATCACATTTTTGGCCTTGATCCTCTTTGGGTAAATAAGATGTTCTCAAATGGGGCAGAAATAGCAACAGCAGCGGCTTGGATTCTACTACGACCAACCCTAAAATTAGTCTGCAGCTCCGGCGACTATTTGCTCTGCTCTGTTGAGATAAATCGTTCTAATGTGAAGGACAGACAGGGCAAGTCTCCTGAGAAATCCCTTGAACGCGTCCTTGTCCACAAAAACTGCCCTCCCTTTGCTCTTGTTTTCATTGGGGGACGCAGCTCCGTTCCAAAACATTACATCAGCTTTACAGTAACAGGGAAAACATGGCTGCCACAATCCATTCAAACACATGTGTAGGCTCACATGCACGGTACATACGGAGAGGACAGTGGAGCATTGTGCTGAGGCTTAATTACATAACCAGCGAAACTAGAGGGTAAAAAACAGGCTCCGATGGGAAGACTTTAGCGGTAAATTAAATATTGCAGGAAAATGGCACCTCGTATAAACACACAGTGGAGGCCAGAGCGCGGGCTCCGATACAACAGTGGTGACGTGTCAAAGGAAACGCGTCCGCACACTCGCAAACAAACCATTACAGTCAGGAGGGTTTTGGTATTGGCTTTAAAGCGCCCATATTATGCTATTTTCTGATCTATGGTATAATGTTGCGTCCTCATCACAAACGTAGGTTGATTTCAGCCCCAGAATTGCCCATCTCTACTGAAGCAAAGGGAAAATCTAGTTGTTATTTTAGGTGATTGAAAAGGATAGGAAAAATAGTTCAAAAGCTGCTATAATACAACATATCTGCCCCATGTTCTCCTATTTTGCGTATTACTTCGTTTTGTACAAGTAAACAGTGCTAAAAACACTGGTACTGTAGTAAATAAGCTGGATGCAAAACATAAATCAGTATAAATCTATAAGAAATGTTGAAAAAACACAACTCTGGGTATGTTTTTGTGGAGGTAGCAACATTAGAACCTGGCTTAAAGCTTCACAAAAGTTAAACTGGTATAATAAATATAAAAAATATAACATAGACGCACAACATTCAATCAACAGGTGTTATCAAGGGCACAGACGTCTGGAACAACATCCCAGCTGCAATAAGAGACTCAAACACATTTAGTACATTTAAAACCATCTGAAACGAGAAACCAGATCTGTGATTATTCATGTTATGCTTTTATGTAAACGGCAGTGCTGTGTGTCATGATTGTGTCTTATTGTGCAGTTTCTACCATGTTTGTCCTATGAATTGTCATTGACAGTTGGACAAGTTGTCTAATACATTACTAAATACTAAATACAATACCAAATACTATCAATCAATTAAATACTGTCCCACTTTAACTGTATGTTTTAATCGTACTTAATTTGTTTATGTTGTTGTCAGGTGACCTTGGGTGTCCAGAAAGGCGCCTAATAAATAAAATGTATTATGATTATTATTATGTTGCTTCAATATCTCTGACCTGCTGGGATTACAGATGTAAAGTCACATTTGGGCTAATTCTGGCGTATTTACAAGTATGTCCCTCTTAAATAAAAAGATGATTTTAATGACCTTAACAGTCGATTAATCACGGTTATTCCACAGATTGTAAACAGATTAATAGTTGCAGGCGTAGAAAATCACATTTTCGTGTAACTGTGAGAGGAACACCACAATAATTAATCAAATTATTCACGATTCTTGTCACCGTGATTAGTAAAATCCTTCATTCACTTTGTCTAATAGATCATCAGTCCTGTAGTTATTGACCAGCTCAATGACGATAAAGAAATGAACTATGAGAAGGTGAATAATGAAAAATACAAGCAACAAACAAGCAGTTAATGTAGATAATTGTGTACAAGTTACTTTAATTAAAACATTTATTGTCAACTAACACAAAAATTCAGATGCAATATTTATTTGAGTTATGCTTTTAAGACGTGTTGTGTTCAGATATTAAGTAATAACAGAATTACAGTATAATCTTAATAAAAGTTTAGCATCTTATTGTTGCAGTTATATAATAATAATAACACATTGTATTAAAAAGCTGCCAATTGGCTCTGATTTGCAAAGAAATCTCATAATTTAAATGATAATCGTCCTAAAACTAACGTTAATGAATTATCAAGTGTTTTTCCCTTGACTTTTCCAGAGACTTCACCGCTGAAAACAAAACTGACCCTAAAATATTCTACAGTACATGTTAAAGATGCACTATGTAACTTTACTGGACGTTCCTGTCTCTATGGAGATGTTAGTGACTGGTCAATAATGGAATTAAACTTACGCATCTCCATGGAAAAAGCAGATGACGCCACAAGGCCGAGTTACAAGCCAGATCTCTGGAGAGGCGAGCCAACACGCAGTAAGAAAGCCTGTTTTTCCAGCATTAAAAACTGTAACTGGATAAATGCGCAAGTTTAATGCCATACTGTGAAACATTCCTGGCAAAGCAATAACTTCTTCATAGAGACACAGATGTAGCGTACCCTCCTGCAGAAAAGTTACACAGTGCAGCTTTATTTTCTACCTGAGCTTGTGCAGAACGTCTAAAGCCAGCTGGGCCCGGTGCTGTCTGAGGGTGACTCTGGCGTGCTCCATGGGGCAGATGAACTGGGGCAGGGAGGGCAGGGACGACAGGGACTTGAGGGCACTTTGGCTCTGGGTCTGGGCCTGCTCCCACAGGGTCCTGATGCGGGACTGGTCCAGAGCAGGTCCAGGGTCCCGGGTCTGGACCAGGGAACTGAGGTGTCTGTGCAGCAGCCTCACCCACTGCACTGGCTCCGCCCACAGGTTCAGTTCGCCCTTTTCAAACAGGAAGTCTTCATCGTCCTATGGAGAGAGATATAGTTTTTTAGAGTCATAAAAAAGCTTAGAATTGGTCTGATTATTATTATATTTCTTGAGCTCTAACAATACAGACAATTTAACACAAAAAATAGTCAAATTCCTTCTTCCCAAAATCTAAATTCTAATTCTTAACTACAAACACCCAAGTAACTATTTCAAATGACTGAACCTTAATAAAAAATATACTAAATGTAAAGTTATTAAGTAGAAATAATAAATTCATTTGTTAAGGAAATGGTGCGAGTTGTACATGTGCAGTACAGGTTTGTGTTTATAGCGGCCGCGCCCTGGTTGAACAGTACAAGAGTGTCACGTTTGAACTTTCACCTTGCTGTTGATATAATATTCCCTAAATAACCTACTTCAAAGCACCAGCACACTGCCGGATTTACACTGACAATGTTTACACACTGCACTGAGGCCACTGTTTCACCGACCTGACAGGGGTCACTTAAGAAGACACATTTTCTTGGACAGATTGCAGATTATCATGTGTTTATCTCTAAAATATGCATTTTAACCATGAGAAGTATCAGTTTTTATTATTGTTTATGCTTTTTCAGGGTCATATCTCATACTTATCTCATCTTAACATGTATATTAAGGTGGGTTAACATATTTTACGTAAAAACAAAGCTTTAAAAAGATACAGAAATACTGCCTATTACCAGACTATAATAAAAGACTCATACCAGACTGGTCCCTTCTCCTGGCTCGGCCTCTTCCTGGATCACTTCCTCGTTTCCCAGCAGCCACTCTGTCAGCCTCAGGACCCCCTCTGGGACCCTCTCCCACTGTTTGAGAAGCAGACACAAGACCCCCACAGCGGAGTCCAGGGCGAGGGGCGGACACACCGCAGAACCAGACACATCTGTGGACCATCACAAACACATTACCTTAGTCATATGTTTAGAGACCATAAATCAGCGATGTTTAAAATATGACAAGCTGCTCTACGGCTGTGCGAAGTATGAGGAAAAACATAAATGGAAACGGTGAAGTGAGTGTAGCCAAAATAATGAAAGGGCCCGTACTGCACTATTTTCTGATCTCTGTTATGTTGTTTCCTCATCACAAACATACCTGGAGTTGCGTTTTGTTTCATTCACAAATGTTTCACACACAAACCCTCTATATTTAGACTGAGTTCCACCTTGTGATGTCATGTGGTAATACAGGAAGTGTATTCAGAAGCCCTGGAATTGCTGATCAAAAAGGTAAAAGGGGCTGTTAACTTGAAAACTACCACTACATGACGTCATAAGGTGGAACAGCATTTTGAGCTTTTGAGTAATCCTTAATTCTTAGTCTAATATGTATAACTAATGTAATGTATAACAAAACACAACTCCAGATATGCTTTTGTTGAGATAAGAAAGAATAAGAAAAAAGTAAAGTAAAGTTATTTAGAACCTTTCATAGATAAAACCTCACAAGAGTCAATTCTGAGTATTATAGG
The DNA here is from genome assembly GCA_030686955.1 of Odontamblyopus rebecca. Taxonomy (NCBI): domain Eukaryota; kingdom Metazoa; phylum Chordata; class Actinopteri; order Gobiiformes; family Gobiidae; genus Odontamblyopus; species Odontamblyopus rebecca. Next base: position 30,320,859 of record CM060662.1, read on the forward strand.
ACCTTTAAAAATGCATAAATACCTCCACTCCATCAAAACTAGGACTAGATTTGGCCTAAATCTGGAACTAAACTCGGACTAGAAAAGGCCTAACCCTGCCAAACCCAGTCTATATGTAGGTTAAAGGTGACTCAAACAGAGCACAGCCTGAAAATACATTTTCTGAGAATGAGTCGTCCACTTTTTTGTCTCCGTGGAGGTTTTATTGCCTTGCCCGGAGTGTTTCATAGTACGGTCTTACACACATCGCTTACATCTATTTAGTTAGGGTTGTTTTTATAGTTCAGAAATTACACAGTCTATGAGAATCTTCGCAGATCTGATAAGTAACATGACGACGTTGAGCCACCTCCCTGTTTCTATAGAGAGGGTCAAGTTTAATGCCGTACTGTGGAACATTGTGGGAGGCAAAGTAATAATAATAATAATCCCTAATGCAGACAAGCTGGTGGCCTAACCCCTTCCCATTAAGTTACATATTGTCCAAGTCTCTGGTTCAGGCTGTGTGTAAAGTATGCTGGTCTAACAGGAAAAATAAAACATTACTGGAAATGGCGGTGGTGTGCCATGTATCCAAAATAATTAAATCAAGTCTGCAGCTCAAAGTGAAATGAATAATTACAAATAATCCACTTTCCACAGCTGAACAGAAGAGGATTTGTAGAAATTTGAGGGAAATGTTTCCCACTTCAGCGATGGTTAGGCTTTAAAAAATCCACTTAGTCAGGAAAAAAGTGAAATAATGAAACAGGTGCGGTTAGGAAATATGTCTAGGGATTCCTGACCACCTGCAGGAAAGTCATTGGATTCAAAGTCAAAGGTTTAAACCTATTTGACCAAAGAGCTCTTGGAAACAAAGCTGTAACTCACTCAGCCGACCACAGACAGGGAGTAGCTTCAAAACATTCACTTAGCGAAGAGACTTTACGCAACCTACTGACTGTTTCTACATGTGAAGTCTGGACATGTGGATAAAAGAAAACAAATAATATAAAATAAAAATGATACCCTTATTTCTATGATATTCTATTATTGCAATTTAATATGCAATATTTAGAGAATCATACAATTATAGAGTATTTTAACTCCTTATGTGCAATACAAGTAGTAGTAGTAGCAGTAGTAGCAGTAGTAGTAGTAGTAGTAGTAGTAGCAGTAGTAGTAGCAGTAGTAGTAGTAATAGTAGTAGTAGTAGCAGTAGTAGTAGTAATAGTAGTAGTAGTAGCAGTAGTAGTAATAGCAGCAGTAGCAGTAGTTACTGTGGCCTACAAGTGCAAAACAAATGCACATATTTGTGTTATGATCTTTTCTATTTTTGTGTTTTCAGTCTTTGTTTAAAAATGTGAAAAACTAAACAAATATCTGAATTAAGTATTAATATATGTCTGAATTAATACATATCTGAAGTACCCGTGATACTGGACTCACTATTTTATATTAGGGAAACACCTACACAAACATTAGTATCAAAAAATTAGCTGTCTCGAGTATCAGTCCCTTTGTATTAGTAAAACCAGTATCGTGGTTGGACCATGAATAGGTATAATGAGGATGATTAGAATGATACATGACTAGAGAGAGTGTGTCATAATGTTTGAACCTTTACTCATGCAAGCCTCATAACACAATTGGATCCATTTTGTAATATGGTAACTGTGTTTAAAGGAAATAACCATTTTCAGTCTGTACACTGGCATTGGTGAATACTGGATCTCGGCAGAAACTTAACATCAAAGCATCAATATTGGGTAATTGAAAAAGCTTTAATGGTGTATCCCTTTATAGATATGATGAGAACAAAATATTTGAGTTTCCAAGTGGTCAAAATTGACACATTTTAAAAATGATCAATTCTACTAACCCTTAATGTCCTTTATATGATGCTGATACAGAACAAAACAAACCAAATGCTACACACAAGGCAATGACAACACAGGGTACCAACAGAATATGACAAAAAATAATTACAAAAGGATCTAAACTAGGCCTAAACCAAGTGCTGGGCAGATCCTGTTTTTGGGTCTTTCTTTTTGTCAGTTCAAAGGTTCAAGTCTCCCTGATAGAAACCACAGCTTGTTGAGAACTGACTCAAACCTGTGTGCAACAAACCAAGAGTCACATTCAGAAACAACAAACCAAACATTTTAAACAACACAATGATGACGTTACATTAGACACAGTAAAAAAAAGATTACAAAAGAAAAAGTAAAAAAAAAGGCAAATATTATATACAGTTTACAATATTCTTTGATTTGTTTTGAGCTTTGAAAACATTTAAGTGTGAAATCCCCAGAGGCCTGAGAAGTCATGCTGACAAACAGGAGTTTGATCACAAGACCTCAGGCTGTCCCTGTGCCTTTGTGCAAGACTTTCCCTCAGGTCCACTGTCACTGGAGGGTCACCTGGGTCCTCTGCACATCCACATGCAACTTATCGACTCTGTGTCCGGCTTTGTAGCTAAACACAGTGTTTAGATGTGGACTGTGATAATGGAGAGTTATTTGGTGAATGCACATTATAAATCAGTATTGTTAGCTACTCCTCTGTATGTAAACCTTTGTTGTACTAATTTTTTCATTCAATAACATTAAATTTGTTTACATTTTGGTTGCCCCAGTACAGACCTACTGTAAAAGTAGCTATTATTGTCAAAATGAAACTACTGTGTGCTTTCTGCATCTAATTATTATGTGTTTTTTGTATATCATCCACAAACCAATAAACTAATTCTGGTACATGGTAGTTGTTGTTATCAAACTTGATTCTGGACTTAAATTGGGAAAAAAAAAACATTTATAAACTCTTCTCTGTGAATACTAGCGAATACTAGGTAATAATAAATACAGAATAACTTTAAACCACTGAAAGCCAATGAAAATGAGGATGTGCTGGAGGGATGATGTCTCTCGACTGGTCTGGGACCGCCTCAGGATTCCCCGGAAGAGCTGGAGGAGGGAAGTCTGAGCATCTCTGCTAAGACCAATGCTTTTAAAAATCAGATACAGATACAGCAAATGTGTGTATTCATTTTCATGTTTGATAAGCAAATTAAGACAAACTGTTTGGATATTAACAAACACACATTGTATAAAACTGTGTATCTCAATGGGCCAATAAGAGGTCAAACTCTAAAACAAAGGAAGAAAAGACTCTAAATTGGCATATCAGACCAACAAAGCAGAGCTATTCACAAATGTCCTCCACACATCTGTTACTATCAGTTTTGGAGGGAAACAGTGGCAGCTGATCCCACCTCCCCCCAAACTGGAGAAGACCCCGTAATGACATTAAGTGTAAGTAATGCAGTTTGATACAAAGCTATACCCATACAGTATAGTTTTTTTTACTAACTAACCAGCAAAAACAATACAGTATCTACATAGTTTTTAAAATCAACTTAGTTTATGAAGAATATGTTCATTTTGAGACAAATATGAATGTGTTCATGTATATTTGCTCATGTTTTTACAGTATTTGGGTGTCATAATAGAAACAAAACAGGACCAATAATGCCAAGCTCCATAATATTGGTCTCCACACAGGGACTCTTCATTGCCACTGTCCCAGTCTGACCACCGTCTGCAGCCGACACCAGCACTCACTTCAAAAGGCCCAAGCCACAGTCAAAACAACTCACAACACCACTGCTATAAAGAGCAAGGAGAGGGTCAAGACAACAGGAATAATAAACAACCAACTTAATGATAATGATGAGTCTACGTCTTAACTGTAATCGCCATGATACAAAAGCAAAATTAAGGCTAAGCTTGAGACTTAACCAGATCTAGAGCTTTGCCTGGTCTAAAAAGATTAAAACTCCAAGAAAAGGACCATTTACATTTATGTTCCGGTTCCTGATACTTCTGCATTTGAACAGAATGTAGGAGGCACTGGCTGGGATAAAAGTGAAAAACAAAACTAAAACAATGAAATAATAAAATGAAATTGAGTCCACTACTGGTAGATGCACTGTAGTTTGAGAAACTCGATAAAAGAATGGACTAGAACCAAGCCAGGAGCAACATGAATTACACCAAGTCCTAGATAAATGCTGGACAGAGTCAAGACCGGACCAAACAGATCAGAACGAAACCAGAAACTGCCCCAGAGTTAACCAAGTACTGCATCAGACTCCTGAGTACCACTAGAAAAGTTCACGTCCCACTTCTAGCTCCCCTGACCACAATCTGAGAACACACAAAACCGATCAGGCGGATTGTTTTACTCTTCAGAGCGAGGCGTGAAATCGGTGGAGGGGAGCATTACCGCGCGCTGATTGTCCCGTCTTAGAGGAGACTTAAGAGTTTAGGAGCTTGAGTGACAAAATCCTTTTCTCAAGATTCAGCTCTGCCTTGATGTCCAGTCCTTTTACAGTCAGAGCCCTCCTCCTGTAAACCCAACATTAGGCTTCATAATAGGAAACTTTATCCACGTTCAATTTATCTGCTTCTTCGAAAACATTTTCACACATCACTAAACACGATTGTGCAGTTTCTCAAGGGGATAGTCTTTCACGCACTTACCGGCATGTGGGGACCAGAGCCACTTAGATGATTACCCGAGCGCTGGCATCTCTCTGTATGCCGGGGCAGTTATTTGTAATGGAAGGGGGCATTTTTCTACACCTGATAACATCTGCTGCAGCTTACTGGAATTCGGTAGGCGCTATTTCAGACGGAGAACAACAAATGACTTAAAATAATGTTTATAGACAATGTTAACTGTTCATGTACAATACAAGAAGTCGCAGTCGTTATATTAGTGTGACCAGACGTCCCTATTTACCCGGGACAGTCCCAGTTTTGAGCCCTGTGTCCCCTGTCCCAGCAGATTTATCAGAAACCAGTGATTTGTCCCAGTTTTACACAAGAAATGTCCCTATTTTTGACCAATTTGACCCCTGCCAACAGTAAAAAGAGGCATAAACTGACATTTGTTTAGGAAAAATACAGAAAAGCTGCTTAAAAATGACCAAAACACAAAGAAAACGTGACTATACTGACTCATATTAGTGCGAAGTGCTTAACAATGCCGCACCCGTTTCGCAATTTTATTAACAACCACCACCACAAAACAGGGATGTCCAAGTTTTTTTATTTTTATTTTGAAAATCTGGTCACCATATGTTATAATATACTTTAAAATTTGTAAAAAAAAAAAAAAAAAAAGATCCACATCAAGCTGAAGTCAGGACTTTATCAACTAAACAACTTACTAATACAAAACCAGGAGTATCTGAAATAAAGTGGCTCAAAACTGAAAATCTCATATAGGTTCATACCAATACTAAATAATTTAATACTATCTTATACTATATACTATAATAATTCATTAAAAAAACTAGATCAAAAAATGAAATCACCATTTGAAGTATAAATACGGAAATGAAAAAAAATCTGTCAAAATTTGACTTTTCCTAAATAGTTTCATGGTGGTCTTGATTTCTTGATTCATATTGGAGCTTGTTTAGTATTTTTAGTTCAAAAATACATTCTTTAGTGTAATAATTTTGTGTTTCTTCTCATTGAGGTATCGCAGAGACAACAAATCCTTTTCTTGAGTCTCAAAATTGTGTAAGAAATTTAAGAATTGTGACAAAACTGTAGCGTTATTATAAAAATCTGAATTTCAAACATACATAGAGGTTTAAATATAGCTTTTATTAAATGCCCTGCCATATTTCTGTGCGTCATCTCTCTTTGGATGAATGAATCTCTCTCAAACTGGGTGAGAAAAAAGAAATATGAAAGAGATATTGTTTACCGTGGCTTTACTGTGGCAAACTGGGTTATTGCACCACTCCGCCTGATAATGGCCCACTTAGAATGGGCTGGAAAATATGGGCACGTCCGCTGAGGCTCCAGAGGCCACACCTTTATGTTTTTGAGGGAAAAATCAACACTGTTTCAAAGTTTGTTACGTTTTGAGTAGTTTGCGGTGTGACATTTAGTATTTTCCTTCTTATTCGGAGCCAAAGAACATTAGCTGGCCATGTACTGAATCACACATACTTCCATGAGTGTACTTCCGAACAGTTTACACTAGATACTAATGAGAACAGTGTGAGAACGAACCATTTAAACAGAAAAAAACTCCACTGGTTACATAAAGTAGGAACATTTTTACTTTTAAATAACCAACTCCTCCTTGATATAGTACAGACCACTGGTTTAGCTGTACTGACAATAGTAGTAGTAGTAGTAGTAGTAGTAGTAGTAGTAGTAGTAGTAGAAGCAGTAGTAGTAATAATAGTAGAGGTAGTAGTAGTAATACCCTATGTCCTGTCAATCATCATATCATTGTTGCACTGTTTTTCTATGACCTTTTGTATATAGCTGAGATTTTATTTATTTTATTAACGTATTTTTCGGTCTATAAGTCACTTTTTTTCAGGGTTTGGACGGATCCTACGACTTATATATTACATTTTTCACACTGACAATCCATAGACCAAATATAGGAATCGTATATATGAATTAAAAATGAAAAAACAAATCGTTATCCATTTTTTCATTTTGGTTTTAGAGACAAATAATAAAGGTTGTTTTTTCGTTTTCTTATTTTTGGTTCTATATTGAAAAAACAAATGAACAAATGATACACGGATTGTTCTCTATTCAGTTGTTTTTATTACTATAACTTCTATAATTCGCCTTTCAAGATGAAATGTTGGTTCTTGGTCTCTGATTTTATAAAACAAATTTCCCCCAAAAGCGACTTATACTCCAGAGCGACTTATAGTCAAAAAATATGGTACTTATTTTCCCATTTTATTTTGACTTGTACATGTACATTTATATAATTATGTCTTATTTCACACCCGTCTCTTTCCATTTTATTTATTAGTTTATTTGTCAGGGACTGTACAAAAAACACACACGCAAAAAACACACTGCCACCAAATAGGTAACCGATGTCATGTACATGAGGCTAATTTGCAGCCCCCGTCCAGATTAAGCTTTTAAAAATGTCAATACAAGTACAACAAATAGAAAAAACAGCAAAATTTTGTAAAATATACAGTCTAAAAAACAATAAGAGGAAGGCAATTATAACTAGTAGTAGCAATTATAACTACCCTGTCAAAAAAGCTATGGGAATTTGATCAGTTTTGAGCATTTTAAACATCTTTCACTGTCAATACTTTTATTTTTGGACTTAAACGTGAAAAAACACTTCCTGTAGCAGATTATGAATGAGTATTGACAAGAGGAGTAGGTCAGTGCTTTCTAAAATGAATCCTGAGGTAGAAAGTATCGGCCTATTTAAAGTGGAATTTGCATATAATTGTGAATTTACATGTGCTAATGATGCTATTTGTTTATGTTCCCGCAAGTGTAAGTTACCCACAGTACAGGTTTAGTATTGTAAACGCCTGATATTGCATGAAATCCAAACCATTTATAAACAAATTTCTCATTTTTCTGGCCACAATCAAGTACAAACTGGTATTTCCTTACACTAAATCTGCAACTCGACATCCTAATTTCTTGTGTGACATGGTGACAGCTGAAGCATGCGTCTCTTGCCGTAAAAATATAATTGTATTTGATCAAAGGGTCTGAGTTTGCCCCCTGTGGTGTGAGCTGTTTGTATTTGATCCTCTGAAACCGCTGCCTGCACTTTATAGGCCGAGCTCAGACTTCCACTGTCATCCGAAGCTATTCTTTTCATGCTAATGTATCAAGTTCCCTGACGTTTCGTGCTATTATTTCAATGGTAACGCCAGCAGTAAAATGGCGGCGCGGGCAATTAAACCGTTTCCTTGAGTAAAAGTGCAGTGAAAAGATTGACTTCCTACAGAAAATCAATAGAGTTTGAGCACTGTGGGAGCCATATGTAGGCTAAGGATAAGGGGAGTAGAAATGCCTGGCTGCTTCCTGTTTTGGTTGTTTCGGTCTTGGGTCCTGTTCTCGTCACGCATCTGAGGAAGTGGAGGTTGTAAAAGATGTTTTGGTTTAGCGCCTCAACATCTCGCACCTCTCAGACTCTTCCTGGACCTCAGTAGTTGCTTGTCTAAACAAGGATAATCACTATATCGACTTATCGGTGAATATATGAGGGATGCAGTCATATGTCTTCAGTATTTATCATGTATACAGTACATTTTCTTTGCACTAGTGGAGGATTTTTGGTTATTTTTTTGGCTGTATTGTACCTGGTAGCTGTAGAAGGTTGAATTAATAACTTCTATGACTTATTACAGATGTTAGAGATGCAAGACTATGATTCAGAACTTGATTTTGAGCCTTGCGTCGCATTTATTAAGCCTCACTAAATAATATATATATATATAATAATATATATGGTAAAAAGTACTTTCAGTGTTCAATTCTGAAAGAACAAACTAGAACATGTCTATCCACACTTCTCTGGCTCTAAATGTGACCAGTGTTTTGTTTTTTAGGGTTAGGGGTTTTTCTTTTTTCTTTTTGTTAAGGAAGACAATATATAAATTAAAGAGGGCACTTGGGATCTGAGACTTACTTGACACTAGGTTTCATTTTCGGATGTTTGAAATATGTATAAAGATGTAATGTAGTAGTAGGGTGCACAAAAATATCGAAATATCAATATATCGTATAGCTTAATGTAATGATACAGTATATATTGTAAGTTGCTCCACTGGTATATCGCCAAGAGTATTTTTTGGTGTATTTTATCAAATTATTTTGTTACAGCGCTACAGTTTTGTTGCTTGATCAGAGGAAGGAAACTTGTTTGTGCAACACATTTTACATTTTCACTGTTTTGATGATTAAAATTGGTGTGTTTCATTTTAACTTTGCACAAGTCGTTTAACAAAGACTTTTAGTATCACAACCATGATTTTATTGAAATGCATTGAATCGATTTGACATTTATTGAATGGAAAGCTCGCTGTATTAGGATATGTGTCGTATCAGGGCCTATGTATCGAGGTGTATCGTATCTGCAACTTCTTAATGATACCCAGCCCTAAGCTGTACTTATAAAAATGCACCTAATATATTATTATTACACACTATGGTAAAATGTATTGAATATAAATGAAAAGTATGCTAAGTGTAGTACGATGAGGACAAACTGAATACAAACAGAGACAACCCCCTCTAGTTCAGAAAAGAGTACATTTTCCATTACTTTTTCCCACAGAGTTTTCAAAAATGTCAAATATTACGAGTTTAAAGACATTGTAGAGGAAAGTTTAAGGGAAAAATGAATGAAAACTTACTTCTGGGTCCAGGGGGTGGATGATGACTGTGACACTACTTTAACCTCCAAATCATTAGTCTAGTAGCAGAACATAATTCATTTTTTTGGCCAAACTGTGATATCTGCCTAACGTTACTCTCCTACCACTGCTGCATCACCCTGGAATCAATGTTGTGTCTTTTTTTTTTTTGGAAACTTGTTCACACATCTGGTTGAACTGTCTGTTACAATATCAATAATATATTTAAAAAAAAATATCAATGCGCTTTCTAAAAAATTGTTTTTTCTTGTTTTCCAATTGTTCAAACGTTCAAATATGACTTAGGCAACTTTGCTATTAGGCGAAATGTTTTGTTTTGGAATGACAAAACATGAACATGGTGCAAATATATTTTTCCTATTTTCAAGATTAAACAGACTTGAAAATTGTTGTTCCCCTCGTTTAAAACCATAAAAACTAAATAACCATAAACAAAAAACAGCCTTAACTGACGTACAAAAATAAAAACGTAGTTCTGTCTTTTTATAATAATAATAATAATAATAATACATTTTATTTATCAGGCGCCTTTCTGGACACTCAAAGTCGCCTTAGTTAAAAGCTACAGTTAACGTGGGACAGTATTTAATAGACTGATTGTGTTTAGTATTGTATTTACTGTTGTATTTTATTAGTATTTAGTAAAGTATAAGACAGTAGTTTTTAACAGATATATTTAATTTAAGCACATCCTGTATGTCATGTGCTAATGCTGTGAAGTTAAACCTAAAATGCCTCATGGCAGATTGTCCTGGCCCAGTTAAAACATCTGTGATCAGTGTTTTTTTTGACCGAACAGAAGAAGGGGTCTCACCGGACTCGACAGCAGTACAGTTATGTGTGCAGTGGCAGCGGTGTTTAGGATTTCTCTTGTTTCACTGAGGGACATCCCGCCGAAATGTCCACCCACACACCCCTCCTGTGTTCTGGGGACATATGACACCCCCCAGCTGCACCGGGCCAGCAACGGTCACCAAGGCTCAAGGTCTCGGCTTAATCCACGGCTGCTAATGGCACACAGTCAGAGAAGAGAAGAGACGTGGGAACTGAATAATATGACATTTTGGGTTTTGAAGATATGAAAAATCAGGATATATTAAAAGTATATTGTCTAGAATTAAAACCATTAGAAATTGCGTCAACAAGAGACTGATGTGTTGAGTATAACGCTCCAAACGAGGGTATAAAGTGATATTTCTGCCTATTTGTGATGAATTACTAATTAGAGATAGAACGATAGACTTTTTAGTTTATCAGCACAGGCCAGTATCTTGTTTTGGTCGATCTGCTGCCTAAAAATACACACAAAGCTTATTTTAACAGATCACACAGGTCTTATAGGTTTGTGGTTAAAAAAAAGGGTTGTGGGTGAGTTTGTAGTACATTTAAATCAAATAATTTAGGAGAACAATCCAAATCTGGCTACATATTGGGCCAAAAATATCATTACTAATATCAAAGTTTACAATTAAAGGTCCTATGTTACAGAAATGAGACTCTTGTGAGCTTCTAGCCATGTTAAAAAGTTATTTTATTGAGCAATGTTTTGTTTCATTCATGCTCTGTTCACTTTTTACTCTTTTTACAGTAAAGATTGGCAATTCCAAGGCTGAAATTATCCAAATGATTGTGAAAGTGAGTGTGTCAATGCCACACCACAAGAACAGAGTGTTTTCAGCTTGAGAAAAAACTTTTTGTTTGTGTGTTAAACATGTGTGAATGAAACAAAACACAACTCCGGCAAGCTTGTGATGAGGAAATAACATTATAACATAGATCAGAAAACAGTGTAATATCGGTCCTTTAAACCAGCTGTTTTCTTTATTATCTGAGTCTGAACAATGTTTTATCTAGAAAAATGACCACGTTTTCGCCGTTACATCCAACTTTTATTAATATATTTACAGAATACCACAGTTTTGCGTTGGCCGTATCATTTTATTTTGTCGTATTTATCCTCCACACCTTAATGACCGGTCAGTGAAAATATCGTCTGACATTAAACTGGTCTGTAGCACAAAAAAAAGTTGGGGGCCGCTGCTTTAAACAGTTAATACAGCACTGAAAACCAATAAATCATCAAGGTATTCATTCGTTTTTAACCTAAACCTTATACTTTACAGTCTGACATATATTCTGAACTGTAGATATTGGTACAAAAATTCGTTACGGTCTTTTGCGTCGCCGATTACACTCTGTACACACAATCACATCCACTTCAATGAAAGTGGCTGTAATCCCTGCGCTCCTATAGGCCCCTCTGTGTACGGATCCTTCAAGGCCCCGCGGGGGGAAAAACGAGGGAGCGGAGTTTGATTTCAGACCCAATTAGTGCGCTGGTATTTGGGTGATGCTCGAGATGCTCCTTGTTGGTTGAGGAGGGGTCAGGTTAAATTAGATTTGCTCTTCCTGTTCGGGACAATGGCTCCTCTGTGGACCACCGCTTTGGGAACAAGACCCTTACCTAAACATAGTGAGAACACAGGCTATTTCCTACATACAGTACCTGCGCTGGTTAAGCCTTAATCTATCTGTATGTTTATGGGGAGACTAGGAATAGAATCAACTAATATATATGCAGTTAATTGGATGCTAATTTTGCCTAGAAAGGTGTTGAAACTCGCCAACTCAGACACCCAAACAAGTATGAAAAGAGTAAATCTATCAGTGTATTGGGCATATTTACACACTGTCAGTTTCTTAACATAGACTAACCCAGCTTTAGACCAGTGATTCTTCTTTTAAAACACCTTAGTAAGTACATAAACAGCTTTTTGAGTACTATTTTAAAGCAGGACTTAAGCAAGACTCCACTGGAAATAAAAAAAGGGACAAACACGAGACTAAAACCAGATTTTAATAGACCTAGGATTAATTTTAACATGATAAATCCTCAACCAGGTCTAAACTAGGACTAAAACAGTTCTGGGCAATGACTAAATGAAGGAAATTAAGGACGAAACAAGACTAAAAGCTGCATAGTTATAATTTATGATGCCTACGGATAATAATTGTATATTTCTGACATTGTAAATAGCAATATTAACTTAAAACAAATATAGATAGTGGATTTTTTTTCTACTTTGGCCCAAAATAACTGCAGAACGCTGCTGATTCCTTTGTGTATCCACAGTTAAGGAAGATATAATTAAATCACAGAATTAAGTAAGTAAAGTAAAGAAATTGTTGGCATGTATAGGGGGTAGAAGAAAACTGTATTTTCGGCGCATATGGCGTTGTGATTGTATTAGAATAAAGATTTCTCATGCCTGAATCATCCTAAATACATCTTTGAGTAAGTAAATAAGAAGGGAAAACAATAATATGGTTGATTTTGCATAAAAGCAGGTCTAAAAAAGGAATAACAGGATTGTAAATAGGTTTAAACCAGCCAAACTCTTGAACTGCTCTAGGCTGGTTCAGTTGTTTCATGGGACATTGTTGCACTTGTGCTGAGAACTATAAAAGTGAAAATGAAACTGACAGTTAAACTCTGTATACTGTAGTGCACATCTATAAACCCAAGATTAGATTTTTAAGAGTCTGGAGGCTAAAAGTGGATCTGGAGAGGCTTAGGGGCAGACTGAACAGACCGGCCTTATATATAGAATAATATTATATTTAAAGCTCAAGCTAAAAGTCTGTTAATAAACCCAATCATTTTCTTAAGAATTTAATTTCTAGTATAGTTTTTCACGATGATTATTTCATTTTAAACAGTTTGCAGTGGTCCAGTGGTATTCTTCACTCACCGTAAGCGCTCAGAGAATCCTAATTATTCACAGTGAGGAGTTTATAAGCTCTTTTCAGAGGCCAGAGTGGAGTTTTGCTGTCAAAGTGATGCTAACAACAACTGGCATACTAACAAGCAACAAGAATTTTGCACAAATACATGCAAGAAATGTTGATATTATTTACATTATACTTCAAAGTTGCCCGTCTTCTCTAGTTTCCAGTTTTTTTTGCAGTTTTCCTCCTTATTTTCTGGTGAAGTTGAGAAGCCCAGAGTTGTATAATGAGCGCGAGGAGCCGCAGTAGTTACAGTGCAGCGCTGTTTGTCCTTATAGTACGTGACAGCAGCCTGCGTCTCTGTTCCCACATGGCCCTGGCTCCATATCAAAGAGCCCGGACTCGTCACCTCCGTCTGAAGCACCTCGCACCTCCCCTCTCTCCACTCGCTGACGATAGCGCCGTAAACAATGCGAGCACACACAAGTACTGACAGCAGACTGCATGGCTATGGGACGCACAGGGAGGAGAGGGGGGAAGAGAGGGAAACAGAGAAAGAGAAAGAAAAAGAGTGGGAGAATGCGTATTTACATCACACTGGGGGGGGGGGGATTCTACACTGTATGCAAGTACGTGGCAGGAATGAGCGTCAGTTATCAGGGCGACACAATGCACACATTCGCAAACACTGACAAAAAAGCTTTAAGAGTCTGATTTAAAGGCCTGGGATCAATAGGAGCTTTCACGGTGCTGTTTAGGAGTGTAATTTTCAACAAAAAGTAAGAGAGACTAATGTTATTTGAGAGGGACTTGATAAGCAGCACAAAATGAGTTCTTCATCTTTAGTTAAATCAGTTCTTTATGGTCAGATTGCGTTAAAATAAGGCTCAGATTAAAGTCTAACTTCAGTAACAGAGCGTCAGATGGAGCAGTGCCTCCAGTTAGGATCACAGCTGCAGTATTATGAAAGAAGTATGAGTATTGTGTGGAGTGAACTGTTTTTGCAGTAGGCTAATATTTTAAACCATTTTATTGCCTCATTTTATCCTCTCAGTTATATTTTTTTTATAGGAAATTGTACTCAAATTGAAATTAAGCTCTTTGTTATTGTATATGTTCTTATCTCAATTCAAACAAATGTAATTATAATTGTAAAGTAATAGCCCTACATTTCTCTTTTTTTAGATTAGACATTTCAGTACATTTCATATCACCAATGTGGCACAGTTTTATTTAGTAGTAGACATTTGTACACTAAATGTTCAAGATTTTCAAGAGCCGTTTTAATCCTGTCTCACGCAAATCTGTCCAGATCGAGCCAGAATCTAACCAGGACATATCCGGGTGAACCCAAGTCACCAACCACCAAACGACTTTAACAAGAATCGAGCTTGTGCATCAGCAGACCACCAGCAGCACTCCTCCCGGTCTAAGCACCACTTAAACTATCTGCAGAGTTTTCCATTGCATGTTAAAGGAGCTCAGCTAAGAAAAGCCAGGATATGTGTTAAACATGAGTTAGCTGTCTTTGTCTGCAGCGGATAATCTCCTCGGCAGTTCATATGCAGAGGCCAGAACCAGCGTGGCGGCACTACGGTGGCCCTGGAGGAACAAAACCACTGATGTTTGCCTTTCATCCTCTATTGCTGAGCAGACGACAGAGAGATTACACCTTTGTAATGTTTGTGAAGGGACATTAAGGCAGGAGTGTGACTATCAGCCTCATCTGCATATCGGGAAGGGGGAGTTTAGAGGTGAAAAGTCTGTGTTAAACGAACTTTAGATAAGCTCGTATAGATATCGGGCTCTGTGTAGCACCTCAATGTCTACAAGCTAAATCAGTCAAATGTAACATCACCAAACAAATAGTGTTTATACAGTCAGGCAATGGAAACAAGTGGATGACTTCATGGTAATAAAATGAGGTGCATTTGTTAATAATTATTCTATTTCAAACACTGAAACTGTTGTTGAGAGTTGATACATCAGCTATAATGTTATAAAGAGCTTTATCTTAAGATCACAATTCTAGGTGAGAAACAGATTAAGAAATTCTTTCAAAGATTAAGATGAATAAAGTGAGTTAAAGATTAAGATTAATAAAGTGAGTCAAAGATAAAGATTAATAAAGTGATTCAAAGTGGATGAAGTGGACTAAAGCAGAATATATTTAAATATTCAATGTAAAACAGAGTATTGCCGGTAACTATTATGCAACACACAGAACTGTTACATGTTGCACAGAGGGCAAAAATAGCTCACTAGCGCCCCCTATATGTACATACCAGCTAGGTGATAAGAGCAACGCTGGTATAGACACAAAGGTCACTGTATCCGATTTTTACAGTCAGTGTTAAAAACAGAACAGAACTTTCCAACATTATATCAAAACAATTTCGTTTTTAAGATCTTTTTTTAAAATTATTATTATACTGTTATTTAACCAGGAGGTCTCATTGATCATCTAAAAGCCCAATACCACTGTCATTTTATAATATATTGATTAATTACAGCTGGGCAAAAAAATCAATTAATTGAATTTGTTTGGAATAAAATGAATTTTTATTTGAACCACTTTCTTGCATTGGAAATTGCACAAAAATGCAAGAAATGCTGCTTACTGCAGTTAAAAGACTAAAGTTTAGCAAAGGGCCATGCAGCGCTGATGCTCTGAAATCAGTGATTCAAATGGAGCCGAATGTTTAATGCAACAGTTTGTTTCATCTCATTCATAAAAGATTTTCTCAAAGGCCAATGGGACCATTTGACAATTTTTTGTATAATTTACAGAAAAAAAATTAGTGGAGAGGGGAAAAAAACAAAAATCGAATCGAAAATCTAATATTTTTAGAAAAAAAAAACAGTCAATCAATCAATTTTTTTTTTCAAACTAAATTTCCCTATTTGAAATGAGTCAAAATCATCACATGAAGTGAAGACCTGATGCCTTGGACAGCAGCTGTCTGCAGGAGTGAGCTCTAACCATGGCTCTGCTCGGGTTAATTACAGAACAGGCTCAGTCTGAGGAGAGATGACATATTTCTCTAAACGGAGGTCTGTTATTTTTACAGCCAGCAGGGTGTAATGTCCTCTGGGTTTCCTCATGTTTTTCATTGACCAGAGGGATTGGGCTGTTCCTGGCGGGGATGATTCACATACGAGATCACCAAATTACCATCTCAGTGCCCCATTCACAGCTATGCACATTCACACTGGGAGGATGAAAATCTACTGCAGTGTTATGCTTATTTTGGTGATTTATTTACATGAGCTTAAAGGTATACTGTTTTATGAACTACTCTCTGTGGTGGTTAACTACTACTGCACCATAGCTGCCCCGGGGTAGAGAGAGACCAATGTGTGCCATCGACCCCCCAACCACCACCAATACAGTCTGAAAAAATGCTGTAAACAAAGAACGTTTTCAAAAATATAAATAATGATTTTTTTTTAAAATTTTTTTTTTTATCAATTTACAAAATGCAAAATGAGCGAACAAAAGAAAAAGCCAAAGTCATTAAGAACTCTCTTCAGCGTAAAGAAGAAGTAGTTGTGTTGGTGATGGTCGGGCCCCACAGACCCTGACCTCAACATCATGGAGTGAGTCTGGGATTAACATGAAGAGACAGAAGGATGTGAGGAAGCTCCATCCACACAAGATCTGGGTTTAGTTCTTCAACATGTTTGGAACAGCGACCAGCCCAGTTCCTTCACAAACTGTCTGCAAGTAAAACCTAGAAGAACTGATGCTCTTCTGAAGGCAAAGCTCACACCAAATACTGATTTGATTTAGATTTCTCTTTTATTCATTCACTGCATTTTGCTGATTGATGAAAATAAATGATTAACACTTCCAGTTTTGAAGGCATTCCTAGTTTACACCATTTTTTCCACACCTGCCTATAACTTTTGCACAGCACTGCAGATCACACAACAGATTCATAGTTGGCAATGACGTGTCTTGCCTAAGGACACAACAAACTGAGCCTCAAACCTCTGACCCTCGAGTGGATGGACAAGTGTGACCGTTTATAACTTTAATATAATATACTGACACTACATTACACTAAATAAAACTATTCTATTAACTAAAGACACATTTCTGCAAAGTGAATTAGTGTCAAAAAGTCTAAGAGTGAAAAAGAGTGAAACAAATGAATAAAAAATCTGTTATTTCCCAGTCCAAGAACTGTCTAATTTACATAGTGCAATTACGGTAAGTAAGTCTAAACACAATAACAGAGCAGCGAGGCCTTACAGTCAGACCCAAGGACACCCACTGCGTAATTATGTCTATTGTTGCTCCTTTCCGGTCCCCATGTTAAACCTCCATGAGCGCTGGGTTTCTTAGCTCCCATCTGATATCGAGTTGACAGCTTATCTCCATCTGTCTGCCCCAATGTACATAAACACGAATAGAGCACAATCACACTAAATCCAGCTACCAAAACATTACCAGGAATTTTAAACGCATTTCCCGAGTCCTTGTATCAGCTTTGAAAACGTTATAATCGCTTCTTGTCAACTATGGAGGCGGACAAAAAAAGTGTCACTATAAGAGAACAATAAACAAATTTGCCAGGGTCTTGAGTCTTCCCCCATGATTCAAGTCGTGGAGGACGTGTTTTCTTCTGCTCCGTGTTGTGTTAGCCGATAGCATCAGCGCTAACAGACACAATACGGGAGGCTCCTACAGGAAAAGCTGAGGAAAATACAGGAAGTCGACGTGTTTGTGAGGAGGGTACAGATTGTTGTCAGCTGTTACGGCATTTGTGAAGTTGGGGTCCTGTTTACTTTCTTTGAAACAGTAAAAATAGCCACTTGTTCTTATTTTGGGCTACGGATGAGTCACACAGGCAAACTAAATTCTGTATAGTGAACTACACGTTACCAAATGGAAAGGTAGTGACGCATATATGAAAAAAAAAAAAAAAAGTAAAAAGGAAATGTCTGAAATCTCAGTCACAGCTGCACTGGCACAGACTGATGGAAGTGTGCCCATAAATCTGCAGCTACAGCTTCTTTGACCAAATTAAAAACATAAATTCATGCAAGTTGGGATGGACACAATGGAATAATAAAATTGTTAATATATATCAGTTGCTGCAACAGATAAATAGCTAAATTTAGCTAGCATTTTAGTAGTTAGATTGTATTTAGAATCAGCCGTAGATGTATTATTCAACTGTCAAATCTTAATCTAGCACTAGGGATTTAACAATAACTAAAATGGTGATATCGTATCGTCAAAGGTCTCACAATAATATCGTGGACCATCACAATATATTCAATCACAAGTCTCTTTGCTTAAATGAATAGTTCTGATGCAAAAATAGCTAAAAAAAAAATCCTTTGCTCCGTTTCAGTGCAGACGACATGAAGAAATAACTGTTCTAAGCACTTTTACATCTTCATTCTTTGGATTAAATCTTGTGAAGGCATTTTTACAGGAAAAAGTAGCAGATTCACAGTTTTGTGAGCCTCCACAAAATATTGCAATAAATATCATACCGTGAGGTGTGTATCGTAAAAATATCGCACAGAGAGATTTGGATATCGTTACATCCCTAATGACGATAAATGTTGTACCAAAAGACTGATCAAAGCATTTTATAATGTCAGTCTTGTTATTATGTAGAATATTGTAATATCGTGAGCTTTCCCACGATATCGCAATAAATATTGTATCGTGAGGTTCATACATGACGATATTGTATCGTGAGACTTGGATATCGTTACACCCCTATGTAGTACTTCAAATTAACAAAAGTACCAGACAAATTACCCATAATGAACATGAATCACCCTAAATATTGTACCCACCTTTGATCTATTGCACAGAATGAAGTGGATATAGTATTTACGTGACAGTCCCCCTTAGTCATGCATCTGGGGACATTTCCAAAACTGAATGAGTGTTTGGGCGGGCAGTTTAGAGGCATTCACTTGACAATGTTATAAAAAATCTTCAGAAAACAAACCTCAATCATTCTCAAAACAATGACACATAACCACACACTTGCTCTTATAAACACACACTTTTCACTGCAGTGTCCCGTCGGCCAAACTCAAATTAGCCCTCTTCGTTCCAGGAATGCTCCCCAACTCTTAGCACGAAATTATGTCATCCGCCCCGTTTACCATCACCACGTGTTTGCTGCGGTCTGGAGGAGCTGTCTGTTTATGCCATTGGCCTCCCTGTAGATCCAAACGGAGCTATTTTGATTAATGTTAAAGTTGTAATTATATAGTATGTGGATGTTTGAGGACACAATGTTAAGCTCTGTCCCCACAGTGAAGCCCATTGTGCTGTTCTGGACACTTTGTTTTCTGTGCAAACAGCACACATATAAAAGGATAAAGGCTTAGACTAACTAAAACTAGGTCAGGTATTGTTTATGTGTGGTTATTAGGGGTGTAAGAAAAAATCTATTCAGTGATATATCGTGATACTTCATTGCACAATTCTCGAATCGATCCAAAATGCATCCAAATCGATTTTTAAAAATAATATTTTTCACAAAAATGTATTAGTTACATCACTGTTCTCCTGATAAAAAAAAAAATAATAATAATTATAGAGTGTTGTTCTAAAGGTGTAGCTGACTATATTATTAGAAGTAATTATTGATAAATCGCATTACATCATCCATTGTTTTAGTATTGGAATATATCGAATCGTGACATGCATATCATGACTTGTATTGTATCATGAGACGATGCACAACCCCACTGCTTCTATGTTGCTTTTTATTATGGGAGTATTTAAAGCCCTACCATGCAATTTTTCAGCAATAAACACTTTTTTTAAGTTTTGATGTGTTTATAGCACTGAAAAAATGTGCGTCCCAATTATGGGCTTGCATCTCCACAAACCTGACTCTTACTTGGCCTGGAGGAGGGCCGCCTCCACCTTCTCTTCATGGAAATGTTGTTCCTTTAGCTGGAATATTCCAGTTTAACCTTCTCTTAACATGGAAAAATTACACATGATGTGTCACCTCTAACAAGTTACACAGTGGAACCTTGTGAAGTTGGTTACACGTTACAAAAAAATCTTTAAAAAGTCCAACAACAGACTTGTTTGTGAAGTTGACTGGCAGCTAGCAAATACCTGCCATTTATGCTGCTGCATTAAAAAAATCAGTGGTAATTCCAAATGGCAGTACCTGGACTGAGCAAATCTGCAGGGACAAAACACATGAAGTCAGCAGCAGCGTCTCTCACTTCCTGGTCCTCGTCCTGCAGCAGCGTGACCAGACTCCTCCACAGAGAAACTGTTGTGTCTAAACCTGGAACATGCATGAAAAAAGGTAAATAATGAAAGAAATTACACAAATTACATATTATACACAATCTCTATCCATTGAAATTTAAGATCAGGGCCAAGAAATAGTAAATACAAGACCAAAAAGGGCAGTTATTGAATACAGTTTTACATATGTAGTGTAGTGTTCAATAACAATCCCAGATACAAAGGTCCCAAATCATGGCAAGTGAATAAATAATGCATTAAAGTGTAAAGCTGCTTTAAGCTCCTGGAAAGCCGATATACAAGACTATTGCATTCTTTTGTTATGTTTCCTAAGAATTTTATTTATCTTTATCTCCTCAAAAACATACTCCGAGTTGTGTTTTGTTTCATTCTCACATGTTTGAATGCTTTCAGATCTCAGCTTAAATATACAGGGTTTGTGTGGTAAACAAGTGTGATTGAAACCAAACACAACTTCAGATTTGTTTCTCCCTGGCTGAATTACTCCACAGTAATTGAGGATAATGTCTGTACTGAAGTTGGTTTGTGCATAGGGACGTACCCAGAGGCAGACGGGGGCTGGTGAGGACTGGAGCTGTGCACTGCACCAGGACTTTGGACACCATCATCTTGACCTCCACAGGCTGCTCCTCACTGCAGCAGGAGCACACCAGAGCGGCCCACTCAGAGAAACACGAGGAAGCACTACCGTCCTGATCACACACACGGAGGAAATTACACGATTAAAATAATAACATACTTTGCAGCTGATCTCATCCACATTCCTCGGGGGAGTGATGAGAACTGTAGGCACTGCTCTGTTAAGACACTAAGATGATTTTTACTGATAAACAAGTCACTCACACATAAAAATACAGTCACAAACCAGTTACTACCATTTGCCAACACTTTAAATCAACCTAAATCTATCAGAAAATGACTTAAAAGTAGTGAAATTATCTTGCAGCACGGACAGATAATTTTACTTGACAAGTTATCTTAAAATAAACTTTCTAGACTAGAATGAAGCAGCCTCAGAACCAGTAAGTAGATAATAAATCTGAAAAAAGATGAATAACCTGATATAATATATATTTAAATCTTGTCCAGATCATAAAAATGTGCAGTGCAGTTTGTCACTCTCACTTTTTTTCTGAAAATTAAACACCTAAACAGGATCTTAACCACTTATATTGATCACCTGTTCCTGAAAATCAAACATTCTTAAGACTTCTTGGATGTGTTTGCTAATGTGTGCATTGTGTCTCCATAATAACTGCTGAACATTACGCCATACACATACACGTAGAGAACACCCCCAGAGTGAAATATAAAATATTGTCGGCATATATAGTACTGTATTTGTGTCAGAAATGTAAGATTCTAATTTATATACATTTTCCTCTTCAATTTGCCAGATCTATTTATTTCTAGATATGTTAAAACCCAAAAGTGGTGCACTGCAAATTTCTCTGATCTCACCAAGATTTTAAAACTTAAATCAGGTTATTCATCTTGTTTAGGTTTATTATCTACTTACTGGTTCAGAGACTGCTTAATTAATAGTCTAGAGGTGGTTTATTTTAAGATAACTTGTCAAGTAAAATTATTTGTCATTGCTGCAAGATAATTTCACTACTTTAAGTCATTTTCTGATAGATTTAAGTGTTTATATCTTAAGCTTTTCTGCAGTGTAGCGTATTCATCAGCAGAAAAGTTACACAGAGCCCCTTTATGTCTTACAAAAAGAAAAAAAAAAAGAGTAAGAAATACATATCCTGTTGTGCTTTATGCTTAAAATAAATCACAGTCTCCTTGAACCAGATTGTCCTGCTACACCCTGCTGTGCTCTCATTCATGCTCAGGTCACCTGCAATGTCATCCTCAGTGAACAAAGAAAACTAAACACACTCCATTTAAAGCCAATGTTTACCTGAGGGTCAGAGGTCACGCGCTGAGCCACCAGCTGTGAGAGGAGAGTGAGGGCAGCACAGTGGAGCTCCACACTGCATCAGAAAGAAACAAAAAAACAGGGTAAAAATATAAAGATACGATTTCAGAATTTTGATTTGTGTCATTTTGGCATTGAATTTTTTTATTTACTTAGATTATTAGATCGGTTTAAAGATATTTCTCTCACATTACAAGCCATATGTTTTACGAATTACACTAAAGTCAAAACAAACCAACTACTTAATATTATTATTCAAACTTAAGTTGTGTTACAGCTTAATATTTAGTCACTTTCTGTATAGTATTGGCTGCTACTTTGCCCACGTCTCTCTTGCAAAAGATATTCCAAATCTCTATGGAGCTTTCTGGGTAAACATTAAACAAAGTAAGTACAGAACAGTGGGTGTGTATGGGGGGGAAGGGTAAAACAACAATTTTCAGAGCAATAGCATCTTGAATGCATGAATCACTCACTCAAAATACAGCCCAGAGCAGGTTTATGATGACGGAAAACTATTGTAAAATGTTACAAAGCAACCATTGTGCACACGATGTTTTGTGTTTGTATTGTTTTCTCTTACATATACTTTAAAAATGTAAGATATACAGTCCAGAAATACGATCAATATGGGTTTTAAGCTTTGGGCGCTGATTGAAAATTCCCCATTAACATTACTACACCCAACAAACCACAAAAGAAGTGTGCCGCTCCTCACCATGTCATTGCATCTGACAATAGGCTCAACGCTATTCACTCACATACAACAGGCAAAGACAGCCATCGGCAACCCAATCTGATCCCGCGCTGTCTCTAATCATAACCCTCC
The DNA here is from genome assembly GCA_030686955.1 of Odontamblyopus rebecca. NCBI lineage: Eukaryota > Metazoa > Chordata > Actinopteri > Gobiiformes > Gobiidae > Odontamblyopus > Odontamblyopus rebecca. The sequence continues at coordinate 30,343,858 of CM060662.1, forward strand.
GGTCTCTCCAAGAAGGAAAGACGATCCCGGGACCAGAGGTTGTGGCTGGGAGCGGGCTACGTGCTGGTGAAAGGCCTTTGTAACTCTACCCTGATGCGGGACGTTGGCTGTTGTTTTGGGGTGAGAACCGTGCAGTGGTGGCCCGTCGGAAAGGTGTGTGTCTGTCCATGTGTGGGAGTGAACGCACAAATACACAAGTGTAATGCAGTACGACACAAATCCGTTAGCGGTTTCAAATGCATGATTCAGAGTCTCATAATAGAAATGAGTTGAATCAGCAGGTGAATAACAGAGGGATTAATCTTAGTACTCCAGGTTATGTTTATAGTAAATAGAACTGAAAATCTACCAGTACTAGTGATGTAAGTCGGCGGTAATACATTCAAACCAAATAAATGGCTTCATTGAACGGTGTGTGACTCATAAGGCCACTGCAGGAAAGGAAATGTATAGTAAGAAACATAAGTATTAGTAGTAGTGTGCTTTGGTTTAGAAAATATTGGCAATCCCAGATCTGAAAAAATCCAAGTGAGTCTAGTAAAGGTGCATGGAGTTTAAAAACACAGTGGAGCCCTTCTTATACCACATGACATCACAAGGTGGAACAGTTTTCCGTTTGAGAGACGTAGTTTTTCATGACCTAAAGTGAATTTTCCACCCTACATGTGTACAATTCAGCATATTTTTAGGGCTAAATATGAAATGTTAACCCTTTCCACTCACCTTATGGTTTGGTTTGGTTTCACTGTCATCTCTTTTAAACAAAAGACCTTATTGTGTTTATTTATTTGTTTATTTAACCTTTATTTCATTTCATTCACAAGGGTGACCTGGCCAAGTGGTCAGCAGCACACGTCAAGAGCAGAAAACAACAATCATTTAAGATAAAAAAACAACAAGAAAGCAACAATCAGTTAAGATTTACACCAATTATGAAGGTAAAGTGCAATGGATGTAGAAAATATTTCAAAAGTGCAGTAGTTGTAACAGTCTAAAAAGATAAAGTGCAGTAGTTATAAAAAAGTCTAAAAAGATAAAGTGCAGTAGTTGTAACAGTCTAAAAAGATAAAGTGCAGTAGTTGTAAAAGTCTAAAAAGATAAAGTGCAGTAGTTGTAACAGTCTAAAAAGATAAAGTGCAGTAGTTGTAACAGTCTAAAAAGATAAAGTGCAGTAGTTGTAACAGTACAAAAAGATAAAGTGCAGTAGTTGTAACAGTCTAAAAAGATAAAGTGCAGTAGTTGTAACAGTCTAAAAAGATAAAGTGCAGTAGCTATAAACAATGGATGATAAAATGCAATAAAATCTGTTACAAAGAGCACTTTTGCAGCGACATGTTAAAAACACAGGCACTGGTGAATGGACGCTTTTTGTCAATTACATAACAAAGAACGAAAAGCTTTAAATGAGACAATTTCAGATATTTTCAATTCAGTCTGGAGGGGATTCAAAGGCTGAAGGAGCAGAGAAGCTAAAGGCCTGTTTTCCCAGTTCAGTCCGAACACGAGAAAGAAGAGAGTACATAGGTAAGGTGGAGCCTTGTCGATTTTCCTGTGGCTGGCGCATACATTCGGAAATAATCATAAGAGCCTAACGATAACTTAACAGAACGTTGTAGTTGCGTGAAAGAGATACTAAAATTCCATGACTTTTCCAAAATTTCCATGACCGTGGGAACCCTGTAAAGATGTGTGAATGAAAACCAAACACAACTCGAGGTATGTTTTAACAAGGAAGCCACATAATAACATCGATCAGAAAATAGCGTAATACGGGCCCTTTAAAAACATGTATGCGTTTCTGTACATTTTGGTGAATTATTAGGTTTTCATATTGAGGTCACATATTTATCTATCCATCAGGCCGGTCTTACGTCACACTTACTCAGACTATATTTCACAGTAAAACAGTTCTCAGGTCGCTGACGGAAACAGTGAGGAGGTGGGTTTGTAAAAAGGATCAGTTAGACCCAGGTGCAGCCGCTGACCCGGGACGTCCCCCTGCATGGACTGTGGCTCTGAATGAGGGGCGCACAGTGTACCCCATCCATCACAGGAAAAAAGAGAGAAACAGAGCGAGAGGAGGGAGAGAGGAGAGGAGGGGATGTTTGGACAGCAGGTGTGTACAGAAGGAAGCGGGTAGTGCTTTTCAGGTGACAGCAGCAGGAGTTGGATTTCTACTAATGCATTCTTTACAGACACTGACTTTTGGGCGTAAAGTTTGGAGCTTGTGTGGTGGTTAAAATCCTTAGGTGAGGGGTAAATAAAGAAAGTCAAAGCACACACATACAAGCGCATTCATTTATGACGAGTCCATTCAAATTCACTTGACTTGTACTGATGATTTAAAGGTCCTAAATTACACAAGATCGACTCTTGTGAGCTTTAAGACATGTTATAAAGTTGTTATCAAAAACATATCTGGAGTTGTGTTTAGTTTTACTCACATGTGTTTGACTAATGCTGCATTATTAGTCTGTCTACATCTCCAGAGCTCAAAATTCCTACCTTTTACCTTTAGTTCAGTCGAGATGGGAAATTCCAGGGCTGAAATCATCGGAAAAATTCTCGTGAAGGTGTGTGGAGTATAAAAACACAGTAAAGTAACCTGAATCGTGCAGGTTTTGTGTATTAAACATGTACGGATGAAACAAAACACAACTCCAGGTATGTTTTGATGAGGACACATTATAACAAAGGTCAGAAAATAGAGTGATACTGTATCTTAAGCACATAGGAACTGTCTCCACACATTAAACTGTATAAAACAGGGTATCTCCAGGTTTGACTACCCCAAACTTTCTTAAGACCTTTATAAGACCACTTAAAGGAAAATTAAGAGCAACATCGCATCCATTATGTGGGTGAAAAACACAAGATCCAATTCTAATAATGACCATTACTCACTGCTTTAAATAACAAAAACTACTTTCATTATAAAATCTCATTCAGAACTCATTTATAGTCGTCTGCATTGCCGTAAAATGGCCAAAAAATAATTTATAACATTCTAACAAGACAAACTAAGCTTTCACATTGTCTTGTCTCACATTGCACTGCAGCCCGGTGAGTTTACAAAAATTAGGCTAATGAAATTTAAGACCTTTGTGAAAAAAAATAAGGCGTTAATTTAGGAACATGAAATTTAAGACCTTTTTAAGACTTTTAAGCCCCCGTGGCTACACTGTATAATAATGAAGATACTGGAAACTTAACAAGTACTTTAGGTTCACTGTAAGTAAGACTTCATAAAAACCCTAATGCTTTACCCTATAGACTATTAAAAAAGCTGCATTACCAAAGAAAGTTAAAAATAAAAAATCTTGTGATACTGTCCACCCTTGGAAGTGTGAGTTATATATTGTAATGGTTTATCTAAAAACATGATTCAACTTTATAAATACACCACGTACACATTCAGCACCCATTCGTTCGCCCTTATCTAATCCTTTGTTGAGGGTACAGTCCTCAACAAACATCATGTTTTGGCATTAATACATCATAATTTGTTTGTACCTGAAATACATGAATACTTTATAGAATTTGTGTTATTCCCACTTTTGGAGCTACTCAGAGCCTTCTCGCTATTGAAACCAGTGTCGGGCATTGTGGATCATATTCGTTCTTGTGTTTTGGGTCTGACCTGTGCGCTGAGGTCTGGGCGAGGGCGAGCAGGTGTCTCTGGACCTCCTCCTGGGACATGAGCCGGACCCCGTCCTGCCAGAGGATGGGCCCAGAGGAGCAGAGTGAGGACAACACCTCCAGGACCTGAACAGACAGAATGTGCAAACAACAGAGAGAAACTGAACTTGTGTCTTATCAATTCACTGCACCTATTGATTTATTTTACATGAAACATCCAAATACTTTAGTGCAAATCTCAACTTTATCATACTACTTCAGAGTCTGATACAATTAGATTCATTTGGTTTGCAGTATTACTTTACTATAAAACAGTGGCGGCTGGTGAATAGAGGGCACAGGTGCAAGCACTCCATAACTTAACTTCGATTTAAAAAAATAAATAATAAATACATTATAAAGTTATTTTGTATTAGGCTATATGTTTAATATTTAGTTTAAAACTCAATGTGTATCTGCATAGACATTTTTATCATGTTAAATGTGCTCATATCGCTGTATTTGAGTCACGTGTTTTATTTGAGTGCGCACAGTCTCTGCGTCCCAATGGAGGTCTATGGAGCAGGCTGAAACATTCAGAAAATTTAACGTCATTACGTTGCTTTTGCCTGTTAGTTTGTATTGCAGCCTCTGAAATACGTTCTAGTGTGCACGGTGGGAATGGAGAACTACAGAGCTGTGTACTATGGCCGCTAGCTACTTTTGCCTAAACCGAAACAGGAGAGCGGGAGGAGAGACCTAAAGCATGGGACACACTGACACAGACGCACGCTGCCGCTGGCAGTCGTCGTCGCTGCCGGGGAACTTGGTGCCGCCGGCGGGGCACTCGCTGCCGGAGCTGGGGAAGCGTAAATGAATGAGCGACGGAGCCGCTCCGGTGTTCTGCCATGTGATGTAGGAGCGGTGCTGATGCCGGGATGTGACCGGAGCCTCATTTTGTCGGGCTGGTTGTGAGCAGTGTGTTACATTGTGTTGGGGTTGGGTTTGAGCAGGTGCATCAGGTTGTGCTGCTGCGTAAACTTTGCGCTTGGCTGTGCATTGTGCTCTACATAAAGTTCAGCCAATAGTGACTAAAATGTTATGAATTTGTTATAATTGTATATAGCCTACACATATATTTATAATACATATTTATAATTCTGACTTATGCGCCCCCCAAAAAATTATACCACCAGCCACCACTGGTATAATTTGACAATGGAATAAGGGTTAGAGACTGACAATACATATGGTATTTAATGTTGTTGTTTAATGTGTTTTTGCGTTTATGTTTGTATGTTTGTATTGTGATTTTAATGTATTCCTCATTCTATAAAGCACTTTGAATTAGTTTGTGTACGAATTGTGCTATACAAACAAACTTGCATAGATGTAACTTGGCCTGGTTTAGTTTCCATGATGATAAAAAGGCTTAAACACGTCGCACAAAGCAATAATATCTCCATGGAGAAAAGCAAGTGGAGGACCCCGAACCAGAAAAGTTACACAATGCACCTTTACGTTGTTAAAATATAACGGTATCCGTGAACCAGATTGCATAACTAAACCTACGTTAGGCTAGAATGTTATAGGCAAATTTGCACACAGACAGAACATAAACAGAACATGGGCAGAACATACAGAGAACATACAGAGAACATAGAGAGAACATGTGAACTTGTGTCTGTCAGTGGAGCTTTGGTGTCCCTTTGCAGCTGCCAAATACCCGCTTATTTTTACACCGGTCGGATCCTCCCATCGCACGCCCAAACCACGGGTACACAGCTGCCCAGGGCTCACTCAGATTCGCAGGACGTCCCACTGCTCAAGACGCTTTACGTTCAAATCCAAAGTGACAAGTGTGTCTAAGTACATTTTTATTATTTTACTGTAGTATTTTTAGTACTTTTATTAGTATATTTTAATGCTTCCTATTTATTGTTTATTAAAGGTCCTATATTACGCAAAATTGACTCTTTAAACCACGTTGTGTTTTGTTTCATTCACACATGCTTGAGTAACCCTTTATTATTCGTCTGTCTACATCTCAAAAGCACAAAAATGCTCTGTTCCACCTTGTGATGTCATGAAGTGGTAGTTTTCAAGTTAATTTTTTGTTCAGTAGAGATGGGCAATTCCAGGGCTGAAATTATCCAAATGATTTTAGTGAAGGTGTGTGGAGTTTAAAAAAAACAACAACAAAGCACCTGTATCACCTCATGACATCACAAGGTGGAACAGGGATTTCAGTTTGAGAGAAGAGCTCAGCCTAAGTACGCGGGGTTTGTGCGAGAAACATGAATAAATGAAACAAAACACACCTCCAGGTATTTTTGGAGGAGGTAACAAGATAACAAGGCTTAAAGCTCACAAGATTCAATTTTGCACAATATGTGAGGGTAATATGGGCCCTTTAATATTTACAGTGGACGTAATTTACCCGGGAAACTCTTTGGAAAGGTTTATAAAATGTGCTATATAGCTTAAGTGGACTGTACAAAAGATGTTGGAGAAGATAGTAAAACATTAGTTCTACTTATGAATAGGCAACGGCTTGATTAAGAGTGAGCTCAATGCCTGTAGTGTTCAATAAAAAAAAAAATCATCACTTAAACCTTATTTGTGTCTTTACTAAGGAAGTGAAAGCCTTTATCCTTAAAAACACAAAATATGAACATTTTAGAACCAAAATAACGAGGCTCACAGCAGCAGTTCTAGAGACAGGGATGACAATTTTCCAATGTAAAGTCAATTGGAAACGGAGTCGATGGAGCCAGAAGCGCTCCCATGAACACTTTCTATTTGGAACGTGGTGACTAGCAGGTTAGCTATGTCCATTTATATATACAGTAGGGTGAAAAAAACTGGGACATCTCTGTTTTTTTGGTGCATGGCAATAATAAAAATGTGAAACGAGTGCGTAATTAAGGAAAATTGTTATGCAGAGACCATTCATGACGAACATGAGTCAGTATAGCCACATTTTCTTTGTGTTTTGGTCATTTTTAAGCAGCTTTTTTGTATTTTACTGAAACAAATGACAATGTATGCTTCTCTTTACTGTTGGCAGGGATCAAATTGATCAAAATGATTGACACTTAGGACATTTCTTCTATAAAACTGGGACAAATCAGTGGTTTTGTATAAATCTGCTGGGACAGGGGACACAGGGCTCAAAACTGGGACTGTCCCGTGTAAAAAGGCACGTCTGGTCACCCTAATATACAGTCTATGAACATTTTCAAATTCATTACTGTGCCACTAGTAATTTTCCATCGTCACCGTCGTATATTCATAGGATATCACTGTACTTCCCCCTCTCATCTACTTCCTTTACCTGATAACTGCTCTGACACACTGGCCCCTGACTGAGCTTCGGGGGGAGAGCCCTGTTTCGTGCCCTCCTTTTAAAACACACATCCAGCCGTGCACATGTTGACATTCCTACAGCATCTCTCACTGATTATTATTTCTTTCAAGGCCTCAACCTGTTATTATAGCTTTAAAATAAGGCAGGCTTTATGGGACGGGTGAGGGAGGGCTGAGGGGGTTGGGGGTGCTACACGCAGGTATAAACACTGGTGTGTGCGTGACTGTGTATTTGAGCAGGGGGGCAGTAAAAAGGCGAGGTGTAGAAGAGAAGCCCCTCTAGTGTCTCGTGTGTGGATAGTGTGACCCTGTTAAACCCAATACAATAATCATTGGTTTGGCCCAGGCCTGTAAACTGGAACATAAAAACATTTGGTTCAAACACAGAGGAGAGCAGACGCACTTAGGGATCTGCACTGTTTTCCCTGGACGTCTTTCTTTATTACTGAAGACTTTTTGCCTCTCTTTAAGTTTGTATAAAATATATTTTCATAGGTCATAAGGTTTCTAGGATTTCCTTAAAATCAGAAGTTGTAAACTGCCAAATCATTTTCTGCCAAATGAATACTTAAAGAGCCCGTGTTACGCTATTTTCTGATCTGTTATAATGTTATTTCCTCAGCACAGACATACCTGAGCTCAAACTGAAAACCTTCCTTCCCAATTTGTGATGTCATGTGGTAATACAGGAAGTGCTCCACCGTGTTTTTAAACTCCATACACCTTCACTAAAATCATTTGGCTTATTTCAGCCCTGGCGTTGCCCATCTCAACTAAAGAAAAGGTAAAAGTAGCTCTGCCAACCGACCACCATGTGTGAATGAAACAAAAAACAATGACTCTGGGTATGTTTTTTATGAGGTAACGTTTTAACATGGCTAAAAGCTCATGAGATTCGATTTTGTTGTACTGAGTAATGCCATAATAGCTCTTTTTAAAAATGCTGAATTGCTCCTGACAGGCTGCCCTAATGTTGCAGGATTTGTCAAAGGCAGAAATGTTATCGCTAGAAGATTAATACACCTCAACTTAAAACCCTTTCAACAAAACTTTACAAATACTTCTTTCCTGTTATCATCATCTCGTCTTGTTTGTGGCCATATCGGTTTGTCAAAGCCTGATCTCGTCATATCTCAGAAGCTCAGCAGGGCCGGGCCTGGTCAGTACTTGGATGGGAGACCACTGGGAAAATCAGGTGCCACAGTGAGGTGCCAGTCACAAAAATAGTCGTTGTGGTGTCCTTAGGCAAGACACTTCACCCACATTGCCTGATCTGTAAATAATGCTCTGGAAAGTGTCTTTGTGACATATGTCTGTGAAAAATGTTATACAAATAAACACTTGCTTACTTACTTGTGTTATTACAGAGACACGGGATTTGTGTAATAGATGTAAAAGGAAAGCAAAATTAACAGATAATTAAAACAAATTATAACTTCTGCTAAAATCTAAACTGAAGTTAGGTTGAGTTGCCATTAAAGTTGTAGACAAGTGCACGATTTCACCAGTGACCCAGCTGCTCATTTAGACTTAGACAAACTTTATTGATCCATAAGGGAAATTATTTGGCCTATTATTTGGACAATTATTTCACTGTTAATCATGGACTTTTGGTGGACACATTTACAGTGTTCTCCATCAATCTCAGAGTGCCCTGCCAGGCTCCTGTCAAAAGTCGGTTAGCAGCTCTATATACTTTAATTTCCCAAGTTTTCACCACCTCAGGACCACCTCAGAAATATTTGGCTTTCTAAGTACTGCAACTGAGCCTACACTTGGTCTACACACACACAAAGAAAGAGTACATAATTAATGGCACTAAACCAGAACTAATTAACAAAAATAAAACAAATGAGACATGAATCCAGACTAAACCACCACTAACTGGAAATTAACCAAACTGAAACTAGACTAAACCAGGACAAAACTCAAGAAAAGTAATATAGCAGAATAAAGAAAGGCATAACAAGTCAAAACTAGGACCATACGAGGACTAACCTTCGAAAATACAAGGTCTGAACGAGGACAAAACCAAGTCTGCAGTGAGTTTAAACAGGGGCTACACCAGGACTAAACCAGAAGTGAATTAGGTCTAAACCAGGACTAAACTTGGACTGAACAGAATCCATAAAAACCCACATCATTTCTGACACAGCTGGTCGGAGCGCCTCTGCTGACTCTTGCCTTTTTACAATGTGTTTTAATGAGCTGCCGTCCCGCGACACACTGGTCTGCCCACATACTCAAATATACAGGAAAACAAGCCAAGTCAGGCGTGGACGAGTACAAGAGCCGCGCTGTAACATGCAAATAAACGTGACGCCCACCCACAGCGAACACACACACAACACACACACACGTACACACACACACTATACAAACAAAACAATGTAAAGTCTCACTCCAGGTCTCTGCTGCGAGCTTTGGGTCCTGCTGAGACACTGGTATTTACAGGGAGGGGGCCGCCGCAGTGAAAGTGTAAATTAGTCCAGATTGAAGTTTTCATTAGGAATAGTTGGGAGCACAAGTGAGTGATTTGTTTATTTAACATTGAAGCACTGGAGTTTTTTGCAGGATATAAATTTGGCCTTAACATATTAAGCTAATACAACGATGTGTGAACAGTAGAGCTGCGTCACTGAAAAGGGATTGCCAATTATCAATCTATCAATCAACCAGTGAAATAACTTTATTCATCTATTGGGAGAAGAGGCAAAGACGAATCTGTAGCATCTCAGTTTTGATACAGATTTTAATCCGTTGTCTTTGGGGGGAAAAGTGTGTGTGTTTTTTTAACAATACACAGTGCTTAAACTTATTATACCACCACCTAGTATAACGTGTTTGTCACTGCTGCCATACATAATTTAACAGTATTTCTGTTTACCAAAATATCTTTTTAAGATTCTATAATGGTTAATCCGCCAGTATATGCAAGATCTTTTTATCAAAATTATATCTTTAATACATTTTGAAGTTTAATGTTTCCAAAACTCTCTTCCAAAACTTCCAAAACTCTCATCCAAAGCAAGTCTCTGGGAACAGCTGAAACTATTTGAAACTCAATAACAAAAGAGACTTTGCAAAACGACATAAAATCAAAGCAGCAAGAATGCAGCTGTTATCTGCACATTTTTGGCTATTATTTGACTATTTTGTTTATCCAATTGGTCATTTTCTTAATGAATAACAATGAAATTGTTAATTTGAAACAAGTTTTCGCTATACTATGAAGTTTTATTTATGTTTTCTTGTTTTCATGGCAGGTGGTCTAATACATTTGTTAAGCACTGTATTAAGGTATGAAAATCTATAATAAAATACACATTCTGTCCATATAATCCAGCCCTAGTAGGTAGAAGGTGGTTATACTCAAACAAAAATGGCATCAAGAGTGTCACAATATTAAACATATGAGAAATGAATGAAAAAGAGCAGAAAGATGAGTAATCTTATGTTATTTGCCCCATTTTCCAGATAATACTTTAACACTGATACTGTTACTACAAAACAACAAAAACCTATTGCAGCCACTTGCGCAGGGCGGACGACAGACACAGATTTCACAGAACTGCCTTGTGCTGCCTTGGTAGTTTTCCTATAAATATTGGAATAGTTTGTGATGTTTGCACCCAATAAATATATCCACAATCCCTCTGTACCCGCAATCTCAGGTTTGAAGTTGTGTTTCCATTTCCATAAAGTATTTCTCCATCAACAGAATCCATAAACAAAAAACACTGGAGCAAAACTGTGACGTAGGCGTTTGACCTAGACAGCTACAACCACTCAGTTACCAGCCAGGAAAGTTACACAGAACGCCTTAAAAAGATCTACAGATCTAGTCAGACCCACTGCTGCTCTCCCAGAATGCTTTGGTGCAGCCCAGGGTGAACTATGGTAAATGCTGTGTCCTTGGAGCAGATCGGACACTCATTTAACAGGGTTTTAACTGACTGTCCCATAAAGCAGCGGCTAGAGGAGGCTTACTGAGTCATACCAGTCTGTGTAAAGGAGGAGTCCCTTCACTTCACTTAGGCTCAAAAATACTATCACTTTCTGTAATCGACGACATGTCAGAGGAAGATTTCTTTTAAATTTGACTTTTTTGTGTTAAATGGCAGTGCTTAAAAATATCCCTTGCTTATATTCATAAAATTAATGTTGAAATCCACTGTTTTAGTGCTGTCAATCGATTAAAATATTTAATCACGATTAATCTCATGAATGTCACAATTAACTCACGATTAATTGCAAAGTAATCGCACATTTTTGTCCCTTGAATAATCATTTTAATACTCTTATCAACATAGAAAAGTGCAAATGTTGTTTTGTGCAAATGTTTTTTTATTGCGACCATGTTTGTTGCCCCAACGCTGCTGTACTGAGGGCGATGATGCATCACACGCCGCTGTTTGTTTACATGTGCCGCAGCAGAGCTAAGAGCTTTTAGTGGAGAAAATAAGTCCACCGGCAGAAGTATCTATTAAATATAGAGACAGATATGAGTCCTGCTCCGATATGTGCTTGTCCATGAGTTTATGCATATAACAACAGTTCGGAGCAGTGAGAACAGCCGGAGACGAGAGGCTGCAAAACTTCTGTCTCTGTCACAGTCCTTATTGAAAGTAACCGCAGATTCGCAGACTTTATTTCGTGTTTTCCTTGTAAGAATAACATCAGCGCACCTTGCAGGGCTTCTCAGTTTCGATTTCAGTTGTTTTGCTTCCTGTTTAAACCCGCATCCTGTGGTTTTTCTAACGTTACAGCAGTGGCCATAACTTATGAAAAAACAATTAAAAAATGAGCGTGTAAAAATTGTTTTGCATTAACCCGTAAATAATGAGATATTTTTGACAGCACTAATTTGTTTGTTATAAAGGAAAATAAAACAGAACAGAAAATTGTTCTTGATAAACACAAGGGAGAAAGATTCTTAGTTATTTTAACAACGATTCACAATACATTTTTGTCATATATTGCCCATTCCTGATTCAAGTTTATGTTGTGTTCTGTTACTTTTATTTAGCCTTATTTTGTATTGTATTATAAGTAATGAAGCGCTTCTAAACGGCAGAAATTCACTTGTTAAAAATATTTAACTAATACAGTATGTTTTCGTTCCATGCTGAATATATTTTTCATATGTTGCTGCTCAAATTTGTGCTGAAAACCCGGATGTCCCGGAGGTTCATTGGCTCCACACTCGTTAGCGCGCCCTCGGCCCGGCGCTCTTATGTGTGAGTTTAACAGAGTGAGGGAACCAGCTCAGTGCCAGTAAGTTTGGCGTTCCCCCTCAGCCCGATTACGCTCTCACGCAAGTCTCTGCAAGATGGAGGTTTCATCAATTAGTGGTTCACAGAAACAAGGAAAACAGATACAAGTGTGTTTGGAAATGTGGCTCTAATGAACTGGAGTAATCTGCGAGCTCAGCACTTCTGACAGAAACGCACAAGGACTGACAGTTTTCTGATGCAAATCCACAAATTATAGCAGTCCAAACATGCAATCACCGGTACACTTGACTAAGAAAATGTATAGAAAATGAAAATGTATAGGGTTCGACTGAGCAAAAAGCAGTTGTGGTTTACATTAAAATGTCCGATGATCTAACAGAGGGCGTAACATTTCAACAGATAAGGATATAAAAAGCTCTTCGTCATGTTGCCTAAACTGAGGAGGAGGAGCATTGGATTAGGGTAGGGGTGGGCGATATCTCGATATTTAAAATATATCGAGATATTTTTGAAACTCGATATGAATTCTGACATATCGATATATCGCTATAATGCTTACGTTTACTTCTGGTTTCGCCGCTCGCTTGTTTTGCCTTCTCTGTGCTGCGCTGCCTCCGCCTCCTGCTTATATCCCCTGAGCTCCTCCGCGGAGCCCGGACCTGGCCGCAGACTAAACCAGAACTAGGACTAAACCAGGACTAAACTCAGCCGCGGAGCCTGGAGCTGGCCGCGGACTAAACCAGAACTAGAACTAAACCAGGACTAAACTCGGCCGCGGAGCCTGGGGCTGGCCGCGGACTAAACCAGAACTAGGACTAAACCAGGACTAAACTCGGCCGCGGAGCCTGGGGCTCGGTCGCGGACTAAACCAAGACAAGGACTAGGGCTCTACAGTGCGCCCATTTCACTTGCATTTGCGAGCAAATATTTCGTCGTGCGGACGTGAAAAACAAAACAGGCGCATCTGGGCAAGAGCTTCTGCAGCACAATAAGGAGCTGCGCACAGACGTAACATGACGAGTTAAACTTTCTAAATGCACGTGTCAGCGCGAGCGCAACCACGTGACACCTCCGACCGCACACAAGCCCAGCGTGCGAGCTCCGCGTGTGGCCGATGTCACTCACGAACAAACTCCGCTTCAAAACTCCGCGCCCCTTACACGAGGAGCGCCCGCGGCAGGACCCACACCTGTCCCACCGCTCATTACACCCCCACGCCTGGACTTCCTCCTCCGCTAAAGCTTTGGCATTTGTCTTGGTCTTGTCTCGGACTCGAGCGCATTTGGACTCGGTCTTGTCATGGACTCAAGGTCTGAATACTGAGTGCGGTCATTTTTCATTAAGGCCGCTGCTGTCGCCAATAAACTCATCCCGGTGTGTGAAGGTGTGCGGGACTTCTCTCTGCAGCCTGTGCCAAATGCCAAATAAATCTGTTTGTCACATTGTGCGTTTGATTTGGTAAATGTGCAGAGACTAAATACCACTTTAAAACAAGAGAATGTAACTCCAGTTTGGAATTTGAAAATACAGGTTTAAAAATCCTACACACTTTATTCACTTTGAAGCAGTTCTGTGTAAAGTGCCAGTGGAAGTTCTCTTAAAGAAGAGGTTCTTAAACTGTGGGTGAGGGTCCAAAAAGGGGTGTTTAAGTGCAGTACTAAATTAATATTAATGAGATAAGTTTTTTAATTTATTTTTGCAGTAGTTTGGGGGCTATATTTTTCCTGTAAAGATATCGAGATATATATCGTATATCGAGATATACCAAAATATATCGAGATATATTTTTTGATCCATATCGCCCAGCCCTAGATTAGGGTCTAATGTAGTAACTGTTTTTAACCACATTTTTGCAACTGGATCAAGTTGAAACTGTAATTTTCAATATTGTGTCAACTTTGTGAGAACAGTGAGACTTCAGATGAGCAGCATACAGAAAATAAAACCTACACAAACTTGTCCTTACACTAAAATATCAGTCTTAAGGGTTAATTTTGCCAGAAGAAAGGGTGTGCATTACCTTGAGTCTGACGATACGATACATATCATGATATCCATGTCACAACTTAATATATCACGATTTATCCCAATACTAAAACGTCAGATGATATACTGCAATTTCTCAATAATTACTTCTAATAATATTGTCAACTACACCTTCACGAGAGCAAAAGTGTATGAAATATAATTTATTACCGTTTTTAACCCCTTAACACAGTGTCACAAATATGTGACAAACCATTTACATCAAGATATAAGCTGAAATAGCATTTACATTCCCCAGTGCCAGTTTGTGCAGATGCAGAACCTTCCGAGAAACTTCTGGCAAGCTCTTGTTTCTAGCTGTCGCAAATTTGCAACATACTTAAATTTATATAATTTTTTTTTGCTATAATCAAATGAATCATCTCTTAATTTACCACCTACTTAAAGGCAAAAACACACAAAACATTTTTTTTTTACATACACCTATATAAATTCAGGCGTTAAGGGGTTTTAAATAATGAGAACAGTGAATGTAACTAAAGAATTTTTGTGAAAAATATTTTTAAAAATCGATTCGGATGTATTCTGAGTAGATTCGAGAAGCAATAAAGTATCACAATATATCATTGAATCGATTTTTTCTTATACCTCTACTGCCTCCTGCACGTTATCTCTGAGGTTTTTTATTACGCTTAGAAATTTCCACAATATGGCATTAATCGTGTCAATTTCGGTGAAGATGAGTTGGCAGGACCACCAGGCCACGTTACAAGTCAGATCAGCGGAAAAGCGACTCCACTAACAGTAAGAATCCTTGTTATTAAAGTGAACTTCTGCAATAAAACATAGCTGTACTTATAAATTCACGATAAATATATTTAATGTCACACTCCAGGCAGCGCAATAACATCTTCAGTGAAACCCCCAATCAGAAAAGTTACGTAGTGCACCTTTAAATTCCGCTTTCCTTTCGTATGATTTCATTTGATTCTCTTTGTGACTGGGCCAAGATCAAGTCCAAACTCACAGTGTTTTTACAACAGTTGCTATGATGTTTGTGTAACGTGAAAACAAAGTGTTGTCCTGGCATCAACACGAAATGACCCTGAAACTGTGAAAACCTTTATTTTTAACTCCCGAAGAGGAAAGTGGGTCCACAAAACAACCTCTTTTGTCCAGTGTTTCTTCTTTACCAAATAAACAAGTGGTGACTCTGAGAACGGCCGATGTTTGAAATCACCGTAAATACAACAGGTGTATGTAAATTTGTGAGTATGTATTTGGTGAAGGGTCTTTTCTCTGTAAACACACACAGACGCTTAGGAGGGGGCAGTGTGTGTGGTCCCACCTTGGACAGACAATGGGGGTGTGTCTCGTGAAAGGCCAGGGTCGTCAGGTGACTCAGGGTGGTCTGGTCCTGCCATTCTGCGCCCCTGTCAGTGTCCCTGTCAGTGTCCCTGTCCCGCTGGAGGTGCTTCAGGAGGGCGTCTAGAGCCAACGCACGAGCCTAAGGATGGGAAAAGAGGCCAGATCAAAACTTAACGCAAAAAAGTCAATCAATACAGTTAAATTTAAAAGAAAAATGCAAATCTTTAAAATTACAAACATAAAAAAGTGTAATTTGGAAAGCACTTTGATCACCGTGGTATTTTAAAGGGGTCTATTAATTAAGATTAATGGATTGATGTTACTACTTTACATAAAACAATCCATTTTTATCGCATTTGAACCAAGTATATTCATTCATTAGTATTTTACATGTATTTTTCAAGTTTGAAATCAATAAATATTCAATATCCAAATCATAAATGTGTAATTTATTCAAATCTAGTGAGATTTTATATTTTATTACTTATTTTTCTATTTTCTTTGGACTTCTGCATGTACATTTATATAATTATGTCTTATTTCACACTTGTCTCTTCCTCTTTTTGCTACTTAATTAGAATTTATTATTATTTATATTTTTTACTCTTTGTTATTATATTATATTATATTATATTGTGATGTGTGAGCTACTGTGTCCAAATCATTTCCCATGTGGATCAATAAAGTTTGTCTAAGTCTCAGTCTAAAAGTGAAAAAAGTGAATCTTTCTCTTTTTCTCTTTTAACCATCTAATGTTATTTTATCAGTTATATCAGTGCAAAAGGTCTTTGACTCTTCTGGAGATGGTTTAGTTTATTCAAAATAGGTTTCAAAAATGTGTCATCTGAAAACCTCGTCCACTGATTGTGCTTGAAACTGTGGCATGGACCGACTGTACCTCGTAGCTGGTGGAGCTCAGTAGGTGCTGTAATAGTCGGGGTGCTTGCCGGGCGTCCCAAAGCTGTGGGTGCTCCACACTGGCACTGAGGGCGACCCGGGACAGGCTCAGGAGGCACTGAGTGGAGCCTGGAGCAGGGACGACCACACAGGGTCCAGGGATGAACAGCTCTGAAGCCAAGAGGATGGAGAGCACTTCCTGTCGTAATTCGCTCACCTCACAATCTGGAAAAGAGACAGAAAAGTGATGTATAGATAATTGCTGCTATAATTAAATGTCCTCTATTCACTTCAATAATATATAAATATATGTGTGTGGACGGTAAATTCAGAGAGAAGTATGTATTTCTTAGGATCCTGTACTGAATAGTGTGAATGTTGACTGTCTGTTGTGTTTGTCTTTTGTTTTCTTTTGATTTTTTCTTTCTTTTTTTTCTGTAAATGCTATTTTTGTTAATGTATTTAAGACACCCTCGCAAACGAAATGTTACATCTCAAGGGGCTTCTTATAAATAAATAAATATTACACGAAATTGACTTTTGAGCTTTAAGCCATGTTATAATGTTGTCACCTCCTAAAAACATACCTAGAGTTGTGTTTTGTTTCATTCACACATTTTTAAGTACCGTAATCCTTTATTATTAGTCTGTCTGCATCTCCAAAACTCAAAATGCTCTGTTCCACCTTGTGATGTCATGAATGGGCAGTTTTCAAGTTCCAGGACTGAAATTATATCCATATGATATGATTTTAGTGAAATATATGAAGTTTAAAAACACACTGTAGCACTTCCTGTATTAGCTCATGAGCATCACAAGGTGGACTGTTTTTAGTCTGAGACCATTTTTGTCTTTCATTGTTTTTGTTATTTTGAAGTTTATTTTATTTTATTGTTAAATAAAAAAGATATACATATTTATATGACCAAAAAACAAAGATGGTTACTTTCCAATATCTGAGCACAATATTCTATAGGACACATACAGTAGAGCAATTTTTTGCAAGATTTTGCAACTTTTTCTTGTTCATGGTGTCAGTAATCACTAGGGATGTAACAATAACGGCAATATGATCCTTTGCTCCGTTTCAGTGGATACAACATGAAGAAATAACTGTTCTAAGCATTTTTACATCTTCATTCTTTGGATTAAGTCTTATGAAGGCATTTTTAGAGGAAAAAGTAGCAGATTCACAGTTTTGCCTCCACAAAATATTGCAATAAATATGTTACCGTGAGATGTTTATGGTGAAAATATCGTACAGAGAGATTTGGATATTGTTCCATCCCTAATGACAATAAATGTTGTACCAAATGACTGGGCAAAGCATTTTATAATGTCAGGCTTGTTATTATGTAGAATATCATAATATCATGAGCCTCCCCACCAATCATGAGCTTTCCCACAATATCGCAATAAATATCGTACCGTGAGACTTGAATATCGTTATACCCCTAATAATCACTGACCTAATTCTCAAAGTTTCTTCTTAAAATAATCTTAACACTAAACTTTGATACTGTCATTTCTAGAAAGGGGCTGGGGCAGGTCGCTTACACAGCTAATTAAATCTGTATCCCAGTTTAGCCAAAAGTAATATTATTTTATTATCCTGCTTACATCACTGCTGACATTTTAAATGCCAGAGGAAAAACACATTCAAGTGTCTTCCCCAGTGGACATTCACACAAGCCCTAAACAGGCAAATATTACAGCTGCTATTTAGGTCGATAAAACACTGGAAACATTAGGCTAAAATACACAGTTTAACTACTTAAATACAAACAGCTTAGTGTTCATTATAAGGATACAATAATCGTGTGAGAAATTAAATACTGAAATAAAATAAATCAGAAAGTGCAACATATTAATTAGAATCAACAAATTAAATAAAGTTTTATGAGGATTAGACATTAAAATTATATAATGTCTCGTATTAGTTTCAACATTGTATATTTAAAGTCCTTATTTAGTTGTTTTGACATTTTAGCCAAGGATCTGTTTAAATGATGTTTTTCGATCCATTTATGAGCTACCGGTAAATGTATTCTGCCTTGTGTGTGTATGTGTGTGTTGACTGATGTATTTATTTTTATTTTGTTATATCTGTCCAGTGACAAAGGCCTTACGTTTCAGATTTCTCATGGTTATTTCTGTTTGGACCCATCTTAGTCCTGGTTTAAACTTGATATACCGGTACTAGTAGACCTGCTCTAGACCATAGAGACATGGTTTAGTCCTGATCACAACTGCGTCTGGTTCAGTTTTAAGAGTTTTTGTGCTGCTGTTTTGTTTTATTTCTACTACTTAGCTAATAGTGTATGAGTGTGAGTGCTGTCTGCATCCAGTTATAAAGCGTTTTATCATTTGAAAACCAAGTAAAATGAGGAAATGTGCTGTATGTTAGTGTGTAGGTAGTAAAAAAGCACTTATAAGCTCATCGTGGTGAACATTTAAGAGGCTAGGAATGCGCTAGGAATAATTTTGGACCACTGCAAACCATTTAAAGTGAACTAATCCTGCTTTTCGGATTTTTTAAGACAGTAAAAAATCAGGTACAGCGCCTTTAAGTCCTGTTTTCTGCTGATTTGACCTGATTTAGTCCAGTTGCTAGTCGGAAATCTAAACCCTTTCTCAAATGTTCCCCTTAAAACACAGCTCCTCCTCTTCGCTGCACCACTCCAGAACTCAGATCCAAGTTTGACAGCCAGCTCAATTAGCTTTACACCATATGCCCACAAACACACACACACACACACTCATTTAGAAGATCTTATGAAACTTTACGCAACTCAATCTGGCCCCTGACTTGACAAAGGAGCGGGAAGCAGCGCATTCCTCCAGAGATGGGCCAAGTTACTGTGCAACCTGATCCTCAAAGGGGGGTCCGGGGGCCAAATAAGCATGGCATAATGGTTATAATAGGGGCAGGGGCGCAGTAATGACACCGTGATGAGGGGGCGGTCCCGAGCGGGAGAATGGGAGCGTGTCAAACTGAAAACGTCTGTGTGTCATGGTGCGCGGACATGAACAACCCCATGCTGTGTGAAAAATGTTTACATCTTGCGGGAGTTTTTTGAAGACAGCGCGTTGTGATTAAAGTTAAAGTACACTGCAAGTCAAAAGTTTAGACACACTTTTTCAATTTCGTGTTTTTCTCCTTGGTTAGTACTTACATGGTAGATTCTGGTTGAGGGCATCAAAACTATGAACACTGTGAATTTAAAAGGGGGAAAAAATATAATATAGCCTATAAAAAAAGTGCAATTTTTCAGATTTTTTAATTTGTGATGTGATTTGTTAATAGGATTTTGATAAAAGTTCATATTTTCAAGGTTCTGTATTACGTAAAGTTGACTCTTGTGAGCTTTAAATCCTGTTATAATGTTACCTCTTCAAAAACATACCAGGAGTTGTGTTTTGTTTCATTCACACCCTTTATTATTAGTCTGTCTACATCTCCAAAACTCAAAATGCTCTGTTCCACCTTGTGATGTCATGAGACCATTTACCTTTTTGTGGTGTCACTGAAATAAATATGTGGGAGCTTCAAAGAGCTGCAGTGCGGATCTCTTTCCTTTTTTCTACAGTTTTTGTTTTGTACCCAGCACGTAGTCACAATTTTTGTTGGATGTGCATGTCTCTATCTACCGGTACCTTTTACCTTCAGATCAGAAGAGACTGGCAACTGCAGGGTTGAAATTAACCTAGTGAAGGTGTATGGAGTTTAAAAACACAGTGGAGCCCTTCCTGTATTACTCATCGGGGGAATATAATGTTTTCTGTTTGAGAGAAGCCTAAATATGCAGTGTTTGTGAGTTAAACATATGTGAAAGAAACAAAACACAACTCCAGGTGTGTTTGTGTTGGGGAAACAGTTTAACACACATCAGAAAATAAATATGGGCCTTTTAAACATGTCCTGAGGAACTAGGTAAAGTAAGGTAACTTATTTCTATAGCGCTTTTCACAGACACATGTCCCCAAAGACGCTTTACGCAGCATTATTAAAAGAGCATTCTTCATTCACTCCAGACCCTGTGGTGGTAAACTACTGCTGAAGCCACAGCTGCCCTGGGGCAAACTGACGAAAGTGCGGCTCCAATCCAATCGGCGCCATCGGCCCCTCCGACCACCACCAACACTCACACACACACCATTTTCACACCTATAGTGCATGTTTTGGGTTGATGGGGGAAAGTGCCCAGAGGAAACCCATCCAGAACATGCAAACTCCACACAGAAAGGCCCTGGGCGCCCTGGGGATCGAACCCAGAACCTTCCTGCTGTGAGGCGTGAGTGCTAGCAACTCGGCACAGTGACAAAAGACTTGCAATGTGAACTGACAATAATACCAGAAGAGTATTTTGTTGTTTGTGGAGGAAAATAAGACCCTTCAGAAAGTGGGGCGTTCGATTGTTGTTACCCTTGCAGCCCTAGAATGCAGTTAATGCAGTTAAAGTGTGAAACAACACAAAATATGTTTTATATTTTAGATTCCTCAATAGCCATCTTTGACCACTGCTTGGCTTTCCACGATCGAACACAGACAAGATAAATCACGAAGCTCATTGAGTGAAGGCCAAGGTTTCGCAGCGCTGTCAACAAAGCGACGGGTGGGCGCTTTGAAGAGTGTGATTCTAAAATATAAAACATATTTAGAGTTATTTTTCATTTTTCTTTCACACAGAGTAAAGCCATCGATCTTTCTATGTAGGGAAAAACAGTTTGAAAGATAAATCAGACAACAAAAACACATGAGTAAGAGTCTAACAGTTCGACCTTGTTATAGGTTGTATAATTTTCTTTAACCTCAAACAGACCACAGATTTAACCTGGGTCTTTCTTCCTTTGTATTCGACGGTGCCACTGGTTAGTTTTACAGTCCGTCGCCATAGTTACAGGCTTTAGTTAAAAATCAGAAACCACAAAATAACAAAGACATCAATGGACAACTATAATAAAATGTCATTAGGTTCAGTTTTGGCTTTAACCATTAATTTAGCTCAGTGGACAACAGAGTATTGTTGAATATATAGGCCAATTAAAAACATGGAGGACCACAAGAAAGACCCGTTTATAACCGGCATTTACTCGGGACCACCGCACTTCAGCCAATCATGAGGCATCAAAGTCAACTGTGTAACAAAGGTATACAAAATAACCATTACTGTATATTTGTACGTGTATAATTAGGGAGTTTGTAGAATTTATAGTGTAGTAAAAGCGTTAGGGGTGAAGCACTAAGATCTTGTAGTTGATGTAAGGCTATAGAAATATTAGAGTTTTATTCCCAGTGAAGACTTTTGGATTTATTGGATATAGAAGATACATGAAAACTGTGTTACATTTATTTAACTTGAATTTGAGATAGTTACAAAATTGTTAAGTTTCAACTTCTGCAACTGCAGCAACTATTACTAAAAACTACTACAACTGCAACTTTTACTGCTGTGGTGGCTGAGTGGCTAGCACTCATGCCTCACAGCAAGAAGGTTACGGGTTCGATCCCCGGGTCCCCCGGGCCTTTCTGTGTGGAGTTTGCATGTTCTCCCCGTGTCTGGCTGGGTTTCCTCCGGGTGCTCCGGTTTCCCCCGTCAACCCAAAACATGCACTGTAGGTGTGAAAGTTGTGTGAGTGAGTGTTGGTGGTGGTCGGAGGGACCGTTGGCGCCTGTTGGTTTGGCAGCCGCGCCTCCGTCAGTCTGTCCCAGGGCAACTGTGGCTACAACAGTAGTTTACCACCACCGGGTATGGAGTGAATGAAGAATGCTCTGTAAATAATCCTCTGTAAAGTGTCTTTGTGACATCTGTATGTGAAAAGCGCTATATAAATAAACACTTACTTACTTACTTGTACTTTTCACTCAGTAATACACTGCTTGGCCAAAAAAAAAAGTCGGCACCTGGATAAGCAAATAGGTCCGAGGTTGCTGCAGTTGGTCAGGTCCAGGTTCAGCAGCAGTGTGAGCTCAAAGAATGAGGTCAGCTGAACCTAAATATACTGAAGGACCAGGTTATTCCATCAGTGGACTTTTTTCTTCCCTGATGGCACGGGGCAGATTCCAAGATGACAGTGCCAGGATTCATCAGGCTCAAATTGTGAAAGAGCGGTTCAGGGAGCACGAAACATCATTTTCACACATGGATCGGCCTCCACAGAGTCCAGACCTTAATCCCATTGAGAATCTTTGGGATGTGCTGAGACTCGACCATCAAGAACGCAAGATCTTGGTGAAAAATTAATGCAACACTGGATGGAAATAAATCTTGTGACACTGCAGAAGCTTATCGAAACAATGCCACAGAGAATTCATTCGTATCTGTTTAGTTAAATCCAGGTGGTGACTTTTTTTTTTTGGCCAGGCAGTGTATTTTGAAGTATTTACTGCTTTTCAAACTGTAAAAGCATTTCAGTGGTCAATAACAGTCCTTTTGCCTGGCAATTAGACCTGTTAGGCATGTTTAAGTGCATTTCTGTTGCAATAGTGAAACATGGTCTGAAAACTGTCACAAAAAAAGTAAATAAACAATAACAAAGATAGTTTTATTGGCAACCGCTAGTCAGATACACAAAGTATGTCTATCCAACTGTACAACACATGTCAGAAATCAAAGCTGTGAATGTATTTATAATGAGGAGAGGAGCTAGTCCTGCCTCAGTCACTGTAAATGTTCCCGTTAACAGCATTTCTATGAGAAGCTGAGGCCTGATCACAAACAGCCTTTGTGCTCTACACCTGTATTTATTTAAACCTCCACCGTCTTTAACGTGAACATTCCCGTGTGCAAACCTGCGGCTGGACCAAACGCAGACTCCATTAAAAGCTGCTTTAAATGAGAGTTGTGGCAGTGCAAGAGAGGATTAAACAGGCTGGAAGACCTTGGTTTTTTCAAACAATAAACACAGGTGTAAAACATATGCAAAACATCACAAAAACTGCTATTCACTCACATGGATTAAAGTAGGATTATAGCTTTTACCAGGTTTTGTGCTCAGAAAACTCATATGGGCTTTGTTAACTAAAGCTCGGTGCCTTGTGATGTTACAGTAAAATAGCAGAATAATGGATTCGGGAAAGTGTTGAATGAAAGACTTCCATAGAAAAGAAAAAGGCTTTAAAATACTGAGAATATTTGGGTGCAATTATTTCTGTGTGAGTCAAAACAAACAGCTAAAGCTCTGGAGTGAAAGATGAGGAGGTAGAAACTATTCAGCCTATGGTTTACCTTCTACTAGCTGCTACTTGCACTTTTACTACAACAAATACTGCTACAACAACTGCTACTACAACTGCTACTACTGCAACAACAACTACAACTGTTGCTACTGCTGCTGCTACTGCTACAACTACTACTAATACTACTACAACAACTGCTACTACAATTACTACTGCAACAACTACTACAACTGCTGCTACTGCTACTACCCCTACTAAAACTACAACAACAATAGTAACTACAACTACTACAACTACTACAACATACTACTACTACAACTACTACTGCTGCAACAACAACTACTACAACACTGCTAGCTGCTACTGGTACTACTATTACAACTGTTACTACTACAGCAACTACTACTGCAACTTCTACTACAACTACAATAACAACTACTACAACTATACTACAACTACAACAACTACAACTGCTACAACTACTACTGCAACTTCTACTATTACTACAACTACAACTGCTACAACTACTATGACAACTGTTACTCCAACTGCTACTGCAACTACTACTACAACAACAATAATTACAACTATACTACAACTACTACTACAACAACAACGATTACATCTATTAATACTACAACTACCACTACTACAACTACTATTTCTTGTACTTGTGCTACTATGACTGCTATTAAACAGATTTACAAAACCAAATAAGATTCCTGCTACAACTCGAGTATTTTTCTATCAAAATAAACAACAGGAGTTCCTGATACATTTGTCAGTACAAAACCACAATACTGCACAAACATAATATCATCAGAACGTGATTTGTTAGTTGTTATGACTGGTGTAAATCTGGATGTCTGTTTGACCAGGTTTTAGACAAAAATGTACCATCCACAGCCCTGAAGACTTGAAGAAAATATTCCTTTGACCCCTGTGGAGCCTGGAAACACTTTCTCCAACACAGTAACACAGTATATTCAAACTTACTCCAAAATGTACTACACTTTTCCATCCCATTTTATTTCACTTCACCTAAAGATTAATGCAGCCTGGTGATCCTGGCACTATAATCATTCCACAGCAGTGACAGGGTTTGACAGTTTGACAGGGCAGTTCAGACGGCGCTCCATGTTAATCCATGCTCCATAAACTGATGCGATTCATCTGTGGGTCATGTGCACGGGACAGACAGAGGAGAAACGGTCTGTTTTAAAACGTATCAAATATTTAAAGTGAAAAGGACCGCAGCACCTGGTTCAAATAAACCTGGAACACGTGACGCGGGGGGCTTCAGGTCGAAAGGCAAAGATACAAACGCGACGGTGAACTCTGGACAGGCTTGGGTCAGCTCCATGGAAGATACTGCACTGGTCCAGCTTCAAAGGGCTCTGATCTATGTTATAATGTTGTTTCCTCATCAAAAAACAAAACAAAACCTGGAGTTGTGTTTTGTTTCCGTCGTACATGTTTAACACACAAACCCTGTGAATTTAGGCTGAGGACAGGGCTCTACGCTAACTTTTTTTTTTCAGGAGCACATGTGCCCCTAAGTTAAAAATTTTAGGAGCACAGAAAAAAAAAAGGGGGGCACAAGTAGGTTTTCATTTCGAACGATTATTACAGTGCAGAACTTGCGCACACCAACTTATTTGAATTAATTTAATACAAAAAACAAAAGAATTATTATGACTGTACTTTTCCTGCATGATCGCAGTGTTTTTATAAATATATCTTCATTTTATCTGATTAATATTTAGACTAAAAATAAGCCAAACAAACTGTACTGGACTGAAACACTCTGTGGCCCTTTTTGGACCCTCACCCACAGTTTGAGAACCTCTTCTTTAAGAGAACTTCCACTGCACTTTACACAAAACTGCTTCAAAGTGAAAAACATAGGTAAGATTTTTAAACCTGTATTTTCAAATTCCTAGGTGAAGTTACATTCTCTTACTGGTTTTACAGTGGTTTTTAGCCTCTGCACATTTACCAAACTAAACGCACATTGTGACAGAGTTATTTGGCATTTTCTTAGGCAAACTTCAGCCCACATATCGCCTGCTCTGTGCTGTGGGTCTGCTCTGTGCGGACACGGACAGAAAATTAGTATTGGCGTATTTGACGTGAGGCGGAAGGATAGGTAGGGATACCTGCCCTGTGACGCACGTTGGTACACGAGGGTGCGCGCTGTGGACAAGCCGCGCGCTGCGGAGCCTGTGCTGACGGGCCGCACAGTGTCTGCGGGCTCCAGTGCACAGGCCGCAGAGAGACGTCCCGCGTGGTCACGCACACCGGTACAAGTTTATTGCAGCGGCCGTAATGAAATATGATCACACTCAGTATTCAGACCTTGAGTCCGTGATAAGACCGAGTCCAAATGCGCTCGAGACAAGACCAAGACAAAGCTCTCGCTTTAGCTGAGAAGGAAGTCCAGCGGCGTGGGGGTGTTTACTGAGTGGTGGGACAGGTGTGGGTCCTGCTGCGGGGCGCTCCTCGTTGAAGGGGGCGTGGGTGTGTTTTGAAGCCGAATTTGTTCGTATGAGTGATATCGGCCACATGCGGAGCTCGTACGCTGGGGTCAGCGCTCGCGCTGGGAAAGCGTGTGGCGCTTTAGGTGCGATCCAGGCTTGGGCACGATTCTGAAGTCCTAGTGTGAGCTTGCCCCTAATGTTTGATACATTTAGAACGTTTAACTTGTCACGTTACGTCTGTGCGCAGTTCTCCTTACTGTGGCTGCAGAAGCACTCGCACTGGTGCGACTGTTTTATTTTCCTCGTTCGCACGACGAAATATTTACTCGCAAATGCGAGTGAAATGGGCACACTGTAGAGCCCTGGCTGAGGAAGTGCTCCACTGTATGTTTAAACTCCACCTTCATTAAAATCATATGGATAATTTCAGCTCTGGAATTTCCAATCTGTACTGCACTGAAGGTAAAAGGTATAACTTGAAATCTACCGCTTCATCACATCACAAGGTGGAACAGAGCATTTTTAACTTTGAAAATGCAGACAGAGTAATAATCCAAGGATTACTCAAACATGTGCGAATGAAACAAAACAACTCCAGGCATATTTTTGACGACAGCATTATAATGTGGCTTAAAGTCCTCAAGAGTCGGTTTTAGGGTTAGTAGTTGTATTTAAGATCTACAAGAGCTTGCATAATTTGTCAGTGTATTTGTACGAATAAGATACTTGAATGTTAACGTAAGATCATAACGCGTCAGCTACCCTTTGTGTCCATAATGCATTGAACTTCACTTTGAATATGTTTAAAGGGATATTGTAGATCAGGGTCACTAACTGGCGAACCGGGGCCGAGTCCAGACCCAGAAGCCATCCCATATGGATCAGAAAACAGCTCCATAGGGATTTACAGCTGACATATTCTAACAGAGGAGGGTTTAATCTTTTACTCACTCTTTATTTTACGTTGATAGACCCAGAAATGACAAAGATATGAACTTTAAAATACTTTGGAATCGCTTTTGGCTTTACATTGGCCTTAATCAGATGCACGTATACGCACACGAGACGCAACTTGCAATATGTGTTATATATCTATTTCTCAGGCTCTATCTCATAAGTTTTAGTCAGAAAATGGTCCGTTGACACATATCTTTGTAATATAATATAGTTTTAGTGTCCAGAAAGAAGAGAAGAGGAATAGAAATCATCAAATCTTCATCAGCACAGAAGGAAAAGTCTGATAGTATTGCTCCCTTACAGTCTATATTAACAGTAGACTGGTTATATTATAAAATATAAAATAGCCTGAGAAAGCTCTGTTCTTATTTTCACTAAATTAAAATTCTGAGCTGTGAATCATTGAACTAAAACACTTCACATATGAACTACAGTAGTTATATTGTAATATATATAATGTTTCATTAATATCATAGTGTTATTATTATACTCATTATCAGAAAAAAAATTATACATATTTTTTGCGTCTTAAAATGTATCGAAATTGCATCGCTATCATGACCCATGTATCAAGATACGTATTGAATTGTAGGAAAACTGTGTTGCATCCCTAATGATCCCGGACTCTGCTTCAGGAAATTTTCTCTAACTGGACCGTCTCAAATTTTAGTTGAAAACCCCTGTTGTAGATCTTACACATTAAAAGATCGACATCATTGTCCAACTGGTCAAATACACCAACTTTTCTTGGATCTGCCACCTGCTTGTCTTCAGGGAGACGTCACTGCTTTGCCTTGAATATAAACACAGCACAGGATTAAATCTGTCTGTCTCCATCGAGAAAAGCAGGTTCACCTCACCAGACCAAGTTATAAACCCGTGTTTTTATATGCATTTATTCTACAGTGTGGAAGAATGAAAAATGAAATGTGGGAGCAGCCTCTCAAATCTGCAAAACAAACTTAACTGCGGGTACGAATAAAGCAACTAACCTCAAATCTGTGGAGAGGTGACTCTGCTTATAAATAAAATTGCATGAATTTCAAGGTAGAACATCCCAAGCTAATTAATAACATATTAAAAGAGAAAGCAACAGACTGCAGCTTTAAAATAAGACATTGACAGCATTACTAAATAAGAGCAATAGATATAAAATCGCAGTCGGAATATTTACGTTTTAAAAGGTTTACCAAACTGTTCAATATAAAATTATAAATATGATGGTCATTTATCTAAAAGAACAAGCTTCGGGTTTGCCCCATTGCGTCATCTCAAAAATACGACGATTCAAGGACGACCCGCTGTTTAAGAAGACGGGACAATTTCATGCCAACACATCAGCCGTAGAACGAGACATGTTAGAGACACGGGCTCTTTTTCAAATGGAGCGTAAAGGCTCTGAAGGCATCTGGACATGGTTTCAAGGTGAAAGGTGGACGGAGTCTGTCTGTAAAATAAATCCAGATGACTTTCACAAAACTGTTTCTAATAGTTTGTAATGGGATGTTTTGTAAAATGGTCGGTCCTGATCCTGCTCTGTTTTAAGATACAGTTTCAATGTAATGATAGTTAATGTCAGGTGAAACAGGCCGTCAGGTTAAACATACCCAGATTCTGATGGTGCGCAGTCAGATAGAGAAAATACAGAAGGATACGGGTCAGTAGTGTTTTCTGTACTGTGAAAATAAATTTGTAATCCAGGCCATGTAATTTTCACTCAATACTATAAATATAAATACTTATAAACCATATAATGTTTTAATATTTTGTGAGAGTTTGATTACAGATTGAATTTCTGGTATTGTCTGGTTACTAGGGTTGTCAAAAGTTAAAAAATAAATAAATAAATATATCAGATACTAATCAATAAATCAAATTGAGAAATATCGAAAACTAGATTAAAAAAACCACATTAACAGGACAAAATTTGAGCTTTTCGGAACAGTTTTGTGTGCAGGAACAGCCATATAACTTAACACATACCAAAGTAGAAATGTGAACGGTGGAGCTGAAAAGATTTCTTCAGGACTTAAAAGTAAAATGGCAGCACCAGGTGACTGTTTTACAATGAGTTTTAGTATGAATTTGAGCTTTACCAGAACAAATATAAAACCTCATGCTAAGAGAAAGAAAGTACTATTATTCTGTGTATGAAAATGACATTTCATTGCTAAAAAGGAGAATTTTTCATCTTTACCCTGGTATTGGAATCATTGTGTGAATTCCTTAGTATCAAAATGAAGTTTTAGTGTTCCGACAGTACTGGCAACTGGTTCAGTTTTTTACAAACCGAATGAACGTTTCTCCAAAAGAGAGTTTGAATGTGACCTTTTGTGACTGTGCCCAGAGTCTGGCTAAATACTACTTCGCTAAAGGTATGTGGGTCAATGACGTATAAGGATTTTCAACTTTTTCGACATAAAAATATTTGTCTCTGTTAAACTTATAAATATTTACAGTGTTTGGTACATAAATCTGTATAGAAACAAACTGATTTTTAATGTATATTGATATTTTCTTTTGCTGTCCAGTATGACAGTCGCCTGCTTGTGTTTAATTATCAAACTATTACCCTGTAAAATGCATCAAATGAAGAAAAATGCCTAAAGAACCATTCACCCAAGTCGACTTTGTCTGTTATTAAAACTCCAGCCACAGAATTACTGCTGTTATTAGTCGCACCACATGATGCACGGTCGCACCACATGACATTTTAACACTTTAAGTACAAAAAACATGCAGAATAACACTGATTTCTGGAAAAAAAATTGGTCCCATGGAGGTCAGAGGTACTACAGAAAAATGGTGAATTATTATGAAATTTGAACCCTTTTAACTGAGGAAACTGCAAGTGGACAGCGTCATGTCATTGACCCACGTACTGAAAACAATATGTTCTCAATAACAAATTTAAATTGAAAGTCTGCAAATGTCTGCACAAGTCTGAACAAGAAAAATGGACTCTCTTTGCTTTGGCTCTCTTGGCTTTGGCTACTCCTAGGGCAATAATTCACTCATTCTCTCACCTGCCCGTTACGATACACTTAGCTCATATAAGACCCAGAGTGCTATGAAAACCTGCAGACAGTTTGCTGTGTCAAGCCCGCTCAGGTCTAGACGCTGCATGTGCTTCTCTCCCCCTCTTTTCCTCCCTCTCTCGCTCTCACAGCTGGATTTCACATCAGCGTCATTACCCAAACTGTGAACAACACACCCCAGACAGTACGTTAGTGTACGGCACTCTCACCCCTCCTCCCTTCATCCATTCTCCCCCTCTCCATCTCCTTTCCCTCTCCTTTCTCTTCCTCTTGTCCCACTTTCCCCTTCACCTCTCTCCCTGATTTCTCTCTTCCCTTTTCCCTTTCATCCTTCTTCTTTCCTCACTTCTTCCAGTCCTTTCTCTCTCTCTCTTCCCTCTCCCATCTCTCTCTGCATCCTCCTCTCTTCTCCCCCCTTTCTCCTTTCTCTCTCGTTCTACTTCTCCTTTCTTCTTCTTCTTTCTCTCTCCTTTCTCTCCCTCGTGTCCCACTTTCCCATCCCCTCTCCCACCTCTCTCCCTGATTTCTCTCTTCCCTTTTCCCTTTCTTCCTTCCTTTTTCCTCACTCCTCCCTCTGCTTTCTGTCTCTCCCTCTTTCCTCTCCCATCTCTCTCTTCTCTGCCCCCTTCTCTCTTCTCCCCCCTTTCTCCTTTCACTCTCAATCTCCCTCCTAGCTCCCCCTCCTATCTCTCCTCTCTCCTCCTCCCTCCTATTTCCCCCTCTACCCTGCCCCCCTCCTCTCCTTTCTCTCTTCTTTCTCCCTCCTTTCTCTCCCTCTTGTCCCACTTTCCCCTTCCCCTATCCCACCTCTCTCCTACCTTTCTCTCTTCCTCGTTCTTTCCTCACTCCTCCCTCTCCTCATTTTCTCTCCATGTTCCCTCTCCCATCTCTCTCTACCCCCTTTCTCCTTTCTCTCTAGATCTCCCTCCTAACTGATCTCTCCTCCCCCTCCTATTTCCCTCTACCCTTTCCCCCTTCTCTCTTTTCTTCTTCATCTTTCCCTCTCCTTTGTCTCCCTCTTGTTCCACTTTCCCCTTCCTCTCTCCCACTTTTCTCTTTCTTCTTTGTTCCTCACTCCTCCCTCTCCTTTCTCTCTCTCTCCCTCTTCCCTGTCCCATCTCTCTCTCTCTGTCCCCTCCTCTCTTCTCCCCCTTTCTCCTTTCTCTCTCGCTCTCTCCAAGCTCCCCTTCCCATCTCTCCTCTCTCCTCCCTCTTATTTCCCTCTCTACCCTTTCCCTCTCCCCTCCTTTCTCTCTTCTTTCTCTCCCTCTTGTCCCACTTTCCCCTTCCCCTATCCCAGCTTTCTCCCACCTTTCTCTCTTCCCTTTTTCCTCTCTTCCTTCTTCTTTCTTCACTCCTCCCTCTCTCATTCTTTCCCTTCTCTCTCACCCTCTCATCCAACTTCTGTCTCCCTCTTTCCTCTGCCATCTCTCTCTTCTCCCCCTCCTATTTCCCTCTCTAGCCTTCCCCCTCCTCTTCTTTCTCTCTCCTTTCTCTCCCTCTTGTCCCACTTTCCCCTTCCCCTCTCCCACCTCTCTTGCTGCTTTCTCTCTTCCCCTCTACCTTTCTTCCTTCTTTTTTCCTCCCTCCCCCATCTCTCTCTGCCCCCTCCTCTCTTCTGCCCCCTTTCTCCTTTCTCTCACTCTCTCCAAGCTTCCCATCTCTCCTCTCTCCTCCCTCCTATCTCCCTCCCTACCCTTTCCCCCTCCTCTCCTTTCTCTCTCCTTTCTCCCTCCTTCCTCTCCGTCTCGGCTGATGGTGCTTTACACAGTCCCTCCCTCTCATTAGTCTAAATGGCTGTGAGCTGTCCTCTGATATTAACGGGCCACCGCCTTGTCTGTTCACTTGTGCTAAAAGTGTTTACGGTTTATGACTAATAATACAATAGCTTTAAAAAGATTTGCCGCAGCATAGGCAGTGCCAGACTCTTTTACAACATATGGTTTTACACTACAGAATAAGAAAAGCCTGGCTGATATGGCAAATCTTTCTGTTTCCTGACATAGAGAAAGTTCTGTATTATGCAATCCCCTGAAATCCACAGCTTTTCACATAATCTCTTTTGTAAATAACTTGGTCCTTAGTTCACATGGAAACAATTCTGAATTGGCTAATGAGTTCAAATCTTTCTCTGGGCGATTAATTAACATGAAAAACAAGTTAAACAACAAATTGACATTTCTGTTCTAAATGTTACCTTCAACAAAAGTCACATGTGTAAAGCAAACATCTCCATCTACTTCAGGGCCCTTGGACAGGTACATTCAGGACAGAACAACAAATGGCCAATTATTGACATGTAAGATTTGCATTTTAAATTTCATAAACGTTTGTGTCCCCCAGATATGAGGGAACATGTTCAAAACAAAATTACTTTTACTGACAACCATTCTAATGCTGATTTATTCTTAGTTACAAAAACATTGAACATCATGTCCTATTTATTTGCTATAATTTGATGTTTTGGTTCTACAGGATTTTCCAATTATCATGAGTCTCTCATGTGGGTTGCCAGTTGCACTGCTGAAATCCAGTTAAATCTAAAAGGATCCTCTGCGATGTGCAGAACCTGCAGCCAATATCTAAACAGTGCTATAGGGAGTGAATTCTGAAGGTCAAACCTTCTAATAGTCATGGCCTGTCTGTGTACTGAGAAAAAACTGTGTCCTTCATCTGCAGGTTAAGGCACTGCTAACAAGGTTCAGTTGTGATGGTACTTTTTTTTTATATCATTAAGAGCTCAGGCTGCATATGGTCCCTTTAAGCCATGAGCATCTTTAAAAGGTGAGAGAAGTCTACATAAAAAAGGATATGCAAATGATCATTGCAGACTGTTATGTGACATACTTGTTGCATATTTCATATGAGGTATTGTATAATTAATGACCATAATAAAAATACCAGTTAAATCAAAGGAGAGGACTGTCTGTTGTGGTACACAGTGAATATTTATGATGCACATCTTCACATCTTAATTTTAGAGGGAGAGGGGTTCGAGTCTCTGTATTTAGAAAAGCACAGTTCACCGAGCTGTCACATAAGCAGCAATCTGATGAGTTACACGAGTCTAATTCTGTCATTGAAAATCACAACACGGAGAGTGTTTTCAAGTACATCAAAATCAGTAAACAACTTCCATTTCCTGGTATATTCTATAGACTATATTCTCAGACTGAATGGACAAATGTACTAATACACACACAGTGTACAGGTTACCATACGTCATGGTTATGTACATTAAGACACTTTATCCTCATTGCCTGCTTCAGTGTGACTGTTTTATCTCTCTTAAAATGAAAAAAAGTCATGCTTATGTTGTGTTTTTGAGATAATGTGCCCATGAAAATTCCATTTTGCATCAAAAGTTTTCCTGACGTCGAGTCTCCCCTGCATGAATGTGTACAAAAATCTCTAGCAAGATTTGGAGCTCAAAAACATGATTTGTAGGTCAGTGAGACAGGGACAAAAAATGAACTTAGACCCATCCAAAGACCAAAGACGAGCTGCAATTAAGATCAAGCCGCTTCAGATATTTTGGAATCTCGGTCGCAGAATGAGTGCGGCTCTGACTACGTCAACAATCCATCTCTGCCAAAGAAACACACAAAGAAACAGGAGCCCAGCCGCTAATGAGACCACATTTTCCCACTTCTCTTTTTAATTAAACAACTTTTCCCATCGAAAAGGCTCCATTAGCATGTAATGCTTACCAACATAACCAAGAGCCTGGTATTCGCTCAGACCCACCGTGATGTTCAACTCAGAGAATTTGGGCTGTTTTACCATTTTTCAGGGCCTCATGTCTTGTAGAGTGACGTTGATGAAAGAAAAGGTGCAGTGGTTTAATTCTAATAGCAAATTATTATATACCTTGATTTCACATAACTTCCACTACTTGTTGTCTCCATGGAGATATAACTGACTGACTGGAATGTTCCACAGTGTGGTATTAAACTTATATCTAACACTGATTCAATGGTGTTGCATTACTGAAAAACCCAAGTCTCCACAAATCTGCCCATTAACTTCATCTGATGAGGTTAATGTCATAATGTGGAATATTCCAGGAAAAGGCAAAACAGGCGGATTGTCCATTGGAAATGTGACAGAGTAGGTCACATTTCTGATGTAGTGCATTGTCATTAATCTAAGCAATACGATACATATCACGATATCACTGTTAGGATTTGATATATCACGATATATCACAATAATAAAACACAGGATTTATGATTTATTAATAATGATTTATTAATAATTACGTATAATATTACGGTCGAATACACCTTCATGAGTTCAAAATTGGGTGAAATACATTTAGTTTTACTTTTAAATTATAAGAACAGTAAATGGAACTTATGAATAGCGCAATGAAGTATCGCAATATATCACTGAATCGATTTTTTCTTACAACCCTATGACAGAGTGCTTTTTTTTATAGGACTGTCGAGTATCGAAAATCACAAACTAAAAACATTCACTGCACCGAAATGAACCTTTCCTGAATATCTTTAGCATGATCTTGAGCTGTATCAGAACAAGTATAAGACCACATACATATTTGGGCCCCAGGAAGAATAGTAAAGACCAATGGGAATCCAATAAATAAATAAATAAATAAACTAATATACGACGATGGGAGACTATGGAACCCACCTGGACGACTGAGGGATTACACAGATATAAAGCCACATGGAAATATAAAAGAAAGTGCTATGATTTAATGTAGAAAATCACCTTCTATTTCCTTTTCTGTAATCGAGTATTGAGCCTATTCCTTAGTACTGAAATAGTTTATTATCGTGACAACACCAATTTATAAAAACAAATAAAATATAAACTAAAAACCAGAAACTGCAGAGATTTCCATCGTTCCAGTAACACATAAACAGAAAAGTGGAAAGATAAAACGTCGCCTGGAGTTTAATAGTCCACGTGCTCATGATGGAGACAGTCAGAGCCAGGTCCCAAACACTCTTTACTGCATCAGACCTACGTGAACCAGACCCTGTGAAACGGGAGGTTATCATGTAAAAGTCCACTTCACAGATTTTAATTAGTGGGCACCGTTTACAACTACTTAACCTGTTTACTCCACCAGAGACCTGTGGCTTTGATCTGCAGTAGTATTCGAGGAAAAAAATATAACTAGGTCGGTTTAGCGATTCTCAAATTATTATAAGTCAGTGTTAAATGTCTGATTTATGACAACTGGGCAAAGAGATGAAACCTAAATATTCATTTTTAAATTTTTTTTCTCAATTCACTTTCCTTTTGGCTTTTACTTTTACTAAAAACACATGATTTGCTTTGAAATGTGCATTTTTATCCTCTTGATTTGGAATTGGATTGATATAAAATGCCATTTTTAACATAAAGCTTTTCATTTAGTCCTGGTTTGGGACTGGAGTGAAAAGACAAGTCTCTTTCACTATGTTTTAAAGCTGCTGTACTGTGGAGAAGTTTCAGACATTATTTTACAATATTATAACAAACGATTAGGCTATTTCTAAGTTTGGCATTTTATATCTGTTAATAATTTTATTCAGCTGGGGCTAAATATCTGGAAATAACAAAAAAAACTTCAGGAAAAACACCTTTAACCTTTGAAATGATGCATCATCTATGGTTTGTCTGCTGTGCTTCATTACTTGGCAAGATAAATATGTAGTGTCATACCTTCTTACATGTTTTATGATGACTTTGTATTGATTTTGACAAAATACATACAGTATCCAATTGGAAAGAAATATTTTCAACTGTAGATGGGTTTTTGTGAAGGTGAAGTCTGTGCACACACAAGAAAAATGATCTCAGGAGATTTTTTCCCCCTTGAATTTACTTTGACCTTAGACTCAAAAGAAGCTGTAGTACAAAAAAGCAGTACTACAATGACCTCTCTATACAGTATTACATAAAATAAATAAAAATAATGCAGCCCAAATTGTGAAA
The DNA here is from genome assembly GCA_030686955.1 of Odontamblyopus rebecca. Classification (NCBI taxonomy): domain Eukaryota; kingdom Metazoa; phylum Chordata; class Actinopteri; order Gobiiformes; family Gobiidae; genus Odontamblyopus; species Odontamblyopus rebecca. Next base: position 30,379,940 of record CM060662.1, read on the forward strand.
TGGATCACACTGCTTATTTATTACACATCATGTCTCGTTTTCATGGATCTAATCTCATTGTGTTTCTCGTCCCACCACTACTTGCTATACATTCCTGCTAACAGTGTCAAGAGTGAAGCCAAAATGTATTTAAATTGAAAAGAAATCTCCATTTATGTGTTTCTTACAATGAGAAATAACTCAACAGGTCACAACAGTATTTAGTTCAGCAATAATCGAGCATAAAAGGCAACAGACTAATCAGTGAGTGTGTGGTTTTACGTTATTACAGAGCTGTATGAACTTGAGTGGTAAAGAAAGCAGAGGTGTGTGGGTTAAAAGAAGCGCGGGCTTGTTTAGTTATGTAAGGGGCCGCCTTGTTTTGAGAAATCCTCGGTATTTCCACTGTCAAGACCAGCATATGCTCAGCACATGGCCCGAACATACAGGCACCTCCTCTACCCCCTCCGGCTCTGCCTTTCCCTTTCCACCTTCCCCCTCTACCTTTGGACCCTTTCTTCTCCTCCTCTGCTCCATAAAGTGGGTCATAGGCGCGATCCTACCATCTGTCAAACATATCCTATGGTTTCACATTCCACCAGTGAAGTGTCCGGGGCTTCTGTCAACATTTGGGCTAAAAAGGGGGAGGCGAGGAGGTGGACAAACGCTCCTGTCTGCTGCTGTCTGCTGCCCCATCACAGTCGCATTCAGAGCAAATGGACGAGAGACAGTTGGTGTCAAAGAGCTGCGTCAGCAAAGTACGAAACAAGAGGAGAAGATGGCACACGATGAAAGACAAACTGTGGGCTTTGTCTAAGAACGGAAAGAAAACAGAGGTGGATCCAGGAGTCACTGCTGAGGCGGTGTCCACGTTAGAGCAGTGGTAATATTGGACCTGCAAAAATGTGCTGTGTTTAGGGCTGTATCCACTAAAGGAATTCTTGGTTTTACTGAAGACGTGTCCTGCCAATCGATTATTTGACTAAAAAGCGGGAGTGGCAAAGGTATCTGACCCAAAATGCACTCAAGACTACACCTATACGAAAGTTCAAGCAAAAAATAAAAACTATTAATGCAGAAAAAGCACTAGGAAACGATGTATTTCAATAAAGGCAAATTAAACTTGTGAATCACGAGTTTAATCTGTCATATTATATATAAATAACAAACAATACTCACTCATTCACTCATTAACTTCTCCTTTCTGCTGTTGTCCCATACAAATCCTGATAATCTAAATAAAATGATGCGTCGACCACATTTGGGTCGACTAAGACAAAACTGACCGATTAATCAACTATAAATAATCGACTAAACGACTAAAGGCTCTATTTGCACTGGTTTTTATTTTGTGATTGTAGTATTATATTGTATTATTTTATGTTTTATGTATGTTATTGTCTTTAATTGTTGATCTTAAGAATGAATATATACCTTTGGACTTGGAGTAATTCGCATATTGACCTGGCAAGGTGTGACAAAAGTATTAATAGTAAAAGAAATTAGTCCAAAAGAAACTAAAAAATACAAAAATACATACATAAGACTATAACTATACTATACGAACTTGAACTGCATGAACTAGTATAAGACCACATGATAACATTAATGAAACTACAGTTATTTTGTGTTAATAATTACATTCTATTCATTTTTATACACTTTATTTTTATGGTATTATCAATATTGAGCCTTTCTATGCTTTAAAAACAGTCTGACATGAGTGTATTGCAACACTAGATCAGTCATAGGTTGTATTTTCTGCAAATGCTCACCACTTTGCCTTTTTGGTCGATATAGTGTCTTTGATTTGCTCATTTATAAGACGGGATAATGGCACAGACCCACTCTGAAGCTATTAAGAGTGAATGAAATAAGAGTTCATAAATCGCATTTGCAGACATAATAACAGACATTATAAAAGATGCCTACACAGGTTTTTACCACCTCACCACAAAAATATTCAAAGAATAAAAATAAAATCTTGGACATCTTTCACAGCAGCAGTTGGCGTCTCCATAGAAACACATAAATAACTGAGCCATAACAAAACAAAACCGTAGGTGGAAAAGCCAGAACTCACCTTCCAGCAGGCTGATCTTTGGCCCACACAGACAGGCCAGGACGTCCAGAAATGCTCCTCTGGTCACAAAACAGCTGTTCTGTCTGAAAATAAAACGAAGTGTTCGTGAAAAGGCATTTTAAACAGATCTTTGCTGTGTGGCAGATTAGTTTAAAGCCCATAGTAAGTTATTTTCTGATATGTTATAATGTTTTCTCATCAAAAACATTGTGCTTTGCTTCATTCACACATGTTTAACACACAAACTCTGCATATTTAGGTTGAGTTCGTCCCTCAAATGTTTCACCTTATGGTTATATGGTTATACATGAAGTACTCCATTGTGTTTTTAATTTCTATGAACCTTCACTTCATGAGAATCATTTGGGTGATTTCAGAGCTGGAATTACCTCTAAACTACTAAAAACTACCGCCACATGACTTCACAAGGTGGAACAGAGCATTTTGAGCTTTGGAGATGTAGGCAGACTAATAATAAAGAGTTATTCAAATGTGAGAATGAAACAAAACAAGACTGTGGATATGTTTTTGATGAAGGAACGACATTCTAACACGACTTAAAACTCACAAAAATCAGTTTTGTGGAATGGGTCCTTTAACAGGATCTTTAAAATATCCTATATATTGAAATAGTGTATAAATGTTTAGTATCTAAGAGCATCTGCCATTTGATTGTGCACATTCACATATTATTTTTGCCTTTCTCTACCTCTGTGGAAAAAAGTGGGGGTTAAAGGTCAGATCTGTGGAGAGGCAAGCCCCAACACAGTAAGAAAGCATGTTTTTCAAGGTATTTTCAGCTATAAAATCGCCTGTACCTGAATAAACGCAAAATAAACAAGTTTATTAAAAGCAATAACATCTCCATGGAGACAGTGGTAGTGTACCATAGTGTACCTTTCTTTTGTTGCAAATGGACAAAATGGGGCGGAGAAAGGAAAATAATCACATTCAACAATTTAAAAACAACCAATGAAGTAACAACTCTCAGCTATATCAAATCTGGGTTAAAACTGTATTGAAAATTATGCATTTTATTTGTTATGTTGGAGATATCAGAACAGCTTCCAGTCAGTAATTAAAACCTCTTTCAGAAATGATACATCAAAGGCAGTCTTCCCAGCAAAAAAAAAAAGAAAAAAAAAAGGGAATTTCCAAATTCAATAAAATGCTTCTTTTTGAAATAAGAAAGTCTGAGATTTGGTTAAACAACATGTGATTTCTCTGACGTATTTTGAGCTCTCCTGATCACCACACTACTGTTTTCTGCTGCTGTAAACAATGAAGATTTATGAGGGCACTTTATTTACTTAATTTAATTTAAGATTTTAAGATTAATGCTTGTCCCATGATTTTAGTTTGACGTCTATCTAGATCATTCCAATTGCAATTTGGTTATTTATCTTATTGAACGAGCACCAAGAAGAGCATTACTGTCTCTGAAACTGGCTCACATCATATTAGAAAGAGCTGTGAGAAGTCATTTTTGTTTTGTAATATGAACAAAACCATAATATACACATAAAAATAGATAAAATAACTGTAGTAGTGGTAATCGAAGTAGTAGTAGGACATATTCTGCATGCCCCAAACATAAACGGCGGAAAGGGGGGTCCTTATCTCCCCTCTGAGTCCACGGTTGAGGGGGTAGATTCTCGGGGAGGAGGTCGATGCGAGCTAATGCTGTCAGATTATTAGGTCATAATGAAAGTGACGTAAGATGTTTTAAAAGCTGCCAGCTGCTCTGTAAAACTGAGAAAGTAAACCAGTGAATCACAGGATATCGAAATAAAAAGCTAAGCCTGCACAATTATTGAAAATGTTTCGAGATGTCGCTGTTAAGAACTGCAATTTTGATATTATTGTCATATTTGGACATACTTGTGTCAATAATTTCTGAAAACAAACACATTTCTAAAACAAAAAAAAGAACTGGCTATAATGTGCTACTCAAATTCTGTAAAAAAAGAAATAAATTAACAGACAAATTAGAACTAAACTGAGCCTAAATTTGGATTTTATTGATTTTACTCATTAACGTATTCATAAAAGACGATCAATTATTGCGTGAGCCAATATTGCAGTGATACCTTTGTGATACATTGTGCAGCCCTAATAAAAACGACTTTATTGTTATTAACTTCCCCTCTAAAGCAGTGTACCTTAAATGCTCTATATTTCACAAAACTGACTCCTGTGAGCTTTTAGCCATGTTATAATGTTGTTACCTCCTCAAAAACACACCAGAGTTGTTTAGTTTCATTCACACATGTTTGAATAACCCTTTATTATTAGTCTGTACATCTCCAAAGCTCAAAATGCTCTGTTCCACTGTGTGATGTCGTGTAGCGGCAGTTTTCACATTAGCAGCTACAACAACTCTACATCACGAGGTGGAAGAGCGCGTTTTCTGCTCGAGGGAAGAACTCAAAGCACGTATAAAGCCTAAACATGCAGGGTTTGTGCGTTAAACATGTGTCCGGGGTATGTTTTTGATGAGGAAACATTATAATAACATACTGTAGATCACAAAAGAGCGTAACATGGACCCCTTAAAGAGCTTGTGTATAGATTGTGTGTGTTATTAATATGATAGTGATGAAAAGGTGACGTCAGGCGTGCACACTGCCCCCTTGTTCTCTCTCCCTCTTGTGGCTTGGGGCTGCGCTGCGGTCACACTCTTGATTGAGCGCACACATAAACTCAACACTCGCCACACACGCTGCTAAGACATCACAGAGCGCCTGGAGGTTTAAAGGGATTACACGGGCTATTTTTAATCCGAAATATTCAACAACTTTAAGGAATAGCATTGTGGCGTGGGTGAAATTTCAGAAGCAGACCAAACAATTCCTTAGAAAGTCTGTGGAGTACAAGATCAACTAAGATGAACATTTTTATAACTTTATTGTGATTATTGCGCACATATTAACAATCCAATAATACTTGACATACTGTAGAGCTACTTAGATCCAGCTTCACGTCACATTTGAAAGTTTTGTGAGAAGCCACTGAAAGTTTGACATTACATTTTGTTTTGTAATGTAAACAAAACCAAATAAATAGATAGAAGAAATAGTAGAAGCTGCATATGTTATTAATGTCACAATCATCACTGACATAGCACAAGACTAACGTAGTGTAAAAAATGTGGGATAACTTTAAATAACAATAAATAACCCTAATCATAAAATGTTTTCAGAAGATTATTTCATATTTAACACGTAACATATCTGAGCTTTGTGCAACAGTTAGCAGTTATAGCTGTGATAAAGCACTTTTTACATAACAATTTTTCTATTTTAGCAAGTTCTCCGCTACATCGTTCAGCGTCATTCTGATTACTCAAATTTCTTTCAATTTTATCTCAACTTTGACGTAAGTAGTTACTGTATTTCACCTTATTTAAACTCCTTTGCTCCTCAGTACTAGTTATTTGTTGTGTATTCTTGCTGTAAACCAAACTGCGCCCGAGGGATAATAAACACTCCTAAACTTAAAGGTCAGACTAATACATAATATATGCCTTAAAACAGTAACTATAAATACACACACATCCATATTAAGCCATGTTTGTAACCTTAAATAGAGCCATGAGATAGACCCGTGTTTAAATACTTGTAGAACTACTTGTCAGGACACACAGGACACTTGCAGCTGTACTCTTGAAAACCAGTGTAAATCCTCACAATAAACGCTACATACTGTACGGGGCCAAGTGATGAAAATTCACCTGTTGCTCCATGAAACCAGCTGCTTTGGCGGGACACAGGTGTTAATCCTCAACACTGAGGTCCAGAAATGACACAAGATCACCCACAAATGTGCAGAAATATGGTTCACCTGACCACTTTTTACAGCATTTTCATAATATTAATAATTTAATGGCGCTTTCACACCGCTAGTTTGATTCGGTCCACATCAGACAATAAAATAGTTCTTCAGTAGCATATAGACTCCAGTGCGGTCCTTTCACACCTGTAAACCAGACAAAATTGGTCCGATTGACGTATATCCAAGGCTCCTGTGCACAGCAGGTTCGACTGCTCCAGAGTTTGGCATTTGCTGCAGATTCAAGCAGACCAAGACCTCAAACAAGAGCGATTGATGCTTTTCACACCAATGAAAACGAACCAAGAGCTTCTGGTTCAAATGGATCGTTTGGTGCGCAACTACTGTTGGTGTGAAAACGCCCAACTTTTTTTTTTTTTTTTTAAAGAGCCCATATTACGCTATGATCCACGTTAAAATGTTGTTTATTCATCACAAACATATCTAGAGTAGTGTTTTTTCTCATTCACACATATTTAACACACAAATCCTGCATATTTAGGCTGAGCTCTTCTCTCTGTGTTCCACCTTGTAATGTCATGTGATAATACAGGAAGTGGTTTGTGTTTTTATGATGTTAATAGTAATGCATAAGTATAGGTAAGGGGTGGGATTCAAAAAGTTCTTCTTCCCATGACCCTTTGAGATATGTTTACATAGAAAGGAAATTATATTATCATGTCTACACGTACATACATACTTGTAAGATATTATGTACGGTATATTGACTCTGTGACATACTCATTAAATTCACCACATAATAATAAATCATAATAATTTTTAAACTCCATATGCCATCACTAGAATCACTGGGATCATTTCAGCCCTGAAATTGTCAATCTGTACTGAACTAGAGGCGAAAGATAGGTGTTAACTTGAAATCTTCCGCTTCATGACAACACAAGATCAACCGGAGCATTTTGAGCATTGGAGATGTAGACGGACTGATAAAAAAGGGTTACTCATGTGTGAATGAAACAAAACACAACTTCAGGTAACCACATTCACATCACCAGCAATTTGATAACTGATCATAACGCATCATTATGTCTAACCATCAGTCTCCAGACCACAAATTGAGACCCCTGCCCTCCTCTCTCTCCTTTGACCTGGCTTAGATCTGGGGACGTCCTGGTCAGTGATCAAACGGGGCGACTGCAGATGCGGTTGGTTGGGCAAGAATCCACCTCGTCATGTTAATAAAAGCTCATCAGTGCGATCGAGCGGACGGCGTTATCTGCTTAGGCACGAATCTGACCTCCCACCAGCAGCAGGGGGCCACGCGCTAATCTGTGCCCGATCTGGAGGCCTGGTCCCGGGGTGAGAGGTGCAGGAGGTGGGGGTCTGGCAGATGGGACAGCGGGCGGTCGCTTTGAAAGGGGAGCCAGGGCGGGACGTGGAGCGGACATGGCTGAGGAAGGCTCGGGCAGGGGGACAAGGGGCTGTATTCTTCCACTTATCTATGTGAGGGGCTTAAGTTACTGAGGAGAAGGACACGTGTGCTGATAGATGGAGCGCTGTGTTCAGACAGACTTTTGAAGCTGCTTTGACAAAGTTACGTTCAGGAGCCTGCGCACAGAAGCTCAATATAGAGTATGAACGTAAGGGAACTCTAAAATACTTTGCTTTAACTTGTTGTCACTTATGTAATGCTTTGGGCTCTTTGTACAGATTTTGGAGGTAGGAATTTGATTATACTTTAAGTCTGAACAAACATACCGTGAGGCGATCCACATTCTCTGACGGAGAGCTGAGCTAATGCCGTTTTCAGACGGGAGGGGTCTGTGAGAATCGGACTGAAAGGAACGCAGCAGGAACAGCACCTGAAAACACAAGGGAAAAAAACAAAAAACGTATTACTGAGCTGCAAGATAAATCGCAATGGAAAGAAATCACAATTTGAGTCAATAAAAACAACAAAATTGTCTTATTCTGCATAAAACTGATAACAAATTTGCTCTAAAATGTGATTCTTGTGTTAAGTTTGTCAGTTCTTATTCCAGTCTTTTTGACAATTCTCATGGATGCTTTTAAATTGTGAACTTTGAACAGAATCCTGTTATTAAAACATAAACTGCAAACCTACAATCAAAATATATACATATTTTTTTCCAAATCATTTTGCCCTAATATCTGTAATTTTCCAAGTATTGTTTAAAGTCCCAGCTGCCTCATATCCAAGCACTAACCAAGTCCAACACTGCTTTACTTTCAAGGTTAAATATAGGACTGGACGATATGAAGCAAAAAAATATATATCTCGATATCTGTACAGGAAAAATACCCCCCCGCTGAGATTGTAACAGATGTGCAAAGAAGAAGGCAGTTCATGTAGGAACAATTTCATATTTTCTATTTCTTTCCATTTACAACAACTCAACTCAAGTTCATGTTTGCATTACCCAGAATCCTGAGCTCCTCTAGCCGAGGAAGCTCTGAGGTATCCCACAATCCACTGCACAGATTAAACTGAACGTTTCCAAACACTATTGTACAGGTTCAACACTACAGCAGATTATTCATTAAAATCTTCTGCATAAATAAACTCAACTTTACAACATCTAAACCAGAACTACAACAGAGCCACATCAGCCTGTTTAAAACAGTGATGTGTTTAAATGCAGCTTTGAGCACATGTGTTTATGTTTTACAAAAATGAAACTTAAAACAGCATGGCTCATTTGCAAAAACTATAAACGCTGAAAAAAACAGCTCTCACGCCCTGATGTGTTCAGCTTCTGTTGGACTAAAGGACACGACTCAGTGGAATGAGTGTTCTCTCTGTGACAGAGGATGTGCTGCTGATGGTGAGGAGGTAAATGGTGGAAAAGGTTTGTGGTGCTAGAAGCTTTGGTCGGCACTTCGGGGATTCACGGGCTGTTGTGACGCCGCCATGTTAAATAAGACGCTCGAGGGGAGGCGAGCACAGAGAAGCCAAACAAGTGAAGCGGAGAAATCAGAAGTAAATATAAGATTTACAAGAAACTGAAAATATGAAATTGTTCCTACATGAACGGCCTCTTTGCACTTCAGTAAAAAAAGAACTATTTGGTATATTTGTTTTAGCAGTAGTTTTTACATTGCTATATACAATACAGACACAGGAAATCTGTTGCCATCAAACTGTTGAACTCTACACTTGATATCACTGACAAACTACTGTAACATCCGATTTCCCTGCTCACACATGTGTATAGATGTAAATATGATGTCACTGATGTAAATAATTTCTGTGAGAGAACTATTTTTATCTTTTATCTTATTGTATTTATCTTATCTTATTTTGAAAACTTGATTCTAACTACATGTTCTTGGCCGGTTGCATCTGTTACAAAGAAAATTTCCCCTCGGGGATGAATAAAAGAAATTCTGATTCTGAATATGTCAAAATCCATAGAGTTTTTAAATATCGAGATATCACCCACCCCTTGTTAAATGAGATCATTTATATTAATATTCTGACTTATTCTCACACATACATGCTTCAAACTCTAATCCAGACAACACATTAGCCTAATTTCCCTATGCAATATTTATCAGTGGGTCTAGGTTACTCACTTCAAGAGGTAAATTAATAAAGTGTAATTACTGAACTATGCTGAGTAACTGGATTCTCATGGCACAAGTGGCAGTCATATAGATAGTGATCCACCGCCTACATTAAAGGCATGCTCTGAGATGCCAGGCCGTGACTCATATAGTGTCTAAAAGTGTGCTGGATGTCCTCAAACAGACTGAACTCGAGCAGTAGGACGGTGGGTGGAGTAGCAGCCTTGGACTTAACATCACAGTGCCCTCAAGCTGAAAGGTCGTGGGTTCAGATAGGGCCTTGTTGTTTTAGCAAATGTGGATTTCCTCCCGATGACCCACTTTCCTTTGAGAAACAAGCACTTTGGCAGAGCAGACAGGCTGAGAATGGAAGAAAACTGTACTTCTTGTCTATATGTTTGGAGTTTGTGGTCAGCGATGATTGTCCCATAGAAAATGGCTGGTTTAAAACAAGAATAAGTACTTCATGTATATTCTACACTGATTATGTGGGCAGTGCATCAGGAAATCCTCAAGGCTTCACTTTTTCTACTCACAAGGCAATTGTATCATAAGGTCTATAGTTTCAGTGCAAAAATGAAGTAACACAACAAAAAGTTAAGATTTTTTCTATAAACTTCATGATAACTGAGAGAACGTTTACCCACCATAATTAACCAAAACATGTATAAATCAGACGTATATAGTCAAAGAAAATAAAAAATCTCTTAAAAGGTGCGACATTGTCCCACTGAAGAAAATTAAATGACTGTAAAAGGCCAAGTTATATCAAGTCATATAGAGAGGCAAGTCCACATCATAACATTTAATTAAATAAATACAAGATAAATAAGTTTAATTAATATCGTTCATGGAGAGAAGCCGGTGGCAGAACTCAAAATTTACTCAATGCACCTATGAACTATCTTTTTTCTTCTTTTTATTTTTTGTAAATTGTTTCGAGCATCTTCACCACAAACTTCTGTCACGCTCAAGTGCAAATCGTTAGAGGAGAGAGTCTGGTCTTGTGTCTGTGTTGTTTACTAAATAAAAAGTGAAAGCGCGTTGCCAACTGTGCAGCAGCCAGAGGATTACACAGGGCAGCAGACAGGATAGCCCCGAGGCACTCACATCACCAAACCTCAGCGCACTATAGCACTTATGTTTGACCAGAGGAGTGACAGACGACGCAGGAGAAGCAACTCATTCAGCTAAATTATACTTTTTATATGGACTGAATGGAGCTGAACACTAGAGGTTTGTTAGATGTGTTTTTCACTCCATAAACTACACTGGAGAAAAGTGTCTAAAGCCACGTTCACTGCATAGTACCGTGTCAAGCTACTATGGTACTTCCGAAGAGAGTCATGTCCTTTTTTTATTATGTATTTGAAAAGTACTATGCAATTTACACCACCTGCTTGTTACTTTGTCTGGAATGTCCCAAAATAGGGCATTAAACTGCATTGCATACAGACAATTCCAGATGTTCTTGCAAAAAAACATCTCGAAATACCTGCATTTGTACATGTACATGTACATGCTTGTCTCTCCACAGATCTGACCCGTAACTTGATCTAGCGGAAGTAGTATGTGTCTGTCATCATGGAAAACAGCTAGGTTTAATGCCATACTATGGAACTTGCCCAGAAAAGCGCATTTATATCAATTTCTCTTGCTTTACAATTCTGTGCCTTATTCATTCAATTCACATCTCTAGAAAAAAAGTGTAAACCCACTTCTCTTTTAAGACACCTGCAGTAAAAAGCAAAAGAATGCAACACAACTACCGATTTTCTAAAAAAGAGCCTCCTATTGTTGACCAGGAGAAGTATTTTGAGTGAGTGTGTGAGCGAGCAGGCCCGTAGCAGGTGGATGGTGGCTGGGAGTGTCCAAAAAGGTTCGGCACAACGGCTGGATGACTGGGGTGTGTATTCTGGGCCATGGTAAGTATACTCTTTAAGCTGGGCCTATAGCCACAGACCAGGAGGAAGCCATTCATTACGCCGTACAGAGAAGGCAACGTGGGGAAAAACCAGCCCGACCACGTAGCACCGAGCCTGGCCGCCGAGCCCTGGCCTGCCCCCTGGTCCCTCCTGCAGACTCCACGCCCAGCTACACCCAGGGTCCAACAAACAGCCTCTGCACGGGCAAATCTGTCACTCACAACAAGAAGAGCGCAGGGGAAGAAGAGGCAGACGTCAGCTTGGTCAGAAAAAGTACATACTATATAATGATGAGGTAAAGGACTCGGAATTGTTAAACGTGTGCAGTATCCAAGGCAACACAAAAAATAGTAAGATAGTTTAACTCTGCTTTAAATTGTTTTAACTCTGGGACACAAAATATAACTTCTAATAAGGTCTGCTTTGTTGACAGTGCTGTAAACACTTGAAGCTCTCTCAACGAGCTTCTTGATGTAATCTCCTGAAATGGTTTTCATTTCACTTGTGACCTTATTAGGGTCAAGTAATGCCACAAAACTGCAAATAAATAAAACACATGTTCTACTTATTTTGAGTTTATGGACTGTTACAATCCATGTGTCCATTCATAGTTTTGATATCATCAGTGAGAATCTACAATGTAAAGAAACATGGAAATAAAGAAAAATGTATACAAAAGTGCATCCAAACTTTTGATTGGTATTATGTGTGGGGGAGAGAGGCGGAGTTGATTTATGGGATCTCCTACTGAAAATGTTCAATTCCTGCTACTAGCATCAGTAGGCAAGGCAAAGTTTATTTGTATAGCACAATTCGTACAGAAAGTCATTCGAAGTGCTTTACAGAATAAGTAATACATTAAAATCGCACTACAAACAAAGTCAAAACATAAATAATCATCATAAAATTTAAAAATAGAGAGAGACATTAAATTAGAGAATTAGAAAGAATGAAAAATGAAAACCTTTCAGTCATATGCATCGCTAAACAGAACTGTACCATTCATCCTGTTCTTGGTCAAGGCTCTATTACCTCACCTGAATTATTATTTGTGGAGTCCACAGAGGTGATAGATACAGAACAGGAACAGCAGCCATGAGCTGTCAGTCTGCCCCGGGGCAGTCGTGGCCACACAGTAGCACCACACACATGTAGGAGAGGGAATGAAGAATGCAATGAGCAACAAAGACGATACAAAATGAGTTGGGTGAATTCATGAGCTTCAGCATCCTGTTATATGCAACATTGAGGATTTTTTTCTGACTCTAAAGATATATTATAATCATCATCTCATCATATATTTCAAATGAAGAAACCATTACATTAAAAGACCGCAAATGTCATATTTTGTCCAGGTTAGTTCACAAACAAACTTTGAACGAACTGTATCGAAAACAGCATCATTCTCTACCTGCTCATCTCGTCACCTCTAACCTAGAATCCAACATGACCTAAGGAGACGGCGGGGACAGTATATTTTATGCTTATTACTGGGCTGCTCTTATGAAATCAGTAGACTGGTTCACCATCACAGGCTCCGTTATTATAAGGTTTGGTTTGCAGCGACTCCCATGATGCTTTGCTCAAGATACACCTCATACACTGGATTGGGAAGTCCCGCTCATGGGAGGCTCAACCGGCTCAATCCAGAATCGGCAAATATACGGCATATTTATAGTAAAGCAGCAGCCACCCGGTTCCTCCCAAAGAAACATAACTACACTCTCTCCATGTGGGACAGGACGCCGGAGTCAGGCTATTAGAGATTATATAACTCCTGGGCCAACAGTCAGGTCACATGTCTACTTTTTATTATGCAAAACTGACTCATATCAGATTTTAGTCATTTTGAAATGTTGTTACTGCCTCAAAAATATACCTAGAGTTGTGTTTCACTTCATTCACACGTTTGAATAATCTGAATTGCCAGGCTGTCTGCACCTCCAAAGGTCAAAATGCTCTGTTCTACTTTGTGATGTCATCAAGTGGGAGTTTTAAAGTTAATAGCTGAGATTGTAACAGATGTAGACGTTTGGCTGCAAATTACTCAAATGATTCTAGTGAAGGTGTATGAAGTTTAAAAACACAGTGGAGCACTTCCTGTATTGCATAGGGCAACACATGGTGGAACAGAGTGTTTTCTATTGAGCCTAAATATGTTTGTTTGCTTGTTAAATATGTTTGAATGAAGTAAAACACCACTGTGTATGTTTTGATATGTATGACCACTGTATGTATCAGTTTTATGAATGTTCATTGCAACACATTGGGAAACACATTCTTACTGTAAGCGATGCCTCTCACAGATCTGACCTGTAACCTGTAACCCAGGGGTCCAAATTCAACTGGAGCAGAGGGAGATGTTATAAAATCAGTGTTGGTCCGGGGCCGCATATTATATAACATATTATGTATGATCACCAAACTATCCTGCAGCCTCACACAGAAAAATATGTTATAGTCTGATGCATGATATAAGATACTTAAAGATATCAATTCAATATTTCAATTTTTTGACACAATAAGTGAAGCAAAATTAAAACAAAAAAACTTGATTTTTTGGACCTGCTCTGCAAATTTGGCAGTTGTCGTCTCCAACTCTTCATGCAGTGGCCTGACCAGAAAGCTGTTTTCCAGAGGTGGAAGTTCCTGGATCAGACTTCTTTTCTCAGGGTTTGAGGAGACCTGGATGTTGTGAGACACCAGTTGGGTCTCCTCTGGCTCCTGAACATTGATGTGGGGCAGAGCAGAGCCTCCAGGTTGAAGAGAGGTAGAGGGAGGCGTCATTCCCTGATGTATAGAGGTACCAGGGCTTTGTTGAGAAAATAGCCGAACGCTCCATGTTTGAGTGCGTATTCACCAGTGTCCTGAGAAGTTATGAGCCAAACTTGGTCTCTTGAGAACAGAACATTTTGTGCAGAATCTATGCATGGGTTTACAAAATGATTAGCACTGTTAGAAATGAACTATTAATAAACCAATATTATTGATTTAACACAAAGCATCACTTTTCATCTGTTAGGGTAAGGGTTAGGTCAGCATTTATGATCATCTACATTTATGTTTGTTGAAAATAATATTGCTAATATTTCTGTTTTTAAGTTGCTAATCCTATCATTGGTTTTAAAATAACGAGATTTTGGTGACTGATGGTATTTCCTTTTGACATCATTGGTGATGAATGCCTGTAGTGTGTGTTTAGCCTTCCCATATTTCCATAACCACATATGTAAAATTTAAGGAGAAAGTTGTAACCTGTAACTGTGTCAACTGTCCATAAAGATAGCTGATGCTTTATGCCATACTGTGACAACATAGTTACATACCGAACCGTTAATATTTATTCTGTTATGTTAATAATTCTGTTGTACTAATAATTGTGATTTCATTCATTCAGAAATGGCTCTTGTTGTTTTGGTAAAGAATTTTTAACTTGTACTCTACAGTAACAAAATTTACTCCTCAATAAATTTTAAATATGAGTGTGAGGATGGGAAAGAGGTAAAATAAACACTTACTGCCCAAAAGTTTCGAGGAAAAACCAGTACTTCCAATAATAAAGTGACTATAAAAGTTACCACTTCGCCCAGTGTTTTGAAATAGGTGGCACCCTGACCATGATGCAGCAGTGACAGGGCAGAGCTACCCTATACGCCACAAAAGTATTCAAAAGAACATATATGTATGAAATGTATATTTTTCCTTTAGAAAATGTCCCCATGGTAAATGTACTGTAACAGGTAAGTAGCACTTTAAAGTTAAATACAAAACTGGCTAAATATACTGCTTGTCAACACAGTATGGAAGAAGAAAATGGCAGGTATCTAGTGCACTCAAGCATGAACGCTTTCCCTATTTTCCTCCCAGAAAATAAAGTTATAAAAATGTCCATCTACCCAAAACCAAATCAACCAAATATTGATGGATAACTATTCGTGCTATTCAAATTGCATTGTGCAGTTTTAACCAAATGAGATTTCTCTTGTAGGTGAAAGGTCAAAAGAATTATGGTAAAGTCTGAAACTCCCATAGGCTTTGGTTAGACGACATAAAAAAATCTATATTGGTATGTCTTGCCTTGTTTTGTAGCGAGGCGTAACTGTGCATATGTTGCAACGGGTCTGCGTCCGCTTTTGGAGGTTTTAAAAATAGTTTTGGTGGATGTGAGGTCCCTCCAGACTCTGTTATCAAGCCACTGTCCCGCCCACTGCCGCAACCACAGCCGGCCCACACGCTCCACGCGCCGCAGAGGGCAAGTGCAAATAATGGTGCGCCCAGTCGAGGTTCGGACCAGTACAAAATATACACTTAAAGAGAAAGAGGCTCGGCGTTCACATAAAAACCCAACGACAGAGGTTAGGCAAAGTTTGGACGCGCCCATTTGCACCAAGAGAGATCCCCATAAAGGCAGAACAGGCTGGTTTGAAAAGGAAGAAAGTTGCACAATCACTACTGGGGCTTAAAATAATGCAGTTTGGTACCTATTTTGTTATATTTAGACATTATTTACTCAATTTTATTTTATGGAACCTGAATATTTAAATTTATACTAAATCATAACTATAAATTAAGTCGTATTTGGAACTAGAGCTGGGCGATAAAAACTTTGTAAAAAAACTCAATTCATGATTCGATTTGACTGTATAGAGACCATCCAAAACTTTCACCATGTTGTGAAAACCTCTCTTCTCCACTGAATAAATTGGAAGCATTTCATATGGTCCACACTAGGGATGGGCATTTGATTAAATTTTCTCAGTCGATCGTCGATTTTTATATTAAAATTGTCATAATTATTATTACTATTACTAATCTGCATAAATAAACTCAACTTTACAACATATAAACCATAACCACGATAGAGCCACATCAGCCCGTTTGAGATTATACTGTGTTTAACGCAGCTTTGCGTACGTTTGTTTACGTCTTTTAGAAACAAAACTTAAAACTGCATGGCTAATTTCCTTATGCGCTGATGCGGTCGGCGTCTGTCGGACTAAACGACACGACTCAGTGGATTATATGAACGTTCTTTCTGTGACAGATTTGTGAGATTTGTTTGTGCCGATCTCATGGGAAAGTGTGAGAGACACTTTACAGGAAGTGCACTACGGAAAGCCTATAGGAAGTCTTAAATATTGATTTTCCGAAAAAAAGAAAAAAAAAATCATTTTAAATAATTTTTTTTTCCCAGGCCTATTTGGAACAAGACCTTTCTGCATGAGGCTGGGCAGTTTTCAATATTTTTCAGGTCCCAGTGCTTTAACAATACCTGCAAAGTTTCTGTATTCATTATAAAATTACTAGACTCACATTGTTCATAAATTCCAATAAAATACATTTCTTTGAATAAAAATGTACTCTTTATCATTAATTTGTAGCGACGTTGAGACAATATACTGTGCTCACGCAGTCCCACCAGGATTTTATTTTTTTCTTGGTAACACTTTATTTTAGGGTATTAACATCTAACTACCTGCTAATTAATTTGTCATTAATTAGTATTTATTCAGCCCTTATCAATGTTTTAATTCCCCATAAGCTTATTCTGCTATTAGTTAGACATTTAGAAACACTTCCCTACTAATACACTCCTTATTACTGCTTATTAGTGTGATACTAGGTCATTTTTGCATATGAATTGCAGTATGATTCTAATAAGCTTTTGGTAATAACGGTGTTGTTAAGGATTAGTAGCAAAAGAAATGTATTTACTTATTTGTGCCAAAAGCTTATTAGAATCATAATTCATGGACAAAAATGACCTAGTATCAAACTAATACGCAGTAATAAGGAGTGTTTTACTAGGAAAGTGTTTATAAGGAGAAGTTTATGAGGAATTAGACTTTAATAAGGGCTGAATAGATACTAATTAATGACAAATTAACCATTTACAACTATGCTAATTAGCAGGTAGTTCGATGTTGCCCTAAAAAAAGTGTTACCTTTTTCTTTTGGTACCAGTTTTCTGTATCACTTTTAATATACTGCTCTGGTAGGCTTTAACGGTATCTGCACTCACAATTTGATCCATTCAATCTTCATAATCATTTTAAAGTATCTTCTTCTTCTGAATCTTGTCAAACCATATTAAACCACAAATTACAAATGTCCCAGAGCTGAATGACCACATCTGCCCATTATTAGTTATTAAAATGTGATTTATGGTCACCTGTTTACATAACACAGGCCCACACGCAACAATGTGATGTACCTTTCTTCTCCAGCTTTTGTGCGTCACCTGTTGCTTGTTCACAGCTGTGCATTATTTGGGCCATATTTGATAAATACAGGCCTCTGCAGACAAATTTACTGCAACGTGCTAATTAAAAGCTAACAATGTAAACATAAAATGAGAGATGTCATAGGCCTGGCTTTATGGTTCTTCTAATTGGTGTCACATCTTCCAGCCTTATAGTCTTGGATGTAAAAATAGATCTTTCTCAGTCCATGTCTTGATTGCCGCCTGCTGGTTGGCTGGCGTAAAGATGGAAAAAAAAACAGGAATCCTCATTAAACGCATACCAGGCTAATGTTAGAGATGAGTATCAGACAATGGCCATGTTACATAATAAATGTCAGTAGAGTTTTGTTCAGGCCTGAGGGATGTTGAATACTGAAAGAATAAGGCTAGAATGAAGCGATATGTTGTGAGCAAAACAGTTCAGTTAGTGCAATAAAAATGTTTTATTTAAGACTTAATGTGTAAATTATCTGGTGAAGGGTATACCATCTGCGTGTGTCCATGAAGAAGTTACTGATGGGCCAGAATGTCCCACAGTGTGTTAAACTCATCTCTCTCCATAGAAACAAGCAAGTGGTCCCACCAGGCCGAGTTACAAGTCAGATCTGCGGAGGGGCAACAGTAAGAATGCATGTGTTTTGAGGTAAGTTTCCATAATGAAATAATTGTAAATGTGTTTAATGGGATACAATGCAACATCAAAACATTAATATCTCTAAAAAGACAAACAGATGGCATACCTTTCAAACATGGTTCACCTTTAAAAACAGTACTTATTAAAACTTATTAAAACTTTTCATGAAACTATGGCAACCCTGCTCCATGATCACAGCAATTAAACAATTCTAATCAAAATATATCTTTTCAGTGGGGAAAATGATGCATTCTGTTGTGCTCTGAACTTGGAGAAAACCGACCTTTGTGTTGTGTGCGCTTTGTGTTGCATTTTTGTATGAAAAGCACTCTATAAATAGATTGATTGATTGCACCCCTATGAACTAACATCAAGGACCATGTTGTCCACCCTCCTGTGGGCTCACCACCTCCAGAGGGGTTCATAGGGGGGGTCAGGTGCTATGAGTATTGGGCAGTAAGCTGCCCCCGTGACCCAGCTGGATTAAGCGGGAGAAGATGGATGGATGGATGATTGATTGATTAACCTCCACCTCAGGAAAGTGCAAAGGAACAGCCAATCAACTCAAAGTTCCGTAACACAAACTTAGGCTAGTTCGGAGCAAACCAAGTCAAATGGACGTCTGAACAAGTAAAAGCCAAACTGCTATAATTGAGTCGCCGACAGCTATCGCAGGAGCTGGTGTTAGCAACGTTAAGTACATAAGACGACAAAATAAACATCAAACTTTCTCGGGCATTCATATTTTCCCCAACTGTTGGATGTCAGGAGAACTGGCTCAGATTTGCCAACATCCAATATTCAATATAACACAACAAAAGTCTTCCTGAAGTCCTTCAAATCAAGAAGGAATTGTTTGTCTGGAACTCATAAATAAAATGTATTTTATTGTATTATGGTGGAATATTTTTGTTGGGTACCGACACCTACATTTATTTGTTCAGCTGTTCAGTTAAAGAAGACATATTGAGCATATGTCTGCTATATAGTTATAATCAATGAAACCCATGGATCATTATGTTATAAATTGCACATTTTAAATGGTAATATTCATATAAAATGCCTCAAAAGAAAAAAAAGCCCACTTTTAAAGATTGCTCAAACGCCAACAAATCACTCCAAATACAACTTTGAGAGGGTAAATGAGAAGGGGATCAACAATAATATGGTAAAAATATCTGACAAGTTGATTTTTGCATAATAGATCAGCTTGTGATATTAAAATTTTACCAATAAAATTACAAATGAAAAAAAAAAAAAGTTTGTATCTGTGCTGTGACAGAATATCTACAATAGGTTGAGAGGGCACATAATTATTTTCCTTTCTTTTTTTCTTAGATACTTTTACAACTGAAGTTTATGTCTCTGTAAAAACAAAAAATCACTTCAAGATCCATAGTTCTCCTCAGACTGTTGTGGAAATACACAAAGGATGATTAGCAACCAGAAGCGAAAAGCATGGCCCATAAACACAGGAGCCAGAGCGCAGAAACTGCAGTCGAGTCGTGTTAGTGCCGGTTCATCCAAAAGCCTCGTTAAAACCAGTCCAAGTTGTGTCAACACTAGATATGGTTAGTCCCAGAATCAGGTGGTCTTAATAAATCAGGAACAATCTGGAATTTTCTATCAGATCAGACATTAGTAGGCTTATCTAATTATGTTAACATGGTTTGGTTCTGCAAGTTTTTGGTTTTGATACACAACAACATTTCCCAAACAAATGTTCTCATAGAAATCGAGTTTTATCCAGCAGCAAGTTCAAGTTATTCAAGTAATATACAAGATTTTGTAAAGATTGGTGCATTTTTGAAGTTTTTTATCAGCAAAAACTACTTCCTAATTGTATAGTACTTAAAAAAAGCCACGTTAGAATAGTGTTGACTCCTGAAAAACATACTTAGAGGTGTGGTTTATTGCAGTTACATGTTTGAGTAACCCTGTTGTTATTATTAGTATTATCAATCTGTTTTCATCTTCAAAGCTCAAAATGTTCTGTTCCACCTTGTCATGAAGTGGTAGTTTTCATGTTAACAGCTCCTTTTACCTTTTGTTTAGTACAGATGGGTAATTTCAGGGCTGAAATGATCCAAATGATTCTCATGGTGGTGTATGATTTGAGAGAAGAATTCAGGGCTAAACATTAGGGATGTAACAATAACCGAAATATCGTGATATCGTATCATCAAATGTCTTTCAATAATATCGTGGGTTGTCAGAATATATTGAATCACAACTTAATTTGCTTAAATGTATTGTTTATTAGTAGCAACAGCTAATAAACATAGAAAACTACATATAGCATGATTCATTTCAGTGCAGACATGAAGAAATGTTTTTTTTTAACTTAAATTTGTGGGATTATGACAGTATTTATTTGCATTGAGGCTTGTTAAGGTATTTTAAAAGCAATCAGTATCCTATATTTCTATTAGTTTCTCCAAAATTTCGCAATAAATGTCTTACCTTGAGATTTGGATATCATTACATCCACTACAGATCCACTGCAGGGTTTGTGTCTTGAAAATGAACTCCAGATATGTTTTTGATGAGGAAATAGCATATAAATAGTTCAGAAACTAGTGTAATATGGGCTCTTTAATGACAGGCCACAACTTTACACAGGATCCTATAATTCTAAAATAACAAAATGCATTTATAATACAAGATCTGTCCTGAAAAGTTGTGGTTTTTTAAAAGTTGAGACCTATAGTTAAGTGTCACTTTTGTATTGTGCTTTGGCAAACCTCACTACTTGGACTGAACTGGTGACCTTCAGGCTGATGGACGAATTCTGTAAAAAAAAACTATATTTTTGCAGGTGTAAGTATGTTCTTTTTTCTAAATAGTTTCGGGAATAAAACGTATCAAGACTTTAGTATCAAAAATGTAAGCAAACGGTGATGGACGTGTTTACTTCTGTCTCTGAGTACAATGTGTCCACCCAAACACATTGAAACCATCAGAAGGCGTGGGAAGAGAGAAATCACTGACTCACTGGAAAAAAAACAGATGCCTCCAGTCATTTACAATTTATCTCTCTCCTCCGGACACAGTGGAGTATATTTGTACGTTCAGGAGAGTTATGGGTCAGTACATGTGTGAACGGAGGGCCAGTGTGGCACAGCAGTGGACCGGACAGTTCACAGCCCCACGTCTCACTCTGTGTTGTTCTTTGACAATAACAGAGGAAGTCGTTTTGGCCTTGAGCAAACACATCTGCTACCTGTTACCCTGTGAAGCATATTAACATGATTACGCTTTACCCACGGTGAGGCACACTGTTCCACATGTTTGAAGAAGGTACAGAACATACAGACAAGAACTGTGATGTACCCCTATAGACTGGCCAAAGAAAGAAAAATGTACACACCGATTCTAATCAATAAAACTAGTATTGAAACTAGGACACTCATTGGAACAAGTAGCTTATAAACCAGGGGTGCCCAATACGTTCATCGCGATTGACCAGGCGATTGTCAAGGTAGTGTAGGTAGATCGCCAAGGTAGATCGTAGTGTAGTACTCGAGACCAGCCCCGGTCTTGGACTCGACCGTGTTTGGACCTAGTTTTGTCTCGGACTACCTAACATCCTACCTGTCCATCTGCCTCACGTCAGCACGTCGCTCCTGCCTTTTCACGCTCTCACTCCTCCCCACATATAGCGCACATCGGCTCCCTCCTCAATGCGCGCTGATCAGAAGAGCAAGACAAACGTAAAGCAAGAACTAATCTAAATGTATGTTAGTGTTGGTACAAAGCAGGCCGACAGCACAAAGCAGGCCTACTGCAACATGCAGTGGAAGTTTACCTAATAAAAACGCACAAATGCATCTGTATTTATGTGTTTGGTAAATACCACTGCAAAACCAATAAAATAATTTAACTCCAGTGGAACAGGTTTAAAAATTCACACTTGCTTCACTTTCTTCACAGTTTTCTGTAAAGTGCCAGTGGAAGTAATCTTAAAGAAGGGTTCTCAAACTGTGGGCAAGGATCCAAAAAGGGGCACAGAGTGTTTCAGTATCATACAGTTTAATTGGCTTATTTTAATCTTAAATTAACACTTATCAGACAAAATGGAGACGTCATCACTGTTACTAACACTAAAAGGGTCTATTGATATTGAAGCAAATAGTTTAAGTTTTGTGATCCATACAACCTATATAACTAGTATAAGAAATATAAAAACAAGCAGGAGTCAAGTCACATTTGTGGAGACGCAAGTATGGTCAGAGGAAGGGCGCATGGTTTTGTTCAAGACAAAAAAAATAGAAAAAAGGGACATTTTATCTATATACTGCAGCTTTAAATTGTCCAACTGAAATGTTGATTTTGTTTAGTACTGTGGTATCAAAACTGGGCTCACACACAGACACACCCTCGACATTAAACCAGTCTGTGGCGTAAAAAAGGTTGGGGACCGCTGGTATAGAGTGTACTGATTGCAAAATATAAACTATACTTCAACAATTAAAATGAGAATAACTTTTCTATACATCAACACAATGATACTGAAATCAAATATTCTTCTTAAAAAGGCTGCTCATGTCTTACCAAAACTAACAAACAACTTCTTAAAGATAGTCCATGCTCAAATTCAAGACAACCAATGGCTCCTTTTATCATCCAAAGACTTCCATGCTCCTTAGTTGCCCTCGCTGTGATGTGAAGTGATAAACAATATGTACAGGAGAAGTGTAAACACGCTCCAGCCCAGGGCAGCACACACACATAGACGTATACCTCTGTTATCTCCACGCACATATCAGCTCTATGTTTAGACCACTTCACCTGCATGTCCTCCACTGCTCCCGTCACGCTGCCTGCTCCTGTACAGACAAACACCTCTCAGTCTCAAGCTTCAAGTGTCCACACAACCAAAAATCCATCTTTTCCTGTGGATCGTATTGTAATTTTATTAGAAAAATCCAAAATGAGAATTCAAACCGTAACAACAGTAACTTTACCTATACTCCCATCGCGCTGGGCATTGCCAAGAACCTCAATACAATCTGTATCTTGATAAATATTCCTAAACACAGAGTTAAGTTTACAAAACTGATGTTTTTCGGTTGCAGATTGACAAAATGCATTGGAATTACAGGTTAATATAGTAGTCAGCTGGTAGTCAAGTGTAAAACTATGCAACTTATAATAAACTTAAGCATCTCATATGGGTATGCACATTTCCAGGATGTCCATTGCGACATGTTGCCATACAAATATTTAGAGTACATCTCGTCCCCCATCCCCATTAGATGTTATATAAGCCTATAATGTTATGATGTCATCTATAGCCCTACAATAGGCCGCCTCTGAGACCATTCACCACACTGTCAGCACCATGGTCAAGGCAAGGTTAAAGAGATATATAAATAGAAACGACTTTTGTATGAGACGTATTAATTACACTATAGTGTGTCTATAAGTTGGGATACTAGTGTTGATTTGATGTGTATTAAACAGATGGCGACTGTCAGCAGAAGATAATTAGGAGATCGGAGCAACAATAATGGCCACCTTCAAAAGACCTTCTGTCTAAGTTGCTTTGTTAACAATGTTTTAATAATATATAGCAAATAACAGTGCCATTATAATTGTGCTTGGAAAGATAACACAGTGTAGTCAATATTTATTTAATATATTTACTGAAAATTCTAAAAGGCATCCTACTGTAAACAACTCTGACCAGCTACTAATACATCAGGTTCATATAAAAGCAGATTGAGTGAATTTTCTTGCTCAAGGACAGGAGAATATACAGAGAGAGGATTGAACCTTAAACCTTCTGCTTGGTAAGTTTAGCACTCCGACAACTGAGCGACTGCCACCCCTAAAAGCACGTGCTTCCTAATTCTAAAAACAGAGTTTAAAGACATATTCTATGGCACCAATAGATGATTATGTTATATTTTGGACTCTGTTTTTACAATAGCCAAAATGGCTACGCAACACTGCCAAACGCTACGTGTATCACCAAAGAAAACAAAGTAAGTAGAGAGCAGTGTACATGTGGTGGGGTAGACTGGAGCAATGACGTCTTGCGTACAGGAGTATAAAGATTACTCTGAAATGCATGAATGCACTCTAAATAAAACTTCAAGTGGATAAATCAGGAGGGAGCCATTATAAAAAGTAAATTTAGCATAAAAGATCTCTTTGTGGAGGTTTTGATTTGGTCAAAGAAACATCTTTAAAAATATTGTCCAAGGCTAAATGCAAAAAAACAAAAAAATTCAACGCTACAAATGTTGCTGTAGCCCATTCATTTTTATCCAGTGTATACACCAAAATGTTAAACAATGCACTTCAATAGCCTGTTCTCAACACATAAACCATAGTGCATGATTGATGGACTCATGTTGTAACCTGAAACATACCACTTCCTCCATCGTTCTGTTTGATTCACCACAGCTTTAAGCAAATACATTTCAAAAAGAGGACATTAGACGGGATCTAGTTTCTAATATCCCGGGGCCTTATTGACTCAAACAAGCTCAAACATGAAAAACTCGCACTGCACTGAAATTCAAGATGCCAAAGCTGATGCACTTATCATAACAAGCAAAACTGCACTACCACATTTAGATTGGACATCCAGACAACGTAGAGAGCCTGTCCAGACAAGGCAGTTATCGCTATGCAAATACCAGAGTTTAGTTCTGTCATCATCCAAAGACAAACACAACCAAACAGTCTGCTGCTAATATCAACACATGGAGAAAGGAGAGGAGAGGGGGTTTCCAGAGGGAGGGAAGTGTGAGGGGCGAAATGAAGGACAAGAGGAGAATCTGATAAAGTTTGTGGTGTGAGGGAGGCTGGATGTAAAAATAAGCATCATGTGAAGGGTTATATGCTGGAGATAGAGCAGATATTTGCACTTTTTAGCATATCAGCTATCGGCACACACGCAAAGCTTTATTTTAACACTAAAATGAAGCGATAACTGCGTGAAACAAGAATACACAGCTCTCTAAAATGTTTGTGGTAAAGGGCTGCAAGTCAGTTTGTAGTAGTTTGTAATTTAAATTGCATAATGTGCAATGAAGAAGAAAACAACATATATAAGTCGCACCGGACTATAAGTCACACTTTTTGGGGGAAATTTATTTTAGAAAATGAGAGCAAAACAACAGACATTTCATCTTGAAAGGCAAGTTATAAAAGTTATAGTAATAAAAACCCAATAGAGAACAATCCGTGTATCATTTGTTCATTTTTCAATATAGAATCAAAAATAAGTAAACAAAAACAACTATTTTCTTTATTATTTGTCTACAAAACCAAAATAAAAAACAGATAATGATTTGGTTTTTCATTTTTGATTCATATATACGATTCATATATTTGGTCTATGGGCTGACAGTGTGAAAAATGTAATATATAAGTCGCAGGAACCACCCAAACCCTGAAAAAAGTGCGGCTTATATTCCGAAAAATACAGCAATTTGGTAAAAATAATCTAATTCAGCCCTACAGGATATAGTGGCCCAAAAATATCCTCAGAGCTTATCGGCTATCAGTTTCTCTGGATTCTTAACAATCGGCCTAAGCCATGAAAAAATCCATCAGTCAATCTGTATTATACACAGAGATCACGTCACCAATTGTGGTTTTTAGTGGTCCTCGGGCAAGACACTTACTCAGCCCCATTGTCAACTCCGGTTTGCTGCCTCAAGAGGGTATCTGATATGACAACTGGGTCATTCCACGCCAAATCTCCGGAGGTCCACGCTCAACCATCTCAGATTTGACTGAAAATGTTCTAGGAGGTTCACACACTTCACAATAGGAAAAGTCCCAAATTTTAGCTCCTTATAGTTTTGCCATTAAAAATATTTTGTCAACTACTCCCTGACCTGTTTTGAGAAGAGTTTTCTGAGGAGCCACTTTCAGACTTGTATCTAAAAAAAAATATTTAAGGCAGGTTCATCAAATTTTCAAGGGTTAAAATTTGGCAAATGTACTTGTAGAATATGGACACATGTGCTTTTGGTTTATCACAGATTTCTGGGGGTTGAATTTGCTTGAAAACTCTACTCTTCAAATTTGAGAGCATCTTTTAAGAAGGTCCAATTTACAGGTCCCAAATCTGAGCTGGTCGTGCAGGGGAATTCGGAGATTTGGCGTGGAATGAGCCAACTTGAAAAATTAAACTAAGCAAGTAGCAAAGTCGTTACTGATTATAGTCCAAACGTTAACACATTTTAAAACGTACCTTCTTTGATATCAATTTCCACATTAAAATTCATGTTCATGGAATATGATACACTACAATAAAAGACAATAAAAATAACATGGTTCTCGCAATATACATGTGTAGACCCTGTAGGTATATAGACATACTAACATGGTGGTTCAATTGTAGAAAAGTTAGACAAAGGGGAGCATATACTTTCAAGCTTTCCTTAAAACTGCTTTATTACTTTCCTTTTCCTGTAAGTTTTTAAGGTATTTGTGGGATCTACAAAGTTAGTGTATCTGCAATTATTTGTGCATATTTACAACTGAAATAACCCCAATCAGAGTCAGAAAAAAAAGAAAGAATCATTCTGCTTATGATTTACTATTATTAAACATAATCTATGACACCCATGGATCATTATGTTATAATTTGCACATTTTAAATCACAATTTTAATCTAAACAATTAAAAGAAACAAGACCATTGACTTTCCCCAATGGGAGCAGACACACCGTAAACATCATCAATGAAGAATCGACAATTTTGAGGATAGCAGCGAGTAGCGTTCTTTTATTTTTTCAGCGGACCCAAAATGACTCCTGATTCCAACGTGTATCACCGTCACCGATGAAGAAAATAAGATCTCGTGAAAGTAAGGTTTCCTCCGGGTACTCCGGTTTCCCCCATCAACCTAAAACATGCCCGCACCCCTATGAACTAACATCAAGGACCATGTTGTCCACCCTCCTGTGGGCTCACCACCTGCAGAGGGGTTCATAGGGGGGGTCAGGTGCTATGAGTATTGGGCAGTAAACTGCCCCCGCGACCCAGCCGGATTAAGCGGGAGAAGATGGATGGATGGATGGAAAGTAAGGAGAATAATGGGCAAATACCGATAACAGTGAAAAAAGGTGTTAATCTGCAATGTGGAGTTTGGAAAGTAAGTGATTAAAGATTGTTCAAACCTGCACAAATCCCTTTAAAGTGAGTGAGAGGGTAAATGAGGGAAAACAACTAAAACGCTCTTGCATAACTGTTTTAATACCACTGTTTTGATACTTTTTATGCGGAATATCTACACAATTGTTTTCCACTCCCAAAAGAGTTATATATATATGTGTATTATTATCACATTTGGTGTGTTCAGACCTGCAGTAGTGTCCCGTGGATGTGGTTGTGTTGAATGTTGGGCCCGGGCATTGGAGGAAGCTCCTTCAGTAAATCACAGACTGTGGACGGGACCTGAGTGACCAAAACGAACGGGACGAGGGCGCGAGCGGCCATTTCCCTGGTCCTGTACACAGCCGAGCGACCGCACCTGCAACGCAACGCCAGACAGACACATTTTAATACATTAAAAAGTCTGTAAAATGATTAAAATGACTGTTAGAGCTGAAACATAACAGTCCTGGGGCTCTTCTTATCACAAGGCAAATGTACCGTATTTTTCGGACTATAAGGAGCACTTTTTTCAGGGTTTGGATTATACTCAGGTGCAACTTATATATTACATTTTTCACACTGACAGCCCATAGACCAAATATATGAATCGTAATTATGAATCAAAAATGAAAAAAAAAAAAAAATCGTTATCCGTTTCTCATTTTGGTTTGGAGACAAATAATAAAGAGTTTTGTTTTTTTTTCTTCTTATTTTTGGCTCTATATTGAAAAACAAATGAACGAATGATACACGGACTCTTCTCTATTGGGTTGTTTTTATTACTATAACTTGCCTTTCAAGATGAAATGTCGGTTCTTGGTCTCTGATTTTATAAAATAAATTTCCCCCTTATAGTCCGGTGCAACTTATACATGTTTCTTTCTTCTTCATTATGCATTTTTGGCTGGTGCGACTCCGAAAAATATGTTATGTAACAGCTGCAGTAATATAATGCAGTGTGCAAAGATAAATACACCGTGCAATTAATCATGATTACAGGCAAACACAACTTTTAAAAGCAAAGAAATACAATAATATGAAATGTATTATTAGTACTTTTTTCAACTTTCAAACGTTTACTTACAAATAAGTCTATATGGTTTACTTTTTGCTTGATTTTAATTGATTTTAACATAAGTTCATTATTAAGGGAGGAAAACAGTGAAAAAGTGAAGAACTCCTATAGTTTTGTTTTGGTTATGTTGAGAGTAAATGTTTAAAAAATATAACGGTGAAGTTTGATATTCTTAATTAAGTATAAATGTTTAATATCCTTGTTAAGTACCTCATAAAGAAAATCAAGTAACCAGTAAATGCTCCTATAATAAATAAAACAACACATGCACTTGAGATTATATTTGCTATTAAAAACTATGTCTCTTTCGGGTGAAATTAAACAGTTGTCAGACGGACAGTTGACAAAAGAACCAGATTTGAACTATGACTTAACCCGTCGGGAAGTCGTCTCGCCTGGTGTGTTTGGGCCCACACAGCCTCAGTGTTCAGAGGGTCAGACGTGGGCCTGTGCTGTGGGTTTCCTCCAGGCTTCTCCTAACTATTTAAAAACAGCAGGGAATAACAGTTTTTGCTATTACTTCCTGCATGTATTTAAACAGTCTAAATAGTATAATAAATAAGGTTTAAACAAAAATCTCATTTGGATATTTAAGAGCTATCCAGACTGTGCATACACTAAATAAAACAATAAAACACAATAAACAATAAAACACAAAAGTTTGGACTCACCATCTAATTCAATGTTTGTTTGTTTTTGTTTATTTACACACAGAAGACAAAAAATATATTACAGTCAAGTTTGGACACTTTTTTTTCTATATGTTTACTACTTTTTACATTTGATATACAGAAAGAAGACATCAAATATATGAAGTAAGATGTAGGGAATTATGTAGTAAAGAAAAAATAGTTACTTTTTTATACATTTTATTCATTGTTTTCCTTTGCAACATAATTTCATACATCTTGCTTCATATATTTGATCTCTTCTTTATGTACAACAAATGTAAAAAGTAGTATAGAAAAGAAAAAAAAGTGTCCAAACATGACCGGTGTACATTAATTGTAATATAACCAGCACCATTCACTAATAACAGCACAGATTACCAAATGTGTAAAT
The DNA here is from genome assembly GCA_030686955.1 of Odontamblyopus rebecca. Classification (NCBI taxonomy): domain Eukaryota; kingdom Metazoa; phylum Chordata; class Actinopteri; order Gobiiformes; family Gobiidae; genus Odontamblyopus; species Odontamblyopus rebecca. The sequence continues at coordinate 30,409,448 of CM060662.1, forward strand.
GTTTGGTTTAAGATGAGATACACATTTTTAAACCACAAAAGGATTATCTATTTAAATAAAACAGTTTTTGTTCTGTTTATACACAACATAAACGTATTGCCAATGAAACCAATTTACTTTTACTAGACTTGGACTTGAGCAAATCCTTGATCCACAAGGGAAATGATCAGGACACAGTAGCTCACACACGTATCATGTATGTAACTACCTCACTGTGCAATAACCTGCTCCATAACCCACGTGCAATACTATATTATGTGCAATACTGAACCCATCTGAAGCAGTTTTACCACCTGTAATATATACTCTACTTACACCTTATTTAATCCTACCTGCACATTTGTATTTTATTATATTTTATTACATTTTAGTATATCTGTATTTTAGATTTTTTATACTACATTGTTGACTTATTTCCCTTGAATTTGCAAACACTTTTTACCAGTACTTTTTATTATATGACTGAATATCTTAGCGAGTCAAACGGTTCTTCTCATCCTAAGTTGACCCTGTGTTGAACCTGCATATGACAAATAAACAATCTTGAACATCACAATATAATTATAATAAAGAGCAAAATCATATATGTTAATACTGCATTCAAAAACACAGAAATATAGTCATACAAATACTCCACTTAGCTACAGTATATACAAGCGGTCGTAAGGGGAAACAATGCAAAGATGATACAGTGATTGACATGACAGAAGATTATCTGTTGCATAAGGGCGAGTTGTTGTACAGTTGTAGGGAGTATTATAGTATGAATATAGTCCTGTATCTCTCACTGTTTGAGCGGAGCCTTGGATTCATTGGGTGAGCGTGAGTAAAATGATCACGTTGTAACATTCGGATGCTCAGAATGCATAAGGTAAGTAAGGAATAACTCTGAACCAGTTTTATTTTTTTTTTTTAGCCTTTATTTAACCAGGTAAAGACCCACTGAGATACAGATCTCATTTACAAGGGTGACCTGGCCAAATCAAATGTCAAGAGCAGAAAACAACATCAATTATAAAAGTAAAGTGCAATGAATGTAGAAAATATTTTGAAAGTGCAGCAGCTGTAACAGTCTAAAAATATAAAGTGCAGTAGTTGTAAACAATAGAGGAAAACTGCAATAACATCTTTTACAAAAAGCACTTTTCGCAGTGACATCTTAAAAACACAGGCACTGATGAATGACGCTTTTTGCCTATTACGTAACAACAAACGAAAAGCTTTAAATGAGACAAGTTCACATATTTTCAGTTCAGTTTGGAGAGTATGTCAAGCTGAAGGCGCAGAGAAGCTAAAGGCCTGTTTTCCCACTGCTAACTGTTTGGTACAGCGTATTTAATATAATTTATGGACGGAGACTAAGAAAATATCCTATGAACGAGTGATCTTCCTTAAATTAATTATGAAACTAATGTAATGTACACCTGCTTCATTCAATTATAAGACATTTTAGTAATAGTTTGTTGCCCTTATAAGGCGCACTGGTGAACCTAGACTCCCTGCATTAAACAAATGTGAGCGTCCATGTTCGTACAAGTCTCTGGGCCTGTTTCTTTGTACTGTCTCCACATGTAAAGCTCCTAGTTACAGTATTCAGGGCCGAAGTCTGACCGCTCACCCTAAGTGCAGCTAAATTTACTCTTGTTTACAACATGATACAGTTTCCTTCTCCTGTGTCATAACAGAAACATGAGGGGAAGATGGGGACTTAAAAAGAGTGGGAGTAGCATTAAGTAACTGTGTATCTATGGTTCACTGATCATATTAGTAAAACTGTTTAGTATTGGAGCCTTTTTTAACAGTCAAAATAATATTTACAAGAGTTTAAATGCAAAGATGTTTTGTCTTTTATGTTAAGGAGCCCATATTTAACTATTTTCTGATCTATGTTATAATGTTTTCTTATCAAAAACATACTGTACCAGGAGTTTCCTTTGCGTCTTTTGTTTCATTTACACATGTTCATCACTGAAACTCTCAAAATTCAAGTTCAGGAGTTCTTCTTTGACACGGAAAACGCTCTGTTCCACCTTGTGATGTCATGTGGGAATACAGGAAGTGCCCCACTGTGTTTTCAAACTCCACACACCTTATAACTGAATCATTTGGACAATTTTAACCAGTCAGGCTCAATCGCCAGGCTCTACTGAACTAAAGGTGAAAGCTGCTAACTTGAAAAGCACCTCTTCATGAAATTCTAAAGTAGACCAGAACATTTTGAGCTTTGGAGACGTAGACAGACTAATAATGCAGGATAACTCACATTTTTGAATGAAACAAGACACAACTCTGGGTGTGGTTTTGAGGAGTTTTATTACAACATGGCTTACACCTCACAAGAGTCCATTTTGTGTAATATAGGACCTTAAATGTAATTAATTCATAGATCAATAAAGATATATTCAAGATTCTAGGTATATTTTCAAGATAAAATGTGAATGAATGGGTATGAGATACAGTACGTTAGGATTAGGTTACAGGTGCAGACATACAGCTCTGGAAAAAATAAGAGACCACTGCAAAATTATCAGTTTCTCTGATTTTACTACTTAGAGGTTTGTGTTTGAGTAAAATGAACATTTTTGTTTCATTCTATAAGCTACTGACAACATTTGTCCCAAATTCCAAATAAAAATATTGTCATTTAGAGCGTTTATTTGCAGAAAAAGACAAATGGTCAAAATAAAAAAGATTAAATGTTTTCAGGCCTCAAATAATACAAAAAAAACAAGATCATATCATTTTAAAACAACACAATACTAATGTTTTAACTTAGGAAGAGTTTAGAAATCCATATTTGGTGGAATAACCCTGCAAGAGGATGTGCTATTTCTCCTTTTCCTCCTTAAATCAGGTTTGGTTCAGGTGATCTCCTCATGAAGCAGAATGAGGTGTGTTTGTGTTGGAATTCAACAGACACTGGAACGACTGTCACACATGTAGAGATGCTGATTTCAGAAAAAAAATGCAGTGGTCTCTTATTTTTTCTAGAACTGTAATTACCCAGGAACATTTGTAGTCCAACTATAATCCTGGCTTGGTCTTAGTTTGGGCCTTTTTAGACCAGGTTGAGTCTTGGTTCCCTCCTGGTTTTGTTTGAGTTTTAGATGATATTAATTAAGACTATTATTTCTTGAGATACCACAATAAGTTTAAATATCACTGTTATATCTAAGACAGTTCATCTGGCAAATAAACAAGTATAATCAAAATGTTTTAAAGGTTTAGGTTTAGGAAACATTCTGAGGACTTTTTCCCATTCAAAAGATACACAATTAATTGAATGTTCCCCATGATAATGACTATATTTTTGTGATTTGTAATTGACCCTAGCTATACTCTTAATGTAAGCAGGCTAGAGCTATTAAAAACTTCTTTAATAGGCTTCTTTGCAGGCCTCTGTGGTGAGAGGACAAACAGCTCTGTGTCATAAAGCGAATATAAATATGGATCTATATAGAGCGTGCAACTGTCCGTGTCATCCACAGTGACACATAAGACCCACGGGTTCACTTCAGGCAAAGGCTGTATATTTTGTTCACTTGGTGTCCAGGGATACACCAGGGACATAAACTGTGCAAAGGACAGTATGTTACACACAGAAGCCCAAACACATGAGGGCCAGGAATAATATGGAAAAAAACAGCTCATTTATATTTAAAGGGGCTGTATGTAAGCTTTTGATTCCATAAACCTATCTGTGTCTCCAAAAATGAAGTAAACATGTTCAGATCAGAGAGATCCCAATGCTGATTTATTCTTACTTACAAAAACACTGGACATGATTTGACATTTATTTATGCTATACTGCGGTGTTTTGGTTCTCATCAGAAAGCAGAATGAGACTCACATAAGCCTCCCAGCATCTTCAGCTAAACATTAACCAAAGCGAATGCAGCCTCTGCATCTCAGAGAGTGAATTCTAGAGGTTCTGAGTTTCACATGAGTCCTGGCCTTTCCATTTACTGAGAAAAACGTGTATCTGCCACCCCATTTTATAAGAGGCTACATATAGTATTAGTATAGTACTGCTGAAAAACGTTAATTACACTTAAAAGGATTTTCTTACACATTTTAGAGTCTGTATAGACTCTTTTAGTGATAGTAAACAGTGATGACGTAGGCTCGGTTGCGCACACATTTTGGCAACAGAAGTATGGCAGAACTCAGCAAATTGTCAAAAGAATTATCGTCAGAAGATCACAAATATTTCCTCAACAAGCTGACTTTGACAAATGGTGTCCGGTGATCTTCGCGCGATCAATGAGTAAAACTGTAAAACTTTAGTCCATCGGTAGAATATCGATTCTGACAACCACACACATAACAACCATTTTGGTGTTAGAAATGTTTTTATCTCTGTCTCTGTTTTTATCTCTGTCTCTGTCCCGAGTTCAGTCTGAATTAATCAGAATGAATAGGGAACAATGCCACTTCTGTTGCCAAAATGCACGTTTTTTTTTTTTTTTATCACTACCGCCCTAAAAGAGTCTATAGTTCATATAATTTGCCTGGGATCCAGAATCCAAACTTCTTCAATAATGGGGAGTGTATAAAAGATACAGAGAGATATTGTTCTAGATCATATAAGGACAATGATTATCAAAATAGAACTATGATTATTTTAAAAGTCGTCTACTCACAATTATTATGAGAAATTGTTGCAGCACTACTTAGGATATAGCCAACACAAATAATCTAAAGTATAATGTTTTTGGATTTAAATGAAACTTAGGCAACAAGTATTAGCCCATAAAGACTGTAATTATGGACTAAAACTGGACTAAATTAAGAAAAATGTGGCTTAAATGAGGACTGGACCCTGACCAAAGTGGTTTCTGGGAATAGGCCATGGACATAAACATTGAACAGAACTATACATTACATGTCTAAAGCTGTAAACACAGTGGGTTGTACTGAGTCACATCAGGACAAACAGCACACAGGTCAAAGGTGAAAGTGAAGAGTGTGTGTCATGTGTCGCTAACGTTTATGGGCTGTGAGAAAACAACCTCACCACACAGGAATGGAGGAGGCTTCTATAAGACTAAAGACTGAAAATATATGATGAAATACGTTTTAAAGGGCCCATATCACACCGTTTTCTGATTTATAATGTTGTTTCCTCATCACAAACATACCTGGAGTTGTGTTTTGTTTCATTCACACATGTTTAACACAAAAACCTTGCATATTTAGACTGAGTTCTTATTCCATATAACTTCACTTGAATCATTTGGATAATTACAATCCTAAAATTGCCCATGTCTACTGAACGAAAGACAAATGGTAGCTGTTAACTTGAAAACTACCACTTCATATAGAACATTTAAGAGTTGGCAATGAGACGGTGTAATATTTAATTCGTCCAGGAGTGGTTAAATCTTGATTTTTGTGAGCTTTAAGCCATGTTATAAGGGAAGTTGCATTTTTGTTTCATTCACTTCAGTCATGTATGAATAAAGGCTGCTACACACTACAGGATTTTTCAGTCTTAAACGACTTTTAAATGTGCGACAAAAAGCGCACACCACAGATACGAGGAGAAATTTATGAGACTTAAAATCTCGATCGCAAAGACTTCAGCAGGATACGTCTGCGTAAAACAGGCTATAAAGTTGTGAGTGCAATCGCGTCGGCTGTTTCCTGTCTAGAGTAAAACGAGTCGCTCTGAGACTCTTAAGTGTTCAAAAGATCAGAACTCTGCACTTCTAGTTTAGATACAAATAAAAACTGTGTTATTATTTGTGAAATGTGGTGCACTACTTCAGATACAGGATTTTTGAACCACAAAAGACTGGAGATAAAGTCCACAGGAAGTAGAGTCTCGATTTCTAATCTGCAGCTTCACTGCACGGGGTGTGGATGTAAACAAACACACTTGAGGAAACACTGTCTTTTTCTTTTTACTTTTAAAGAACACCGCAAACTGGATTAATAGCGCGGTTTTGTGGACTGGATGTCATTATTTGCGGAGGATCATTTCTATGGATAATGTGGATGAGATACTGCAGTATAAATTTACCACGTTATGAGAGGTGTGGAATAAAGTCTTGATTTTTGCTATATCCTGAGTTTGTATGTTGTGTCTCTGTGTCCGTCGCTCCTCTGCCCCTGACGCTCTGTTTTATCAGCTGTTTCCGTAGAATTTTTGACGTTTGGTGGTTACGATCTGACAGTAACACCACACACATGAGGAGAGCAGCGGCTTCAAAATCGGGCAAATTCTCCTGTAGTGTGTGGTGGCCTTAACCCTTTATTATTAGTCCCCCCGCTGACCACTTTGCAGATTTCGCCTATTGTGGGTTATTTTTAGAACGTAACCCCCGCGATAAACGAGGGGCCACTGTATTTAGTTTATCTTACAGGGACCATGTACAGGAGCATTAATCAAAGAAACATTGAAGAGATGCTTTGTATAAGACTGTAGCTCTCTAATTTCCATCTGCAGTCCCTGGGACAGACAAGTTAACAGGTACCTTTTACCTTTTACCTTTAAGTTCAGTCAAGATTAGCAATTCCAGCTCTGTAATTATCAAAAATGATTCTCGTGAAGGTGTATGAACTGTTAAAAATACACACACACAAGAGAAGAACTCAGCCTAAATAGGATTTGTGTGTTAAACATGTGTGAATGACACAAAACACAACTTCAAGTATGTTTGATGAGGAAACAACAGCTCAGAAAATAAAGTAATATGAACCCTTTAATTTTTGTACTGCCGCTTGCATAATAAAATTCGCATACCATGAAAGATTCCCCTCCACTCTAGAAAGAGAACAGTGTGTACAAGATTAGTTTAAACAGAGTTAAAAGAGAAATACACTATTGAACGTCATGGTTTAAATGAAGTGTCCCAATTCCATTATGTTCTGTTCTGTAAATCCAATTTGCAGCAAGTGTGTTTCAAAATGACAACAAGCAAATTATACACACTGACCTCATGGAAACGTTCTTCAAAAATATTTAAAAACCATCACAGAAAAAAAACGCCGCATTATAATCATAAACTGTATAAAGAAGTAGACTAAGTGAGTGTGAAGTTATGAATAGGATAGCGGGGAAAAACATCAGGATCATGTAGAGTGGGTTAATACAAACATTTTAAGAACAAAAAGACATGGCTCACAGCTGCAGTTGTGGGGAGGAAGCACAATATTCCAATGTAAGTCAATGGGAGCAAGGGTCAGAAAGAGCCGGAAGAACCTTCATCCGAACTTCCTTTTTGGAACGTGGCAGCTAGTGTGTTAACTATGTCCATTTATATATACAGTCTATGATTATAACCAAAACTCTTATATTCTTGTAAATTTGTAAATTATGTTGTTATATTATAGCTTATTGTTTCTACTTAATTTTATTCTATTTTATTTTTTGCATGTTTAGTGTTTGTGTTTCGCTCCAAGCACTGCAGCAATTTCCTAATGTTTTGAACCTGTTCACTCATATGGTAATAAATAATAAATAATAATAAATAATGATTCTGATAACTTCTTAAACTAATTATTAAAGGCCAATATTATGCTATTTTCTGATCAATGTTGCCTTCTCAAAACATAAACGCCGGGAGCCTGGTCCACTCCTCAGGATGTTTTTTGCTGCCTTTTTTCACTATTATTTCCTGTTATCTTATATCTTGGGCCGTCACGAGTTGATAGGGACGACCCCCAACTTGGCCTTGTTTGGTCTCAGAGCCCAAAAAACACCCTAATTAGGAAAAGCTATTGGCAGACCAGGGGTGTCCAGGGGTGTCCAAACTTTTTTCATCAAGGGCCACATATTAAAACACAGAGCAGCATGAAGGCTGATCGAGGGTCATAGACTGAGGGTCAAAACAGTGAGTAATTCAAATCTGCACTTTTATAACAGGTTTGAATGACTCTCCAGACCTTTGTTCATGCTCCAAAGGACACACTAAATTTGCTTGATCAAGGTAGATTTCAAAAACATGCAGTAAAAAGTACAACTTGGGGCAGTATGGGCCAATTCACCTGGAAGTCTGAGGGCCAAAACAATTGGTCTGAGGGCCACATTTGGTCCCCAGGCCATAGTTTGGACATGCCTGGTGTATCCTGACACATCAGGGAAACTAGTAGAAAAATATTCTGGGGCTTCCTGCATTTTTACTGTCAAATATCACTCTCAACATACCCCAAAAGACAAAAAAAGGTCTGTCCACCTGATAAATTATCATCAAAGTGATCATATACCATACTATATGTGTTTTGTTTCATTCACACAGGTGTAAAACACACAAACCCTGCATATTTAGGCTGAGTTAATTCTCTCAAACTAAATAATTATCTATTCCACCTTGTGATGTCATGTACAGGAATACAGGAAGAGCTCCACTGTGTTTTTAAACCATCCATACACCTTCATTTGAATCATTTGCATCATTTCAGACCAACTGCCAATCTCTACTTTACAAAAGGGAAAAGGAGCTGTTAGCCTGAAAACTACCATTTCATCGCATCACAAGGTGGAACAGAGCTTTGGAAATGTCTAATAATAAAAGATTACTTATTATTATTATTATGATAAACTGGTGCGAATGAAACAAAACACAACCCCAGGCATGTTTTTGATGAGGTAACAACATTATAACATGACTTAAAACTCACAAGAATCAGTTTTGTGTAATACAGGGCCTTTAAATGTGAGGGTTAATTAAAGGTGCACTGTGTAACTTTTCTGGTTGAGGGTACGCCACCCGCTCGTGATATGTTATTGCTTCGCCTGGAACATTCCACACTACGGCATTAAATTTATCTCAATAGTGAGAAGCAAGTGACACCACCAGGCCAAGATCCAGGTCAGATCTTTGGGGAGGTGAGTCTGTTCATGGTAAGAACGTTTTTCCAGGTAATATTTAGCAACAAAAACACTTGGACATTCAGCTGAAGGCTTTCCAATATACACTAGTGATGTTAGTGTTACATAGTGCGTAAATATGGTCAAGATGTCAAGATAATAACATGTTTTTCAATGGTGGCCAGGTCCGAAAAGGAAACAAGCCCAATTTATCCAATAACGTAAGAGATATTTTTACATGTTATAGTCACCAACTGGAAAGGCGGTGGCATCAGTAATCTTATACATGCAAAAGGACTTCCATTCACTCTGGCAATAGTTTTGGCCATAGCTGTGTTTCAAATAACACCAATATTTAAAGGGTCCATCTTTTTTTTTTCTATGTTACAATGTTCTTTTCTCATTAAAAACATGGCCAGAGTTGAGTTTTGTTTCATTCACACGTTTAACACACACTAATTCTGCATATTGAGGCTTCTTTTCTTAAACTGAAAACCCTCACTTCCACCTTGTGTTGTTAAATGAGTATATTAGAAGTAAGTTTTTATTTCTATAGGTTTTTCACAGACATATGTCACAAAGAGCTTTACAGATCATTATTCTTTCACTCCATACACTTTCATACCTGGCAATGTGGGTGAAGCGCCTTGCCTAAGGAAACAATAGTTGTTGTTTTTTTGCGACTGGCGCCCCACAGTACACTCCATACACCTTCACTGGAATCATATGGATAATTTCAGCCCTGGAATTGCCCATCTCTTTTAAACAAAAGGTAAAAGGTCTCAGCATAACTTAAAAAAAAATAGATATCGCTTCATGACAAGTGGAAGAGAGCATTTTGAGATTTGGAGATATAGACAGAGTAATCGTAAAGATTGTGAACAAAATAAAATACAACTCCAGTTATGTTTTTGATGAAGTAAAAACATTCTAACATGGCTTAAAGTTCATAAGAATCAATTTTGTTCATTATAGAACCTTTAATCCAGATGGAGGAAGGCTAAAATGTTTATTTAAAGATTTTTTGTTGTAATACAGTGAGTTCTAATATCTAGTCACAAATAGGAACAAGCTGATTCAAGACTGGTCATTTTTACACAGTTTTTCATAAAAAAATACAATATTATCAATAAGGAAAAATGGCTCTTGCTGTGTGTCTCCATTTGGGGGTATGACACCACATCTATGATCTGAAAATCACCAAAAAATTCCACTTTTTCTCACCATTTCTCACCGTAATCGTAACACTTGAAAACATCCTTATGACATCCTTGTGCCGTCTTGCAAGTTGTGATGGTTCCACTGTTGTCAACCTACTAAATATAATTATACATACGTCAAAAGATATGCCACAACAGGAGAGCAGCTTGTCAACTGTCAGCACATGCGCCTCCACCTGCTGCCCCCACCCTCTCCCCCTCAGCCCCAAACTGCCCCACAGACAAAAGCCCCTGTATCAAACCCCAGACAACAGTTAGCATTCCTGAGCACCACACGCCTGCACAGAACCAAAGGAGGGGGGGGGGGGGGACATAAGGTGTGCCCCACGTAAATATTGGTGTTGAAAGTTATATTACTACTAAAGGTGGGAGCCAGATATTTGAATAATTGCTGAAAGCAGACGTATTGTGGAAAATCTCCTTTTTTTTAACCATGTTATAATTGTTTCTCCTTCTCATTTACCCTCAAAGTTGTATTTGGAGTGATTCATGCTTGTTTAAGTCATCTTCATACCCCTGTATTCAACCCCCGTTTTTTTCCACCACTGGGACACACCCACTGCTCTGTACTTAATTTTTGTTTTCCAATTTTAGTTTTTAAACCAGTGATATGTGTAAGATTCAGCTGCGTTGTGTCGCCATTTTGATGCAAATGAAAAATAATCTGCTACTCGCTAGCCTGATGTGCAGCTGTCCACAGAAGGTGTTGGCTGATTTATTTCTAGATCAACCAAGTGATTTAAAATGTCCAAATAATAATATAATGATTGACACATGTCATAGATTCTAACAGACAAGAGCGCAGTATGTTTTCTTTATGTAAAAAGTGGTGAATAAGTGAAAAAGGACATGAACCTACACCAAATACGCAATCAAAAAAAGTAAATATAGGCCTGTTTGGTCAGGATAGAAATGTACTATGTATGATAAATACAAAAGTTGGAATTAAACTTCTAAAAACAATAATGGCAATAAGCAATCAAACTTTACTCATATAATGCTGTACAACGGCAACAACTGAACCAAAGTGCTTTCCATAAGTGTATGTCTTACAACTTGTTTTATATGGATGAAAGTTTGCTTTTGTTTTCTAATCACAATGGGAAAAAAGTGTTAAACTTCTGGAAATAATTATAGAAAGGAAAATCATAGTTGGAATCAAACATGGATAGATAATAATAAAACACAAGGAAGTGTTTTTCACAACAAAATAAAATAATTCAAGTGGAAATAATAAAGTATGTTAAAATATCCTGAAAATGTATAACTGCATCTCGTTACTGGCCACCTCTGACCGTGAACATTCCTTCGCTCACAAACACAAATAATGAGGCACATTTGCACCCGCCCACTGCCCCTGATCTGAGGCCCATATGTTAACTATCTGTGCTAATTTGTCCCATTCAAACTCTTTTGCAAAAGGAAATGACAGTTTTGAAGGGTGTAATTTTAGAAACAGGGCTGTTCCCCGGGGGTCAGAGGCGCAGACTGTTGTTGTGTTGGACAAACCTCATCTGGGTTTGATTTAAGGAGAAGGAGCTGTTATAATCGTTTGCTCCGTACAGACTGAAGTGTGTTGAATATAGTAAAGTTAGCAAATAAAAAAAGGACATTGCAAATAGTTTTACATTATAGAGCTGGAATATGATGACACAAAAACACTCCAGGTAAGCTCCACCACAAAAGAAAATGTAATTCTGTTAACTGGACAAAGGTTTTTAGGAGTGATCATTAGAGTGGTCAGATTTTTTTTTTCTTCTTTCCCCTAGAATTGAATCTGGCATTAGGAAATTAAAAATTCAGCTAAATCAAACAATATTTAGAGGTTGCACAAAGCAGTCAAAGATCACTCATTCCGTCCTTTATTTAATGTAAGCCGTGCACATGTTTAATGCAAAATCACAACAAATAGTAACTAAATGTATTTAAATAAAAAAGTAAAGGCAAAGAGATTGAGTTTGTCTCTGTTTGTCACTTTTACAATATTACACCAGTCACAAGCACCAGGCCGACACCAATAAACGCACTCCCCACCACATTTAAAAGTGCGATATCTCTATCAAATATAACAATACACAAAAGCATCAACCATCAATGTTTCACAGTCAACTTTTGTCATCTTCACTTTCTTCCTGAATTCTACCGCTGAGTTTCAGACACTAACTACAGTCCCCTTCTTCCAATCAGGCACATTTTTCGATGTTCCTGTAAAACTTAAAGGACAAATTGCTTCTCATCTTCATTTGTCGTGAGGCATTAAAGTCTTGAATGAGCTTTACTGCTCTTTCTGCTGTGTCATTAACAACTTTCAGTGACTGGGCCAGCCTCTCTGCTTTCTTGTAATCTGCATTATCCTTCCACAAAAAACAATGTTATTGGCTGTAAGTAAAGGGAAATACAATGACAATATAGCAAGACGAGAAGGCAATTTCAAGAAACTTGCACAATGCGTCTTGTGCAACTTCTGAATCAACTCAGAATTTTACCTGATTTTACTTTTTTATTTTTAGAAATGTGATATCCTTATGCAGGGTTCAAATCAGTGAAAATGTAACTTTTTTTTTTTTTTTTTTTTTGCATGTTTTTTTTGGACCACCCTAGTGATCCTGCTTAGTATCATCTTCAGTTCTGACCAGGCTGTGGTAAGTAAAAGCTTTAGCGACACACCCGTTTGTTTTTGTAATCTGTCATTTCTGAGTTATGAAGCAAGAACGTGGTGATTCTTTAAATATTTGGATTTTCAAGTACGGCTTTTATTGAGGGAAAACATGGCAAATGCTCAGATATGAGCTCTGGAACACAGTGGTGATCAGCTAGACCAAACAAGCACAGAACAAAGGATGCAACAAAACCAGGACTAAACTAAGGCGAACCACAATGAACACAATGCCAAAAGATAGACATGAACCTGTAACAGAGGTCCCAAGCACAGTAAAGCCAGGAAAAAGCTAAACAAACACATGACTTATAGTTTGTTACTTATTTTTCTATTTTATTTTGACTTGCACATATACATTTATATAGCTATGTCTTATTTGACACCTGTCTCTTGCTACCTTTTTTGCTAGTTATTTAGAATGTATACCCATTTATACATATTTTACTCTTTATTATATTATATTGTGATGTGTGAGCTACTGTGTCCAAATAATTTCCCTTGTGGATCAGTAAATTTTGTCTAAGTCTTTGAATTAAGCCAGTTGTTGTGCAGAATATCTTGAAATTTTGATGTTTATTGTTTTTGGCATAACAAATAAACAATATACAAACAAACACAGCAGGTCCAGGACAAAACTAAACAAATAAAAGATAGTACTCATCTGTACATACCATATCAAACTAAAAACAACAATATAATTCAACCGCTCAGTGGTCTGATATATACCTCATAACAAGGTGGCTTTAAGATCAGATACTGTTTGGTTTGGAGATTAATAGTTTTTTGTTTTTTGCATTATGGATACGCACCATGGACAGTTCTAAATAAGCAACAGCAATAAATGACAGAGATAAAGAATGAGGCGGTTTCCATCTAACACCAGCCATGTTTTCGCAGCTGTAAGACCAGCCAGAAGAAACTTTTCTTGCTCTCTGCATAAGCCAAGCAGAGAAATTTCATTTAGAATCAAAACCAAAGGTGAACAGGGAATATTAGAAGATAGTAGAAGAAACAGACTATTGCTTATTACCTTCCAAAAGTAAAAAACACCTGGGCATTCCCCATATCATGTGGAAATAAGGACCTAATGAATCTGCATAGCGTAAAGTACAGTTTGGGTCATGTTGAAAAGTCTGGAGTGTCATATACGTCAAATGTCACAGATGTCACAGTGTCCCATATTGCTTCCCAGTTAAAATTCATCTTCCAAAAAATTTAAGAACTAAATATGATGAAAAAGTCAAGTCAAAGTCAAAAGTCATTTCAATTCAACTTATACAGGTTTGTTTCATATTACGATTATTTTATTTAGTCAGTTGAGTTTATAATATATACAAGAGAAATGCTTTAGACCAGGCATGTCCAAACTATGGCCTGGGGACCAAATGGGGCCCTCAGGCTTCCAGGTGAATTGGCCCATACTACTGAAAGTCGTACTTTTTACTGCATGTTTTTGAAATCTACCTTTATCAAGCAAATGTCGTGTGTCCTTTTGAAGGTCTAAGCCTGAACAAAGGTCTGGAGGGTCATTTAAACCTGTTATAAAAGCACAGATTTGAATTATTCACTGTTTTGACCCTCAGTCTATGACCCTCGATCGGCCCTCGTGCTGGTCTTTGTTTTAATATGTGGCCCTTGATGAAAAAAGTTTGGACACCTCTGCTTTAGACAATGACTTAAAGCAGATTTAGCAAATGTGAATAAGAGTAAACTTTGTCATAAAGTTTAATACTGTGACAACCTCCATTTTACATGTTAGAAGCTGACAGAGTTCAGCCTAAAATAGAAACTTTAAGAAAAGTAACAGACAGTGGCCTTGGGTGGTTGTCAAACTCGGTGAAAAGCTGATATAAAACAAATTGCAGTGGGCTCTTATTTTTTAAACAGATCTGTACCTGTTCCAGTAGTTTCCTCCACAGAGACTGAAGCATGTCGACTACATAAGTCCATCTAGCCGTCAGTGAGGAATGCAGTTCGGAAGTGAAGCAGTGACACAAATCAGAAGCAACTCGAATCATTTCATCCGAGTCATCCATCGGGACACATGAACACAGCCTCACATCAGAGGGGCTTTAGAGGGAGCGGGGCTAAGGTATAACTGCACATAATGGGTCATTTTGGGGCCAGAAAACCACCTGATCCCAGCGCTCTGATCTGTCTGTGAAGATACGAGACTCTGGAGGAGCGCGGAGACGGGTTTGACACAAGTCTGAAAATGTAAAGCAGACGACCCCCAAAAAACATGGTTCAGAAACAGTACAGCGCCACAAAGGGGGACGTTTCAATAAGGCGAAAAACATGACATTAGTTTTTCTTCATGTTGATCTACCTTCTTTTTTAAACTTAATTAATAATGACTTTCATAAACAGAACAGGCTCCTGATTGTATCTTTTAATGACAGAAGATTGGCAGACCTCTCAGTTAAATGCATCCAAGTATATCTCTGATGATTTAAAAAAAAGAGATGATTTTTAAATCTCTTTAAGTGGTTCTCTCTTACTGTTCTAGATAGGAGATTCAAAATTCAAGATCAATTTAGTCTATGCGATTATAGGTTTTATTCTGTTATTATTATTCGTAAGCTGTCGTTAAGTGAAAGTAGAAAAAGCTCCAGCATTTGGGAACCATCTGTTATTGCAGAGTCCATTTGAAACAACCAAATGACAAACGAACCCATGGCATTTAGGGGGGCGGGAGTGGCTTTATTGCTGTTATACTGTTGTGTCCTGAGGCAAGACACTGCACCTACCAGGCCTATGTATGGGTGATATGGTGCAGAAGAATGGACTGGGTGAATGATACAATGCATCTTAACATATCTTGAGAGGCACTATAGAAATCTAAGACATTGTCCCATTCCTATTTTTTATGTTAAAACAAGAATGCAGTGATGTCCAAATCATATTTGTGCATACAACACTATCAAACACGGATATTTTGGAGGTATTGTATTGTCATTGCATTGTAGAAATCCTCTAGAAATGAGCCATTAAGAAAGAATGTTTTAATTATAATTGTGATTTCTTCATGTTGGCAGAACAAAAAGGAGACTTCTCGACCCTAGAGATTTGATATGTTATAAACGTTTTATATTTTGAGAATCTTTATATTGTGACATTGATATTGCCAATTTTCTTATGAAATGTTTTGATAATTCATGGCCAATAATGTGTCCTATAGAAATCACTGATGTAGTTTTAAGAGAATGAACATGGCAATACAGCAGAAAGAAAAACTACATAAAAACACAACACTGAGCCAGTTGAAGACAGTTACCTGGACTAGATATCACAGTGTGTAAATCACTATCAAAGATGCTGGCGTCTAAGCAAAAGAAAAACAAGAAGAATCGAATACGTCAGCATGAGCTCAGACTATTATTACAGCCATAAATATGTCCTCCTACTCCCCTCTGTCAAGGCCCAAACCCACTGTCATTCTCTATGGAAAATGACAGAGATATGGAGGCGGTACAGGCCTCTGGGAAGAGCCGACATGTGCTTATTCAATAGAGTTTAGTTCAAGGATTATTAAACGTCCTATATTACACAAAATTGACTCTGTGAGCTTCAAGCCATGTTAGAATTTTGTTACCTCATCAAAAACGTACCTGGAGCTGTGTTTGGTTAATTCACGTGTTTGAGTAACCCTTTAATATTAGTCTACTCAAATCTTCAAAGCTTAAATTGCTCTGTCCCACCTTGTGATTTTATGAAGTGGTAGTTTTCAAGTTGCCTTTTACCTTTTGTTCAGTAGAAATAGGTCATTCCAGAGCTGAAATTATCCAAATGGTTCTAGTGAAAGTGTATGGAGTTCAAAAACGCAGTGTATCACCACATGACATCACAAGGTGGAACAGTGTTTTCCTTCGGAGAGCCTAAATATGCAGAGTTGTGTTAAAAATATGTAAATTAAACAAAAGTATGTATTTAGAGCATAAAACTAAGATAAAAAATAGCATAATATGGACTGTACTATATCTTAAACTATAGATAAGAAATATAATAATAAAATATATGAAAAAATGGATGAGAAATCTGTTTTATTACTATGTCTGAACTGTGTATAATTTATTAAATGTAATATCTTTATTACCTAGTGGTCCAAATGGTGTCACTGGCATCAAGAGACATGCAGACTGAGTATAGATAATAAACTATAGTCATAAACATGTCCTCCTAAACGCCCTTTGTCATAGCTCTAACATCCATTGTATTTTCCATAAAGATGACGCATACAGGAGACGGTGCAGGAATTTGGGAAGGCCTCCAAGGAATAGGAAGAGGACTAGGGAAAAGCTGAAAGGCTTACGCTTACTTCGACATATGACCTACTTTTGAGAATAAAGGGCTAATTGATTATGATTTTTATACAGAAATAAAAGTGTCAGCTCCTCTTATATGAAAGAATGTATGTGTAATCTGTCAGTATAATTTAATATAAAGTAAATTTTATATAATGTATTCATTCCCAATTGAGGTTACTACATCCAAAAGACACGCAGACCGATAAAGCATAGATTTTGTTTTGCACGGATTAAAAAAACACACGCCCTTAAAAGGTGCTCTATAATATATCTGTTAGAGGGTCCTACACCTGCTTGTCTCATAAAAATGTTATTGCTTTGTCTGGAATGTTCCACAGCATGGTAAACTTTCACATTTTGGATTTGTTCTATTAAAAGCGGATTTATTGCCCCCTCAAACATACTTGGTTTGCGGGTTTCACCTGCTTGTCTCTAGCGTGATAGTTAATGCCATACTGTGGAGAAATCCAGGCAAAACAATCATCTTTGGACACTCCACTTAAAAAAAAGAGACAAAAAAAGAGTTTGTTTAAAGTGCATATGACAGGTTTTCATGTTTTATTCTAATTATTACTTGGTTTTGTCGTATATGTGGCAAATATCATCGTTTTACATTGGTCCATGTCCAACCAGGAACTAAAACAAACATTAAAATTAAAAACTAGCAAGATTTTCAATAAAATCTTGTAAATATATTGATGTTAACCATTTTTTTTAGTGGAGTTAGTATTCCAACTTGTCAAATGCACACTTGATATGTGCCAAATACCTCCAGAATTCCTTGCGGTCTGCCACGGTGGTAACTGTACCTTAAAATGACAGCAGGTGTAAAGTCCTTGAGTAAAACTGTCCCAGGAGCAGACAGCGAGAGGTGGGGGTCAGACAGCATTCGGGGGGACGCTCCTCGGACACGTCCACACTCGTCCCGGGTTAGAGACAGGGCAGGGGCGATTGGGGGTGGGGGCAGATACACAACGAGGGCCAGAGAAGTCAAGGCTGAGGCTAAATTTGTCACTAACACGCGGGGTGCATTTGGGATTAGCGCTTTCAACGCCAAAACACAGCCAAGTGCTCGGGCCTCAATATATACAAGGGAATCAAAATCGCAAATTGAGCTGTCACGATAGTAACATTTCAAACTCTATTCTGAGACTGAGAAATAGACTCAATACTGATTCCAATACCGCAATAATTATTTTGTTTAGACAATAAAATGTGATTTTCAAGCTTCATTTCTGTTCTGTGAAAGTGATTTTTATAGTTTTGATGCTCAAATTCGTATTTAGTATCCGATTTTCAATACTTGTGACAACCCTTTTCAGGCTTTTCAGGTTCATTACATAATTATTAGGGTTAAATTAAGAGTTGATTAAAGTCAGTCATGACCGTTGTTGGTTCAGTAAAAAAATAATACAATTCTTCATGAATCCTATATTCACTATCACATTATATCTGCTGGTCTAGAAAACAGAGGATGTAATTAAGCTCAAAATTATTATTGGACAAAGTACAATGCAACAAAAACATGAAATAAAACTACATGAATCATACAAGATGTTATTGTTTTAAAGGAACTGATACGTTCGGGGGAAGTGAGTGGTTTCCCTTTTGCCCAAATGGACGTGTTAACAGCCTGTTCAGTGGGAGCTTCCTTTGTAACAAAAGGAACAAACAAATGTTGAGTCACTGCAGACAGCCTGATTTCAGTGGGTTTGGGGGACAGACAGACGACTGCAGTCACTTTCTCTCAATTTAAGACAAAAACAAATGACACAGAGTTGAAATGTAATGGAAATATGGTCAAGCCAAGACACTGTAAAGTAGTTTCAAATAAACCAGGATGTTAAATTACGTATTGCCTTTTAGTCAGAACTGAATTGTTACTAAATGTTCATATAGTTAAGTCTAATATTCAATGGAAAGGTCTCCTGTTTCTGTGAGACTACAATGCTACTTTCAATCCAAAAAGTTATTTTTTAGGGTTAGGATTAGTTGATGTAATGGAAGCTCAAGCATGAATGCAAAAATACAATGTAGAGTTTCAGTTTTTGTGTTGATTCACAGATGCATGATGTAACTTTTCACAAGGGTCCTAAATTTGCTTGTTGCTTGACAGATCTGTTGAGAGGCAAGTCCGTTCACAGCTTTTTTTTTTTTCTTTTTTTTTTTTACAATAAAAAGTGAATAAATAAATACAAACTAGATACATAAAGACACAGGTGGCAAACCCTCCAGCAGAGAAGTTACATCTAGTGCACCATTAACCAGATAAAGAGACACAATCTTTCTACTCGTCCTATAAATGGTAAAGTCAACATTTGTATCTTAAAATGTCAGACATTTGGTCATGGAAATTCAGGAGGGAGAGGCCAAGCCATCTTTGAAACTCCAACAAAAATGTCATGTTCCTTCTACGTGATAAATAAAAATAAATCTTGACATGACACGCTTGACTCCGCATACACAGTTATAATCTCTCATACCCAAACACACTGAGCTGCTGGTGTTATCTCAGTCAGCAGAGCATTCCTGAGTCAAGATCCTCTTCCAAAACGCCAGAGAAGTCAAGACATGGAACAACCAAGTCATACTGAAGGCACAAGTATAATATGTTGCCGGGCTGAGATTACACAACAAGATTCTAGGTTGACATCACATTTTATAAAATCACAAAATTGAACTGGAGGACAGATCAGATTATTACATTAGATTTGCTGTTTGACTGTCAGACTGCAGATGTTTTGACTTGTTTTTTTTTGGTTAATATCTCTGTAATTGCTAGGCTTATTCAGAGGAAACAAAAACTGTCAGAAAATCTCCCCTGTAAGCATAAATAAATAAGATGTGATTATAGTTAGTTAAAGGAAATGTGAGCCATGAGAGTAAAATGACAATGTAGTGGCCTCAATCCACATCAAATAATACTAGGATTGAACATTTCAACATGTATCTTTACAGATTTCTCATTAATGAGCAACAACATGCAACATACACTTGTTTTGTAAGGACTTACACGAGTAGATATATAAGGTATAAACTGAGAATTAACTTGTTTTTAGGTGATTCTGCACCATCTTAGTACTGCCTAACGCTATGATGATTAGTCAAGGTTTAGTTCAGGTTTAGTTCAGATTTAGTCCAGGTTTAGTTAAGGTTTAGTTAAGGTTTAGTCCAGGTTTAGTCCAGGTTTAGTCCAGGTTTAGTCCAGGTTTAGTCCAGGTTTAGTCCAGGTTTTGTACAGGTTTAGCCCAGGATTAGCCCAGGATTAGCCCAGGATTAGCCCAGGATTAGCCCGGGTTTAGCCCGGGTTTAGCCCGGGTTTAGCCCGGGTTTAGCCCAGGTTTAGCCCAGGTTTAGCCCGGGTTTAGCCCAGGTTTAGCCCAGGTTTAGCCCGGGTTTAGCCCGGGTTTAGCCCGGGTTTAGCCCGGGTTTAGCCCAGGTTTAGCCCAGGTTTAGCCGATATTTTGTCCAGGTCTTGTCCAAGTTTTGTCCAGGTTTAGCCCAGGCTTTGTCCAGGTTTAGCCCAGGTCTAGTCCAAGTCCAGTCCTCGGATGCTAATATAAATTTAGCACAGTTTTTCTAGTCCTGTCTTTCCTTATTTAGATAAGGTTAATCTTAGTTTCCTGTAGCTAGGCTTGCTTTTATGTCAATTCAGAAATAAAGCATTTTAAGAAAAAAAGATGAAACTGGACAAACGCTATAACACATACACACACACAAATAGTACTTAAACATTCTATAATATACAAGTCTTCAGCTACACCTCTGTTTGAGAAGCACTGTCTCAAAGGAATGCATGAGGGGCACATTATCACAGGAGTTTTCTCTAAACACGACTAAGAGCACAGAGCCAGCTTCCAGATAATATTTGCTCATTTTTCAGCTGCTGGAATGTGAACTACGTGGCCTGGAAGCACAGATTTCCCATTTGTCTGAAAGAGTCCACTCCCTCTCAGACACAGGTTCAGTTTATAGTTCAAATGTTGAGACGAGTAACTGATGAAGAATATCCATTACAGATGATAGTAATTACAACATTCGTGAACTCTACAAAAATGAAAATATTTATGTCTCTGCTCTGGTTGGGAATTGTGTCTAGTCAAATCTTACATCTGGTTTAGCTCTGGTATAGTGCTGGTTTATTCTTAGTTGATTTTTGCCCAATTTTCCCACATTATTACCTTGACATTATTAAGACCCATTAGAGTTGGGTGGTAATACGGTAATACAGTATCCCGCAGTATCAAAAAGAGGCAACGGTATCGGTTTCATTACCGTCATTAAAAAACATCTGCATAAGGACGTAAAACCACAGCATGGACTTTCTTCCCTACGCTCTCTCTCCTCTTCAAACGTCGTTACGCACGGAGATTTCCATCTACACGCAGCAAGGAAGAAGAAAAAAATGTGACTGACGCTTCGTGTGTGATGTTGAGCTGAAAAGTTTGCGATGGAAACGTTTTATGGAACACCGAGAGTCAAGAGAGGACGTGCTGAAGTCAGAAAGCGAAGTCAGACTTTCACGGATGAGACAGTAACTACACGTCAAAACAATGCAGACAGCAAGGGGAAGCGACGCAGACAATAAGGGCTGTGATTGGTCCTCTCAACCACCGCTCTACATTTCCGGTACTTTGCTCATTATATACTTTGAGTAATAATGTGTTTAATGCAGCTTTGCCTACATTTGTTTACGTTTTACAGAAAAGAAACTTAAAACCGCACAACTAATTTGCATACAGTATAAGCACTGAAAAAAAACCCACAGCAACAGAAGTTTGGTTTGATCAGAACTTGTGCCTCATCTTCAAATATAATGATGCTCTTCTCTTTCTGAATGGTTTAGGTGCAGCTACAAAATAATTCTTACTTAGTCACCGTAATACCCCTGGTAAAATGCTGAGAAGGTTGAACGGTATCAAAATTTGGATACTGCCCAACCCTACCACCCAGTAGATCTAGTTTTGTCCAGGTCTTCTCTTCAAGGTTAGGGGTCCATTCAAAATAACATTCACAGTATTCCCTAGTTTATAATAACCTGCCCTCGAGGTCCCAAATGTAGACATACAATAGTTCCTTCCCAGTACATTTATAATATAAACCAATCCCCTAGTAGATCATATTTCTTTCAGCACCTGCATCTTAACAATACCTAGTCATGATGCGGTGCTGGTTGGTTCCAGAACAAGTCACATACACACAGCCAAACCAATAACATGGCATTTGTGTTGGCCACCTGCACAAACAGCGCAGGACCCACAGGAGCGAGGTTTAGTCTACAGGTGTTGTGTCTGGAGATTATTATAGGCCTATTCTTGGAGGCAGCCGCGCTTCAGAGAAAGAAGAACAGGTTTATCAGACAGTGAGGAGCAGGTGGGTGACCCCTGGTTATGATAGTGTGTTCTCTGAGGCGTGTTTTTAAAGGGCCCATATTATGTAATTTTCTGGTAGCTTTAGTCTCTAGTTTAGATAGGTGTTATAGGAATGTCAAAATGAATCCGTTTTAATGTATTTCATATTCTGTAAAGCACTTTGAATTACTTTGTTTACGAATTGTGTTATACAATCAATACATTTTATTTATTAGGCGCCTTTCTGGACACTCAACAGCCTTGACAATAAACATAAACAATTACAAACATACGGTTAAAAGCCTACAGTTAAAGTGGGACAGTATTTAATTGACTGATTGTATTTAGTGTTGTATTTTAATAGTATTTACTATTTAGTAATGTATTAGACAGACAAATAAACTTGCCTGGGCTTGCCTTAACAGACAATCATAATTATTCAGACACAGGAAGAATACGCAAACTCCACACAGAAAAACCCAAATACAGGACCATTTAGCAGTGAGTCTGCAGCACCAACCACTGCGCCACCCCAGATCGCCGCAAACACCCCTATAATAAGAACCAGAGTGTGGCACCCACCTGATGATGAAGGGGGTGAAGGGGGCCAGGCCCAGAGGAGACGAGGAGCCGTCCATGGGGGAGGGGTAGAGCCGACTCAGGACCAGGAGCAGCAGGAACAGGCTGGGGTGGAGCTTCACCTGGCCACTGTCACTGGAAACAGACACAAAACAACACCGGTTCATATGTACAAAGTATTTGGATAGCATTTTTTCTAGGGATGCATCGATACCACTTTTTTTTTTAAACCGATACGAGTACAATAATTTCTGTAGTTGTCGATACCAATAATATTTAATAAACCCTGAAAAAAATACAAACAACCATGATATTCCCTCTCTACACACAAGGCTTCATTGAGAGTGAGAAACATAATTTAATTTTTTCATAAGTGAATATGAAAATTTGACTATAAACTTATTGAATCTTGATTATAATGTGGTGTAATGCAGCTTTGGCAACATTTGTTTACGTTTTACAGAAACAAAACTTAAAACAGCATGGCTCATTTGCATACAGTATAAGTGCTGAAAAAAACTGCTCGGTGCTGATGTGGTCCATTTCTGTCGGACTAAAGGACACAAGCACTCAGTAGAATATGAGTGTTCTTTCTGTGACAGAGGGATGTTCTGCTGATGGTGAGTCTGTTCTGTGAGTATGTCACGTTAGAGATGGTTCATGTTAAACTTTTCAGAGATCGTATGAGTGCAGCAGCTCTTTCACTGATGTCGCAACAGTCGCTTTATTTATGTTGGCACTTGTTTCTCATAACCGGGATACTGGCTTATTCGGGCTACTGAAACTGGGATACTGCGTAATGTGCCGTGTAATAATGGTATCAGTGCGTGGTATCAGCAGATGTTTAACAAGTGTGAGTATATTATGGAAGTATTGGGCTGATACCCAATGTCAGTATCGGTAATGGTGCATCACAATAATCAATGCAATGTTCAAAATGACCGTGACGGTGTGTTGACAGTGTTTTATAGTGTGTTACGTTTTGGCCTGTTATAAATGAGTGTCATGTCTGCACACTGTCCTCTCCTACTGTCCTTGAACTCAGCGTTTCTCCTGCTCTGATCTGATTAGTACCAAATGAGTCAGTGGAAAGAGCTCTTCTGTGCCAGAGGTTTCACATTTGGCTCGGACATGCTCTCAGGAAGCAGATGAGATCGTTTAGATAATTAGAAGAAAGCCCCGAACCCTCATATAAGTATAAAAGCCCTTCAATGTGTAGTGAATGTATGGATGGACACAAAAGCTTTCAAATAACTCATCTTCACTGTGTACTCTGACTATAAATATGGCAATTTATACCATGTCATTCCTCATTCATGTGCTAAAAGGTTAAATATTAATAATAATGATTTACTTTTCTGATGGAGGGACGACCACATCCTTGTCTCTATGCAGACAAATATTTACAAGTCACATCTGGGGACAAGCAAGTCCGTTCACAGTAAGAAAGCCTAAGCAAAATACGAACAATAAAAACACTTACATTGAAACACAACTACATGGAGACAAGCTGACGGCAGACCAACCATACAGAAAAGTTACATAGTGCAGCTTTAATCATGCATAGTCTCGAGTATCAGTACCAAACATGCATCTCTAAGTAAAGAATATAATAGAGCATAGGGCCAGACCAATATATTGACCGATATGGACACTTGGAAACATACTGGCTATTGGCCTAAATCTTGCCAAGGCTGTTTTCTCTTCTATTATCGAATGTAAAGTGAATATAGTGGCCAGTAACATTGCTATGTTACTGGACACATATTGATAGGTGTGAATAGAAGTGTGAATTATCAGCATTTAGTATATAATTACTTAGCACGGCGCACACGCATTTACCGCTAAAAGCTAATAGTGGTAGTTTACTTATAGTACTTTCTTTACTGACTAGAATATCATATAAAAATGTCATTAAGCCGACCAACTGTCTTTAAATAAAGATGTAAAGAGGCAGAATAACAATAAATGTCGCCTAAATAAACCCACAAGCCAAACCTAAGTTTTATAAACAACAGAAGATTTAGAGTGAATTTTTACATCATAAATTTATCGGTGATTAAATCTTCTATCGGCAGCTCTAACTCCCACTTTATCAGTGTCATATCGGCCAAAACAAAATCCATATTGGTTGGGCCCTAAAAAACACTTACAATGAAGCATTAACATCTCCATGGAGACAAGCTGGCAGCAGACCAACCATACAAAAAAGTTACATAGTGCAACTTTAATCATGCATGGTCTTGAGTATCAGTACTAAAATGTAAAGAATATAATAGAGAATATATAAAACAGGTGTTGTAGAGTTTGCCATGTCTACAGATATTCATTGTTTCATTAGAGGCAAAATTTGGCAACCTTTTGATGACCTAATTTCAATGTTACAGAGTAAATTGTTGTGTTTAATAGGACAGACGGCAATAGAAAAATCACTACCAATAAACTTCCTTCATTCCTTCCTTATATGAACAAAACAGTTGGACATTGGATATTGGATAATGGTGGGAAAGTTGGTTCTTGACATAGTTCTCGCCTGCAGTTGTTTGAGCGTATAAAGTGTGTGTGTCACAGTCATGAGGATCTCATCAAGAAAGCAGAACAACAGCCCCCTGCGAAAACAACTTGTGCTTTTCATTACTTTGTTCAATACAGAAAGAGAAGGGGCGGAGAAAGAGGGAGAGGAAGAGACAGAGGGAAGAGGAGAGGGAAAAAAGGAGGAAGAGAGAGGGAGACAGAGGGAGGGTAAGAGACGAGAGGTGTGTTTCAGCATTTTGTTTAATATACAGAGATGTGGCGGAGAAAAAAATGGGGATGAGACCGAAGTAAGGGGTGGTAGAGAGAGAGAAGAGGGAGGAGAGAGGAAAAAAGTGAGAAAGAATGAGGAAAATAAAAAAGAGAAGAGGAGGAGAAGGGAGAAAGAGCAAGGAGAGAAGGAGCAAGAAGAAAAGGAGTAAGAGGATAGAGGGGGAGCAGAAAGGGAAGAGGGAGGAGAGTCAGAATAGAAAAGAGGGGGAAAAATTATTTCAGTAACGAGAGAATATCAACATTTCAAGCACAAACTATTAATTTATGGAAGTACTAATAGAAACAAATTAAGGTTGAATTAGAAATGAATGGACACAGGTTAACTAAACAACTAAACAAAGGGAAAAACAGAAACAATGCAAGACTTAAGCAGGGATAGGTGTTACAGAATAGGTCAAAATCAGGACAAATTTAATATATCATGGCCTAAACTAGGACATCCCAATGACAAAACAATTTGGGAACTCAATTAAGTCTAAATCACTCAAAATTAGATAACCCAAAACTGGTGCCACCAACTTGGCTCGCTTGTCTCTATGGGGACGTTATACCTTTGTCTAGAATGCTCGTCAATACGCCATTAAACAAATCTGTCACCATGGAGACAAGCAGATGACTCCATCAGACCTCAGGACAAGTTGAAGGTCAAATCTGTGGAGAGGCAACCGGACTCACAGTGAGAGAGCATGTTTTTAAGGCATTTTTAAGCAACAAAACATCTGTAATTGAATGCATGTAATATAAAGGTGATGCTATGGAACATTTTAGGTGGTAGGGTCCCGCACCCAACCAATAAAGTGACATAATGCACCTTTAAGATCCATTAATGAAATAACTAAACCAGCTACAAACCAGAACTCAACTCTTAAAGGTCATATATTACACATATTGACTCCTGTGACCTTTAAGTCATGTTAGAATGATGCTGCCTCCTCCAAAACATCCCGGGAGTTGTGTTTTGCTTCATTCACACATTTATTATTAGTCTGTCTACGACTCCAAAGTTCAAAATGCTCCGTTCCAACTTGTGATGTCATGTTGTGGTAGTTAACAACTACCCTTTATGTTTTATTCAGTACAGATAGGCAATTCCAGGGCTGAAATTATCCAAACTAGTGCAGAGTGTTTTCTGTTTGAAAGAAGAAACCTAAACACAACTTTGGAGATGTTTGTGATGAGGAAACATTAAAGCATAGATAAGACTTTAGAATAACATAATTTGGGTCTTTTAACTATAGGACACCTAAGATTTAACAAAACTGAAACATATAGTGCACTAAAGTACAACTACAGATCCCTCGTTTGAGAACATTTGTCTAGTGGGAGGCATTCAGCTCGTGGGGAGGACGAGAATTGTAATAGGGGACCAATTAGTGAGTGTTTTAATGTGTTTAGTGTCACAGTTCAGGGGAGCATAGCGGGGCAGGAAGTGATGTCATACCCCTCGACCAAAACAGAGCACAATTACAAACACATTGGATCGCGCTGGGACACAGCTGCAGCTCAGCGTTTGACAGGATGAAGACAAGACGGGGAGTCATTTCATCTGCGTTCAAATTAAATATTTCCGGACAGCAATTTTCTAGACCTTCTCAAAATATAATTAGTCATGATTACTTGCAGCTAAAATAAGATTGAAGGAAATAAAATGGGTCATAAAGGGTCAACGAGGAGATAGGATTGCATAGCAGCTGACAACAGTGATGGGGGAAGAATAAACATGACCTAGATGTGTACGAGGAAGATGTATGTAGCTTTTACTGATAAATGTAATTGTAGTGCTGATTTATTCTTGATTACAAAAACACTGGACTCGATGGCCAAGTCGTGTTATAATTGCATGTTTTGGTTCTCAATATTGTCTGATTAGAAAGCAGAATGAGTCTCACATGACTCTCTCATTTGAGTTTCCAGTTTCAATGTTTAAATCCAGTTGGTTTAAACCTAAATGGCCTCTCTGATCTGAATGGTCATGACCTAAAAACCAGCACCTACAGCCATTAACCAGTGCAGTACTGACAATAAAGAAAACATGTATTTGTCCTCTGTGTATAGGTTAAATAACTGGCAATACAGCATTAGTTGTGACTGTAATACTTTCTTTTTAAAAGTGTAAGGCTACATACATTTCCTTTAACCTCTTAACACCTGAATTTATATAGATGTATATAAAAAAAAAAGTTTTTGCCTTTAAGTAGATGGTAAATAAAATTATTAACTTGACTATAGCTAAATTAATATAAAGTTGGGTATGTTGCAAATTTGTGGCAACTAGAAACAAGAGCTTGCCAAAGGTTCCTAGGAAGGTTCTGCATATGTACCAACCAGCTCTGGGGGATTGCAACCACTATCTCGATTTATATCTTGATCCAAACGGTTTGTTGCATATTTGTGACACTCGGCGTTAAAGGGTTAAGCATTACATTTTATAACATAATATTAAGAGTTAGCAGAATCCTCCAAGCATATTTTATTGTAACCCTGATATAACAAAAAGGCTTTATAACCACTGTTAAATATTTTGACAGGAGTATTATGGTCCCAACGATGGATGGGTGCTTGACCCAGGACAGCCTCCCTGGACATCGAACCTCGGAGCAAGAACCATCACCTTCCTGCAGCCGCAAGACTCATCGCCTGGGACTAACTTAGAAGACGATGATGACAGACGGCTCGGGTTACAGCAACAACTACGGGAGTATTATGACAGATGGACAATAATTTTAAAGTATGGGTATTAATACCACGTCTTGCTCTACTACACAATCGATTATTCGGCCACAAATAGGTCCTGAGGAGAAATCCGTGAAAATAGCAACTTAGGCAAGGTTTGGGACGCGTCTTGCTTAATGGCCCCATGACAGTATGAACTCGCTCACTTACCCACTTTACAAATTATGTCACATTAGACAAACAACCCAGCAAATGGAAAGCATTCTACATGTAAACGCACTTAATTTGTCTAAGGGGGTATCGCATAAAACTTTGTAACGTAACGCCACTATCTATTTTTAACTGTGAAAAGCTCTATTGGGAACAAAACTGAAAATTGAACTAGGTAATTGCACCTTAAAGGTTCCTACAATCACATTTTTGTGCAAATATTTCAGACATTTCAGGGACTGCAGATGGAAACTAGCTGTTTAGCTATAATCTGGTGCAGTACATCTCTGTTTTATGACCATAATGTCTCTGTACATTGTCCCTTCAAATAAAGACTAACTAACCCACTAGAAGAATATAACTTTGCATACACTTTCAAAGACATAAGTTTCAGACCTATTAACATTAACAAGCCTCATAACTTCTCCACAACACCAATTCCTTAGCGTAGACAGACACAGATGAAAATGAATAAGCATTAAACCCACACATTAGTATCAGTGCTAAATTTAGCTGACAGATATTAAGCTGCAAAGCCAGACTAAGGGGCCTTATATACACTGTAACTCTACATGCAAAATGAATGAGTAGTTTTGTTTAGTTCACTGAAGAATGTGCATGTAATAAAGGAGTGTTTGGCTTGGAGCAGGAGTCAGAGGCAGATAAGGCCGTGGCCTGTGAGAGTAGATTAATGTAGGGCCATCACCTGAAATAGCTTTTGGAGATAAGTCTGCAACTGCCAGATATGAATCAAAACGTCACATAAAAAGAAACAAACTGTAGCCTATTAGAGCTGGTCTGGGATTTTATTGAAGGTAATTTAACACCGAGGACAAGCTGGTTATTTAACAAAGCCAACAGAAATAAACCTATAATGCAGTTAGTGGGTTTGTCCTATCTATCCCACTGCAAGATGAGACACAATTACACTTATCGGGCGCAGACTGGATTGCTAAAATGTGTTTTGAAGATTACAATAGTTCTAAGCCTACTGTAATGAGGACAATTTGCTTTAGAAATCTCACTACCTAAACCCATGCACCTGTAACCATTCATCAATGCCTCTTCTGCTGCAGTATTTGGTGTCCAAAAATGACTAAATGTCCACTATACGCAGCTTAAGGCGCTGGCAGCCCAGGTTCAGTTGTGATTGCAGCTGCTTTTAAAGTGTAAGTGCAGGCTACATACATGTCCTTTAATGAAATCTTTACAACAGATAGTAGCTTTAAAGGTGCACTATATGTAACTTTTCTCGTGGAGGGTTACAAAGGGCTGGCTTAGTTTTAAGACTTTGATTCCATTTTAAATTGCATTTTAAATTCTGGTACGTTTTAACGACGATGCACTATACTATTACTATATAAACAATATACACTATATAAAGTACATTACAAAACCAAAAAGTCTTACAATTGTTGACATAAACCTCCAGAAATTGAATATTTAAACTGCAAGAATACATTCTCAAATATTCAGGATCAAGATGGTGAGTAATTCCTTCGTGCAATGAACATAATAAAAACACACTCATGAATAAGATCTCAAGTGATGCATTTTATCGCCTGGATAAAAACAAGTATTGCGCCCCTTCTGTTCCGAATTAGGGAGCAGATCAGGTTGTTTGAGGTCTTTTAATGAGCATGCAGAAATTAATTTACCATTTAAACAGTGGACTGTAGCCTTAAACAAAAGACCAAAACATACAGGATTAATCCAGATCTAAACTAGGTCTGAACCAAGTCTAAACCAGGACTACATCTAGGTGTGGTGTGGCCCAAATGTAAGGACTAACCAAGGACTAAATGCCATCTAAACTAGGTCTATGCCAGGGTTAACTAATGTAAAGTCTAAACAAGTTTTAAATCCTGGAATAAAGCAGAATTGTACCATGTGAAGCCCAGGAGTCACTAAGTCTAAACGAGGACTAAACCAGGTCTAAGGCAGGACTAAGTCTGTGCTCATGTCCTGAGAGTTGAGGCAAATCATGGTGTTTTATGAACAAACACATGAAATTTCCCATAGATTTTTCCCCCAAACTGCTCCCCACATACACTTTGTTTTGATGTTCGATTTGTTTAAACCAGGAACAATCCAGGCCTGAACCAAGTCTAAACCAAGACTAAACCCAGTGTGGACAAGGAGTCAAGACTAACCCAGGTCTAAGGTCTTGGGTTAGTCTTGTGTGAACTTGTGTGAACTTGGTCTAAACTACAGCAGGACTGAACCAGGACTGACTGTGATTAAGACTACACCCAGAACTAAACCAGGTCTATCCCCAGACTAAACCAGAGATGATATTGTTTAATGTCTTAAAATGAGCATCCTACATTTGATTTCAACACTGAATAAACTGCTGGTTCTGCACACTTTGTTTTGTAGCCATATTTGTTTACAAGATTCTCTTACAAATGACACATTATTCTGTAAACACACTGGCCTAACAAAATGGAATACACCATACTTTACGCAACAAGATTGTCGAAAACCACTAAGTGTCTCGGCCTGGTTTGGCTGTGGTTGCTGTGTTTGGGTGGCTGAGCTGGTGGGACGTCCGACAGCCCAGAACTGAATCCGTGGGAAATTTGTGAATGTTTTAACAAGGGTCAGAAAGTAGAGAGGGGGAGATTGTGAAAGAGTCTGTATAAAAGTGCAGCTATTAATTGGATCCATATTAAGATAAGGGGTTTTGGGAGCTGACGGAGCTTTTAAGACGGGAGTATGACCCGACCAGAGAGAGATAAGGCCAATGAACCCCCGAGGACTCAACTCCCCACTGTAAACTGTCCAAGCGCTGTACTCAGCTGTTCATGCCTCAATAACAAGCTGAAGGATGCCAAATGAGCAGGATTACAATTTAAACAACACAAATTCACTGTTATTTGCTGCATTTTAAACTAGAAGATTTTATTAGTACATCGTAGTTAACTGCAGTAATGAGTATGTTGCATTATCGTTACTAAACAGATGTTTTGGCAATGCGATGTCAGGTTATATTTTACCAGTGTGTTTGGTAAATTGTTTAAAATGGAGCTGCAGGACAAGTCAGAACTCTATGGCAAAATTTGAATGAGCTGTTCACCTGTCACACATTTATTTTGTTACAGTTATGGGCAACATGCCTGCAATTACTGTAACTATCCACATGAAACCAAAAACTGGAACAAGTTCAGAGTCTTCTCTGTCAGAATAAATAAACAAAAGAGAGATCATTCAAACACAAAAGCCTCAGAAAGTCGTGCCATTAGTCAGCCCCATATGTGTAATTGTTTTCAGTAGAAAGGAAGATTAATCGGGCAAGTTTGTGAAGCCAATCCATAACAAATGATGTGATTCAACATACGTGGATCACAATTTTGGATATGACTAGTTATACAGGCCTCTGACCTCAATCTT
The DNA here is from genome assembly GCA_030686955.1 of Odontamblyopus rebecca. NCBI lineage: Eukaryota > Metazoa > Chordata > Actinopteri > Gobiiformes > Gobiidae > Odontamblyopus > Odontamblyopus rebecca. The sequence goes on from CM060662.1 coordinate 30,441,460, forward strand.
AAAATATGATAAATAAATAAAAACTAAAAAGAGAACTTGAATGCAACCTATAGCGTCTTCAGCTCACATAAAACTTCCACTTTTACAATTATTGAAAGTCTCACCCTTGGACTGTATAAAGAAGCACGTGATGCTAGTGGCTACAGGGCTGAATTTTGAGGAAGGCTCCATATTAGGCTTTTTTTTTAACGGACAAAATAGCGAAATAAAAACACCGGGATGATGTAGAGCAGGTTAATACGAACATTTTAAGAACAAAATGAGTCACAGTTACAGAAAGAGGGGCAATAATATTCCAGTGTAAGTCAATGGGAGCCAGGGTCAGTAGGAGCCAGAAAAGCTGCATGCAAACTTCCTATTTGGGACATGGCAGCTATAGCACATTAGCGATGCCCATTTATATACACAGTCTATAGTTTCACCCCTTCAATTCAAAATGTGCGTATGTGTTCACTTTTGAAGAAGGGATTCTTCCAACTTCCAAACAAAATCTTTATCAACTCAACAAGTACGTCACATGTACTAGTTTTAAGCGGGTGACGTCCGGCAGTGCAGCTGGCCTGCTCTCAAACACACTGATAGAGAGGGGGGGTTGTACCATTAAGTCAAACACAAGTGTGAACAGTGATGGGGCAGACTGTTTATATGAGCTCACCTCTCCACTGTGGCGGCTGCCTCCTCCAGCTGAGTCAAGAGGAACGGGTACAGAGCAGGGAAACGTGTGAAGAACTCCCGACCAGTCATCCTGAACAAAAAGACAATAACAAAGACATAAATAATACAGCTGTGTTGCCACAATACTAAAATTTTAAACTTTATTTCGATACTAAGGAATAGACAATACTCAATACCAATTCTGATACCACAATAATAATAAAAAAACACTATTTGGACATTAGAATGTGATTTTTAACATTATAGTAGCACTTTCTTTACATTACCACGTAGTTTTATATCCGTATAATCCCACAGTTGTCCAAGTATATGTGATTTTATACTTGTTGTCACATAACATAGTTGAACTTGCTGTATTTATCCAATTACACATGTAAATCCAGGTAGTGATTTTGTTTACTTTTTGAATTTTTTTGGCCAGGTATTGTAGTTAATGTATCTGTTAATTATGATTTTGAAAAGGTTCAACGCACCAATTTATATACGTAATTTTCCTTTCGATTCCACATTTGATTTGAACACATAATTGTTTATTTTACCAGTTTCACAAGTCAGTAATTGTCGCCAAAGAACATTTCCTATATTATGTTGTGTATAAATGCAAAGTAGACCAAATAATCTGAAACATGTGTCTATAATGAAATGCGACGACATGAACGTTCCAATACAAATTCATTACATAAGTCATGCAGAACAGGGAACATTTTAATTGCTACTTTCCATGATGCAAATGGCACAAGGTTTAAACACATAACAGAGGATTTCACAAGACTCAGGAAGTTATTTCAGTAATTATTGTAATTATTGCAACAATGATTTCAAGATTTCCACAACTGTTTGTCTTTGGCACAGTGTAATGCTGAATGGGCAATATAATCATGCTATTTTAGGACTTCTGAAGCTGGCCTGGATTAGCCACCTCAGGGATAATTGTCACTGTGTGTGGTGCCGTATGGGAACCTGCCTACACTTTCCACAATCTGAATCATTTTCTCTTTAAACACCAACACAGTCGAGCCAAGGGCAAACAATCAATATGTTATTATAGTATAGACTGTCAGCTTTAATATGAGGAGGTAGAAACAAATGTGGCGTTTACGGTTCAGAATGAATGGTGATTTGAAACAATGTACTCCCATTGTCACGATGAATGAATGAATGAAGAATGTTGGGAATTGCATGCCAAAGGGTGACGTGATAGGCAAAAAACAAATAAAATTGGAAACAGACTAGCTACAGATCTGGAGATGAAGGGATGAGACAGATGGAGCAAATGCAGGGAACACTCTCTCTACAGGGACAATACAGTGTAACATAACTTAACTTTTAAAAAATACATGGTTAAACGCAATTTTAAGAAAGTTTGTCCAGATTTAATTGTACATAAAAAAACATAATGTGATTCAAATGTAAGAAACGATTTTGACCATGATTTAACTTACACATGTTACAGAACTATAGTATACTATTTTTCACCTTGACACGTAATTTGTATTTACTCTGATTTAGTTTTAAATTAACTTTTTAAAGGTCCAATATATGTAGTTAATATGATTAACTAACGGAGCAGGACCACGCCTCACTCGCCCTCAGCTCCTTTCCAGTGAATCACAGCTCACTTCTTCCACACCTCAATTTCCCAGAAGCCTATTTGTAGCAGCCTGTCCTGGCAACCCAGTTTGTCCCAAATAACTCGACCCCACCCTCTCAACCCATATCTGTTCACTTCCAGACATAAGATGCCTACGAGGGGTGTCCTGTTCCTGCTGGGCCATGTGAAGATTGAGACTGAACCCCCACCCAGAGTCTCAACCCAGCCGACCCGCCTCATCTCCATATAATAAACGCTTTTCGCTTCGCACATGTGTTGTTGGCGTGGTCCTTGCTAGGGAATACTTTTCTAATCTGTTACAATGCTGCTTCCTCATCAAAAAGCCATATTTTATTTATTTATTAATGTATTTGGTTTATTTATGAGACAGGGGCAGTGCACAATATAAATTAACCTTAACTGGAGAGATGAATTGCGCCAGGTTGTAGCACTAGAGCTAATTTCCACCTTGGTGCATGTGTTTTCGGTTGTTTTTAGGTCAGCTGGAGTTGCTTTTTGTTTCTTTCACAGATGTTTAACACACAAATCCTACATATCTTGGCCAGGATATTCTCTCAACCATGTGGTAATACAGGAATTGCTCCAATGTGTTTTTAAACTTGCCTTCACTAGAATAATTTGGATGATTTCAGCTCCTGAACTGCCCATTCTCTACTGAACAAAAGGTAACAACAATCTAACATGGCTTAGAGTTCACAAGAGTAAATTTTGTACCTTTAACAAATCACTTTTTTGACAACTAATAAAAAGTTTCATGATGTGCTGAAATTATAACAGCGAAGCACAGGGCAACTCTACGTAATACATTACACATTTTATTTGTTCGGACCTATACTTGACACCAAATGATGTAATTTTGGCATAGTCAGATACAAGCAGATCTTAGTAAGCATTACAAACTAAGCAATATCCTTCAAAACCACATTTATTTCGGTATTTATAAAGAAAAGTGTGATGAAGTGTCAAATGTGTGATACTGTAGATATTAAACGCTGCCAATTTTGCTGATTTAAGTTAAAACACATGGTGACTGCTAATTCATGTTAAAGGTTGGGGAATATTTTTGGATACCAGTGGTTTGTAAGAGCTAAATTTGATTATCTTTTCCTGATTGTTGAAATAGACTCTGGGCCTGTTCCTTAAACTCAGATGGAGGAGATAGAGAAAGAGGGGAGAGAGAGAGAGGGGGGGGGGTAATTGTGCATCCGAGATAAGGATGTGGTCTTGAGCCAAATTGTCTTAACAAATCAATCCTTGTTTTTGCTGCAACAAACAAACAGTCTCATAAACTGTGCATGTGCTTCCATCATATGAGTTTATGCCCTTCTCCCATAGACATACTGTACAAAATGTGTCAAAAAAATGTTAAACTTCATATTTAACGCCAGAGGTTTTGAGATCTTTTGACCACCATACACCCCACTGGCTTGATACATGTTTTATTTTAGCATACTGGCCGTGAGCTTCCGAGAACATGATCCGGAGGCACAAGACAGAACCAGGATCAAATCGCTGCAGACATTTAGAGTGCTCAAAAAGCCACAATGTCAAACTAATGCAGAGGACAAGGACAACAACAAGCTGTTCTGAAGCAGGACTGAACTAAAAGGGAAAAGTCTAATGATCGCTGTAACAATAATCGCTGTAACTTAAATCAGTTTTAGAACAAAGACAGCAAAGATTTTTCTCAAACCATTATAAACTTCAAACTGTAGTTTAAATTTAAGATAAGATAAGATAAGATATCCTTTATTTGTCCCACAATGGGGAAATTTCAGTGCAAATTGGCTGTCTTGGTCAACTAATGAGATGCCCCATTGACCTTTAGTCGATTAAAAAAAGGCGTGACAAAAACACATCAAATCTGCTATGATCTCACCATGTATCTGAGCCAAACCACACTCACAAGACTATAAGTGAATGAGAGTTTATGCGAAACAACTGTTTAAACAAAAATGTATAAATAATGCTGCGTGCATCGATGTCCATGTTCCCTCTGTCTGTGCACTGAAAACTGCAGCATTTGCACTGTCACTGCTAAACACTTTAGTCCCAAGTCTGTTTCACTGTTATGTGTGTCTGTTATGTGTCTTTCTGTCTGTGTAGCCCTGGGGTTTTTTGTACAACTTGTAGAGTAGTTTATGTGTATTAGCTAATAGTTTTATTAATTTTTGTGTGCACTTTCAAGGAGCAGCTTCTCATCTCAATATACTGTGTATAATAACAATAAAGGCTTTCTATTCTATTCTATTTATATGTAAAAAGGTAGCACAACTCATCAACTAACACACTATACATTCATCCATCTGCTGTTGTCTCATATAAATCCTTTAAGTCTAAATAAAACAATTACCATATTTTTTTTCATGGTTTGGGTGGTCCTGCGACTTATACTCAAGTACTACTTATATATTAAAATATTTCTTTTGATATATAAAACTACCAATCAAATTATGCAGATTACAAGATGCAAGTATTGAAATATGCAGCTGAAAATGGTAATCAAGCAGCAAAGAAAGTTTGGAGTGAGCGAGAAACTTGTGTTTGTCTGGAGAAAAGAGGAGGACACTCGAACTGCAATGAAGAAAACAAAAAAGATAATCATGGGATAAAAGCTGGATTTAGCTGGAGTTAGCAGAGTTGCTCAAAAGTGACAGAGGCTAAAGAGTTCAATGGATCTAGTGATTTGGAGTGAGATGCAGAGTTTGGTAAACTTGTTTTGTTATGTTGTTTATGCTCTAGTTTTCTGAATAACTTCATATGTGACGTGAACACACCACACACATGTTCAGCCTGTTGTTCTCTGTTCTAATGTTATTACTATAACTTGCCTTTCAAGATAACATATCTGTTCTTGGTATCTGATTTAATAAAATAAAATGCAAATTATAGTCCAGTGCGACTTATATATGTTTTCTTCTTCTTCATTGTACACTTTTTGGCTGGTGCGATTTATAGTCTGGAAAATATGGTAGTCGACTAATACATGCTTTGAACGACGAAGACGCCATCGACCGATTAATCGACTAAACAACTTAAGGACTACAGCCCTACTACTGCTGCCAATCATTGAATTTCCTTTGGTATCAATACAGTATCTATCTCTACCTACTACTACAAAATCATTACAATGCATATTAAAATCATTACAATGCATATTAAAATCAGTACAATGCATATTAAAATGAGTATAATACATATGATAAAATATACTGAAGTTGAACGACCTAAATCAAATGGCAATAATGACTTCAACCAGCAAGTTTTTAGACATCTAAAAGAAAACAACATGCAAACTCCACACAGAATGGCCTTGTATAGTGTGAATTTGCTGTGGGGCGAAAGACTAACCACTGTGCCACATGGTTGTTTATTGTCTTCAGGATATAACAAATGTCATATGTTAGGCAGAAGAACAGAAAGCATCTATGTATTATTCCCTGTTCTGTTCCCAAATGAATTCTAATTAGAAATATCTTAAAGGTAATTCCACAAAAGCTCAACCAGATCATTTTTATTAGCGACAGGACCCTAGAACGTATTATGTCGTAGGAGAAAAATGCATTTTTAAGTATTACTTTAAGCTGCCCCATCTGTATTAAATTATTATTGGTCAATAAAATGTTTGATGTCGTCTGAAAACCAACAAAACTGTCACAGGGCACACACAAAAATATAACAAACTCCTTCATGTGGGGCTTTCTCACTAGGAGGTCAAAATGCCTAAAAACTCTGCCACTGTGTAAACCCCCCACAAGAGATTGACAGCAAACCATTACCTCATGCAATTACCCCTATTGTGTATCTGGGAATCAATTCCAGACACATGCTCATCTCCTCCAAATGACCGAAAGTCCAAAAATACAACTCAAGTTTGCTCCAAGAGACTTAATTTCCTCCTGGATGTTCCCTCTGACTTCCTGTGAGAGGAGATAAGTAACACTATAGGCCTCTGAGGAACTCATCACCAGAGCCAAAACACAAGCCAAAGACAGAGCAATGACAACAGCACATTCAGTTAGGAGGGCTTGGAAGTTTAACATGGCCTCCTGTCATATCAGGCAGTTAGTTGGATAAGATTCTTGAATTAAAGGGCCCGTGTTATGTTATTTTCACATCTATGTTATAATAAGCTTGTCCCTGTTCCATCTGTGCTGTGTTTTTAAGGCCCATACACCTTCCCTAGAATAATTTAGATCATTTCAGCCTTGGAATGTCTAATCTATACTGTGCAAAAGATAAAAAATAGCCCATAACTTGAAAATTACTGCTTCATGACAGCACAAGATGGACCAGAGCATTTTGAGCTTTGAAGATGTAGACAGACTAATAAAAAGTTACTTAAACGTGTGAATCAAACAAAACACAATCCCAGATAAGTTTTTGAGGATGTACAACTTTCTAACATGGTTTAAAGCTCACAATAGTAAATTCTGCGTAATATGGGACCCAAGTAGACATAGGACTAGCTTCAGATTCTGGTTTTAGAAGAATAATAAAAATGGCATTCAAGCTCTGATAAAAACGGCACCCTTTACTTGGTGTAAAGCACTGATTCTTCAAACCCATTTTTATCGGCTGGCCTTCCTTTAACTGGTGTTAGCTCTTTTTATTCCCTATTTATTTTTATTTAATCTTTTTTATTTATTAATTAAAATTAACCTGATTTGTTGGATCATTGACGGTTTTCTTTGTTTTATGTGCTATTTTTATGTGTTTTGTATTGTTCATTGCTGCTTGTGCATCACTTTGTAAACCTTGTTTTAAAAGTGCTTTATAAATAAAGATTTATTATTGTTATTATTATTATTTATTCGTCCAGGAGTGGTCCATGGACAAATGAGTGACATACAACAAAACAAGGATATGGTATGTATGACGACAAAAAAGCAAACTGCATACCAACATTTTTTTAACGCGTTATCTTTGGCGCTTAATCATTTAGTAACTTCTTTGTGTGTTACTGGAAACAGTAATCACCATATTGTGTAAGACAAAGTTATGTAATTTAGTGCTGCAATGATTAATAGACTGTGACTAGTTGATTAAAAAATAACCATAATCACTATCTGGACTACACCGACTTAAAACACAAGCCAAAAGACACTATTATAGCAAAGACAAGAGCGTTATTATTGATTTATAAATATAAAAATATATTTTGTGAGCATATTTCAATTCTTATTTGGTTTCTAATGCATTTTTAAAAGATATTAATGGTCAATGAAATATAACTGTTTATCTAGTTGACTAATCAAAAAATTAATCGCTGACTAGGCAACTACTAAAATAATCACTAGTGGCAACTTGCAGCTGCAATATAAGCTTAAAGTTTAGCCTATGTTTACCATTGCCACAAGCCCCTAGTTTACCCATTATAAACACATTAAACTTGGACTGAACCATAATTAAAACACAACTAAAGTAATATTTTTAAGTGCTATTTCAGCCTAGCACTGCTATTATGAGGAAAAACATTGCCTGCTAAGCAACCAAACTCCGAGATTGGATCCCTCATAAGTCCAGAGCAGAGCAGGGAGAGAGACAGATAAACTCAAGTCGGGAACATTGCTGTGTTTACAGTAACTTTTATCTCAACAGAACGATCATTTCAACATCCAGGCACCCCCCAGAGGAGAGGAGAAGTTTAGGGTAAGAATCATGTACAAGTGAGCTATCTTATCCTGGCTTTAGTTACCATGTAAAAAGCACAAATTCAAAATCTCAGACAGCAAACTTCTCCAAACAAAAAAAAACACATGGAATTGGGCTGCAGAAGAGCCCCTTGCAGATTATTGAAGTGGACAAGCTGTCACAACGCATTTACAAAACATAGAGATCACAACTATAAAACGGTGGACATGGAGGAGCCAGAAGAGAGAAAGAAACAGCAGGGAAACATGATGCAGATGAGACTTCTCTGTTGTGTGCATGTCAGGTCAAAATGACAAGTGAAACTGGCACCAGAAATTATGTTTTGAAACATCACTAAACAATCTGATGCAAGTTCATGGACACATACAGCGGCCAGCGAGTCCCTCATAGATCACTACATGAAAGTCATATTTAAGTACAAAGAAAGCTCTAGTTCAGCAATATGTTTAAACTGTGCTTATTTCATTCATAAATCTACATTAACTTTAGTAAACTCTAAGAAAGCAGCTACAAAATCAAACCTGCTGGTATATGTAGTGTACTGTAATGTGTTAGATAGTGGTGAGAATGTTTCATCTGATATGGAGTCTGGAAAGTTCCTTAAGTTTGTCATTAAGCCCGTCTATCTTGCATTTATTGGATTACAGATGTTTTTTTTTATTTTGTTGCTCTCCACAGATCTGATCTGTAACTTCCCCTGGTGGCCTCACATTTTTATCTCCATGGAGACAGAGGAGAACTTAGTAACACAGCACATGTTTAGTTTGTTTTTATCGAAGATTCAGCAGCTCACATTGGATATTTGGATAAGTCCTTGTTCACAGTTTGTTATGTCATGATTCAGTCCTATTATATTGGCTCATTAGTCCTAGTTTAAGAAAAAGAGAGAAAAATCAAGCACTCAAAGCACTGTTTCCCAAAGAAATGCTTTTCCAAAACAAAGGCCATATGGTTTTAACTGTTTTGGGTGTCATGATCACACAGTTCGCACATCTTGTACCGGAGCTAAACTATTATAGCAAAAAAAGAACTCAAGCTGTTTTTATTTGGGTTAGTGTAGTACATCCAGAATAAATAGACTTGAATGTGCTAGAAAATACCCAAACAATACAAATGCTTTATCGTAAACCACATTAATTTAAATGCCACTACATACTACGGGATTTTTCAGTCTTAAACGATTTTTAAACGTGCGAGAAAAAGCGCACACCAAGACACGAGGAGAAACTTATGAGGCTAAAAATCTCCGATCACAAAGACTTCAGCGGGATCCGTCTGCCGTCCACAGGGTATAAAGTTGTGAGCACGATCACGTCGGCTGTTTCCTGTCTACAGTAAAACCACTTTGAGACTCTAAAGTGTTCAAAGATCAGAGCTCTGCACTTCTAGTTTAGATACAAGTCAAAACTGTGTTATTATTATTTGTGAAATGTGGTGCAACATTTCAGATACAGGATTTTTAAAAGCATAAAATATTGGCAATTAAGTCCACAGGAAGTAGTTGCTAATTTGCAGCTTCACTGAGCAATGTGTGGGTATAAAACACACATGAGGAAACACTGTCTTTTTACTTTTAAAGAACATTTCAAACTGGATTAACAGCGCGGTTTTGTGGACTGGATGTCATTATTTGCGGACGATATTTTCTTTCGATAATGTGGGTGAGATGCTGCACTTTAAATGTACCACTTTTCATTAGGTGAGTAATAAAGTCTTTATTTTCACTATATCCCGAGTTTGTATGTTGCATCTCTATGTCCGTCGCTCCTCTGCCCCGACGCTGTTTTATCGGCTGTTTCCGTCGCGTTGTTGATGTTTGGTGTTTATGATCTGACATCTGACCACACACACGAGGAGCAGCGGCTTCAAAATCGCACACGAAGAAAAAAAGTCGGGTCACGCCTCCCTGAACTCGGGAAGAAGAAATCGCAGCCAAAATCAGGCACATTCTCCTGTAGTGTGGGGCGGCCTTAAGATGGATGAAGAACTCTGCACTGTTTACCTCTGCACTGTTTACCTCTGCAATGCTTTTCCAAAACAGAGCGTAGACAGGCCATATGGTGTTAACCGTTTTGGGTGTCATGATTACACAGTTCGCACATCTTGTACCGGAGCTAAATTATTATAGCAAAATAAGAACAGTGCTGTTTTCATTTGGGTTAGTGCAGTACATCCAGAATAAATACATTTGGATGTGCTAGCAAATACCCAAACAATACAGATGCTTTATCTTGAACCATATCCATTTAAGTTGAAAATTTTGTGTTATTGGACAAGGCAGTTCGACTCTTGACCTCAACAGACAATGACATGCTATGATATGCCTGCTACGATATAAGTTGTTTTCAATTGTGACATGAATAGATTTGCCCTTAATTTTAAATGCAAGTACGAGAAGATGGAGAAGTAAAGTGACTACTTAAAGGTGCACGATGCAACCTTTCTGGTGGAGGTTTTGTCACTTACTTGACTCCTTGGAGAGGTTATTTACAGGAAATGTTGCACATTATGGTGTAAAACTGACCAAAACGAGTAAATGCCAAGTTATAAGTCAGATCTGGGGAGAGAGAATAGAGTAAGAATGTGTTTTTTTTTACACCTGTAATGGAATAAATACAAGATGTTTAAGTCACACTGTGGAACATTCCGGACAAAGCAATAACATTACCATAAAAAATGACCCAAATGCCAAAAAAAGCCTTAAGACGAGGACAAAGCACCATCAGCAAAAATTAAATAAACCCATCGAACTGTGTTGTATCATTCAGCAAGTTCATTTCAGACAACCGCAATTATTTTATCATAAACACAAGAATCCTCATTCAGAACAGATGGTCTCAGAAAAACCGCCAAGTTTTTCACTACATTTAATTTGAATACCAATGATTTCACTCCAAGTGCAAACTGAATGTGACAATGATTCCAGATAGACACAATACGCTGAAATAACATTCGAAATCTTCCCACAATCTTTTAAAAATAATTCAAACTTTGTAACACTAAGTAAGAAAACATGAGGCTGGAGATAAGTGAAAGTGCTACAAAAGAGCGAAACAGATGAACAAAACAGGACACGGGTGGCCTTGGCTGCTTCAGGGGCAGTCAGAGTTTTAGCCAATAGAAACACAGCGAACATCAGGGCTACAGACCCATGTGAATACAGAACTAAAATCTCTCTAATGTGATTCTATTAAGAGGAATATTATGGGAAAGGTACAATTTAATGCTTTGAACAATTAATATTCAACAGAAGTGAAGTTTCAAAGGTTTATAGGGTCCAACTGGCCTTAAAATTTGGACCAAGCCTGAAGTTGCTGCAACAGAAACTTTACATAATGAGAATATATTAAATAAAAGTTTATTTTATTTGATATTTTTGCAGAGACGTACTACTAAATAGCGTCTTCCTACATGAAAAGGCAGAATAAACTGTCAAGTCACTCCAAAAACTAGCCAACATACTCCTTTCTTTCTCATTTCATATCCTTATAAATAAAATTTTCCATAAATCCTTATAAATAGGATAATTACAAGATGAAGTTTAATACATCTTATACTGAACTATGCATTTTGAGGGTCAGTATTTACAGTGTGGACTTTTTCTTTGCACTAGTGTGGAACATTTAGTTAATTTTCTGTTCTACAATTATAATTTGAGCTGTAGAGGGTTGAATAAAAAACATCTATGACTCATTTTAGATGCAAAATAATTACTAAGTGCTTGAATCTATGACTTATTTATTGCAGTTTGTGTTTTTTTAAACCATATTGTACATTTAGAATAGTTTTTGGACATGATTTTTGGACAAAATAATTACTAAGTGCTTGAATCTATGACTTATTTATTGCAGTTTGTGTTTTTTTAAACCATATTGTACATTTAGAATAGTTTTTGGACATGATTTTACTTTAGGGTTATTGTATCATTGGCATAAATTAGTTTCTTCTTCTTCCATATTCCTTCAGCAACATATCACAGTTGAAAATTTGCTATTGTCACGGAGCTATAAATCTGGAAACAGAGACTCACCAGCACTTGATTAGAGGAGTAAAGCTATACAGCGCTCCAAGACACATTCATGGAAAATCCTTGACACCATGTATGTAAATCTCCCAAATGTTTTGACTCCGCCCTTATGGCATCTGTGCAAACATCTACAAACTGTAAACTAGATTTGGAAATGGCACTTGACCCAGCAGGTTATCGTTTTCCTTATCATGCTTTCCACACACTTGGCATGCGGGTCTTAGTATAATTTAATACTCACAAACACACCTCGACAGTTAAAAATGATTTCGGGCAAAGAAGGTGCTCGGAGCTGATAACCTGCCAACCTAAAGGAGAGAGGGTCATAACTCCTAAACATAATTCATCAAAATGGTATAATCCCATTTTAAATTCACTTAACCCAAATGGAATATCAATCTAAACACTGAACCAACTTGCATATTCCACTTCTCCAATGTCTTTTGATTGATGAGAAAGCAGGAGCAGTAATAAACTATGCCAGCGCCGATGAAGTACACTGGCAGTAAACTCGAAAGTGAAATAAAAACATCAAATCAATACAGACACAGTTTAAAGATGGAAAATTTGACACTAAAGGCTTAAGCATCTTTTTTTCCCCATTACTTAAACTCAGATTTATTATAAATCATCAACAAGAAAAGAATCTGGATTTTAAGTACACATTAAAGTGGAACTTTTTTGCTACTAAGCTGTGTATATCGTGTTTTAAAAGCCTTCTGTACTGTTTAAAGTCATTTTGGGGTAGTTTTAGTGCAAACAGGGTAAATGTGTAGCTTTCTGGTCCAAAACAGATCACAGTCAGGCGTTTCTGATCACAAACACCTGGCTGCAGGGGTGGAGTTTGAAAAGTTTGAAGTGTAGATACCTGCAGGACCAATCACACTGCTCCTCATATGTCAAGACCCCGTCCCTCCTCCTCTCACTTTTTTCTGTAGTCCTCCAGGTACTGCCCAGTTTAGCAGCTCTATTTGCAATGTGGTTAGGATGAGTTTAGGTGTTTAGTCCCCTGATGTGTTTTCAAACCACATTACATGCTAAAAACATACTCTGCATATCCAAGTCTGACAAATAAAAAGACATATAAAAAGAAAAGGAGATAAAACATCTGATTACTGAACATAAAAAGTGGACATATGCTTTACAAATTTTCTGAGAAGAAACGGACTAATTCTACAATATAATAGTAAAAATAATTGCAATCAACTTTTATGTGGTGGCACGACATTGTATAAACTACTAAAAATCACTAAATGAACAGCTTTCTTTTCTACTATGCTAAGCAGCTACAGTAAGTGTAGTTCTAGGAGTGTTAAGCTCAGTCTCTTCTCTTAGTGAACAGCAGAAGGCTAAATATGGAGGGACCATCATTCACAGACTAAAACTGGCCCAGTGGTGTAACAACAGTACCTCCTTGTGGTACCTGGAATCGTAAAACACTGCAAATGAGTGTTTGCTTTAAGTTGGTGATGACATTTCCTATTAAAGTTCCTTTAAGCTCAATAAAGTACTGTCTATTTATAAAGCACATAGTCAAATAATACAGTTTGATGAGGTTTCTTCATTTAAAGGTGCAATATGTAACTTTATGAGTCACGGGTTTGTCTCCAGTTTGTCTCTTTGCTTTGTCTATAATGTTTAACAGTTTGGCTATTGATTGTCTACAGCTAAACACAATATAGCTATAATAACTAACCCCCAAGGCTTTTAACACTGTGGTGCCACTATACAAGCCATTTGTTTATTGTCTGTAATTTTTTTATTATCAATAATATGGACTTTATATTGTGTTTATTGAAAAATACTTGTAGGGATTGGTGCCACTTAATTGTAACTACACCCTAAACAGCCTTAATAAAGCTATAAAAGGGAACAATGAAACATGAATAAGTACTAAATAATAATGTTTTAAAACTGGTTAAATGCTTTATAATGCAAGAGTAAAGGGTAATGGTTGGAGGTGCTTTGGAGCTGTTGACACCTGGGAGCCTCCTCTGCTCCTCCTCCACTACAGCCTTTCCTTTTGGGTGGTGGATCACTTCAGGAGATGCAGCTTCTCTTGTGCTGCTCCTGCACCTTCCTGAACAGTTTCTCATTTTCTTTGTGGGTTAGATCTCCACCAGCATCAGTACAAGTGGCCTGAGGGTCCATTATAGGTGTTTAAGGTTTTCTTTCATCTTCTCATGGGTTTTATTTTGTTAGACAAATCTTATCTCCTTGAATGCACTAACTTGGCTTTGCCTTTCCTCTAGATAGTAGCTTTGAGCTCTTTCATCTCCAAGTCTTTTTCATTCATCTTTTCCCTGACTTTTTTGGAGTTTGCAAGCTCTTGTTTTAGTTGCACATGGTCCTGTACTATAGAATTATACAGGTTTGCGTTAACTTGGTCTTATAATTGTTTGTCCTTCTTCTGAAGTGTATCAGTGAGTTTTTGCATCTCCATTTCCTTTTCTTTGCCAGTCCTCTACTGAGTCTTAAGCCTGCAGTCCAAAGAATTTCTTATTTGGACCTGAGCTGCAAACTTGGGCCGTGTTCGCTCCAACTCTTCACACAGCGCCCTGCCCAGAGCGCTGTCCTCCAGGAGTGTAAGTTCCTGGACCAGGCTTCTTTCCTCAGGGCTTGAGGAGTCCTGGATGTTGGGAGACACCAGTTGAGCTCCTGAACGCCCCCTGTTGGTGTTGTGGGGCAGAGCAGAGCCTCCAGGTCAAAGTCCTCTGATGTATAGAGGTAACAGGGCTTTGTTGAGAAAGTAGTCGAGATATCCATGTTTGTGTGCATATTCATCGCTGTTCTGGGAAGTTATGAAGCAAAACTTGTCTCTTGAGAACAGAACATTGTGTGTAGAATGTGGCATCTACATAAAGTTTGAATTATTGTACCCTTCTGAAATTAAAACTGTTTTTCAGTAATTTCTTGTTAATCACTGTCAAATGCTAAATCATGTATTTTACTAGTAGGACACCCACCTATTCTTCTTGGAGTGCTCATCTTTGCCTCTCTTGACTCCAAATATCCGTGTGATCAAAGTACTGAAGAGGAGCGTAGACGAGTTCCTCACCTGGAATAAAAAACGGTATTATAAGAAACTGGCAGAGCGATCAGAAACAGTGACCCAGCAGTTTGAGAAAGCCTTGGAGACAGTGTGGCGCGTGTATACTTGAGTTCACAGTGTTTCTTTGCTAAATGTAGCTAAACCTAGAGTGGAAAGGAACATTTCAAGTCTAGTGTGAAACCAGTGGAGTGAATGACGAGTTTCGAAGATCCGCTGGTTCAGTTCAAGGGTAAAGATCAAACCAACGAGCCACAAAACCACACAAGAATAAATCTATGAATGAAAAGTAATTATTTGCTCTGTTGGTGAGTGAAGAGAGTATCTTTGGTCTGTATCTCACAATGATATAGTCTGACATATGCCTGGATAACAAAGAGCTGCTTTCAAACAAACTTGAATGATGTTGTTTGACTTATTACACCGATAATGAAAAATTCGCTGGATTGTGTATCGGTTCTATATCACTTAAGTTGGACATTTAATTGGCTGTAATAAGACTATTTATAGGCTGATTTTGACCAACACCACATTATAATTTGTTTACTTTTATCCTTACAAAGCTGTTCAGTAGTTATTTGAAAGATAAATAACTATTGCATAGCACAATTGGATTTCTTGTGTAATAAGCAAACTGTGTTTTAACAAAATAAGTGCCATTTTTCTACATTGTTATCAGATAATATCGTGTATCAGCAAATACTTAAAGTCAAAATATCTATATCAGTATTGGAACGGGAAAAGCTGGCAGTGCATCTCCAGTTTTGAATCTTTTTTGAGACTTTTTTATTAGATTTATTTATTGTATTATCATGGTAGTAACATGGTCATTTTTGGGAAAATTAAGAACTACAACATTCAATTTACATTCATCAAACTTTTATTAATTACTTATATTACTTATTACTTACTTAATTATTAAAAATCTAAATCTTCCAAATAAAATCTAAATCATACCCATCACATGTGAGATGAGTCATAAGACAATAATTACAGTACATTTTATATAATATTGCATGAAAATACCTTGGAGTTTTGTATCTTTTGCATATTCGCTCTCGCTTCACCAAAGAGTTTTCACCTATTTTACTCTGGAGGTCCATGAACTGTTCCCCTTTACACATTTTTTCCATCTGTGTGCGTGTTTCCATTATAAACTCTCTACATGTAGCTGAACCTGAACTGGAAAGCAACATTTTAGGTCTTGTGTGATCTGTGCTGCAGTGATACAGAACTTACAGCCCAAACCGCAGAGGTGAAGCCGAGTACCGCGGCCTGCATCCCCTCAGACACAAACGGGATGATGTTCTCCCCCAGACGAGTGTCTCTGTACAGGGCACGAAGGATGTTCAGAGCATGGACCTGAGGAACACACAAATACACAGACAAGACTTAATTACTTTGTGTAAATATGGCAAATTAAATCTTTTTCAGCAATAAGTGGTGTCAACTAGATAATCGTAGCCAAGGTTAATAAATAGTAATAATGTGATAAGCCAAACAATTGCATTATCAGGATTCATGTAAACTTAGTATCTTTGTACAGCCTTGAAGAGGTAACCGCAGCCAACTGTTTCTTCTGGAAATTTACAGAATTCGGATAAATCCATTTGTTACTCACTCAGGGCATTGCTGAGGCTGACAAAGAGGAGGTTTGAGCGTGAAAAAATCTTTTTGTTTGAGCACAGATTTGCATTCAAGAGAAAATTTATTGGATCACGATATGGCAATTAAACCAAAATAGAATATCGTCAAAAGAATGAGATCACAATTCAATTTCTATCCAGGGCATCCCCAGGTTTGACTCCCCCAAATTTAAGACTTTTTTAAGACCTTTTAAAGACCACTTAAATGAAAATTAAGACCAACATCGCACCCATTATGTGGGCGAAAAACACCAGATCCAATTCTAATAATGACCATTACTCACTGCTTTAAATCACAAAAAATACTTTTATTATAAAATCTTATTCAGAACTAATTTATAGTTGTATGCATTGATTGTAAAATGGCCAAAATTTCATTTATACCATTCTAACAAGACTTTCACATTGTCTTGTCTCACATTGCACTGCAGCCCGTTTGAGTACACACAAAATAGGGTTATGAAATTTAAGACTTTTGTGAAAAAAATAAGACTTGACATAACATAATTTAAGACATTTTAAGGCCTTAATTTAGGAACATGAAATTTAAAACCTTTTTAAGACTTTGAAGACCCCAGGGCGACCTGGTCTATCGCCATATTGCCCAGCCCTAGTTAATAGCCCTGTCCACAGTGTTGAACCATGAGTGAAGAACATGTTTTCTTGCAATTATTCCCTTCTCCCTTTAACCATGACAGACAAACATCTGACTGGGATAATCACAGACCGCTGTTGCCACCAGGTTGTTGCCCTAAAACGTAGTTGATTTGACAAAAATAGTGCCACTGATACATACATATTTCAAAATGCTTTTTGTTTGTTACACTATAGTGCCAAAAATGTGTTACAATTGTATCATATCCATTTTCTGGCTAAAATAGTGTTGGCTTTCCATTCCAAATTAACCCTTAGTATGGTATTTTCCTCATCATAAACATACCTGTTGTTGTATTTTGTTTCATTCACATATGTTCAACACACAAACCCTGCATATTCAGGCTGAGTTCTTATCTCAAACAGAAAACATAATAACATTTACGAGAAATATTTGGATGATTTTAGACCTGAAACTGCCTGAAATCTTTACTAAACTCATAAGAGTCAATTTTGCCTAATAGAGGATCCTTAAAAACGACATATAATAGGTGTAATTTCAGTTGAAGTATTGCTTACAGTTGGCAAATAAGACAGGTCGTATGTTTGATGAATTTCTTCTAAAATGGGCAATATTGTAATTTATCAAGCTGAAAAAGGAAAGGTTTTAGTAAGCAAAGAATTCCCATTGCCATAACTATTCCTAACTAACCAATTTTCCCACCATTATAAAACCATCTGCATTGGAAAATAAACTGCTGAAAGTAGTTTGTTCCATCTTTTGTGCATCTCTGTACAAATCACCAAATGTGGAAACCGCTTGGCCTAGTTCTGTGCTTTCCTTATCGTGGTTTCTAACGGATTTTCCAAACCTCAGAAACACTCGTCATAAACATCATGTGCAGATGGTAGCTTTGTAGTTGCGCTGTGTGTCACTGGGTGGTCACCTGAGGCACAGTGGACCGCTCTTTGTCTTGGTCAGACGAGGGCATGGCTAAAGCGATCAGCTCTCTCATGGTCATCTTCAACAGGCCGCAGGAGGAGGATTTGGGTTCAGACGAGAGAAGAGCCTATAAAGAACAGTTTACATATTGTGAAAAAATAAAAGTACAGAAAAAATACAAAGCTGAGTAAAGATAAGGTAAGCCAGTAGAATGTAAGAATGTTGTCACCTTCCCAAAAGCATATCCTGAGTTGTGTTTTGTTCAACCAACTGTCTGCATCTTTAAAGCTCAAAATGCTCTGTTCCACCTTATGATCCATGATGTCGTGGCTTTCAAGTTAACTTTTACCTTAGGACAGTAGAAATTAGGAATTTCTAGGCTGAATGGATAAAAATTTGCCTGCACAGCTGACTCCGGCACATTTACATGCTGTACTAACAGATGTTGATTAATGTGCACTGTCCCATATTTAATAAATAAACATAAACATAAATTATCCAAATGATTCTAGTGAAGGTGTATGGAGTGTAAAAACACAGTGGAGCACCTTCCCTGGTACCACATGAAACAGAGAATTTTCAGTTTGAGAGAAGAACTCAGTCTAAATATGCAGGGTTTTTGTGTTAAACATGTGTGAATGAAACAAAACACAACTCCAGGTATGTACAGTATTTGGTGAGAAAGCAAATATCAGATAATAGCGTACTATAGTCCTCCTAAAGTATTATTGCATAACTTTCTGGAGGTGGCATGTCACCTGCTTCATTTTATGGGAGCAGAAAGATAAAACCATACTACAGATTTTTTATGGAGAAATGAGATAAGTTTTATAATATTCAGTGAAATATTACAGCCGAAGGTGTAACAAGCAGGTGGACAAGCTTTTACGTGTGTAACTTTTTACTCAAGAAATATGGAACAAAGTTGTCCACGGCTGACAAATACCTTTTAAAATGTTTTAAGACAGCGAGCAAAAAAGCTATAACTAAACACTGGCTTAGCAAGGCCCCACCTACTATTAAACAATTTGAGGCCATAGTCAATAATATCTATAACATGGAACGTTTGACTTTTAGCTTGAGACTTCAAAAAGAAAAGGGTGATGACTTTTGGGAAAAATGGGAAACATACTTAAGGGAAAGGGGCAATATTTAAATTGTAATGTTGTATTTGTTTGATTGTGTGTCTATCTTTTAAACCTCAGTATGTTTGATCACTTGTTCTTTGTTGTGTTATAGTCCTTTGTAAAATAAACAATTTCAATCAAAAATAAAGTGTAAAAAAAGAAAAAAAAGCAGGTGGACAAATTATTTGGTGGATTAAAAGTTACACAGTGGGATTATAAGGTTGGAAAACACTTATTCTCCGATTTAAGGTTACATTAAACAGGCAACTTGTCTCTGTCAGAAAATATCCATGTCCTTGCAGCCTCTTTGAAAGTGAGTGACGGACTTTGAAAGGAGCAAGTTTGTGAGTGGGACACGGGGCAGAGGTGACAGAGCAGAGCCACTGGATTCAACAGAGCAGCTTTAATGTGGGGCTGATGGGAGCCAGCTGGGTCTGTAACGGGCCTGGAAAAGAGGCAGGGCAGTGGGAGAGGTACAGTCTGTGTCCTGTGAAGAGTTTGGGGGTATTTGGGCAGAAAGAGGGGCGGGTGCAGTGGCGAGAGAGTGAGAGAGGAGGAGTAATAGAGGAAAAAGAAAAGAGAGAGGGAGAGGAGGAGGGGTGTGTGGTGGAAAAATGCTGCCAATGTGTTCCCTTATTTCCTTCAAACATTTATCATTTCCTCTTTTATATTATGTAAAATTTGATGCCATAAAACTGGAGGAGTCCACATAAGCAGTTTTGAACAAAAAGTTGAATAAAATTGAACTGTTTTCTATTCTTGCAACATCTTTGAGAAGCTACTGAGCTAAAGGTGGGAACAAACCTGTATGACGTCATTTTATATCCAAACATTATGTTATGATAGAAAAACACTTCCGATTCCTGATTCTGACAAAAAACAAAACATAACCAACATATTTCCCCCTTCATCTCATGCGTAAATTATAGGTTATACATTACATGATACTGTATTGTAAAAATGGATTTGCATGTTCTTCCTGTGTCTGGATTGTTTCGTCCGGGCACTCCGGATTCCCCCATCACTCCAAAACATGCAGCATATGAAAGAATTAACATCAAGGACCATGATGTGCACCCTCCTCTGGGCTCACCACCCGCAGGGGTCGGGTGCACAGAGGACTGGGTGGTGAACGGCTGCCCTCACAACCCAGCTGGAAAAAGCAGAAGAAGATGAATGGATGTAATGAATTACTTAATGAATTAAGTAACTTTGAGAAACACCTCTGACTGAATACATTCAAGATAGATAAGCTAATGCCATACAGTGGAAAATTCTGGGCAAAGCAACAGCATTTCCATTAGGGTTGGGCAGTAATACACTATCCCGTGGTATCAAAAAGTGGTAACGGTATCACTACCATCATTAAAAAAATCTGCAGTGCATAAGAACCTAATATAATATTTGGCAGCATTTTAGGTTCAAGCCGAATGACAGGGAAGAGACAGCAAATGCTGATGGCCCTACGACCCTGCGTCAGACCAGAGATCCCACCACAGTCGCTTCGGACACAAAGCACAGCGCTGACTTTCTCCCCTCCGCTCTCTTTCCTCTTCAAACGTCGTTACACATGGAGATCCATTCACACGCAGCGAGGAAGAAGAAAAAACATGGACTGACGCCGAAAAGTTTGTGATGGAGACATTTTACTGAACGTCAAGAGTCAAGAGGGGACGCTGTAAAGAGGAGAAAGTTCCCGCTTGAGGGCAAAGTCAGACTTTCATGGAAGAGACGAGTACCTTCTCCGAATGCAGAGACCGCAGGTCTGTCAGATACAACATTCTGCAGTGGGAAATATCACACGCCGTCGACTGTCGCCCTTTTACTTTTTATTCTGGAATCTGCCTCTTCTGTGCTTTTCTTGTCTTGGTGTGTTTTGGCGATCATTAAGTGGAGGGAGATACGCTTTGGCAAAGTTTGGTTTGATCAGAACTTGTGCCTCATCTTCAAATATAATGCTGTTATTCTGTTTCTGAATGGTTTCGGTGCAGCTACTAAATAATTCTTAATTAGTCACAGCAATACCGTATACCCCGGTAAAATGCTGAGAAGGTTTAACGGTATCAAAGTTTGGATACCACCAAGCCCTAATTTCCATGGAGAATAGCAGGGGAAGGACCCCAAACTGGTCATGCCTTAAGGTTAGTTATGTGATATATATAGATCTCATAGCCTCCACAGTGATGCTACAATGGATGTGAAAATGTTTTACAAGATTTTTTTCCCCCAGAGTCAGACACAAAATTGAATGAATGCCTTCTGCTCATTCAAGTACTTTGGATTATACAACCCAGCATTCCACGGTCAGACCAGAAAAGACCAAATGAGCGAATAAAAACTGTAGATGGGCAGTGATGTCAGTGGAGACAGGCCTTGACCACAAGTAACCAGTGTCTCTTTAAATTGTCGGCTGATCCAACAAGTGAGAAGTGTCTTTGTTGAATGTGGAGCTGGGCTGTAATCAGGGGAAGTGGCTGCTTCACGGAGTCATGAATCAGTGGAGTGAGAGGTGAGTGGGAAACATGACTAATGAGAGGGTCAGCCAGAGGACAGATAGGACACACTGTTGTTATTACAGCATTGTGGTACAGGTGTGTGTCTAAGAATAGGACAGTGGGTTAGAAGTTGGGCTGGTCAGAAACATGTCAAATCGCACTATTTTGGACATCTACAGCCGTAATCAGTTTTAGTTTTGGGGACTCTTTAGGAGCAAAAATTGTCCCCTGGTTTTGACTCATCCTTTGGTGCAGGTTATGGATAAAGACGCACTAACTTTTTATGATCAAGGGCACAGAAATTTTCTTGTCTTGTGATATCTGGCTTGTCTTTCCACAGATTTGACACATCTTGGTCTGGTGGCACTGCTTGCTTGTTTCCATTGAGATAGATAAGTCTAAGGCTACACTGTGAAGCCCTTGAAGTCCTAATGCCAAACAAACAAAAGACAATCATCTGAATGTATAGTATTGTTTAAAGTGTTCATAAATGTGATCTTCTGTTCATGACTCTAATGAAAATGTTTTAGGGGAGGTGGCCTTATAAAACCATTAATGGTCTTCTCACACTCTCCTGCACTGAAATGTTTATACTTTTTAGTATTGCGAAATTGTTTTAACTTTATGTGCAAATAAAAATCTAATCTAATCTTTAGGAAGCTTCAAGTATGTTATTAAGTCAGGTGGTCATCTCAAACAAAACGTTGGGCTGTGTTGATTACGTTAAGATCGACAGCCAATAAACTAAAAGTGCAGTCTGAAATAATGACCCAGTTCTAAAGAGTTTTATAGCTGAGACAGATCCAGCCTAATGCACACACCTGTATGTAGAAGGGGATGCCAGCGCTGCGTCGAGTAGCACACAGTTTGGACGAAGGATCACTGGATTTGACCTCCTCCAGTACCTCAGAGAGCCAGCGGGACGGCAGCCTCTGCAGGGCCTGACTGCCGCTTCTGAAAAGATATAATATAATAATATATACTAGGCATTTTCATATGTATTCCTGGATATGGCTTCTTCAGTCTGATTATATGATTATTGGTTTTACATGTATTTAAGCATGTTAAAAATAGAAATGGCCACTTACAAATATTATAAACTACACTTCAACATACTAGTAATAGATTGAGTAATGTCCAACGTCAAGCAATTTAAAGGGTCCACATTATACTATTTTATGATCTGTTATAATGTTGTTCTTTCATCAAAAATACACCTGGAGCTGTGTTTTGTTTCATTCACACATGTCTGACACACTTAGACTTCTTCTCTCAAACAGAAAACACTCTGAGGTCATCTGGTAATAGGGGAAAAGCTCCACTCTGTCTTTAAACTTTGTACACCTTCACTATAATCATTTGGATCATTTCAGCCCTAGAATTGCCAATCTCTACTCAATTAAAGGCAAAAGGTAGTTGTTGAAAACTACCGCGTCATGATATCACAAGGTGGAACAAAGCTTTGGAGATGTAGACAGACTAATAATAAAGGGCTACTCAAACATGTGTGAATGAAACAAAACACTACTCCAGGTATTAGGAGGTAACAGCATTATAACATGGTTTAACCCTCACAAGAGACAATTGTGTATAATATACGGTTTTTAAATGACATACTGTATATTCTTGCACAGAGAGGTGTGTATACAAAGATATAATGATTTAAAGCTATCGACTCCCATTGACTATCACTAAACAAATTCCTTTCTGATCCTCTTAATACAATATAAAGTCACACCGCATGCACAAAAAAGGAACAATGTAAAGGACATATATATCATAAAAACACTAGACAAGGCCTTAAGGAGTGGCTTTTATTCTATTTCCATTATTAAGTGTCTGACACAACACAAAGGAAATTCCTGGTCTAAACTTACTCACACATTTACACTGTTCCCTGTGGCATCTGCGTCCTCAAACAAAAGCTAAGAATACAGTTCGGAGGAGGTCTGAGGAACACACACCCAAAGAAACCACTGGAGCTGCAGCTGTTTAACGACTCGCGCTGAGGCAAAGAGGTTTCAAGCTGTCCAACAGGGAGGACAGAGACGGTGGTATAACGCCTGAGTACATTCACACACTTAATGGAGGGGGAATAAGAGGAATGTGGCGAGAAATGAGGCGTTAAAATGTGTTGTGAACAAGGGGGAAAGAAACTGATTTTTAAAATACAATTATGGCTACGACTTAGACGAACTTTATTGATCCGCAAAAAGAAACGACTTGGACACAGTAGCTCGCACGTCACAATATAATATAATAACAAAGAGAACAATATAAATGGCAATAATACATTCTAAATAAGCAGCAAAAATAGCAAGAGACGGGTGTCAAATTAGGCATAATTCTATAAATGTATATGTACAGGTAAAAATAAAATAAAACAAAAATCAGTCATAAAAAATTACCTCAGCGATCAGTAAGAAAAATAGTGCAGAGACGATATGATGATTGAACATAGGGTTTTCTGTTACATAAAGGTGAGTTGTTTATATGAATATAGTTGTGTTTTCTATTCTTTCTCTTTATTTCTATACATGTAGCATATTGCACAAAACCAGTATGCTGTAGTATGTATTCAAACTCTTTAAAAGTCTAATTCAAAAAGCTCATATATTGATCTAGGTTTTGTCTTTGCATTTCTCAAGCCCAGACCGACACTTAAGAAACTAAACTCTGGAATCTGTTAAAGAGCCTTAAAAGTCTTAGCCTGATGCATCATTTAGTGGAAACCGTCTGACCTCGCAGCATTAGGATTCGTTCACTTGATGATAGGCGGGTACTTTTTTTTATTTAACCAATCTCTACTATTTGGCCGTGTGCGCATGTCGTATGCAGTCTGCAACTCGGATTGGTTCTGGCCAACACATCACTTCGCTGATTGGCTGACTACAACTTCCGGGGTTTTTGTGAACCGTATAGTGACTGTGATACCTGACGTAGTTGCGAGAGAAAAATGAAATTAAACGGAGGCACTAGGGGGCACCAGCCTGGCTACAAAAGTCTTGCCCCAATCAAGTGTTTTATTGGCTGATAATCAAGAAGTGCATGTTAAAATGTTATTTGCTGTTAGCTTTACTGTGAATAATTAAGATGCACAGAATGTATAAGGTGAGGAATAACTTTTGACTGAAAAAAAAAATGAACCAGTTCTGTTTTTTCATGTGTTTAAGACAATGAAAATCAGGTACAGCGTCTTTAAATTTACAGCTCTCTGGCATTTTTTTAATTTCTTAAAATAATTTTGAACGAGAGGCTTTATAACTAATTACAGTTACATAAAATTAGCCATTATTTAGTCGATCAAAACATGCTGAGCCTCGGAAACTTCAGCCTGAGAAAATCCCCTAAACTGACACCACTTCTTATAATCCATGTTGGATGTGGATATCAAAGTGTTCTTTAGGATTTTTGGAAACCACAGAAATCCTAAATGACAGATAGCGAAAGAGTCCATTTGGTAGATTATAGAAACATATATACGGACATACAAAGGCATATCCGGAGTGGATCAAACGCCTGTGGTTCAGCACCCAACAATCAACACCCCATAACTGTGAGCACTGCCGCATACCATCCACAGCCCTATTCACACATCTACGCTCACAGCCTCCAAATAATAGCCCCGTTACCTAAAAACAAAACAGGACATTTTGTTTTTGCTTCTTTCTATTCAAGAGGAGGTGCGGACAAAGCGTACAGCAGCGCCAGTGCAGCCGGTCACCTGCTCAGACTAAAGATGGCTCCCACAAACCAGCACCGAGCAAAACAGGAGACCGCAAAGAGTTTAAAACTGTCAGTAAAAGTCCTATGGGTTTAATCCAGTCTGTAATGTGCAGCTTTTGAAGTCCAGGGATGGTGATTGGAAAAATATGGATTGGAATGTGTCATAATTATTTTTTCAGAAATGTAAATAATAATTAAAAACCAAAATTAACATGTCAAGCCAATATATTTCATAAGCTTGAACTGTAGTCAGAGTAACAATAGTGTACAAACTTGTTGGAATACAATCTACATAAAGAAATACATAAAGAAATTTGCAATAAATTGGCAAGATTATTTGTAATTCTAGATTAACTTGTTAATATTTTGTCTTTTTAATGTGCTTTACTTAATTTTTATAGTCTTTAACAACGCTGACCACAACAACTAGCATGCAAACACCACTGCAGTCTTACTTTCTGGTTCCACATGATAAAAACTTTACAATTAGAAGCAAACAGCATAAAGTGGTGTCACTGTGACCCAAATTTTACTTAATTACATGAAATTATTGGGTACAGCTCCTTTCTGTTTCTTGACAAACTTTATAATACAAAAAATCAGACACAAATTGCAACTACATGGACCTTCATGTTTTTGTAATCAGACAATATTGTTCAAAATATGGTGATTCATTAGTTTAAGCTTCAAAAGTAGTTATTTTGGATTGTTAGGGAAGCATTTGGTCACAGAGGGTTACAAGTTAGTGGGAAGGACTTTCTAAAACGCATAGTCAACCTCCTAATCCAAATCAATAGGGATAGACATTCACAGATTTGTCAAAACTGGGGGGGCTATCATTAATTTCTTTTTTTTTTCTTTGGGAATCCCTTCATAGAGCTCCACAACATTCAGAAACAAACAGACAAAAGGTCACGATGAAGTAACTGCAAACTCCAAACTGTATTTTACCCATTATTGTGTGCTGGTATGCTGTAATTTCACTACCATTTGAAATAATGATCCCGGCTTGTAATCATAGCCTATTATACGTGAACACTGATACTGAGGGAACCTACTACTGGGTAATTACAAGGCACTGGTCCCACACTGGTTATAAAGCGCAGTCATTGGGATGGATATTACCTTTCAGGGATAAATGTGACCACAGCTACACACCTGCACAGCATGTCGGTGAGGCGCACGAAACCCACATACGCCAGTTCAAAGGCGCCACGATGACGGGACTGGAGGAGCTGCTGACGGAAGTACAGGCCCACCCCCTCCACCTGTGACACAGAGAGGGGCAGAAGAGAGAGGTAGAAAAGAAAGAGAGGGAGAGAAGAGAGAAAGACGGAGAGAGAAGAGAGAGAAAAAAAGAGGGAGAACAACATCAGAACTGGAGGTTTAACAAGTGAGAAAAATTCCAGGTTTACTCCACATCAAAACTGGGACTAAACCTCAAAGTAAACCTGGACTAGACCAGGACTATAACCAAACCAAATATGCAACAGGACTAAATTGGGATCATATGACAAACCCAGTGTGGATGAAGCACTGGAAATCAAGTAACAAAACTGGAGACCTTAAGAAAATAAGAACATTATTATTATGAATACTTTTAGTATAATAATAATAATAATAATAATAATAAATTTTATTTGTAATGCACTTTACATTTCAATGAAATCTCAAAGTGCTAAGTGCTTTTAGTTTTTAAATGTCATTGATTGCACCACTTTGGTTTGTAGTTTGTAGTTTATAAACTCAAACCAATCAAGTGATTCCAAAAAAATAGTCAAATTAACTCAAACACTTGGGCAAAAGAGCTTAATTCATTTAAAACATTATAACTTGTATTATACATCATATGCAACTCAAAGTGTTGGGTCTTTATACTTGAGTGGTGCATTAATTAAAACACATTTAATGGGGTTACTTGTACTCATCCCATTTGACATATTTAACTCAATTTGTATAAAAGTTTGTATAAGAATGCTTTATTTACTTAAACTCATTTAAAATGGTTACTTGGTTCATTAGAGTCGTGACTACTTCAATAGTTTTAACTTTGACAACCCAAATAAATTAAGGAAACTAATTTCAATGACTAAACACACAGACACACATGTTTACACATACACAGTTACTGAAACAAATATGATTGAAAGGTAGAAATACATTTTTAAAGCAGCAGGTTGCTCCACTTGACTTCATAACCTGCCGTTTCTTTCTTTCGCTTTCTTTTTCAATAATAATAATAAATTCTCAAACCTTCGACATCATAGTTGGTTTGGTTAAAGTGCAAAGTCACAACAGAAAGTTTAAATAGGTGCATGCTCCATCACCTGAAGCAACCTCTGAATCCCGAGGACATAATGAACAAAAGGAGCAGCCACCGACCATATGGACAGGACATACGATTTATATAATTCAGCACAGGGCTTTATTTGGCTGCTTTAGTGGTCTGGAAGGTCAATTACTTTAAACAAATGTCAAATTAAGGTAAATGCAGTGCCTATAAAATTAGCTTCCTGACCAACTCCACTCAGAAGCGACTCCACCTGCGGCGGCCACTGAAACTTTTATATAAACTTATATGGAGTTCTTGTGGGATTGACATTGTGTGTGAATTCAACGTTTTAGCTATAGCTAGTTTACACATTATTGCTCTAGATTAGTTTAACTTGTTTTAATTTGACTGGGTCATTTTGTTCCAGTAAAAAGGGATTAAGAGCATTTCACTAATACGCTAAAAGCAAAAGCGTCTTATGGACGATTTACTTTGAAACTCCCTTGGAACAAACCCAAAAATACAGTCCTTGTGCACTTGGGTCAATGCCATATCATTTGCTACAACAATGATAATGAAAGGCACTTTTAAAACAAAAAATTGTAGTTTCGTTAGCGTTGAAATGTGGTCTTATTCTACTTTTTTTCTAGGTTTTTTTGTATTTAGTTTAAATGAGAATCTAATTTTAGTGTCTGAGTATTGACATGTACAAACAAAATAAATCATAATAAGTCAAAATTAATCAAATAAAGTTCAGTATATATATATATATATGAGGTTAGTATAATATATATTAGAGTGATTTTAGCTCATGTAGATCTTAGCAGTGCAATGTACCTGAAGTTACTCAACCATCCCTGTGTTTGGAGAGAAAACTGCCTTGTTGCCCACAGCCTTGTTTTGAAGGTTTAGCATGTCGAGCGTGAGAGCAGCATGTCAGTGGCGTGACAAGTGCGCTCGAATAAGGACGCTGAGCCATCCGCATAATGGCCACTGTCAGTAAAACCATCCAGTTAGTAATAGTGTTAGCGACATTATTCTTAACATACACACAAGTGCCATTTCTGTGGCGGAGAGTAAACTGAGTGTGTTGCAGGTGAGGCGAAGGGCGAGGCGGACACGGGACCTATCATTAAACTGTGGAGCACCACACTGGCCCGGCCCGGCTTAGTCAGGGGTGGTACAGAGGGCACAGGGAGGGGTGGCACCAAACAAGGCCCCATGGAGAGAATGTACAGTGTAGAGCTGAAAGACTCATCGCAACTGAATCAAAATTGCAATCTGAATGGACATTTTTGAAGTACCACAATTTCCTTCACAGACCTTTATGTCTTTTTCTATAAACTGTAACCCTGTATTTTAGATTTTCACAAACATGTTATGAAATATGATTCTTGTATTAGTTCATAGACACCAGTGCCTAGCTGGTAGAGCGCTTGTCCACTAATTGAAAGGTAAGTGGTTCAAATCCCGTTCTCAACATAAATATCACTGGTTGAGCGATCACATCTACTAACCCACAGGTTGGCGGTGCGGTTCCAGTTCCCACAGATGAATGCTGTCTTTGTGTCCTTGGGCAAGACTTCACCCACCTGTTATGAGTGTGTGAGTTTGTGAATGGGTGAGTGGTGCCTTGACGTAAAGTGCTTTCAGAGCCTTGAAAGTGGAAAAGCACATTATAAAACCTAAAGCGCCCATTCATAATAGTTGAATGTCATATCCTATTTCAGTCTTTTTTTTATTTCTTTAGATGTGTTTACCGTAAAATATGAACTTTGAACAGAATCTCGTAAAACATAAATTACAAACATCCGCAATGGTGAAAATTACATTTGGATATTTTCCCCAAAATGTACAGCCCGCATAAATACTAAATAAGGACAAGGAAAGTCCCAGTGGTGCCTGAGGGGGGGTGGGGTCCGACATATTACAAGATTACAGCATTAAACAACAAGCTGGTCTAAAGAAGTGGTACAGACCGGAGCAGGAAGACGGGGATCAAGGAGACTCAAGCATGGATAAGACAGATAAATGTTTTAAAATAATAAGACCCACACATCATATTGGTCAATCTTGATTTTATATTCTATGTCATGGTTTCTTCTGAAAATTATAACATTTAAAAATATAGTTTATCAACAAAGACAAGGAAGACATCTTAAATAAATCTATTGGACATTAGGGTTGGGCAGTAATATGGTCTCCT
Source organism: Odontamblyopus rebecca (assembly GCA_030686955.1). NCBI lineage: Eukaryota > Metazoa > Chordata > Actinopteri > Gobiiformes > Gobiidae > Odontamblyopus > Odontamblyopus rebecca. The sequence goes on from CM060662.1 coordinate 30,471,487, forward strand.
CAGGTATCAAAATGTAGCAATGGTATCAGTTTCATTACCGTCATTAAAGAAATCTGCAGCGCATAAGGACCTAATATAATATTAGGCAGCATTTTGGCTTCAGGTGAATGACAGGGGAGAGACGGAGCTACGACCCTGCGTCAGGCCAGAGATCCCACCACAGTCACTTCGGACACGAGGCACAGTGTGGACCTTCTCCCCTCCGCTCTGGCTCCTCTTCAAACGTCGTTACGCACAGATTTCCATCCACACGCAGCGAGGAAGAGGAAAAAAAAAAACGTGACTGACGCTTCGTGTGTGTTGAGCTGAAAAGTTTTCAGTGGAGACGTTTGAGACCCGAGAATCAAGAGGGGACGAGGCGCTGAAGAGGAGAAAGTTCACGCTTGAGGGCGAAGTCAGACTTTCACGGAGGAGACGGTAACTTCTCCGAGTGCCGAGTCTGTCAGATACAACATGCTGCAGTGGAAAATATCACACGCCGTGGACTGTCTCCTTCTACTTTTAATTCCAGAATCTGCCTCTTCTGCTCTTTTCTCGTCTTAGCGTGTCCCAGATCATTAAATGTAGGGAGATACACACTGGCAAAGTTTGGTTTGATCAGAATTTGTGCCTCATCTTCAAATATAACGCTGCTATTCTGTTTCTGAATGGTTTAGGCACAAGCTACAAAATCATTCTTAATTTGTCACGGGAATACTGTATACCCCAGTAAAACGCTGAGAAGGTATCAAAATTTGGATACCGCTCAACCCTACTGGGCTTTAAAACATACACAGAGAAAACCGTCTTACTTGCAAAATGTGAGATTTATTAGGACCTGCAACGTTTCAGCACTGGGACTTCATCAGGAAAATTGAGTTAGAGCTACTGTAGTGCCACAGCATTGCAGGTCCTAATAAATCTCACATTTTGCCAGTAAGATGGTGTGCGGGAGTTCTCTCTACATTTTGGGGCTGCTCCCTCTCCTCCAACGCACCCGTTTCAAATAATTGATGTGCAAAGTTCTCATTACATTTAAACATCCAAAATTATCAAAAATATTATATTTCTCCAAAGCCTGAATTCTTCCACATGCTGAAACCACAGGAATGTTGTTGTTGTTTGTTGATTAAAAAAAAACACCAGCCTAAAAGAAACTGATCTGCAAACTTGATTCAAATGTGATTAATTTCCGTGCCCTCAGAGTTTTCAAATGATTAAAATGTTTCTGGGTAGATTATTTATCGTTTATTTTGATCCCCATTACCTAAAGTTTTATATTACTCAATCTCTGCAACCAAATAACTCATAATTTCTAATCAAGCATTTCATCATTCCCTCATTACACTTTAGTCTGGTTGGATTGGAACAAACTCGTGAACGATACCAAAACAAATCAACGAAGAAGTGAGATTCGCATTAACATAACTCCAACAGATCTCAGTTTACAATTATTACAATTTAGTGCAGATAAAATTGTAATTCTGGCTGATGTTAGAACTAAAACAATGTGAGACTACAATAAAAATGCTGCAGATTTCTGTAGATCTTGTGCATCCTGTTTTGACCTCATGACTCTAAACTCATCTGACCCACTGGACATAAACTGTACTCTGTGAACCGCAGCAGCAACAAACCTCATGACTTATCACATATGGATACAGGGCACTTCAGGACCTGACCTCACCAAGGTAAAAACAGCAGCAGCAGTCACAGCAAGATGGTCGCCAGTCCGACCGCTGTGGTGCTGGACCAGGCAGTGGCTTAAACTATTTAAAGGTCCATCTAAAGTTTCAGTCTGTCTGTCTGTGTACAAGGGTGAGAACCAGTCACGCTAAGATACTCGGATACTGTATATGAGGCTTTAAAGATACATCATAATGGTGTTATGGAGTATAGAGTATTACTCTGACTATTAAAATGGCAATTATGTGGCCTGGTTTGCGTATATTTCTTAAAGAATGGGTATTTTACTTCTATAAGGTATTAACTGCTGACACGTAACACATTCATTGTTTTGAAAATCCTCTATTCGCCAAAAACAATGTATTAACGTGTTTTATATTCACTTTCGCTTTGACGCTCTTATCGTCACCTCCGTTTGCCCTCCATGCTGAGTCACTGCCCCTTCAAAGTGCAATAATAACAATAAATTTGCATCACGCTATTGAAACGACTGCACATCGCATCAGGTTTGTCAAGTTACAACATTAAATAATAAGTTATTCAAACTTGCATGAATAACTTAATTTAAAACCTCTTCAGGCATGTTCTTATGGGGGAATAAACATGAAAATAACCTTATAACATTGCATAATACCACCTCTTAAATTATTTTTTGCTGCATTTTGTGTTAAATCAGTGACACCAAGGAACAACTACAACTGCACATGTCAGGGGGCAAGCAACGCAGAAGAAAATTCCTAAAAATGAAGCCAAAAGTAATGAAATACAAGTCATCGTGACAGTTTAGTTTAATATGTTAAAAAGTGAACTGAAGCTAAACTGAGAAGGCATTACAAAATGAATCAAATTTTGTCACAAAATTCCAATTAGAATTGGTCAAAATCGAGCATTACATTTGCTTTTTATTGAATAGCAGTAATAGCCTTTGGTTTGGCCGCAGTGGTGCTGAGTTGTGGTGGCTGAGACTATTTAAAGTTCTTTCAGAAGGTCCTCGTCTGTAACGTTTAAAGGGACCCAGCCTACTTCCTATGCAGGTCTCTGGGGGGGACTTTTTTTAGACGCCAACTTCCTGTTTGCACTGTGCCCGTTTCCCAGAAGAAAAAAAAACTTCCATGTGTAGACAAAGAGGTTTCCTCAGTCTAATGACATAAGTGCAAGAGGAGGGGCAGTGACAGTGACCCAAATAGGTCACCGTAGGTCCCATGACCGAACCAGACAGCTCTGATGAGGAGGGCTGTTGTTCTCCGAGGGGCAGTAAAGAGAGTTATTATGTGGTTAGGACAACAAGAACACACAGACTGAATGGGATATGAAAATATACAGTGCAAATACACTGCACGAGAAGCAATAGAAGTTTAAAAACAGAAAATAATGGAAAAAAGCCAGGCAAAGCTTTGATGTTTGACATTTTACATTAATGAATTGTTAGATCTAAATTTATACCAAGAGTGGGACATACGATACATGGATAAAAGTGTTATAAGAAGTCTATATTGGTTCTGAATAGTGTCACAAACTTTCAAACCTGATTTGACTCTAAATAAAATGCTTGATACTCATAGTTTCAATAGAGAAGATTAGGTACTCCATGAAACGTAACATAAACAATTTTTTAGAAAGTGGCAACTATTTATTGACAGTCTAAGCCAACCCCACCCCCGATTTATTTATTTTTCTTATTTAATTTCATTATTAGGTATTTTTAAGGTATATTTTTATGGGTTTTTTTGTATTTAATTATTATTATTAGTTTTATCATATTTGTTAGTAATAATAGTAGTAGAGTATTTATTACAATTGTATTACTATTATATTATACGACTCTACTCGTATTCATATTTCTTCAAGGTTTGAGTGATTTGTATTTGATAGTTTTGTAAGTTATGCTCTTTCTGCAAAAAAAATTGAAAAAAGTATGTGTACATGTACTGTCTGAATGGCATCTATATATTGTTACACATAATAATAGAATAAAAATATATGAAACAGAAAATGACCCTGTGTTCTTCTGATACGTCAAGATCCTTCTAAAACTATTGGAGAAAATAGAAAAATTTTGTCATAATTATGTGATTTTTCAGTATTTGTTAAAATGTTTACGTAAAATGTTTCAATACTAGTTTTATTATCAATTTGTGCCCATTTAGTTTTTTTGTGGCCCTACTACTATTACCAAAATAAAACAATGTTGGCTTGTTTATGGAAATAAGACACACAATAATACCTAATTCTAACGCCCCAAAAAATAAGGTAGGTCCAATTTCATTTTTATGGGACACAAGGATCAATAATTAACCAATATAAAATGTCTTACAGTAGAATGCTTCAGTCACTAATCTAAAACACATAAATGTAAAACTCTGAGAAATAAAACACTTGATCCTCATATTTTCAAAACAATTACAACAATAGTTTCTTTAATATTACCATGTGGTCTTCTGATAAGTGAAGATCCTTCTGAAACTATTGGAGAAAAGTCCAATTTTGTCATATTTATGTGATTTTTCAATATTTGTTCAAATGAATCTGTTTCATTATCATTTTTTACCAGTTAAGTTTTTTTTACGACCTTCTATTATTAAAATAAAACAATATTTGCTTGTTTAAGGCAAAAAGACACATCAATAATACCTAATCCCAACCCCTAAAAATTAAGGTAGGTCCAATCTAATTTTTATGGGACACAAGGATCAATAAATAACCAGTGTAAAATGTCTTAGAACGCTTCTGTCAACATAATCACTTAATAAACAAAGTATTAAGTATTGACTTGTATATGAATTGCTATTGTAACATGATCTAAGGTACAGACATAAATGTAAAACTCGGAGAAAGGTTTGACCGACAAATAGCTCAAACCCGCCTGTGTCTAAAACATACCAACCATATAAACACTGGTACATCTTTCTTTGCTGCTTTTGTCTGAATGAAATGATCCTGTGATGTGGATGTGTTTCTGTATAACCCACAGAGCCGCTAAAACCAAACCGTTCTCTTTTCAGTAGTGGCCAAACTTAAGTAAAAATGTGCCATGGTAAAATAAACAGGGGAACTGTCAAACTTCAACTTCGGTGGTCCATCTCCCACCTCCACCAAAATCATAACAGCCTGTCAGTATGTCAACGCATCGCTCCATCATCCCTACACATAAAAATAGATGACGTTTGATCTATAGGTTTAAGAAAACTTCAAAAGCAGGACTAAAGTTACTGCATGTAACTTTCTGAAGATGGCACATCATCTGCAGTTATATGGAAATTGAAAGTTCAAATATTACATTAGAAAATTCCCCATAGATCAGTTTAATGCCAGGCTGCGGAATATTATAGCCAAAGGAACGACATTTCCCTGGAGAGAGCCATTCAGGTCAAATAAGAGTCAGGTTTGTGGAAATCATTGGTTGTTCGGATCAGCAATTTCAATTAAATATATCATATAGCAGACAAACACAAGTGATATTTGAGAAGTGAAATGAAGTTTATAGGATTTACAGAAAGTGTGCAATAATTACTTAAACAAAAGTCGGCATGTGCATAAATTTGGGCTCCCTAACAGAAAAATTACATCAATATTTAGTAGATCCTCCTTTTGCAGAAGTAACAGCCTCTAAACGCTTCCTATAGCTTCCAATGAGGGTCTGGATTCTGGTTGAAGGTATTTTTGACCATTGTTCTTTACAAACATCTCCAGTTCAGTCAAGTTTGATGGTGCCTGAGCATGGACAGCCTGCTTTAAATCGCACCACAGATTTTCAGTAATATTCAGGTCTGGGGACTGAGACGGCCATTCCAGAACATTGTACTTGTTCCTCTGCATGAACTGCCTTAGTATAATTTGAGCAGTGTTTAGGATTGTTGTCTTGTTGAAGTATCCAGCACTGGTGCAACTTCAACTTTGTCACTGATTCTTTTACATTGTTCGCAAGAATCTGCTGATACTGACTGGAATCCATGCGACCTTCAACTTTAACAAGATTTCCAGTCCCTGCACTGGCCACAGGCCCACAGCCTGATGGAACCACCACCAAATGTTACTGTGGGTAGAAAGTGTTTGTCTTGGAATGCTGTGCTCTTCTTTCACCATGCATACCACCCTTTGTTATGTCCAAATAACTCAATTTTAGTTCATCAGTCCACAGCACCTTATTCCAAAATGAAGCTGGCTTGTCCAAATGTGCTTTAGCAAACCTCAAGCGACTCTGTTTGTGGCGTGTGTGCAGAAAAGGCTCCGTCACATTCCTCTCCCATACAGCATCTCCTTGTGCAAAGTGCACTGAATAGTTCATCGATGCACCGTGACACCATCTGCAGCAAGATCATGTTGTACGTCTGTGGAGCTGGTCTGTGGGTTGAGTTTGACTGTTCTCACCATCCTTCACCTCTGCTTATCTGAGATTTTTCTTGGCCTGCCACTCCGGGCCGGCCTTAACTAGGACTGTGCCTGTGGTCTTCCATTTCCTCACTATGTTCCTCACAGTGGAAACTGACAGCTGAAATTTCTGAGGTAGTTTTTTTGTATCCTTCCCCTAAACCATGATGTTGAACAATCTTTGTTTTCAGGTCATTTGATAGTTGTTTTGAGGCTCCCATGCAAAGAGGAGAACAACTTGCAACTGGCCACCTTAAATACCCTTTCTCACGATCGGCTTCACCTGTGTATGTAGGCCAAGGGTCAATCCCCTAATTTATGCACATGCCTACTTTTGTTTAAGTAAGTATTGCACACTTTCTGTAAATCCTATAAACTTCATTTCACTTCTCAAATATCACTGTGTTTTTCTGCAATATGATATATTTAACTGAAACTGCTGATCCGAACAACCAATGATTTATAAAGGAAAATCTTGAAAATGATCAGGGGTGTCCAAACTTTTTCACATGACTGTACTATTGGCGTTTCCATAGAAGGAAATGGGATCGAAAACATAACAGAATGACAAGGACAAAGTACAGGACATTGGAGGTACTGAGGTCACTAGATTTTGGAAAGAGAGGTACAGTGTATGTCAACAGTGCGGTCGGGCAGAATGACTTGGTCCATACGAATTTTCCAAAAACGCAGTCCATTCCACTTACAGTCGATGTGAATTGTTCAAATATTATTGTAAGATGAATCAGAACAGTGGTGACAGAATGCAGATGGGATAAATGTCATTTTATATTACGTTTTTGGTTCAGTGATGAGTATATAAACCAAAACATGACTGAGAGACTGAGATATGTAGTTTTATGTGTGGTTACTGTTTAGATCTTTTGGAAAAGTTGTAAAAAAAAAATTGTCTTTGGACAGTGGAAAGTACAGTCACTCCATGGGTCATTTGGATCACGGCTACAGTCCAGCTGAGCTTTCCTACATGGAATCTTCTGCCTGGATATGAACGTAATTGTTTTTAAATTCATCTAAATCTATTTATATCTAATTATATCTCAGCTAAAGCATGCAGTAAGCCTTATTTTCTTTCTTACTTAAAAATGTTTGGTTTCGTTTGTGGGGTCTTTAGTAATTAAACAATTTTATTTGTAGAACATTATATTATTTCACTAACCCTAAAATCCTAAATCAGGTCCATTGAATTGTTTTGTTCAGCTCAAAAGAAGCAAAACTGATATATCCACCCTATTCATTTCGCCAGAGCAAGCAGAAGACTTTCCTTTTATTTTTATTGTTGAAAACTGGTGACATCTCCAACGATACAAATCAACAACAGGCACAAGGGGCCTTAACAACCAATATAACACAATAAACAATACATATTAAATAAAGCAGAACTCATAACTATTGTGCTGCTGGTCTTCCCAATAAAGCCCATTGAATCCTCAAAAGAACTTAAAAAAAACTCACATTATCCGATCTATCCTTTCATTTTCATTCATTTTGGGGGATTTAGCCGCTCTATAAAGTATTGAGGTTTTGTTCATAAAACCATTCTGGGAAACTATGTTCATTAAGAAATAACAAACAAGTGACTAAGAAGAAAACTATGTGGATTTTTCAAAGGAAATCCATCGTTTTAATGACAAAGCACAGTGACGTAAAGTGCTATCCACAAAGCTTTGAGTTTGGCTGCATATAAAAGATTTATTTAGGCGAGTGTGTGGCACAAACAGAACCGCTCATTGTTGTCAGAGCTTGTTTCACTAAATCATAGAGGATCAGAGGCCATGAAAACATCCAAATACAAAACATCCGCTCAAAAAGGCAAGGAAGTCATCTATCAGGATACATGCAGCCATAAATGTAGGCTATATTTGTTTATATGAGCAGGGATTAAAGAAATTAAAGTGCCTACGACAGGTTAGACTACTCATTTTACTAAAACATAGTTAAGATCATTAGGGAAACTACCTAGCAACCATAGCAGTACTTGGACGGAAGACCACTGGGGAAATCAGGCGCCACAGTGGGAAGGCAGGCACAAGACTACTGCTGTCGCTGTGTTCTTAGGCAAGGCACTTTCACCCACACTGTCGAGTATGAAAGTGGTGTGTGTGTGAGTGATGGTGGTGGTCGGAAGTGGCGCCGATTGGAATGGCAGCCTCGCTTCAGTCAGTCTGCCCCAGGGCAGGACAGTAGTTTACCACCACCGGGTATGGAGGGAATGAATAATACTCTATAATGCTCTGTAAAGTGTCTTTGTGACAAGCTCTATATAAATAAACACTTGCTTACTTACTTACTAATCTACACAGAGATTATTATTTGGCAAATAAAAATATAAGAAAACCTTTATTTTGTTAAAGGGATGTTTAAAACTGCACACTGAAAGAAAAAAAAAACTTACAGTCATTTAAGGTAAGTTTTTTAGGGCACATGAATAAATGGGAGGCATAAACACCAATCTGAAAAACTCATTAACAAACATAACTATGTCCTCCCACCTCTTCCTCTTCCCATTTGTAACTATACAGACCTGCAAATGTACTGGTATTATTTCCATAGTTGTCATTATTCTCAACATTGAGTTTATCCCTCAAATACTAGATACAAGAATCTCTACATAACTATACACAATTAGTGATTTATATTTACTGAGGCAGAAAACTCACACTCATACATACACACTCTTACAGAAGAAGAATTAACGTTTGTGTTTGTGAAGTGTCAGAAAAGAAAAAGTGTTTCTTGTGTGTAAATTGTTTTACTTTTGGTCAGAATTTTACCTAGACGCGATAATGTAAGAAACAAACATGTACTTTTAAATATTTGGGATTGTAGCCAAGGCTAATTACCATCTTTAGTCCCCTGCTGGACCAAGACCAGCCACATCATCCGCACAATTCATAACACATGACCAAAACCAACAACAACAACCCCTCCCACATGCGTCACTCACTATAAAACACAGTCATACAACGTCAGTATAAAATGTACAGGTCAGACATATAACTCTCTTTTGCAAACGGAAACATTTAACATTGATTGTATAGTGGTTTAAATGTATTTTTGATTTGATTAAACTCATTTTTGTTTAAATGCTTGTGTATAAATGGTTTTATATTGAATTTATAAGCATGTTTTTTAACCATCATCAACTTCTTCTCATGGTAAGACACCAAAATACAGGAGCCAAATAAGCCAAAATATTCTATCACGAGGTATATATTGAATTTACATTGAAAATTATGTTCTTTCTGGTATTTATACAAATCAACACTCAACCAGGTTCAGTGGCTTTGGTAAAACTCTGAAATGCTCCATCAGTCTGCCCCCACAGACGCTGCAAACAACTTCGTCTGCAGTTAAACCATTGTAGCACAGTCTATAATCTCATGAAGCAAAAACAAATGAATGAATGAATGCGCAGTAACCGAATGAGGCCCACCATGAGAAAAACTCCCATTCAGCAGCTCAGAGCACTTCCTACTTTTCGGACGAGTAAACAGAGGGCGCGGACCCCCCTGCGGACACAAGCACAGTCTGTCTGGGACCCTGTTATTACCGACGCTAACATGTTGAACCACTCAGACAACTGTTCCTGTGCGAGTTTGTCTACAGACAGCTTGTGTTGTTTGACTTTTTTTCCCTTTTCTGCTGAAGTAGTTCGAAGCCGGTGGAAGTAATTTGGAAAGAATGCAGTGGAGCAGGGAGGGGTGGCGGGCCGTTAAACCAGCAGGCTCGGCCCCAAATGAAAGCGCCCGAGCTAACGAAGCTAACGAGGGCGGATGCTAATTGAAGAGGCTCCCAGCGTGGCGTCACACACAGACAGACGCACACGTGTACCAGGAATTTACACACAACCAGGAAAACAATGGGCTCTCACAGATTCAATTATGCAGCATATTTATAACACAGTGTAAAATGCATTTAGTTTGAATGTTTGGCAAGGTAAACAAGTACACAAAGTTATCTAATGAGCATTTACTAATATGTAGGCCTATTACTGAAGCAGAAAAACACACCCAAAAGATTGTTGGAGCCAATATGCAAGAAAAAATCTATACAACTTAGCAAGCAACTGAATAACAATGAATAAATGAACTGAACCCAGAAATAAGTAGCCCTATATCGCGTAATAAATAATATTACAGGTATATCTTTATATGTTTTACAAAATCAAGGTACAATTTGAGTTACTATCTTAGACGGCTAGATAGTGTTGTGGTTACAAGTTAATTTTGGTAAATAAGGTGCACATTACAGATGGTTTACAAATTATAATACACCATGTGAGTTGAATCAGTTTGGTGTGTGATTTCTCTGTGCCATTATTTTCAGTTTAACTGTAGTTTTGTTATATTTATTTACATTTAAGTCATATTCAGTCTTCTCAGTTTTAGTCATATGATGATAACAGGACCTAATATTTCAGTAGTAGTCTTGTACTTTGTGTTTTTCGCTGTAATACTTAATACCAGTACCTTAATAATACTTTTAGAGCTGTTTTGCCTATCAATGGATACCTTTACATTCAGTTAAAGGAAAAGTCTGGAATTTTGGACGTAGGGCCTCATTTCCTCGTGAGCCAGACTGTTGGAGACACTTTTTTGAATATTCCATCCAGTCCTTGTATTTGGAGAGGTTGTTGGTACTAGGCTAGTGCATGTCAATGGCCATAGTTGTCCTGCCACTAAAAACAGTCTTACCCACTCCACAGTGCACCTGAAGTAAAGCTATTATAACTCCAGACTGTCGATGTGAATGTCTGTGTCGATAGAATAATGTTTGCAATAATAAAACTAACCTTGTATCGCATGAATCGTTGCATGTTGAGGGACTATTTTCTCATATATCAGTCCGCCGCTGCCAAACTTTCTAGTAGGAAGGTTGGTTTTACTTCTAAAATTATTCTATCGACACGGACATTCACATCGACAGTCTGGAGTTATAATAGTTTTGCCTCGGGTGCACTGTGGAGTGGGTAAAACTGTTTTTAGTGGCAGGACAACTATGGCCATTGACATGCACTAGCCTAGCACCAGCAACCTCTGCAAATACAAGGACTGGATGGAATATTTAAAAAAGTGTCTCCACACGTCTCCAACAGTCTGGCTCACGAGGAAATGAGGCCCTATGTCCAAAATTCCCAACTGTCCCTTCAAATGTATCTATTGGTTTGAACTGCGGCTGAAATAAACTATGTCAAAGTAATATTATACACATTCTAATTTAAGGTTTGAACATTGAGTTATCTCTCTCAAGGCTAACATAATTAAATTAATCTGTTTCATGAGGTATCCAGTATCTCAATATAAAGTGTAAATTCCCTGCTGTTGATTATGAAGTTCTCCAGTTCTGTGTGCATTTCATATTCTGTACTCCCACCTGTTCCTCTGTGATGAGCCCTGGGTGCCTCTCTCCATCTGGGTTGGTGAAGTCCAGGGGCAAACTCTGGCACAGCTGCCCCAACAACATGGACACCTCCTTCATACTGCGCCAACAACACACCAGCACCATCTGAGCGGTCACGCGGTAGCTCTCTCCTCCTAACACACACAAAAACAGAGATTATAATACGAGATTATATAGAAAAATGTGGTGTTAAGATTTTTATACCAAAGTTTAAGCAAGTTTATAACAAAGGAGAAAGCCTATTTAAACCTACCATATTTAAACGTGCATTATGTAACTCTAACTCTTGTCTATATGGAGATAGACGTGTTAAAGCGCATAATGTGGAACAATCCAAGTGAAACAATAACATTTCCAAGGAAAAAAGTGCCCGCCACACTTACTTAATGCATCTTTAAAATCAATAATCAAATGTGTTTGTAAGTTGTAAGTTTTGTAATCAACATAACCAACAGTATAAAAAATATGATTCCCAGGGATAATTATATAGATACCAAAAGTATCCTAGCCCAATTTTCTAACAAAATGTACAGTAAATACAAAAGGAAATGTAACAAAGTCAGACACTGCCCCCGTTTGAAGACTGCGTGAACTACAATAATATCATCATTTGTATAAAGACAAATATTCTGAAATTTCCCCATTGTGGGACAAATAAAGGATATCTTATCTTATTCAAAAAGTGAGCAACATATAGAATTACTGATAATATTGTGAATACTGTTTTGAACATGTGCAAGATTTGATAATCAGGTATATCATTTTTTTTAAATGCTTGTGTATGATTAAAATGAGTTTGAATACAGTTAAGAACACATTTTAGCATATTTCTATAGCATTGCCAAAATGTTTGTTAATAATTAATCACCTCATACTTAATGAACTTGGTGTAAGAGCACATTTCCGACCTGTGTCCAGTGAAGCATTGTGAGGATTGTTTTCTTGCTCCTCAGTTTGCTCCGGCTCTAATTCTCTGGCACTGGTGAAGAAGTCATTGGTGTCTCGAGGTTGAATCTCCTGAAGGATTTTCTGCAGACCGGCCGAAGCTTCTACACAAACAGATTTAAGCTTTGTTGAATAAATGTCAAGTTCTTCACAAATAACATGTATTATTATTATCACCAGAGTCAGAGTCCATGGGGATCAGTCCTTCAGGGGAGGAGCTCTGGACGACCGGAGCAACCACATCAGACGTCCTGTAGCAAATGGTGATCAGCTCTGAAACGAGGGCTCGCCACTGCTCAGCCTCAGTTAGGCTCCTAAAAAGATCAAATTTAATAACAAAAAATGAAAATTAAGCCTTTAGTTGGTCATATTTTTGTCCAAGCAGTTCCTCAGTATGTAGTTATCACCATAACAATTCTTACTAATTATATACTTTTCCATGTCTTCTTTCACTTCTAGTTAGTCACACTATTTCAAAATAACTACCAACCACTAACCAGAAAGACGCCATTTTAATTCAGTGCTTGCATTTAACATTTTCGTCCTTACTCAGTGTTTAGCTGCTGGAGCACGGCGGTGATGCAGTGGCAGCGTCCGTACAGAGGAAATGAAGCCGCAGCCTGAAGAAGAGACGACTCTGCTCTGATCACCTCCGACTGGAGACAATGGAGTAAGAACCGGATCACTGTGACGCACAAGAAGAGAATAAACATAAATAATAATGATACTGGAGGAAAAGTTAAAGTTAAATAAAGAAATGAAAGGTTAAAAGGTCCACTATGTAAATTTTCTGATGGGGTGTTCCAGCTGCTTGTCTCCATGTAATGTTCCACTGTATGGGATTAAACTCTGATCTTGCATTTATTCAGTGACTGGTGTTTTTAAATACACTAAAGAAGATGCATTCTTGATGTGAGGTGGCCTCCCTCTCCTTAGATCTGACCTGTTTGTCCCCACAAAAATAGGTTTATTGCCTTATTTTCCATACTCTAATACTTCATGCAAAAACACCCATAACCCAAAAAAGTTACATAGTGCATTTTAAACTTTTTATTTCTTATGTAAACAGAACAAAATCCAACTATTTCCTCCTAGTGTTACTGCTACTACTAAGCAACTAAAAGGTACTACTGCTACTATTGTAACTGCACCGGTGAAAACTCATTTAAAATGCAGTAAAATATGTTTACTACTATTAAAATAGTAATAATAATAATAATTTCTTAATAATGTACCTGCCAAAGTGTTGATCTCTAATATAAGTTCATGGGAAGCATCTGGAGGTGGGGCTGGAGGAGGCTGAAACTCGGGGGCCTGTCCCTGGGCACAGAGCTTCAGAGCCTGGGTCAGGTCTGGCTCATGGATCAGGAGGTTCAGGAGGTGAGCAGCTGTGACACTGTCAAAGGGCTTAGTGCTGGTGCTGAGGTCCAGAGCAGCCTGAAGGACGTCTGCCATCCGACCTGCAGTCTGACAAAACAGTAGAGGAAAATTATACAAAAGGCTTTTTATGCTTTGTTATTTAATTATTTAATGTATTCTTTTGTTTAATTATTCATCTAAAAATCATTTTACCTGTTTAACCAAGATATGTAATTGAGTAAAAATGTTATGGTCCAATAATATTGTAATATACGGTTCTGTCACCAGATGGCACCAAAGAGCTGATCAAAGTACATAAGCTTTGGAGCCTCCTAGGACCTGAGGTCCACATATGTGGACATGTCCAACACATTCTGGGTTTTTCAGGCATTTAATAAATAGTCTTTGCAAATCATTATTCAGTTGTGACTTTATTGTGTTTCATCAAAATGATTAAAACATAAAATTGAATTAATTAATAATTAATATTTTATATATTATAGGTGGACATCTTTTTCTCAGAAACTACTTTGTGTAAAAACATAATTATTTGTTTTTGCTCTCATCAGGTCCCAATCAGCCCAAATGACAAAGAGAAATTAATAAAGCCATGTAAGAGTTTGGGTCCTAGGAGATTAATGAAAATAACATGTCATAAATAACATGTCATAATTGAATATGACAAAAAATAGAAATGGAAATGAATGAAGACCTTAACAATGGCATTGTCAATTCCACTCATCAATCTAGTTCCTTAATCTAGTTCCTTTTTGATTGCTAAAATATTAAAATATGTGTTTATGTATCTAGTTTTTTAAAGATAATATTTAATCTAATAAATGGGACTATTCAAACACAGGGTGTAGGCTATGACCATATATAATATTACGATTGCAGTGCAGTGCATTGAGAACTAGTGTAATGGTTATTCTGTAATTGTATTATAATTGTATGCATTCATTATTGAAATTAGAAGTGAAACTTCACCTTCAGCCCCACTGTCAATGGGGGGAGTTGGCGCAATAACGTTGAGGCCAGTTGTTTGACTTCAAGGAAGTTACTGGCGATGCAGTAGAGAACAAACTGAGCGTGATCTGAAGTCACCACCTCACCCAGAGCAAAGATGTCAGGATCTAGGGAGATAATTAAAAACAGTAACTTAAGAATATAGTACAAAAATACAATTCTGAAGAATGTACAGTTATGGCAAATACTGCTCATACTTCTTTGGACAGATAATTAAATTATATTTTGTAATGAATCTGTTCTGGAGGTGAAGTCATAAAGCTATGACCTTTGGTGAGTTAGTTTATAGATGCAGAACAATTTCCACATACAGTTTTATGTATTATTTATACAGAAAATGACATAATTACATATTAATGTATTAAGTATTTGACTGTTTATCATATTCTTCAGTATTTGCATGAACACATGTATACAATGAGCATCCTGTACCAGTGCTGAAGGTGAAAATCTGTCCCATCAGACAGAGCAAATGAAGGGACATAATGCATTTAGAGAACGACGCTCCGGGCAGCAACATGTCAAGAAGCACCACACACATCCAGCGCAGAAACTCCTGCAACAAGGAAAATAAGAAGATAATACCAAGTGGCTAGGCATGTTTAAAGGTACTGTGAGGGGTCATCAACCTGCTTGTTTAAAAGGAACGAAGGCTTTCTACTGTATGTATAAATGTATTTAGCATTAATTTCACTACGGTTGTTTTTATCGCTCATAAAAGCAGGCATTCTTACTTGACTTCATGGTGATATACATTTAATGCCTTAATGTACTATCCAACATTAGAGGCAAACCAAAGACATACCCATGGACAGAAGCAAATTGCAGGCCGTCCCCCAGAAGTTACAGTAAAGATTTAAACTGGTCAGACCTTATAAGATTGTAGTGTTTCCTGATCTTGGTCTTTCTGCTCCAGGTTTTTTTCTTGTCCAATTTTCTTTTGGAGAAATTGAGCACTGTCTTTCACTCGACACAGCAGCTGTTTAAAATAAGCAACAGTGAGACAAGTGGAATATTGTCACAAGAGAGCGCAGTACAGTTTTGATTTCCAAACCTTTTTGAAGAGGCTAACAGTCTGCTGCCTGACACCTGGGTTTTGGCTGTTCAGGTTTGGGGGCAGAAAATATTGAATGAGCTCAAGTTCCTGTGAAGTCAGAGTCTCTGTGCTGCGGTGGGACTCACAAACCAAACCCAACGCATCCATCCTCACCTAAAAACAGACAGGGCACATATGTAAGTGCAAACAGTGTCTGTGTATGTAGAAGACAAAAGACATTTGGTCATTCACAAACTCACTTGATCATGTTTGTGCACGAGAGCTTGTTGGAGCAGAGACAGAGGGACCAGTCCTCCCCAAAGACCCTCCTCTGAGGACGGGACGACCCCCTGAGCTCTGGCAGCTCTCAGGCAGGTCATGAGAGCCCCTAAAGCCCCCCTGCTGCCTGTGGGACCTGTGGGAAGATTGTTTGGTAAGAAATAACATGAACAGACTTTTTTTAAGTGGCTGTTTTCTGACTTTACCTGAGCTGCCAGGGGGCATGTCCTGTAAGGCTTGCACCATGTGGGACAGACTGGAGGGGCTGCAGCGGAGCAGTTTGGGGAGGAAATAGTCCAGGATGTAGGTGGTCTGGTCCAGTCGGGCACTGCACAGCACCTGCAGCAGGGGGGTGACCCAGGTCACATGCCACTGGTGCATGCAGTCCTCTATGTGCCCCTCTACAGCCTGACCACACAGCTGAGCTTTGTGGCTCACAAACAGCCGCTCCAGAAGGTCACTGGCATAAGGAGCCAGTGTCTGATCACCCATGAGGCCCAAGAGAGACGAGGGGAGCTGGGGCTGCATCTCCAGGATGAATCCTGCTCCATAGAGCTCCACCAGGCAGCTGAGCGAGCCGTATTTACCCCTCATGTGCCACTCCAGCCCCAGAAGGCTCTGGGTGAGGGAGGTAATATAAGGGTCAGTCCTGGGGTCCTGCTTAGAGTCTGAGGGGTCAGTGAGCCGGTGCAGGACCAGCAGGTTTTTAAACAGAGAGCGGGTTTGGTGCCTCACTCCATCCAGAGGGTGCTCCCAGTGAGAGTATATGTGCTCTAGGAGGCGCTGTTGCAGCTCAGATCCTCCTCTCAGACTCTGCAGCGCCTGAGGACAGGGCTGTGTTCCCTGAAGACAGTCCAGAGCTGCTCCACTCCAGAGGGTCAAGACCCGAGCCACCACCATCGCAGTGCTGGACTCTTTCACACTGCAGAGGCCAAAGCCAAAATACAAATGAATAAAAACATGAATATGTCAAATATTACTCTTGATTTATGGTTTACCTGACATCTAACTCCAGCAGAGTTTGTGGAACCAACAGTAGTAATTGTTCCCACTGTGGCCCGGGAAGGGCGTCCTTCCAGCTCAACATGGCCAGAGCCCCATGACACAAGTACAAAGAGACTCCAGGAGGTCGTCCACTTGTCAAAACACCCTCACATCTGTGTTTTAACCACTGAGGAGCGAAGTCCAATCCCTCAGATGAACCACACAATAAACTGTACACCTAAAGTATAAACACTGTGCATTAGAAAAGGTCATGTATTATGACAACAAAATGAGAATCTAACTCACCACTGATGCAACTTCATCTCCAGATCCCATGATGGACCTGATCAGCAGAACCACTGCCATCCCCGCCGTGCTTTGGACAGACTGAACAAACTCATCTGCAGACAAATAAAAATGTACACTGTATCTATAATCCCATTTACAATTTCCACAGATTCATCCACATATGACCCTAACCTATTAGTAGATAGGTTTACACTTACCCTTAATGGCTATTATGACTTGACTGTATGTACAAAAGCACCTATTGGTAATAATGTTAATGAAGACTACTCAGAATGGAAAAAAAATGTTAGATAAATGCTGAGTACAAAAATACAATAATAAGTACTTTATCAAAATATTCACAGAGATGTAATGAAGCATTTGTTAAGCCTGTTACCTTAAATTACCAATTCATATGTTGTCCCTAAACTAAAGTTACCATAATGTTTTCTTTAGATATCAAATAGACTTGGAAAACCTCCTTTAAGCATTACGGTCTAAAACTGAAATTGTGTGCAAATTACATGACATTAAATTTCAATCTCACCATCAGTCAGAATTTGCGTGTAGCATTCTAACAGGCTGTTCAAAGTGTCCTCAAAATGGCTCTTTTCATTCACTCTCTCCAACAAAGCAGTGATGGTGTCTTGGGACCTCTGCACCACCAGCATGGAGGTCTTCACCGCAGACAGACAGGAGTGCATGAGCTGAGCCTGAGCAATGTGCCGTCCTGCTAGATCACTACACCACCAGCAGGGGGAGACAGACACAAACAATTGAATTAGTAAAAGAACGCATTTTGGGGTATGATTTTATTGAATACCTGTTTTTGTGGAGGCATTTACTCAGGCCTGTATGAAGAAACTGCAACACTGTAAACAGGACATGAGTTGATAAATTGGAAATTAGAAAAATAATTGATAAAAAGACTCACATTTCATAATTTGTACAGATCAAAACTAAAGGGATAGTATTAGTGCATAATAAGACAGGATATATTGTTGTTTGTAGAGGAAATTATGCTACTTCAAACACTGCAGTCAAATTGTGATTTCAGTTTGATTGCAATTAATCTTGCAGCCTAACCTGGACAGCTCAAAACTGTAATTATAAAAGGCAATTATAATTTGACTCACCTTCAGGTAACATCTTGTTGATACACTTTTCACCTAAAAGATACAAAATCACATCATTTTTCATATCAAAATCAATTAGTTAATCTTAGTATGAACTGGAAACGGGTAAGAAGTCGTACTAACCAATTTGAAAACCATCGAGACACGCAGCAATGACATCTACATTATGATTGAACTCTGAAGCAGGATTGGACAGACAGTCAGAGAGGCAGGACGATAAAGACGCTACTGCACGATCCACTGACCAGGCGGGGACTGAACTTAAGGCGCTGAGAAACAAAAACATGAAATATGTTATCTGCAATATTAAGTCTAAAGTATAACTTTAAAGATTTGAACAACTTTTCCACCATAGCATGGACATTTTAGAGTTTTGAGCAAGTAAAGAACTTAAAGTCAGACCCATTTTTTTCTTGTTATTTAGCCAATTTAGTATTTCTCCCACAGAGAAACAGCAGTGCAAAAGCAGCACTTAAAATGGCCTTGCAATGTCCGAAGCATTGAATGTGTTTTATCCATCAGCAAATCTGAAGATGTACACTAAAATTTCTGCTTGTACCTTTGTGAGAGTAAAAACTCAAACACAAGAAAATAACTAATAACTAATTTGTCTGTTTAACTGTGACAGACTAAGCCTAAGATTTTTACATGGAGCAGTACCTTGCGATTGCACGTCTTAAGGGGTTCTTGGGCTGCAGTGAAATGTAAACTAGAGCAAGTGTGTGCAGACAGGCTCCAAGCAGATGTCCATCAGGCTGTTCCTCTGTGAGTGCCTCCAACTGTGCACCTGCCTGTGACAAAAAAAGAAATGCACAGGTTTATACCATGTTTTGATACTTCATGGGTGTATTTTAAATTAGTTCTACCCAATTAGATGTACAATGACTTGCTAAAACACTTTTCATGAGTAAAACTGCAGGATTATGTTTATGGTCACGGTTTTTGTAATATCTATACCTCCATGACACTCATACCACTACATCAATACACCAGTGTATACAAAAACAAGGTGGGTTAAGTGTCTTGCCTAAGGATGTGTCGACAGCATCAGTGGGAGCTGAAATCACATCAGCCAACCTGTAGGTCAGTGGATTTGACAGCTCTATGATGTTTACCTCATGAGGAGAATTCAAGCCGCCAACCTTCCAATCCGTGTACAACGCTCTACCAACTGAGCTACAGTCACCTGCTTATAACATAAAGCTTATTATGTTTCACTTTTTTTGTTATAACCAGGTATAAAAAGCAAAAAGCACATGTGATATGTCTTGTTTATGAAGTACAAGAAAATGTATTGCAGTAAGGGTGTAGTCATGAAGTTAATAGCTCAGTCACACAGAGGCGATAGTGACTTGAGCAGTGGAGCAAAAACCTGAAGGTTGGAAGATCAATTCCTGCTTGGACCAAGTTCTTTTATTGTGTCCTTAGGCAAACATTTCACCCACATGCCTATTATTATTATCATTATTATTATTATTATTATTACTACTACAATAATGCCCAAGGCATACACATCTTACACATTAACAAAACATTTTTAACCCCAAAACTGTAAGCGCCATTTTGGGTTTACAATGTTGCCTAAATGTTTGTTTGTTGTTTATATTTATTTTCATTTATTCAGTATTTTACTAAGCAAGTCAATTGAGAACACCATCTCATTTGCAATGACGACCTGGCCAAGAGGCAGTATAAAACAGCACAATCAGAATACACCCACACATCAATCGTAACATGAAACAGTGAACTGCTAGTTCAATGTAACTTTACCTTTTTAACCAGCTGGATTTGCTGCACTGGGTCTGTCAGCTCCAGACAGGACTGAAGAGTCTTAGCAACATTTTGAATCCCATCCTCTTCTCCTTCATCAATGGACAAGGATGCTTTAAAACACAATACAATAATATCACTCACAACATAATCAGAAATGTAGTGAGTAGAGTCGGGTATAGAATAGACACCAGTAGTTTTTAATTAGTTCTTACCTATTAACTTTGAAAGCTTGTCTCCATCTAGCACAACAGCCTCAACTTTAGGCGTCTTCTTTTTCAACACCATGACTAATACCTTAAAGTCACAACCAAATAAACAGGCATTGATAAGCATACTACTTTGTTATAATATGAACAAATTTTTGTGCAAAAATATTACATCCCTCTATGAACTTAATGAATGAGCTACTAACTAAGACATTTTTTCTGGCTGGATAAGACTGTGTCCCTGTATTTTATCACTCGGTTTAAGAAAATAGAATAAAAACATACCACAAAATTAATTTTAAACTAATTCTTTACCCACTGCCACTGTTGTCATCACTTTCCCATGCTTTGATAGTGAGTTTGGCATCCTTAGCTCAGCTGCTAGCAACTAATTTTACGCGGTTTTGATATTTTTAGGACAAAATTAGAAAGCACAGGACAGACAAAGGATGAGAATGTAATACGTGAAATAAGCATGAATAAAAGCTGCATAATTCTCAGTTTTGTGCACAGCAAAAACAAAAGCCTCACCGGAGTTTGAGCCGCATGTGTTTCCTCTCAGCTGTGCGTTTCTACGGAGCGGCACTGGCGCAAAAAGGGAACAGCGCCACCTACCGGAGAGGAGGGTGATATGAGTATTATTTATTAAAATTATAATAAATCCACTAGTCTGTATTGTAAACATGGAGAATCATTTTTCTTGTTTCCCTTCAGCTAAAATAGGGTTATGTTTGGCCAAAACCCGTTTAGCTTTACTTCCAATCCAATCCACGTTATTTATATACCACATTTCATAAACAGTTTCCAAAGTGCTGCACAAATACAAAGCAAGAACAACAATAATAAAAAATAAACACTCAGGGTTGATCACACACAGTAAAACCAGCAAAATAAAACAAGAGCAAGAACCATACGCTCAGACCAAATCATAAAAGTCCTAAAACAACAACTGTCAAACCACAGTGTAACACAAATAGATGAAAACAATAAACTTGATCCAGAATTGCTGTTATGTCCCTAGGCAAGACATTTCACTCTGCCTGGTGTAAATATGGTATTTCTGGGAAGGTTTGTGAAGGTTGGCGGTGATGGGAGAGGCTGATGGTCTCTAGGAGGAGAGAGCGGCACTTTAGTAATCCCGAGGGAAAGTCAAGTTTACTGCAGTTGATGATGCTTTAACATTTCCACTGCACGTCTCAGTCACCTTTGATTGTTTCAGTCAAAGGTCTCAGGAGGCCTGGTCAGGAGGGTCAGCAGATCCTGTGGAAGAGCCAAAAGTGTTCCTACTCTGTGTCCTGCAGCATCACAGCAGTGTCCAGGTGGAACCAGGACACAACAGGAAAGGCCTTGTTCTTACTCCGCTCTGGTGTTTCGGTTGGTGATGAAATAGTCCATTCCCTAAGTGTTTAATCTGAAAGTTCTTCTGCATTTGGCGTAAAAGGCCTGTAGAGTCTCAAATGTCCATAGCTCCTTAGTAAGCCTTGCAAACAAACAAACAGCTCAGTTTTAATAAAATCCAGCAACCCCTTATTGTGTACTTTGAACTGCACCTGCTGCACTGATTCTTGTGGCTGTGTAAGTAACTTACCCCAACCATAAGAAGTGCATAATTTAATGCTTTGGCCTTATAATTACATTAACTTTTAATTATAAATTATGTTGTGTTACATTCCAGCTGTTACTCTTTAAGATACTATTACTTTTCCCAAATACGTTTCTTACTTAGTAATTTCTTGGACCACTACATGAAGTAATGTCACTCTTACTTGAGTGCACTTTTTGCCTGCTCTGTCCACCTCTGTATAACTGTTGCAGTTGTGGCCTACAAAAGAACACATCTTGTCAAATAGAGATATACTGTTTTATTATCTTCCTTAGGCCTATTTGATTTCTGAAAAAGGGCCTCAGAAAGTCAGACGTTTTGAGAACTATTTGCAGGGACCACGCTATTTTTTTAACCTATCCATTATAATCAGCTTATACATTGTTTAGTGCACTCATGACCTTACATCAAAGCCACATCCCTGAAAACACCATTGATTCATGACTGGTAAAATGAGGAAAAATATTGATTGCTTCTCCCCACAGAGCTTGTATTGAACATTTTGGCACACACGTTTCGCAGGCAGCCTCAGGGGGTCATGAAAAAGCGCTCCGTCTTTTGATTGGCTGCTTTAGACTTCAATCATTCCCAGACCCGCCTTTGGGAGATCTGATTGGCTCCTCTTGGTGAAGGCCCGCCTCCTCCGTCTCTAACTTTTCGCCTCGGAGCTGCGATGAAAAGCGCTGGGAAAGGCAGAAAGTCACCGCTGGATGATCGAGAATTAGGAAACTTGGGACAGAAATAAAAACAGAAAGTTCGTATGGAAATGTCGACATGACGTGAGGCGTTTACAGGCAACTCTCTGCTTTACAAGATTCAGGGTGAGTAAACTTTGAATTGCGATAGTTTTTGCCTAAATATACCAAATTAATTCAAGGTTAACAGTGCTTGGATTAACAGGTTTAGTAAAGCTTGACTATTATAGCTTGTTTGAAACCTGTAGCTGAACAAAACGAGTTTATACGTTTACAAGTTTAAGGTCTCTTGCTAAAATTACTGTAGTGATACTAGTTTACATTTAACTCTTTATTGGCCTATAGATTTATCATTTCATAGGGGGCAGTTCCATCAGTTTATTATTAAGGTACTAATATGTCATGTTTTAGGGTGACAGTTCCAGTTTTGAGCCCTGTGTCCCCTGCCCCATCAGATTTATACAAAACCAGTGATTTGTCCCAGTTTTATACAAGAAATGTCCCCTGTTTTTCACCAATTTAATCTAAACTAGGACTAAATTAAGACTAAACTAGGACTAAATCAAGTCTAAACTAAGACTCAAACAGGAATATCGCAATTTTTGACTAATTTGATCTCGGCCAGCATTAAAGAGGTGCATAAATTGTCACTATTTAGCCAAAATACAGAAATCCATGTTTGCGAATGACCATAAAGCAAAAGAAAAATAAAATAAAATGCAACAACAGAAGTCCCTCAGATTATGACTGACGAGAATGCACAATGTTACACACTCTTTTCACTATTTTATTTATACCAACCATCCCAACCCACGTGTGTCCTAGTTCAGAATTTTGCAAATCTGGTCACATGTTTTCCAATGTCATAATGTAGGAGGACTATTAAGTGGTAGGAGTAGAAGTTGGTCTTGAGAATAAAATTGTTTACTAAATCACTCCTTTGCCAAACAGAAATGATCAGTTTTTATATTTACTGTCCTACTACTCACTGAAATTTCACTATTTGAGATTCACTTGTAACACTTGGATGCATATTAAGAGTCTGTGAACCAGTGTTTTTTTATTCAAATCAGATCACAACATAATCAAAAAGTTCAATTAAGACATGAAACTTCAAGAAAAACAGATGTTGTGTTAAAGTGCCATGGAATTAGACTTGACTTCACCCAAAAAGACTATTTTATTTACTAAATGTGTACGTGGCCTTCCTCCTAACTCATAAAAAGCGTATATTCCCAGTATAATGTGTGACTGTTTGGTGAGGCCTCTTCTTTCACACAGGGCTCAGGTCAAAGCTGAGGCTTTACTCACAGGAAGTGGCTGAATGAAAGAAACACAGTCAGGGTTCAGGAGCGCTCACCAACCACATCACGTTTATCATAATACTGTCATGCCTGGAGCACAGAACAGAGGAGAGCTGGAAAATACTGTATCACAAGTACAGAGACCAAGGGTACACAACTTTTTTCAGTGTGTGACCTACTTTTACATTCAGCAAAGCAAGAAAAACTACCTATAAATTCAAGTAATGGGGTTTTTATTATTGATTAATCACAGTGTAGGCCTACAATTGACTAAGAATAACTTGCTTACGGTTGAATGCAGTGGTCTAATTTTTAAATAGACCATGGTTTTCAGCTTATATTTCATAATGAGGACAATTGAACAAGAAAAAGATATAATATTTAATTTTGATTTGTTTCTATGACAGCAAACCTAAAATCATTCTGAAACCGATGGATAGCCAACAAGTATAGTTGCTTTGTCACTTGAGAATCACATCCAATGTTTAAAACTCATAAAATGTGTTATTTAAGGCTGTTTAACCTGCGTATTTTCACAATAAAAGTGGTCTTATCTGCCATGTTTGTTGTGTATTGTTCCCCGGCATTCGTGCTGCTGCTGTTTAGTGAGAGGGACTTTTTCATTGCTCGGTGCAGTGTTTACCACAGCACAGACTGCAGCAGAAATAACTCTTTTATGGCCGTCTCTGCACATGTTTGAGTGTTTTTTGTGAGCACACCCGGGTCTTAATGACAGGTTACTACAACATATGAAAGACCAATGCTTTTCTATCAGCCCTCCTCTGCCTGTCACGCTGGGTCCATCTGAATGCATGATTTGTTTTAAAATGTACGGTTGGGGAAAATATGTCATGTTTTGGAGCAGGGGAATTGTATTTTCTTTGCTTTTGGAAGTGCAGAGATAACGCCCAATGGTCACGTGCACAGTGACAGTGGAACATTTCAGGTGCAGTTTTCAAAAACATGGGGAAAAAGTTACTCCCAGTCCGATTTACCTCTCTGCTTGTGGTAAAGTTATCCTTAAAGGTTCCACAGAAAGAATGCTTGTTTTTCAGTATAGTTTTGTGAGCAGTTAAAACACCCGTATTTGCAACCTAGACAAATATAATGTCATACTAGGAAAAGCACAACATCTGTATGGAGAAATCACACCAGATAAATGACATAACGCACCTTAAAAGTTTGAGGAAGACTCTGAAATGGTGTCATCACATGTGTTTTGTGGCCTATTGCTCACCCCAAGTTGTCCTTATTACCCGATGGTTGGTGGCTTGAATCCCTCGTCAAACTCTTGTGTCCTTGGATAACACCCTCTCTTTTCCACCAACATTCCCATATCAGTTCAGTTCACACAAGGTCATATCCTGACAGACTCTGGAATATGTTTTTAAACTTATGTCAACCTCACCAATAGGCATCGGGTCTGTTGATTGTTAATGTGAAGGTGAATGAGTCTCTGATGGACTATTTGCTTGACCAACATGGATTCGAGTTATGCAACAACATTTCACCAGGTTACTCAGGCAGCACATTGAAAAGGCAACAGCTTCAACGCTGGGTAATTTACCATAAAATGTATCATGATTTTATTCCCAATATTGAACCTTTTTATTTATTTAAAACTAATGAATTTCCCGAACTTAAAAAATGTTAAAGGGGAACTCTGGCACGTTTGAAGGTAAAGTCCGTTGCTAGAGGTGGTCAAATACTGTCAGAAGCCAAAAAACGGCACAGATCAGTGTTTTCTAGGCGTAGATTTAGTCTAAGCATGAACAAAGGTCTGGAGGGTCATTCAAACCTGTTATAAATGCACAGATTTGAATTACTCACTGTTTTGACCACCAGTCTATGACCCTCGATCGGCCCTCACGCTGGTCTGTGTTTTAATATGTGGCCCTTGATGAAAAAAGTTTGGACACCCCTGCTTTAATGGTTGGGAATAATTTCCTACACTTCTGAACTGAACTTTTTTCCAGAGGCGACATGGCTGAGGGAGAGGAGGCCATGAGTCCAGACGACTGGAAGGAGAAGTGTGAGGTCCTGGAGGCGCTGCTCATGAAGTTCAGAGTCCAGATCATCAAGATCCGAGAGCTCACTGCAGACAAGGTCAGTCTGCCTCAAGACAATATTTAATGCACATCAGTAGAGTGAATGTATGATTTATTATCTAATCACCTGTGGTCATCTACAGCACGGTCACCTCAAAATTCAGTTCAAAGTCGTAGTATTGTACAACCATGTGTTTCCTTTCTACCAGGCTTGATTACTTTTTTCCAGGTTTTGTTTTGTTTGTTTTTTTCACTGAAAGCATAAATCTAAACTAGACCAATTACCACCTACTATCCACTTTTCCTTGTCCGATTTAGAAACCGAAACCCCACAATGAAGTTAAATGTGCATTTACGCCTGTCCTGGTTTAGTCACGGTCTAGACTTGGTTTAGTTCTGGATTTCATCTCAGTTTAATCCAAAAACATTCATTTTGTCTTCTTTTGTACATTAACTTCTTAGGTTCTTTTTGAAGACAACACAGTAGGAGATGGTTTGCAGTTTGCAGCCGAAACATGTACATCTCCTACTGTACTGTCTTTAAAAAATATCCAAGTTAATAGTATTAGTTTTATGTGATGATTGTACAAGTGTGAATGCACCAAGTATCTCGATATTTCAGCTGCACCATTGCAATTTTATGATTATTATTGTATTTAATTGTTAAATATGAAAACATCCAGTAACAATAAACATTTTTAACTTTGATTAATACATCTGTAATCGCAAACAAATTGATAAATCATGACATCTCTAATTATAACTAGGGCAAGTTATGTGGAATTTGTACTTGTATTTATGTGTTTATTGACTTTTAAAGATGCAGCATGTAACTTTCTGTAGGAGGCACATCACCTGCATGAGTCCATGGAAATAAAAAGTTAAAACCACTACTTCATACTACATTCTCCATGGAGATAAGCGCTTTGTGTCGCATGTTTTGTATGAAAAGCGCTCTATAAATAAAGTTTGATTTATTGAATGTGATAGATGTGTTTTATGCCATACTATTCAATACTATAGTCAAAGGAACAACATTTCCATGGAAAGAAACACCAGAAGCCCTCCTCTAGGTTAAATAGAGTTATATTTTCTGGGTGAAAGGTTACATACTGTGGCTTTAATTACCCAGTTTCGGTGACCTGGCCAGGAGGTCTTGAGTGCACGTCTCAAAACACAGGTTACAATAACGTTTTCCATGGGGACACTGGATATGAAAGTAATGTATGGTTAGAAAAATGTCTAAATGAGTGGAAAAGTATTGAGCAGTAAAAGCAGCTAGTGCCAGTGTATCCCATTTGAAGACATTGGCGACATGATGAAAGTATATATAAATATGCAGTACTTTCCCTCCACGTGAGCCTGGAGTCTGTAGTGAGGTTGTCCCGGCCCACAGCTGCAGTTCTCTGGTCCAAACTGGCCCAGATCTGAGCGCTCTCTGGGGAACCTGATTAGAGCGTAATGTAAACACCGTCTGACCACAGGGCTCCACACGCAATGCATCATGGGACTGACCCAGCTCCAGTCAATTACAGAGGCACAGGGAGCTCCACCGGACGCAAAACAAACTGCTGCGCTCTGAGTTTGGGGCTTAGTTTATCTCACACTGCAGAGGAAATTATTTTTTAGTCAAATATAAAACACATTTAAGGGGAGTTTATTGACTTATTGATAATCATGATTAACTGGGTCACAATATAATTTACAAACTGCTAAATAATAACTGTGAGAATGTTAGAACAAAAAATCTATGCACCAAACGGTAAGTGTTAAAGGTCTTATATGACATGAAATAGATTCTTGTGAGCTTAAAGCCGTGTTATAATGTTGTGTTGGGCTAGTGAAGGTGTACGGAGTTTAAAAACACAGTGGAGCACGTCCTGTATTACCACATGGCATCACAAGGAAGGTGTTTTCTGTTTGAGAGAAGAACTTAGCCTAAATATGCAGGGTGTGTTAAACATGTGAATAAAACAAAGCACAACTGCAGTTTATGATGGGAAACAATATTATAATATAGATCAGAAAATAGTGTAATATGGGCCCTTTAAATCATGATAATCACAACAATCGCAGCTCTAAAACTGAATATTGTTTTGATTAATAAAAAGTAGCTAATTTGGAGTTTTGGCCTATAAAAATCATAAGATGTACAAGCCGCATTAGCAGGTTTTGTAAGGGCATACCTCACAATGCAACGTGTAAGGCAAGGATAAGTTCATATATTACATAAGATATCCAATAAATTGATCTATTTATTTATTTGGAGCCACATTATCTTTCAGAAAGTGGTCTCTAGTCTCCCTGGGGGTCCATTAAATAATATAAAATGGCACTATAACATTAACACTTAACACATAAATAACAAATACAGTTCATGTGTATTCATAACAGCATTGAAATTATTCCAGTCCTCCTCCCTAGAGTTCATGCAAACATTTTTTTTTTAGTTTTAAAGAACATTTATTTATGTAAAACAGCATTACTTTGGTAAATACATAATGTGCTGTTCACTTTTTAACACAAAATAATACAAACTCGTGTCTTGTCTGAAGTTATGACTGTGTTTCTTTCTCTTCTGTTGCCTCTCGCTCCTCTGGCCCAGGCCCTCGTGGGCTGTAGATACTTAGCTCAGCGTGAAGTCCTGAGATTTGTGGTTGAGCGGCTGTAATCCTTTCATCTCTCACTTATTCACTGAGTTCAAATGCAGTTCAGATGATTTCACAGGGAAACTAGAAACTCTATTTCTTAAGATGCTTCGTAAACTGAAGACTACTTTGTTCAGATTTTTTTCTCATATCAGTTGAACACAATTTTTATCTTATTTTATTAAGGCTTTTAAAATATATTTATCTATGACGTACTTCAAAAGTCTGAAGTCTGATCCAAACCACATGCTTTTACTGACAAAGAACCTCTCAATTAAAATGTCTGAGCTGATTATTGATGATTACTCGACTCCAGATATGTTTTTGATGAGGAAACATTAAGAGAGCCTAATATGGGCCCTTTAATTGCACAGATCTGGAATAAATGCACTCGACATTGGCTTAAGTAGTGATGTAGGCTCATGTAGAATCCCACCAGTTCTAGCCAGTTCTGTCATTGTGTCTTTGGGCAAGACATTTCACATTTTACGGCTTTTTCTGATTGTTTTATTGGCGGTTGAGGTCTTAGAGGTTGTTGCTGGGCAGTTGTAACTGGTTGAAGAAGTTTTAGTGAGCAAAATGTGCATAATGAGCTATTGTTTAGCACTTTGAGTGCGTGAAAAGCATAAAGAGTCCGTAATTATCATTGTATTAATATGCTGTATGTCAAAGTCAAAGTCAACATGTAACAAAAATTACACAGGGGGATTGAAATTGCGATTTCACCAAAACTCCAATGTGCAGTTAAAATACGTTCATGTATGTGGGTTTGTTGTCCTGTTTCAAGTTAACAGCTGCCATATTTTTGTGTCGTAATGCCCTGTAGCACATGAAAAGGCATGTGTCCCTTTTTGATGCTGAATGACCTTTGACCTGGCGTGGGTTAACCTCTCAATGCTGTGAGCTCATCCTGTTAACATCCTCCCTCTGAAACTAGGCCTGAGTCAGAGTTTGTTGTTTTAAACCAGTGCAGAGGTCCCACACGTCAGCACAAAATCCCCCTCATATCTCACAGAGCACAGAGAGAAGCCATTTGTTTATTGTGCTGTTATCCTGACCTAGCCTTTCACTATCACTGATGTTTATTTCCCTGAAAAACTATCTAACTATGTAATACTGGTGTTGTGGTTATTTTCAGCGTGTCCCTGTCTCAGATGAGGCTATAAAAAACAATATTCTTGAATATACTGATTGTAACTTAAAGGCCTTTTGTGTAGAGATGCATTATCCAGCTTACGAGGTTGATGAAGTTGGTCAGGTCCAGGTTCAGCAGCAGTGTGTGCTCAAAGAATGAGGTCGGCTAAACCTGAATATACTGAATGACCAGGTTATTCCATCAAAGGATTTTTTCTTCCCTGATGGCACGGGGCATATTCCAAGATGATAATGCCAGGATTCATCGGGCTCAAACTGTGAAAGAGTGGTTCAGGGAGCATGAAAAAAACATGCATTCACTGTGGCGTTGTTTCGAGAAGCTTCTGCACTGTCACAAGGATTATTTCCATCCAGTGTTGCATAAATTTTTTACCAAGATCTTGCATTGATGATGGTCGAGTCTGAGCCTTCTCCAGCACATCCCAAAGATTCTCAGTGGGGTTAAGGTCTGGACTCCGTGGTGGCCGATCCATGTGTGAAAATGATGTCTCCTGCTCCCTGAACCACTCTTTTACTATTTGAGATGAATCCTGTTATAGTCATCTTGGAATATGCCCCGTGCCATCAGGGAAGAAAAAATATCCATTGATGGAATAACCTGGTCATTCAGTATATTCAGGTTCAGCTGACCTCATTCTTTGAGCTCACACTGCTGCTGAACCTGGACCTGACCAACTTCAGCTACCTCGTACCTATTTGCTTAGTTGAATCCAGGCGGAGACTTTTTCTTTTTTTTGGCCAGGCAGTGGATAAAGTGATATGATTGAAGGGACATTTCTGACCACTCAAGCCTTGCATTTAGGGTAATACATGAATCAATCAAACGGTATAGGCCTCGCTCCCATAAACTCCCAAACGGATCAATTGGAAGACAACAAAAATATTTTATCTAAGAAATAAAGATTGCAACCAGTGCCTCAAAAAGAGCTTGATTTATACATTTCTATAGCATCTAATGAAATTCCCAAAATCCTGTGAGATGTGTAGCCTAAAAAAGGAAAAATAAACAAAAATGTGATGTGATTCTCTTGGGAGGGAGTTGTGTTTTTAGTAAGCTGTGAGTGTGTTGCACAGGAAGCCAGAGCAAAGGGTCAAACACTTTTCCTATGACCCATTTTTCATACCACTTATTTAAAATGATTATAGTTTTATTTTAGGAGAGACTGCAGTAGTTGTTTTGGGAGAGGCGTTTGTTTTGGCGTCCAGCTTTAACAGAGAGCCCATATGTATTAGATTTACTCAACTATTTTATAAACGTGAGCTCAGGCCATCTGCTCAAACTAACAGTAAACGAGTGATTCAGGAATGCAGACGTGATGCTTTATAAGGACCATACGCTCAAACAGGTTCACTCCTGACCTCAGACGAATTATTTAAGTGTATTTAAAGACTGTGTCCAAATCTTGATCATATTTTTCAAAGATTATCACAGTAAAACAATGTACAGTGTGGTAATACATCACGCCTGCTGTTGCACAGGTGTAAAGGTGGAATTTATTTTGGTGCTAATCTCCTCCACGTTTCCATTGGTGTGTTTTTCTACATTTTGGTATTTTTCTTCACAAAATATAAATGGGCTGAGTGATATAACAATACAGCTCCATATTTTTTTACAGTTATCTGGTGTATTTATGTTCCAACACTATTTGTCACAAAAATGGATTTTAATGAGGATCTATTTTCATTAAATACAGTGTTCATGTATTATCCCAATACGGAAATTTTGACCCATTCTTCAGTGTCACTGGGGCATTTCTTCAGCAGCAGCAAAGGGCGTAGGTTTGGTCTCAGCTTTGGTAGGGACATTATCAGATTACATTTATATTTTTGTTTATTAAAATAAAATGGCAAATATTGGTAGGGACTAGTTTGTCTTCCCCAAATATTGGTCGTGACATATCCCTGACTATGCAAAGGTGAGCTGAGCTCAGAGCCTGAGTCCTGTGTACAGACAGAGGGCCCTGAGCTCAGAGCCTGAGTCCTGTATACAGATACAGGGCCCTGAGCTCAGAGCCTGGGTCCTGTATACAGATACAGGGCCCTGAGCTCAGAGCCTGAGTCCTGTGTACAGACAGAGGGCCCTGAGCTCAGAGCCTGGGTCCTGTGTACAGATACAGGGCCCTGAGCTCAGAGCCTGAGTCCTGTGTACAGACAGAGGGCCCTGAGCTCAGAGCCTGGGTCCTGTGTACAGATACAGGGCCCTGAGCTCAGAGCCTGAGTCCTGTATACAGATACAGGGCCCTGAGCTCAGAGCCTGAGTCCTGTGTACAGTCAGAGGGCCCTGAGCTCAGAGCCTGGGTCCTGTATACAGATACAGGGCCCTGAGCTCAGAGCCTGGGTCCTGTATACAGATACAGGGCCCTGAGCTCAGAGCCTGAGTCCTGTGTACAGACAGAGGGTCTTTGTGAGGTGGCGGGGGTGCAGCTCTTGGGGCGGGGCTCCGAAGTTCAGAGGGAGGACGGACACAGACACTGCTCCAGGAATTTCAGGAATGGACCTGAACTTTTAGGTCTGAATAAAGAGCTGAGTGCTGCAGGGTTTATAGTGCGATATCAGAAGTTCAGAGGTTTGAGGAAAGTATATAGTTGTGCTCATAAGTTTACATATCCTGGCAGAATTTATGATTTCTTGGACCAGAAGCTGCACATGGGACATACTTGGATATTCCAACATGATAATGATCCAAAACACAAAGGCAAGTGGACCTGTCACTGGCTCCAGCAGAATAAAGTGAAGGTTCTGGAGTGTTCGTCTCTTCTGACCTCAGTATCACTGAGCCTCTGGGCAGATCTCAAGCTGCAGTTCAGACAAGAGCCAAAGAATTTACAGGAACTGGAGCCTTTTGCCAAGAAGAATGAGCAGCTTTACCATCAGAGAAAATAACACATCCACAACTATCACAAAAGACTCCAAGCTTCATTGGGTCATTTGTGTAGTTTCTGTTCTCATGATTTAAAAAGAGGAAACACAGTTGTTTGATAATAAACGGGTTCACCCAAGCACTAACCATGAGTGAAAGAAAGGTTTTTGTGTTATCATTCATATTCTCTGAAAGATGGACAAGAAATCAATCAAATTCTGTCAGGGTATGTAAACTTATGAGCACAACTGTATGTGCTGTGTCAAGATACTTACCGAACACTACATTTATTCAGTCCACACTGATAAGCTACAGTCACAGCTGCCCAGAGGTTGGCTGACAGAAGAGCAGCTAATTTGTACCATCAGTCCCCTAACCGCAGCCAAGCCCTCAGTGACATAACACCTTTATACATAGGTAAGATGGGTAAAGTGTCTCTCTTGACCAAGAGCACAGAAACAGTATGCACTGATCAGAGATGGACTCAAAACACTGACCTTTTGGTTGTTGGGTGAACACTCTACTGAGCTACTGCCACTGTTAAAGCCATTATTGGAATTGTTTTAAGTTATTTTCAACATATCTCTAACATCTGAGGGACATTAAAAATCAGAGGATAACCTGACTTCAGCAGTGGGGCAGCTCCCAGATTAAAGTTTCATTTAGTTTCATTCACACATGTTTAAGTGAGTAATCCTTTATTATTACCAGATCTGTTTATATTCACAGCTCAAAATGCTCAGCTGCAGCTTGGAGTGTTATGAAGCAGTAGTTTTCAAGTTAACAGCTCCTTTTACCTTTAGTTCAATACAGGCTGGACATTTCAGGGCTGATTATCCAAATGATTCTAGTGAAGGTGTAAGGATTTGTGCGTTAAACATGTGTGAATGAAACAAAACACAAACAGGAATCATTATTAACTATTCAAAATATTAACATAGATCTGAAAATAGCATAATATGGGCCCTTTAACAGATTTTGTGGAAGGTTTATGGTCAGGAGAACCTCGCTGAATCCCCCAGCGTTCCTGTCTGATATGTTTTTTAGCTTGATGGTGAAAATCAGTAGCCTGGGATCCAGACTAGTTCTTTCATATTCTGCAGAAGATCTCAGTCTGATCACCACCTCCTCGGCCGCGTTTCAGGCCAAACTTAGAAAGAGCTGTGTTTAGTTATCAGGGGAAATAGAGTAGCTCATTGCTCATCTATCATTTACAACAAAATCAAATTTCTCTAACCTCGGATTAACAGAATTGTATGCTTTGCTCATTGATGCAGCAGAAATCCAAAATGTTTTTCAATCCTTTGTGATATATTTTCTCATAACCAGCCATGTTTGCTTTCATATAGACATTGAGTGACTCTGATTGGCTTATCCACCTGTCAATCACATCCATCTGAACTCATGGAGAGATAAAACTGGGCCCAGACTACACGTCATTGCAAAGTGTTGGTGATTTTTTTTGGCTGCAGGCAGGAAAACCAGAGCAGGGAGAGCACTTCATGGCCTTGCTGTTTTTGGATCAAACCTTCTAACATTACCACATTCTTGTAGTTTTGTGAGAGAGATGACATTCACAGGAAATTCCTGTGAAAATCTCTCCAATTCATTTTTTGTCATTTATTCTGAGATTTTCCCCTAATTATAACCGGTGCATCCTTGTAATCACGTTTTGATCCGTCTGCTCTGTACTATACTCAGCCATGGGTCTTCTTCCTTTCAACTTTACTTTATGGGGCCCAAAAATTACAAAGGTCAAAATCATTTCTAACCGCACCGCCGTCTAACCTGTCATTGGACCTTCTCACTCGAGTTCTTCAGGAAGTGACACACGCCCATCTTACTTCTTTGGTTAAAAACTCCCCTGTGTCTGAGCTGCAGCCCCGGTCCATCCCTTGTGTTATTGGTCTATCTCTTGGTCTTTAAATAGTCCAGATGCAGATGCAGTTGAAGCCTGCTCCACTCACTGCTACAGCCTGTAATTATAATGCCACATCTATATATGCCCTGAGCCACATGCGCTCTGTTGCTCGTGGTGAACTCTGGGATCTTTTTAAAGTCTTGGCTGTGTGGAGAGACACTGGAGCCTGGAAATACAAGAAATTACACATCTGTTTACTACCATCAGTGTTAATATGTTGTATAGGATATGTGCATGGTACAGGTTTTAGGTTTGTACTTAGAGGTGGGTAATAGCACAGGAAAAAACAATCTTTAGGTAAGTTAAAATGACCTAAATTAAAACCATTTTACTTTATTTGAGTAGATTCAACTTGACAAGTAAAATTATCTGCCAGTGGAATAAGTGTTTTTCTCTTAACCCTTTTACTACCACAGTGATTACCATAACTCCTCACTACTTCTGCAGTTTTAATCATTCAAACTGCCCCTAAAAGCTGTGAAACAGGGCTTGAAACTGGGCTTGAAAGTTGAAGAAAATCCAATTCCTTTTTGGCCTTTTTGTCTTATAACACACAGTTTTAAGTATTTAATTACGTAAGAATGGCAAATAATTGACAGGTTTACTTCTCTTGGAAAAAGGGTGTAAATTTTTGCACATAGGGCATTCTTTGACACAATTAGATGAGTCAGTTCAATCATTTGAACTCATTGAAACGGAATTCACTTTATTAAGAACATAATATCTGGTCCATAGTGAGTAAGTATGTAAAAAAAAGAAAAAAAAAAGAAAAACAGACAAAAAAGACTAGGTGTTTCAGTAAATAAAGCTATTATTATAGGGTTAAAAGGGTTAATTCATGCAACATTTGATTTTGTTTCTCATTTTAAGTGCAAAAAGTTGTTGTTTAAGTGTAGCAAGATGTATTTTATTATTTTAAATACAAAAAGCTTACTCCACTGGCAGATCATTTTACTTGTCAAGTGAAATTTACTCAAATCATGATAAAACTTTCTTAATCCAAGTCATTTTAGCTTGACTAGACTTGTTTTTTGCAGTGAAGGTGGTCAAAAATATCGAAAGGCTGATGTTGAAAATCACATCCTACTGCATTTCGAAAGTATTTTTTATTATCATTGTGGTATCGGTATTGCGTATCAAGTCTATTACAGTATTGAAATCAGATTTTAAATTAAATATTATATACTATCCTACTACCATACTTGTACATCTTCTTTTTTTACTTATTTTTATTAGAACAATTTGGTAGAAATAATGTCAGACCGACAAAAATAAATACAAAATAACAAAAATAATAATAGTAATAGTATTAATAATGATAAAATAAAATAGTGGGCCATCAAGCAAATGACACCTGCAAAAATGTATAAAAATGTACATGCCTGTACATTAGGATTTGTTTTAGTTGTAAGATTCCTACTTTCTCCAGTACAGTTCACCTCTAACTGAGAAGTGTCTCAAGGAAAATGTTATTCGTTCCATAACCTGAATTTCCTTGATTTTACATGTTCTTGAGTAATATTTAGTTTGAAGCAGCACTACTCTTAACTGAGAAAAAGCTTTGAATACTTACACCTTTCTCTAATAATTGTTGTCTATTCTTTGTGTTATTATTTTTTCTGTCAGATTACATTCACTTATAAAGCAGAAATCACATTTTAAATACATTTTATGCCCAAAAAGTCAATTAAAAGTAATTTCTTCACATTTGCTGATATTTGGAGTCATGTAATGTAGTTATGTACTGTACTATGAACTGCTACTACTACTACTAATACAACTACTGCAAAATTCTCTGATCTGACCAAGATTTTAAAACTTATGTCGGGTTATTTCCGTTGTTTTCAGATTTTTTTTATCTACTTACTGAACCAGAAAGTGCTTAATTCTAGTCTAGAGGTAGTTTATTTTAAGATAACTTGTTAAGTAAAATGATCTTGTTGCTTGTACATATAATTTCACTACTTTTAGGTCATTTTCTGATAGATTTAAGTGTTTATATCTTACATTGTGGCCAAGCTTTTGTGGGGTACCTGTATGTTGGTGTATATTTTAAAACTTGTGAATGGTCGTGTCTTGCCTGTGGGTCCGGGGCAGGTTGTGTGGAAACAGTGAGCGGTGGTTTGGGTGTGGTGCTTTTGGAGCTCTGACCGTTTCAGTTTGACCCGAGTCGAGGAAAAGTGGAGCATCTGAGAGCAGACAGCAGCCGAGAGCACTGTCACTGCTGCATACAAGAGCAGAGCATTTGACCAGACCCTGTTAATGCTGTTACAGGGATGTGTTTTTAATCCTGCACAGTGCCTCAGATGAAGTCATTTTTGAATGTGGAAACTTGGGTGTCCTTTATACGAATTCATTATGTCTTCTCTTTGATAGGTTCATCTGCTCTTTTTTAAACAAAATAGGTTGTTTTTAGCGGTGAGAAGTCTTGGTCCTTTAAAGTGTTATTACTTTAAAATTACTTCAAGGCTGGTTTAGTCCTGGTTTAGATCTGATTTTGTCATGGTTTGGTCCTGGTTTGGTCCTGGTTTGGTCCTGTCTGGTCCTGGTCTCATCCTATTCTGTTCCTGGTTTGGTCCTGTCCTAGTCTTGGTTTGTTCCAGGTCTAGTCCTGATTTAGACCTAGTTTGGTCCTGGTTTATTCTTGATTTGGACCTGGTTTAATTTTGGTTTGGTCCTGGTTTGGGCCTGGTTTAGTCTTGGTTTGGTTCTGGTTTGGTACTGGTTTGGTCCTAGTTTGGTCCTGTTCTAGTCCTGGTTTGGTCCTGGTTTAGTCCTGGACTTGGTCTGGTCCAGGTCTGGTCCTGATTTGATCCTGGTGCAGTCCTGGTTTAGTACTAAAGTCCTTTATTAATGTTTTAGTCCTGGTTTGGTTTTGTTTGGTCATGCTGTGGTTTGGTCTTTGTTTAGTCCTACTTTGGTAATGTTTTCCTGAGTTTGTTTGGTCCTGGAATGTGCCTGATCTGGTCCTGGTTTAGTCCTAGTTTAGTCCTGTTTGGTCCTGGTCTGGTCCTCGTTTGATGCTGGTTTAGTCCTGGTTTAGTAATGTTTAAGTCCTGGTTTGTTTTTGTTTGGTCATGCTGTGGTTTGGTCCTTGTTTAGTCTTGCTTTAGTAATGTTTTCCTGAGTTTGTTTGGTCTTGGTATGTGCCTGATCTGGTCCTGGTCTGGTCCTGGTATGTGCCTGATCTGGTCCTGGTCTGGTCCTGGTATGTGCCTGATCTGGTCCTGTTCTGGTCCTGGTCTGGTCCTGATTTGGTCCTGGTTTAGTCCTAGTTTAGCTCTGGTTTAGTCCTGGTTTCATCATTCACCAGCCCAGGTAAAGTTATTGGTTTAGATCCTGTTTAGTCTCAGTTCTCAGATGTGACATATGACTTCATAAAATCCTGTAAGATAATCCTGCCCAAGTCTAGCTCAAGATCTGGACTGACATTGCCCCCGCA
The DNA here is from genome assembly GCA_030686955.1 of Odontamblyopus rebecca. Lineage (NCBI taxonomy): Eukaryota > Metazoa > Chordata > Actinopteri > Gobiiformes > Gobiidae > Odontamblyopus > Odontamblyopus rebecca. The sequence goes on from CM060662.1 coordinate 30,509,649, forward strand.
GGACTGAAGGACGGGTCAAATGCAGAGGACCTGGTCAATACAAATACTGAACCAGTTTTCAAACATGGCAGCATTACATACACCGCTTCATGTGCTGTTAATAACTAAATTCCCTTAATACCAGTGCAGTAAAGCTCTCTTCTTACTCTAATACTCCAGTTTCGCTCCAGTTTCACTAAACACGGGTTCCCTCTGGCCCTGATCTGCCTCATTTGTCCAGCTCTTTAGTCTTCAGTCTGTCGGTGTAAACTCATCTCTCTGTGGTCTCCATGAGCGGCTCTACGTTAGCACATACCTCCCTCCAAAAGCTGCTGACGCTTCAGAGACCCAGCCTACCACTTCCACCGCTTTGAGCCGAGAAATTCAACAGGAATGTAGCTCGCTGTGTGTTTTCAAGGCTCTGGTCTGAGGCTGGAGCCAGAGTGTGAAAACTGTGTGACCCCGAGGTGCACATTTTAACCAGTGAAATATTCAACAAAGAGCTGCCTGTGTTTTTATAGTTCTAACGCCTCATCATTATGTAACAAGCAATACTTTCACCTGAGAAGAATCGATTCAGTCGAGTTTGTTCAATACGAGGAGGCGAATACCGCAAAGATGGATATTTTAATGATTTACAGATAATTTAGAGGTTAAAACAGCGTTTGGACAAGGGTTAAGTGCCTCACATATTACCCCAAATGTGGTCCATGTTGTTAAGAAACATTTTTCTTATCTCTAGCCTATTGCTAAATATTTGTTTGCCAATTAATTCATTTTTTTTTTGACTAATTTCACAGTTTTCATCACCTAACAATTGGTATTTATTTAGTTGTTCTCTTTTGTTGTCAGAAAATCATGCCCAGCTATAAATGAGATGTAATGATGTGGATTTACTACATTTATAAAAGCATATATTAATCTTAAATATGTTATTGTTTTAATGTTTTCAGATTCAGCAGTTGGAGGCTCAGGTGATCGATGCAGAGAAACGGGCTTTTGTTGCTCACCAACAGGTAACACTATTAACTTGAATTAATGTTGCATATTTTGTTTGTGAATATAGTGTCTTGAGGGCTGCACAATCTATTACTATTAAATTGAAATGGCAATTTGAGTCTTGAAAACAATTATCAAGGCTGTATTTATGATCAAAAGTCCCCTACAAATAAGAAAATATCCAGTGTTTTTACAGAAAAATCTTGTTGAAATTCATGCGGTTCTCGTATTTTTTTATCAGTTCACATTTCAGTCTTTTCTCGAATGCTAAAATGCTGACACTCAACACAGTCCTGCTATTTAAATACTAGAAATCTAATAGCTATCGCAATCTGAAAACTCACACTGTTAGATTACTTTCCTAAATCGCTCCTTCCTTGTGGCTTTGCAGGTGCAGTGGATGGAGGAGAAGCTGCGCTCTCCAGAGGGGCAAACAGGGGGCAGTAGTGAGGTGCGTTTGTTTGAACAGTGTCAGGATCTCCAGGCCGCGCTGCAGGAGAAGAATGACACCATCGCACATCTGGAGCAGCAGCTGGAGGAGCAGGTACAGGCTCAACACAGGGAAACATGTGTGGGACAGATGTTATACACACAAATGTGATGATCCAAACAGGAAAAAGTTTAGTTTAAGTCTCAGCCTTGAAATAGTCATTCTCCAAAAATGCAGGTTACTCAGAGTTGCAATTAGGGCGGCAAGATTTAATTGGACTTGAATATATGGTTAAACTGCAACGTACTAAATCTGTAGTTTATACTTTAACAAACATTTTCTGAAAACCGTTGAAGTGTAAGACATACAAGGGCATTGTTTAGTCCTTGTAATTGTATATCACAAGCAGAGACTGTATATATAAATGGACATAGCTAACCCGCTAGCCGCCACATTCCAAATAGGAAGCGAAAATGTGGTCACTTCCAGCTCCATCAACTCTGGCTCCAATTTACTTTACATAAATTGCCATCTTCTCTCTCTGTAACCACTGCAGGGAGCCTCATTTCGGTCTTAAAACGTTCATATTATCCTGCTCTATATGACCCTGGTGTTTTATTTGTTTTTATCTATTTTGTCTGTAAATAAATTCCTATTTCTAAAATGGGACTTAGCTCCAAATTCATTCTTATAACTGTTCAAAGCCTCGTGAGCTTCACTTGACTGGAGCTGAACATTGTGGGTGACGGCACTCTCCACTCCTATCATAGGTCAAGTTACTGTGATCGCACTGACTTTTTATTTTATTGTATTGTCATATCGCCCAGCTTGACTTTAAATTGAACCTTAATGCTTCATTTTTACTCTAGTAACAACAACAGAGAAACAAAATAGTAGACTGCTAAAACATGAAATCTGCAAATGCCTGAATTTAAGTTACTAAACAAGGAAAAACAAGGAAAACCTCAGACTGACCTACATGTTGTGTTATTGTCCTGAACAGAAACAAAGCCGGCTCCAAGATGCCAAAACAGTGGAAGAGAAAGCAGCGAAAATCAAAGAGTGGGTCATGCTCAAACTGTCTGAGGTAATGTATACTTTGTTCAGACCAAGAAACATTTGTCTGAGTTAAACTAAAGTGATGTTTTTCTCATAGACTGTATATATATAAATGGACATATCTAACGCTCTAGCTGCCCTGTCCCAAATAGGAAACTTGCGTGCGGCTTTTCCGGGTCCTTCTGATCCTGACTCCCACAAGCTTATATTGGAATTTGTCGCTCCTTTCTCTGTATCTGCTGCTGTGAGCCTCGTCATTTTGGTCTTAAAATGTTTGTATTAACCCACTCTGCATGATTTTTTTGCTGTTTTGTCCATCAAAAAAACCCTATTCCTAATACTAATCTTCGTTTGAGTGGCGCCGAACACTATGGATGAGGTCACACTCGCTTTGTCCACTTTTTTTATAGAGTCTATGTTTTTTCTTTAGTTTGAAGTGGAGAATGCAGCTTTAAGAGAAACCAACAAACAGCAAGAGGCTCAGATCTTGGAGCTACAGAAACAAGTGGAGGGTGAGTGAAAATTGCATTTTTCAGTCAACTAAACATTATTTATGACTATGCTAACTATAGACAATCAAAATTAAACATTAAGCAGCAAGGAATAAACCAAGTCTAAATAATAAACCATAACTAAAACAAATATTAACCAAGGCTAATCTAGGACAAAATTTTGACTAAACAAGTACATACTGTATTATTCACCATGATGAGGTTTATAAGTACACTTCACAGCTTTCAGAGACCAGAACAGTGTTTTGCCATCACTGTAATAATAACAACTCGCATGCCAACAGTGCACTCACTTACTTACACTCTGACCAAAAAAAACAAAAGTGACATACATCTGTATCTGGGTAAGATAGATTTTGCTCAAATACATGGGAAAGTCATGTTCAGGAAGCTTTTGTTTTTGCTCCATAAAATAGCTCCATGTATGAATTGCTGTGTTCAGAGCTGGAGCAGAGGAGTGCAGTACCCCAGACCAAACCAGGGGAGGCGCAGCGTCTGAGCAGCCTGACCTTCGGCTGTTTCCAGGTCCGAGGGAAGAGCCCCCAGGTCCTGACGGGACCCTCGCCATCACAAAGGGCTCTTAGCTCCACAGGGGAGGCAGAGGAGGGGGACACTTCAGGTATTCACTGGAGAAATTATTAAGATGCCAACTTGTAGGCTATTTGGATAAAGCAATTGGGGTCTGTTGGTAATAACACCTCAGCCTTTACAGTTGAGCATGGAAAAATATTGTATTAAAGGGATAGTTTGGGATTTTTGACATGAATCTGTGTGGCGTCCCTGTCAGCAGTGTCGTGCATCAACACTGACTTACCTCCTGACAGCATCCGGTGAGTTGAGTTCTTCCCTGGTTTTAGTGCTGACGAAAGTGTCCGGCAAGTTGTTGGGGTCACGAAAATAAAGCGTTTTTCTTCTCAAAACAATATGTGTTCAGAAGAGTGATACATTTGCATCACAAAACGGTGAACCACGAAAAAGTCAGACCTCATAATCGCTTGGTACTATTTTCTCCCCGCTCATATCACTGCGCGCTGCCGCTTGTTTTAAGTGTGAAGTGATGCCGACAGAGGTGGAGAACTGCTGCTGCCACGAATAGGATCTCATCATGCCACAGATGCAAGACCTTTCAATGGATGAGGAGGCCAGCGTGCCAGCTTCTGTCTGCATCACAAATCATCGACTTTACTGCACTCCTGAATGCTGATGTGTTGCAGACCTTTTTCCACATCCCGAACTTCTGAAAAAAGTGTTGGATTGGTGCTGGATTCATTGACTGGCGGCATAGACTGGCAGCATCGCGCAGTGTAATGTCAAATATATCACTCTTTTGAACACATTGTTTTCAGCACCGAAACCGGGGAAGAACTCAGCTCACCAGACACTGTCGGGAGGTAAGTCAGTGTTGATGCACGACACTGCTGACAGGGACGTACAGATTCATGTCAAAAAACCCAAACTATCCCTTTAAGTGACCCGTATTAAACATGTGTATTTGTAATTATAACAGTTATGCATGGCCGCCTTACATTTTTACAGGAAAAAGTTAAAAGAATACCAAAACTGTTATCATACTTTGCCCTGAATCTTGTAACATGCAAAGAGACACGCTGCGTTACATAAAATGCTTCTATAACCTTTGCTCTCATTATCAGGTCATTTCTGCAGACATATTTTGCTTATTGTTATAACTTTGTCTGACAGAGAAGAACGGGGATCCCACCTCCTCCGCTCCAGATGCTGAGGTCCACAGTACAGAGCAGCCCAGATCTGTCTTCTCTCTAGAGGAGGACAGCGCCTCCGAAGGCCTGGAGGAGAGCAGCGTGTGTGGTCGGGCGTCTCGGGGCGTGTCCTCTGTGCTGTCCAGCGCTGCTTCTGAGGGGGAAGGGGCGGGATCAGAGGAGCGAGGGGGCGGAGCTTTGGAATTCAGCCGACCAACCAGCGAAGCCTATCTGACGGCATCGGACGACAGCAGCTCTCTATTTGACGATGACATGCAGCGGACACTAGGGGGCAGTAAGGAGGTGGTCAAAATTAAGCTGGAAGATTCGGATGAGCTTAATAAGCGTTTCCAATCTCAAAGGCTGGATTCTTCATCGTCATCCAGTGAAGCTAACACTCCTAGCCCGATTTTAACCCCAGCGCTAACCCCAAAACGCCCTCCCCAGGATCCTAGAGACACCCCCGCTTCACCGAAACAACCACGACTGAGAACTCCAACCGGATTTGGAATTATGAATATATCTTTAGCTAAGAAACACCTAAGTCAACCTCCTACCCCATCTGAAATCACACACGGACAAACCAGGAATGCTCTAAGCATGCTCCGCCCTCTCAGACCCCACGAAACTAACCTGGACCAGGAAATCGAGATGGAAACGGGGAAGGATCTGTCGCCCAGTTCCAAAACGCCTCCCCCCTCCTCGAATACCGCAGCTGTTGGTGCCAGTTCATCTGTACAGAACTCTCCATGTTTGACTGAAGTTGGTGCTCAGGTGGAGGGAGAAAGGGCAGATTCTGATGGGACGATTCCAGGGAATAAGCCTCCAACCCCCCCTCTGCACAGACTGCCATCTTGGGTAAGGAAAATATGGTTTATCTGGTAGAGCAAAGGGGTGATATGTCAGATTTCTAGAGTTAGGATAACAAGCTCGATTTTACCAAGATTCAGGCAGGTATTAACTTTATAAATGTTATTAAGAAGTAACTAAAGTCATCTTCAGCCATAGGATTCAGATTACAATACGATTTTTATTGCAATATCCCAGTCCTGGTAGAGCGATATGAAATATTATTAGATATATGTTGATCTAAATGCAATACAACAGTCCAGCAACACTGGAATAGTTCTGGTGGGGGAAATGGAACATTATCCAGTTAAAAACAATGCATTTATTAATAAAACCTTAAAAATGTATTTAATTATTGTCTGATCTTTGTAATCTACCTTCTCACGATCAATTTGATTTATTCAAGGTGTATTCGGGTCCACAGATCTGAGCTGTAATTTCGCCTAGTGGTGTCACCCATTTGTCTTTATGAAGACAGAGAAGTTTAATTCCATACCTTGCTAGTAAAAGTAAAAGTTGGTGTTGTTTCTTTTTTTTTATAATTCAAATTTTTTTTATTTTATTTTGCATTTTTTAACATACAACAGACAGCAACACATTACTCTGGGCCAAAGGGATAATACAATTCCAGAAGTTACCTGTAAAAAAAAGTTGGTGTTTTTCAAATTAACACAACACAACTGCATGTGCATTTCAGCAGTTTAAGAAAGACAAATGAAATGTTAAATATGAGGCTAATATGTTCACCTTTGTGTAGTCATTTCCAACCTTGGTGTCAAGACCTAAATTTGGATCCTCAAAGATTTTCAAGGTTCAAACTAAATCGCGAATTTTAACGAAAGGATGGCACGTTACTTCTACTTTATAATCTTTGCTCTTCTGTAAAATTGAAAATAATTACATATCTTTTTCTGCAGAAGTGTGTTTAGAACCTGCAAGTTTTGACAGTTTGTAAGATAAATAAACAGCACATCTAAAATATGGCAGTCAAACAGCAAATTGTACAAATGAATGCTAAGATTCACCACAATATTATGGGCTTCAACTCCATAACCTAATCACCAACTCTGAACTAATGTGAATGGCATAAAACCATGGGTGTCACAAGCTTTCATAATGTGGGGAGGGGCACAGTGGCGGGGGTCTGGCGGGGGTCTGGTGGTCCCCCCCAGAAAAAAATGTGTGTATTAGATGCCATTTCTTGCATTCTGGTGTATTTTAAATGCAAAAGTGGCTTTTTAAAAAAGTCAAAATGACTACTTTTCAACATTCTTCATTCAAATAGTACACCAGCCTGTTTTTAAACCCACTAAAAAGCTGGATGGGGCTGACGTTACCTCCTTCGAGCAGCCTAGAAGCAACTGTTGCACTGACGATTCACTTGCATGTGATGAGTTCCAGGCAACACACATGCAGGCAGCCAACATAGAAAACCCGGAGCGGATCGTCAGTGGTATGTGTATCTCTCAGCGATTAAGTGGAATGGATTGTTTCGAAACAACGCTGGATGAACAAATTATTATTTTTTTATTAATGTGGGGGGGACAAAACGAACAATTCTGAAGTCCCCCTCACATTGAATTGATGCGACGCCCATGCATAAAATATAGATATCATTAATTTCATTATAGTTGTTTTTATTGCTCAAAAGGACCTTGAAAAATAAAAAACACTAAGCAAAAAACAAAACAAAAACCAGAAAAATATGCATTCTTACTGTTAGTGGACTCACCTTTACAGATCTGACCTTAACCTTGAGGCGTCGTCTGTAGAGACAAGCAGGTGGCGGATCATCCACCAGAAAAAGTTACACAGTGCTCCTTTAACAGCTTACCATAATATCTTAGGGAAAAGATTTTATGAAACATATTTAAATGTTAGCTGTACTGTTTTTAAATTTATTGTTTTTAAATTTTTAGTAGGGCTGCTTGAAAACAGAGGTGAAATAAGGACTAGACCAGACCTCCTAATTGCAGTTTAATGAGTGTTGGTTATTTTTCTGGTCTTTTTCTCTGATGATTGAGGTTTACAATCTTCAGTCTTGTCCTGGAATAAACTCTAAATAAGATTTTAACTTTCCACAGGAGAGTCGGATCTACGCTGTGGCCAAGTCAGGAATCAGACTGTCCGAGACGTCATGCACAAACTCTGCAAGTAAAGGTACAGCCAATGGTTTTATTTTCAGCCTAGTTTAGTTTGTCGCTTTCTAAAAGTATTGTTTATTTTGCAGACCCATCTCTCCAGTCCTCGTACCCAGCCTTTGTCATGTACACATCTATGATCTACAAGAATATGACCACACCGGTCTACACGACTCTTAAAGGGGTAACATAAAGCACTTTATACATTTCCACAGTCCTTAAAACTCCAGCATTAGCCAATATCTAATTGGGAGACGTACACAACCAGTTTGGACCCTCATTCAATTAGAAGTCAAGTTCCATATTAGTTATAGGAATTAATTTATGGACAAAATATGCGAAAAATATGCAACAAAAAGCTAAACAAAAGCAGGATCACGAAGAGCGGGTTAATACGAACATTTTAAGACCAAAATGATGAGGCTCGCTGCAGCAGTTACAGAGAGAGGGGTGACAATTTTTCTAAAAACAATTTTTGTAAAATCAATTGGAGATTGATTGAGTTGATAGAGCCAAAAGTGCCCCCAAGTTCACTTCTAATCTGGAACATGGTGGCTAGCAGGTTAGCTATGTCCATTTACAGTCTGTGGTTTGAACTTTACCATTATTACATCTCGTATAATTTGGGGAAAATGCTCAAATTGGGCCATATATATCAGGCTCAAAATATCAGCAGAGCTTATCAAAAGATCAAATCTTATGTTTAATCAAAAACATCAACCTTAGCCGTAAAAATTCCCATATCGCCTGATCTGTACACAGAAAGCATAAATGATGGATAGTTCAAAGTGATGATTCTCTTTGTCCTCTGGTGTTGTAGAAAGCCACCCTCCTGAGCAGCAGCCCGTTCACCGATGAGTCTTCAGGCTCCGAGGACTCGTCGAGTTCGGGGGAAGAGGAAGGCTCCGTCTGCAGCTCTCAGGCCTCCTCTGGGTCCCGCAAAGACAGCAGCCCAGGCAGCCCACGCTCACTTAAGAGAGGTACTACATACTGCTACTACTGCTACTACTAATACTACTACTACAACTAGTACAAATGCTTCTTACTTCAACAAGTACTGACATTACTACAAAGACAGCAGCCCGGGCAGCCCACGCTCACTTAAGAGAGGTACAATATACTACTGCTACTACTAATACTACTACTACAACTAGTACAAATGCTGCAACAACTACTGACGAGACTACAAAGACAGCAGCCCGGGCAGCCCACGCTCACTCAAGAGAGGTACTACCACGACTACTGTTACTACTACTACTGCTACTACTGATATAGCTTCTACTGCTACTCCCATTACTAATAATAATACCTTAATTCAATCATTTTATTCACATTAAAGACATGCACATTGGACCCTTTCAAATAAAGGCCGTTTTAACACATAAAGAGAGCGGCTAGCACTCATGCCTCACAGCAAGAAGGTTCTGGGTTTGATCCCCGGTCGCCCGGGCCTTTCTGTGTGGAGTTTGCATGTTCTCCTAGTGTCTGGATGGGTTTCCTCCAGGCACTCCGGTTTCCCCATCAATCCAACCCAAAAATATGCACTGTAGGTGTGAAAATGGTGTGTGCATGAGTGTTAGTGGTAGTTTACTACCACCGGGTCTGGAGTGAATGAAGAATGCTCTGTTAATAATGCTCTGTAAAGCATCTTTGAGGACATGTGTCTGTAAAGGTAAGGTAAGGTAAGGTAAGGTTTATTTATATAGTGCTTTACACAGACACATATCCCCAAAGTGCTTTACACAGCATTTTACAGAGCATTCTTCATTCACTCCATACCCGGTGGTGGTAAGCTACTGTTATAGCCACAGTTGCCCTGGGGCAGACTGATGGAGCGCGGCTGCCAAGCCAAGCGGCGCCAACGGAAAGAGACCTTGGGTGTCCAAAAAGGCGCCAAATAAATAAAATGCATTATTAAACTACTACAGCCACTACTACAGCCACTACTACTACAACTGCTGCTTATTTCACCAGATACTGACAATACTACAAAGACAGCAGACCCAGGAGAGCTAATACTAATACTAATACTAATACTAATAATACTATTACTAATACTAATAATACTATTACTATTACTAATACTAATACTAATACTAATGCTAATGCTAATAATACTATTACTAATACTAATACTAATGCTAATACTAATAATACTATTACTAATACTAATACTAATGCCAATACTAATAATACTATTACTAATACTAATACTAATACTAATAATAGTATTACTAATACTAATACTAATGCTAATGCTAATACTAATAATACTATTACTAATACTAATACTAATGCTAATACTAATAATACTAATACTAATACTAATACTAATGCTAATACTAATACTAATACTAATACTAATGCTAATACTAATAATACTATTACTAATACTAATACTAATACTAATGCTAATACTAATGCTGTTGCAGCTTACTTTAACATCTATGGGCAGTACTACCAAGACTTCATTTTTAGGATCAAGGGGGTTTGCTCCTGTTATTCCTTTAGTTTTTTTATTGCTCCTACTTTGTCCATTACAACTGTAGTATTACTTTTACCATTGCTACTACTACTGTTTCTGGTGGTGTAATTACAACTTTTACTCCGTTTATTTCTATTACTCCTTCCCCTATGGCACTGAGCGCTGCAGCTGTGAGTTTCCACTAGACGTCGTCCAAATAACATGAATGAACAATGGTCTAACTGTTCCTAATGATCTTTCCACTCCAGTAAAGGTGCTTTGATTTCCAGCACCACTTCCAATTTTTCAGAAACAGTTTCTTTTACAGGACAGTAAAACATTATAGGTGCAGTTTGAAGGTACATCTCACACACAAGAGTTTGGTTCACACTTTGGCCGGGGTCTGATCGTGTGGTTGTCAATACTTCCCTTTGCACTATTCTTGACAGCGTGTTAATAGCATCTGTAAAAAAACATCGAATTGTCAGATTGTTTAAATCTAATCTCATATTTCATCATTTCTTCCATAAGGTATTCAGCTGAAGTTATTGAAAAACAAAGATGTGTGCCTTTTTTGGATGTTTGAATGCGCTGAGCTTGATTTCAGACACATTTTCTATTGATTACTTTGTACTTTGCTATAAAAAATCCACATGGTAAATGCACAATTGTTGAATCTTATTGTTTTATTAGTAACTAGACCAAAGAACGCCATAGAAATCTGTATTTTATCTATTCCTTTAAACTGCTCCAATAGACAGTATGTAAATGGACCTAGTTCAGTTGGTAGAGGGTTTGTCCACTGATCAGAAGGTTGGTCGAATCCCGCTCTTGACATAAACATCACTGGTATATAAACATGACCATTTACTAGGGGTGTGATGATATCCAAGTCTCACAATACGATATTGTCACGGTATGAATCTCACGGTACAATATTGTGGAAAACTCACGATATTATGATATTCTACATTATAACAACACTGACATTATAAAATGCTTTGACCAGTCACTTGGTACAACATTTATTGTCTTTAGGGATGTAGCGATATCCAAATCTCTCTGTACGATATTTTTTACCATATACATCTCACAGTACGATATTTATTGCAGTATTTTGTGGAGGCTCACAAAACTGTGAATCTGCTGCTTTTTCCTCTAAAAATGCAAAGAAGGAAGATAGTACTTAGAACAGTTATTTTTTCATGTAGTCTACATTGAAACAATACATTGTACATTGTATTTTATTTATTAGGCGCCTTTCTGGACACTCAAGGTCGCCTTACGACAACATAACCAAATTAAGTACGATTTAAAACATACAGTTAAAAACATACAGTTAAAGTGGGACACTATTTAATTGATTGATTGTATTTAGTGTTGTATTTAGTGTTGTATTTTATTAGTATTTAGTATTTAGTAATGTATTAGACAGTATTTGAACTGATTGTATTTAACTGACTTACAGTTATTTATCACCTATTCTCCCTAGAGACCTATGTAGCATGTTTTGGGAGAACGGAGCAAAGGTCTATGTATTTCCCTCAGTTTTTTATCCATTTCTGCATCATAACTATTCATTTACGCAAAGAGACTTGTGATTCGATATATTGTGATGGTCCACGATATTATTGTGAGACCTTTGACGATACGATATCACCATATTTTGGTTGTCACCCCTCTCTCTAGAAGTGGTGCAGTGAGTCATTTTGGTCTTAAAATGTTCATCTTAACCTGCTCTACATGATCCTGTTGTTTTTATTTCACTATTCTTAATAAAATCCTCTTGTTAGTCCACTTCTTTATAAAGTCTATGGCTAAACCCTCATCTGTATTAAGTATTATCGGCCTATAGAACCTTGATGTCATCTGAAATCCAGCGATAGGTAATTAAACGAGTCCCATTTTTCCGTCTGCTCTTGTCTTCCAGCGGTGTCCATGTCGTCGGTGACCTCAGAGAGCGACTATGCCATTCCTCCAGACGCCTACAGCACAGACACAGAGTGCTCCGAACCCGAACAAAAACTGCCCAAAACCTGCTCCTCCTCCAGCGACAACGGCAAGAGTGTAAGTTTAACCTAATTGCATGTAAAATTCCCAAACATACTGTATGCATATCATTAGTGTTTGGCATTGGCACAGTTTGGGCTGATACAAAATCCTCTTAGGGAGTTTTGATGCTATTTACTTTTATTTATTCTATTAAACATTACGATATAAGCGCTCATTGGCTGGTAATATATTGCACATTAAAGTTATTGGATTTTCCAGGAGCCCATGGAGAAGTCTGGTTACTTGTTGAAAATGGTGAAGACTTGGAAGAAAACCTGGAAGCGGAGATGGTTTGTCCTGAAAGACGGAGAACTGCTGTACTACAAGTCACCAGTGAGTTCCAGTGTGGTCATTCATTTGCATTTTAAGACTTATTGCAGCCAATAAATAAAATAAATGCAATGAAAAATGGCCAGGATCTTAGTATTTGTATTGTAAGTTTACTGCCATACGCTGGAACTTTATGGCATTACAGATACTCTTATATTCCCACTGATGTTTTGAACAACTTTGAATTAACCAATGGTCAAAAGTTCAAAAAAAGTAAGTCCTGTTTGTGTTTTTTTCAGAGTGATGTGATCAGGAAACCTCAGGGTCAGATTGAGGTCAATGCATCCAGCAACATCGCACGAGGAGAAGGCAAACAAATACTACAGGTAACTTCCTTTTCTTATAAAATGTTAATTTAACTCACCAAATAACAGTCTAGATTAGTTATAGGCAGTTATAATGAGATAGTATTGAAATTAATGTATTGAATTACACAGTTTTAATATATTCCTTGTCTATAGTTGGAAAACAGTTCAAATTTGCACTGTGTGTATAAACATTTCTGTACATTTAGCCCTATTCGCATGAGATAAGTACAATACAGAGACGCCTGGTCATTCGCAAATTACCGCCCCACCTCTTTGTTGCTTGCAAATTTCTCTATTTTACTGACATCGAAAGCAAAAAGAAAAGGAAGAGACAGAAAAGGTGCACAATTACAACATCAAACACTGAGATGCAGATTCGCACGGGACTCGTATTATCACCGGACGTTTGTGTAGTAGGTAATTTGCGCAGAATTTTTACTTTGCAAATTGCAGACATGGAGCATTCTCAGGGGATTGAGATCTCAGGCGTCCTCCGCAGTTATTACAAATCACCAAAGGTCCACAGGTAAAACTAATCCTGGGCGAATAAGGCTTTAGTGTTTAAATTTACAGTATTTTTTGCAGACACACTTTGTACATGTCTGATGGATTGGAAAATTATGATCTGATTATTGTGCTCAAAAGAATTCAGGAAGCATATTGAGAATCGTTTTGTCAGTATCGTCCTTCTCTGCTGTAGATAATCATTTCTTTTGTATATTTCTGTCCAGATTGTGACAGGGAAGCTCGTGTACTACCTGAAGGCGGACTCTCCAAACCTGCTGGACGAGTGGCTCAGAGTTTTACAGTGTGTCCTGAGGGTCAAAGCCGCCAGTCCCCTGTTCACCCAACCCGACATCAGACCCGGCATGAAGGGGCTGCTCATCAAGGTCAGGACACAGTACAGTATACTAACTTAAAACGATCCTGAAAAATATATAAATGAGGTCAAATGACTTGAATTTATAGTTTTAATCTTTTAATTTATGTTTAAAGGTGCACTATGCCGCTTTTTGTTTGGGGGTCCATCACTTGCAGGAGGTTTTATAGCTCAAAAATACCCAGAAAAACAGGCATTCTGACAGCCTTTCCACAGATCTGACCTGTAACTTGGTCTGGTTTGGTCTCCATGAAGATAGAAAGGTTTAATACTGCCATACTGTGAAATATTTCAGACAAAGCAATAATATATCCATGCAGAAAAGTTACACAATGCACCTTTGACTATCTACTTACAGTTTACTTAGTCTACCATCTTTTTTATGTATCATGCACACCAGCAAAATATTAATAATACAAATAATAATTGTGCCTACTCCTGTCCTCGTTTTCTTATTTTATGATTGATTAGTTGTGTGCTTTGATGTACAGTCATTTTCTGGTGTCTGGTTAGAGTCTAACACAGGGGTCGGCAATTATTTTTTCCATGGGGCCACATGAGAAAGAGAAAATATTGTGGCGGGTCGGGCCAAAATGCTTAACTTCTGCATAATATTAATTGTATTTCTTCATAAAAACCAGTAAATAGCTTTGTTTTGACGAGCTGGTGAGTCTGGTAAGAGTTTATGTTATGACTAATCAATGAAAAAGTGAGGTTGCCTTACAAAAAATGTCATTAAAAACACCTCTGAAATAAAAGCGATGCAGCTCTAGTCCATGCATGAGGTAAAATTATAAAATATGTTTATTTTGTAATGCAAAATTAGCTTAAACGGGCCGGTCAGAGTCAACCAAAGTCAACCCCGTACGTGGCCTGGGAACTGTACAATGCCCAGGTCTGGTCTAATGCCATACTGTGGAATATTCCAGGCAAAGATATCATGGACAAACTGTGGACATAAGCAGGTGGTGGACCCCACTCTAGAAGAGTTATAGTTTAATCCTTTTCTGTGTTGCAGGTGAAGCATGGTTACTCCAAGAGGGTTTGGTGCGCTCTGATTGGGAAAACTCTCTACTACTTCAGAAGCCAAGACGACAAGGTAAACATTAATATGTGTGTGTGTCTATTTTTCACATTTTGAATAATATACACATATGTTATTGAAGAAGAAACTCTTCTGCATGAATAATTGTGTATAACTAAATGTATGTGTACGTGTAACTGTTTCGGTGACATTTTGTACAGAACTTGAGTGTTTTTGACGGGTGAAAATAGACAATTTCCATTAAACGTGCTTAACATGTGAATGAATTTCTGTCTCCGCAGTTTCCTCTGGGTCAGATCAAACTGTGGGAGGCGCGGGTGGAGGAGGTGGACCGGTCACGGGACTCGGAGGACCTGAGTGTTTGTGGGCGGAGCTTACAGGGCGCTCACTTCACCATCTCCATCCAGCCGCAGGAACAAGGCCCCACCTACCTCCTCATAGAGTCACGACATGAGAAGGTTAGACTGGATTTTCATTTTAAATAGATCCACAATGTTTTTATTTTTTTGTTTTTGTTTTTTAACACATTGGTTGTTTTAGCCCATAACAAGTAAATAAAGCAGTCAATGAGTTTGAGAATAGATTGTCTACATTGGTCTATGATGTTATTGTTCATTTAGGTTCAGTTTGCATGAGATTCTTTGGTGCTAATTTGTTGTTTTCATTATCATGAATAACTGCTAGTTAGTTTTACTGTAAAATAGTCTTTTCTTGTTACTTAAAATGCCATGAAAGGGAGGTTAAGAGGTTATTATGGGTGCAAGCACATTAATACATCTGATTTGGTCACATTTTTCTTTTTTTATACTTTATTTTTTAAGCTTTAAAAAAATATTTTCTATACAAATCATAATCTTAAAAGAACCATATACCCACAATAATAAAAAAAATTAATAAATAAAATATTTAAAAAAAATATATATATATATTGAAATTAATCATAACAACAATAATAATATCATCTTTTGGCTTTTGGTCCCATTCTAGTCCTGGGTTTAGTTCTGGTTTTAGTCAGAGTTTAATATGAGTTTTATGTGGTGATTATGCAAGGGTGAATGCAACATATGTGTGCATTTTGTATTTGCTTATTCAAACTAAAGAAATTTACAGGAAGTCATTCTTTTGTGTACAGGATGCGTGGTTGTACCATCTGTCTGTCGCAGCCGGGTCTATGATCGGCAAAGTTGGGACAGAATTTGAACAACTGGTGGGAAAACTCTTCCAACTCGACGGAGATTCAAGTCAGTGATTGCACCTAAACATAATCATTCAGGCTGATAAATGCTCCAAACGATACACCTCACACTTCTGATGTTGTTTGTTTAGACTCTCAGATCTGGAGGCACCCGGTGCTGTGCTTTAGTAAAGAGGCCCTGACGTCTCCTCTCACCACACTCCCCTCACAGGCCCTGCAGACTGAGGCTGTCAAACTATTTAAGGTGAAGTCACATTTTATTATCTATATACATGTTTAAATATGCAACTTTACAATATATGCTGTCCTGTAAAGGGCCCATGTTACACTATTTTCTGATCTATCATGGTTATAATGCCCTTTCTACATTATAAACATATCTGAAGTTCACTCATATCACTTCATTCACACACATTTAACACTCAAACCCTGCATATTTAGGCTGATCTATTTTCTCAAGCAGAAGAGAAAACACTTCAGGTCCTGTCAAGTTATTGATTGATTCATTCACTTTTCTTTTTATGAGTAAAGCCTTAAAATGTCCAACATGTCTTGGTAAATGAGTCAATGTTTAAAACCAGTGTTCACAAAGTTGTATTTAACCTGATGTTGTTTTCAGACCTGTCAGCTGTTCATAAACGTGGCGATCGATGCTCCGGCCATAGACTACCACGTATCCCTGGCTCAGAGCGCGCTGCAGGTGTGTTTGGCCCATCCTGAGCTGCAGAACGAGCTCTTTTGTCAGCTCATCAAACAGACGAGGAGGAGGCAGCCGCAGGGCCAGCCCGGACCACTGCAGGTACACGCACTCACCACCAGGGGGAGACAGAGGACGGTGCAGATGGTGTTGGATTGTGTTAGGGCAGTGAATTCTGTACACAATAACTAGAAAGGGTGAATCCCGTTAGTGCATATGTTTGCATACATGTTTTTTTTTAATTATTATTACCACATATCCTTATAGTGTTTATGTTCTGTAACCATTTGACCAAAACAACTTAACTTGATTTGATTTAGTACAATGTACAACGCTAGTACAATTTTTTTATAACAGTAACTTTGTATAATGTTGTTGATAATACTTTGGTTTGTATTTTTAGGGCTGGCAGTTTTTGGCCTTGTGTGTGGGACTGTTCCTGCCCCAACATCCATTTCTGTGGTTACTTCAGGTTCATCTCAAACGACACGGTGACTCAAGGTACTGCTCCAAAAATAACAAGAGATTTACTGTGAGAATGGTCCTTGTCACCAGGTACATTTATGGGGCCTGTAAAAATCATAATAACAAAAATTATCCACTCATTTTATAATTAAATCAGTGAATTTTTAGAGTAACTGTTACTAAAAACTTGTGTAAATTTAGTGATACTCTTGCATTTTTCTACCTAAACCTTAAACTTGACTAGATACATGCATTAATTAGTAGTAGTATTATGCTAAAGAATTATGCAGTTTATTATTTTAGTAGTTTGAAATAGTTTTACCTTGTGTTCTCAGGTCAGAGGTGGGTAAATATGCCATCTACTGCCAGAGGTCCATGGAGCGCACTCAGCAGAAAGGAGAGAGGCAATCCAGACCTTCCCGAATGGAGATTCTGTCCATTTTACTGAGGAACCCGTATCACCACTCCCTCCCCTTCAGTGTCCCCGTGCACTTCCTCAACAACACCTACCAGGTATTAGGCCAGGACGATTTGGGTAATCTATCAAATAGCCCACTTAAAAGATGGTGTCAAAACTTTAGACAAACAAATTGGCGCAGAGAACGTAACGCTCAAACTGTAAAACTGCGTGTAAAAGAATAACTTAAAGGGAAACTCCGGCACGTTTGAAACTAAAGTCCATTGCTAAAGGTGATCGAATACTGTCAGAAGTTTTTTTGCTTTCTAACAATATTCAACCAGCTTTAGCAATGGACTTTAGCTTCAAACGTGACGGAGTTTCCCTTTAATGTTGCAGAATGTTAGAAAAACATGGAAATGAAGAGGGTATCACATAATGACAAGACAAGAAGAGACAAAAATACCAAAATATGAACTAACTCACATTTCAGAACATGTTTGTGCCCAACTAAACTACAGATTTAGCTGTTTTATAATGATGTTTGTTCAAAAATTGCATCTATTTAAATTACAATTGTGATTAATCTCGTAGTCCCACAATATTTGAAGATTTAACCATGTTTCCCACAGATTATGTTGGTACAGGCAATAAACTTTGGGGGTAAAATGTTGCTTACATATTGCCTCTATGGAGATGTTATTGTTTTGCCTGGATTGTTCCACAGTATGTTAATGTATTCATCCTCTTGAAGACAAGGCCAGGTTACAGGTCAGATTTATGGAGTGGCAAATTTGTAAATTAATAAATGCACGATATATAGGGGGAACATAACATTAGCAAAAACATTTCCAAAGAGATAAGCAAATGGAGGGGAAAAGAAATCAAAGGCATTATTATTCTAAATGACAAATTATATTACAACTTTTGGCATGATATAGCTGTGAGTGGGCTTGCTTCTCCATAGACCTGACTTATAACTTGCCTCGAATGTTCCACAGTATGGCATTTATTTCCACAGAGAATCTCCCAAAGTACCATTCAAACTTTCTCTCTTTATTTTTAGTTAAAGGGTCCATACAAACATGCCTGGAGTTGTGTTTTTATTTCATACACATGTTTAACTCACAAACCCTGCATATTTATACTAAACTAAACTAAAAACACTCAACTACCAACCAAATTATGTGAGAATTTAATTAGGAATAATAACTTTAATATTAAGGATAGTTAACAGGTTATGCAAATTAAAATTCCTAATAAATCTTGTTTTTTCAGGTTTTTACATTAGACAACAGGTTATACAAATAAAATTCCTAGTAAATCTTGTATTTTGGGGTTTTTACAATAGTCAACATGTTATACAAATAAAATACCAATAATTCTTGTATTTCCAGGTGGTCAGTTTTGATGCGTCTACCACAGTGGATGAGTTTCAGAGTCGACTAAACCAGGATTTGGGGATCAGGAAAACAGGTCTGTCCGGGTTCAGCCTGTACACCGACGACCCAACAGGGCGCGATCTGGAGCACTGCCTGCAGGGGGCGATAAAAGTTTGTTTTTTTTATTCTAAATCCTTCTAAATCATCTGCTTTTTGTTGATTTAGTTTTGCATTACTTTTACACATTTATTAACGCATGTGTTTGTTTATTGCACATTGAGTCTATGTTTCTATGTTGAAACGAGCTATAGAAATAAAATAATAATGTTAATCTGCCCCATCTGATCCTCTTTTATGCACGCTCTGTTCCAGTTATATTTCATTTTAATCCCTACAGTATTTTGTCTTCCTTTTTCATAGATTTGTGACATAATTTCCAAATGGGAGCAGGCCTCTAAGGAGCAGAACACTGGAAAGTCTGAAAACACCAGGACTGTACGTCTCACCTACAAGAACAGGTGCCACGCCCCTTTATAATTTGTTTATTTATATTTTTTTCCTTTGCATTCATGCTTGAGTGAATTGTTTAACTAGCGAATTAACTTTAACAAATACAAGCAATTACAAAAGGTCTAAATTATCAGATTCTTGCCATGTAGCTACACTGTAAAAAAGAAAAAGTTAGTTCAACTCCAATTTTCAAGGCAACCGACTGCACAGAGTTTTTAAGTTGTACGTATCAACTTAAAATTTTAAGTTTTGAAGTACTGCTATTATTAAGTTGGGTCAACTAAGCTTTTGAAGTTATGCCAACTAAGCATTTTAAGTTTGTTTCTATTTTATCAACTTATTTGTAGTTCATATTATCCCCTGTGAAAACTTACTATATTGAGTTGAAATTACTACACCCACAATAAATATTTATTTTTTAATTTTTACTTTCAACTACATTGGTACAGCTTTTGAACTCCATCCATCCATCCTCTCCCGCTTAATCTGGCTGGGTCGCGGGGGCAGCTTGCTGCCCAATACTCATAGCACCTGACCCCCTATGAACCCCTCTGCAGGTGGTGAGCCCACAGGAGGGTGGACAACATGGTCCTTGATGTTAGTTCATAGGGGTGCGGGCATGTTTTAGGCTGCAAACTCCACACAGAACCCGGGGATCGAACCCGCAACCTTCTTGCTGTGAGGCCTGAGTGTTGCCACTCAGCCACCGTGCCGCCAGCTTTTGAACTGAACACCAAAAATGACGGGCGCTTCTTTTCCAAACAAAGGAAAACCCCTGAGAAACTCCTCATGCGACCCCGTTGCAGCAGATTGCTACGAGATTTCAAGTGAGCATGTGCAGATTAGTTAACCTGGTCCTAAATAAGCGTCTACTGTGATTTGTATATTATGCCAACTCAAAATCTTAATTAAGGTCAACTTTTTATCAGAAACTTCCAAAAGTGAGTTGAAATGACTCACTTGAGACAGTGTAAGATGCAATTGGTAATTTTATTGTTTGTGGATGCAAAACTCCTAGTAAACTGAACAAATTCAAGTTGTCATTTTTACAGTGTACAACTATTTTCTCTGTTGACATTTTGGTTTCACTTTAAAATATTGAGTTTTTAATGATTTTTTCTCTGTGTTCCAGGCTGTACTTCTCTCTGCAGGCGAGGGGGGAGTCGGATCGGGAGCGGATGCTGCTGACGTATCAAACCAATGAGTCGATTGTAGCAGGACACTTCCCCGTAAATAAAGAACTGGCTCTGGAGATGGCCGCCCTCTTGGCTCAGGTCAGAACGATACTCATATTAATATTAAAAGATATTAAGTTCAATTATTATGTTGTGCTATTATTGAAACAAATAATAGTGAGTAAAATATCACCTTTCCCATCCCTAATATATCTATGTATCAAAATATCTATGGATATTTTAGGTATGAAAACTTGAATTACTAGTACAGCTTCTGTGCATAATCAAAGCTAGTCAACAATGTGCTTTTATTCCTGAAGATGGATTAAGGTTTTCTTAACTTTCTTATGTTTATTTTTTGATAACTTCTTCTGCTTTTCGGCTGCATGTAACAAAAAGAAACGAAAAGTAATCCTGTTTCTAAACCAGAAGAAGTGAATGCAGCCTTTTCCTTTTCCAAATTTGCCTTGGTTTGTTTTCTTTCGTACAGTTAAAAGTTACTCTATTCTATATTTTATACTTTATACTTTATGCACTTACAGGTGGAGTTTGGTGATTTTGAGCGTCCGTTCTCCGCTCCTGGTTCAGCGCTCACCAAATCCACTCAGACCCTCAAGCAGGTTCTGGAGAGATTTTACCCCAAACACTACAGAAGGTCCCTCTCTGATGAACAACTCAGGTGCAAACACACGTTTAAAAGCATAAAGTCATACAAATAATATAATTTATCGATTCTCAAATAATATTGTACTGTTACTAATACCACTTTAGCTTCTAATCAGCCAATGAAAGCACACTGAGTACCATATTTTTAGTATATAGTATAAGTCGCACCAGCCGAAAAATGCATAATGAAGAAGAAAAAACATGTATAAGTCGCACTGGACATTTGGGGCAAATTTATTTTATAAAATCAGAGATCAGGAACCAACATTTCATCTTGAAAGGCAAGTTATAGAAGTTCTAGTAATAAAAACCATTCGTTCATTCGTTTTTCAATATAGAACCAAAAATAAGAAAACAAAAAAACAACTCTTTTCTTTATTATTTGTCTCTAAAACCAAAATGAAAAAACAGATAACGATTTGTTTTTTCATTTTTGATTTTGGTCTATGGACTGTCAGTGTGAAAAATGTAATATATAAGTCGCACCTGAGTATAAGTCGCAAGTCCCACAAGTCCCAAACCCTGAAAAAAGTGACTTATAGTCCGAAAAATGCGGTACTTATACTGTGAACGGGGCATAGGTGGATGAGTGGACTTAAAAATAACTGCACCTTAATTATAAGATGTAGTTATTATAGGAGTATAGGAATAGGATTTAGGGTTAAACTTGAATCAGTCTTAATAAACCATTTGTTCATTATGAATTAAGTCTGTGTTCATGTTTTTGACGGCTATTAAAAGTATACTGACAATAAAGTGTCTATTTTCTGCAATATACTGTATGTGTACGCTTTGTGTTTTCCGTCAGACAACTGCTGCAGCGGCTGGCGGCTCGATGGGCATCTCTCCGGGGTCGCAGTTCGTCAGAGTGTGTTCGGATTTATCTCACTGTCGCCAGGAAGTGGCCGTTCTTTGGAGCCAAGCTGTTTGAGGCAGAAGTGAGTTACCAGGGGTAGAACCAGGGGTAGAAAGGAAGACAAACCTGCTGCCCAAGATCCTGGCTCAGATCTGGAGAGCTTTGCAAATTTACAGATTATATTGTTTATTACGGCATGTATTAAACAAGAGTCAAGGCTATGAAGTGGGCACCTATCACCATTCTTTTTATTGGTAGTTTGGTGGCTTACTGTGTCAAAACTTTATTGATTTAAGATGATTTATGAACTCATGTCACGCTACAGCATTTTATCTAAGTGTAATTCTCAATGTATGACCCTAGTTGCGTTTTTACATAAAACACAACATAAACACGACACCATAAAAGACAGTGACTGAGTGTTAGTCTGTGCAATACAATACAAGGGCTCAATACTGATTCAAAAAACAGGTCTAAGATCATGATTGCCAATTGGGTAGTTGCTGTAAATACACATCTGTGTCTGTTATAGTGGGTGAGTGCGTCTCCGGAGCAGGTGGGACGAGTGTGGCTGGCTGTTCATGAAGATGGTATCAGCGTCCTAGAGCACAACTCAATGGTAAAACTGTGATCTTTTACACAAATGTAAAGCAGCTTTTCTGTTGGCGAAGTCTGTCACCTGTTTGTCTCCATAGAGGTGCTTTTACTTTGCCTGGAACGGCCTGCAGTTGAGTATTAAGTCTATAAAAAGCAGGCTTACCTTTCCATGACCAATATTTTCTCCATCCATAAGTTTAATGAACATTTTAGTCCCTGGAGACAAGCAGGGGGTGGAACTTCCTTAATAAAAGTTTCAACAAGCACCTTTAAATGCATCGCAATAAGAAATAGATTTAGTTTCTGTTTCTAATACTTACTGCTCTGTATTTTTCCATAGAAACCAGTGGTGACTCACTCATACAAAAACCTGCTGACTTTTGGAGGGCATAAGCAGGACCTCATGCTGGTGGTGGGACAGAGCAACGGGACCAAAGACAAACCTTCAGAGAAACATTTATTTTCTATGGATGCCTCCAAGGTGAGATACAATTTCTGTTTAACCTATGAGACGTTGTCAAATGTACAATAGGGTGACCAGTTGTCCCTATTTACCCAGGACAGTCCCAGTTTTGAGCCCTGTGTCCCCATGTCCCAACAGATTTGTCCAAAACCAGTGATTTGTCCCAGTTTTGCACAAGAAATGTCCCAGGTGTCCCTATTTTTGACCAATCTGACCCCTGACAACAGTAAAGAGAAGCATAAATAGTCATTTGTTTAGATAAAATATAGAAAAGCTGCTTAAAAATGACCAAAACACAACAAGACACACAAAAAAATGTGACTATACTGACTTAAAACTTAATTACGCACTCGTTTTACAATTTTATTATTACCAACCACTACAAACCAGGAATGTCCCAGTTTTTTATTTGGAAAATCTACTCATCCTAATGTACAAGGTCCTAATGTTTTTATCCATTGGAAATCACAGTATAAAAATAAGAAATACTGTATACTTGCATGACTAAACGTTACCAATTGTTTTTGTTTGTCTCAGATTCGGGAGGTGACTCTTCTCATCTGCAGCTACATAAACAGTGCGCACCAGCAGAAGTCTGCAGCCCACCACCTCTCCGCCCCCGCCCTGATGGTGGCTCAGCCCATCAGCCTCAAGAGCAAAGAACTACGGAGCAAGTCCCCTCCTGCTACGGGACGTCCCAGCAAGGCCCCCACACTGCTCTAACTCCAGTACAGACAGACAGGAAGAATATTTAGTTGCACCAAAGTCTATACGGGACTCCCTAAATGGCATTTCGCAGGTGCAGGACCAGCTTTCCATGTCCACAAGATCTAAAATGAACCATATTAACAGTTCTACAATACGGTAGTCGAGGGGGCCAAACACACACAGCATCAAGTACAGAAACGATGCAAATTCACAAATTCAAGCCCGAGTTTAAACGAGGTACAAAGAACTTGGTGCGAATGAAAAAACACGCGGCAAGAAACAAAAAGAAATGTATCGTCATCAAATTCACTGCAAATAAAGAAACGATGCAAAGCTACGGTGACCATTTCAGAATAAAAAACTGGGACATCCCCATTTTTTTGATGGTTGGTAAATAATCAAATTAAGTGTGTAATTAAGGAAAACTGTTTTGCAGAGACCATTCATGAATAACGTGATCGAGTATAGTCATATTTTCTTTGTGTTTTGGCCAAATGACAATTTATGCCTCTCTTTACTGTTGGCAGGAATCAGATTGGTCAAAAATAGGGACACCTGGGACATTTCTTGTATAAAACTGGGACAAATCAGTGGTTTTGGATAAATTTGTTGGGACAGGGGACACAGGGCTCAAAACTGGGACTGTCCCGGGTAAATAGGGACGTCTGGTCACTCTATGCAAAGCACAAAACGAAGAAAACACCTGAAAAACAAAAAACGCTACAACGAGTCACCACAATGGAAATGGAGAGTGCCCCCTGCAGGTTTGGAGGTTCGGATATGTTTGTCTTTGTTTTTTGTTGCACTTTTTTTTTTTATTTGCACCACATTTTGTGTTTGTACCTCGTTTAAACGTGTGTTTGAGTTTATGAATTTGCATCGTTTCTGTTCTTGAAGCTCTTTTCTCTAACTCAGACGCATTGCGCCACTGCAGTACGTTTGGCCCCCGTCGGCCACCGTACCAAAAACAACCCTATTCTTAACCCTAAACATAACCTGATAGAGAAATAATTTATAGGTCAAAAGAAAAAGAAAAAAAAAATAGAACAAAGCTCCGGCAGATGATGTTCTCTTTATTCTAGGGACACGAGGTTGTTATATTGTCTTGCTTAATCTATGTTATTTGAGCCTGAGTGGTTTATTGACTGACGTCCTAAGCATCTCATCAGTCATTGGCGTTTAGACGTTTTAATTGTTTCGCAAAGAAAAGACATCATAACATTTGCTCAGTGAGTACACAAACTTTGCAATACAATAGGGTCAAGAGTATTTAATAACACTCAAACGTCATTACTTTATGGAAGACAATGAACTTTCTGTACAGTAAAAGGGCACCGTACCTCTTAAAAACGTGAACGGTTTGCAGTGGTCCAAAGTTATTCCTCAGTTACCTTCCCAGTTTTTTCTGTTTATAAAGGCTTTTTCCGGCTTTCAGAGACCAGAGAGGAATTTTGCCTTTACATTAATGAACAATAAACAACAACTAATGCGCATTTCCAGAATATCTGACAATAAAATGCCTCAGATCAGTACACAGAGGACTCATTTTGATCCCAACGGCTGCTTATAAAATTTATAGACCAAAATTTCTCAAATACACGGAAAGAAATCAGGCACAGGCCGTTTAAAATTGCTGAAATGAAGAAAAAACAGTGAACATGAAAAGCTTGAAAAGGTGCAGTGAATACGAGGATATTTTTTACTTTATTTTTGCAGCTGTGATATTTTATTGTTTTGTTGCTTTATTTCTTACATTTGCTGATACTTGTAGCTTGCGCTTGTTGGGATAATTATTCTTTCAAATGGTAAAAATGGTTTATGATTTAGTCACTTGTAAATAGTATAACTTTTATCGAGATAAAGATTTTTAAATCTTTGTGTAAAGCGATGCAGATAGAACTGTAATGGTAATTTAACTCTAATTTCTAAGTCATAATGTCAATAACTGGATTTTATTCCGTGTTCTTTAAGGAGAACTTGAAAGAAATAGACTGAAATATAAATAGTGTCTTTGCAAAGCTTCCCATCTTTGAAAACAGATGCAACTGGACATAACTATATCTCTTTTTGTCTAGGCTAAAAAATACTGTGTAATAATGGGGTGATATGCAGGCGTAATGTGTAATGTCATTCACTCTAATCCAATAGTTATGTCTTATATTGTTGATCAGGAAATGTGTATTCAGTCCTGTAACTTTATTGACCTGATCAGTTTTGCAGATCTGCTTTACATTGACACCTCTACTCTTACTAATGAATGAATTATTAATAAGACAAATGATTTTTTACTTTAGAGTTTTAATTTAAGAAGATGTTTTAGTAGTTTAGGTAATGATTTATGTTTTATTTTCTACTCTGCTGTAAAGTGCATCTCTGTGAACATGCCTGTACAAAGTTTAATCTTGTATCATAAAAACTACATTGTAAAAAAAAAAGATATCCAGTAAGGATTTAAATGCCTGGACTTCAGATTAAGGAGCTTGATTGGATGAAATTTGACCGCTTATACAGAGCAGTGTTCTCAAATTTGACCTCCTCAGAAATTATTTCAAGTTTAAATTATTGCTGAACCAAAGAAACTAAAAGAACCAAGGGGACTAAGCCAAAGGGAAAGAACGATGTGCATAAAAACGATTATAGTAAGTCAGAAACACTGTGAAACAAGTCAAATTGGTCAATCGAGCAAAGAAAATCCAAACTATGTTCCACTCCCTCTGCAGTTTGAGCATTTGTTTTATTTAGTGATTCAGTGTTCGTGTTTTTGTCCTTTGGGTTAATCATTAAGACTACGTTAACCATGGTTTAGGTTCACTTTGGGACCTGGTTAAGTCTCATTTTAGACCAATTTAGGCCTGATATCCTGGTGGTATAGATCTGGTGGTTCTCCGCAAGCCAAATTATGATCAGTTGTGCTACTTGTTGTGAAAAGAAACGGATCTAAACTAACTTAAAGAGGTACTATGCAACTTTTCGTATAATGGGTCATCTGCTTATCTCCTTGGGGATGTTCTTGCTTTTCCTGGACTATTTTACAGTATGGCATTAAATTGTATAACTTGCCTTGACTCAGTTACAGGTGTTTATGATGCTCAAAATGCGTATTCTTTCTGCGAGTGGTGTCGCCTCTCAACAGATCTGACCTGTAACTTCCTCCTACCTGCTTCCCATCAATGATAGATCAGTTTAATGCCATACTGTGCCAAAGCAACGTTTCCACTGAGACGTGCAGGGGCCTGGCTCTCCACCAAAGTCACAGTGCACCTTTAAGATAAATAATACGAAGTCAAGTCATTTTAACATGTGTGGATATCATTTTTTGCAATGTAGTAAAAGGTGAATTAACTTAAAGCTGTAACTGGGTGAGTTTGGATAGTTGTGTGCTGTAGTTATTGAGCAGCCTGATGTTAAAGGGACAGTTCAGAATTTTGGACATAGGGCCTCATTTCCTTGTGAGCCAGAGTGTAGTGGATGTGTGGAGATGCTTTTAAAAAATCCCTCCAGTCCTTGTATTTGAAGAGGTTGCTGGTGCTAGGCTAGTGCATGTCAATGGGCATAGTTAAAATGACACTAAAACAGTCTTACCCACTCCACAGGGCACCAGACTGTCCATGTGAATGTCTGTGATTTATAGATAGTTTAGATAGATTTCCACCTTTATCTGCCTGAGCACCACAGGACCAGCCAGAACCACTGCAGGTGCGCACACTCACCACCAGGGGGAGACAGAGGATAGCGCACTAAAAACCTTTAATTTCTGAGAGTTAAAAATGCTTGAATCTACATAGACTGAGATTTATAGAAAAGAATTTAATTCATTCACACACCACATTCGTGTAGGCAATGTTGAGCTTTGATCCTCCAATGTTTAAGTGTTTTAACCACACTAAGCCACTGTCAATGCCTTTTTTTTCTGTCATGGGGCCATTTTGAGGACTTTCGGTCATTCTGGGGGAAGTTGTGTTCTGTAGTTACTGAGAAGCCAGAATGAATGTTAATGATGTACCAACGGTTAAGGGAAGTGTTAAAACTCCAGCTTGTTACTGGGAGAGAAAAGCATTACGGGATATTTGGAAGGTGTAATAATAATGTAATGGACAGTCTGGAGTTATAATAGTTTTGCATCAGGTGCACTGTGGACTGGGTAAGACTGTTTTTAGTGGCAGAACAACTATGGCCATTGACATGCACTAGCCTAGCACCAGCGACCTCTGCAAATACAAGGACTGGATGGAATATTTAGAAAAGTGTCTCCACATGTCTCCAGCACTCTGGCTCACGAGGAAATGAGGCCCTATGTCCAAAATTCTGAACTCTGAACTCTCCGTTTAATGATGTACAAACAAACAAGGAAGTGGCAAAACTCCAGCTTGGTATTGAGAGAGAAATGCATTATGGGATATTTAGAAGGTGTGATGTTATTTTAAGACGGTAAAAAGAACAGATGAATGAAAGGTTGAGTATGTAGACAAGGTGAGAGCTGATGAGGTACTAAATATGTCTATAGCAATATTTGCCCGCATACAAAGGGTATTGTGAGCTTTTATTTATTTAACATGGAGCTATTTAAAAATGTCTCAGAATAAAATAAAATATATTAAAATGAAGTCTGTGTGGTCTGTGGTTTGTTTGGGGGAATGCAAACACAAGTTTCCAGTAGTTTTAATGTAAAGTTTTTTCTTTTTCCAATAAAGAATGATCTCTGCAGAGATGCCTGTGAAAACACTGCACCCGGAAATTACAAATACACTGAGCCCTGGGTGCATATGTGAAGTATTAAATTAAGTAAGTAAGTAAATAAGTAAAAGTATAAAATATCTTAAGAACCGAGACAAGAGCATCCGTAAATATCCCAGCGAAGACAGTTATATTTCCTTGATAGTGATCCTTATTCGGCAAAGTTAAATTCCAATTAAGCCGTTCATAGCAAATCCCCAACATCCACTCTATGTGTGACCAGGCTGATGTTGGGCTCATTCATCCTGCTATGCCACTGTTTATGGCCTATTGCAGGGATCTCTACAATTTTATTAATAAAGGATGTTTCATCTGGAATGTGTGAGAGAATTAGACCTGGTTGTACTTACATTAGCCTGCTTTCTTCTTGTCTAAAATGCCTTAAAACACAAGAGATGACTTCTGATGTGCCCAAAATTTCATAGGAGAACACACACACAAAAAAACCCCACAATTCAACAAATGGGTGTGTCTTGCCTTGTCATTCCTTTTAACAAAATAAAGATGTTTTCTCATTTTATTAACGCTCAAAAACCTCATGATTTTAAAGCTAAAAAATGGTCCAACTGGGAAAAATTGTAAAATATTTAGTGAAAATATAAAGATCTTAATTGTAGTAAAATGAGTAGTCTAACAAGTCATAGGCGCTTTAATAGTAAGTAAGTAAAGCAGAGGTATGTTGTCTAGATATTTAGTCAGGGTGTCATATAAGGCCATAGGCTGGGCCCTTGAGTGCACATTTAAAACAATATTTATTCATTCATTTATTCATGAGCTGACGTTGTTTTCCAACCTGTCAGCTGTTCATAAAAGTGGAGATTGATGCTCCGGTCATAGATTTCCACCTTTATCTGCCTCAGCACCACAGGACCAGCCAGGACCACTGCAGGTGCGCACACTCACCACCAGGGGGAGACAGAGGATAGCGCACTAAAAACCTTTAATTTCTGACAGTTAAAAATGCTTGAATCCACATAGACTGAGGTTTATAGAAAACAATAAAAATCATGCACACACCACATTCATGTAGGCAATGTTGAGCTTTGATCCTCCAATGTTTAAGTGTTTTAACCACACTAAGCCACTGTCAATGCCTTTTTTTTCTGTCATGGGGCCATTTTGAGGACTTTCGGTCATTCTGCTTTAACACATGTTCACAAAATATCATGTTTCAGGTTCAACAATTGGATAAACCTTTTGAAAATGCAATATAATCGATACAGATCGAAAGAAGCGCCTTTGAGCATCACTTAGATCTTTTTTGATATATTATAATTATCACACTGATATCAGCAAATTGCACTCAACAGTAAATTACTCATCTATAACAGATTAGACACATTTACTAGACTAAACTCGAAACTCTGTCTGCGTGAGGGTTGGACACAAAATAAGTGAGGAAAAGATTTAAATGTGGATTGTGTTTTGTTTATTGGCACCTGCAGGTCACATGATCGAGGTTCAGTCATTAACCACAGAGCTCTTTTATTTAAAGTAAACATATACATCACCACCAGAGGGCGCATTACAAGTCTAGTTTTACAAAAGGTGAAAATTTGAAAGATGTTTCATGCATCTTGATGTAATAACATTTGTCTTCACATTAAAAGATGAAACTAAAGCAGGATTTGAATCATATTAGGCTATGAACTGGACCATGTGTGATAAGAAAGCAACAAGATTACTTCAAGATAGACTTTATTCATCTTTAAGTGAAATAAAATGAGCTCAAAAATGCTCTATTAGAGGCGAAGTAACATACTGGAAAGAATGGCAGCCACAAAAAGGTAATTATTCACATTTAGCAGCACATTTTTACAATAAACCTTTTAACAATTTGACCAAATCAGAGTCTACTTTTTGTCACAGGAAGATTTAAATTTTGGGCAGCAACAAACCTGAGTAGTAAGCAAAAATATATACAGACATGAAACTATATTAAAGCAGAAACATCATATTAAAGCATTAAAGCATAACATGTTACCTTCTTAAACATTGTTAAACGTCTTTTTGATAGTTAAATATGTATTTTGGGGGTATTTGAAGCATCCGTCAGCTCTCTCTAGGCAGGAAGTCAGCTTTGCAATGTGTTTTTGTGTACTACATTAGTTCAATAAAGAAGAAGAAGGGGGAAAAAAGCATTTGAGTTCGCTCCCTGACAGTGTTTTTTCACAATGGAGCTGCAGGAGAAGCTCTATCACTGAAAGTTACTTAGTTCTGTCCATTTGAATACAATTTGATTCTTCTCTTCATCTGTAGTTTCTATGTAAATGTGCCCTTATTGTTCTCCCAGTTACACCTTAAAACCTAATCATGAATACTGCGTAAAAGTACTGTCCATACTTTATTTTGTTTTACTACATTGAAGCAAACAGTATGAATAGTGTTTGCACATAATACGAGCACAGGTGAACCAATGGGATTTGAAGGTGTAAAATATCCTTTCTTGTATTGCCTCATAAGTCATAAACAGCAGACGACAAGCCCCCTATTAAAAAAGTGACGTATTGCGCCTTTAATAAAGCTGTAACTGGGTGAAGGGGGGAAGTTGTGTTCTGTAGTTACTGAGCAGCCAGAATGAATGTTAATGATGTACCAACGGTTAAGGGAAGTGTTAAAACTCCAGCTGTTACTGGGAGAGAAAAGCATTACGGGATATTTGGAAGGTGTAATGTTAAAGCTGCACTACGTAACTTTTATTGAGGGGTCTGTCACCTGTTTGTTTCTATGGATTTGTCATTACTCTGCCTGGAAAGTTCCACAGTGTGACATTAAACAGCTCTACCTTACATTTATTGAATCCCAGGTGGCTTTATAGCTCAGAAATACGTAGAAAAACAAACATTCTGACTGTGAGCGGGGTCGCCTCTCCACAGATCTGACCTGTAACTTGGTCTGGTTCAGTTCGGAAAGGTTTAATGCCATACTGTGAAACATTCCAGACAAAGCAATAACGTCTCTATGCAGAAAAAACAAAAGAAATGATGAACCCTCCACCAAAAAAGTTAGGATTAGGGTTAGGGCTACGCAATACACCTTTAATATAAGAAATAATTGATTAATGATTGAATAAAAGGTACTAATTCTGTCTAGCAAAATCAAAAAAAGCTCAAAATGCTCTGTTCCACCTTGTGATGTCATGTAGTGGTAGCTCTCTCTCTAACAGCTACCTTTTTTTCAGTATAGATTGGCAATTCCAGATCTGAAATGATCCAAATGATTCATGTGAAGGTGTATGGAGTATAAACACACAGTGGAGCACTTCCTGTATCACCACATGACATCACAAGGTGTTTTTGAGAGAAGAACGCAGCCTAAATGAGCAGGTTTTGTGCGTTAAACATGTGTGAATGTGTTTTTGATGAGGATTATAACATAGATTAGACAACAGCGTAATATGGGCCCTTTTTTATGCCTTGGAATTACATAAATGAAATATGAAGCCACTGAACTGCTGTTGACGACCACAAAAAACTACCTACATATTCGATAGACTTAAACATATATTTGCAAAAGCTGGTTACCTTTTACGAGGACATTTTTAAAATATTTGTGGTTAATTTCTTTCAGGTCGTTCCAGTGACGCAGCGATGAACATTGCAAACTTTACTGTAGAAATATCCTTAAACCTGTTTGTACAAGACCAGGAACAGAAATAACGGCGAAAAATTATTTGGTGCCAACATATGTGATCATCAAGATAATAAGTAAAACGGGTAAAAACAGATGAATTTAGCATCTAAGTCATTTCAAACATTGAGTTAATAACATTTACAAGTACATATAATTAGATTTATTGGTCTAAAATAAAAAAATGCATTTAAAAGTGCATTTTGTAACATTTCTGGTGGAGGGATGTATTAAACCTTTCACTCTTCATATACAAGAACAAAAATAAAACAGAAATAATGAAGAAAACTAATTTGGTGCCCATAAATGTGATTGTCAAGATAATGAATAAGTGGAAAAAACGGGTAAAAACAGATGAATTTAGCATCTAAGGCATTTCAAATTTGCAAACATTGAGTTAATAATGTTTTAAAATACATTTGATTAGATTTCTTGCTTTAAAAAACAAAACAAAAAGCATTTAAACGTGCATAGGTGTGTAACATTTCTGGTGGAGGGATGTATTAAACCTTTCTATCTTCATGGAGACCAAACCAGGCCACGTTAGAGGTCAGATCTATGGAGAGGCGACGCCACTCACAGTCAGAATGCAGGTTTTTTTGAGCATTTTTGAGCAATAAAACCATCTGTAATTGAATAAGGTAGATTGGATTAATGTCACAGTGTGGAACATTCCAGACAGAGCAACGAAAACCACAGAAACAAACAGGTGACGGACCCCCAACCAAAACGTTACATAATGCACCTTTAAGAGTAATAAAAATAAATGAATAGACCAAATTTTGAATGTAAAAAGACAGTAGGATTTTGCATAGACTTTTATATGATTTTCTACTGACATCTCGTTTTACCCTTTTAAAGTAGACTTCAAGTTAATCAGTAATCACCGCCCTTTGCTAAACTCACAGAAAACACGGTCCTGTTCTGGGTAAACTCCGCCCGGAACCTAAATCCCGCTTCGTGACTGGTGGAAGTGTGACTGACGTGCCGATACTTGTTTTATTGAGCCCGCCTTCTTCTCTTTTCCTCTTGGTCTGTGCAGAGGAGGGAGGAACAGAATACCATCATGCTGAAACTAATTTTAGTCCTGGTTTATGGTCCAGGATTATAGTTCTGACCTTTTCCTGACATAATCTAGATTCTTATTCATAATTTTGACTTCTTTTAAGGTCGAGTCCTGGTTTAGTCTGGGTGAAAACAGTATAGTGTCTGTTCAGTACTAGTTCAGATCTGCTTTAGTCCAGGTTTGGTCTGGTTTGTCTGACACGGGGTTAGTTGTTGTTTAGGTCTGGTTAAATCCTGGTTTAGTCCTGGTACTGGTTTATTCTGGGTTGAACCTGTTCAGTACTTGTTCAGGTCTCTGTTCATCTGGTCCAAATTTGGTCTTGTTTGATTGAAACTGTGCTAGTTGTGTTTTAATTCTGGTTAAATCCTAGTTTAGTCCTGGATTCTCTGCGATTTGGCCCATAATCTCGCTTGTAGTCCTGGTTTAGTCCTGGTTTAGTCCTTTTTAATCCTAACACATACGAGTGAAGGCTGGTATGCAGTTATATGCAGGAAGGGGGAGGGACGAGGGAGGGACGACACCTGATCCCTTACCTGTCTGAACCAGTTTGGGACCTGCTTTTGTCTTCACCTGAGCGTCGCTATGGAGACGGCGGGGACGGGCGGGGCTCTGGGGGCAAAACAAAGACGGCATTGGAAACATGGGGCTAATGGCTAATAATGCTACTCTGTGTTTTCAGGGGTCAACAAACCAAGTCGTGTGGTATTGATCGGTTCATTCACTTTATCCAGACTTGGGGCTGATTTTAAGACTATATGGTCCATTCTTTTTAGCTGGTGAATTATTTACAATATACTACTTTACAATACTATAAAATCTGAATATAAAAAAAAGGATTGACTGTGCTAATACCTTATATCTTCATGTAACTTTACTTGGGACTGTGGATCAGAGAAGCCTAAATAGCTCATTACAGTGAAAACACAAGTTGAGTAAGTGTTAAACATAATTTGCATTTACATAATACATAATTAGTCTATATTTTCAATCAATCAATCAAAATGTATTCATAAAGCGCTTTTTATGCAAAAATGTAACCCAAAGTGCTTTACAGTGTTTACTATCCCACATTTTTCTTCCTCCCACCCAACCCCAGAGCCGCTCGACCCCACACAACTAAACAACCCAGACACACACGCACATAAAACATGCTAAAATACACGAAACTACGCCTAGTAAAATGTGAGGCTGGATATCGGTGAAAACCAGTGGAGAAAGCACCATCAGAGGAGCCATTTACACCAGGAACAGAGAGTCATCCACCACCACCATGAACCGCCACAGGGCCCAGGGGAGAGATGAGGCCCAAACACCAACTCTCCACCAGCCCACGGGACGGATCCTGGCAGCGGCAGCAGAACCACCGCTCCTGGTGCAGAGGAAACACTGGAGATCCTAAAAATATGCCTAAAATAAACAAATATAATGAAATGTGTATCATTAAACCAAGTGAAAGCATAACATTTCAATCAAAAGCTAAACTAAAAAGGTGGGTTTTGAGCCTACTTTTAAAAAACATAACATATATAACATCTTTTAGCAGTGGTTTAATCAGAAATACATAATTGCTATTAACAAAGCAACAAAATACACTAACACACTCCCCATATTTCTAGCTGCGTGTGTCAATATACAATTTGTTACTAATAAACATGGGAAAATAATAGTAGGCGTAAAAGTCCTATGTTACGCAAAATCGACTCTTGTGACATTTAAGCCATGTTATGATGTTGTTACATCATCAAAAACTTGTCTGGAGTTGCGTTTTGTTTCGTTCACACAGGTTTGAATAATCCTGCATTATTAGTCTGTCCAAAACACCGAAGATCAAAATATTCTGTTCCCCCTTGTGATCTCATAATGCGGTAGTTTTCAAGTTAAATGCCTTTTAGGCAAGGCAAGTTTATTTGTACAGCACAATTCGTACACAAAGTAATTCAAAGTGCTTTACAGAACAAGAAATACATCAAAATCCCAATAGAACCAAATCAAAACATAAATAATCATCATAAAAAGACCTTTACCTTTAGTTCAGTGGCAATTTGACAGACTCTCCACCAGAAAAGTTACACAATGCACCTTTAATTTAAGATGGGAATAAAAAGAATTAGTTAATGATTGAAAATAAGGTACTCATTGTGCCTAATGCTCTTTTCCACCTTGTTATGTCATGTAGCGGTAGATCTCTCTCTCTTTAACCTTTTGTTCAGTAGAAATGGGCAATTCCTGATCTAAAATGATCCAAATGGTTCTAGTGAAGGTGTGTGGAGTTTAAAAACACAGTGGAGCACTTCCTGTATTATATCACAAAGTGTTTTCCGTTTCGAATAAGACCCAATATCTGCAGGATTTGTGCGTTAAACATGTTTGAATGACACTAAACACAACTCCAGTTATGTTTTGGATGAGGAAACAGTAGAGTACAAATTAAAACATTGATCAGAAAACTCCGGCACCCTAAATGTAACTACTCATCTCTAAATATATGGCCGAAAGAAGCTAGAACAGGCACTGTCCTAAATATTAGTCGGTTATGGGGACAGTACCTGGGAAGCACTGGTATCGCCTGAAGCATCAAAACATGCAGTGACTCGTCAGCTCAAGAATTTGTTTGTGCCTTTCATTTGTCCAACAACTCGGCGCCTAAAAAACTAAACTGAAAGTACAAAAACTACAAATATTACTCCTTCATAACGTGAGTATCAATATCTGTCATTGTATTTTATTCATTTCGATAATCTTCAGAGGATATGTAATAAATCTTGCGAAGAATGAGCCACTCCCTAAAGTTTATATTGGTTAAGAAACAAGTTTTGACAATAAAAGTGACATGCCGGCTCTTGTTGTGGACACAATAGACTTAAAAAATGAATATCTAGAAATATTTAACCTAAAGTCTTTCATGTAACTGTCAGTAAAGGCAGCCATCGCTCACCCTGATTTGTTTCTATGTTTACTGCAGGTGCAAAAAAATCTATATCATGCAGAAAGTGATCGAACATATAGCAAAATCTGATCATTTTTCTGTAATTGAGCAATTTCTGTGCATTTCCATCACAGTAGAATCTATTGTAGAAAAATGATGACTTATAGGAGTGGCCACTAATCACAACACTTCACCCACCTCTGCTCTGTGAAAGTGAAGTATTGGTCTATTCATTACCGTGTACACATTATTTCAGTGTTAATGTGCAATCACTGTGTGCATAAAATAGATCTGATATTATTTCCTCTGTGGAAGCGACACGGATCAGCACGGTTTCATCACGTCAGACCATTTTGTCATACTAGAGTTGAATTACACAGTGTTTTTGGTGCTGTCTGTGCCATGAAATACCTTCGTTTGCATTTCCCATATGTCACTGCAAATGTAAACAGCAGGTAATGTTTATGCAGCTTTATATATGAGATTAAAACAGTCAGAGCTCATCAAAACGGCAACAAATAAGTGTCAGTTATTAATGTTCATTGTCCATTTTGTGCACTGCTCAGTGTGTGTGGTGTCCATGTTATTGCACCAGCCCCATTGCACAAATATATTTAATACTGAAGCACACTGGAGATTAAAGTGATTTAAGTGCTCTTTTGCTGAGCAGATTTGCTCATGAACGCAGCAGAAGTTGACACAAATGAGAGTTTACATCTATTTCTTAAAGTGACAGCGTATGAGACTCTCCAAAACATTATTATGAATGAATGAATGAATGTTTATTCGGACAGCAATGCACAGAACTTGCATACTGATAATGTAACTACATAGATACGGAACAAAAAACAAATGCTTCTTACATATAACAACGAGCAAAAATCAGTGTCACAGAGATTTTACTAATTATAACAGAGTATTTTACCTGTCACATCTGTGCTCACGTCAAACATCCTCAGTCTCCTTAAAATGTGGAGTCTCTGGGACAAGAAAATCGACATGTACATTCCATTTGAACAAGTAGTCAATGTACCCACCCAAATACATAAAAGATGCATCCAGCTCATTTAAACTTTGAGTCACAACAGGCTCAGGAGTTTACAGAGCTCGGGGATCAAACATCTCCTTAGTTCTGTTTGCATTAAAAGTTCAGTGATGCTCCTGGCACGACAGGAACGAGCTCATCACGTGCTGCCGATACACTCGACATGTTACAAAGGCTCAAAATCATATCATCTGAACATTTTATGATTTTGTTGCTGTGATCTATTCATTAAGAGGGAGTAAAACCATTTCAAGACAAATATTTTTTCGGACAAGAAGATTGTGGCGTGCAGTGTCAAATACAGAACTAAAATATAAGACTCCTGGGAAATTCCAAGTACTTACAGATGATGACTGTGTCTGCTCTGCTTATACTGTATGTGGATCAAGACTATTTCATGTCACATAAAGTGTTTTTTGATAAACAGTCTGAGGCTTTGGGGTCATCGGTCTTGTGTGTTTTTTATATTGAACCTGTGGGAGTTAGAATCAGTGGGTCAGTGAATCTGATGATGTTTTTACGTATTCATCCCTATGATGATGCATATTTACTTCCCTTTTACAAACCACTTCTGGTGTCTGTGCCATAAAATACCTTATTTTGCATTTTTCATGTGTCACTGTAAATGAAAGGAAAAGAAAATCAATGTCATACCAAACTATCAATATTGAATCTATTTATTTTTATGTAGACATTGAGGGACAGGTAACATTAACATTATAAACATGATGATGATATTACAATATTCAACGAAATTTGAACAAGGGTAGCTAGCAGGTAAAATGTTATTTTGGGGATTTTCCTTCTGGATTTTCATATTAAAAAACATATAGGTCAAAAAAGGCATTCTAGCTACAAATAAAGATGTTATAGAAGTGAATGGCTATAAGAACAATTAACATGTTTTAGTAATTATCAAAATTGACTCAAGTAAAATCAAAGTATGTGTAAAATTTACTAACAAGCTACAAATGACAAAGAAAACTGGCTATGTGCAGGCTTAAAAAACACTAAAACTACAACTGAGCTTTGCTATTGCCTCCACCTGCATGGTATCACTTCATTTACAAGACTCTCATTGGTAAAACCCTTCATTACCTTCGTTCTCTTCTTAATATTTCTGCCAGTATTCGCAACTTGTGCTCCAATGATCATCACCTCGGTTATACCAAGAGTTCGCACTTCTCTGGGTCGCTCCTCTTTCTACTTTTCTGCCCCTAATGATTGGAACGAGCTGCAGAAAACTTTGAAGCTCCGTACTATGATCTCCTTTAAGAGCTCCCTCAGTCATGTCATTTCTGATGTGTAAAACTGTTTTTAAGTGATTCTTTCCGACTCTTATTGTAAACAGTGTGAAAGAATGTTTTATCTGTATGTTTTTGTATTGTTGCTTATTTCTGTTATTTACGCTGCCTCTGGATCAGGTCGTCGATCAGAATTGGTTCTCAATCGACTTACCTGGATAAATAAAGGTCAAATAAATAAATTACATATAGAGGACACATACAAGTTTTCTTTATTGTCAGTATTTGGACAGTACTTGAACAGAAAACTAAACTGCAGCAGGAGAGACACTGTTTGCAGGTACTGGGGTTTAGGTAGTGACTATTCAGGTCAGAGAGAGGCATTTTAGGTTTAAAACGTAACTGGAAACGTAAATGAGAGACTTATGTGATGCTCAATCTGCTTTCTGACCGGATAATAAACACTAAACATAAACAACTTTGCCTTCATGTCCAATGTTTTATATTTAAGAATAAATCAACATATTGTCATTAAAACCCATATTTGATTTAAGGATGTCCAAGGCACATCTGAGGACACACAGCTTACATACATTTCCAAGCAGATTTTTCCATTGTGTAACTTGTTGAGACACCACTGATTCCTGATTAATCTGCTGGCATTGCTTTACTGCTGTTTGTTGTGTACATATCGTGAGTATTCGTTTTAGGAGCAGCCCGAAACAAGATGGACCAGTCGGACTTGATGCCTCTGCTGCTCCAAATGACCGTCTAGTCTCAGTCTCTCATGGTGCATTCTGAAACTCCAGCGAGGTCCCCACGCAAAAAAAACCCCCTCCAAAACAAAAACACACTACATTTGTAGACAAGGTGAAGGGTCTTGCCAAAGGACGCAACAACAATATGCACAATATGCCACTTTTGCCCCACTATGACATCCAATATTCCCAGCCGTCTCTCATCCCCGTACTAACCGAGCCCAACCCTGCTTAACTTCCGAACACAGTGGAGATTAGGCATTCCAGTGGCACGACAGCACAATATGAATGAAAACTATACGAAAAAGGTAAGAATACACGTTCATTATCGTTCAGCCACAGACTTAAACCTAGATTTCAAAACACAGGCCTTTAATGAAGAAATTAATTATTGATAAATACAGTTCTAAGACCAGTTCTGCAGGTGTTGGATTAGAATAGTACGTGACTGCAACATTTTCCTTGAATTAAATGCTTCTAAGAACATGAATGGTTCAAGAAAGACATTGGATAACTTTTTATACTTAAGAATCACCAGTACGCTCCCATCTTGGAAAAACATTTATACCACCATTGAAAACGATTGCATTAACATCATTTTCAAGGGATACAGGTCACGTTGGCCTGCAAACGGCTTTTGATCTCCCCGGAGGAGCTGGACAAAGTGTCTGGGGTGAAGGAAGTCTGGGAGTCCCTGCTTAGACTGCTGCCCCTGTGACCGGATAAGCAGAAGAAAATGGATGGATAATTCTCAAGGGAATGGACTTGGGGATGCTATACACAATCCATAATCAAGACCCCTATGGAAAAGTAGAATCATTCTACTAAAAAGGGGAAAAAAAGGACAGTTTTGCATATGTGGAGCTTTAAGGTAGTAAGTGTGTATACTGGACAATGACTTTAGGTTTCAACCATGAAATTCAAAGCACGTCTGCCACACCCATTTGGTTAGAGCTCGCTGTAAACAAAAGCTTGGTTGAACATCGTGTCCATGTTACAAATAGTTCAGATTTTTAATTAAAGTTTTTTAGTTGACGTTTTAATCCTAAACAAAAAGGGTTCCCAGTCACAGTGACTCGTCTTTCCCGTCGGCCCCTCCCCCCTGTGCACCTGCTGTATTTTTCCATCCACAAGAACAAAAAGGGAACAACTCAAACAGAAACTGACCATTACACCAACGTTTGTCTTTTAAAACACTTTTATTAAAAACATTTCAACAAAAACACACACGATAGGTAAGAAACTGTACAGGCTAGAGCATGGTTCAAAACATAATCCGTTACATTTAAAAGCACAGTTCTTTATGGCATTTAAGGGTTTAACAGTGTTGGTACTGAGAATTTTTACAATTCATAAATAAAATGGCTTAACGAGATAGCGACAAATACATTAAAAAGCCTTTGGGTGATTGTCCCTTTTCCATCTGCAATTCTCAAGTAAAAATGTGGACAGTGGCACATTCCCACATCATTCAGTAATGTACAATATCTGACACTTTAGTATTTACATGTTATCCATCTCCCTTTGCTGGGCTTTGTTGTACTTGCCCTGGCGCTTCTTGGCAAAGAACTACAAGGAAAAAAGAAGAGATTCATTATTAGTACTGAATGAATAAACCAAGATGCATTTTTGCCTGTTATTCAAGTAAAATTCAAAATATACGTCTCTACAGTACTGCTTATTATATAGTACTAAGCAAAGGTTTTGACACACCCCATCAAAACCTGTGTCTTCTAATGTGGTAGCTATGTCCTTTTGATTGTGTAAGAGGATGATTTACTCAACAATTAGGTGGCACAGTGCAACTTTCCACCTTGCCAAATGCTTGTCTCCCTAGAGATTGTACTCTTTGGCTGGAATATTCCACAGTATAGCATTTAATTAATCACATCTGTAGAAAAGTAACCCCCACTCACAGCACGGATCAATGTTTTTAGGCATTTTCCAGCAATAAACGCCGTCACTGAATAGATCCAATTATTAATTAAGAACATTCCAGGCAAAACTAAACGCTCCATAGAGACAAACAGGTGCCTCGCCATCTGAAAAGTTACATAGCGAGTCTTTAATTTGAAACGGGAGCTTACCAGGACCAGTAGACCGGCCACTACCGCCAGGACGACCACCACGATGACGGCGATGATGCCTCCGGACAGGTTCTTCATGGTGAAAGTGGGGGGTTTCTCGTCCACGTAGTAAATCAGGATGTCCTCGAACTCCAACTTCTGACCTCCAATTGTCGGGGTGAAGGGGTCCTGGCTCCTCAGGAGGGGCAGAGCCTTGACCTATAAACGGTGGTAGACGTGCACAAGGTAAGAAGTCGTTTGGGCTTCATTTTAATACTCATAGTACTAAACATTTAAGTTAGTTTACTGTGCATTTCTATAAAGACTTTGTACATAATAAAGGAGATTCTTTGCGTTTTTATTTACTAGGTAGACCAATAAACCTCACTTTACAGAAGAAAAAAAAAAGAGTTGACGGCACTGAAACAATTTGTGCATGTAAGAAAAAAAATGTTTCAACATTAAAATAGCAATGACACGTACGTCTTTCTCCATGTAGTAGGCCATGTGGGTCAGGTCACTCTTGCGCTCTCCCTTGGGCTGCTTGACATCCACGACCAGCAGGCGAGCATCAGGGTCATACTGAAAAAGAGGGAAAAAAATAAAATATTAGACTAGATAAAATGGAAACAAATCATTACCTGTCTAAGTAAATATGCTTTATGAACCTGAACTATACTAAAAGAGTATAGACACACCTTTCCTTTAAATACTTATGGAAGGGAGTGGCCTATTCATACATTTCAGCTTTCTGTTATGTGACATTTTAAAGACTTTTCAACCCTCAGAAGATTTGCCGTTACCCTGAAACCCAGGGACACCTTCTGATTAACATGAAATAACATTAAGAGACACTCACCTCAACCTTCTCGACCAGGTCCTTGTTGAAGCTCAGATAACGTTTGAAGATGGCATCTGCAATAGCACTGCAAAAAAGAGAAATAAATAAGGAAATGTGTACTGAATATACTGCTTATATAAAGAGGATTGAAAGGATAATGATCAGTTATATAGCATTATCAAAACTTGAGCAGATTGGTATTTTGGTAATTTAAAGTTAAATTTTGAACTTTACTCACGATTTCAAGTTGGCGGCATCGACCTTTCCAGAAAGTTCCTTGTGTTTGAGCTGAATACGGACCCAGCTACAAAGAAAAGACATGTATTAAGGTTAATTAGTGGATCAACACAATTTCTCTACTATTTTATATTGAATTAGAAGTTAAATGAGGCCAATTCTGGTCCTGAAAGCAAAATTCAAATAAACTTCCAGGCATCTTTTATGGAGGCCAATCACTGTCGCAAAACATGACCATAAATCAAATATATTTTACAGCATGTAGGCTATATTTTAAGAAGAATCCATTTTTTCCTGTTGGCTCATTTATTTTTTGTCCAATTCTGGCAATCTTCTTTCATATTTCTATAAAAGCATGTATTTAATTATTCCACTGACCATCTCGTTTAACCCAACTTTGCATTTTTCATGTAATTTAGTCCAAGTCATTATAAAATGGTCATTAGAGTCACTTGTTAGGCAATGTCCTGTTTTTAAACTTTTATTTTAACTTCTCTATGTGAACAGTGACTGGTTAATTGAACTACCCGGAACCAGATGTCCCCACCCACTGCTTTATTGTCTTCTACTGTCTTCATCCAAACTTACTGTGTCATCACCAGCTCCTCGCACTTCAAATCCTTGTCTCCTTTGTCGGTTCTGCGGACTCCAGCGCTGTTGACGCACCAGCATGTGTCTGTGTCGTTGCACTGCTTGGCCTTGAACGTGCCGTCATTCTCACACTCGGGGTCGTAGATGCCATCATTGTCGACGAAGGCAGTTTCGACAGGTTTTCCTCCAATCGTACGAGTGCTCAAACCTTTCCTGGCTCTGTACATCTCAGCCTGCATCAGGAAGCACTTGGGGATCACTGAAATGAACACAAAAATATGTATTAACAATTGTCCATGCTTGAAGTAGACCA
The DNA here is from genome assembly GCA_030686955.1 of Odontamblyopus rebecca. Lineage (NCBI taxonomy): Eukaryota > Metazoa > Chordata > Actinopteri > Gobiiformes > Gobiidae > Odontamblyopus > Odontamblyopus rebecca. Next base: position 30,552,977 of record CM060662.1, read on the forward strand.
TAGGCAAGTAATGGTGGCTTGCTTACATTTAGTGCAGTCCAGAGTTTGTGGAGTGCCATTTCCAACCATTAGATGGCATGTACACGGGGATCCGTCACATGTAGCCCATTTCATAGTTTCACAAGAGCCTAAAATAAAATAAAAAACAGGTTACAACTCGTTGAGAATGCATAAAGGTTTCCTACAATTGATCTATAAATACGAGATACGCCTATAGTAGATTGAAGAAAATGGAGGGATTGGGTCAATGACATTAAAAAGGACGATAAGAAGGGACACTAAGAGTTAGTTTTGTGGGTTTATTATAGTAGAAGCCTATAAAACTGAGTGGCCCGGGCGCTACAGGTAGACGAGCCGGGTCATTTTACACCTGGGCGTTGGTTAGTCAAACAAGTCCCCAGGAAAGCGGGACAACTTCACCCCACCCCCACCGCCAGTAGAGCTGCGCAATTACCTTGGCAAATGTTATGCAAATATAAATGAGCCAAAATCCCACTTTATATCACAGCTTTATCCCGAGAGTACTCAAAGTTACTTTTCAGCAAACGCGCAAACTGGAGCGTGGTGATTAATAAAGGAGTTTCGTGCGTAAAGAGTTGGCAACTCAATGGCGGCTATTGAAATAAATGAAAGATTACCAAGTTACAGGTGAGTGAGGGGCAGAAACAGGTCAAACAGCGTGTAACCGAGTGAAAAATGTCGATAATGGTACTTACATTGAGCATATGCGCCGACCGCTAGGGTAGCAACGATAAGGGCTATCCAAATCTTCATGTTGAGGTAAAAAGTGTAGCTACTAATTCCCAAAAGTGTCCAAAGAAGAGCTTAAATCTGTCCGCTCGTCGTCCCGAGTCCGAAATAAAACAGGCGAAGTGCACAAGCTTCCTTTTTCTGTGCGCAGGTGTGTCCTGGTCAAACCTGTTTGAGGAGAAACTCGGCGGGGGCGCGCACGAAGGTTAAGCCTCTCACGAGAACGCGCTCAGTGGAGGTGAGGCTTGAGGTCGGTTTGTAAGTTTCCCTTTGTTTGTCTGCGCCAAACTGCGGAGCGCTGCTTATGAAGTCATTTATAAAGTCAGGTACTCTCACGACGTCACGCTCATTTACATAGAGCCGATACGTACGAGGGGGGGCTGTGCGTCATGCGTAAAGTCGGTTCCGCCATGAACATATATGGAGAGCCGCTCCCTTTTTTTCTTTGCGCTCTTGTTATTTTCCCACAGGTGATACAGGAAGACGTAAATGATACTGAAGTGAATTTTCACACATTAGCGAATACATCTGACATGAGAATAAGCCTTACTCTTGTAACTGACAAACAATAAATAGAGAAATAAGATGATTCATTTACAAATCAGATTGTTTCTTGGAACGGTTGTAGTTTTGTTGGAATAGCTTGTTTAAAGAAGAACCACATTGGCCTGGGGCATAGAAATACAGTGTTGTGGGTGTCTTGCATGTTCTACTGTGTGATGATGCCATGCTGCCAAAAGTGGGAAGAGCCTGTTTCCCTCACTGATGCTATTATTATAAGAAATATCCAGACAGAAAATGCACAAGTCTTGAATTTGATGAATTATTCTAGTGACCATACATTTGATTTGTATTTAAATGACATTAACTAGCACTTTTACCTGCCCCCTCATCCCTGACAATATTCCAGCCCCACAAAGTTATGAGGTAATCTGAAAACCAGCAATAGTTGACCAGGTCATAGTAAAGTTTCCAGAAAGTTAACTAAAGTTTGTTTATTTTTATATCATATCATCTTATAATTAAATATACATTGATAACCTATCTACAAAAGCACATAGAGAGAATAATATGGCTTATCAAATACAACTGATACTGCATAGATAAAGCATTCATACATTGTTTTTAATATTAATTTACATTTGGGACTGTTTGTGTTATAAAATATGTCCTGGAATATTCATATTTATATATATCTACTATTTCTTCAGACGATTGGCCAATACTATCTTAAATATTTTGGGGAATCGATGTCGCAATGATTGTGCAATGGCTTTCACTATGATTAAGTTGAATGAAATGCTTCAACTTCTTTTAAAGGCATTTTTTTTTTTTTGCGACTTCAAGTAAAAAAAATTTAAAAAAAAATCAGTGCAGTAAGGTAGAGGTAGCCTACTTTACTGTAACCTCAGAATATTATATTTATTTTACACAATCATTACTTATATTTTGTATACTGTTTGGATTCAGTTCATTTGAAACTTCATCTTGGACCATAAGATAAGTTATGAAGTTCACCTTTAAGTACTATAAGTAATATGTCATACGTGATTATAATTTCCAAATATTCTAGCAGGGCAAACATACATATTAGTGAGCCTAGTGCCAAATGTATCAATACTTTTACATATTACTTTTGTATACAAAGCTATTATGATTAAATAGATTAGATTAGTTTGGGCTCCCTTTCATCTTCTTTCAGTCTTTACAGAACAAGATTTAATCAAAATACTTAAAAATCTCAGAATCTCATCACGGCCCAGATTAGCCGACTATAGGGCTCCCTAGTGATTATTGTTCATTTTCAGTTCGTGAACATGTCAAACGATGAATCCCTTGGTTATTGTAAACATCAGTTTGTTTCACCTGGATCCCACTCGGTGACGTCATCAAAAGGAGATGAACCGAAACCTGTCGGGAGTTTGTTGTGAGTCAGAGCAGGACACCTCTGCTGCTGACTCAGAGCGCTTAACTCTTAAAATAACCACAGTTTCAGTAACAAACTCCACCTGATGTGTGCAAATAAACATACAGAGGTTGTCCCCTATAAAATAATATTGGAAAAGATGGTTTTAAGATATACTAAAAGCTCCAACAGCTGCAAAAAGATGTTCATGAGTCAGTACGATTCAGATTCAAATAGACCTGTCATTATAATTACTATATCGACTTATTGTTCAATACATCATACACGGAATAATATTTTTTGGGAAATTTCTTAATGTAATTTGGTTATTTTTGGCTATATGATAAGATCCGAACTGCAGAACGTTGAATTAATAACTTCTATAACTCATTACAGATCAAAACTAAGTACTAAAGTGTTTTTCTTTTAACAATATTGTAGATTTTGAATATTTTTTCGTGGTTTAAATCTGTTCTTGGGTTTTTGTGTCAGTGAACTAAATTTGTTTCAGTCAACATTATAATTTATCATCTATCGCATCTTCAGAATTTGTTAATGTGACAACCCTAGATTCAGAAAACTTTAGTTATCCCCATTCCCCAAGGACACTTCCTCAGTTTAATAGACCATGGCACATTTTCACTGATAATTATAATGTATGTCTTTATAACTGCTGTTAGTGAAATCCTGAACGAAATCACGTTCACATGTCACAACATTTAAAGATTAATTTATGTTCCCTTTTGTGAATCTGTCTATTTTCACCAAATGTCTTCACTACTTTTAGGACATTAAAAAAGATGAAATTATAATCCGCTCTACCAATTTACTGTCCACCCTGTTTTGGAAGTGAAAAAGTGCTCTGTAGTTTTCTGTGTTCTCTGTATATCAGAATACTTTACATTTGGCAATACTGAGTGATGTTAAAAATGAGTGCTAAAACATGATTTGATCCATGTAGTTATTTGTTTTTCATTTATCGTCATGCATTTTATTGTTAAGGTCAAACAAAGACCACACGAGGGAGTTAAATCAAAGACAAGATGAGAAGAATCTGCTCCATTCACTTGTGTTTATGTGTCTTCACTGCTCCCTGTTGGAAAAGTTTATTATTACATGTTTTTGGAAGAAGACAAGCCTGGCTAAAACCAAGATTTTGTGCCTATATATTGTTTTTTATTTTCGGGCGGACAACATTGTCAGTGAGATGTATTCACTTTGACATATTTTAGCTGCTTGCTGCAAACGTTTCTCAGAACTGTCCAAACTTGCAGCTAAAACATGTAAATTTAAACGCACCTCGTTAATAAAGTTGTCTGCCTAAAAGAAAACCAAAATAACAATCATAAATGAAGACAAGATGATCTGGTCGTTTTAGATTCAGCTTCTTCCTTCTTTGTCCTTTACGCTATTCCATGTTTTAGAACAGGGGTGTGAAACTCATTTTGGTCCGGGGGCCGTATGCAACCTACTTTGATCCCAAAAGGGCCGGATCAGAAAACTCAGTTCTCTCTTCAAGTTATTGTATTTTTCTCTGTGTCTCGTAGTGGTGTTTAAGATTATATTCTTCAAGCAACGCCACTTGTTCCAAACACACTGAGCACAGATTTCCCATTCACCTCTGTCAACAAATAAGAATTAGACTATTTTTCTTGGGAAATCCTGAACTCAGCATCTGCTTTTCTAATTTTTTGACATTTTGCTGATGAGGGTCACAGTCGACAGTCAAAACGATCTTCCTTTAAGAGCGTTTGGAAAGAGGAAAGTCTTCATTTGTGCTGCTCTGGTGGGAGTTGCAATGTACAGAAATGCCGGAGACGCTGCTATGCTAAACGGTGCAGAAAATTAACAGAAAAATCTGAAAATTTTAAGTATTTTAATAGAAAAATCAGCCGAGGGCCAGATTAAGGGTCTTGGAGGGCCGGATCTGGCCCCTGGGCCGCATGTGTTTTAGACCTTTAAGCAGATAAAATATCAAATAAATGATATTGCTGTAACAGGGCACTGGCGCAGAAGTGTGTAGTGCAGTGATTTTGAACCCCAGGGCTGCAACGATCAATCGACTAAATGTGACTAGTTGAGTATAATTAAGTATATATAATTTAGTTTAGTCTTTATTTGAAGGGACAATGACCAGAGACATTAAGTACAAAGACAAATATGTTCTGCACCAGTTTATAGCTAAAGATATGGATACAGTTTACAACAGTCTGCATCGGTAAAAGCAGCCAAAGATTCACTCTCTTACTGCACACACAGCATCACCCAAACATTTGGTCACACATCTCATAACGCAGTAACATAGTAATAATAATAACCCTAGGCATATGTTGGTAATTGTAACCTTTATCTGGACTATACAGACTCCAAAGCACATGTCAAAAAACGTTTTTATAACAAATACAGTTGCTTTATGAAGTCAAAATATCAAAAATGAATGAGCAATTTGTCATTTTCATCAATAATACACTTTATTCGTACATATTTCAACTTATATTTGGCTGATAATGTTTTTTAAAAGTCGAAATAATCTTTTGTCTAGTCGACTAATCAAAAAAAGAAATCGCTTACTGGTTTAATATGTGAACGGGCGCCAAGTTACTAAAAAAAATAAAAAATAAAACATTGGATCTTGAGGTCACCCAGTTTAAGAACCCTTGGTGTAGCTGAACCAGAAAGATTAATGGTTCTGTTCCTGCTTATGAACAGTGTTGTTGTGTCCCCAGGCAAGACACGTTAGCCTCATTGATATTATAGAGCTTTGTCCAGAGAAGACACCACTGAAACAGCACTGTACCACTGCTTTACTTTACCATCTAAGGAACTTTCTGCATTTTCCTACTAAGATGAGTCCATTTCTTGTGATGTTATAAAACCTTGTGATGAAAATGAGTGTATGAAAGTTTATATTATCCACACGTTTGTTGTCCTGGGTGGAAAGGACAAACCATGAGCGCCCAAGGGAAGAGCTTGGCTTATTGTCCTGTTTGGTGACACCCAACGAGTGGATTTGGGTGTTCCCCTTCCCAGAGGTTTAAGATGTCATAGGCTGTGGTGAGGTGGTCCATTGTCCCCGTATGTTCTGGTCGGGAGGAGGGAGCTGGAAGGATCACGAAGGGTTCATTTGGGCTCGATAGAGGCAGAAGTAACAGGTGAACCTAAGGAGGCAGAGGCTTGTCCCCATCCAGGCTCCAGAAATCAGCCGGAAAACTGGGAAAATGTGGTAAGAGAAGTCATATTATATCCACAGGAATGACGGTTAGATTTTGTATTTGGAGTTAACTTTTCTGGTGGTGTGTCCGTCATCTTCTTATCCCAATGGTGATGTTATTATTACCTTGGCTGTAATGTTTCACAGTATGGCATTAAACTTACCTTTAATAAATTACACTTATTTAAATTGCTCAAAAAATACTCAGTTAAACACGTATTGTCTCCAAGAAAAAGTTTAAAGCCATACTGTAGAATATTCTAGGCAAACATGGATCTTCATGGATACGCTGCGGACCCTCCCCTAAAAGATTTACATTTCAGTCATGGTTATAAATGAGTGTTGCTTTATTTGGAACAATTCACAGTTTGTTGAAAGTTGTTTATTTAATCCATTCTATTAAAAGCAGCAGGATCGAGCTTTTGGGCTTATGTCAGGGACACAGGCTTAAAAAGTTTAAAACCAGAAGCTATATTAGCAGAAACAAGGTAATTAAAGTTAACAAAATAGATTAAACAATTGATGAGCTGCTTGATCACTACGGGTAAATACTTTCTTTCTCAGTGATTACTAATTCAGTGTTAGAGATGGGACGACACAAAATTCACATAAGACAAGATGAAACACAAGATAAAAACAAAATCAAGACAAAACGCAATAAAATTGTATAGTTCTGTTCACAGTTTTGGCCTTTAAAATTGTGTATTTATTTCGCTGTCATTCTAGCACTGCTTTTTTGAACTATGGCTTCTCAAAATGTTAACTCAGCAGCGTTTCACCCATTTTTGTCCAACCCAAATGCTAAGAAATAGGGGGTAAATCTTACAAGATCATTTTCCTCCTCATCTCGTGACAATTTGATTTTACAAGATGTTGTGGCACGAGATCCTGCCGCATCCCTAATCAGTGTAGTATTTGTAGTATTTGTAGTATTATCTTAAATTCTCCATTGATTGCAAAAAATTCAATTCTGTCAACTGAACAAAAGTTTTTACAGTTCATCAAAGCCTTTGCCATGGATCCTACCTGGATGACTGGGGCATTACACAAAAAAACATTGATTTAACATGAGACTAACTGGAAATTCTCCCCGCTTTAACAACACAATCCTGATCTCTATTGGGATAAGGCGGAATACCGGGAAACAGTGAATGATAAAGTCAGATTTGATCAAAGATTCAATCTGACACTGCCGGGACAGCCCCATATTTGTTACATTATAAAAGCTGTGAAAAAGGTAATTTGACACAGAAAATAGCAACTTCCCTGATCATAATATGTGTTATAAACCAATGAATAACCCAAACTGACAAACAACACATTTTTGTATGTAAGTGTTGTAGGGTTGAAGGTTATATTCCTGCCCCACCGGTTTACTCATTACAGAGCCCTTAAGTAAGACACTAAATCCTGATCTGGAGGAACAAAGTCAAGTCTTTATCCTTAAAGGTACAGTGTGTTACAGTAGAAGTTACATATCGCCTCATTTAATTAAAGGAGGTCTGAAGTAGCCCTAAAATAGCAAAACAGGACACTGCTGTTCACCTTCCACCAAAAAGTTACATACCTGGAGAGACTCAGACTGGCACAATGGGAAAAGCATTAATAGTTTAATTGAAAGAGTTTCCTTTGGCGCTCAAACCCAAGATGAAGAAGAAGACATTGTGGTGAAGGGCGTGGCCTGTTAGATGACGTTTAGGATTAGGAGAGGTCTTTCCCTCGGTGTCTGGACATTGGAGGTGGTAGAGGGGAGGATGAGCAGAGTGATCGGGGTGATGAGATGATGCGGCCGTCAATGGAGATATCTTAGGGTTTAAATTGGTCTGAACTGGGCAGACTGGGCGCTGATTGGACGAGGAGGAAGTGCGATGAGCGGCGTGGATGAGTATTTCGAGGGGATGAAGGCTGAGGAGCAGGTAAACTCTGGAGAAGCAGTGAGGAAGATGGAGGAGCAGTTTTCCAGGCTGAATTTATGCAAGCTCCATTTGAAAGTTTTTTTTTTTAATACATTCATTCTATTCACTCCTTACTGCTCTTGTGTTTTTGGGCAAGACACTCCTACGTCAGTGGCTCAGGTGTCTCTGTTATGACAACTGGATGAACTGTGATGAATTGTTGTGTCTAAATCTTTTTATTAAAATACACCAGTGTGGTTACAGGTAGTAGGTTTAACCAGGAAATAGTCAGACAAAAGATCGAATGGACTGAAATAACAATAAAAATGCGCTTATGGTAAGGGATCACTTTAGATGTTTATCTCCATTGACATACGCTTGCCCCATGAAAAGCTCGGATGAGATTTACAGTATCTGGTGCGTTCACTAACTGTAATGGGACTCGGATTCCCCAGCCTCACGTCAGTCCCACTCCTCTCCTGAGATTAAGACAAAAGCTCGGCGTTTCCATTCACACTTTTCCATGGAAACATGATCACAACAAAGCAGATGTTGCTTATTGTGGGAGTTTGGTCTACATTTTTTCCTGAAAGCATCAGACACTAAATATATTAACACTATGCTATTATATCTGTAAATAGAGCTTTAAAAACTATGTGATAACTATCATGTTCATGGTATTATGTTCAATAATAAAACTTAAAGGTGTTGTCAAAGTCACAACAAATTTTCATTTGAAACTAGAAATTTCTGAAATTGAATACCTTGGTATGCACAGCAAAAAGTGTAGTGTTAAAATTGACTCTCACAGAATCAACTTGAACATTTTCTCAGAGTTTATGAGTCCAGTCTGTTCTAGAGCTAATTTAACATTTTTGGAAATGTTGATTAAGTAAAACTGGGCCAAAATTCCTGTTAAACCCCAAAATCAAGAGTTATATTAACGTTTTGAGAGTAAATGAACTACACTTTGTAGGGTTATTGTAATTTAGTTAAACAACACACAGAGGTCTTTTATTTTTACACTTTATTTTAGTTAATTTAAGATGAAATTATGTACAAAACTGGTTCAAGCTGGTCTTCTCTGGTGGGAGTTTGACATGGGCGGGTGGAGGTGCCAAAATAACAAAGTGAAAGTTGAATTAACTTCAACCATATCAACTCTGGCCTGAAATTTTAACCCTCAAGTTTTTGCTGTGTAGGTTCTCAAACTTTTAACCCTGAGACCTTAGAATATATTTGGCCTTCCAAGCACCTGAACTAAAGTCTAAAATAGGACTACATTAGCTAACGAACCAAGAGGAGGACAAAAACATGGATGAAATAGCAAAGGGAATCCATGTATGACTTGAAGGAGCTCGCATACCACCAATGTACATGTACCACAGTTTGAGAAACACTGTGTTAGAGCATTACAAATATCCAAATACAAAGATCCTAAATATAATCTCTGTACTTACCACCATGAATATTATATAATCAAGGGAAGGAGTGGTCAGTGTAAAAATGAAATCTTGAAGCATTTAAGACACAATTTCAATTCTTTCTATTCTGTTTCTGACACCATGATGATAGTAAAAACCCTCTTTATTTGGACACCAGAATGTGCTCTTATACTTGTTTTGATATCGATCTTTCTAAAGCTATTCAGGAAAGGTTCAGTTCTGTCCTGTAAATGTGACTTTTAAGTTTCTATACTTTCTCAAATGTGAATCTAGTCTCAATACTAGCTTTGGTATTGATTAGCATCTCTATTTCTGGCAGCCCTCTAGATTTATATTGCTTTAATTAAACCTCTCATCTTCTTCTGGGAGTTCACACTTCACTGTGATTGGTTAATCTTGGCTGTCACTAACTCAAAACATGACAGACGCCGACCAATGGGAGGAGTGAGTGGGGGAAAGTGCTATAAGATGAAACAATATAACCATCATATCTTAAAGTTTCTTATTGTCAGCCTTATTTTATAACTTCAATCTTTTAAAATTTCAAATTAATACACACTTGGCATGAAAATAAAAGTTTCGTGTGTAATTAATGTGCTTTAACTAGGTCATTTAGAGAAAAAATGATCACATTATTCCCTCTAACACGCTACTAGACAAGAGGAGGCTGGTTAAGTCACAGGCTCATTTAGCTGACCAAGAAACGAAATCCCTCAAACTGTTGTTAAGAAGGACATACAATCACAATGAAAAGTCAAGATGGTAACATATACTCTATAAATAGGGCAAAAAACACTGAGTTCAAGGTTTCAGGTGATACTGGTCTACCTAATCCCAGAACAAAGACTGAACTTTAAACGTGGATGTACCTTTTCTAGTGAGTTCGTTGCCTGCTTCTCTTCAAGGAGATGTTATTGCTTTACCTGCAATGTTCCTCAGTATGGCATTACACTTTTATTTAATTTATTCAGTCAGTTACATTTGTGTTTGCTCAAAATTCCTAAAAAAAACATATTCTTCTTGTGAGGGGGCTTGCGCCTCCACAGATATGATGTGTAACTTGATCTAGTGATGTTACTTGCTTGTCTCCATGGAGATATTGTTTATATGCCTTACTGTGGAACTTTCTGGAGATAAGCAGCTGCTGGACTCTCCACCAGAAAAGTTACACAGTGGATTAAATGACTCAGGGAGGAAAAACAAGAAAAACTATGTACATATAACAATTTATTATATTTAACCTTGTTTTATGTTTGATTCCAGGTTTCTGCTCCTTTTCCTCTCTTGTCTAAGGCTCTGTGAAGCAGGTAAATCCACCAATTCTAACACTACATATCTGCTACTCTCTGCTATTTAATGGTTTCTGTAAATTAAATGATAATTTAAAGATGCATTCTGCAACTTTACCGGTGCAGTGTACGCTGGAGATGTTCAGTAGTGTGGCATTAAAGGGACACTAGATAATATTACGGATAATCTTATACACAAATGAATTTGAGGTCAATTAAATTAAAGTATTTTTGCCACCAGACAGTGCCACGATTGTGTGCCTGGTTTAGCGGATCAGTAGATCACAGGTTCAAACCTCAGAAGAACACATGGTACTCTGGGTACTAGTACAAGTAAAAAAAAAACAAAAAAACTTTGATTAGCAAATCAGTGTTACAGAACGTCATTTAACAGGTACCATGATTATAAAACACATGCAAAATACATGAGCTTTTCTATAGGGACACATTTGGTCGATAGTTTAGAAGTGTTTCCAGAGACATTCACACCTGTAGGAGGTTTCTCAGTCTCAGGGCTGCTGTGTTATGTTTACATATGCAACTTTTTTTTTTTTCAAAACTAGCTTTAGTACTTAACTCAAAACAGGCACTGTAGGTATGTAAGTGTGCGTGAGTGTCGGTGATAGCTTACTACCTTCGGGTCTGGAATGAATGAACAATGCTTTGTTAATAATGCTCTGTAAAGAGTCTTTGAGGATATGTGTCTGTGAAAAGCGCTATAGCTGTTGTAAGGCGACCTTGGGTGTCCAGAAAAGGGCCAAATAAATAAAATGCCTTATTATTAGTGAGCCAGTGATCTACTGTTACACAGCCAGGTACCACTACACCAGGCAGTCCAAGCTTCTAACACAGTTCACTGGGTACAGGGTATGGAGTGGATCCCTTGTTATCAGACAAGAGGGGCCATGGACTCACCCTTCTAAGGAAATTAGAACAAAATCAAATCTAAATCAATATCTTGATACACTTTGTTCTGTATCACTCTCAGTCTTACCATTTTCTTCTTTCTTTTCCAGTGTTGGACCCAAAGGAATGCGCGAAAGCAGGCGTGCAGTGCCACCCTCAGGCCGATTGTCTCAAAGTACAGACTGAATATATGTGCGTGTGCCAAATGGGTTATCAGGGCGACGGGACGGCGTGCCAAGACATCGACGAATGCTCCAGTGGACTGAACAACTGCCACTCCAAAGCCCGGTGCAACAACACTTTAGGAAGCTATGTTTGTGAATGTCTACCAGGATACACAGGAGATGGACAAAACTGCGAAGATATAGATGAATGTAGGAAGGAGAATGGAGGGTGCCACCAATATGCCATTTGTACCAACACTGAAGGAGGGAGGAAATGCAGCTGTCAAACTGGATTTACCGGGAATGGTTTTGCCTGCAAAGATATCAATGAATGTGCAATTGAGCGAACATGTCATTGGAACGCAACTTGTACGAATAACCCTGGATCTTATGTCTGTACTTGTAATCGGGGTTATAAAGGAAATGGGAACTATCTTTGCTTGGATGTTGATGAATGTTCGGAAACACCTCAAATTTGCTCTTTGTCCCTTGGCTACAAAGGGTGCAGAAATCTACCGGGGACCTTCCAATGCATCTGCAGCACTGGTTTTGAAAGTAACGGACAAAGATGTGAAGACATTGATGAGTGCACTACTCAGCGGTGCAGTTTGTACGCACATTGTGAGAATACAAGAGGGTCATTCACGTGCACATGCAAGAAAGGTTTTGATGGAAATGGGGTGACCTGTGTTGATATAAATGAATGCATCGATGGGTCAAACAAGTGCGATCCGAACGCTGCTTGTATCAACAGACTCGGAACGTACGAATGTTCCTGTCGCGATGGTTTTCTTGGCGATGGACGAAAATGCGATGACATAAACGAATGCGAAAACCGGGACCTTTGCCCCTCTTTCACAAATTGCGTTAACACCCCTGGATCATACTATTGCGATTGCGGAGTTGGATATGTCTTCAATAGCTCCAAGTGCATAGATGTTGATGAATGCGAGAAGGGACTGTGTAGCCCTTATGCTACATGTCAAAACTCAGCTGGTTCGTTTAGATGCCAGTGCAAAACAGGCTATAATGGAGATGGTAAACGCTGTGTTGACATAGACGAGTGCTCACTGTCTCTTCAGTGCCACCCTAAAGCAATCTGCTTGAACTTACCTGGCACCTACAGCTGCACTTGTGAGGATGGCTATAAAGGGGATGGGCTGACCAAGTGTGACGATGCAGACGAGTGTTTAGTGGACAATGGCGGGTGCAAAGGCAAAGCAAGCTGCGTCAACACTGAAGGATCTTTCTATTGCGTTTGCCCTTCTGGATTTTCACTGATGAATACAACAACCTGCTTAGATATAAATGAATGTGAGAAGCTGAACAACCCATGTGGAGTGAATGAAGTGTGTAAAAACACTGATGGGTCGTTCGAATGCAATTGTAAAACTGGATACTACCACCCTCCAAGTAGTGCGAACTGTGTTGACATGGACGAATGTGAAAATAACCCATGCCATGTGAACGCAACATGTCTCAACATTATTGGTTCCCATACGTGTACATGTAATCGAGGATTTGAAGGCAATGGCACCACTTGTAATGATATAGATGAGTGTTCAGAAAATGGAGGGACTTGCCATATTCACGCCACATGTGTCAACTCCATCGGCGGTTTCGCTTGCTCCTGTCTCCAAGGCTTCACCGGAGATGGGATCAACTGCGAAGACGTAGACGAATGTATTAATGACAAGCAATGTCCAAGTTACTCAGTCTGCGTCAATTCACCCGGCACGTTTGTGTGCTCTTGTTTGAACGGGACTCTGGTTTTGAATAACACTTGCGTCACCCCAAGTCAACAATGCGACCCATCCTGCCATCTCCGGGGACTCTGCCACCCCTCGCCTTCCGGGTACCAGTGCGTTTGTGATAAGGGGTATATGGGTAATGGGGTGAGCTGTTCTGATATAGATGAATGCCGCCGGGACGATGTCTGCCCCAAAAATGAGACGAAGTGTGTGAACGTGCCCGGGTCGTACTCCTGTGTCTGTAAACAAGGATTCACTCAAGAAGGCCCCAACTGTTTTGGTAAGTTTTATGTTTGTAGCTCCTTTATTACACAAAGCTGACACTTGTACGTTTTAAGCCATGTTATGATGTTACCTCATCAAAAAACATGGAGTTGTGTTTTGTTTCATTCACACGCATTTGAATAACTCTTTATTAATAGTCTGTCTACATCAACAAATCTCAAAACACTCTTTTTGCCTTGTGATGTCATGAAGTGGAAGTTGCCTTTTATCTTTTGTTCAGAAGAGAGGGTTAAAATGATCCAAATGAGTGGATGTGGTGGAGCACTTCCTGTTTTACCTCATGGCATCACAAGAGTGTTTTCTGTTTGAGAGAAAAATTCAGCCTAAATATGCAGGATTTGTGTGTTAAACATGTGAATGAAACAAAACACAACTCCTGGTATGCTTTCGATAAGGAAACATTATAGTATAACATGGATCAGAAAATAACGCAAAATGGGATAAACAAAAGCATTTACCTCAACTAAGAAATATAAAGCATAAAAAAATTAACTATTTAATGTAGTTATTTTCTTTTCTCCGCTCTCTGCATTCAAAGATTCTCTGAAATATCACATTGTAATTATTTATTAAATATCCAATAACAGTAATTATTATCACACAGATTTTATGTCTTATTCACTTGGGTTAATTCATGTTTAATTTGTATATTAAAAATAAATAAGTAATACAAAAATAAATAAAATGGCTCTAAATATCTTAGCATATGCATTCCCTCATTTTACTTTACTGACGTATAAAACAATGCTGTATTTGATGAACAGTTTTGGATAGTTTTATTTATCTGAGAATACATTCACACACACAGCAGACTTTTATCTGAACAAAGGCAATTTGGATTCCCACTACAGGCTAACCTTTCTTTCTCGTTCCAGTGACATAATCTGACTTCTCTCTCTTTCCTTGCAGATCTAGATGAGTGTGAAACAGGACAAAAAGACTGCAGTAAATTCGCCAAATGTGTCAACACCATCGGCAGCCATCGCTGTTACTGCCTCAACGGCTTCACTGGAGATGGCAAAAACTGCTCAGGTGGGTCTTCTCTCATTACAAAATCCCCCTCTCCTCTGGGTCATTTAAGTGGACTCTGTTTAAGCTTTCTTTTAGCACACTTTGGGGCTGTTTCCCTGACACTGTCCCATTTTGGATGAATTATAGACGTTGATGAGTGCAAGACCCAAAATGGAGGCTGCCACCCGACTGCCCACTGCTCTAACACCCCCGGACACTTCACCTGCACCTGCCCCGCTGGCACAGAGGGCGATGGGTTTCACTGCCAGGACATAAACGAATGCGACCCGGCCTCTTCTCAGCCGCACAACTGCAGCGCCCAGGCAAACTGCTTCAACCAAAACGGCTCCTACGCCTGTCGATGTCACAGTGGATACCAGGGTGACGGATTTGTTTGTGAAGACATCGATGAGTGCAAACTGGACAAAACTTGTAGCAAAAACATGACCTGCCATAATTTCCCAGGCCACTTCACTTGCTCTTGCATTTTGGATCAGGTTTACGACATAGGGACTTGCGTCAAAAACGAGACGTGCTACAAGGCAAGCTCACAATGCCACCCGCTTGCAGAGTGCTTCCCATATCAAGGATCACACTATTGCAGATGTACTGATGGATACAAGGGCACTGGCACCACTTGCTCTGATATTGACGAGTGTTCCCAAAGTGATAAAGCCTGCCCTAAAAATTCCTACTGTGTCAACACGAACGGATCTTTTGAATGCGTTTGTGTTGATGGTTTTGCTTCAAATGGGACTACATGTGAGGATATCAATGAATGCGCAACTGGGAATTTCAAATGTCCTGCAAACAGCACATGCTTCAACACAAAAGGAAGCTATAACTGCAGTTGCGACGCAGGATTTTCAGGCAACTCTACTTTTTGTTCCGATATCGATGAATGCGCTTTAGGCTTGGGCAGGTGCCCTAAATTTTCAAAATGCCACAATACGAAAGGAGCGTTTTTGTGTAAATGTTTAGAAGGTTACCAAGGGAATGAGACCTTTTGTGAAGATATCAATGAATGCCTGGACAATACAACCTGCCCTGATTTTAGTACCTGTATCAATTCAAATGGCAGCTACCAGTGTATTTGTGATGGTGGATTTTTTGAGCTTGATGACGCCTGTGTGGATATAAACGAATGCGACGACACTGAATCTGATCTGTGTATCAATGGGACCTGCGTGAATACAATTGGGTCATATTATTGTGAATGCAACAATGGATTTTTGAGCAACGGGACTGAATGCTTTGATATCGACGAATGCCATGAATGGGAGAACACCACGATATGTCAAAACCACTCAACTTGTGTTAACGCTATAGGATCATATCTCTGCCCGTGTAATTCAGGTTTTACACTTAGAAACACAATTTGCGAAGATGTAAACGAATGCAGCGATGGTGGAAACGCCTCTTGCCCTGAGAATTCCTATTGTAACAACACACTTGGGTCTTATATCTGCTTGTGCTCGCCTGGCTACACAAACAAGAGCTTAACCTGTGTTGATATTGATGAATGTGAAATCAGCACGACATGCAGATCCGATCAAGTTTGCACGAATTCACCCGGCTCGTATCAGTGCTCCTGTCCAGAAGGCTACGCCGAACAAAACTCAACTTGCACTGATATCAATGAATGTGCTGCATTTCCGTGTGACCCCATTGCGAGGTGCTGGAACATGCCTGGATCATTTTCCTGCCATTGCCCAGTTGGATTTTTAGGGAATGGTTCATGGTGCAAAGATATCGATGAATGCAGTGTGCATAAACCATGCCACTTCAACGCTGCCTGCTATAATATTCCCGGATCCTACCGATGCCAATGTAAACCCGGATTTGTAAGTCTGGGCACCAGTTGTGTAGATATTGATGAATGCCAACAAGATAATGGAAAATGCCACTTTGCAGCTCAGTGCGTGAACACCGTTGGAGGGTATGGGTGTAGTTGTAACGAAGGGTGGATTGCAACAACAAACAATGGACATGGAAAAGAAGGTTGTGTGGATGTAGACGAGTGTTTAACCAGAGTTTGCCCCATAGCAAAAATCTGCGTCAATGAACTGGGGACTTTCAGATGTGCCAATCGCCAACCATATATTCTGCCCACTACAGCGGCTCTAACGGGTGGGATATGACTTCTGCTATTTACCCGTTAAAACACTAAGATAAGATCGAGCAATAACCTAAAAAACATACACTTTAACTAACCTTTTCAACAGCTTTTCCCATACAGTATTGCATTCAGAAATGTCTAGGTTTTGAACAATCTCTATTGGCCCTCCATACTCTTAAAAAAATCTACTCCTCTAGTTAAAGGTGGTCTGCTACCTACCTGTCTACATAAAGATGTGGGCCTGGAATGTTCCACAGTATGGCATTAAACCTATCCATTTAGCCTTTACTTAACTGCAGATTTTTTATTTCTCAATATATACAGTGGTGCTCATAAGTTTACATACCCTGGCAGAATTTATGATTTCTTGGACCAGAAGCTGCACATGGGACGTACTTGGATATTCCAACATGATAATGATCCAAAACACAAAGGCAAGTGGAGCTGTCACTGGCTCCAGCAGAATAAAGTTAAGGTTCTGGAGTGTTCGTCTCTTCTGACCTCAGTATCACTGAGCCTCTGGGCAGATTCAAGCTGCAGTTCAGACAAGAGCCCAAGAGTATACAAGAACTGGAGACTTTTGCCAAGAAGAATGAGCAGATTTACCATCAGAGAAAATAACACATCCACAACTATCACAAAAGACTCCAAGCTTCATTGGGTCATTTGTGTAGTTTCTGTTGTTGATTTAAAAAGAGGAAACACAGTTGTTTGATAATAAATGGCTCCACACGAGCACTAACCATGAGTGAAAGAAAAGTTTTTGTGTTTCATATTCTCTGAAAGATGGACAAGAAATCAGTCAATTTCTGTCAGGGTATGTGAACTTATGAGCGCAACTGTATATATATGAAAACATACAGTATGAGTATGAACGGACTCGCCTCTCCACAGATCTGACCTGCAACTCTATGAGGATATGCTTAATGTGATACTATGGAAGAGTTACGGCAAAGCAATAACATCTCCATACAAACCAGCTGTGCTAGTTTGTAGCATTAAAAAAAAGTAAAGTAGTCATACTTATGAAACTGCAATATATAAATTTTTTGTCTTTTTATTTGTTTAGTTGTAAAATGCACATTTACTTTGACATCTTATTATGATGTTGATGAAATACTATTTAAATTCATGTTTTCGTTTTCTCTGTGGACAGAGAGTGTCCTGTTTCCTTACGGAGAGGAGGTCGGAGATAAAGCCGTGTTGATCACTGCCGAGGACGGAAACTCTCCGTACATCACTCCTCCAGTCGACTTTCCTTTTCTCGGAAATTCCTATAAAAGGATTTACGTGAGTATTCTGCCTTAAATAAAATTTCTTTGGGCTTGCTCCATGGAGATGTCTTTGGTTTTCCTTGAATGTTGCACAGTATGGCATTAAAGTGACACCACCATATCAAGTGAACTAAAAAGCTACGCAGTACACCTTTATTTATTCATTTGAGCAAATCCATATATTGATTATGTCCCCAAAATGATGATGTATAGAAACACTAAAATACTTTCCATTATTAGAGTCTTACTGTTTTGCACAGAAAAAATACAGCAATACTTTGTCCCTGAGCCATTGCCGCTGTCTCCTTTAACTTTAACACAGTCCTGTACGTCTCTGTTGTCCTCAGTTTTCGGACAATGGCCTGATTCAGCTCCAAAATCCAGATGAGAACGAGCAGTACCTCCTCCCTGCTCCCACGGGTGCTGTCTTCCCCAAACACAGGGACCTGTCTCTGTTAGCGGCGTTTTGGGATGACGCAGACCTCACCAGTGGGAGAGGACAAGTGTTTTATCAGGTCTGTAGACACGAGAGGTCAGGTTAACAGTGAGCGCCATGTTAAGGGCTGTACAATAGTGAAGCATTTAGACTAGGGTGACCAGAATTTCAAAATAAAATAAAAAACCTTTTTTGGTGGTTGGTATAATAAAATTGTAAAACGAGAGCGTAATTAAGGAATATTGTTATGCAGAGACCATTCATGACGGACATGTGAATCAGTATAGTCATATTTTCTTTGTGTTTTGGTCATTTTTAAGCAGGTTTTCTGTATTTTACCTAAACAAATGACAATTTATGACTCTCTTTACTGTTGGCAGGGATCAAATTGGTCAAAAATAGGGACAACTGGGACATTTTGTCTATAAAACTAGGACAAATCACATGCTTTTGGATAAATCTGCTGGGACAGGGGACACAGGGCTCAAAACTGGGACTGTCCCGGGTAAACAGGGACGTCTTGTCATCCTAATTTAGCCTTAGCACTGAAGCTGCAAGTCATGAGTAACATGTAATTACTGATTTCTAGAGCTGCTGAATGTTGCAGTACAAGAAGTAAAGTATTTGGACAGCACATAGGATATTTTATAGATATAATTCTATAGATATAATTTAGCTTTTGATATAATCAGACAAAAATATTTGCAAATTGTAATTTTAAATAAGAAACCACTGTATCTGAAACATAACAGAAAACACATAGAAATAGTGTCATCAAGTTGTTAAAATTCTTTTCATTGCTCTCCCATCTCAAACCATTTGTTGTGTTGTTCTTTTGAAACAGGAGTACACTGAGCTGGACATGTCAGACGTTTACTCTCAGATTGTGTTTAACCGCACGGCAGCAGATGTCACAAAGTTTCGACAAAGATTCAACAAACCTGCGTTCACTCCGGCCTACATTCTCAAGGTCACATGGGACCACATCCTGCCACCTATGTACCAGAAACTCGACTTAACAGAGGTACACATTAAGAACAGTCATATATTATTTACTATCAACTAATGGTGTTATTATTCTAAAATCTGACCTCCTGAAAAGTCACATTTTTTAACTCCAGCATTGTTCCATGTATCTAATTTCAATACTAGTGTGGACAATGATGAGGATCTGGGTATTACATTTCATTGAGTTATCCAAAGATGACAAAACTAAACCAAAATGATAAGTGTCATTAGTTGATAGTAACCAGCATCTGAATGAGTTAATTGTGAAT
Source organism: Odontamblyopus rebecca (assembly GCA_030686955.1). NCBI lineage: Eukaryota > Metazoa > Chordata > Actinopteri > Gobiiformes > Gobiidae > Odontamblyopus > Odontamblyopus rebecca. Next base: position 30,572,696 of record CM060662.1, read on the forward strand.
TGATTTGCAAATATAAAGTCTAAAGATCATAAAGTTGAATATTTTCCCTGTTTGGAGGAGGAGACAAGTATTACCCATTATGTATTAATGTCAGGGAGTTTTATGAGAGATGGTATTGTTACTGGGAATTTGAGAAACCTCTATTCATTTAACAAGAGTATTTACGGCTCACGTAAGGCCAAGAAAGCTCATGATCTCCCTCCGGTGGCCTTGTGTCCGAGTTGCTTCCTAATAGCTTAAATCAGGGGTCTCCAACCTTTTTTTTCCGGTGAGCTACTTTTACAAAACAGACATGCCAGAGCTACTAATTTTAGTGGTCACAAAAACGAAAAAAGAGCCACGGCAAGCATTAGATGAGGTACAGTTAGATGCCTACAAAACATAAACCATTATCTTTTTATTAGTGTACAAAGTTAGGCATCAAAATGACACATGTGCAGTGGTAAAACGCATTTAATTAATCATATTTGAGTTATTCAGCACAATATGTGTAAAGACGAGCTACTTGGAAGGGGGCGGAGAGCTGCTGGTGGCTCCTACGCTACAGGTTGGAGACCCCTGCTATAAATATCAGTGAGTGTTGGTGAGTGGACAATATCGGCTAAAGCGTACGGGCTTTAAAAACATGGAAGACCAGTTCCAAGCATTGCATTAGTGTTGTCACGATACTAAAATTGATACTAAGGATACTTGACAATGTTTTCAGTGCTACAATCATAAAAACAAAACACTCTCAAAGTGGCATCAAAAGCGAAAAATGTAGTTTTAAATCAACTTTACATAAAATATTTGTTTATGTTTATTTGTATTATTAACTTAAACTTACATTTAAAGTGAAAAAATGACATGTTATTTTATATGTAGTGTAAAGTATTATTAGAGGGGCTTTGTATGATCTTCACATCGATAGGGGGACCATGGCACAGCAGACTTTGGGAACGGCTGGACAGAAATTAATTGTTGAAATTAATGTGTAACTAAGTAGTTTCTTATATATATCAAGACGGTTTGAAAACATTTCAGGAAAGCTCCAATTATGTCCTATGAATGTGATTTTTTTCAGTACTGATGTCACTTTTTATACTAGTTATTGATCGGTATCTTCTTATCGGGAGACATCCGACACTCGCAGAATCACTCAAATGACTGTAAAATTAAATTAAAATAAAGAAAATTCAGTGTATTGAAAGCCACAAAAACATACTTACAAACCATCCTGCTTTTGCTAATTTAATACCCCAAACTTTCTTTCAGACCAATACCTTCCAGTGCATATTGACGACTGACGGTGGCAGCTCATACGCGTTGCTGAGGTACGGGGACATGCTCTGGGGCCCCGGACAGAGGCAGCACCACAACGCTCTGGTTGGCTACACTGATGGGACAAACACCCATATCGAACCCACTATCCCAGATGACAACATATTCGGACAGGGCGGCAGATACCGGCCCAACCAATGGACAGGGACGCTGGGAAAACCAGGAGAATTGGTGTACGATCTTTCAAATCCATCAGGCGCAAATTCTGATTCAAGAATTAAGTGTCAAGAGTGGGCTTTGAAACAACCGGATGCGAGTGAATGGGCGTCTGGTCTACCGTCTTGTCCCTGTACAAAAACACAAGCTCTTGGAGATATGTCGTTTATACAAGAAGTGCTGGACCAGACTGATAGAGTGGCTGCGCTGAGGCTCCAGAGATATGGAGGGGTGGGCGGTCATGTTTTTCGGTCTGTCCTGTCGAATGCGCACGGATCAGGGAAGAGGTGCGTGTACGAGCTAGAGGGGGATCTGCTGACGGGATACAGCGAGAGATACTTCACTGCGAAAGACAGACAGAGACATATAGGTGAGAAGATTTGATTCCTCCCATGGTGAATATACAGATTGTTTAGAGGCCTTGGTCTTTCATTAAATGTTGCCTGAAATCTTCCACAGTCATTAAAATGTATCTTAAAGGGGAACTCCGACACGTTTGAAGCTAAAGTCCGTTGCTGGAGGTGGTTGAATACTGTCAGAAGCCAGAAAAGATGGCGGAGATCTCGCTGTGGCAGTGAGTCTGTCAGGACAACAAACTAATGTAGTGATGGGGGCAAGTTCTTAACTTCCACGTAAAACACCAATTTGCTTCACACTGAAGAAGCTTAACACCACTTTAACCCATCTTACAACAGCCACGAGTCTAACAAACAAAACACTCTCCCTTACTCACTCATTAGTGTCTGGAAACATAATAAAACAACTTTATAAGCAGCCTTAGCCTTACCATGTTGATTTCTCACTGCGCATTCGAAAGCCCAAAAGACTCGATTTGGCGACTCCAGAGGTGGTGAGCAGCTTGAGCCGCCAGAAGCAACAAATGAGGATTGACTGCTGATGGTGAAGAAGAAGAGAAACTGAAAGTTGTTGAAAGAAAATGGTTTCTGGAATGTACTTTTAAAACCTTTTTCAAAAAATATAATTCATTTGTAAATAAATGGGATTAGAAATGACACCGAAAATTGAGTCTTTTGGCCTTATAAAGGCTGCTTATAAAGTTGTTTTATAATGTTTCCAGACACTAATGATTGAACCAGGCAGAGAGTTTTGTTTGTTAGACTCGTGGCTGTTGTAAGGTGGGTTAGAAAGTGGTGTTAAGCTTGTGTGTGTGTTGCGTGTGTTAATTGGCATTTTACGTGGAAGCTAAGAACTTGCCACGATCACTACAATAGCTTCTTGTCTTGACAGACTCACTGCCACAGTGAGATCTCTGCCAAGGCAACACTGATCTGTGCTGTTTTTTGGCTTCTGGCAGTATTCGACCACCTCTATCAACGGACTTTAGCTTCAAATTTGCCGAAGAGTTAAGTGGGATTCATTCAATTTCATTTCATTTTCTTTAGTTTTTTTGTATTAAGAAAATGAGTTGCTAGGATCTGGTGGTCTAAATCTGAAACCAAAACTGCATTTGCCAAAGGAACCGCTCAGTCTGGAAAAAGGGGGAATAATGCCCCCTGCTGGTGAAATCCTTACATATGCTTAGACCATTGTCGCTTGTATGAGAGATATCATTCTGAACATGGATGTCAGTGTGGTTTATTTTATTATTTTATGTCCTAATCTAGACATTGAAGTTTAGTTTACATTATAGTGTTTATTTTGACAAATGAAAGACTGAAGAATGCCTGTGTACATTTTTACAAAGCTCTCCTGTGTCTGCAGATGAAGACCTGCTGCCGTTCCAGTGGTGCTGTATAGACTCTCCCCTGTGTGACCTCTACCTTAGACAGCGCCCCCTGGATCGCTGCCAGGGTTACTGCTGGTCCAACCCCAGCAACTGCTCCACGACCAAGAAGGCGGGGCAGGGCGTGGGTGAGGGCTATTATATATATACATACATTATCTTTGAGAATCAGGTTATACAGCCAAGTTTGGCTGATTGATTTTATCTTGAGACGATGCCAGAAATGATCGTTTATACTTTAATGGGGTTATTTGGCCTCCAGAAAACCTTGGAATTTTGATTTATAACTAGAGATGTGATAAAGCATAAGAATACTATGGGATCGCTATGTTGAATTATAATGACAACATTTTGATATCCAACCAATTTAGATAAAGCAAAGATAAAGCAACAGTTACCCTTTAGTATATTAAGTTTTACTCAATACTGACTATCTTAATATCAATATTAACAATATACTCGTAAGTATTAGGTATGGGTTCCTGTGAAAATGTGTATTTTTAACACTAAGTAGATTGATTGATCAATCAATCAATCAAACTTTATTTATAGAGCGGTTTTCATGCAAAAAATGCAACACAAGCTCTTTACAGTCATTAAAAAAGAACAATTCCACATAAAGCTAAATTAAACAGGTGAGTCTATCTGTGTATAACTACCTTTTTTACTACTAATTGAATCAGGAGACTATGTGACTACTCTCTATACTAACTATAATAACTATAACTAACTATTACAGAGAAAAAAGAAAATAGAGGAATAACAACAAAAACACAGTACGGACATAATAACAAGACACTGATACTGCAACTACTACTTCTTATTGTTACTTACTACTTACTTATACTTACTGCTGTATAAATCTGGGTGAGTTTCCTCCAATAACCCAAAATATGCACAATAGGCAACCCAAACCTAGCTTAAGATCTGGCTCTACACTGAAGAAATGCTTAAATGCAAAGTACAAATCTCCTTATGGCTACAATAAAGTGTATCTGAACCTCACTACCAACTACTACTGCTATTACTTACTACTACTACTTCCTACTCTTACCACTTTGTCCATATTTGCAGCAATGGTGTTTGGCAGTCTGCACTTCATCACGTTCGATGGGACAGAGTACTCGTTCAAAGCTTTGGGAGAGTTTGTGATCGTTCGTCTCTCTTCGTTCTCCGGCTCAAATATCTTCACGCTCCAAGGACAACACGAGCTGCTCAAGTCAAACTCAAACCAGGTCTTCCCACAGGTCCCAGCGGTGGTGCGCATGGCCGCCTTCTACCAGGGCATCGGGAAGGTCAGTGAGAGAGGCTGGAGGCGGAGCAGGGAAAAGGGGCATTAGGAGCTCAAAATAGTTTGTGCAGAATTGAAAAACAATATTTTTACGATTATATTGAATAGGGAAGTGTGTCCAAATGTACTGCATTATGTGTGCTATTTGGAATTTAAGCACCAGGTTAAAATAATTATAGAAATATTGCTCACTGCAGTGTTTATACTGTATAATTCAGGTAAACTTAAAGTGTATCTAAACACCACTTAAAGCAATAGTCCAAAGGAGGTTAAACTGAGCACTTCCTGGATGAGTTCAGAGTCTCAGAGTAGAGACGTGCATCATAGGTCTGTTCAAATATTAAATATCATTGGCGGCAAAACGCACTCAGTTTTAGACAGTTTAGACCACAAATCTGCAACTTAACAGTTTTCACTAAAATCTTGCAGTAGAGAACAGTAATAAAAGACCTGGTGCACAAGTTTATCAGCAAACAAAACAGGTGTTAAGTTTGAAGTGGTCTATATTATCAATTGCATGTATTTACATAATGCAAAATATTATATGAAATAAATATTTTACTGTATTATGTATAATAATATATTTTTATGCAGGTGGAGTGGAGATGTGCAGAAAAGGGAAATGGCCTTCATCTTATTGTGGACAATGTTAATATCCCAGTCTCTGTTGGTGAGAATCATGTTTAAATAGATTCATATTGTTTACGATTTTAACAGGGAAATTATGATTTTACATTTGAATTTATGATGTTTTGAGGAACACCTGTCCATACCTCAAATCTAGTTTACATTTCACCACATTTCACACAGAAGGCACATTTCAGATTGCTTCATTGCACTTGAGAAAATGAACTACCTTTTCTTTTAGAAAGAAACTAATCATTGTGCAGAATTTATTTTTAATAAAGGTTTGAAGGGTTTAATGGCAGATTATGTAACTTCTTACGTAAGATCTGCTACCTGCTTGTCTCTGTGGCATTGTTCTTGCTTTGCCTGGAATGCTCCACAGTATTGGATTATCTTATTTATTTACATGGAGACAAGCAGATGATGCCAAATTACAGATTAGAAAGCCTGGTTTTCAAGGTATTTTTCAGCAGTAAAAACATGCAAGAAAAGATGCACAGCTCACCATTATAAACTTTGAACTTCTTTTACACTGATTCTCTGGTCATGTGTTCCCTTATGTTTGATCCCTCGTGTACAGGAGTGGTGTACGTTGGCCAGAGGGACTTTGCGGTGCGCTGCCTGTCCGAGAGTCACTGCGTGGCGATCTATTCTGGGGGGCTGCATGTGTCCGTGAGGAGGGTCCCGGGGTATAGGGAGTTGGGGGCTGAAGTGGAGGTCCCTCAGAAGTTCTTTAACCGCACGGTGGGCCTGATGGGACTGTGGTCCTCAAACCGATCAGCCGACTTCCTCATGTCAGATGGGATCCTGCTGGTGCCCTCCAACCTGAGCCCCCTCCCGCAAGATAAGATAAACGCCTTTGGGATGTCATGTGAGTACAACTAAGTCACAAACATTTTACATGCAGACAAAAAGCTGATCATGATTTGAGGTAAAGTCAAATTTAGGTGCAGCAACATTTACACTGCGCTTCTCTGTCACATGTGTGCCTCAGTCAAAGATCTCAGTGCAGTTTAACAGAAGGACTGGTCAGGTAGGGTCTGCAGATCCTGTGTCAGGGCAGTTTGAGGGGCCACAGCAGTGTCCAGGGGGGACCAGGTTAACTCTGGACACACAACAGGAAAGCCTCTTCTACGCCTCCTCTTACTCTGCTCTGTTGTTTCAGTCGGTGATGAAATGGTTCTTTCCTTTAAAGTTTGTCGTCCTTAGTTAGCTCCTTAGCTGAACAATAGGAGAAGTAGGTGTGGAAAAGTGTATGTGCATGAACATACATGCAAGAAACATAAAGACTCTCTTCTCTCTTTAGAAGCAGTGTATTTTGTGCACTAATAATCAAAAAATAAACAAATAAATAAATACAAATAAATAGGATTCTGTATTTCTTATTGTTGTGATCTATCATTTGAACAATTACTTTAGTACTCAATAGTAGTTTCCCAAAATACTTTTTTACTCTAACCTGAGCACAGTTTTTGTCAGCTCCACCTCTGGCAGTGCATACATAAGGCAAGTACAAAACAATTCTTCTCTAACCCTGTATATTTGATGTACTCTTGCATCTTTAGGGGCCGTCCCTGTACCAGAGTCCCTGCTCCTGTCTCCTCCTCCTGGACCCTTCACTCCGGTCTCAACCGAGAACTTGCTCCAGAGCACCTCCCCGGCCCGAGTCAACGAGCTGAGGACGTTCTGCTCTGGGAACATGCAGTGTGTTCACGACAGTTTAGCCACCGGAGACATGAAGCTTGGGGAGGAGGTTCGGAAGGCCAAGGACCGGTACACGAGTATCACTCAGCTCTACGGTAAGCACCAGCTGCATCCACATCATGTATCTAAAGGTGCAAAGGTAATTCTTCTGGTGGAAGTTCTGCGTCCCGTTTTTGTCCTGCCAGGAATGTATGTTGCACAGTGTGATATTAAAACTACACTGCAAATTCTTTGATCTGGCCAAGATTTTAAAACTTATATCAGGTTATTCATCTTGTTTTCAGATTTATTATCTACTTACTACCTCTGAGACTGTTTAATTCTAGTCTAGAGGTAGTTTATTTTAAGATAAGTAAAATTATCTGTCCATGTAGCAAGATGATTTCACTACTTTTAAGTAATTTTTTGATAAATTTAAGTGTTTTTGCAGTTGTATATAGCTTTCTCAGTTGATTAATTGCAAAACATACCTTGAAATACACACATTCTTACTACTTTTAACTTGCCTTTGTGGTGCCACCAGCTTGACTCCAAAGAGACAGTTTGTAGACCCAGAAAAGTTGTGTGGTGGAGCGTAAAGATACACACACTACTTTAACTACCTAACTATGAAAGGAGTTGAAGAATTTATCCAATTTACATTTCTAGAACACTGAAATTTATAGCTGCATTTACACTTGTCTTGGCCCCATTTACTGTGATATGGACCTGTTTTGAAAAATGAAAATATTCTGGTCCATGAAATACGCCTCCCATAAAATGAAAATGAGACTAATGATAAATAACAAATTGTAAATATCTACTGCAATATTTGTTTGCCTTGTATATTATTTGCTGGAGTTGGCCACTACAGATCCATCCACAGTTGTATTGTACCTAATCCCTGTATGTTCTGTTATAGGAAACATGCCTCCCATAGTGACAGACCCTCTGGAGATCTTGGCCACAGTAAACCAAACAGTCCAGGTTAAACTCTGGGCTCGGGACTCAAACGGAGACCCCATCTTCTTCTCTCTGATGTACCCCAGACCTCTGCGCGTCAATCTGGCAGGTGAGGCCAACAAAAGCAAATACAGATGCATTTAAAGCTGATACATCTCACATTATACATATGAGATGAGATGAGGGGGCGTAACAACTTCAGCCAGTCAGACAACAGATAGCTCTAAAATGTGCGTTTCAGATGTTCATGTTTTCTTATTATTACTTGGTTTGGTGGGATAGTATCTGTGGTAAATAAGTATCGTAGTTTCACATTAGTTAAGTGGCAGTTTGTGAGAAGAAGATGAGAAGAAAGTACCTAAAAATATAGGAAGAATTGCACTGAACATGGAAAATTGTGATAGTTACCAGTTAAACTCAACCAAATGTTAAAAAAAGAAAAAAACTACCAAACTTTTATGCTATGTTTTAGTGAAATTTGAAGTCTAACCTGTCATATGGACTTTAAATCAGCTGACCAGATATATCCCAGCAACCTCAGGTCCTGCTTCTGAAGGGATATGGTCAAAACAGAGATCTTTGCATAAGAAACTATAGAAGACCTAATGAAAGCAACGGGCCTATATATAGTTTATAGTGGGCTCATATTTAGATTTAATTGAGTCTTATATTATCTCTGTAGGGGACGGTATGTTGTCGTGGACCCCCATCAGCACCAGCCCTGTTCAGATCCAGTTGAAAATCAGCGACTCAGCCTCCAGCACTCTGTTTGTGCCCACGATAAAACTGTGCAACTGTGTGAACGGAGGGGCCTGCCAGTTCAGCACCCCCACACAGAGCCACCTGCTGGGCAAATTCCAGGTAAAATACACTTTAAAATAGGATCAGAGAGGCAATAAAGTGCCGGTTCACTGCTAGCTCCATCTAGTGCAAAGTTGTTGTGTGGTTGTCCTGTCCTTGGGCAAGACATTTCACTCACCTTGGTTGTTTGGTTGATTGGAAGTGGGCTGTGAGCAAATGAATAATTTAATGTAGTGTTGTTACAATACTGAAATTTTGTCTTAAATTTTTATACATAGTGGTAAAAATATGCTCTATATATTATGATACCAAATAATTAAAGGGACAGTTCGTAATATTGGACATAGGGCTTAATTTCCTCATGAGCTAGAATGTTGGAAACGTGTGGAGACACTTTTTTAAATATTCCATCCAGTCCTTGTATTTGCAGAGGTTGCTGGTGCTAGACTAGTGCATGTCAATGGCTATAGTTGCCCTGCCGCTAAAAACAGTCTTACCCACTCCACACTGAACCCGAGGCAAAACTATTATAACTCCAGCCTGTTGATGTGAATGTCTGTGTCGATAGAATAATTTTGGAGTAAAACCAATGTTGCATTTGAAGGATTTATGTCTGAGCAGCAGCAGTGAGTTGTACTTCCTGATAGAAATCTTAGCAGCGGCGGACTGATATATGAGAAAATAGTCCTTCAACATGCGACGATTCATGCGATGCAAGGCTAGTTTTATTCCAAACATTATTCTATCGACACAGACGTTTACATCGACAGTTTGGAGTTTTAATAGTTTTGCCTCGGGTGCACTGTGGAGTGGGTAAGACTGCTTTTAGTGGCAGGACGACTATGCCCATTGACATGCACTAGCCTAGCACCAGCAACCTCTGCAAATACAAGGACTGGATGGAAGATTTAAAAAAGTGTCTCCACACGTCTCCAACACTCTGGTTCATGAGGAAATGAGGCCCTGTGTCCAAAATTACGAACTGTCCCTTGAAAATGTGCATGTGGTCTTGCATTAGTTCTGATGCCCAACTTTGTCCTACCTATTCATACACATTTCTAGTTTCAAGACCTGTTTTCTTATCAATTAATATGTCCTTTTTTTTTTTTTTTGACAATCCTCATAAAATGTTATTGCATACTTCCAAATTACCACCAAAAGTTCCACATCTGTCCTTGTTTATTTACTTATGATTCACTGCTTTCCAGACATCACCTGTTTTAAATCATGACTTCTCTGTCTTTAGTTGGTGAGCTGTTTATGCCCTAAAGGATTTGGAGGACAGTTCTGTGAAAAGCGCACAAATGTGTGTAACGGGCTGCCCTGTTACCCGGGGGTGACCTGTGAGCCCCTCGCTCAGCCCGAAGAGTTCAGCTGTGGGCCGTGTCCCGACAAAACTGTGGCCAACGGAAAAGAGGGATACAAGTGTTTTGAACAAGGTGCGTCACATTCAGAGACTGTGTAGAAGATCTTGTGTAAGTGTGTCCTAAGTAGATTCATTTTGTCATGAATATTTCTGTTATTTTAACTCTCAACTTTACAGACTTCTTGTTTGAGCTGGACAACCTTTTACTCCTGCTTGAATGCTTACATATAATAACACATTCTGCTCCTTAATACATCTAAATTAATATTACATTCTTACATTCTGTTTTTATTCATATTAATTACTATAAACAAGGATGGGACCAAATCTTAAGGCACAAGATCTCACAAGATAAAATTGCTGCAAGTCAGGTACACATGAGGAAAATTATCTTGTATTTTTTTACCCCATGTGTTTACATTTGGACTGGACAAAAAAAGGGTTAAGTTGGTTGGCTAATGTTAGTTACATTGCTTGAAACTCTGTCCGTCTTTTTCTGCTTTATCCGGCTGGGTTGCGGAGGCAGCTGTTCGCAGCTCAGTCCTTTACGCACCTGAACCCCCCGTATGAACCCGTCTGTGAGTGTTCAGCCCAGAGGAGTTGTCTTCAAACTCTGTCGTGCCTAAAAGCAGTGCTACAATGACAGAATAAATGTCAAAATCTCGACTTGTGTTTTGCAAATTGCATCTTTTCTCACTCATAACTATTAATGTTTGTGTGTTCAGATTTTTGTCACCCGCCTCACCCTTTCCCATGTGACAAAGACGCCATCTGCAAGAGCTCAAAGTCCAACTACACCTGCACCTGTAAACCTGGGTTCACTGGAAATGGAAAGAACTGCACAGGTCATAAAAAACCTCACATTAAAAATGGACTCTTGTGAGCTTTAAGCCGTGTTAGAATGTACCTCATCAAAAACATACCTGGAGTTGTGTTTTGTTTCTTTCACACGTTTGGTTAAGCCTTTATTATTAGTCTGTTTACATCTCCAAAGCTCAAAATGCTCAAAAAGCTAAAAAAAAAACACACAACCTTAGATATGGTTTTGATGAGGACACAGCATTTTAACATGGAACAGAAAATATAATAGAATAATAATAAACAATATAGGCCCTTTACAATTCAGAATATGTCATTAAATTGTGATATATATATACGTCTAAATGTTTCTGTCTTTTTGCATCATAGACATCGACGAGTGTGCAAATTTAAAGACGTGCCCCAATGCAAAGTATGAGTGTAAGAACACACCTGGCTCTGTGGCATGTGTCTGCAGATACAAAGACAGCAACCACAATGACGGATGTGGTACGTACATTTGATTTATTCAGTATGTAATCCATGCACCACAAACCCTGGATTTTACTTTTTAAATATGTTGCATTTTTATTTTTGTGGTTTTAACTAATATGAACTACAATCAGAATACTTATAAATACTATAAAAGTACATATAATTCATTGATAATTCACTTTTGATGTTGCGACTTAAACACATTTCATAGTCGACAAAGTGAATATTAGTCATTTGTTATTCATACTGCTCCTCAAATTCATACAAATATATAAATATGATATTATACATTTAAATTTACTGGAAAATGTTTTGTTATTTGGAATATTCTCCTGCTAAGCACACAAACTACCACTAGAGGGCAGTATATATAAGTTGTCCAATCTGCACATAAACATAGAAATAGTTAATAAATGCATAATTAAAAGAACCTTCATCTTTCTTTGATTGTACTGATTGAGTAATACTTTAAAACCCTCATCATAATAAAGACTAATTTTGTGCAATGGGTCTCGGGTCATTCAGGATATTAAGTAATCACTAATCAGTAATAATAATTATGTGTCTTTCCTTGTAGGTGACTCGGCCAATCCTCCAGGTAAAACAGCTCATAAACACATATGAAACATGTCTTTTTATTTTGAATGTTTACTTTATAGTGAAATGACATTATTTTGTTTTTAGGTTCAAATGTTTTCACAGTGTCATTGGGCTGGCAGCAGAACAATGGACTCACACAGGTTTATTTATATCTAATTCCATTTTTTCTGACAGATACTGATACAGATATTTCTAATGTCTTTATAAAATGTATGTTGAGGTCTTCACTCAGGGGTCACCAACCTTTTTTTCCCTGGGGGCCACATTATCGCTCCTGACTGTGATGTAACAGAACTGTATGACCCAGACCAAAATGAGCACGATCAGGCCTCACTGTGTAGTAGGAATTAGTCTGGCACAGTTATCCACAATACTATATCAACACAGAATTTCTGGCACATATTTGTTTATGGTGGTTTGCAAAAAGATTAAGTACTTCACACTTTGTTTTTAATTTAAAATACCACAGATATTACATTTATTTACTCAGAATGCTCATCAGTCCTGATTAAGGCCTCATCTTTCAGTGGAATTGATATACTATACATTTTGTTCATTGTTAATATTATTCAAGCTATGCGGTCTGTAAACAGTGGACTGATTCTGATTCTGATTCTGACTGTCGCTGTTTGATCTCGAGCTTGTCACATGACGAAAATTCAGCAGCAAATTGGGCTACAAATGTAAATACATCATATAAGTATTTAAATGTACTGTAAATACTTCATATAAATATCATTTTTTAATTGAAAAAATCAACAAAATACAAGATGTTATGTTATTATTTGCCAAAACGTCATTTAAAAAAACAGGCCATGACAACTTTTGAAGATTGCCTCATAGGGCCGGTTCAAGTGGTGGGGCCAGAGGAGCTGGGGGGCCTTAGTTTGATGACCCCTGTCTAAACTGGTTTTATATAAGTGCCATATCCAATCTAGCGGTATGTCTGGGCCTCTTGCTTAATACTCCTGAGGTTATTTCTCTTTAATAACTAAAACAAAGTGCAGTTCCTATTTACTTTCAGTTCATTGTTCAGCCAATCATAACAAGATATTAACATTATTGTCTCGTCATTGTTTTTTTCTTCAGCTGGAGAATCTTTGGTCCTCTGGTTTTAAGAACAAGTTTTACAATGCGAGTGAGGTCAGCCCGAGAGAGTACCGCGTGAATGTGTCCAGTGATACTCCGCACTGGTACATCCAGGATTACATGTCCCGGGCCAGCAACGAGTACAAGATCCAGTCAGTCAGTGTCGAAGGTAAGCTCGCAAACTGTACCGAGGTGGTATTATTGTTATTTAAGTATAACACCAAGCAGCTAAACACTTCTAGATTTTGTTCAGGGAAATAGACTAAACTAAACATTGTGGCCAAGTTGGATTTCATGCTTGAATGTGTAAATTAAACACTATATTTTAAAAAATGTATTAAATGTGCATGTTTTAGTGGATATTTTGTAACCTGCTTGTCTTTGTGGTTATTGCTTTGCCTGCCAGACCAGGTTACAGGTCAGATCCGTGGACAAGAATGCATTAAATATGAATATGTTTATAGAGTTACAGACTGTTTAGACACGGACATATTTGGAAAAAAACACTTTAAAAGAACGTCATTCTTTTTCCTTTCAGACTTAGACGAATGTGCAACCCAAACCGCGGTTTGTAAGGAGCCTGCTGTCTGCAAAAACACATACGGAGGCTATAGATGTGTCTGTAACGGTGAGGCCGATGTGGACGAAAACCAGGAGTGTGTCCTAAATGGTGAGTACAAGCACTGCCCCACTATAGTTTTCATTATATTATATTATGCACATATGAAGACTTGGCTGTAATCATCTGTGTCACACTTAGATCAAGATTTAGGCAAATAGTTGAGTCAAATTCTTTACAGCAAACAGCGAAGAAAACTGGTTTTAACTCAAATTATATGGACTCACTTTGGTACATTTTGGCGCTTTACCTTTGTCTTACAATTAGAAATTGACGCAAATATTAAAATCCAGACAAACTGATGACTAATAACATGATGCTGATAATTTGGGGCATTTGCAGAGCCAATTTAGATCATTTTCCCCAAATTCCCCCAGATTATCTCATTTGAATATTTTACAAACTCACCTTGTCTACTGCAAACTGGATAAAAGAGCAAAATATTGGCCTCTGCTGGAGATGCTAATTATGCCCATATGCTAAAAACTGCACATATCGTGTTGATATATCGGCAAATCAATAGGTCTATCTTACAGTATTCTTCCAGTTTTTAATAGAATTACAGGACTATATTTGTTTAGCGTTACTGTTCATGTGTTAAATCTCTTGCTGCATTCACACTAACTGTACATGCAAACCAAAATTGGGATTAAAATTTGGACTAAACCTGGACTAGACCAGGACTTAACCAGGACTAGCACAGGATCTGACCAAATGTACATCAGGACTAAAACCAGGACCACATCAGAGCAAATGTGAAGCTCATTTTTTTTGCTTTCAGGTCAACCCAGGTCCACTGAATCAAACCTAGACCTGATCTTGGGGTTAGTTTTGGGTCTGGGGATCCCTCTCCTGCTGCTGTTTCTGGCCCTGCTCGCCTACTGCTGCTACTCCAGGAGGAAGAAAGTCACCGGAGAGTAAGTAGCCACTCAAAAGAAACACACCTACACATTCAATCTAATCTAGAAGTCTAACACAAGACTACACTTGTTAACCATGTAGCTCGTTTGTGTTTTCAAAACCAAATCACTTTTATTTATTGGTTTAGAACTTAATTTGCAGACAGAGCGTCACAGCCTAATAAGATAAAATAAAGAGTAAACTGCCCATTACAGTTGTATTCAGTTGTTGATGGTGGATTTAGGGTTGTGAATGTTCTAACGCAGCGTGAGCACTTGTGGTTACTTCAATCAGCTAAGAGAAAAGGTGGAAGCTGGTTTCACTCTTATCTGCCATGCAAACATTATCTGTATAAATAAATGTCTGAAGGCCGGAAGCCAGGTCCACTCCTCAAGATGTGTTTTGCTGCCTTTTTTCACTATTATTTCCTGTTATCTTTTATTTAGGGCCATCACAAGTTGATAGGGACCAACCCCAACTGGGCCCCGTTTGGTCTCAGGGCCCAAAAAAACACCCTATTTAGGAAAAGCTATTGGCAAAATTATGTCATTATAAATATTAAGGTGCTGCAACTGCATAAATGGTCAAATAACCCTGAAATTGTGCATGGTGCATCCTGACACATCGGGGAAACTAGTAGAAAAATATTCTGGGGCTTGCTGCATTTTTACGTCAAATATCATCCTCAACATACCTCAAAAGACCAAAAAAAAAGCCTTTCTGACTGACAAATTATCATTAAAAGTGATAATTTTCAAGTATTTTATTACATGTGTCAGTTCCTCAAATGTACATAAAAAAACCCCCAAATTTATGAGCTTCAATTTAAGTCCAAGACGACCTTTTTATCTAGAGGAGAACAGCAGGTATGACCAAAGTTCTTCACTGTACCTCAAATCGGCAGAAAACAATTCCATTTCATATGGGATAAAGAATATTTTTTCATATAAACAATATTTTAAATGTGTTGACGTATTTACTGCTAAACTATGTAAAGTGAATGACATTAGACATGACATGGGCACACTTCACCACTGCTATCAACACATGCTCAAATTAGTATTTAGTTTCGTCTGATTATCGATTTCATATTGATTAGCATTTAGATATTGATTTTTGACACATTTAGCCCGGAGACAGTGGTTCATTTAGAGGATTTAAAGCTGTTGCCTGTAGCTTCAGCAGCTCCAGTCGTCTCCAGTCTTCAGCTTCTTCTTGGAGGACGATCTGCCCACTCTTAAACTATATTAAACTAAAACTCTTTGGCCCGAGTTATGAAACGGGATTGAGTAATACACACAGACTGTTAAAGTTAAAATGACTGCAAATGCAAAAGACTCCAAAAATCTAATAAATCTATGATAAATTGTGATCAGTTCTTTAATATAGTATTAATTGTGATCAAATTTGAATGGGCTTACATATGGGACTTGAATGGATTCTTCTGTAAACAAGAGTGTGAGCTGAATTTTCAAAAACAAAACCAGCAAATTAAACAATTTCTCTGACAGAAAATTACATTAGATATCATTATGGCAATTCAACCCAGTTATCAAATCACAATAAATATAAATTCACTCATTCAAGTCATTTTACCTAATCCCGATATTCAGTTTTTGCAGTGAGATTTGTAGATACAACCACAGGATGAAACAGTTGTGGTTTAACTCATTCAGATTAACTGTGAATGAGGCGTTTGTTACACAACACGCACTGAAGCATGAACAATCGAGAGGGGATGGGAGGTTTATTTACTCAGATATAAATGACACACAAACCAAATGAAATGTATGACACAGTGTGGAGAGTGTAGCACCTGACCGAGGACCCTGGATGAACGAGAATCCCTTTAAGAGCATTTAAAACACATACAATGCAAAACAACCTATGTTGTAATAAAGATTTTCTGGCCGGTTTAAATATTTTTAGCATATTATTAGGACTGGTGGTTAAAACAAAAGCAAACAAAAAACCCCACCAGTTACAATTAAACAAAGCATTTAAAGAATATTTGATTTCTTCATTTCTTATGTGTTTAAGCAAACGTTGGCTTATAGTTACAGAGCTTAACAAATGACAAATTAGAGCATCATCCAGTATAAGGTGTTTGTCACTGCTGCCATACATAATTTATCAGTATTTCTGTCACCAAAATATCGTTTTATGTTTCTATAATCATTAATCCACCAGTATATGCAAGATCTTTTTATCAAAGCGATATCTTTAATGCTAAAATATAACTATTGTTGCTATCCATACATTTTCAAGTTTAATATTTTCCAAAAATTACCCCAAACACGGGGTGCCGCAGAGACCGTGTTGGCCCCCTTCTCTTCACTATTTACACTGCTGACTTTACTTATTACACTGCAAATTGTCACTTACAAAAATTCTCAGATGACTCAGCTGTGGTCGGTCTCATTAATAACGAAGACGAGAGGGAGTATAGGGAACTAAATCAGAACTTTGTGGCATGGTGCCAACAGAACCAGCTACAGATTAACGCCGGAAAAACAAAAGAACTAGTGGTGGACTTTCGCAGGCGCAAAGATCACCCCCCTGGTACCGGTGAACATCCAGGGTATAGACATTGGGATCGTGGACACCTACAAATACCTGGGTGTTCACCTTAACAAGAAGCTTGACTGGACCACTAACACAGAAGCACTTTACAAGAGGGGGCAGAGCAGACTCCACCTGCTACGGAGGCTGAGGTCTTTTGGGGTACAGGACTGCCTTCTGAGGACCTTTTATGACTCTGTGGTTGCCTCTGTTGTTATGTATGGTGTGGTGTGTTGGTACAGCAGCATCACGGCAGCAGAGGCCAAGAAATTAAATAAACTGGTTAGGAGAGCTGGCTCTGTCTTGGGCTGTAACCTGGATTCTGTGGAAGTGGTGGGGGACAGGAGGGTGATGACAAAACTGTCATCAATCTTGGGTAATGTCCACCACCCCTTGCATGGAACATTGGCAGCCCTGGAGAGCTCACTGAGCAGCAGTAGGCTTATCCACCCCCTTTGTAAGACTGAGAGGTACCGCAGGTCTTTTCTTCCCCACGCAGTAAGACTGTATAACAACTCTCTACGGTAGCCATGGTGGTGATGGCGGTGGCGATGATGATGGGTGGGTGTTGGGGAGCGGTGGAATGTGGAATAAATATAAAAGCTTTAACTTTTAAGCTTTTATATTTATTGATTTATTTTCTTATTTATTTATTGGAACAGGTCACCCTTTTGGAATGTTTTCTTTTGCATTTTTTTATATATATATCCCCTTCCTTTAACTCTGGTCTTGTATGTCTGTATGTCTTGTATGTATGTCAATTGCTCATGTTGTTTGTGGAGTGTATGTTGCTGTTGCTGCTGCGACACATGAATTTCCCCATTGTGGGATAATAAAGGGCATACTTACTTACTTACTTACTTACTTACTTACTTACTTACTTACTTACTTACTTACAAAGTCTCATCCAAAGCCTAAACTATTTGGAACTCAATAACAAAAGAGACTTTGCAAAACTGTTATCTGTTAGCTGTTATCTGCTCCAAAGGTGCTCACACAAAATATTCACATTTTTGCTTATTATTTGTCAACAAGGACTATTTCGTTATTCCAATTGGTCATTTTCTTAATGAATAACAATTAAACTGTTAATTTGAAACAAATTTTTGATATATAATGAAGTTATTTATGTTTTTTTTGACATGACAGGTGCTCTAATAAATTTGTTAAGCACTGTGTATATTGTATAAGCAGCTCTTGAGGCCAAAATATGACCACTAAAGCACATTTTAAATCAGAAAGTGTGCGTTGGCATGCTAGTTGTTGCCTTCCCATCACATCAAAACTCCACTCTGGTCTCTGAGAGTTGTGGAAAGCGTTTGTAAACTTATGGTGAATAATAAGATAAGAGGAATGAGTTTTGATCACTTTTTCGCTTTTTAACACAGTAAAAATCGGTACGGCGGCTTCAAGTAAAATCAATCATAATTTCTCACAACACAGATTATGATTTGAAGTGATTCTAATCCACGGTGATGCTATATTTGTGGCCTTGTATCGCCGTTAATGTGCTCGTAAATGCGCAGAGTGAATGCGTGTGCTGCCGTGTGCGTGTGTGTGCAGATGTTTGGCATTTCGACCAGGTGTTAGTGGGACAGAGGCTTAATCCCCTTGATGACTGGCCTGCTTTCTCCTCCCCTCCGTCCCGCTGCTGTGGACCCTATGGATATAATGGCCTGCATAGAGGGATTATGTTGTTAGATTAGATTGAGTAAGCAAAAGGAGAGGTTCGGAGGCTGTTGTCATGAGCAAAACAGATGAGATGTCCGGATTATCATTCATGTATAATCCTTCATGTATCAGATATGATGGGGGGGTTTATTACATCTTTACAATATCACACTGTCAGCGGGAGTCGGCGCTTTCATTGTATTGCTTGAAAATGGGTTTACGCTTTTGGCTGTTAATGCGCAAAATGATGGTTTAGTAGTGAATTGTATTGTCAAAAGTAGGATACCATAGTCACAATGTAATAGCATGAAATGTAAAATAATATTGATGTATTTAAGTATTTAATATGCGGTACTATTTTAAAACAATCCCGTGTACATTTGTGGCACACTGCATTGTATTTAGGCTAAGAATAAGACAAAATACAAACTAAATGCATTATTTTAAAGATGCACTATGTAACTTTCCTTGCAGACTGTGTTCTAAATGATTTGATAAACCCGTAAACTGTATAAAGAAGTGGACTAAAGCCATTTGGGTCCAGTCGAACCAAAATCATCGAGGCCAGTGGATATAGGGGCAAATTTGAAGCGGATTTCCATATTTCAGGGTTCCCACGGTCATGGAAATCCTGAAAAAGTCTTGGAAATTGAAAATATAATTTCCCAGGCCTAGAAAAGTTATGGAATTCTGTAAATTCAATGAACGTTTTGGAAAAGTCATGGAGTTTTAGTATTTCTTTCACGCAACTACAGCGTTCTGTTAAATCATCATTAATCCAATCCACTTTATTTCTATAGCACATTTCATAAACAGTTTCCAAAGCTGCACAAAAACAGAGTAAGAACAACAACAATAAAAAAATAAATGCTGAAATTTGATCATACTAGTCTTAAAAGAATAAACCAGTAAAATAAAGTAAGAGCCAAAACAATATGCACAGATTAAATCCTACTAGTCCTTAAACAATAAACTATGATTATTTCCAATTATTTTCACATTTCCTTGATACCGGCGAACCCCCCACCCACCTTGACTAACAAATGTTCTGCGAGAAACACTACAGGACAGCACACAATAAGGTTATTTTGTTTAAAAGAGACAACAATAAATGCACTGACAGTATTTTGAATGTTGAAAAACGATAATACCAAACCATAAAGTGAGTGGAAAGGGTTCACATTTCAGATTTAGCCCTAAAAGTATGTAAATTCTATGCTGTAAAGTCATGGAAAATTCACTTTAGGTGATGAAAAAATCATGGAAAAGTTTTGAAAAGGAGTGGAAACCCTGAGCAGGAATTGATTTACAGAGAAAACACCAGGATCACGTAGCGCAGGTTAAGACCAAAATAAAGCTCCTGACAGCAGCAGTTACAGAGAGAGGGACAATGTTTTTTGTTAGTGTAACCTAAGTAATACCTTGAAAAACCTGGAACAAGCTCGTCTCTCCGCAGATCTGACCTGTGACTCGACCCTGGTGGTGTAACCTGCTAAATATTATGCCATACTATGATATTTTCCAGCAAAGAAATAACATCCTGTACACTGTTTTGACTGTTCACTGTTTCATGAGACGACCCAGAAACGACACGGTGCACCATTTACAGGCCTCATTAATTATTTATCCATCGAAAAATGCGTGTAAACAAACTCTCTACGCATATGTTATAAGTGTGTTTGTTGTGAAAAGTCATTAGCTGGTGGAGATTCTGTGCTGTTTCTGCTATATCCCTTATTATACCAGAGCATAGCTAATTTCCCACTGAGAATTACTGCAATTACGTACAATTTATTCAGGCTTAAATGAGCAGCACAACAGTCTGTAGTCGTCTTTTGATGGTTGTGTTTTGAATCAGATTTAGCCCCAGATTTGTCTCAGCTCTCAAAGCATCTCGGGTTATTTGAATATTCATGAAGCTCAGAGCGTTTGACAGTCCGGAGCTCAGAGCCGCTTGTAGATTTACAGACAACACGACGCGCAGCACGAATGTCACTAAACGTTCAGGGATGTTTTATAGTAGTTCTTGTCACAACAGATGTGGCCCAGTTTATAATTTATAAGAGAACGCACATTTTTCCTTTGTATTTGCAGTGCGTGGCGATATATATGTAACAGTGACACCTATTGATCCATTTTAATGTCTGAGAATCTTCACGAAGTGCTGAAAAATAGGAAAATCTTATCTTTTAGCATTAAAGGCGGTCTGTCACCTGCTTGTTTCTATGGAGATGTCATTGCTTTCCCTGAAATGTTCCACAGTATGACATTAAATAGCTCTACTTTACATTTATTCAATTACAAGTGGTTTTATAGCTCAGAAATACATTGAAAAACAGGCATTTTGACTGTGAGTGGGGTCGCCTCTCCGCAGATCTGACCTGTAACTTGGTCTGGTTTGGTCTCAGTGAAGATAGAAAGGGTTAATGCCGCACTGTGAAACATTTTGGACAAAGCAATAACATCTCCATGGAGAAAACATTTTACAGACCATCTGACAGAAAAGTTAAACAATGCACTTTTAAGGACATGAGCATGGGGGACAAACTACACTGGTACTACACTGGTACTACACTGGTACTACATTGGTACTACACTGGTACTACACTGGTACTACACTGGAACTACACTGGAACTACACTGGTACTAAACTAGTACTATACTGGAACTAAACTGGTACTACACTGGTACTACACCGGTACTACACTGGTACTAAACTGGTGCTACTCTGGAACTACACTGGTACTACACTGGAACTAAACTGGTACTAAACTGGTACTACACTGGAACTACACTGGTACTACAGTGGAACTAAACTGGTACTACACTGGAACTAAACTGGTACTAAACTGGTACTACACTGGAACTACACTGGTACTACAGTGGAACTAAACTGGTACTACACTGGAACTAAACTGGTACTAAACTGGTACTATACTGGAACTAAACTGGTACTACACTGGTACTACACCGGTACTACACTGGTACTAAACTGGTGCTACTCTGGTACTACACTGTTACTACACTGGTACTAAACTAGTACTATACTGGAACTAAACTGGTACTACACTGGTACTACACCGGTACTACACTGGTACTACACTGGTACTACACTGGAACTAAACTGGTACTACACTGGTACTAAACTGGAACTACACTGGTACTACACTGGCATTAAACTGGTACTACACTGGTACTATACTGGTACTACACTGGTACTAAACTGGTACTAAACTGGTACTACACTGTTACTACACTGGTACTAAACTAGTACTACACTGGAACTAAACTGGTACTAAACTGGTACTATACTGGAACTAAACTGGTACTACACTGGTACTACACTGGAACTAAACTGGTACTACACTGGTACTAAACTGGAACTACACTGTTACTACACTGGTACTAAACTAGTACTACACTGGAACTACACTGGTACTACACCGGTACTACACTGGTACTAAACTGGTACTAAACTGGTTCTACACTGATAGTAAACTAGTACTACACTGATACTAAACTGGTACTACACTGGTACTAAACTGGTTCTACACTGGTACTACATTGATACTAACTGGTACTATTCAATGTGTCCCAATTGATACTTTGCAACATTCCTGGGGGTGTGATGCTAACCGTAGGCCCTGCTCTGTCTGAGGCTCTATTAGACATAAATTCATACTTTATTTTACCCCATGCACTGACCAGCCCCTCTCCCTTTCCCTCTCTTTCTCCGCAGTCTGCCACACCTGATCCCAGAGTACCTACATGATTACAAACCCCCTCCGTTTAACTACGAGGACCCGTCTTTACATTACCTCCGGCACTGCAGCCCGCGCCTCATCGACAACATCATCCCGCGACAGAGAATGAACCACATGACGTATATGAACGACGTGAGGAGATGACGGACACATGCACTCCAATGCACTGGCACATGGAGCTCTGCAGTGACCGCCCGCCACTTCCAGACAATTTCCCGTACGTTTTTCCCATAGACTTTCTGAAACAAACACATAAAAAGATGTAAATAAGGTCTGAATGCTTTGGACTAATCAGCTGTGTGGTACTGAAGCTATAAGACCTATAATAAACCACTAACTTATAAAAACATTTGACAGAATTTTAAGTTTTAAATGTGTTTTGTTTTTTTTATGAACATTAGTCACCACATAGCTGGTTATCCTCAGAGTTTGTCAAAAAGTCTATGGGAAAATGAATGAGATAATTTGCTGTTGAGGACTTTTGAGCTCCATTCAGGTACCTGCACTTTGTTTTATAACCATGAAAAGAAGAAAATATTATTTATACTTTAACAGCTAATATGTCTTGTGTTTTAGAATTTGATGTAATACATTTTTCAGATGAAGGGCAGGACCTATATAACTATAAAACAAAACAGAAATCCAGTAAAATTGTCCCTTAATTATATATAACATAAAGTATTTCACCAACACATAATATTAAGATCACCATGTTACTGTTTATTGTTTGGAAAATGTTATATTCTCGGAAACCTTGCTGTCTGCACAAGTCACTCCCCCTTCAGAGAACTATCACAATCAGCCTGCATTTTGCTAATCAAATCAAATTTATGGAAATTTTCTGCGTGAGGAGCTTGATGTAGGCATGTAGACAGGAAGTACTACTAACTGGAACTAGGTGCATGTATGGATGACATATGAAACCTGTTCAGGCGTGTTTTTGACAAGGCATAATGTTAAAACAAGGTAAAAAGTGTTAATACACCTAATTTTTTGTTTCGTGAAGACTGATTTACTTCACTGACCAGCCAGTCCCTACAGTCTCTTCGAAGGGTCTGGACACGGACAATAGAGAATGAAAAAATTACGTCCGAATATCGGATTGCAGCTGCTAATTTGTGTCACACGTCTCTCAATTGTGGGGGGGGGAAAAAAAAGTTATCTCGAAAAATCTTGTGTAATTCAGAACAAAATATCAAAATTCTTCCATGCTGTTCTCAGTCCTTGGCATTATTTTTCCCTTTTAGTTTTTTTTAACTTGTAAGGCGCCATGTTTGTTTTGACATGAATAGACTATGAACAGACTATTAACAAACTATGAACAAACTATGAACAGACTAAGAATAGACTATTAACAAACTATGAACAGACTATGAACAAACTATGAACAGACTATTAACAAACTATGAACAAACTATGAACAGACTAAGAATAGACTATTAACAAACTATGAACAGACTATGAATAGACTATTAACAAACTATGAACAGACTATGAATAGACTATGAACAAACTATGAACAGACTATGAACAGATTATGAATAGACTATGAATAGACTATGAACAGACTATGAACAGACCATGAACAGACTATGAACAAACTATGAACAGACTATGAATAGACTATGAACAAACTATGAACAGACTATGAACAAACTATGAACAGACTATGAACAGACTATGAACAGACTATGAATAGACTATGAACAAACTATGAACAGACTATGAACAGATTATGAATAGACTATGAATAGACTATGAACAGACTATGAACAGACCATGAACAGACTATGTGCCTCTCAATCAATCATGCCCTACTGAATTTGGGGGACAGGATACGGTTCCAGACCCACAGGTCTTGTGAGCTTTGGCTGGCTGGCTAACTGAATTATAGGACAATCATTGCCGGTTTGTAACCGATAAATGATTTATAGCAGCATGCAGACATCTAACTGCAACAACAAGTGCTGCTTTTACTATACTTTCTGGAGGGGGAATTACATTTACCCCAAGACAAAATCTGCCATTGAATCCTAACCTGTTGTCCACTGCTTCAAGGTTAAACCATTGGCTCTTCAGAAAGTTATGACTTGAACACAGCCTATTAAACCTGAGTTCATCCTGAGGTTAATTATTTTCCAGCCTTAATACTGAGCGATGGAGCTGCCACGGCTGTAGTTTCATGTTTTTGCCAAGACAACAGTTTGCAGTGCTCGTCTGACCTAGCTCTTTGTGACAACCTCTTGGCCGCAGATGTGGGTGCAAAGTAAACCTCCGCAGTGTGTTTAGAGTCCAGCTGATCCCAGGCCAAAAGTGTATGGCTCTGTTAGCATTTTACTGAGATCTGTGCTGTCAGCGCCACAACATGCTCACTTTTAGACACTGGACAAACCAGGCAGGTGACTAATTAAAGACTGGACAAGGAGTGAAGTGTCTGCACTGTTTATTCAGGTGTAAAATAATCCTGAATGAAGTTTTTTTTTTTAGTTTCAATGGCACATGCACACCAAAAAAACTGATAATTACCAAATTTCTGAATCTGATTTCTTAATTCTTCACAATAGTGCGGATGTCGACAAGGACAATTATGGAAAAAAAGGGCAAAAACAAAATTACAAGACTGAGTTATTTTAAAATTCTTTGTACTTTATCTTCAAGCTAAATAATAATTAATATATTTTTCACATTTTTTTATTATCAGATTTCCCTTGTGCAAGTAAACCCCGAGCAAAAATCTGATTACAGAATTATTAGACATAAATCTATCCATTTCAATTCAATATAATACGGTCCCACTTTTTATTCAAGTAATTTATGGTTCTTGTTTTGGGCATTTTGACTGTGACCCCAAAGTCATTCAGTGTTTGAGCTGCCATGTCAATTGTTATTTGTAAATATGATGTAATTTCAATAAAAGTGGTATTTTTCATTGTTCTGTTGGATTTTTGTTTTTAAAACTTACTTAATGTAATAAATGAAATCACATGGCTATACGTAGTTACAAAATTGTTTATCTGACGGCTTTTAAGCACCGACTTATACTTAAAGTTACAGGTTTATGGTTTACAGTTGGTTTATGATGGTTGTATGACAGTATGGAGGTTTATGATGGCGTTAATGCTATTTTATGGAGAATTTTGATGGAAATGTGTCCACCGTACTTTAAATTTGCAAAGTAGCCTATACAAATTAAAGAAATAGGGTCTAATAAAATGCATGTCTTGATCAGATGGCTTACTATTACCAATATCTAAATGTCAGAACAGAAGAAAAAAAAAACAATAGTAATAACTGTGGGACCACCAATTTAAAGGTGCACTGTGTAACATTTCTAGTCTAGGGTCCACCACCTGCTTGTGTAAATGGAAACGTTATTGCTTTGTCTAGAATGTTCCACAGTATAGATTAAACCTCTCTGTCACAAGGGAGATGAGCAGGTTACGCCACATTACAGTTCAGATCTGTGGAGAGTCGCCTATTCATAATCATATTCAGTATCATTATATTTCTGACAAATAAATATCTCCATGTAAACGAGTAGCACACCCTCCACTAAAGTATGTTTAACTAGTCTTCTATTATCAATAAATCAGACAAAATGTGGCAATCTATGTCAAGCAAATGTATCACATAAACATTGTAGTCATCAGAACGTGACTGTGGCCCTTTCTACAGTAGGGTAACCAGAATTTCAAAATAAAAAATTGGGACATGTCCATTTTTTGTGGTTAGTAATAATAAAATTGTAAAACAAGTGCATAATTAAGGAAAAATGTTATGCAGAAACCATTCATGACGAACATGTGAGTCAGTATAGTCATTTTTTCTTTGTGTTTTGGTCATTTTTCAGAAGCTTTTCTGTATTTTACCTAAACAAATGACAATGCATGCCTCTCTTTACTGTTGGCAGGGATCAAATTGGTCAAAAATAGGGACATGTGGGACATTTTGTGTATAAAACTGGGACAAATCACTCGTTTTGGATAAATCTGCTGACACAGGGGACACAGGGGTGAAATCTGGGACTGTCCCGGTTAAATATGGACGTAAATATGGTCTAGACTACAGTTTATCCCTTCAGCTTCACTATGATGACGCTGCAGCTTTTCCGCGCAGTCCCGCCTCAGGCCACCAGGGGTCGCAGTTCAGACTCGCGGTGGAGGCAGATCAATCACATTTGTTTATGAGGAGCACGAATCTCGCTCAGAGCCACACGCAGAGCCCCGGCACTGCCCCTGCCCCTGCCTCCACCACCACCGCCACCACCACCACCACCCTCCTCTCCCCTCGCCTGCAGCATTAGCTCATCCGGGAGGGTAGGGCGCAGAGGTGCAGGAGGCGAGGGGCAGGGCAGGAGCGTGCACGTCCCGCCACTGCAGATACCGACCCGAACCGACAGGGAAGGGTCAAGGACGGGACAGGACGGGGCTGTACCAGGAGCAGCTCACATGGTGCTAATGCAGGCTACTTCCTTATAGTGGGTGTAAATGTGCAATATGGAGCTTTTATAGAGGGTCCACCACTTTGCAAGGATAAGGATTATTATTATCATTATCATCATCATCATCATCATCATTATTATTATTATTATTATTATTATTATTATTATTATTATTATTATTATTATTATTACTCTTGTGAGCTTTAAGCCATGTTATAATGGTCTTATCTTATCAAAAACATCCCTGGAGTTGTGTTTTGTTTCATTCACACATGCTTTTATGAGTTATATCTCTAAAGCTCAATGTTGTTTTCCACTTTGTGATGTCACGTAGTGGTACTCTGAAATTGGCAACTACTAGGGATGTAACAATAATATCATGGACCACCACAATATATCGAATCACAAGTGTCTTTGCTTAAATGAATAGTTATGATGCAGAAATAGCTTAAAAAAAACAACAGAGGGAACTACATAGACCATGATCCTTTGCTCCGTTTCAGTGCAGACGACATGAAGAAAAAACTGTTCTAAGCACTTTTAAATCTTCATTCTTTGAATTAAGTCTTGTGAAGGCATTTTTAAAGGAAAAAGTAGCATCTTCACAGTTTTGTGCCTCCACAAAATATTGCAATGTTTGTATATGTATGTATGTGGTGAAAATATCGTACAGAGAGATTTGGATATCGTTCCATCCCTAATGACAATAAATGTACCAAAGCGTTTTATAATGTCAGTCTTGTTATTATGTAGAATATCATAATATCGTGAGCCTCCCCACCGTATCATGAGCTTTCCCACGATATCGCAATAAATATCGTATACTGTGGCGATATCGTATTGTGAGACTTGGATATCGTTACACCCCTTGCAATTACCTTTTACCATTAGTTCAGCAGAGATGGGCAATACCAGGGCTAAAAACACACTGGAGCACTTCCTGTATAACTGCATGATATCAATAGATGGAATAAAGCCTAAATATGCAGTTTGAGAGTTAAATATGCGTGAATGAAACAAAACACAACTCCAGGAACCATCATCTATGATTATAACATAGATCAGAAAATAGCATAATATGGGCTCTAACTCTGTTTTCGTGGAGGCAAACCGGTGGCGCCACCAAGATGGGTAAAAGTCAGATCAGTGGAGAGGTGAACATTCACAGTAAGAATGCATGAGTTTCAAGGTAGTTTTGAGCAATAAAACATTTTTAATGACGGTAAGATAGACGGGTTTGATACCAAAGGCTATTGTGGAACATTCCTGGCAAAACTTCTGCATAAAAACTACATTGAAGCAGGGGCCAGATAGTTCATCAGTACTTTTAGCACAAGATGGATCTAAAATAGTTTGACCAGGGCATTATAGGAGTTTAATCGCACTGTAGAATAAATTGATTCAGGTCTTAATGCCAATTCAAGGAACATCCATCAAATGACTGACACCAAACAGGCTTTTAAACCCAAGTGTTTAATTAAAGCTAAGATGTCTGTTGGTAATATTTTAATATCATTAGTGTTGTTTGTTTTAATTTGTAGTACTGTAGGATTAATAATATTTTATAAGAGCACTGTAACTTTTGGGGGGGTCTGCAGCTTCTTGTCTCCATGGAGCTTTCATTTATTATGTATTTATCGTTACAGAGGGTTCAAAAACCCTTGAAGAACATGCATCTTACTGTGAACATGGTCGCCTCGCCACAGATCTGATCCATAACTTGGCCTCGTGGTGTCTCCATAGATAAAGTTTCATTTCATATTGTGGGTCTTTCCAGGCAGATCATCAGAAAAGTTACCGAAATTAACAAATTTATTATTCCACCTGTCGAGAAAACAAGAAAACATAAATAACGTCATAGTAAATCCAAAACTTGTTTCAAATTACCAGGTTCATTGTTATTCATTAAGAAAATGACCAGTTGGAATAACAAAATAGTCCTTGTTGGCAAATAATAACTCTAAAAGTCTAAAAGTCTCTTGTTATTATTGTTCCAAATAGTTTGTAGCTGTTCCCAGACACTTTGGATGAGACTTCGGTGTCATTTTTGGAAAACATTCAACTTGAAAATGTATGGATATCAACAATACTTATATTTGAGCATTAAAGATATGGTTTTGATAAAAAGATCTTGCATTTTAATTTTTTTTAACCTTTATTTATCCAGGAAAGTCCCATATGAGATTACTTATCTCTTTGTCAAAGGAATCCTGGCCAAGACAGCGGCGCAACAACACAATTCAGAATATTACGGGACACGTTTCAAGCAACAATTTCATAAGATAATTTAAAACATTTATAAACCTTTGAGCAATAGTTTAAACTGTCCTATTGGTGCCAGTTCTTTTAATTTCCAGTCTTTTTGTCAATTGTTCCATGTTGTGGGGGCAGAATATTGAAATGGCACATATATACTTGTGGAATAACCATTATAGAAACAGAAAAAGATATTTTGGTAAACAGAAATACATTAAATGACATATGGCAGCAGCAGAAAACTCCTTATACTGTGTGATAGTCCAATACATTTGTTAAGCACCATTTATAGTGAAGCTTTAATGTCTAGAATCTTCATGTTTCACCTGACTTCTTATGTACAACGCTAATTAACTGCCCGTAGCACAACATAATCCACTGCATCATTTTACCCATTATTATTTATATATTAATGTACTGATATGGTGATGAATTTACTATGCAATTTTAAACATTCTGCAGCCCTTCTCCGTCAGCCCGCATGGTGTCAAATTCTGAGAGAGTGACTGGGAGTAAACCGACACCGCATACTATACTTCACAACCTGCCAAAGAGGAAACTTCTGGAAACCTGCTTCAAATTGAGCCCATTTGTGGAAAGACAGATAGATTCTTCGCCCCTAAAAGTGAAAGCGAAACTGCTTTTGAGGATGAAATCTGGTTGTGGGCGAAGGAAGGTTTTGCAGTGGCTTCTATCGCATCGGCAAGACTTAGACTCTGTTTCATGCAGCGTTTTGAACTCAGGGTGACTGCAGTAGTTAAGCTGGAGGGAGGCCAGCGAGAATAGGACAGACAGACGTATAGACAGAGAGAAAAAGAGAAAAAAGAGAGGAGGAGTGGCAACAGGGGAGTCGTTTTAACAGAGAATAAACGCTCCGGTATCCTCAAATAAAAAGACACAATAGTAACAAGACTGAGGCTGTAAAAAGTTCAACACTGTAGTTTAACATTACTTTCTAAGGTCAAATTTTCATGTTTTTGTTTGGCTTCGATACTAAAAAACTATCTAAATGTCTTATATCTTATGTCACCAACATTCCAACTGAAAGCACTGCTCTGTTAGACGTTGTGTTACTCACGTTAGACAATCTGAGCTTCATTTTAACACAATCTGACCAGAAAGAGCTGACTTGGATGGAACCAAGTGAGACGATTTGTGCGTTTAAATAAGTCTCTCACTCGCAAAATGACTTTCACAAGTTATTTCAGTTAGTCATTCTCACCTTTTTTCTGAAAATCAAACTCCTAAACCACGAACGCTTGTGTTGATCGCGTGTAATGTGTGCATTGTGCCATAACTGTTGAATTTTCTGTCGATGGAGATACTGTACATGTCGGACAAAGTATCGATTGTAATTTTTGCAGCTATTTATCTGATGTGGTTGCAAAGTTTTGTTCAAAGGCACAGTCCATTTTTTCTGCCCATTTTGGTTGTTTTTATTGCACAGAAAATTGTTGAAATACATGCGTTCTTTCAGTTTGTGGGGGTTGCATCTCCACAAAATTGACTTTTATTTTATCTGCAGAAGGGGCTTTTTCTGCTCGTTTCTCTGGAAATATTTGGCAATAATTTCCACAGTGGCATTACACTTATTTCTCTCCATATAGAATGTTTTGAAGTTTAGTTTTAACTTTCTATTTTACGTAATCCACCATGCAACCTCAAGAAAATTAGATACTAGAGGTGTAACGATATCCAAGTCTCACAATAGGAGATCGTCACGGTACGAACCTCACAGTACGATATTTATTGCGATATTGTGGGAAAGCTCACGATATTACGATATTCTACATAATAACAAGTCTGACATTATAAAATGCTTTGACCAGTCATTTAGTGCAACATTTATTGTCATTAGGGAAGGAACAGTATCCAAATCTCTCTGTACGATATTTTCACCATATACAGCTCACGGTACGATATTTATTGCGATATTTTGTGGTGAATATGCTACTTTTTCCTCTAAAAATGCCTTCACAAAACTTAATCCAAAGAATGAAGCTTTAAAAGTGCTTAGAACAGTTATTTCTTCATGTCGTCTGCACTGAAACGAAGCAAAGGATCATGGTCTATGTAGTTCCCTCTGTTTTTTTTTTAGCTATTTCTGCATCATAACTATTCATTTAAGCAAAGAGACTTGTGATTTGATATATTGTGATGGTCCACGATATTATTGTGAGACCTTTGACGATATGAAATCACGATATTTCGGTTACTGTACATCCCTAGTACAAGTTATAGTCTAATAATAGCAGTAATGCGTAGTAATAGTAACAGTTCTAGTTGTAGTAGTATTATGTATGAAGTATTATGAAGCGTGTTGGCAGTAAGAGGTCTCGTCCCCTGGAATAAAACATTGTGACATGTGCAGGTTGAGTCTGCGGGGGGATAGAAGCTAAGTGCACGCTTAACACTGTATCCATTTCATCACAACATGATTGAAAGTGGCAGAGAATAGCAGCCGCGCCAAATCCTCTTATCCGATTTGTGCCCATTAATCATTCCTGCTTCATGATGTGATTTTAGACACGTCATTTCCCCTCAGCAGGTAGGGCAGTATGCACATGGGACAGACTCTGACGTATATGTATAACCAGGATACAACTGAAGTACTTTATGTATTTGAAGTGCACATTAAAAAGAAGAAAAAATCTATTTACCTGTGTGAGTGTATAACAGAGGCAGTAGTAGTAGTAGTGATTGCATGGGTCCTTATTACACTATTTTCTGATCTTTTATAATGTTATTTCCTCATCAAAAACATACCTGGAGTTCTGTTTTGTTCCATTCACACATGTTTAGTAATAATGTTTTAAATACAATCAGTCACTTAAAATACAGTCTAATACCTTACTAAATACTAAAACAACTTTCTGTGTTAGGGGACGACAGATGAAAACTTTCCTTCTGGCGAATTCTGGCTTTTTTAACCATGTGTAATTATGCGTTTTATGAAATTGCATTGTCCCCTTTCAACTAAACAATAAATACTAAATACTAATAAAATGCAATAATAATTACAATCAATTAAATACTGTCCCACTTTTTTCACTGTATGTTTTAATCATACTTAATTTTTTGTTTATGTTGTTATAGGCGACCTTGAGTGTCCAGTAAGGCCTAATAAATAAATGTATTATCATTATTAACACACAAACCATCCATCCATCTTCTCCCGCTTAATCCGGCTGGGTCTGACCCCCCCATGAACCCCTCTGCGGGTGGTGAGCCCACAGGAGGTGGTTCTTGATGTTAGTTCATAGGGGTGCTGCATGTTTTGGGTTGATGGGGGAAACCAGAGCACCCGGAGGAAACCCATCCAGACACGGGGAGGAACATGCAAACTCCACACAGAAAGGCCCGGGCGACCTGGGGATCGAACTCGCAAACTTCTTGCTGTGAGGCCTGAGTGTTGCCACTCAACCACACTGCAAATTACAGTTTGCAGTTCTAACTCTTGCAGTTTATATGACACAAACTGCATCTACAGCACTTCCTGATATTTTATTGTATTGATATTACAAGCTCTGATTTTTGTGTCATGTACCTGTTTAGCTTGAACCGCACTTTTACTTCACCAATAATTTAGGAATTACTAACTTTGTATCTAGTATCTTGTAATAAACAAAACATAATTCTGTGGCCTTCATCTTAAAGATCCTATATTGCATGAAATTGGGTCTTGTGAGATTTAAGCCATGTTCTAATGTTGTTACCTCCTCAAAAACATCCCTATATTGGCGTTTTGTTTCATTCCTATTGAGTAATCCTACATTATTATTATAGTCTGTACATCTCCAAACCTCAAAATGCTCTGTTGTGATGTCCTAAAGTGGTAGTTTTCAAGTTAAACAACTACCTTTAACCTTTTGTTCAGTCAATATGGGCAATTCCACTGTTGAAATGATCCAAATGATTCTAGCGAAGGTGTCTGGAGTTTTAAAAACACAGTGGAGCACGTCCTGAATTACCACATGACATCACAAGTCGGTATTTTCTGTCTGAGAGAAGAGCTTGGCCTAAATATGCAGGATTTGTGTGTCAAACCTGTGCGAATGAAAGAAAAAATAGCTGTTTTTGATGAGGAAAAAAAGCGTAATATGGACTATTTAATAAAAAGTGCCAACGTACTTACTTCATATCTAATTCAGTTGATAAAATTCACTCGAAATGTTTGCAGTGTCTGTACTTTCACTCCTCACGCTCATGTACTTTACTGTCGCCAGCATTTTTAGCCCTTTATTGCGACGCCATAAAACCGTTTACAGGAGCCACTTTGTCCACAGATGCACCTAGACTTTTGTTCTTTCTTTTTCTCCTGTTGGAAACACATTACTGGCGATAAAGCGTTCTCTGGGGGGGCTGTCCGGAGCAGAAGCAGCAGAAATTGCCTGTGCGACGTCATGAAAAATAGATAGACACAGACTAGCCCTCCTCCGCTCCCCTGTCGGATTTGCATACAGGCTAATCTTACATCCACAAGGCAGACTAACAACTAGCAGCTGTGGGCCCCCTGGTACATTAGACAACACTCTGACATAATGTAATCTAAAGGGCTTTTTCTTTTCTCTTTGTACAAATAGAGGCATGACGCACGGACAATGGGTATTCTGTCCCATGAAAGGGGATCTGCTCCATTGGCACAAAACCAGCAGGTGCCTTACAAAGCTTCATTCATAAATAATGGCGTCCACGGCCTACAGTTACACAGGTAAACAGCTTCTCATATTTGGCACCCGCTAAAGTCCTGCTAATGCTGACTCCGAGCACAAATTACAAGCAATTTTAGGCTTCAGAGCTGATTTCTGTTACTGTTTCTCAATGACAGGACCAGCAGTGGTTGTGGTTATACTAGAAAGCGTAGTAGGGTTTGTTTTACATGTAGTAGCAGCAGCAAAAAAGGGAGTGGAATTGTACTAAATTAAGAGTATACTTTTACTTTAAAACATTCTTACTCATGAATCCTGCTGATGATCGATGAGGCAACTAAAATTGGGGTGCGGCAAAAGCTCTCAGAAACATTCCTTAGTTCTGTGTATCTGACTGAAACTGAAGACTACACCTGCAAGATTACACCTGTTCATACAAGAACAAGTATTTATGCAAATACTAGGAAATGCATTTATAAACTAAGATTTCATTTTTTCCCATGTAAATACCAAACAATACAAAACTCTGCTTATTTCTATTTCTTTAAACACTCCACCTTGTGATGTCATTCAGCTGGAAGTGTTTTTAAAACTCCCTCCACCTTCACTATTTGGATAATTTCAGCTCTGAAATTACCAATCTCTGCTGAACCAAAGGTAAAAAGAGCTGTTAATTGACTGAATTACCCCAAATATTACATCTAAAGGCAGGTGGCAGGTGATAATGAGTGCACATGGGATTAAAAAAAAGCAAATGACTTCACTTTAGACAGTTAGTTGTTTAGAATTATGGATCTATATTTATGGATCTATGTATTTGTGTGTATATTTCTGTGTATATGTGTATGTATATATGGATATAAGTGTGTATATGTATGTATATGTGGGTGTATATAAAAAAATCCTACTAATATTACTATGACATTACAAGGTGAAACAGGGCAAAAGGAGAAAATCAATTTGCCAACTAGACAAAAGTTTATTTTGGTCTAAAACTTTTTGCAGCTCATCCAACTGCTTCTTCGGTTCTGGTCAGAATGTTGGAGGACAGTCTGCCAGGCATCCTGACCAGAACTGAAGACTTTTGTCCAGTTGACAAATTGATCTTCTCTTTTTGCCGTGGATTCGACCTGGACGACTGAGGGATTTTCCACACAGGGTGGAACAGAACATTTTGAGCTTTGGAGATGCAGACAGACTAATGAAATAAAGGAAAACTCCAGGGATGTTTCTGAGGAGGTAACAACATTATAACATGGCTCACAAGAATCCATTTAGTGTAATATTGTTGCACATTACTGTACAAAAAATCGGTTACTGAATTATGCTCCACCCTTTGGGTCTCACACTCTATAAGTGCATTAGCAGCAGTCTCTTAGTCGTAGTAATAAAGGCCCATTAGACCTGCAGACAAACCTAATTTACATGCCCTTGAAACGTTAATAAAACAACTTTTTGGGATGGGACTGCACTTTTCATGTAACCTACCAACGCAGGATCCCAATCTATCACCAAACGCTACCAGCTCTCCTCTCCCAGCCCAACACAGCTCGAGGCAATCAGCAGGAGTGGTGTCCAGGACAATAGGGGGAGGTGAGTGGGCATTACTGAAGATGAGAGAGTGACTTCAACCGTTTTTTTTTTTTTTTTACCAAAGCACAGTAACCTTTGACCTTCGGTATAGAAAGGAGAAGGAGCTG
Organism: Odontamblyopus rebecca; assembly: GCA_030686955.1. Classification (NCBI taxonomy): domain Eukaryota; kingdom Metazoa; phylum Chordata; class Actinopteri; order Gobiiformes; family Gobiidae; genus Odontamblyopus; species Odontamblyopus rebecca. The sequence goes on from CM060662.1 coordinate 30,608,191, forward strand.
TTCTTTTCTGGGTCGGGTTTCGATGCTGATAAGAGTTCATTATGTGCCGTAGTTACATATTCACAGGAGGAGATAAGATGGCCGCAACATACAAGGAAACCAGGAGTTACCGTGCACACATTTACCTAGCAATGAATGTTTGTGCATCATATTGGACTGAAATTGATATCATGTTTGAATTGGGTGGAGGGTATGTCAAAGTATCATGTTAATTGCAAAATAATTCTAGTATATTGATTTGACTTGGTTGATTTTGCTCCAAATGACATTCCTTATCAATCAAATTCAACTTATCAAGGCTTTATATGGTAAGAAAGTAATTACATTAATAAAATTAAGATGTTATGTCATTGGAACTTTGCATCAACAGAATTTATTTGACTCTCCATGTAAGAATCTCTATTGTATTCTCAGTTTTGATTTGGCTCCGTTGGTTTTTACTCCAGCTGCCAAGACCGAATTCAACATATTGGCTTTGGACGGTCAAAACTGAGCTGGTCTGACAGAATTATAAGATGTTAAATCATTGCCACTTTACTCTAGTGACATATTTGGCAATTTACAAGCCAAAAAAAAATCTATCTTTATTGATTAGGCTTAATTTGACTCCAGATACCTTATCAATAAACATCAGCATATCCAGACTGTGCGGTTTTGATTTATGCATTTATTTTGGGCAATTAAGAAATGTCCATTCTTTTACAATGGAACATATAACATTAGTGAAATTATAATAGAAATAACAAAAGAAAAAGCCCAAAAAGGAGTAGGAAAAAGAGAACTTACTCTTTAATCTAACACAATGAGCTTTCTTTTTCATTTTTTAGGCATTTTACATTAACTAGTACAGACAATGAAGAACTTTTCTAGCTTGATAACATAATTCTCATCTTATTACAATAATAATACATGAGGATACCAGCACTGGAAAGAAAATTAAAGATGGTAACAGACAACAGATACAAGTAATGGTAAAGGACAACATGGAGTTAAAATAGGTTTAATTCAAGCTATAAAAACATAAGCAATACAACTATTTTACATGTCAAACCAAGAGATAAAAGATGCAAAACAGAACAAGTGGTCAGTGTATATACATTTATACTTTTATAAGATTAAGGTTAATATAGTGTTGAAGGTTGACAAAATAATGAACAATACTGTATTTTATTCTAAAATAGGCAGGGTGGTTACAGTGCAAAAATCTGTTAGAATTATTTTACTTACTTTACTTTACTTTAATCTTTATTTGAGGGACAATGCACAGAAACATTAAATCGAAAGACAGAGATGCACTGTACCAGATTATAGCTGAATAGCTAGTTTCCATCTGTAGTCCCTTTTTACATAAATAAACAGTGTGCATTCCCTATAAGGCTCTAAATTTCTCTAAAACTTCCCCAACATTCAAACCTCAGTTATACAGTCACAGTCAAACACCATCAGACAATTATAGAACCACTGTATCATTCACTGCATTTCACTCTGTATCTGTCCATTTATCCGTCAGATTACTTCATATTTACACATGTTTAAATTCCACTGCACATTGGTCACAGACCAATGGAATTCCATAGGAACAGGAGAAAAGACCAACTGACACTGGTCCAAGATGGACATAAATACACAGTGTCAGTGCTGACAGGTTTGACCGTTCCATAACCACTTTTTAAGTTCCCGAGTAAAAGTGGCAAAGTTTGTTTGATTTTTTATTTCAGGTGGGATATTATTCCAGTCTTTAATTGCTTTATTTGAGAAAGCTGTCTGTGCAAATGTTGTTTTGCGTTTTGGTACAATACACTGTGCTCTGGAGGAGGAGCGTGTCGTTCTCTTTGTCACTTGAGATGTTTGCTGAACAAACTTCTTTAGAGGTGGGGGTGCAGTGTCATGGATGATTCTGTATGCCAATCGAACCCTAGCGAGTCTTTGTATATTTTCAAAGCTTAACAAACTGTATTCATTGAATTATTTTGTTCTGAAAAGTGTTAATTCTCATGCAAAACTATGAATACTTAAAACCTCTCCAAGCTTTCTAAAGAAATTGTTTTTATTTCAGTTTATCTGCAAGTTTGATGTTTAAGATGGGCTGATAATAATTAAAAAAAAAAAGATATGTGTCCAAATATGAGTCCAGATATACGTGTCCAAAAAACGTGATATAAAACTGATGCATTATTCTTATTATTATTATATGCCAAGGTAAAATCCTTTCTAGCAGATGAATTTCAACGGATTTTAATTCAAAACACAGTGGCATCTGTATTAAATCAATATTGCGGTATCGTGCCATAGTTAGCAGGCCAATCAGATCAAAGCAACCAAAAATAATCACTCATAATTTTTACAGGGGGATCATAAAATAAAGTAAAACACCAGAACAATTCCTGATGGCTTTGGGTATCATTATAATACATCGATTGGTAAACCCAGTCACTACTGCAGCAGAACAAAACGGAAATAGATATCTTGTACTATGAATGACTTATAGATTTGTTTTAAAGGCCAAACCGAGAGGACACGCTGAGAGGAATCTATGAAGCATTTGGCAGCATATTGACCAAATAAATAAAAATGAGCAGGCTTTTATGTTTGCAATACAATTTGTTCTAAAAATAGCCAAACAAAGATGACAATGACCCTTTACAATGTTAGCAGCAGGTAGATCAGTGCGGAAAGGCGTATCTAATCTAACCTTATGTTGTTAAATCCCGGGCTATTTCCTGGTATTCTTAACTGCCCTGGTCAGAAGATAATCACATGGGGTGGGTTGAGGGTTGAGGGTGTTTTGCTATTGATTAGTGACAGGAAGAGCGTCCAGTGCAATAAAATCAAATTGTAAATTCTATTGGTTTACTGAACGCACCACAGAAAAGGCAAAAATCAGTAGTTTAAAAGCAGTTGTTCAATTCTAAATCAATGATCTAAGAAGTGCTGTTTATCTAAATATTAATTAAAGGTGCACTATGGAGAGGGTTCACTTCCTGCTGGTCTCCAAGGAGATGTTACTGCTGTTTGTACAATTTTCCACTACACTTGTTTATCTTGTATAATTGATTTTATTACACATGCTTTTATTGCTCCAAAATCCTTTGATTCTTACTCTGAGCGGGATCGCCTCCCCACAGATCCAGTCTGTTTATATAAGGTGGTCACAGCTCATTTCTGTCTTACTGTGGAATATTCCAGCAAAGCAATAACGCTTTTTGTATGTTTCCAATGTAAAAAGGACAAGGCGCTGTTGTTGTCTTATTCATCCGAGTGAATGTCAATAGTCGTATTTATTGATTACAGTAATTTTGTCTATATTTCATTAGCATTTGGAATACAGGGTTAGAGAAATAACATGTCCTTATTTACACTGTTTTTCATTAAGTTTATCAGTATGTATGTGTGTTTATGGAATTTTTAATCTACAATTGATTTTGAGTGTTTTTTCTTTTATATTTTTCGCATTTTACCACCAACAATAAACAATGCTGATACAAATGCTGATGAGTAAAAGTGGTATTTGATAGTTGCCAAGTTACAGAAAAATTAAAACAACAATAAGAGTATATAGGCCTCTGATAAAAGAGTTGGGAGAATGCAATGAAATATGACTGGACCACAAACTATCTTCATTTTTGTGAGCCTGTGTCTCCCTATGGACGATTAACTTTCAGCTTTTATAGGCTGTTAAGTCATGTCTCCCTCTTCCTGACACGCCCTTGTCCATACTAGAGCCAACCTGCCGCGACCTTTGACCCCGAACATCTCCTTGGAGACCGCAGGATCATTCGGGGGCATGTCATCAAGCGTGCAAACAGCTGATGGTGCATATTGGATGAAGCAGGGCTATAGAAATCGTGCCACAAGAACAAAGCTGATGGTGAAATATTTATGACCCCAGCACTAAACAGCTTGTCTTTGTGTATTGTTTAATGGCCACGATACAGAATATGTGCTTTGTCAGAACATTGTGTGAAAGTGTAGTTAATAATGATTCAAGTGAGACTGGATGTGGTGATGTGACCAGCATTCTGAGTTAATTCAGAAATATCTCAAATGTAAATGCACAAATGTCATTTCTGATCGTTTAGACAAGATCCTACGTGTGTTTCAATCAAAGGTGTCAGTTTATGGAACAGTCTTGACAGTGAAATTAAGAACTCTAAATCTATGAATGTATTTTTAAAAAGTGTCAAATATTGTAAAATGTATGAGACAGAGTAGTTGCTTCTGTTACGATATATTTTGTTATGTAATGAAATAGAAAAATGGCTGTGTTACAGATTTTATGATTAGATTAGAAATGTTAAATTGTGAATAAGGGGCAGACACAATAAGTTTATACTTCTTTCTGCTCCTTTTCATTCATCATATTTAATTTGAATGATATAATTGTTTTTAAATGAATGAAATAAAATAATAAAATGAAATTAAATACTCTAAGTAAAGGTGCACTGTGTAACTTTTACTTACTTGTCTCCATTGAGATGTTATTTTTCCCACTTTGTAACATTTAAATGGATGTGTAACATGTATTTAATTGCAGGTATTGCTTAAAAATACCTTGAAAAACATGCATTCTTATGTTGTGACCAGGGTCGCCTCTCCACAGATCAGTTTGCTGTGGGTTTTGGAAGATTCAAGCCAAAGCTATAACATCTCCAAGGATACGGCATGCAGGTACCAGAAAAGTTACATAGTGCAACTTTAACTAGCCACGATATTAGAAGTATAGTGACCTAATTTTGCCCCCGTCTCTATCAATCGTTATACTGTACCATGGAACCATCTGATGTCTGAAAACAACCGAGCGATGCAGAAAATTCTCAGCTGAATCATATTGATCGGAATATAGACATTTCCTTGTGTTTGCAAACAGCCGTGAGAGGAATACATTCACAATTCAGTGCAGCTTATCTCCTCCTTGTGACGGATTTATGCCTTTGTGCGTTCACCTTTGGCATTACATAATCTGGAGGGCGACACAACGCAGGGTGAAAAACAGATTTGAATGAGAAGAATGTGGACCAGATTAGGTGAGTTAGAGAGAGAGAGAGGGAGAAGGAGAGAGAGGAGAAAAAAAAGCATAGTTTATTCTGAGGCTGCTCCGGGTATCACGTGGTACCGGCTGGCAGCATCCTCTTAGCAAACATACAAGCCCAGACCCATTTCTTAAATATACCAGTGATAAATAGCACTCCAAATCCCTTATCTCATCTCAGTAAACATTTAGATGAGTGAAAAATACTTCTTTGGACTCAAATGAATTCATCTTGCCTTCCTTACCGTAGTATTTCCGATTTGGAGGCCTTTCCCAGAAGGCCAGGCCGGAGACAGGTGGCCACTGGGAGATCAGTCAGGCATAAGCAATCAGGCTATGAGATATGAGCACCCTTAACAGCACTACAATAGGACTTGACAATCCATCTGTTAGCTCTATCCTGGCAAAGACTCTGCATAGTGGATACATCGCATGCACATAGGGAGAAAGTATGCACACATGCAGCCATAAGTTCATCTATATATATATCTGGATTAAGTATGATACGCCGCATTGTGTAATACTTGGCCAAAGATGTGATATAAATGTTTGAAATTTTCTTTTTCACAACTACCATGACGTTGCATTTCCTGCAGCCCCAACTGTCACACTTTTACAGCTTGACTGCATACAACTTCGCACTATGTTAGACAGTCGTAACCTTGGAGCTGAAAAAGCATATCTATCATTATGCTAATGCTGGAAATGCAATAAAACAAGCAAGCTGCAGCAAATAGCAAAGGCTTCACCCGCCCAAATGTGCACCAAATGGTCAAGTACAGATGATTTTTATAACAGGGTGAACAGATGTCACTATTTACCCAGGACAGTCCCACTATAGAGCCGTGCATCTCGTGTTTCTGCAGATTTATTCAGAACCAGTGATTTGTCCCAGTGCCCCTTATACAAGAAATGTCCCAGGTCTCCCTATTTTTGACCAATTTGATCCAAACAAGATCTAAACTAGGACTAAACTAGGGCTAAAATAGAACTATACCAGGTAGAAACCGGGTCTAAACTAGGGTTAAACAGGACTATTTGAGGTCTAAACCAGGTGTAAACTAGGGTTAAACCAGGACTATTTGAGGTCTAAACCAGGTCTAAACCAGGTCTAAACTACAGCTAAACCAGGGCTATTTGAGACCTAAACCAGGTCTAAATCAGGACTAAACTACGACTAAAATAGAACTATACCAGATCTAAAGTAGAGTTAAACCAGGACTAATTCAGCTCTAAATCAGGATTAAACTAGGTTTATATCAGGTCTGTTTCAGGTCTAAACTAGGGCTAAACCAGACTATATCAGGTCTAAATCAAGACTAAACTAGGAATAAACTAGGGCTAAAATAGAACTATACCAGATCTAAACTAGGGTTAAACCAGGACTAAACCAGGACTACTTCAGGTCTAAACTAGGGCTAAACCAGACTATATCAGGTCTAAACTAAGACTAAACTAGGAATAAACTAGGGCTAAAATAGAACTATACCAGATCTAAACTAGGGTTAAACCAGGACTACTTCAGGTCTAAACTAGGGCTAAACCAGACAATATCAGGTCTAAACTAAGACTGAACTAGGAATAAACTAGGGCTAAAATAGAACTATACCAGATCTAAACTAGGGTTAAACCAGGACTAAACCAGGACTACTTCAGGTCTAAACTAGGGCTAAACCAAGACTATATCATGTCTATTTCAGGTCTAAACCAAGACTAAACCAAGACTAAACCAGGACTAAACTAGGGCTAAAATAGAACTATACCAGGTCTAAACTAGGGTTAAACCAGGCTAAACCAGGACTGCTTCAGGACTAAAGCAGGATTAAACTAGGTCTATATCAGGTTCGTTTCAGGTCTAAACTAGGGCTAAACTAGGACTATATCAGGTCTATTTCAGGTCTAAACCAGGTCTAAACCAAGACTAAACCAGGACTAAACTAGGGCTAAAATAAGACTATTTCAGTTCTAAACCATGTCTAAACCAGAGGAGCATAAATTGCATTTGTTTAGCCAAATTCCAGAATATTTTTTTTTGTGTTTTGTCTCAGATGATGCACATGAGTCGAGAATGGACAATAACACTGCTTTTTTCAGTTTTATTTATACCATCCCAACCCGGGTGTGTCCCAGTTTTAAATTTTGAAAAATTTGCACATCCTATTTTATAAGCTAGTGTGACAATAGGGTAATTTCTTGCCATGACTATCATACAGGGTGCCCCAAAGATGATGCCCATATGTATACAGTGTGCAACAAGCTTGTCTGTGGCACTGACTGGGATGTCTATGGACGAGATGCAGCGGCAGCGCAGACCATGGGAGTGACGCATTGCAGGTACGAACCGACCAATCACAGGCCGCGATTTCTTTCCGCTACGTCTTGTACCGCACCACAGACTAGCAGAACGTATCCATGCGCTGCCGTTTAGTCCCTTCACAAATCGCCAACTGATTCGAATTAAGAACATCTACACGTCACCTCAACATGAATATCGGTGTTAGAAATGTAAGGACGTTTTATGCAGTGCCTATTTGTGACTGTAAGCGCGTCTTGTGTGAAATGTGGTGAGGGAGGAAAAGGGAAGTTGGCGGAGTGATACGCGGGAGAGGCGGAGATTGGGCGAGCCGTTATATGCCAGTCCACAGCCTCCTCATCACTGATCCAGAGCCGCGCTTTGTCCCTCAGGCTCCGTACTTTCACTCGGATTTCACCTTAAACCAGCTGATCCACCCTCATCAAAATGGTAAGAGGAATAGATTTACTCCTTGCACGATAGTCTAAACGGTATCCAAACATTTTAGAAAGCCGGAGCCGTGAGTAAAGTGGCGGTTTAATGTCGGGGCAATGTGACATCACCCGCGCCGTAAAATGGGGGCTGCTTGTTGCTAGGCAGCGCTGTTCTTCGTAAATGTCTGTCTAAATTATTTTGCGATTATACTTTACTAAAATGCTTCATTATGTCTTGCCTTTGGCGTATCCAGGGCCACATTGCTAATTATCAAATGAGCAAGCCTACATTATGCATGGACAGATCGCTTCTCTTCCCTTCGGGCGTTGAATGAACCTTTTATGAAGCCTCAACTTTAACATTAGCCGATTTCTTATATTGGATTTAACGCTATTCTTATAATACTTGTAATCTAAAGACTCGTAATGCATGCTCTTTTTCGACTAATCTGTACATTGTCTGCTCATAATGTTGTTTTTTTTTATTGAATTATTCATTTAATGTTAAGGTGTGTCATTTTTTAGCCTTATGTTGTTGTAATATTGCTAAAATGGTGATTTGATCCCTTGGTCAGGATGCTGGGCCGTGTGCGGCTGCACTGCCCAGAAACGCCCCTGGGGCTTGTTTATCGTAATTCGTCGAGCTACTTGTCGTTTATTCCGCTTGATGCGTTTTTGTCGTCGTTTTATAGGTCTTGAATATTAAATGTTGCGATCGAAAAGCCTAGAAGTCTTGTTCTTGTCTTGTTCGCACTCTCAGACGGGCGGCCTCATGGCGTTAGCAGAAAGCCTAGGCCTAGCTCTGTCTGCCTAGCAACCTTTACCGCCAATTTTAATTCATTCATTGTGTATGGGAGACCAGGCGTTGTCTTACTCGACATGATCTGCCAATGAGTCATAACCTGCATTCAAGGAACGCGTTTACTTTACCTCTAGATGTTGACTGACGTTTCCCTGAGCTAAAATGGTGCACATTTTATCATCTGTTGTATTTGCATGGCTTTTAGTGTACATTGAATTGCCTGTGTCCCGCCTAGGAAAAGTGGCAGTAGTGCCGTACATGTAGAAGCTTGTATTCTGCCATCTCTAATTGCTCCCTGTATTATTTTTCAGGCCGACCAGCTTACAGAGGAACAGATTGCCGGTAAGCCATGGCTGCATTGATCGCCTTTCTTCATGTCCTACAAAGTGCCTTGTCATATGGAACCTAGCGTCTCTCTCTCTGTGGATTTACACTTTTACCTTTTAAGGCGTCCTACACCTTGGGTCATATAACAGGAATGAATGAAACGGTCTGTGGCTGTGCTGGCCTGCCCGCTTCCTCTCTGCCGCCTAGAAGGACTCCTCATGGAAAATTTTGCATTTTAATGGTTGCTATGTCATAAATGATGTAATCTGGAAGTGTTTCGCTGTTGGCCGCTGTTGAGATAATGTGTTCTTTGGCCTGGGTGTGTTCACTGCGGAAGGAATGCTTCACGTACAAATTGCAATAAGTAGAAAACGAGACGAGGTTACGTAAATCTCCCGGTCTCTGAAAGGCCCTGCTGTCATATAGGCCTTCCACTCTAGTGTGTGTATAGAGGAGCATTGTATGGTTAAGTGCCAAATGGCTTGGTTGATGCATTTCAGTCCTACTAGTCAACCTCCGGGTTTCATAACATTGGCTCCCTGCTTGTATTTGCTCTAGTTTTTCAAAATGCCAGTTTGCATAGTGATTTTGGGCTGTACAGTAATGTTAAGAGCTTTTTTTCCCTCTTGTTATTGCACAAGGCTGACTCATGGCTAAGAAAACAGATTAGGTTAGACTGCATAAACAGATTTCGGAGTGATTTCTTCAAAAGCAAGCGGAGTGTCCAGTATCCGTGGGTTTAAGAAAAAATGATAAAGTTAGACTTTTGAAGGAGTTAAAGCCCTGAACATGCAGCATATAATAGAGCATAAGCAGCTGATGAAGGGATGATTTCTAGAGCAAATGGTGAGACTTTAAATAAGAAATTTTGCGCATTTCAATGTTAAAATGGAGAAATGCATAATACTTGAATAAACCATTATTTGTCTCACAATGGGGGTATATTGTATCACGAGTAAAAATGCTGCTGTTCCCCGATTTAGTGATCTTGTAGTGGTAACAATTGTATGGCACAGTGGCAAAGGTCACTTTAACTGCCCCATCTCTCCGAAGAGGGGTGTCAGTCTGCGCTCTGCTTGACCCCACAAACTGGAGGGCAGGTTGGAGATGTCATGACGTTGACAATCTGCTACATGCCACCGCTTATTGCCCCCCGGTCTCGTCTCCTGATGAGTACTGTGTCATAGTGCCCCCCCCCTCCTTTATTACGCCACCTCCTGTCTGCTGTGGTGTTTTGACCAGAAATGCCACGAGTTGTAACTCTAAACACTTGGTCGTGTTGTTGGAGGCTTCTCGAGTTTGTATCGGAAACATGAGTGATGCTTAAGCACGACCAGGACTTCGTGGTAAATCACTGGCAGGTTTCAGAAAGAAGACGAGTTATGAAAGATGGACAAGCTTTTCCTACGAGCTGCTGTTTTGGCACTTAATCGTGTTTCCTAAAATTGGCAAACTGTAGATGTGAGATTAATGAATCTTATTAGTATGTCTAGCGACTTGAAGGTGAACTGGGTTTTCTGCCAGTGATGAATAAAATTAGAACTTAGAAAACAGAATCTTTTTGCGTTGTGAAGTCCTCAAAATGGCGTCTGTAACAAAGTGAAACTCAAAATGAAAATCCAAAAGAAACAGGCACATGGTGGATTCCTAGTTGGATTTTGGTGTGTAATGTCTTGTCCTATTTTTGGCAGCACACAGGATATCTGAAATGCTTAAGTTGTTGCAGTGATGGTAAAAAAAAAAAAGCTCTGTTCTTATATTTTTATTAATTTTTTTCCATGGCAGAGTTCAAAGAGGCGTTCTCGCTCTTTGACAAAGACGGAGATGGCACCATCACCACCAAAGAGCTGGGCACCGTGATGCGCTCACTCGGACAGAACCCCACAGAGGCCGAGCTGCAGGACATGATCAACGAGGTGGACGCTGATGGTGCGGCTTCAGTCATTAACGTTTCTTACTCTTGTGTTTTTACGTGTTCGCCGTGTTACGTAAAGTTTAATTCCCTCCACCACAGTCAAAAAGCAGAACGAAAAGCCTGAACTAACGTCACGGCAAAAGAATAATGCCTCTGAAATAAAGTAATAGTTATATCTATAATTGTACAGAATTGTTTTGAGTAGTTTATATTTAGAAGACAGGAAGTGGAAGGGAACTTAAGCGAAAGTGAAACCTTTTGACAGGCGTATAGTAGTAAAATGTATTCGTTGGGGAAACCTAAAATATTTGACTAGTTTCGAAGTTTCAAGAACACATTTCTTACTCCTATTGTGAACAAATGTATCGAATAGTCAGATCTAATGAAAACAAAATGTAGGTCAACTCAGTTTTATATTCTGCCTTCACGTTATTGCACTTCATTTTGCAGCGCTTGAATAAATCCTTTTGTCTGTAGGTAATGGAACGATAGACTTCCCAGAGTTTCTCACCATGATGGCGCGGAAGATGAAGGACACAGACAGCGAGGAGGAGATCAGAGAAGCATTCCGCGTTTTTGACAAGGTACAAAAACTAGACTCCACTCGCTTATTTATCCTTTTTCTGTGTTTTTAGTTTTCAAAGATTCCAGTTTTTCACCTTTCCTTCTCCTTTCTTCACTCTGCTCAGGATGGAAATGGGTACATCAGTGCTGCCGAGCTCCGCCACGTGATGACAAACCTGGGAGAGAAGTTGACCGATGAAGAGGTGGACGAAATGATCAGAGAAGCAGATATTGACGGTGATGGACAAGTCAACTATGAAGGTTTGTCACACTTGTTTTTGTTTATGGAGGAAGGCATTATCCAGCTTGATCATTTACTAAAAAAGAGAAAAGAAAACCTCCATAATTCATTTAACTTTTTTTTAAGTTTTGTTATTAAATCCCTCCTTTGTTTGTGTTTTGCCCCACAGAGTTCGTACAAATGATGACGGCGAAGTGAAGGCCTTGTACAGATTTCGTATATAAATAATTTGCCTTTTTTCTTTGTGTAATTTATCTGTAAAATCTTAATAGCCCCTTCGTCCCTGCCCCCTCTGCTGTCCAAAGGAACTGCATGTAAACTGCATAGGCTCTTGTCCCCATGTCCCTTTTCTTTTGCTGTCATGGTGTTTTGGAGTGACGCGATGGTCGTACAACCCGAAGCCTGCGGAGGCCCTTGGGAGCCGGAGATTTTGGGATGTTCCTGTCTCGAGCTCGGGGCCCCTCCGCGCACGGCGACATTGGAAACCTGTCAACACTGTTGGCATGGAAACGATGTAGAGGAGTTTGAACTCTGCATGGACTACGGACAAAGTATATATGGAAATCTCTCAGCATTGCACTACTGCAAAAAAATGACACGGGTGTATCTCCTAGGTACTCGTACAAACTCTTTTTGTATCTGCTGTTCTATATTACCAGAAACAACTAATCTTAAACATGCTTTTTAATGTTTTACTCACTATTATTTTCTTTTTTAAATGGCCTCTGGTCATGCCTCAAATAATCCATTCCAAGTTGTATATTTTTGTTTTCCAATAAAATTTACAACCTACCCGGATTTGAAAATTGTCTTGTTTTCTCCTTGAGTTGTAATAATTCCCTTTTTGTATCGAGATGCTCCATTTTTGATAGGGCTGTTTTCTTCTGTTGCTTATAGCCTGCAGTAAAATGTTTACCGTTGATTTTAAATTGACCCCTGTGATTTCCCCAATGCACTGAGGAGCATCAGCCAATGCCTCTTAATGTCCAACTTTAATCAGACCTGTCCATCAGTGGGACCAATGTGTGATCTGGTCCTGTCCTGGTGCTGCGCTGAACTCGGCCGACCTCACTGTACATGAAGTCTGCTGCTGCTTTAGCGAAGCACTGGCCCCAAATCTGACCACCTCATAATCGTCATATTAGAAAAACATTTGGCATTTGCTCCCTTCTTCACGAGGTGCAGGTGATCGAACGTACATCTGGTGTAAATAGAGCTTTTCCTGTTCATTTCTTTTTTAATTTCTGATCGAGTTTGTTACAGTAGCTTGCAGAGATACAAAGTTTGTTATTTTGATGAATGACAATAAAGCTCTATTGTGGATCTCAGCTGTGCACCGCCTCTTGTTTACGCTGATTTTAAATTTATAAACTTGTCCCTGGACATGAAGTAAACATTGAAATCAAATACAGCCGTGACTGACTTAGGATTCTAATACTGCTTTAGTTTTACAAAATCATTGGACATTTGTTATAATTTTGTTTTTTGGTTTTCAAGGTGATGATCCAAACACCAAGCAGAATTAGCCTCTCATGAGTCTCATTTGGGTGAAATCCAGTTGCTTTAAACCTAAAAAAAATGCCTCTTTCTGATCTCAAATGGTCACTACTTCAACCCCAGCACCTTCTGCCAGTCAGGAACCGGTGCTAGTGCAGCCTCTGCCGCTCAGGGAGGGAATTCTGGAGGTTCGGAGGCCCGTCCGTAAACTGAGAATGAGAAAAACTTGGATGTGTCTTCCATGGAGTTTTTTTTTTCTTGCTAAAAATACTTCCTGTGCCCTCTGATGCCGCCTGTGCTTGTCACACAACACCGTACAACACAACACATTCCAGGCAATTCAATAACATCTCCGTGCACAAAAATAAAAAGTTACACAAAGAACTATTAAACTAGAAGGTTACAAATGAACCAAACCACCAGTGCACAAGTACTGCAGCTTGTGAACCATTGCCCTACTAATGTATAAATAGAACCGAAAGGCAATATAGGCTACAGTACAGTAAGGGCTATTTAAAGTAGGGAAGTGAAATTACAGCAGCGTGTGGGTGTGAGCTGCTGACTGAAGTGCAGTTGTAGGAAGAACAGAGTGGCTCCGAAGGCTCAGAGCGCGAACTGACTCCGGGTTAATCACAACCGAATCGAAATCATGAAGGCAAAATTAGCAGACAAACAGACAGTGTAGATGACCAAGCTTGTAGCGTTAAAACCTGCTGTGGCAATGTAAAATGTGGTCAAAAAAGTGCACTTAGACCACACATTTTTCATCAAGGGCCACATGTTAAAACACAGAGCAGCGCGAGGGCCGATCGAGGGTCATAGACTGAGGGTCAAAACAGCGAGGAGTTCAAATCTGTGCTTTTATAACAGGTTTAAATGACCATCCAGACCTTTGTTCAGGCTTAGACCCTCAAAAGGACACACCAAATCTGCTTCAAATTGGTTGATCAAGGCAGATTTCAAAAACATGCAGTAAAAAGTACTATTTGCAGTAGAATGGGCCAATTCACCTGGAAGCCTCAATCACATGACCCTGTGCTGTATTTTTTGCGCCTGTCTCTTTTGCACGGATCATTACCTGCACTGTTATATTCTTATATTCTTGTAAATTTGTCCATTTTGTGTTATATTATAGTTTATTGTTATTGCTGTTTTTTTATTCTATTTTATTTGTTGCATGTTTAGTGTTTGTCTGCGTTTCGCTCCAAGTTTCCTGTTGTGAACCTGTTCACTCATTTGGCAATAAAACCTTTCTGATTCTGAAGCTCGAGGGCCTAAAAAATTGGTCTGTCTGTCAGGCAATATGATGTAATGTAAAATACAGACAACTAGTTTAAATATCAATGCGTGTAAAGATCAAATAATGTAGTTAAAACCCTCTACAAAAATATGATTTTATTAGTTTGGCTGTATGTAAGATTTAGATTTAAAATGACATAAACATGACCTAACTGAGGTAAACGTCTTCAAATCAAATAAGCTTTTACTTATGACACTTAAAATGCTAATTTATTTCTAATTACAAAAACATTGGACATGACGAACAAGTTTTTTTTATTTTATTTTAATTTTATTTGGTGTTTTGTTTTTCCACTGAATGCTGGATGAGCCTCAAACGAGTCTCTCATTTTTGTCTCTCATTTGAGTTTCATTGCTGGAATCCAGTTGGTTTAAACCTAAAATGACTCTCTCTCATCTCTACCTAAACCACACACCTACAGTCAATCATGTTTCAGTGCTAGTGCAGCCTCTGCAGTGAGAAAACCCCGTGTGTGTCGTCTAAACGCAGGTTAAGACAATGAAAACCCAGGTTCAGTTGTGATTGTGGTTTTAAAACTGTAAAAGCTCAGACGACACATTGTTCCTTAAATATACGAATGTGTCCTGGGTGCATAAAACGTCGCCCATGTAGAACTAAAGCTCCATTCTGTGACTTTTCTAATGGGAGCTGCATAACCTGCTCATTTAATTGGAGCCTGGAGTGTCAAGTTTAGCATTACACCTACAGTACCTACAATATCCATGGGAATAGATAATGTTATACTGTGGAACATTTCAGGCAAAGCAATGACATCTCCATAGAGCAGATAGTTGAAGCTCCATCAAAAAACCGACATAGCGCCTCTTTATTTTTTACATTACAATGAGATTATGTGTTGAAAGAAGACAAAGACAGTCAGCCTTACAGACAATAGGCACTAATTATTCATTCAAGATGCACAATATACATTTTATTTTTCATTAATCCACATTGTATAATTATTTATTCTTTATCAAGTCTATAATTACAGTTTAAGAAGTCCAGCTTTATATTAAAGTTACAACACTGGTGATTATGCAAACAGCAAGTGCACGTCTGCATAAAAGATGTAAATCGGAAGTAAATTATCCATTTGTGTGTGAGACATGTTACTTAATGCTCTAAATGTTTGCACATCCGCAGGGGCTGCAGAATCAAATGCACGACTACGTTCACCCGGCAGACAAGTCACAACCTCACAAAACCCCAGAGGAAAAAAACATAAAACAAACAAAACAAACAAAAATACAAACTATAAAAATACCAAATAATAGTCTTAAAGGAACTGTATGTAGCCTGGGCTCTTAACAAAAACAAAACAAACAAAAAAAATACAGTTACAGCTGAACCTTGCCAGTTTTTCTCACAGTATAGATATTTTAGACTTTACATTTTACATTTTAGAGTTTACAGTTTACATTGTACAGTTTATACTCCTTGATATTATATTATATTATGATTTGTGAGCTACTGTGTCCCAATAATTTCCCTTATGGATCAATAAAGTTTGTCTAAGTCTAAGTCTAAACCTCCAGAATTCACTCACTGGGCTGCAAAGGCTGCACTAGCACTGATTTGTGCGGTAGCGAACGTTCAGATCAGAGGGAGTCATTTTAGGTTTAAACCAACCGGATTCCAGCTTCGAAACTCAAATGAGAGACAAAAATGGGCGACGCGTTTGAGCCTGATCCAACGTTCTAAGTCTTGTGAACCAAAACACCAAATTAAAACTAAAACTTGTTCATCATGTCCAATGTTTTTGTAATTAGAAATAAATTAGCATTTTAATTGTCATCATTAAAAGCTATTTTCGATTTGAATGAGAGATTTATGTGAGGCTCTTTCTGCTTTCGGATTAAATAATTATCCTGAAAACCAAAACACCAAATTATACCATAAATAAATGCACCATCACATCCAGTGTTTTTGCTACTAAAAATATGTCAGCATTACAAGTGTTATCAGTAAGAGCTGTGCTGGATTTGAACATGTCTGCCTCATATTTGTGGACACGGTTAGATCATGTATGAAATTTAAAATCAACATCTTACATATAATCCTTTTACTTTAAAGGTCCTACTGTATATTACACAAAACTGAGCTTGTTGGAATGACGTTATCTCCTCAAAAACAGACCTGGAGTTGTGTTTTGTTTCATTTCCATTAGGCCCGGGCAATTATTTTTTCTATGAGGCCACATGAGAAACAGAAGATATAGTGGAGGGCCAGGCCAAAAAACTCAATTCTGCATAATATTAATTGTATTTCTTTATAAAAAGCATTAAATAGCCTTGTTTTGACGCGTTGGTGAGACTGGTAAGAGTAAATGTTATGACTAAGCAATGTGAGGTTGCCTTACAAAAAAAGTCATTAAAAAAAACCTCTAAAATAAAAGCAACGCGGCTTTACTCCATGAATGAGGTAAAATGATAAAATATGTTTATTTTGTAATTCTAAATGAGCTTAAACAGGCCAGTCAGAGTCAATAAAATGTGTCCCGGCAGCTGCACAACACCCAAGTCTAGTTTACATCTTTGAGTAAATCTTTATTATTAGTCCGTTTACATCTCCAAAGCTCAAAATGCTCTGTAGTTTTTGAGTTGCCAGCTACTTTTTACCTTTAGTTCAATAGAAACGGGCTCTTCCTGGACTGAAATCACTCAAATGATTCTAGTGAGGGAGGTGTATGGAGTTTAAAAACACAGTGGAGCACTTCCTGTATTACCACATGACATTCACAAGGTGGAACAGAGTGTTTTCCTTTTGAGAGAATAACACAGCCAAAAAAACTCTAAACTCCACGTGTGTTTGTGACGAGGAAACAACATAATACCATAGATCAGATCGTGCAATATGGGCTCTTTAACATTATTCCTTACAATGGCGGTGCACTGACTTCAGCTCAGTCGAGAGAAGTCATAGGAACACTACCCACAGCATTTTTAGGTGTGAATCGATGACACAAGTGGTTCTCTTCTTGTCAAAACCAATTATCACAGAACTAAAAAGAACTCTCGCGGCCGCTGGAAGTGTCATGGCAGCCTGTTTATAAAAAACCTGTTAATTACGCAGAATGTGAAGCTCGAGCTGCATTCTGCCTTTGGTTTAGTCTTTGTCCAGGCCTTGTCCACTTTGTTAAAACACCCTTCACCAGACTGCTCCTGCTCTTGTGCTTTTCAGTGCTCGCTCTCATTCATAATACACAAACATTTTACTGTTTGTTTGTTTTTAATAATAGATTAATACATTTCTTAACTCAACAACAGTCACAAATTATGGCGTAGATCCAGGTCTAAAAAACAATTACAGTTTATGTATAAAGCAATCAGTTTTTTTTAAATATAATTGTTAATTATTGTGCAAAATCTACTGCCAGAATATTAATCTTTTCAAATGTTATTTTTTTTCTCTATTGGTAGTTAAATTAAGCAATCCATTTTTTATATGATTGTTAATTATTGTGCAAAATCTACTGCCAGAACATTAATCTTTTCAAATGTTATTTTCTTTCTTTACTGAGATTTAAATGACATAGGAAATATGACCAAATTTTTAGCCATAACACAAGCAAATGGAGCTCAAACGTCTCTGAAAGTAAATTTTCCATAAAAAAATTTCAGTTATTAAGAGTTCAAAGGCATCGTGGAGGCGATGTTAATCCAGCTACTAATATCCATGCATGTGAACAAATTTGATTGTCCTCTTTTCAATTTTTTTTATTTCTTGTATTTGGAGTTTGCATGTCTGTACATATGGTTTGGCATTGTGCTCAAAAAAATAAACCATTACCATTACCACAAGTCTAAAAAAAACCTAAATATTCTGCAAATTTCTTTAATAACTTATAGTATTTCAGGAACAGATTTGAAATAAAATGATAGGTCTTGTGGTCATTAGATACCACAAAGCTGATTATCCCAGAGCAGCTTTCAGACATTTAATATAATGGCTTTTTGGGAACATCTACGGGAAAAATTAATGAGAAATTTAGCTCTGAAACAGAGAGACGAGCGGTCACTGCTGAGCTCCATAGACTAGAACCGCATATACACATAGACATTTGGCCTTTAGATGACTCTGACGTGCCCATTTAAGCTCATTCAGAATTACAAAATAAACATATTTTATAATTTTATGTCACGCATGGACTGAAGCTGCATTGCTTTTATTTTAGAGCTGTTTTTAATGACATTTTTTGTAAGGCAACCTCACTTTTTCATTGCACAGTCATAACATAAACTCTTACCAGTCTCACCAGCGCGTCAAAACAATGCCGATTTACTGCTTTTTTTATTTAGAAATACATTTAATATTATGCAGAATTGAGTTAAGCATTTTGTCCTGGCCCTTCAAAATATTTTCTGTTTCTCATGTGGCCTCATGGAAAAAATAATTGCCAGGCCCTGTTCTATACTGTATCAGGATAAGGAGTACTTATTTCTAATATGCTTGTAGATATCCTCTTTTTTGCCGCGTAAACAGTTGTGCGTCTCTAAGCAACTGGTCTGTGCGCTCAGCTCCCAGAGAGATTTTCAGTCGAGGTGACGTACTCGGCTCTGGAGACCTGGGCTAAAAGTGTCTGTGGATAACACGACGCTGAGGGACTTGAGGAGACAGTAAGGAGCCTTCAGATAGAGACTCCAATCAGATACAGTGAAACAGGAGACAATGGAGACACACGATTTCAAACAAAAGATGATTATTAACAACCATTTTTACTAATTTTAACATGGTAGTTTTATACACTTTGTGATCAAGATTACTGTTCTAATCAGGTAGTTTTGGCTTGATCCCATTGGTTCATATTTCTGCTAAAATAGGCTGAAAAACAGCTCTGGAAAAAAATAAGAGATCACTGCAAGATGATCAGCTTCTCTGATTTAACTGCATATAGGTTTCTGTTTGAGTAAAATTAACATTTTTGCTTCATTCTATAAACTACTGACAACATTTCTCCCAAATTCCAAATGAAAATATTGTCATTTGGAGCGTTTATTTGCAGAAAATGACAAATGGTCAAAATAACAATAAAGGTTCAATGTTTTCAGACGTCAAATAATGTGAAAACAAGATCATATCATTTTAAAACAACAAAATACTAATGTTTTAACTTAGGAAGAGTTCAGAAATCAATATTTGGCGGAATAACCCTGATTATTTTTTAATCAGTGTTTTTTTTCTCTTTTCCCTTCTTAAATCAGATCTGGTTCAGGTTCACCTCACCAGTGCCTCATGAAGCAAAATGAGGTGTGTTTGTGTTGAATTCACCAGACGCTGGATTAGAGCGACTGTCACACATGTAGAGATGCTGATTTCAGAAAAAAATTAAAAATGCAGCGGCCTCTTATTTTTTTCCAGAGCTGTATGTCCATCGTGGCCATGTTTGTTTTGGTTCATTTGGACGCTTCATCTTCGTGCTGCTCTGTGATTCATCTGAACCTTTAGAGTTAACTGAGCAGTTTCAGCAGCAGAAGCCCTGACAGTTGGGAATTCTCAACTATAATAAGAATTTATCGTTGTATTTTTTATTACTATTTCGAGTAAAGTTTGGTGACAGAAGCTCAGACAGAGTGGAGATTTGAAGGTTTGTGGTTTGAACCTGCCTCTCACTGGTGTGATTCCAGCTCCCACAGACGTTAAATACTGTTGTGAAATACTGTTGTTGTGTCCATGAGCACCACAAAGACAAAGTAAAGATCCAACACTTGAGTAAAGTACGGGTTCAGTTCAGGTTCTCCATACAGTGAATCCAGTTTACATTGTAATTAGCCGCACTTATATAATAACACTGTTTACCTTCAAGGCGCGCAAAGTGCTTTACATAAAGGAAACACTCGCACACGCACTTTAGTGTACACTGGGGGTGAGGCAGGTTAAGTGTCTTGCCCAAGGACACGACAACAGCATTCATCAACAGTATTCGCTTCTAAAGATGAAGTGTCCAAATGAACCAAAACAAACATGGCAATAGATGGACATAAGTTTATTTTAGCAGAAATATGGACCATTTTGTTTTTGAAAAATGTGCAGAAGTGATTTGTGAAAGGACAGGAAAGATGCCTGTGATTTTCTCTCAACTGGACTCAACCAAAGCATGATTTTTAGCTTTCTCTGCTGCTTTAGCCACTAACTGTATAAAAAAGTGGACTAAGGGTAAGTGTGACGTCATCCATCTCATTCAGCTCCAGTCAAATGAAGCTCAGAGGATGTTGCGGAAATATTTTGGTGAGAACGAAATAAAGATCTTGAGTCAAATAATTGTCTTTTTGGGGTTTATTCTCTTGCAAGAGAAAGAGCAGAGATAGAAGAGAGTAGATCAGAAGAAGGAGAAAAGAGAGAGAGCGCAACATTGGGTTTTATACAGGCAGATACAAAGTGATGTACAAGGCCATCATGACATAAATAATGAGGGGAGGACTGGACAGTGAGGGATGTACCTGGGAAAGGAATGCCAGTTTTGATGGAAAAGTACTGACTGAAGCTGGGTCAGATCATTATAACTGTAAATATGTTCAAAAACATGTTAAAATGTATTTTTCTACTACAGGGGTTATAGAGAGAAGTTACAGAGGCGAATTTGATGCCGAGTTGCATATTGGGAATAGGAATTTATGCATGGACCAAAACGCGAGATAACTGCAGTAGTTATAGAGAGAAGGATGACAATTTTTCAGTGTAAAATCGCTTGGAAACACTCAATGGAGGCAGAAGCGCCCTCATATTCATTTCCTGAAGCAGCTAGCGGGATAGATATGTCTATTACAGTATATATACAGTCTCTGTGCCAGATTAATAGATAGAACTCAGCTCAATGCACATATCAATCTGTGGCTAGTATTGCTCAGCCGTTAAAAACTGTAGTAGAATTTCAATAGTTTTTCTTGATTTCCCAGTGTATTTCTCATGTACAGGTGCAACAAAGCTGGAGCCCTCCTCTGTTTCTTACTCAGTCAAGCCGGTCTATATTTAGCCCCACCACCACCACCACTACCACTGCTGCCGAGGCCTGGGCTTGTTGAAAAATTGATCGATAGCGAGTTGCTGCTATAGAAACAGCGGTTGGTTTAACAGTGGTTCAGGTGACACTGGATCCCACAGCCCGGTGATAACAAGGCACATGGCCACCGCAGAAAAGGGCCCATGGAAAAACAGCACAATGTCCAAACAAGAGAGCGTTATGTCCAGAGGCGCGAGTGCAGCAGATAAGGTGAGTAACAGTGTGGGGCTTCATCAGGACTCAGGGATGACACTTAATGGGAACTGAATCAACACATTCCTGGCATTGTAAAGTCTCTTGGACGGCAGCAGTGGAGTCAGAAAGCAACAACAGACAAGACGAAGGCAAAAAAGTTTAAGTTATGAGAAAAAGAGAAGCACTTTTGGATAACTAAGCAAAAGGGATTCACGTGAAAGGCAATTGAAATACACTGAAATTATATTTTTATATAAACATTATTTAAAGCAGGACTCTACAGTGCGCCCATTTCACTCGCATTTGCGAGTAAATATTTCGTCGTGCGAACGAGGAAATCAAAACAGTCGCACCGGTGCGAGTGCTTCTGCAGCCACAATAAGGAGAGCTGCGCACAGACGTAAGTTAAACGTCCTAAACGTGTCAAACATTAGGGGCACACTCACACTAGGACTGTGGAACTTGCCCAAGCCTGGATCGCCCTAAAGCACCTCACGCTTGCCCAGCGCGCGGCGCAACCGAACCGTGCCCAGGCACGACCCCAGCATACGAGCTCCGCGTGTGGCCGATATCACTGATACGAACAAACTCCGCTTCAAAACACACCCACGCCCCCTTAAACGAGGAGCGGCACCGCAGCAGGACCCACACCTGTCCCACACTCACAGACACCCTGTGCCACTGGACTTCCTCCCCCGCTAAAGCGATGGTTTTGTCTTGGTCTTGTCTCGGACTCGAGCGCATTTGAACTCGGTCTCGTCACGGATTCAAGGTCTGAATACTGAGTGCGGTCATATTTCATTACGGCCGCTGCCTTTGGCAACAAACTTGTACCGGTGTGCGGGACCTGTGCGCTGGAGCTCGCGCAGCCTCGTGTGCCAGTGTGTATCACAGGGCAGGTTAAACATCTGACCTGTCCATCCACCTCACATCAAATACGACAATATTAATTTTATGTCCGTGTCCGCACAGAGCAGAGCTACGGCACAGAGCAGGTGATATGTGGGCTGAAGTTTGCCTAAGAAAATGCCAAATAAATCTGTTTGTCACAATGTGCGTTTGGTTTGGTAAATGTGCAGTCTAAAACCACTGTAAAACCACTAAGAGAATGTAACTCCAGTTAGGAATTTGAAAATACAGGTTTAAAAATCCTGCACACTTTTTACACTTTGAAACAGTGTTGTGTAAAGTGCCACTGGAAGTTCTCTTAAAGAAGAGGTTCTTAAACTGTGGGTGAAGGTCCAAAAAGGGCCACAGAGTGTTTCAGTGCAGTACAGTTTGTTTGGCTTATTTTAAGTCTAAATATTAATCAGATAAAATGAAGATATATTTATAAAAACATTGCGATCATGCAGGAAAAGTACAGTCATAATTCTTTTTTGTATTAAATTTATTCAGTGTTGCGCAAGTTCTGCACTGTTATAATCATTGAAAACAAAAACTTACTTGTGCCCCCATTTTTTTTTTCTGTGCTCCTAAAATTTTTAACTTAGGGGCACATGTGCTCCTGAAAAAAAAAGTTAGCGTAGAGCCCTGATTTAAAGGCGTATTCTTCTGGAGGAGGGCCATCATCTTTTCAGGGTTTCTGTGGGACTTATACTCAGGTGCGACTTATATATTAAATTTTTCACACTAACAGCCCATAGGCCAAATATATGAATTGTATATATGAATCAAAAATGAAAAAAAAAATCGTTACCAGTTTTTTCATTTTGGTTTTACAGACAAACCATAAAGAAAAGAGTTGTTTTTTCATTTTCTTATTTTTGGTTCCATATTGAAAAACGAATGAACAAATGATACATGGATTCTTCTCTGTTGGGTTGTTTTTATTTTTATAACTTCTATAACTTTCTAGATGAAATGTTGGCTCTTGGTCTCTGATTTTTAAACTAAATTTCCCTCAAAAAGTGTGACTTATACATGTTTTTTTTCTTATTCGTTATGCATTTTTTGGCTGGTGGGACTTATAGTCTGAAAAATATGGTATATATAAATGGACAGAGCTAACCTGCTAGTCGCTGTGTTACAGATAGGAAGTGAGCACGGGGGTGCTTCCGGCTCCATCAATTCTGGCTCCAATTGACTTTACATTGAAAAATTGTCACCCTCTCTCTGCAACTGCTGCAGTGAACCTTGTCATTTTGGTCTTAAAATGTTCGTATTAACCCACTCTGGTGTTTTTTATTTTGCTATTTTATCCATAAATAAATTTTTGTTACTCTCTTAAAAACCACACACTGAGAGTTGTGTTTTGTTTCATTCACACATGTTTGAGTAATCCTGGTTTATTAGTCTGTCTACATCTCCAAAACTCAAAATGCTCTGTTTTTTGATGTCATGCAGTGATAGTTTTCAAGTTAAAACCTACATTTTACCTTTTGTTCAGCAGAGACGGTCAATTCTAAGGCTGAAATCATGATTCTAGTGAAGGTGTATGGATCTTAAAAACACAGTGGAGCAATTTCTGTATTGCCACACGACATCACCAGCCTAAATATGCAGAAATTGTGTGTTAAACATGTGTGAATAAACAAAACACCACTCAGGATATGTATGTGATGAAGTAATAACATTATAACAGATCAAAAATGTGACGGAGCACCCGTAGCTGCCCGTCGGTTTCCCCGACCGGCGCCTCTCTCCCGGCCCGAGAGTGCGCCTTAGCTAGCGGAGCGCGCGGCTCATTTCCCCTGGTTTTTTGGAGCCAAGCTCCGGTACAAACTGTGACCCACAGGACTTCTTATAAACTGTTTCCCCGCTGCCTGGACTCTGTTCCCCCCCGTAGTGCGTTCGAGGGTGCACACTTGGCGCCTACGAGTCCACAGACTCTTCTTACCTTCCGCTGTCTCCGCGCCGCTCTCTGGTTCAGGGGCCAAACCGGGGCGCTTCCTGGTCGTGCGATAAATAGCGCATAGTGGCGCGCAAAGGGGGCCACATGACCCCGGACTTTACCATTAGGGTTAATTTGTGGGTTTATTCTGTTTTCTTGAGTTTATTAAATAATGAAGTCATACCATATGGGGGGTTATTAAAGTATTTTCATTATTATGTTAAACTACATATGTTTTATTATAATGGTTACAGTTGGGCATTGATTTCAAAGTTAAAACCCCCACTGTGTTAATTGGTTAGCCCAAAGGGGAGGGGCTAAGGGGTATATAAGGGAGAGCTTTGCTCAATCTGGTGGCTGTCTGTCCTTGGCCTGACTATGTGGGTGCTGGCTGCTGTGAGCTCTATTGTAAATACTTTCTTTTTGTTTGATGTGTTTCACTGTAAATATTTGCACTTTGCACATTGGGCTGTGGTGCGAATAAAGGAAAAATCAACTTAAGAAAAGTATCCGACTGCGCCATCATTTTTTCCTTCTATTTTGTCCGAACGAACCCATGACAAAAAAATAACGCAATTTAGGCTTTTACACTTCATTTTTGTCACATTTGTCACATCTTTGCATATTTTCTTGTTAAAACCTGCACATGCATGAATAACCAGAAAGAAATCAGGTTACGGTCAACATTTTGGTCTGTATGTAAACATATCCTCTGTCTCCATTATCTCCAGGCTGACCGCACACTGGACGAGTGTGGCAGAGGGAGCTGGTGGCTGGGGACATTAAAAGTAGGTGTGACTCTGAACTAAAAGCTCTTATCCGGTCTCTATGGCACTGTCTGACCAGCTGGCTCTGATACCGCGCCATGTTTGGACGTGGTTATCTAATACCACCTGCAGGTTGGACAGTGCAGACTGATGTGTTATGTATAAATAATGCAGACAGAGAAGGGTCATAAGACAATGTTCTTCAGTGCCAATCCAAGCAGGGTTCATTCAGACAACCAATTCAGGAGCATTTTAAGGTTCTATATTACACAAAATTGATTCTTGTGAGCTTTAAGTCATGTTTTATACTGTTACCACCTCAAAAACATACCCAGAGTAGTGTTTTGTTTTATTCACACATGTTTGAGTAACGCTTTATTATTAGTCTGTCTACATCTCCGAAGCTCAAAATGCTCTGTTCCACCTTGTGATAAAGCTGTAGTTTTCAAGTTAACAGCTCCTTTTACCTTTTGGCAGTTTAAAGAAGCACTGGAGCACTTCCTGTATTATCACATGACATCACAAGGTGGAACAGTGTTTTATGTTTGAGAGCAAAGCTTAAATCAAGGTTTCTACAGTGTCTTAAAAAGTCTTAAAAGCACTGAATTTATGAATCATTTGAATATCTTTTTTAAAAAAATGGAAAAAGTCTTGAATATTTATATCTGGGTCTTAAAATTTGTGCTGTATGTAACTTCTCCGTATCCCATTTCTCCTCAAAAGTTTAATTTGACAACCATCGTTATTTGGTTAAATAACGTTGCCTAAATAAGAGCGGGGGAACCAATAATTGAGAAGGCAGCGCCGCCCCGGGTCAAAATACTCCAAACACTACGCCCCAGATTCCTTTGTTTGAGCAATAAATGAACACAAATTCAACAATTTAGTTTTTCTTTGCCGGTAAGTCTAATAGGCCTGAAATAAGCTGTGAAATAGGTATAAAGTTTTTATAAGGGCTGTCATCGTTAAAAGCATTAACACATGTGATTAATCACGAAAAAATATTGCACTAATGTTTTTTTACGCAGATTTATTTTGAACACACATGTTACCTGTAAGCTGAAAGGCGGCGCAGGTTATTAGGACAGTGATCAGGTCTGTCCATACGTGGATGTGAAGACGACAGATGAGACTGTGACTGGTGCTTAGCGGCAAATTTCTCTTCAAAAAACTGCCCGACGGGACTTTAGATAAAACTAAGGTCATTTGCAGATATTGCAGCAATGAACTCTCTTTCCACAGAAGCACAACAAGTTTAAAATCCCATCTTAAAGCAAAACACATGTTTGATTCAGCGGCAGCAACGACGCTACTTGTACCAACAACAAGCCGAGCACGACAACCCACGGTAATGTTGTCAACAAAACTACCAGCGATAGAAAAATTTCAATAATATAACTTTTTGATAATAAATTGCATTTTTGCCAAACTATTTTGGTCTTTTTTTGAAGAATAATTAACCGTGATTAATCGTGATTAATCAAAATTCTAAAGTGTGATTAATCTGATTTAAAAAATAAATTGTTTGACAGCACTAGTTTTTATATAAATGGTCTTGAATTTAATTTGAAGACACCTGTAGGAATCCTATTAAATGTACAGGTATGTTTTTGATGAGGAAACAACATTATAACTTAAATCAGAAAATAACATAATATGGGCCCTTGGTAAATTATTTATTATTGTCAATTGTTTATATGTTTTACACTAACTCACTTTTTCCCCCTGGCACTATTCACAGTTCTGAATTCATACATACCCCTGTGTTATCCCAGGACACCCCTCTGCCCGGCCGCTACCCCATCAGAGACTTCATAGAGGAGAGTGAGCTGAACCCGGTGCAGAGGACCTACGGGTTTAAAGGCCTGGGGAGGAGGGTCCCTCTGGCTGAACGCAAAGGAGATCTGCTGCTTCCTGGAGCCTACAACTACGTCGACTCCACTCAAGAGGCTCTAAAACGAAATGTTACGTACTCATTCAAAAACTGCCCCCGACCGGAAAACGTCACCCTTGGAGTCAGGGACAAGGTGAGAACTAAAAACATGACAAATTATAATATTAATGTTTCCTTATTGTTATTATTAATGTTATTGTTTTGTTCGTTTGTCTATCTTATGTTGTTTCCTCATCAAAAATGTACCTGGAGTTGTGTTTTGTCAATTCACACACGTTTAACGCACAAATCCTGCATATTCAGGCTGAGCTCTTCTCTCAAACGGAAAACACTGTTCCACCTTGTGATGTCATGTGGCGATACAGGAAGTGCTTCACTGAACATTTAAACTCCAAACTAAACTTTTGCTAGAATCATTTGGATAACTTCAGCCCTGCCCCTTGCTGATCTCTACTAAACAAAAGGCAAAAGGTAGTTGTTAACTTGAAAACTATGGTGCCACTTCATGACATCACAGGGTGTAACAGAGCATTTTGAGCTTTGCAGATGTAGACAGACTAATAATAAAGGGTTACGCAAATATGTGTTTTTAAGGAAACATTATAACATGGTTGAAATCTCACAATAGTCAATTTTGCGTAATATAGGACCTTTAAACTTACGTACAGTCACTTGTCATGTCATCAGAACACGTTACAGGTCAGATCTGTGTAAAAGAGGGTTATTGGACCTGATTTAGTCCTGGTTTACTCTTGGTTTAGTTTTGGTTTTGTCCTGGTTTACTGCAGCTCTTCTGTCTGCAGTAGTGAGTCAATCAGAGGTTTATTAGGTATGGTTTAGTCCTGGTTTAATCTGGGTTTAGACCTGATTTATTCCTGGTTTAGTCTTGGTTTAGTTCTGGTTTTGTCCAACTCTTATAGGATGCTCTCAGTCCACAGTAGCCAATCAGTCAGAGGTTTATTAGGTATGGTTTAGTCCTGGTTTAGTCTGGGTTTAGACCTGATTTAGTCCTGGTTTAGTCTCGGTTTAGTTCTGGTTTTGTCCTGGTTTACTGCAGCTCTTCTGTCTGCAGTCGCGAGTCAATCAGAGGTTTATTAGGCATGGTTTAGTCCTGGTTTAGTCTGGTCTCTGTAATGGTCTACCAAACTCTACCAAAAAGTGTCCAAGGAAGGAACAGCGGTAAACCAGTCATCACCACTGGACAGCTCCACATGCCAAATACATAGATTTTTATACTAGCAGTTCTGACATAAATTTCATAATACCCAATTGCTGCCTACTGCACAAGAAACATCTAAATTATGGAGAAAGCCTCACTGAAAGGGTTGCAGAGAGATAATTGCAGACATCCTTGGCTCTCGTCTCGGTAATAG
Organism: Odontamblyopus rebecca; assembly: GCA_030686955.1. Taxonomy (NCBI): domain Eukaryota; kingdom Metazoa; phylum Chordata; class Actinopteri; order Gobiiformes; family Gobiidae; genus Odontamblyopus; species Odontamblyopus rebecca. The sequence continues at coordinate 30,636,652 of CM060662.1, forward strand.
CCTCTCAGAAAAAGAAAAAAATACACATAAAAGACGAGTTTTTACAACTGACAAATAACCGGATATATGTAAGCTCAAATGCATTTACGTGATTCGACAATAAAAAATCCTAAAACAAATCTTAAAGTTATTTATATATCAGAACAGTGTTAAACAGACAAGTAAATCAGGTGAATAATAGTTTAACTTAATAGATGTTCCTTGGCCTTGACCCCTAGAGTTGTTTAATGTCAGACTGTGGAGAAAAAAACATACCCAAGTGGCACTATGCTGCCCCCCGTTACAAAGGAAAAACAGACTTCTTGAATCATTTACATTTCATCTGTATTTTTGTCTTATTTTATTTTCTAGAATCTTCACATTTCTCCTTGTCACTACGATGTGGCGGCCAAACCAGTGGAGAAAACCCCGTGCAAGTAAGTAAGCGTAATTCTCTGATCCAAGCAGTGTAGTCATCACCATCTCATCCCTCACTCCATCTTACACCATCTGAAAGTGCAAAATGCAGAAAGACTCACCACTATACTGAAAATTAGGGGCTGTAGACCTTTAGTCATATGGCTGATTAATCAGTCACTGGTGTCTTAGTCGACCATTTAGCTTATAAAGACTTACAAACATAGACTGTAAGTATAAATGGGCAAAGGGAACGCTGTAACTGCATGAGTGCACTTCCGGCTCCATCTTCTATGGCTCCAGTTCACTTTACATTGAAAATTGTCACCCCCCTCTCTGTAACTGCTATTTTTGCACTCCTGAAATGATGACACTTGCTCCTTCTTCACCATTTATTTTAGTGCAGTTTTTGAATACAAGACGAAGAAGAATGAAGAGTGAATAATGAAGAGCCCTGGTGAAACAGAAACAGCTGTAGTGCAAATATATACATTTTTTTGTTTGGATTTAAGTTAAGATAAACAACCCTTAGAGCGATAACGCTCTACGTCCCCATGTAGCACAGACATGAGTCCGCTCGCTACCACTCCCAACAGGTGTATAGTTTGACTTAGGATAGCTTAGCTTAAATATCTGTAGCAGCGGTGATGTACTTAACTATCTCTGGGTCATGGGGTGCTAATAAATATTTACATTAAAATAGTGAATCATAAACACTAATGAATAAATAAATAAATAAATATTGTTATATACAGTGAACCAATACCAATAATAAAAGTGCTATACAATAAAAATACAGTGCTAAAATAATGTGCGGGCAACACTATAGTCAACCTCAACATTTTGGTCTTAAAATGTTCGTATTAACCCACTGTACATGATTCAAGTGGTTTTATTTCACTATTTTGTCCACAAATCAAGATATGAACATTAATAACAGACCAATGAGCTGCCTTTTTCTTGCTGAGGTCGCTCCCGGCAGCATTATGAACAGGTTTGATTGGCCACATTGCCAGCGTTATCTTAAACAGCCTCACTCCGGATTGGCTTTTTGTTATGGTACTAGCGGTTGGCCCCAGTAACTGCTAGCCTCGACAAGCTTCATTTGACTGAAGACGGATGCTGGGGTCACGTCACACTCGCTTAATCCACTTCTTTATGCAATCTATGCTCACAAAGGAAGACATTAGTGAATGAGCTCGGTGAAGATTTAGTATTTTTGTATTTTATTTATTTATAGGTAAAGTGTTTTCTATAAATGCATTGTTTTTGTAAGTTTTTCTGCATCAGATATTCATTTTTACACAAACTCCCATGCAGTTCTAGTCTTGTGAATGCAGTTTAGGTCAGAAACATAGAGACACTTAATGGTTTTGAATGCTTTCCCTCTTTTTATTCGACTAATCCATCGGCAGGCCATGTCTTTCGTCGTCCATTAATTTCTTTAGCAGCTGTACTGAAAACTCATGGTCATATCAGTGCCTCTCTCTCCTCCCATTACAGGCATGTGATGTTTCGCTCGACTGTCCAGCGGGTCACCTTTCCTCCTGTAAGTATCTCATCTCCACCACGACCAACTTATTAAGACCGTTCAGTGTTTCCATTGCAGACAAAAAGACTTGAGCACAATAGACTTTCAACAGGCTTTGGTTACAATGAGCTCCTCGGCCTCCTCCTGTCAGAACTTGGCCCTAAGATTTACATTTTTATAAAGGTGCAGCTTTTAGGTTTCGATTTCAGTATATTTTTAAAGCCTGAAATCGAAACAGCAGTCACCTCGCAGGGCTTAAAGGTGCAACTTTTCCAGTGGAAGGTCCGTCAGATGCTTTTCTTCATGGAGATGTTAATGCTTTGTCCGGAATGTTTCACAGTATGGCTTTAAACCTTTCTATCTCCATGGAGACCAAACCAGACCAAGTTACAAGGTCAAATCTGTGGAGAGGCGACCCCGCTCACAGTCAGAACGCATGTTTTTCTAGGTATTTTCAAGTTATAAAACCACTAATAGCTGTAAGGTAGAGCTGTTTAATGCCACACTGCGGAACATTTCAAGCAGAGCAATGACATCTCCATAGAAACAAGCAGGTGACGGACCCCCAACCAGAAACTTACAGTACACAGTGCACCTTGAGCAGCTCTTAAGGCCAAAATAAAATAGCCGTGTACTATCTGCGTCGAATTAGGAAGCGTTTTACTGTCCGATAATCAGGAAGTGTGAGTTAGCATGCTAGTTTTTCTTACCTTTACAGTCACGGAAAAACACCCTGAGACTTATGAAAAGCTCCTTTAACTAAATAGTTGATTTAACCAGCAACAGAACAGTGAAACCGTCCTTGGTCAATAACAGACAAGCAGATTAACCAATATTCACAGCAAACAAAGCAAATGGATGCGCCACAGCCCTTTTTTGGGGCAGTTTGTTTCTTTTTTAGCTCACAAGATGCAACAATCGTGAATTATTGATTTAATTTTTATATTCAGATACATGGGAAAAAGATGTGAATGCGTGTGCTCTAAATTAAACACAAAAATCTATTAGAAAATGATTTTGTAGGGGACTTTAGTAGAGGAAAAGAGACTGTCAGTCATTCACACACTATTCATATTAGGTAAGGCTTAGTGTCTTGCCTAAGGACACAATGCCGAGCGGGAACCTCTGAGCTTCCAATTGGGGGGCCACTGCGCTAACCACTGACATTACTATCACAAGTTGGCACTTAGAGGGAGGGCGAAGAGAGATTTATATGATTTTCCACAAGGGTAATTGAGCGAGAGTCAAGGATAACAGGCTGTGATGACTGATAATGACATAACATTTGTATTACGCTTTTTATGACTCTCAAGGACGCTTCACGAATAATGCAAGAAGATTAGGTAAGAAAAGTATTTAGTAATTGTATCAATCCAGTAATAAAGCCACAAATAAAGTGTTCCTGGTTGAATTTATTCCTCATCCTTCTTAGAAACACACTGGACTAGACATAGTGACATCTACATCTGCTGTATGTATTTTTATGCCTGAAAAATGGCTCATGATTGGAAAAAAATTTGTAAAAAACAAAAAAAAAAAAGATAACTCCCCCTTCCTAGAATCACATCATTTTATTTTATTTACTTTTAATTAAAACAATCAATCTGGCTTTTAAGATTGACAATTTTTAACATTAACAATTTACAAAACACCTCTGAAAGCAACCTGACACGTAAAGGTGCTTCGCAGATCTGTTTTCTCATTTAGAAAGTATGTGGGTACAAAAATGTTACGTAGGTGATTTTCCGTTTTAATTTTGTGTTCTATAAAAAGAAAACTTCATCGGAAAATGAGTGTTCTGGTTTAAAAGTGTGAAGTTTGGGGTTTCAGAGCTTTCAGAGATGAAACAGAAGGCGATCAGAGAAAAGAGAAGAGAGAAAGTTTGTGGAAATTCTAGTTCCTACGTAGGTTTTCAGCAAGAATTCTGTGTAGGACGGGCCAAACCACAAATAATAAAAGAAGAAACGTGAGGTAAAAGGAGTGACAATAGCTCAGGGGGTAGTTTTTGTGCACTAATCTGAAGTTTGGCAGTTCAAATCCTAAACCTAACCCTAATCTTTTGGCATAAAATGTCATTGGAAGAGTCAAATCCACACAGGTTGGTGGTGCAATTCCAGCTCCCACATATAAATATTACCATTGTTTACTTGGGCAAGACACTTCACCCACTTTGCCCTCAGTGTCTGCGCACTCTGGTGTATGAATGTGTGTGAATGTGTGATTTGTTCCTTGACGTAAAGCGATTTAACTGCCTTGAAGGTGGAAATGCGACAATTTACCATTAATATATAGTTTATAGTAATATTTAGTTACCCAAAAACATCAAATAAAAATGCTCCTGGTTGAATTTATTCCTCCTCCTTCTTAGAGACGCACTGGGCTGGACATAGCTGTGCATCTACATCTGTTCTATGTATTTTTGGGCCTGAAACATGACTCATGATTAGTCACTTTTGGATGTGGTGAGTGGCTACTACATTTCCGCGGTGCTCTGCCGGTGTTACCTAATGCAGAGGAGCAGGAGCTGGAGTATGTGTGGAGGGAGAAAGCGATCCCGTCTGCTCGCCGCTTATGGCTCTGCAGTCCACTGTGGTTCGGGTTGCAGCAGTGCGGCAGTCCATGAATCCACTGTCCACGAGATACTACTGTAGCACCGTAAAACCATATATAGAGCGAGGCCGGGCTCAATATAGGGCTAATCAAGACCGGGACTAAACAGGCAGTAAGAGCGGGATAAATTATACTTGTAATACCTGCCAAATGCCCATGACAAGCATCTAGGCTAAATATAATCTACACAGAAAGATAGAAATACTTTTTGTGTGTGTGTGTGTGTGTGTAATTTACTGCTGTTTCTTTTCTTATTTGGTGCATTCACCTCTGTTGACGTATTCTGCAGGAGCATTGCACATGGTTTTAACACTTTTATACTTTTAATCTGTAAATGTTTTGCTGTCTCGTGTTTCTATTCACTGTTTCATGTTACGACTGACGTGTGAGTGTGTTCTGATGGTGCTGTTTTGTATTAGATTGGCATTTCTAATAATAATAATTAAAAAAAACACGTTGGCAGGTGCTATGTTGTTAGTCATTATCAAAAAACTGGTTGCTCATAAAAAAATAAAAACAAAAACACAAAATAGTGATTAGTATTTGAGCGACATGATCATTTGTCTAGACAGCATTACATGGCGTGAAATGGGGTGAAGAATGGGAAGAGACGTTGAGGAAATGCCACTCGATCGCACGGCGGGCAGGTAATGTGCCAGGTGTGCTGCAACCCAACTCCTGCGCTATTAAATATTAAATAGGTAAAAGACAAAGCAACTATCAAGAAAAACAAACAAACAAACAAACAAAACACTACGGTACAGGACAGTGGGACATGAGATACTGTAGGTGCAAACTGAACATTTCTGAGCTCTGGCGCCTCGAACACTGGTCGAAACAGGAATATTTGAAGTGAAACATGCATTTATCATTCAAAATATGATGACAGAGAACCATTATAACATAGTAAAGGCTAATCCAAGTTAATTTAGCATAAAAACATAGGAATATAAGTCTACTAAATGAAGTCATGCCATTATAATAAACCATGCAGTGTGTATCATTAATACTAGAGACTACGGTGTGCCCCATAATCTAAAACATGCAAATTATACTCTATTTGTAGTATTACTGTAACACTGGAGCTAACTACTGTGCTATATATTAGTAATCTGTGCTTTTCGGTCAGTAAACAAAGCAAATAAGTGACATTTATACATAAAACGATGTATTAAATTACTAAAATATCTTGTCCCACTATAATCTCAGTATAAATCTATGGGAAACACGGCCATGTACCTGTCAGAAGTGGGCAGAGTAGTCAAATATTGCACTCAAGTAGGAGTAATGTTACTTAAAATAATATTACTACTAATAATACTCAAGTAGAAGTACAAAGCAGTGGTCCAAGAAAGTAAGAGTTAAAAAAATATTTGGAGAGACTTTAGTGACTGTTACTGTGAGTTAATGTACTGGAAGGACAAAACATTAAATAATGCATAAACTCGAGTATTAAAAAAACATCAACACACAAAATGAGAAAAACTAAATCATATCCGAAGGAGGCAAAAAACACAAACTATTTCATATTGTCAACATAAAACTTTTATCACTTGTAGACTTACTCACAGTGGGAAGAATAAACAAGACTTTTCCTCAGATACTGTAACTTCAATAAAAATAATATTACTTAAGCAGGAATAAAAGTATGCTGCTAGAAAAATACTTGAGAGAAATAATAACGTGAACCGTATTTTCTGACTATAAGTCGCACTTTTTTTCAGGGTTTGGGTGGTTCCTGCGACTTGTATATTACATTTTTTACACTGACAGCCCATAGACCAAATATATGAATTGTATATATGAATCAAAAATGAAAAAACAAATCATTATCCGTTTTTTCAATTTGGTTTTAGAGACAAATAATAAAGAAAAGAGTTGTTATTTTGTTTTCTTAGTTTTGGTTCTATATTTATAAAATGAAAGAACGAATGATGCACGGATTCTTCTCTATTTGGTTGTTTTTATTACTATAACTTCTATAATTTGCCTTTCAAGCTGAAATGTTGGTTCTTGGACTCTGATTTTATAAAATAAATCTCCCCCTTATAGTCCAGTGCGACTTAACCATGTTTTTTTTTCTTCTTCATTGTGCATTTTTTGGCTGGTGCGACTTATAGTCCGAAAAATACGGTAGTAAATGTGAGGGGTGTGCATTGCCTTGGGTCTGACGGTACAATACAAATAGTATCATGATGTGCATGTCACGATTCGATGTATCATGATACTAAAACATAGGACGATATATTCCTATTTATCAATAATTACTTCTATTAATACAGTCAACTGCACCTTCATGAGAACACAATTGTATGAAATATAATTATAAAAATGTTTAAATCATCAGAACAGTGAATCTAACTAATGAATTTTTATGAAAAATACTTAAAAAATCGATTCGGATGCATTTTTAATCGATTTGAGAACTGTGCAATGACGTATCACGATATATATCACTGAATCAACTTTTTTCTTACACCCCTGGTAAATGTAACTGAGTACGTCCCACCTCTGGCTCCTACCCCCCAGTTTGAGAAGCTCCGGTGGGCTTGTGAGCGGACATGTGAGCCCGGCTAGCAGCTGCAGACTGTTGACGGAGAAGCAAAGGCGCTAAGAAATCCTGGGGGAGTTGTGATCGTGTTTTTGTGCCCATCGGCCTGTCAGTGCGGCTCTTACCACACGATCATTGTCAAAGGTTAAGCAGCTAAAAACATGTGGCAGCCTGCGGTCACTGTCCAAGGAGCCTGTGTGCGATTCCCAAGACAAATTAACACGACAAATAGACACTGCCTTATCTTGTCATACATTAGCACCAGCTGTCCCGGGGTAATTCGTATTGATGGGGTGGTGGTATCTTAATGCTTGTGACCTGTATCTACTAAGACTATCAACCACCACTGACAGCATTGTAAAGTCTTTGTCTGTTTTAAAGGTCTTTTATCGCGCCAAATCAATGTTGTTGTTTTTTTAGCTTTTCATGTTATAATGTTGTTACCTTATCGAAAACATGCCTGGAGTTGTGCGCTACAAAAAAAGGATTTTCTAGCATAGTTAAACTGACTTGAATTAAGCAGATTCATCTTAAAAGACCAATTTTAAGATTTTTTTATTTAATAAAATGAGATTTTTTTACTTGTTTCAAAATATTCCATCCTGATTTATCTTATTTAGATATTACAACTTATTCTAAGCACTTTTTTCTATTAAATCAAGCCAGGTTAAGCCTCTTTAACTTCTTTCTCAAACCAATAAGGTGAAAAATCTTGCCATAAATACTTGAAACTAGTGTTTTCTGCTTAGAACAAGATTTGTATTTCCCCTTGTTTTAACAAAACTTAACTTAAAATAGGGCATTTTTACCTCAAAATTGTTTTTTTTTCTTATTATTTTTGATAGGCCTTTTTTTGCAATGTGTTTTGTTCATTTACACATATCTTCTGAGTAATCCTTTGGGAGTTTACTGGTAGTTTACGTGTTAACTGCTCCTTTTACCTTTTGTTCAGTACAGATTGGCAATTCCAAGGCTGAAATCATCCAAATCATTATAGTGGAGGTGTGTGGAGTTTAAAAACACAGTGGAGCACTTCCTGTATTACGACAAGTTGGAACAGAGTGTTTCCTTTATGAGAGAAAAACTGGTTGGCTGACTAGTCATACATGAAATACAAGCCGTAAACAAAACGCTCTGTAGCCACAGACGACCTGCACAAACACAATGAGGTATAAGGATTTTCAACAGGCAAATTTTCTATTGAACTTTTTCAAATATTTACAGTGTCAGGAGCATAAATCTATGTTTAACGTTTATATTAACCATTTTTTGTGTTTTTTATGTACATGAATTGGCTACGACCTTAAAAAATGTCATGTGGTGCGACCAAGAATAACCTTAATTTTATTTTCTAAAACATGGTTGGGATATTAATCTAAGTGTATAGAAATTTTGACTTTTAATACATATTGATATTTTCTTTTGTGTCCAATATGACAGTCACTGCCCTGTAAAATGAAGTAAAATGAACAAAAATGCCTAAAGAACCATTCACCCAAGTCTTTGTCTGTTATTAAAACTCCAGCCATAGAATTACTGCTATTATTAGTCGCACCACATGATGCACGGTCGCACCACATGCCATTTTAACACTTTAAATACAAAAAAACATGCAGAATAACTAATAATTTCTGAAAAAAATGATTTGGTTCCATGGAGATCAGAGGTACTACGGAAATGTGGTGAATTATTATGAAATTTGAACCCTTTATCTCAAAAGCTTAAGATGTCATGAGCTGGTAGTTTACAAGTTTACACCTCCTTTTACTTTTTGTTCAGTAGAGATCGGTAATTTCAGGGCTGGAATCATTTAAGTGATTATAGTGGGTGTGTGTGGAGCAGAGTGTTTTCGGTATGAGAGAAAAACTGGTTTGCTGACTGGCCATACATGAAATACAAGCTGTAAACAAAACGCTCTGTAGCCCTTTGTCGCTCACACAAACACACTCTTATTTATACATCAGCTTCCATGGACGCTGTAGGCAAGCATGTGGAGTGTTTTGCCCAAGGACACAAAGGCAGCTTGCAGTGATCTGAGCGTGAATCAACCTGCCGACTTCTCTAATCACTGAGTCACTGAGTCGCTGTGACCCCACATCAGTACATAGTGTTCATAGTACTCTCCGTGGTCTAAATCCGGTATTAACCAGGCCTAACGCCGCTTCGCTCACAAGATTACAACAGATGCACAGACTTACACAAACTTTATTGATCCACAAGGGAAATTATTTGGACACAGTAGCTCACACGTTACAAAATATTATAATAACAATGAGCAAAAATTATAATGAGTAGCAAAAAGATAGTATCTAGTAAGGTCTGGTGTCCCCAAGGTGGTTTGGCTGCACTGTGGGTCGGCTGGTCTAAGCACTTGAGCCACTGTTGGCCAATACCTGTGTCATATTTAACATGCTGTTCATTGTAAACTTATTGATGTAAGATACATTAATACTACAAATGACTTCATAACATCATGGTCTATAACTGCATAATGTTAAGGTTTGGCCCAGTTGCTGCAACTTTTACTTCCCCTCAGATACTTACCAAACTTTATTTGGTTGGACATATTTGAATTTACAGCATACAGTTCCAAGAACAAGTATGTGAACCCTTTGAGATGACTTGGATTTCTGCATAAATTGAGCATAAAATATGTCCTGATCTTCATCTAAGTCACAACAGTGAGTTTTTACATGTTGTATTCAATAAAAAACTGAAAACATATCATTTTTGTGAAGTATCAGTTAAAGCAGAATGTGTTTGTCTATTGCTGTGATTTAGATGAAGATCAGGACACATTTTATGCCCAATTTATGCAGAAATCCAAGTAATCCCAAAGGGTTTGCATACTTTTTCTTGCAACTGTATATGGTTAAGATAATCATACTAATAAGTTATTAAGAGATATGTCTCAACCATAGACTATATAAAGAACTGGACTGAGAGTGTTACCCATAGCGTTACCCATAGCGCAAATCAATTGTTAATTCCAGATTAACAATTGATTTATGGAGAAAATAGTGAAATAAAAACACCAGGATCAAGTAGAGTGAATTTGAAGACCAAAATGACGAGACTCACTGCAGCAATTACAGAGAAAGGCACAATTTTTCAGTGAAAAGTCAAGTTGATGGAGCCGGAAGTGCCCCCATGAACACTTCCTATTTGGAACATGATGGCAGGTTAACTATGTCCATTTATGCACAGTTTATGGTTTCAACATGAGTAAATACCTCATAATTACCATATATTTACAGTTTTAATTACTTCCACCCTATTGCCGTGTTAGTACTTTATGTTTTCATTTGACTGCATGTTCACAGTGTTTATAAAGACAAGGATCTGTGTTAAAACTAAAACTGAACTAGTACAATCCATACCATTTTGCCAGCACAGATTTAGTTCTTGTTGGATTTCTATCTTCTTTCTTCTTTATCAATATTCAGTGAGGTGCTATAAAAAGTGCGTGACTCAGAGAATGTCTTCCTCAAAGAATTAATGTGATCGCACAATTAAAATAGAAAGTGCAATGGCATACTGTTCTGAACCTCTCCTTATTGAATTTCCTGACAACATGTATCTTACCAAATGATTAATTAAATAGACAAATCCTTTGAAATGATGTTGCTTTTTACCAGGAAATATACTTCAAAACTGTGGTCAATGGCAAAAATGTTACACCAATTGTATAGATTTATAAGACATAATGTACAGTTACTATTGATATTTTGCAGTGACATCCTTCTGGGGGTGTTCTACATGTATGTTATTAAGCAGTTTCCATGGTGACATAATGCACACATTAGCAAACTCAGGCAAAAAAGATGTAAGATAGTCTGTAAACTCCAGAAAAAAATACAAAATCGAGCAACACTGGTCAGATTGTGTTAAACAAAGGTCAGATTAAAGAACTTCTAACAGAGCAGTGCCTCTAGATAGCTTCACACCCCCGGGGAATGTTGATGGCTTTAGCTGCAAAGTATCAATACACCAGATGTTGACAGTTCTTGTATCTTTAACAAATGTAATCACAGGAAGGACATCTGATATTAAACGTATACTAGGGATGTAATAATAACCAAAATATAGTGATATCGTATCGTCAAAGGTCTCACAATAATATCGTGGACCATCACAATATATCGAATCACAAGTGTCTTTGCTTAAATGAATAGTTCTGATGCAGAAATAGCTAAAAAAAAAAAAAAAACAGAGGGAACTACATAGACCATGATCCTTTGCTCCATTTCAGTGCAGACGACATGAAGAAATAACTGTTCTAAGCACTTTCACATCTTCATTCTTTGGATTAAGTCTTGTGAAGGCATTTTTAGAGGAAAAAGTAGCAGATTCACAGTTTTGCCTCCACAAAATATTGCAATAAATATCGTACCGTGAGAAGTATATGGTGAAAACAAACAGAGATTTGGATATCGTTCCATCTCTAATGACAATAAATGTTGTACCAAATGACTGGTCAAAGCATTTTATAATGTCAGTCTTGTTATTATGTCGAATATCATAATATCATGATCCTCCCCACCATATCGTGAGCTTTTCCACGATATCGCAATAAATATCGAGCTGTGACGATATCGTATCATGAGACTTGGATATCATTACACCTCTAGTGTACACCAAGTAAAAAACAGATATATTATAAAATAGATTACAGAAACAAATTATTTCTTAGGCTGTGCTCACACACACACACCATCAAAATTGGGCCTTAAGTGGGACTAAACTTGGACTAGACCAGGATTGGAACAGGATCACACCAAGCCTACATCAGGACTAAACCAGGATCAAACCAGAAAACATGTGAACGCAGCAATCACACATTTAAACACAACACAAAAACAGCCTCAAATTTGTCTCCCTGATTTGATTAAATGTTGCCCTCCCTGGACTGTGAGGTGCCCTAGATTTTGTGTTCATTTTTGGTTCTGTGGACTGCACGTGCCTTTTGGAGAGAACAAAGTGTCCGCTGAGGTTCAAGCCTGTTTGAGTTATAATCCTGATATTCTCGAGTGAATGAACATCCGTCTGTGTCTGAGGCAGCCCACACACCTGCTGTCTCCCCTCCCCCCACAGGAACTGTGAATCCAAATTCAATTACACTTTTGTCCAAGAGGGTTTATAAATATTTAGAGTTTGACGGTGCGTTCTAGCGCTTTCTGCCCTTGTGTCTTGGAGCAATACACCTTATCTATCTTGTTGCTGTATGAAAGGATGTCAAGGAGCGACTAGAGGACAGAAATTTGTTAACTTCATTTGACTCCTCCTTCAGTGCTGCTGGGGCATCATGTCAGGGGCAGTGGGCAGTTGCAGCACAGCGCTCCAGATCTTGAGCTATTTGTAGGTTTTATCTTCCTGTGTAAAGGTGACATTTAGATCATTTAAAATATAGAACAGTTTATGGCAACAGTGGAAATTTGTATCACTCTGAAACCCATGGATAGGTTTTCTCAATATATATATATATATATATATATATATATATATATATATATATATATATATATATATATATATATATATATATATATATATATACTTATTCTTTTTTAATATTATTCTTATTAAGTTTTGTTTCTTTTAAAAGAACATACAAGAACAGAACAGACAGCCAGACAAGATTATAAAATAAGAGGAAGCAAGCAATTGATAATAATCCAAGTATAATAGTCAACAGTCAAGAACAAACACACTGCCTGGTCAAAAAAACTAAAAAGTCGGCACCTGGATTTCGTAACTAAGCAAATAGGTCCAATGTTGCTGCAGTTGGTCAGGTCCAGGTTCAGCAGCAGTGTGAGCTCAAAGAATGAGGTCAGCTGAACCTGAATATACTGAATGACCAGGTTATTCCATCAGTGGGTTTTTTCTTCCCTGATGACACGGGGCATATTCCAAGACGACAATGCCAGGATTCATGGGGCTCAAATAGTGAAAGAGTGATTCAGGAAGCATGAAAAATTAGCGCATTTGCTGTGGCATTGTTTCGAGAAGCTTCTGCAGTGTCACAAGTTTTATTTCCATCCAGTGTTGCATTCATTTTTCACCAAGATCTTGCACTGATGATGATCAAGTCTGACCGCTGCACAAAACCTTCTCCAGTACCTCCCAAAGATTCTCAGTGGGGTTAAGGTCTGGACTCTGTGGAGGCCGATCCATGTGTGAAAATGATGTCTCATACTTTCTGAACCACTCTTTCACTATTTGAGCCTGATGAATCCTGGCACTGTCATCTTGGAATATGCCCCGTGCCATCAGGAAAGAAAAGATCCAACTGCAGCAACATCAGACCTATTTGCTTAGTTAAATCAAGGGGGTGACTTTTTTTTTTGTCCAGGCAGTGCATGTATGTCCCAATAATCCGTTTATGGAGATTGAGCCAGGATATTGGTCCCTATGTTGTTTCATGTCTCGTTTTTGTTCATAATGTCTAAACGAACACACTCCATTTGAATAACAGATACCATTTAATGAAACCACTGTTCAAAATTTGGGGGTGTGGTGAACTTTCGTGTCAACAAAATATGTTTTTTAGCCACCACCACCCCAAGCTGCACCGCCAGATGTCCATCGTGTGCCCCAGATTGTCTGTAGAATATTTAAATATGGCTACACTATAATCAGGTTTAATGTCTCTGGAATAATAACAAATAATAAAGTTGCACTATGCAATTTTTCCATCTGCTTGGAGATGCCTGGAATGTTCCGCAGTATGGCATGAATATATCTGTCTCCTTTATATTTTTGTTGCTTGCATTCTTAGTATGAGGGATGTTGTCTCTCCACAGATCTTACCTATAAACTGGCTTGGTGGTGTCAGCTGCTTTTCTCCATTAATAAATACATTTAATCCAATGCAGTAGCAAAGCAATGACGTCTTCATGGAGACAAGAATGTACTGGCCCCTCCACCAGAAAAGTTACATAGTGCATCTTTAAATGAAGTAAGGGCAATGAGCAGTTTAAACTGATATTGGTAAAACTGCTAAAATTAACATGATTCGGGATGAGTTGAAGCAGTTCTTGAGTCCAGGATCAGTGTGCAGCAAACGGCGGTTTGGCATATCCTGAGGAAACGATTGGATTACCTTACTTACCTTACGATACTTAAATGAAGCCGTCTGCAGCTCGTTTAAAAGCAGATGACAAGCGAAAACATCAAGAATTCTGTGTTGATGCTACAGAAACTTGAAGAAAAGCCAAACCGTCATTCGAGGAATCTGGGTTTCCAAACTTGTTCTACTTTCGGACTTCGCAAGAGTTTTTCACGAACTTGCTCGACCTTTGCTTCTGATATTGATGTTGGTCCAGATACTTTAGTCCTGCATAAACAGCCTTCCACTTGAAATTTTTGGCACCAAGTCCAAATGAATAAATAACTGTTCTAAGCACTTTTAAATCTTCATTCTTTGGATCAAGTCTTGTGAAGGCATTTTTAGAAGAAAAGTATTCAGTTTTGCCTCCACAAAATATTGCAGTAAATATGGTACCGTGAGATGTATAAGGTGAAAATATCGTACAGAGAGATTTGGATATCGTTACATCCCTAATGACAATAAATCTTGTACCAAATGACTGGTCAAAGCATTTTATTATGTAAAATATTGTAATATCGTGAGCCTCCCCAACATATTATGAGCTTTCCCATGATATCGCAATAAATATTGTACTGTGACAATATCATTACACCCCCTAGTATATACCAAATAAAAAACATATACATTATAAGACAGATTCTAGAAATAAATTTACAGATTGACAGAAACTAATTTGTTTGCCAGTTGGTGAAGTTTTTCCAAATTTTGCATTGAAGCTGCACAGTCTTAGGTGAGCAGATTCCAAGATGCAAAATGACTTCTCTTTGGGAGTGAACAGCACAGCTCAACCTGAAAACAGAACAAAAATAAAACATTACATATAAAATCTCGATCTGTTTCTGTACATTCTGTGAAAATCTGAGGTGATTTCAACAAGAACTGGCCTGTGAAATGATATCAAATGTTTTGAGACACTCTGATATTATCCATTATTGCGTTAACATCATATCTCTTGCATAGTCCAGGGTTTAGAGTAAATCTTATCAAATATTGCGGTTTCTCACTGCTGACACTTCTCAAACTCGTGCTCAGCCCTGACATCTCACATGGAGCTACATTGAGAAACCAGGCCAGGTGCTTTATTCAGACTCTCCACACTTGGTTCTAGTTATTCACAGTTTGAACAATGGCATCCAAAATGGAATCGTGCCTCCGCATACACCTGCATTAACACCTCCGCCGGTCGCTCGTATGGGCTTTGGACTGAGCCGTGGATCAGATGGCTGTAACAGTAGCACCGGGGCAGCTGGGATGGGACCAGACACCCTCCTCGCTCTACACTGCAAAACGTGAAGATCTGCTCTCTTCAACAGGCGATAGATGAACTTCGAGACTTTGTGTTGGCCTCACGTCTGATATTAAATCTATATCCCAAATTTAGTGTCTTTACAAAACCCAATATGTCAAAAATATATATATATATAGCTCAACAATTCCTTGCATACAGTAATTTTTGCAATACTTGATACCCTCTGTTTACATGGCAAAATGTGAAGATCTGCTCTCTTCAACAGGCGATAGATGAACTTCGAGACTTTGTGTTGGCCTCACGTCTGATATTAAAACTATATCCCAAATTTAGTGTCTTTACAAAACCCAATATGTTAAAAAATATTCCTTGCATACAGTAATTTTTGCAATATTTCAATAATCATTTGGGATGAGACCTGATACCGTCCTTTGTCTACACGGCAAAATATGAATCTCTAGACTCTGTTAAAATAAATTCAGAGTATTAATCTTGATTTTGAGATTTAATTGCTTTTTATAATTTATGAACAACATAAACAAACAAATAATATTAATAATTAAGTTCAAACTAAGGAAATTAATTAACAAACATAAAAAACATCAAATATACTTACTTTATTTACTTATGTTACGACCCAGCTCTGCTAGGGACCGCGGAAGTAACAAAATAACCAAGATGTAAAATGGAATAAATAAGGTAACTTCATTAAAAGGAATGTACAAGGTAAATTAAACAAAACAGGCTAAAATATGTACATAAAATAACCTAAACTAAGAAAAAGAACAGGATAACAAGTTATGCCAAAAACGAGTCACGTGGGCTTACACAAAAAAACAAGTGACTAAACTAAGGGACGCAAACAAAACTAAATCACAAGTGTCCCAAAGTAAAATCACATAAACCCACAAACAGAATCAAGTGACAAAACAAGCGGCACAAAACCGAACTAAACTAACCAAGTGTCTCAACACACACAAAGAAAGAGAGAGACACAAACACAAAATGGCAGCAGCCTGAACAGGTGAGAGGAATCTTCTTAAACAGGGGGAGGAGGCTGGAGGTGAGGGGGGAGTGGCCGAGGGTTGAAGTTCCCACCAATCGGGGACCAGGGCAAAACAAGAAATTAAAGCACACAACACAAATCAAAGAACTGGAGGCCTGGGGCTGTGACAACTTACTAAAAGACAATAGCACAGATAATTAAAGCTTAATAATTAAACAGAGTCAAAGTCTCATATGTTCAGGAAGACTCTTCTAGGTTTTCGCTGCATAAAACTGAAACGTTGATTCTCCGTGTTTAGTCCTGACTCTGGGCACCAACAGAAAGCAGGGACTGAACCAGGACTAAACTAGGACTGTAACAGGACTAAACCAAGACTACATCAGGACTATACCGGGACTATAACGTGATTAAACCAGAACTACATCAGGACTAAACCAGGACTACAACATGATTAAACCAGGACTATATTAGGACTGTACCAGGACTACATCAGGACTGTACCAGGACTACAACATGATTAAACCAGGACTACATCAGGACTGTACCAGGACTACATCAGGACTGTACCAGGACTACAACATGATTAAACCCGGACTAAACCAGGACTACATCAGGACTAAACCAGGACTACAACATGATTAAACCAGGACTACATCAGGACTAAACCAGGACTACAACATGATTAAACCAGGACTACATCAGGACTAAACCAGGACTACAACATGATTAAACCAGGACTACATCAGGACTAAATCGAGAGGCTGGTCCTGTGCAGTTGTTGATTGATTCAAATGGCAATAACAATGGAAATACTTTCGTGCTCGCACATGGACAGACTTTAAATCTGCTTTACTCTATTGGAAATGAAGGATTTGGCTTTAAACACAAAGTAATGCAGTCAGGGCCTTGTTTTTTGCAGTGTACAGTCTGAGGAACAGGCTGGTCTATTTTTGCACCTGGCACTGAGCTGCTGCTGCTTCCATCGTCTGAATGTGTGTTAGTGGGTAAGGAGAAGTGAAAGGCACTCGGATCAAAGTGCTGGAGCGGTGGTTCTCAAACTGTGGTTCATGTTACACTGTTGGTACTCGGTGCCTTTAACTATACGAGGTCCTCTGCAGTTAAAGATTTGTACTTTTATACATATTTTGGTCCACATTTGTGTAAATTCGTGCAGTTTATACTATCCATGGATGTCAGAATGATGAAACATGATGATCGTAGCCATAATGATAGTCAAAAAAAAAAACATTATGTCTTTTAAATCGGGATAAACTCCTCAAACATGAAGCTGAGACCCACAGACCTGCTTTAGATGGTGCTCAGAAAGCCAAATCCTTTTCTTATTGTACTGAAAACTTTGAAACCTGCTGGAGTACAGTATAACTCAAATGACATTGACGGTTCGATTCGATTTCCAACATGTTTCTCTGTGTCCTGAGGCAAAAAACGTCAACGTAATTCCCAGTGTATGAATATAGTGTGTGAGTGAATTAATGGTGGTGATCAGAGAGGCCTTAAATAATAGATTTTATTGTATATTACAAGCCATGACTAAGACTAAGGCCTTATTATAATAATTAGCTAGGGTATACACAAAAGAATAGTTAAATAACTGCTCAAGTAGCTTTTAAGTAAGATTACAGAGTCACAGCTTTGACTGTATGTTCTGTAATGTTCATAAAAGTCAGCTAAATTAAATAAAGTGGATTTTCTATAAATATATTTGTATGAGAATGAGGCCAAGAAACCCAAGAAACCTAACTCACTCACTTGACCAACCCTGGGCATTGTGTAACTACTGTATATATAGCTTACTTATAATGGGACTGGTATTAAATCAGTTTTACGGAGGAAACAAAATTAAATGATTTGGTTAAATGAGTTAAATTTATAAACCTACTTAGCAGTGACATCAGATGGGGATGTTATACTTATATCTTTAATATTCATGATGATTTTCCATTATGATGCATGATGTTCCAGGGTGACACAATGCTTAAATCGGCAAACATGGCAAAGAAATCTGTATAGAGTGACCGGACGTCCCCATTTACCCGGGACAGTCCCAGTTTGGAGCCCTGTGTCCCCTGTCCCAGCAGATTTATCCAAAACCACTGATTTGTCCCAGTTTTATACAAGAAATGTTCCTATTTTTGACCAATTTGATCGATGCCAACAGTAAAGAAAGGCATAACATGTCATTTGTTTAGGTAAACTACAGAAAAACAGCTTAAAAACAACCAAAACACAAAGAACACGTGACTATACCGACTCACAGGTCCGTCATGAATGGGCCGAGTGCAGAACAGTTTTCCATAATTACGCACTCGCTTCACAAACCGATGGTGTCCCAGTGTTTGATTTAGAAAACCAAGTCAAGAAAAAGAAAAAATGGGTTTAAACAACTCATTTTCAGGAGCCTCTGATCAATACAAGCCCTCAGTGTGAGTAAGTGACTGCCATTTTATGTGTGAGAGACTTGTTTAACAGCATAAATCGTCTGCGTTTAAATATTACTTAATTTGTTTATGTTGTTGTAAGGTGACCTTGGGTGTCCAGAAAGGCGCCTAATAAATAAAATGTATTATTATTATTATGTCTCATAGCGAAAAACAAACTCTAGTCAAGCTAAAATGACTTGGATTAAGAAGGTTTTAACATGATTTGAGTAAATTTCACTAGACAAGTAAAATTATCTACCAGTGCAGTAAGATTTTTGTACTTAAAATATGAAAATACATCTTGCTACACTTAAAATAAGAAAAACAATCAAATGTTGCTTGAATTAAGAAAAAAAAACACTTGTTTCACTGGTAGATAATTTCACTTGTTCACTTCACTGCTTAAATAAAGTGAAATGTTCTTAATTTAAGTCATTTTAACTTACCTAGATATTGTTTTTTTTCCAGTTCACCTGTTGTCGTTGCAGCTAAGACATTTATTATTTATTTCTGGTCAGATTCTGTTAAAATAAAGCTCAGATTAAAGTCTCATATAGCCTCAGACAGAGCAGAGCCTACAGTTAGCTTCACACCTCCAGGAAATGTTGATGACACCAGCTACAAAGCATCAATACCAAAGAGGTTAGACTGTTTAAATACTGTATAATAATAGAAGAAGCACCGCACGACTGTGTATGATTGTAATACAGCTATGATATAGATTACATGTAAAAACCGCAGCATACGCAGCCTCTTACAGACATTAAACATATGTCATAGACCTACAGCGGGGGCTCTAAAATAGCACGAGCGCTGTATGTTTCCAGTGCATCTTTCACATAGCGGGTTTTAACAATAGGTTTTGAGACCATATGTCCGGAGATGAAAGAATCAATCCCTTTGGTAATGGCACAATGTACATGTGGTGGTGTAATCCCTATTGAATGCTCTGGGTTTGGAATAACAAACACATGAGGTCTAGCGTTTTATTGGAGTGGTTAAAATGGCTGCTTTGATCAATACTCTTGCATGCACAATGAGGCCGATGACTATTTAAAATGCACCAAACAAAAGGGGACTGAAATGTGACTCTGGGCAGAACAAACAAAGCAGCTACTAAGCAACAGCGCTGCCCCGTAAAAGAGAACTGGAAATGTTTGCTGAGAGTTTCGGACAATGCTTTTCAACGAGGCCGGGCTGCAGGATGAATAAGTTATAACTACATGAATTGTTTACATGATTTTTTGTTGTTTCTGTATTTTATTAATGCATTTATTTTAGATATGTTTCTGTTTACTCTTAGTCTTTGTTGAATTATTTGCACTGAGATGTGAAAATTGGTTAATATGGTTGAAATAAGAACATTATTAAAGGTCTTGTATTACACAAAATTGACTCTTGTGAGCTTTAAGTCACTTTATAATGTTGTTACCTCCTCAAAAACATATCTGGAGTTGTGTTTTCTTTCATTCACACATGTTTGAGTAACCTGCATTATTACTGCCTACATCTCCAAAGCTCAAAATGCTCTGTTCTACCTTGTGATGTCATGAAGTTAACAGCTTTTGTTTAGTCGAGATATCACCACATGACATCACAAGGTGGAACTGAGTTTTCTGTTTTAGAGAAGAACTCCTAAATTTGCAGGATTTGTGTGTGAAACGTGTGAATGAAACAAAACACAACTCCAGGCATGTTTATGGTCCGTGTACCATTTGTTCTTTTGAATTTCAATTAAAAACGAAAAACAATAACATTTCATTATTCCGTTTTTGGGTAAAAAAAAAACAGATTTCAACCTCTATTTCCAATATTTCATTTAAGTTTATTTCAAATAATACCAATCAAACAGTTATCGTGCCTATTTCAGTTTTGATATTTTATTCTCTCTGGTTTATTTGCCCTAGAAGTGCTGCTGCTTAGTGTGAATTCAGTGTCAACCATGGATCTGTAATTAATCATTGCATTTCTATAGCGCCTTTCAAGACACCCAAAGCTTTACAGTTCACTCCACACTCAGTTGTAGCCACAGCTGCCCTGGGACAGACTGACAGAAGCGAGGCTTCAATCTGCACCATCGGCCCCTCCGACCACCATCACTCACACAAACTCCACTTTCATACTAGGCAATGTGGGTCAAGTGTCTTGCCCAAGGACACAATGAGTTGCTGTGACTGGCGCCCCCCTGTGGCACCTGATTTTCCCAGTGTCTCCCATCCAAGTACTAACCAGGCCCGGCATTGCTGAGCTTCTGAGATCTGACGGGATCAGGTTTTGACAAGTCGGTGTGGCCACATCATAGACACTATTTTTATTACAGTTCATTGGTGTCAGCTGAACAAAGGAGTTTATCGCTGCTTCCTGTTTCTCATCATGTAGTTCAACAATTACTTTCTAAGACACGAAAATAAACGCGTCTCTATAAAAAAAGAGGACATGTTTGTCTACAGAATTGCAACGATTGTCTTTCTAGCAGCAGTATCAAAGTATCAAAATATCAAAAGTATCAAAATTAAAATAGGCACCAACACTGTTTTTTGATTATTTGAAAACTTTAGATTAAATATTGGAAATAGATGTTGAATTCTGTTTTTTGTTTGACCCTAAAACGGAATAATGGAATAACAAACTGTTTTCCCATTTTATTGTTTTTTGTTCTTAATTAAAATCCAAAAGACCGAATGGTACACGGACTGTGTATGAAGGGGAAACAACATTATTACCCAGATCAGTAAATACAGTAATACAGGATCGTTAAAGCAATTCATCAGGACATCGAGCAAACAGGAAGCATTCAAAGTGAGCGTGGACATACTAACGAGCTAGCATGCAAATTACAGCCCCACCATAATGAGTTTTGACCTGAGAATCAATGAGCTAATCCGTCAGTCGATAACAAATCTCTGCTCCTGTCACCCTGCAGAAGGCCGGACCCTCCCCGTGCGAGTACAGCCCAGAGACCAGGCCCGGAACCACCATCACGTCCAGCTTCAAATCCACCGTGCCGCGCCTGCACTACGTCCACCCGGTGAGTACGGCGGATATCACTTTAGCACAGCAGATCGATGCAGAGTGTACGATAATACTATAATGTGTTGTGGAGTGTAACTTGAGATGGGTTTGTAGTAGGTCTATGTGAAAGCAGGCGGAGGTGGACTGAGTGAGGAACTGAAGTTCGAGGTTTGAGATTTTTGTTGATGTTGTTAATTTTTACTATATTGCACAAAATTGATGT
Source organism: Odontamblyopus rebecca (assembly GCA_030686955.1). Lineage (NCBI taxonomy): Eukaryota > Metazoa > Chordata > Actinopteri > Gobiiformes > Gobiidae > Odontamblyopus > Odontamblyopus rebecca. The sequence goes on from CM060662.1 coordinate 30,658,782, forward strand.
TATAATGAATGATCAAAAACGGACCTGGAGTTGTGTTTTGTTTCATTCACACATGTTGAGTAACCCTTTATTACCCCCACCCCCTTCCAAGTACTCTATTTTTCGGACTATAAATCGCTCCGGAGTATAAGTCGTGTAATGAAGAGGGAAATTTATTTTATAAAATCAGAGACCAAGAAAGGAAAGTTATAGTAATAAAATGTTCAGCTCCACTCAAATGAGGCTTCCGATGCTCACGGTTACAGGAGCGAATCTGGAGCCAGGCTCTATGTTATGAAGAGGATTTTTTGGACAGACAAAATAGCAAAAAATAAAAATAAAAAAAAATTCAGGACCATGTAGAGCGGGCTCATATATGTAGTTAATAGGATTAACTTAGGTTCAGGAGCAGGACCACGCCTCAACCGCCCTCGCCTCCTCTCCAGCAAATCACAGCTCACTTCTACCACACCTCAATTTCCCAGAAGCCCATTTGCAGCAGCCGATCCCGGAAACCCAGCTCGTCCCGAATAACTCGACCCCACCCTCCCAACCCTTCCAGACATAAGACGCCTACGAGGGCGGGTCCCGTTCCTGCTGGGCCATGTGAAGATTGAGACTGAACCCCCACCCTGAGTCTCAACCCAGTCGACCCGCCTCATCTCACTATAATAAACGCTTTTCGCTTTGCACATGTGCTGTTGGCGTGGTCCATGCTAGTGAAGTACATTTTAAGATCCAAATGACGAGACTCAGCAGTAACAGAGAGAGGAGTGACAAGATCCTAAGCACATTAGCTCTGTCTCTGTCCATTCATATATATGGTCTATGGACTGTCAGTGTAAAATTTAATATATAATACACCTAAGTATAAGTCGCAGCATCCCCCAAACCATGAAAAATAACTTATCATCTGAAAAATACGGTAGCTCACCAAGGGATTTCTGAATCATAAGTTTTGCGCTTATTTGTTGCCTCTCTTTCTGCACTAACAAAAGAATAATAATTGTGTAAATGTTTTATAGGCATCAAACTGAACCCCACCTAAACGCTCTTATATTTACTCACTTTCTTGCAGCCACTAATATGTCTTGTAAAGGTAGCTCACCAGAGGAAAAAGTTTGAGACCTGCTGTAGAGATCGTCGTGATGATCAGAGGTGAGATGAAGAGAGAAATATGCAGGATTTGAGTGTTAAACAAGTGTGAATGAAACAAAACACAACTGCAGGTCTGTTTATCTTGAGGAAACAACATTATAACACAGAAAATAACATAATACGGGCTCTTTAAAGCTTTCGAGTCTTTTTAAAGGTGCACTATGTAACATTGTTTGGGGAGAGTCGGCCTCTTCGTTGTCTTGTCTCCCCTCAATAGTTCTGATTGCTGTTTGCAGGGCAGCCAAAGGTTTTCATTTCTCATTCTGCACTCTTCTCTCTAATTTAAAGTCTCTCTCTTTTTAATTTTATGGTGATTATTTATGTTTTGATTTGTTTATATTGTGATTTTAATGTATTTCTTCTTCTGTAAATCACATCACATCATCACTTTGTGTACAAATTCTGCTATACAAATAAACTTGCCTTCTTTGTCTGATTGATGTTTGCGGGGCAGCCGCTCCACAGATCTGATCTGTAACTCTAAACAATTGACCAGTACTGTCTATTGTCTGTCTCCTTGGAATGAGAAATGTTTAAAGGAATACTGCGGAAAATTCTAGGCAAACTCCCTATAAGAAAAAATACCTTTAATCTTGACACAAACACATTATGCATCTTTTATAATTATAAAATTCCAAAATTCATTTATTTGAGCGTCTCCTTTTCGGGGACAGCGGGTCTAAGCAGGTACTCCCAGACTTCCCTCTCCCCAGACTCTTCCTCCAGCTCCTCTCGACGTGGCGGAGCAGTGGGTCTACTCCAAGCTCCTCCCATGTGACTAAGCTCCTCACCCTGTCTCTAAGGGAGCAGCCAGCTACTCTGTGGAGGAAACTCACTTTGACCACTTGTATCCACGATCTTGTCCTTTCGGTCATTAAGCTCATGACCACAGGCTATTTTTGTGTATTTATTTATGAATTCATGTCTTTCTATAGCTTGACTTCTTGTGGGAGAGTTCTACATGCTGCTGTTACACGGATGCAGAGGCTTAAGCTTTGGTTGCTTCAGAGAAATGCAATTAAAACCATGTGATGTAACCAGCTTAACATGTTGTGTAGAATTAAATATACCGGTACATGTATGTCCGTACTATTGTTTGGCTCAAGCATTGTTTAAAACCTTAGAGATCAGTATTTATTGTAATTCAAAATGCTATAGGACCTCTTCAAGCAATATATTTGTAAATCACTGCATTGAATTACTGCAAATATTGTATTTTCTCTTGTTTATTTCAGAAAACTCCAGGACCAGGAGCTTATGAGCCTTTCTTTAAAGTCGGCGACCGCGTGGACACAAACATGGACCCTTCCTTCAGCTTCTTCTTTCGTAACCCGCCGTAGCCTCGCCCGAAAAGCGCTTTACATCACATTACACATGCACCATTTACTCCTTTATTATTTCAGAACTTTTTTACAGCTAAAAAAGAGTCTGTAATATTCTGACTGGACGGACAAACGTATAATAAATGATCGAGGTGCATGGTTTACTTAATGGGATTCTCACTTGCAGAAAAATATTTATAAGTCTATAGCCTGTACCTTTTATGTCTTCATGGAGATGCTAACCTGGAATGTTCCACCGTATGGCATTAAGTGTATTAATCTCCATAAAAACAATGCAAAATCACCAATCAGATCTGTAAGTTGACCCTGCTCACAGTAAGAATCCATGTTTTTCAAGGTATTTTCGCCAATAACACTGCTAAATGAATACATGAGAGATGCAAAGTAACAATGGCAGACACTACATTAGCAAATTAGGATTAAAGCCAGAACTGAACCTGGATTTAACAAGGATTAAACCAAGTCTGAAGACTAAACTAACAAATGTGGCACGTCCAATAAACCTTGCAACATACACTGCTTAAAGATGATGGTTTAATAAAGACTCTAACAGTAATATCTCCAGTTTAACAGCAGTTTAAAGTGAATGGTTTATGGAGCGGGTCCCTGGAGTCTCTTGTTACTTAACGCAGAGCTTATGTGTCCATCAGCGGGGTTTGTGTGGTCTGTCAGCACCTTAATGCTCCACATTTGCTCCGTTCAAATGGCTTTACTGGAGCTGGCCCGGCAACACAAACACAAACAAAGAGGCGACGCGGTCAACTACATGTTCCCGTGTTCCCAGTACTGGATTTTCTCCTCTCCCCCTTTCTCTTTCTCTCCCTTTTCCATCTGCCATCCCCCCTGTTTCTTTCCCCCCTTTATTCTCCCTTTCTCTCTTCTCTCTCTGCCCTCTTATCCCTCCGTTCTTGCTTGGTGTTGCATATTTGGTACATGTAATATAATTTTACAACTGATTTAAAACTATTATAGGTTAATTTTATGTTAAAGACACAGTATGCACATTTTTTTGCCAAAAATATACAAAAATAAAAGGTTTTATTTAAATTATTGGCATGAAAAGTGTATAATAATATGAGGATGTTTGCAGTTCCACAAATCTGTCAACCATTTCCCTGGAAATAATGTCAATTTGGCTATAATCTTTGTTGCATACATTGGAAAAAACAATATGTAGGTAAGTTAAAATGACTTAAATTAAGAACATTTTACTTTATTTGAGTGGATACAACATGACAAGTAAAATAATCTGTCAGTGGAATCAGGTTTTTTTCTTAATTCAAGCAGAAAGTTTGTGCAAAAAGTAGTTTTTCTTATTTTAAGTGTAGCAAGATGTATTTTCATATTTTAAGTACAAAAAGTCTGGCAGATCATTTTACTTGTCAGGTGAAATTTCCTCAAATCATGATAAAACTTTTAATTCAAGTCATTTTCATTTTCAAGGCTTTTTGGAGAGTAAAACTTCCTCCAGAAAGTTACATACTGTGGCTTTGACTGTTACTAATCTAACTTTTGCTTTTTTCAGTGCTCCCTCTTTCTACTTGTCACGTGGATAATGGATTTGCAGGAAGCTATAAACTATGAACAAACAAGAAACAAAAATGATGGAATAATATTTAGATATATTTAGATCAGTCTGTAACCGAATAAATGTAAGAAAAGTTAGTTTTACTTACACCTTCTATGTTATAATGTTGTTTCCTCATCACAAACATATCTGGAGTTGTGTTTTGTTTCATTCACACGTTTAACACACAAACCCTGCAAATTTTTTTGTCTTTTTTGTTCTTGTTATAAACTCCATACACCTAATTTAGTATAAATTCGATGATTCAGACCTGGAATTTCCCATCTCTACTAAACAAATTGTAAAAAAAATGGCTTGAAAACTTGAAAACTGCAGCTTGGATGGCAGTTTTGGAGATGTAGAGAGACTAATAATAAAGGGTTCCTCAGAAATGTATGAATGAAACAACACAAAGGTATGTTTTTGAGGAGATAACAGCGTTCTAACATGGCTGGAGTGATTTTGCATAATATAGAGCCTTTAATAAACCTTTACTTAGATATATTTTAGACTCTCGGTGTGCCAAACGTCCCCGGCCTGCTCCATACGGATACGTCCACATGCACACAGCTCAGAGTGGCATATGTGCTCTCTGATAACATGCATTACGGCATTAAGGCCAAGGCAACGCTCGACAATAAAATGCCTATTCTTATCACTACCTACGATGCATTCTTGGCTTTCACTGAAACCTGATGTGGGAGCGGTGGGAGCAGCGGTGATACGGATCAGAGGAATTAAAGCGGGTGTAGATTACATAGTACGTTACAATGGACCCTTTTAGACACTGCTGACTTGTGGTTTATGCCTGCTGTGTTTAATTCAATGATAAAAAATAAAATAGAAAGTGACTTAGAGGTGCGGAGGAATGTAACCCACTGGCTCTCAAGTAATCATAGTGCACCATGTTACATCTATAATGCTATAAATGCTAAACTGAACTTCACAACAGTGCAAAGAGCAATGTTCTAGCATGAGATTAATGGTTGTTTATGTACAAAATTGACTCTTGGGAGTTTTAAGCCATGTTATAAAGTTGTTACTTCATCGGAAACATAACTGGAGTTGGGTTTTGTTTCATTCACACATGTTTGAGTTTTTTTTTATTATTTATTATTAGTCTGTCTACATCCCCAAATCATGTTGTTTCCTCATCACAGACATAAAAATAGAATACACTCTGTTCCACATTGTGATCTCATGTGTAATACAGGTTCTCCACCGTGTTTTTAAACTCCATACATCTTCCCTAAAATCATTTGGGTGATTTTAGCCATTCACAATCTCATCTGAACTGCAGGTAAAAGGTAGAATGTAGCAGAGCATTTTGAGCTTTTATAGATGGAACTCTGGAAAGAAATAAGAGACCACTGCATTTTTTTTTTCTGAAATCAGCATCTCTACATGTGTGACGGCCGTTTTAATCCAGCATCTGTTGACTTCAGCACAAACACACCTCATTCTGCTTCATGAGGCACTGATGAGGAGATCACCTGAACCAAATCTGATTTAAGGAGGAAAAGGAGAAAAACCACAGGCTTATTTCACCAAATATTGATTTGTGAACTCTTCCTAAGTGAAAACATTAGTATTGTCTTGTTTTAAAATGATCTTGTTTTCATCGCATTATTTGAGGTCTGAAAACATTGAATCTTTTTTTGTTATTTTGACCATTTGCTAATAAATGCTCTAAATGACAATATTTTTATTTAGAATTTGGGAGAAATGTTGTCTGTAGTTTATAGAATGAAACGAAAATTTTCATTTTACTCAAACACAAACCTATAAGTAGTAAAATCAGTGAAACGGATCATTTTCCAGAGCTGTATAAATATAAAGAGATATATACAGTCAATTTTTTGTAATAGTCATTTGGCCGCACAGAAAGAATAAATAACTTACATTATTTATGTTTTATTTATTATCCGAGTCTCAACCATGTTTTATTTTGAAAAATGACTGAATTCTCCCTGTTACATCCATCTGTGACTCACTCTTGACACATGTCCAGATGTTTGTCTCGGTCACGTGATACATTAATGTTAATATTAAACTCCAAAGCTGCAAAATGAGACGTCTTTGGAAACGTTTATTTTTATTTTTACAAAATAACACAGTTTTTTTGTTGGTCGTATCATTTTATTGTGTCGTATTTATCCGCCACACCTTAAAGGCCGGTCTGTGAAAATATAGTCTAACATTAAACCGGTCTCTGACGCAAAAAAGGTTGGAGAGTGCTGTAGTATATCACCTTTAATGCAGTTTTGGTTATCTTTCCTATTTTATTTCTTTCTTTCCCTATAGATTTGAGGCAGCCTGTCCATTCCTATCTTTCATCTTAACATGTTTTACTGTATATCCCGTAATAGCCGAAACACTGACGTCAACAGAAGCCGCCTGTTTTTGACCAAATCACTTCAAATCAAATATCCACGTCAGCTCATAACGTCACTCTGGTTCATAACGTGCAAAGCTACAGTGATCCTGAACAAAGAGGAAGCAGAGGCCAGACTCTCCCGTTTAACGTGCGCCACATCCACAGGCTTATCTCTGTAGTTTACATTGGCAAGTCACTCAGAGCTGTTTTGGCCTCCGACAATGGAGCCACGCAGAGACTAAATCTGCTCTAATGTCTTATTCACTTCAGTCACGTGGGGTTGTGGGTCTTGTAGCTTGTCTAGTACCGTGACTAATTAGTTGTATCGTGTGTCGTAGTGGCTGGGTGGTTAGTGCTTTCACGTCACAGCAAGAAGGTTCACAAAACAAGAACACAAAACAAAGCTAATCCTTCTGCTAAGGTTAGTCCTGACTAAGCCTTGCTCAAGGTCTGGAGTCCCCTGTGCTCCTAAGGGGAGGTCCAAGCATCAGTAAAGTACATCTAAGCCTTAATTTAAAGGTTTGTTTATTTTTTGTAGCTTGTGATATATTTCATAGCCTGTAAAAAAAAAAATTAAATAAAAAAATCAACATTGTAATGCAGTGATTCTTAACTATAAGGTCAGGGAACAAAGTACAGCCACAAACACCTCCTTGAGTTGAGGACACTACAATCAGTACAATATAATACATTTAATATGAGACTGGGCCCCAGATTACTGTGTACAGAAAACATTGGATTGACATTAGACAAAAGTCAACTCCTGTTGTAATGTATGCAGTTTTTAACCTGTTGCCACCCACCTCATTTTGTGTGTGCACAACAGTAACACAAACCCAAATGCCAAAGCTTATTAAAAAAAAATCTTAGACCTCACATCATTTTAAAGCTTAGACATTGTAATTTCTGTAGATATGCAAGTGAAGACTGTGAGTGCAGCTAACTTACAGTACAGGCATTCAAAAATGTCTAAAAATTGATTTTTTTTTGCCTCGGAAAAAAATAAAATAATAAAAGCTGTAACTTGGGCATACTTCATCCTAGGCATTTGTAGCTCACTACACTCACTGTTCAAGTTATTGGCAACAACTGTAAAATTTCAGATCTCTAGGACTAAGGGTTTGGATGGTGTGAGTCTTTTTGTAAAAAAAAGACAATTGGGCGTGGTGGACTTTAGGAGTAGCAGGTTCAACCTGTCAGTGAGGGGGACACTGTGCAGTTTGTAGAGTTAGAAGTATCTGGGCCTACAGCTCAACCATAGACTGGACTGGTCTGAGAATACAGAACTGCTGTACAAAAAGGACAGAGCAGGCTGTACTTTTTCAGAAGGCTGAAGTCCTTTAACATCTGCTAGAAGCTCCTGCTGATGCTCTACCAGACCTTCATCTCCAGTGTCCCCTTCAGCTCTGTGTTCTGCTGGAGGAAGCCTCAAGATAAGCTTTTGTCTTGAGTAAATAATACGCTGGTGAGGAAGGCAGGATCTGTAGTGGGTGCAGAGTTTGACTCATCTGTGGCTGAGAAAAGGGCTCTAAACAAGCTCCTGTCCATCCTGGATAACCACCAGCACCCCCTGCACAGCACCATCACCTGACAGGAGAGCACCTTTTAGAGCACCTGTCCTGCTCAGTGGACAGAATCTGGAAGTTGTTTATCCCAAATACCATACGTCTATCTGTCTGTCTATCTGTCTATCTAAAGTTCTTCTAAATAGACACTTTTTGCTTTTGTGCCTGTGCTGTTTTTATTTGATTATTGATTCATTATTGGCTGCCCTTGGGAACTTTCCAAACGCTGCACAAACGCAACACTTTCAGGGAGGGAGCACAACCAGCCGATATCTAACCAATGATCAATATATCAAAACAAACATCAATACTGCATGCACAAACATTTTACATAATCTTAGTGATTAAGCATGGTGGCTGAGTGGCAACACTCAGGCCTCACAGCAAGAAGGTTGCGGGTTCAATCCCTGGGTCGCCCGGGCCTTTCTGTGTAGAGTTTGCATGTTCCTCCCCGTGTCTGGATGGGTTTCCTCCGGGTGCTCCGGTTTCCCCATCAACCCAAAACATGCAGCACCCCTATGAACTAACATCAAGGACCATGACGTCCACCCTCCTGTGGGCTCACCACCTGCAGAGGGGTTCATGGGGGGGTCAGGCTATGAGTATTGGGCAGCAAGCTGCCCCCTCGACCCAGCTGGATTAAGCGGGAGAAGATGGATGGATGGATGGATTAGTGATTAACTGAACTGATCGATACTATTTTTAATTTTCCAGAGGAGTAAAATCTGCAAAGATGACATCTATTCAATTATTTCAAACTGATTTCTTCTGGTCCCCTGGGTCTTGTAGCTCGTCTGGTGCTGTGTGTAATTAGCTGGAGATTAGCTTCACGTTTCTTTCGAGAGTTTTAAGTTTTGGTCAGGCGATACGTCCATTATCACAGTTCACACATCTACTGGACCTCCTCCTCTGTCCTCCGTCCTACTGTGTTTTGGTGGAGCTTGACACTTAAGAGGCTGAAGAGGCTGCGAGGGCCGGGCTCCTGTTTCCTTCTGTCTTTATTACTGTAGACAAAGAAGAGGAAGACAATCAGATTAGCACGGGCTTAATACAGAGCCAAGGGAGGTTTGACGTCGGCCTCCACTGGAACAGGGAGGAAGCGGCTAAATGGACTTGGAGAGGACGTGAGTGCAGAATTTGTGTCACATCCACCACAGCTTTTCACTGAGTTTGACTGTGTGAAATAAAATATAACTGGATATATTTGAATCGTTACAAACTTTGTCCAATACTGACAATTCTATGGGGTATTACACATGTTTTTTTATCACCGCGTTACCTTTTATTGCTATTTCAAAATGCACAATTTGCCAAAAACAACATATTAACATGTTTTATAAGCTTCACTTTTGTTTTCGACACTCTCGAAAGTCACCCCCCTTCACAGCGCTCACATTACAGTCAGCGTGTGTTGCTGTAAAGAAGCTATTGCACATCCCATGAGGTTTGTAAAGCTGTAGTAAAGCTGTATAGTTTTGTACTGTGTTTTTGTATATTTAGGGAGAATTGTCGCGTAGGAGCATGGATGACGTAGGCTTGTAGGTGGAGCGTTGCACAAAATCTTACAGCTAACCATAAGGACGGTTCGGATAGGGCCCGGGAGAGATCGTTAAATCACTCAAGCATGCACGGATGCCATCTATAACCTATAGTGGAAAGGTCAAACAAATTTGCACAACAGTCCCTCTTTAATATTGATGAACAACCCATAGATCATCCAGTTACGTCCAGCACACCACCCTGTCAAAGCCTGATTTTGTCTCTGACGCTAAAGGGTTGGTTAGTACAGAGTTTGACATCATTTTAAAAGCAATTATCTTGAAAACTACTATGTCTAGCTTGATGTTGATGTTGGTCTACCAGATCCTTTAGCCTTGCATAAGCAGCTTTCCTCTTTACATTTTTGGTACCAAATTTGTTTTCCAGTTGGTAAAGTTTTTCCATATTTTGCATTGAACGTGGGTGACAGTGTGCGAGCAGATTCCAAGCTGCAAAATGACTTCTTTCTGGGAGTGAACAGCTCAACCTGAAAACAGAACCAAAATAATGATCTGTTTCTATACATTCTGTAAAAAAATGTGGTTATTTCCACAAGAATTGACAAAATTATTGGCCTGTGCAATGGTGAGGCTGCAGTCACTCTTCTTGTTGTGTCCTTAGGCAAAACCTTTCACTTGTAGGGTAATTTTTCTCTGCATTTAACATCATTTTGCATCCTTCAGCACCACTGGAGCCTCAGGAGCAGACTTGAGCTAGGCTTGGTCAGGATTACCTTATAGCTGGAGGACTTGTATTTGCCTGTAACATACTGTATTTCTCTGATCAGTATTTGTTTCACAGCAAATGTTTAATATTTTTTCATTGGTGGTATTCTGTCGAAATGAGCTCCCACAGCCTAAATCGACAGTGACGTCTATTGATTCACACTCCCCTGTCGAAATAAGCTACCTCACGTTTTACAGTATAGATCCAATAAAGCAAACGTCCCCAGTTTTACTACATATTTCTTTGGATTAGCGGGTTTGATGCTGTTTGCACACTGTGATCACACTTTATACCTTAGTTATGTCACATTTCAACTCATTTATATGAATATGCGTAGTTCCTTTGGACAGTCATATTATGCTATCAAATAGGGCTCTGACTAAAGGTAGCACATATCGACAGGACAGTTTAAGCATTGAACTATGCTCCCACTGTAGAATCACCATTATTCACTCATTTATATGAATATGTGCAGAGGTCATTTCAACAGGACTGTATCTTCTATCAAATAAGGCTCCCACTATATAGAAGAGAGAAAGAAATGATTGGAAAGACTGAAAACTTGATATTAAATCTATACCAACCAACCCAAAACATGCAGTGTAGGTGTGAAAGTGGTGTGTGGACATCTATAGCCTGTCCGTCCATGGGAGTGGATCCCTCCTTCACTGTAGTTCTCCCCGAGGTTTCTTCTTTTTCCCAGGACCCTGGGTTTTTGGAGTTTTTCCTTGCTGAGAAGGAGGGTCTAAGGACAGGGATGACTGGACAATGTTTCATTTGCTGCTTTACATGAATGCTGTTTATTCCTGTTTTGATATGTCTGTGTGTATGTTTTACTCATCCATATCTTGGAACGCCCTTAGAGGCTACTGTTGTTGCGATTTTGGGCGCTACAAAATAAATTGAATTGAATTGAATTGAATTGTGTGAGTGTTGGTGGTGACTTACTACCATCGGGTCTGGAGTGACTGAACAATGCTCTGTGAATAATGATCTATAAGCGTCTTTGAGGACATATGTCTGTGAAAAAGTGCTATAGCTGTTGTTATAAGGCGACCTTGAGTGTCCAGAAAGGCGCCAAATAAATAAAAATAAAATGCATTATAATATTTAATACTAATATCATAGGCTACTGTGAATTCCCTGTTATAATATAGTGATTTTATTTATACAGCACCTTTTTAAACAAAGTTACAACTTTTTCTACACATGGAAACAAAATAAAATACGATGTAATGAAAATGATAAGGATAAAATCTTAAATCCAAACTATTCAATCATCTAACATAGTTATTCTGCCGTGCACATGTTGTTTCTTACAGGCTTAACTCATCAAAACATACCATAAAACCCATATACTTTTGAGAATGTGAATTGTTCCTCCACTTCTGCCTCGGGAACTCAAATTATTTAAAGTGTAACAGCGCTTGGAGGTGGTGCACGTGTACAGTAGTGCTTAGGGAGCTCAAATCGACAGGCCAGTGGCTTTAGGCAGAGCAAATGTAAAAGAAACAGTATGAAGAGCGAGGAGAGACATTCAGCACATGTTTCTTTTTGCACACGGAGTTGATCTCACCGCACCGAGGCCGACACAGATCCTGGAGTATGTGCCGAGGTCTAACCCGCGGGCCACAGTGCAGTGCATTCACAGCACATGTTACACTGCGCTGTGATCCTGTCTGTTTGTGCACAGTGTGAAGCCCTCTGCCCCCAGTCGAGCCCCTGCTAATCCGCCACAACCCCTCTTCTCCTCTTTCACTCCCTCTCTTTTCTCACTCTCTCTCCTTCTGATACATGCCTTACACTCTGGATTCATTCTCTCCTCTCTCCTTTCATCTCCCCCTTCGTTCTTTCTCTCTTTCTGCCCCTTTCACCTTCTCTCTCCCTCTCATGCTCCGTAGTTCTGACTTATCGCCTCCTCCCTTCTTCCTCATCTTCGCTCTTTCTCATTTCTTTTTCCCTTCACTGCAAATTTCTCTGGTCTGGCCACGATTTTAAAACTTATATCAGGTTATACATCTTGTTTTCAGATTTATTATCTACTTATTGGATCAGAGGCTGCTTAATTCCAGTCTAGAGGTCGTTTATTTTAAGATAACTTGTCAAATAAAATGATCTGTCCATGCATCAAGGTAATTTCACCGCTTTTGAGTAATTTTCTGATAGATTTAAGTGTTTATATCTTATGCTTTTATGCAGTGTTAATCTATCTCTCTGTCTGCTCCTCCTCTTCATCTCTCTCTGTTTTCCCTCCCTCTCTCCTCTTGTCTTCTTTATTTCATAGTCAAGATGAGAAACTTTATTGTCCCCAAGGGGAAATTTTGTTTTGGACACAGCGAAAACAAAAAAAAAAACAGTTACACTTCACACATCACACAACAGTCAAAAGATACATGTCGTCCATTTGTGCACTGCAGAACCAAAAAGTGACCGAGGTATTGCACGGATGCTTATTGCACCAGCCCTATTGCACAAACAGTTATTGCACCATTGAATAAAGTGACTTAAGTGAGTCTTTGTTGTGCAGATTTGTCCAACAGTGCAACAGAAGTGGCACAAATGAAAGTTTATATCTGTTACTCTTAAAGTTGGGCACTGGACAGCGTCGGCCTGATGGAGGATTTCATATTATCCACGCAACAGGTGAGAGGGGTTTCCCACAATCCACCTGGCCTGAGCGAGCACAGACTTTTGAAAAATGTCCTGCAGAGAAGGAAACTCTTTCGTGCCAGTCACCTTCATTCACCTTCATGGCTTTATTTACCAGTTTTCCAAGTTTAGTTTTGCACTGCACAGTTAGAGTCGAAACAGGCGACCGAACTGTAGCGTATCAGAGTCTCCAAAACAGCCTTATAAAAACACATGCCTCTCTCCTTTTCCTCCTTCTCACCCATCTTTTCTTCTCTGTCTCCCTTCCTTTCCTCTTGTCTTCTTTATTTCATATTTCCTTCCCCCCTTTTCATTCCCACCTGTCTTCTCTTCCCTCTCTCTTCCTTTCTCTCGCGTTCTCTCGTTTCTTTCTCTCTCCCTCCTTCTCTCTCCTCTTGTCTTCTTTATTTTATATTTCCTTCCCCCTTTCCATTACTTTCATTCCCACATTTTCTTTTCCCTCTCTCCCTCTCCCTCTAACTCTCTCTTCTCTCTCTCTCTCTCTCCATGCCTCTCTTTTTGTCTCTCTACCTCTCTCTCACTCCTCTTGTCCTTTATTTCATATTTCCTTCTCCCCTTTTAATTCCCTTCATTCCCACCATCTTCTCTTCCCCCTCTCTCTCCCTCTCTCTTCCCCTCTAACTCTCTCTTCTCTCTCTTTCTCCCCATCCCTCTCTCTCTACTCTCTCTCTTTCCTCTCTCCTCTTTCCCTCCCTCTCTCTCTCCCTCTATCTCTCTTCTCTGTCGCTCTCTCCCCATCCCTCTCTTTTTGTCTCTCTCCCTCTCTCTCTCTTGCTCCCGTCTTCTTTATTTCATATTTCCTTCCCCCCTTTTCGTTCCCTTCATTCCCACCATCTTCTCTCCCCCCTCTGTCTCCCGCTCTCTCCCCCTCTCTTCTCTAGCTCTCTCTGTCTTCTCTCTCTCTTCCCATCCCCCTCTCTCTCCCTCTCTCTTTCTCTCTCTCCAACTTTCTCTTCTCTCTCTCCCTCTCTCTTTCTCTTCTCTCTCTCCCTCTCTTTCTCTCTCTCCCTTTCTCTCTTTCCCTCCCTCCTTCTCTCTCTCCAACTTTCTCTTCTTTCTCTCCCTCTCTCTTTCTCTCTCTCCCTTTCTCTCTTTCCCTCCCTCCTTCTCTCTCCCCCTCTCTCTCCTGCTCTCTTCTCTCTCCCTCCCTCCTCTCACTCTTTCCCCCTCTTTTTCTCTCTCTCTCCCTCTCTCCCCATCCCCCCCTCTCTTCCTCTCTCTCCCTCCCTCTCGCACACACACATACCTCACGCTCATGACTTATCACCCCTCTCTCTCTCTCTTCCTCTCTTCTCTCTCCCTCTCTCCCCATCCCTCCCTCTTTCCCTCCCTCTCTCACACACACACACCTCACGCTCATGACTTATCACCCCTCTCTTTCTCTCTCTTCCTCTCTTCTCTCTCTCCTTCTCTCCCCATCCCCCCCTCTCTCCCTCCCTCTCTCTCACACACATACCTCACGCTCATGACTTATCACCCCTCTCTCTCTCTCTCTCTCTCTCTCTGCCTCTCACACATGCCTTATTCTCTGGACTTCTCCGCCCTTTCCTCTTCTATTTCCCTCCCTCGCTCCCCCTCTCACGCCCCTCACACATGCCCCATACCCTGGGCTTGTCACCCGCTCTGCCCCCCTCCCCCCCGGGGCCTCAGGTATGACCGGACCCCTGCTCTCCGGCTGTCAATCAAACCCCCCGTTCGCTCTCACTCACGGCCGCGATGTGACCGATGTCCGCCCTGTGATCCCGGCTTTAAAAGGCACTTGTAAAATGATAATGCAGGCATGAACACCTCCTTCAAACTATGGGGGGCATTATGAGCTCTGCATTTCAACTGTGGCCGCTCTGGGGTACAAAATATCAGCTTTTGTTTGCAAATACACAAATTCTGAACATCGTTTTTGTGGGATTTTCTAATTCTGCTTCTTCTGATTGCGCAAATGTGTATGTTTTCATATTTCAGGCAATATTTTCTAACTTTAAAGATCCTAAATTGCACAAAATGGATTTTCGTGAGCTTTGAGTCATGTTAAAATGCTGTTACCTCATCAAAAACATACCCACAGTTGTGTTTTTTTCATTCACACATGTTTGAGTAATCCTTTTTTTATGAGTCTGTCTACATCACCAAACCTAAAAATGTCCTGTTTCTCATTTTGATGTCATGTAGAAGTGGTTTTCAAGTTAACAGCGAACTTTTAACTTCGGTTCAGTAAGTCCTGGGATTGAAATCATCCACTTGTTTTAAATTATTATAGCATTATATTATTATTATTATATTGTATTATATCTTATCCTGCACTGATGGAGATTCTGCATTCTTTGTGTGTTAAGTTTGCGTGAGTGAAATAAAACAAAACTCCAGGAATGAGGTGAAGGGAAGAGTTAGAGCTTCACTGGGTCAAATCAGTCCAGAAATAGAGAGATGGGACCCACAAATGTCCTTAAGTGCAATGATTTGACTGAGGAAAAAAACACAGAAAAGGTTGGCCAATTGTGACATTAAAGGGATAGTTTGGGTTTTTTGACATGAATCTGTTCGTCCCCGTTAGCAGCGTCGCATCAACACTGACTTACCTCCCGACAGCGTCCGGTGAGCCCAGTTCTTCCCCTTTTTCAGTGCTGATGAAAGTGTCCGGCAAGTTGGCTGGGGTCATGAAAATAAAGTGTATTTTCTTCTCAAAACAATATGTGTTCAAAAGAGTCATACATTTGCGTTACAAAACGTGAACGGGGAAAAAGTCAGACCTCATAATCTCTTGGTACTATTTTCTCTCTGCTCATATCACTGTGCACTGCCTCCAGGTGAATCCAACACTTTTTTCAGTAGTTTGGCAGTGTTTACGTGCTCAGATCAAGAGCTAATGTGAGAGCTACAGCGATAAGTATATAAGTTTGTATAAGCTACACTACCATACAAAAGTTTGGGGTCACCCAGTCAATTTTGTGTTTTCCATGAAAAGTCACACTTTTATTTACCACCATGAGTTGTAAAATGAATAAACTTTAGTCAAGACATTGACAAGGTTAGAAATAATGATTTGTATTTGAAATAATTTTTTCCTTCAAACTTTGCTTTCATCAAAGAATCCTCCATTTGCTGCAGTTACAGCCTTGCAGACCTTTGGCCTCAAGCTGTTCATTTGTTGAAGGATCTGGAGAAATTTCACCCCACGCTTCTAGAAGCTTCTCCCACAAGTTGGATTGTCTGGATGGGCACTTCTTACGTTCCAGACGGTCAAGCTGCTCCCACAACAGCTCAGTGGGTCTGTCCATAACACTTCTTTCCAGTCTTCCTCTGTCCAGTGTCTGTGTTCTTTTGCCCATATTAATCTTTTTCTTTTATTGGCCAGTCTCAGATGTGGCTTTTCCTTTGCCACTCTGCCCTGAAGCTGCATCTCGGAGTCGCCTCTTCACTGTAGCTGTTGACACTGGCGTTTTGCGGGTACTATTTAATGAAGCTGCCAGTTGAGGACCTGTGAGGCGTCCATTTCTTAAACTAGACTCTAATGTACGCATCTCCTTGCTCAGCTGTGCAGCGGGGCCTCCCACTTCTCTTTCTCCTCTGGTTAGAACCTGTTTGTGCTCCTCTCTGAAGGGAGTAGTACACACCGTTATAGGAAATCTTCAGTTTTTTTGTAATTTCTTGCATGGCATAGCCTTCATTTCTAAGAAGAAGAATAGACTGTTGAGTTCCACATGAAAGTTCTCTTTTTCTGGCCATTTTGAGCGTTTAATTGACCCCACAAATGTGATGCTCCAGATACTCAACCTGCTCAAAGAAGGTCAGTTTTATAGCTTCTCTCACCAGCTAAACTGTTTTCATCTGTGCTAACATGACTGCACAAGCCTTCTGACGCAACGAGCAAACACATTGTACCATTAGAACACTGGAGTGACTGTTGCTGGAAATGGGCCTCTATACACCTATGTAGATACTGCACCAAAAACCAGCCATTTGCAGCTAGAATAGTTGCAGAAGTAGTTATCACATTAGCAATGTATAGAGTGTATTTCTGATTAGTTTAAAGTTATCTTCATTGAAAACAACTGTGCTTTTCTGCAGGAAATAATTCTAAGTGACGTTACGCTTTCCAGTAAGGGCTATTTCTTATTTAAATCTCCAGCTATGTTTGTGATGAGGAAACCACATTAATCAGAAAATAGCATAACAAATAGTAGCATAGGAACATAATAATTTCCTCTTTGAAACCTTATGTGTCTTCAACATTTTTGTTACACCCCAACTGTTCTTGTAATTTAGTTCCTCAATGTGGGGCAAATGATTTTCTTGTTCTCCTTTTTCCTTGGAAATTGACGTTTTCTTTTTTTTTTTCTTTTTTCTTGCCTGTCTTAAGCAACTTTGGCAGCTCCAATGGATTATCACAGTGTGCGTGTTTTAAATCGACTGTAGGAAATCAATAATTTCTACTTGGTTAAATCAGCAAAAGGAAAGTGTCCATGGATTTGTTAAAAAGTAAAAGTCCCGCATTGTGCTCAAGAGTCTTAATAGAGATTTTCATCATCCTGTAATGTTAACACTCAGAAACTAGTGCTCCCCATAAAAATGTGTGTGGTTGTAATCATGCACATGAATTATTAAAACTATTTTCCATATTTCGTTTTTAAATTATAAACCATCTGCTAAGTGTTCACGATTATGTCAAATAACCCACATTATGCAAAATAAAAGCGTCTGTTATATCAGTCAACTCATGTGAAACAGTTATATGGGTCACTATTGGGTAATTCTTTGCGCTGGTGAACCGGTCGTTTCAGAAGTCTAACATTGCTGACACATGCTGCACAAACAGGAAATCAAGACCTACAGTAAACCCAAGACTCGCTGCTACAAGTTCACCACAGATTATCTTTAGATCTCTGTTTCCTGACACAAGCGATAAGGAAGTTCTTTAAGCGCATAGCCACCTGTGTGTGTGTGTGTGTGTGTGTGTGTGTGTGTAGGTCTATTTTCAGGTATTTAGTGCATGTTATAAAGTGATTTTAGCTCAGAATCTCTGCATATTTGAGGTGCTGTCATGGAGTTGCTGTAAAAAGGGCAACAACAGCAACTTCTTAGACAAAAAATAAAAGCACATTCCACCTCCAGGAAGTTACACGTTTCAATGTTTTATTCTCTAAAATAGTTCTGCTTTACTAAAATATATACAGTACAGTACTGTGCAAAAGTTTATGCAGGTGTGAAAAAATGCTGTAAACAAAGAATGCTTTCAAAAATATAAATAATGGTTTGTTTGTTTTTATCAATTTACAAAATGCAGAGTGAGCAAACAAAAGAAAAAGGCAAAGTCATTAAGAACTCTCTTTAGCGTAAAGAAGCAGAAGTTGTGTTGGTGATGGTCTGGCCCCACAGACCCTGACCTCAGCATCATGGATTGAGTCTGGGATTAACATGAAGAGACAGAAGGATGTGAGGAAGCTCCATCCACACAAGATCTGAGCTTAGTTCTTCAACATGTTTGGAACAATGACCAGCCCAGTTGCTCTTCTGAAGGCAAAGCTCACACCAAATACTGACTTGATTTAGATTTCTCTTTTGTTCATTCACTGCATTTTGTTGATTGATGAAAATAAATGATTAACACTTCCACTTTTGAAGGTGTTCCTAGTTTACAGCATTTTTTCCAGTCCTTAATTTGGTTGTTTTGTTTGAACAAGTTCAAACACAGGATCAGGGAGGCCACTGAAATCAGGAAAAGAACACAAACAGCATCAACTAGTGCATTTCCTCCTTTCACACACCTGGGACACCCTTCCCCAGGCTCCACCGGGTGACACGGGGCCCGGTCAGTCTGAGGCCACCGGGCGACAGGACGTCCGGGCCTCCCAGCTCAGGCTGACCACACCTACAGGAAGTAACAGCAGCTGATATACGACACGTCGCCACCAACACCGGTGACAGTTCTGAAGGTTTGTAGCTAGCAGCCCAAACATGTCAACAAGGTAAAGGTTTTAGAAGTTTTCAGCTTGTCAAATAAAAAAAGGGTGGAAGTAAAAGGCCTGAGACCAGCTGGACGTCTTAAGCACGAGAAGTCTCACTTGAAAAGTTTGATTCCAAAGGTGAACATAGTCTGATCTTTGAGTGTTCAAGCTCCTCGACTCTGCTTCCAAAGGAGGAGGTTTATAAACCCAGTGTGGGGAGACTATGAAGGCCAATAGGCACCAGTTAGTCAGCATTTAGTGAGGCTATGAAGGTCAGTAGACTCCATTTAGATGCCAATATGTCACAATTTAGATAGTGGTGTGCCAATGGTATGCCAAGAGGAGATCATGGTGTAAATATAGCTTTTGTGAGTCACTGTTAAACTGAGAAATGCACATGGAGGGTAAATTACTTCAATTCTCTTACAGTAAATACATCATTTAGTGAATTGTCTTTAAAGAACCCAAGAAGCTAATGATATAATGTTAAAACTATGAATGAAACTGGAGGGCATAGTGACCACTGGTTCTTATTTTCATGTGTTCTCCAATAAATGACACAGATATTACGATATAATTTATGCCATATCCGTTTACATGGGGCCCAGCGTCACCATCGTTTTATACGAGACAGAACACTCAGTGCTTCGTAAGTCCTGGGCCGTGCTGCCGTGGACTAAAGGCACTATCAGCTGCTGAGTCAGATGAAGGTCACAGACAAACAACCTGAACACAGAGCCTTTGTTTGGGCTCGGACAATACAACGTCTATGGCAAAAGCAGTGGGGCAAAATAACACACACGCAGTTTGAGAAATGCATTTTCAAAATCAAAACACAAACCGCTAATGTATCTGCAGGTAGAAATGGGGAACGGTATCACTATTAAGGGGGAAAATTTGATTCCGATTGTGATTAGATTGTTTAAAAAGGAGATATTACACAAAATAAACTTTTTTTCTACCATGTTATAATGTTGTTCCCTTGTTAGAAACATGCCTGAAGAGTTTTTATATGTCATTCATGCATGTTTGAGTAATTTTGCGATCTTTTCTGGCCACAATTCAAACTCCAAGACCAGAAATCTGTGTCACCCATGTTCCTGAAGAACAATTTTCCATAAATATACAAAAACATGATATAAAACAATATACTACAACTTCACAAACCTGGTGTGATGTGCTGTAGTTTGTATTATTTTTGTTTGATCATTTATCTCCTCATACTCACAAACACATTCTCCCACACACACACTTCACTCCCATATAAGAAGAACAAAAGCCATTCTTATTGTCTCATCACCCCACAAACCCTGATGTATGCACTGCCTATTCTCCCAAGTCAAAATATCTAATGTCTTTTATTGTTTTTATTGTCTCGATGGTTTCACTCAGCTCCAGCTCAAACTGTACGACCGAATCACAGGGTTTAAAAGTTCACAGCTCGCGATTCATGTTCTCACACTGTACGAACGACTTCAACAGTGCGAAACCCTCACGAGGCGACTGGATTTCACAGGTTTGATATTCTTGTGACCTACGGGAACTGCTCGTGAGGTATTAATCGGTTCTCGTTACCGCATGCATACTACATGAAGCTCGACGCATGATTAAGCCAGAACTTGATCCCAAAAACAATCGCATGAGTGAAAAATCGGCTCAAAAAGGGCCAAAAATTGCACAGTGTATGGGTTAACGAGTAGGATTCTGTTCAAATTGCACATGGTAAACCACTCATGAAGCCTTATCAATCGAGAGAAGGCTGAAATAAATGATAAACTAATACAAGATAAGATAAGAGATAAGATAGGACTTTATTGATCTCACAGTGGAGAAATTCAACAGTCACAGTAGCTCCAGGACAGTTTAGTGCAAAAAAGGGGCAAAAAGAATCCCACGTATTTTCTCTAAAATACAGATACAAAAGAACTAGATTTCTATTAAAACACATTATTTTGTTAATTGCAGGCAACATTTTATTATCTCAATAACTGTAGTAGAGCCAAGCAAAGCCATCGTTCTGAAATCTACTTAAACTTTGAACTAACTCTAGCGTAACCCTAAAGTCTAACTGTATTTTTGCGGCGTTGCCTCTTGTCCCCGGTCACACTCGTGTCCTCTCGTGGTCCACACACAGAGGGGGTGATGAGTGTCCCCTGGAGGACTGGAGCGCCGGTGTCCCTTACCCCCCCACGGCCCAGTGACAGACGCCCTGTAACTGGACCCGTCTATTAAATGACATGTAAAAGTTTAATCGGTTCCAATGGGTGCTGTTAGCGAACAAGGGGGCATTGTTTGGGCGACACTGGCACCGACGTGGGCCCGTCCCGTGAACTGGAGATGGATGAAGAGGACGGAGCCAGACAAGTCTTGGAAACAGACGCAAGATTAGGTTTAGTTAGAGCCACAAATAGACTGAATAAACAAAAATAGAATAAAATCATGATTTCTTTTTTCTTTATGGTTATGTTTACTGCAGTGAAAAGCAGAAAAACATGTATTCTTACTCTGAGCAGACTTGCATCTCCACAAATCTGACTCCACCTCTTTGTTTCCACAGAAATGTTGTTCGTTTGGCTTAATATTCCACAGTATAGCATAAAACATCTGTACCTCAATGGTTTTAACTTTATATTCCCATGGAAACATGCAGTGGCAGTGGTTCATTCGGTCATTTTGCAGCACTACAAAACAAAACATAGACTACAACCCCATGACCGAAAAGATTTAGGCTGAAGTAAAAGTACTTATAAAGCCAAACCCTATTAAACAATGACAGAATTCGAAGAAAGTAAAGCAGCGTATGAACAGCAAGTTTGCATTTACAATTTCACTTACGACTTACTGCATCTGTAAGAGACAAAATATAAATTAAAACAAACAAAACTTTCATTCCAGAGCTCAATATCTTTCAAAACTTAACGCTTTATACTCTTTTTTTAAAAGGCTTCTGCAGTATTAGACTTGTTATTGTTCCATATACCCAAAAAAACAGAAATACAATCACTTCTTTTCTTAATTCTTATCTTCACTTTTTTATGTTGTTTATGGTTGT
Organism: Odontamblyopus rebecca; assembly: GCA_030686955.1. Lineage (NCBI taxonomy): Eukaryota > Metazoa > Chordata > Actinopteri > Gobiiformes > Gobiidae > Odontamblyopus > Odontamblyopus rebecca. The sequence goes on from CM060662.1 coordinate 30,680,697, forward strand.
ACAAATTAACAATGTACAAACTAATAATAATGTGAACAAAGGCACAGAAGTTTATCATTTATGAGTTTATCAAAATAAGCAAAAAGAGAATGAAGAATGTAAAGTAGGTAACGTTTCACCTCTAGAAAAGTTACATGTTGTTGCCTAAGGTATTTTTTTATTTCAGTAACAGTAGATTTTACAATGTTAGTTAAGCATTTTAAAACATATTAGGTTCATTTAGTATTTATTTAAGTATTTATTCTTGTGAGCTTTGTTAGAATATTGTTACTTCTTCAAAAACAGACCTGGAGCTTGTTTCACTCACGCTTTCATGTTTGAGTAACGCTTTACTTTTTAATTCATCTGTGTATAAAGCTCAAAAATAAAATGGCGTAATGCAAAAAGTGGTCTTCAATTTCATTTGTAGATAGTTTTTAATCAGGAATAAATTGGATTTCAAAATATCTTCTTGTGTCAGGCCGACACTGAATGCTGAATGTGTCTTTGTTGTGTCCATGAGCAAGACACTTTTAATTTTTTCACATCTTAAATTCATGAGTTGAAAGGGTCGCTGGTTCAAATTCTGCCAGACCCTTCCTCCTCCTCCTCTTCCTCCTCTTCCTCTTTCTCCTCCTCCTCTTTCTCCTCCTCCTCTTCCTCCTGCTGTTGTCTTTGCCCCCATGCAGATGTGGCCTTTGTCTCTATAGCAACCAGAGAAAGAAGGAGGAGACAGGGATGGAGAGAGAGAGAGAGAGAAGACAGCCAGAGAGACAAGAAGACTGAGTAAGAGAGAGATACAGTAGTAGAGAGATAGAATGAGAAAGAGAGAGAAGGAGACAGGGATAGAGAGATAGAGACAGTGGGAGAAAGAAAGAGAGAGAGAGATAGATGGGGCAGGGATAGAGATAGAGAGAGAAGGATACAGACAGAGTGAAAGAGATATATGGAGTGAAAGAGAGAGAAGAAGACATGGATAGAGATAGAGAGAGAGAGAGAGAAGACAGAGATAGGAGAGAGAGGAATAGAGAGAAAAAGAGAGAGAGAAGAAGACATGGATAGAGAGAGGAGAGAGAGAAGAAGACAGGGATAGAGAGAGAGAGAGAAGACAGAGATAGGAGAGAGAGGAATAGAGAGAGAAAGAGAGAGAGAAGAAGACATGGATAGAGATAGAGAGAGAGAGAAGACAGGGATAGAGAAATAGAAAGAGAGAAAGAAAGAGAAGACAGCAGACAGAGGAGAGAGAGGAATAGAGAGAGAAAGAGAGAGAGAAGACATGGATAGAGAAAGAGAGAGAGAAAGAAAGAGAAGACAGACAGAGAGAGGAGATAGAGGGATGGGAGATAGAGAGAGAGAAGACATGGATAGAGAAAGATAGAGACAGAGAGAAAGAGAAGACAGACAGAGAGAGGAGCGAGAGGGACAGAGTGAGAGTGGGAGATAGAAAGAGAGAGAAGAAGACATGGCTAGAGAGAAGAAGACAGAGAGAGAGAGAGAATGAGAGAGACAGGGATAAAGAGACAGAGCGAGAAAAAACTGAGAGAGAGAGAGAACGAGATCGGGATAAAGAGAGAGAGAAAATGAGACTAAGAGAGGAAAGAGAGAGATAGAAGAGAGATTGAGATAGAGAGAGAGACACACACACACAAAGAGAAAGAGAGTGAGACAGGGAGAGGGAGAGAGAAAAAGAGACAGAGAGAGAAAGCGACAGAGAAAGAGAGAGGTTCTTCCAGTAATAATCTCAATATATAAATGTATTTTGAGATGCTGGTTATGGGAGACTTACATGTTTCCATATAAAAATGCATCTTCTGATTCATCTTTAAACGTTGAACCTTTTTCTTGACGGTTGCCTCCATAAACTTGAACTACGATAAACTCACCGATGACAGAAACAAAACAACAACAAAAACACAATATTATAATCAGTATTTTACGCCATGAGTCTGATATCAGCATAAAGACTTTGTAGGAATATTATTATTGCAGAACCCGCTGACCCTTGGTGTAATGTATCTATGGCTTTATTAATAAATGAGATTATGAAAGTGTATCCAGTTCATCTGACCTGCGGAGCACCCCTCACCCCGGTCAGGACTCTGGTCTCGACCTGGTCTAGACTTGGACTCTCTGATGGTTTATAGTTTCCACTCAGTATCATTCCTGCCCTGTGGATGCCCTCACCAATATGGCCGACACAAAAGCTCACAGTGGGGTGACCTCAAAGCAGACAGATGAAAAAGATTTATGAAAACAAGTGGTAAGGTTTGCTGACATATCTCTTTGTGCTAGAATTAATGCTCAAGGTTTCTGGTGGAGGAAAAGCCTGCTACCTGCCCGTCTCTATGAAGATATTACTGGAAAACTTTGTCTTGCTTGACCAGCCTGACCTCCTACGCTCTGTTTGAATCCTGTTTGACGCTCCAATCACAGCCCCTATTCTTTGTCACGTATCTCTTTATAGACCTTTTATATAACAGCCGGAGGTAATGCCCTTGTAGGGTTGTTGAACTTCCGGTTAATAGTTTTCTATGGCAAAATGTCTGTGGAAATGTCTCGTGTATTCTCCACCAGCTTCATAAATCTGCCCCCATCACCAAAGGTCGAGAAAGGGCATAAATCGGTAATCTGTGAACATCTGTAGCACTGGAATTGCGCAAATCTCTCTATCTATGCTAATATCCATATAATGAAATGGATTTTTAATTTTAATTGTAGAATCAGTCTGAGTGGACAAGTTATGTTTTATTCATGACCATAATGTTTTTTTTGCTCAGGAGTAGTTCGCTATTGCTGCTTGTTGTTGTTTGCCTTTAAGCTTTCATATTTCTTACCTCTTACCTTCATGGAAGAATGTTTATCCCTTGTGGACCTTGTTGGCTGAAGATTTGGTGATGGGGCAGATTTATGAAGCTGGTGGAGAGTAGGCGAGGCATTTCCACAGACATTTTGCCACTGAAAACCATTAAAGGGGAACTCCGGCACGTTTGAAGGTAAAGTCCGTTGCTAGAGGTGGTCGAATACTGTCAGAAGCCAAAGAACGGCACAGATCAGTGTTTTCTAGGCGGAGATCTCACTGTGGAAGTGAGTCTGTCAAGGCAGCAAACTAGCATTGTGATGGGGGCAAGTTTGCTTCACACTGAAGAAGCTTAACACCACTTTAACCCATTTTACAACATAGCCACAAGTCTAACAAACAAATGATTTAAATACTTAACTACAGCGTTTTTCAAAAAATATAATTCACTCGTAAATAAATGGGACTAGAAACAACATCGGCGATCAAGTCTTTTGGGCTTTCGCCTGCGCAGTGGAAAAATCAACAAAGGTAAGTGTAAAGCTGCTTATAAACGTTTCCAGACACTAATGAGTGAGCCAGGCAGAGCATTTTGTTTGTTAGACTCGTGGCTGTTGTAAAATGGGTTAGACGGTGGTATTAAGCCTCTTCTGTGCAAACTGGCATTTTACATAGAAGTTAAGAACTTGCCCCCATCACTACACTAGTTTGTTGCCTTGACAGACTCACTGCCACAGCGAGATCTTGGCCTACGCAACACTGATCTGTGCCGTTTTTTGACTTCTGACAATATTTGACCACCTCTAGCAACGGACTTTAGCTTCAAACGTGACAGAGTTCCCATTTAACCGGAAGTTCCACAACCTTACAGGGCGGGACTTCCGGCCATTGTGAAAAAGGTCAATGCGTAAGACATATCCTTGTATCATTTAGAACTAAATCTATGTCTTTTTGTAGTTCCATTGTTGATTCTACACAAATCAGTGCTGTTTTTCTGCATTCTATGTTGTTTCCCCCTTTTTTTACACATAATCCACTATGTTTTTTAGACACAGATTGACCATGCATCTCTCTGGTTGGTTAATTAGTCTGTGAATCATGCCCAACTCAATTCATCAGGATACGGTTCCAGCCCCATGCATCTTTGTAAAGTTTTGTCAAAGTGTGTGGCCAAGTAAGAATTGTCCACAACATTAACTGAATATGTCTCTCATTTATTAATGTACCATTTTAATGCAAAAACACACATAACAAAACATGCAATCTTAGAGTGAGTGGACTTTAAAAACACAGAGGAACACACAGAATTACCATGTGAAGGACATAAAATGACAGTTTTTCTCTACCAAGCAATATTGAAATGTAATATAGCAAAATGTGTCTTGGAACCAGCTCAGTTATAAAACAATCTATATCTTCTGAACATGAACCATGCAAAAGTCATTATATGTCACACTAATAAAGCCACATTGTATTGACCAGAAATGGGTTTAGACAGAGCTTCAAAGGATGACGTCTCCCAGAAGCCCAGATTTATCCCATTGCGCTGATCAATTTCCTCATTGATTATAGCTTCTCACAGCCCACATGGAAAGAGCAGACATCAAACAGAAAGTGTCGGGCTCGGCTCATCAGATCACACGGTGCTGCCATGTGGGATATAGTTAACTAGCCAAGCTATCCATGGGAAAATTAAAGGTGCATGATGGAACTTTTCAGCTTTAAACTTACCAGACAAGAAGGTGTCGCCTCGAGGCCAGAGCTACAATTCACACCGCAGAAAAGCTTGGACAAAATTTAAGATATAAAGACATAAATCTATCAGAAAATGACCTAAAAGTAGTGAAATGATCTGTCCATGCAGCAAGATAATTATACTTGACAAGTTCTCTTAAAATAAACAACCTGTAGACTAGAATGAAGCAGCCTCAGAATGAGTAAGTAGATAATAAATCCGAAAACAAGATGAATAACCTGATATAAATTTTAAAATCTTGGTCAGATCAGCAAAATTTGCAGTGCAGATCTGTATAGATGCAATCCGACTTACTAGTACACTGAGAATACATGATTTCCAAGGTATTTTTGAGCAATAAAGACATGTGTATAGTATAATAAATGCAAGATACTAGATAAGTTTATGGCTGTGGCTACGAAAACTGAGTCAGTTTTTTAATTCAGAAGCTAGAAAAAAGTATTCTCACAGGAATCACATGTGAAATTCGATGTATTCATGGTGGAAAAGACAAATATGAATCCATATCCACAGGCTTTTCCTAAACCTAACACTGACACTGACCCCTTTACCTAAACCTAACCAGACCCTGACCCCCCACCAAACCTTAACCCCTAACTGGACCCTAATCCTAACCTTGATCTGACTCTTATCCCCCTGCCTAACCCTAACCTATAACCCTAATCCTAATCCTACTCCTACCCCTAACCTTAACCTGACCCCAATGCCTAAACCTAACCAGACCCTGACACCCCACCTAAGATTAACTGCTAACCAGACCCTAATCCTAACCTTAACCTGATGCTTACCCCCCTGCCTAACCCTTACCTATAACCCTAATCCTAATCCTACCCCTAATTTAATCCTAACCTTAACCTGGCTCTGACCCTATGCCTAAACCTAACCTGACCGTTCATGCAGTCACTCCCTAAATTTAATGCCATACTGTGGAATTTCCAAGTTAAAGCAATAGCACCATGGAGACAAGCAGGTGGCAAACACGTAAACTGCACACAAAAAAGCTCCAAACCAGCCGGGAGTCGAACCCAGGACCTTCTTGGTGTGAGGCTAAAGCAGGATTATATGTTATAGTGATTCTTCATCATTATTACTTTGCACGACCATCATTTATTTTGCTGTATGTAAATATTATATAAGTTCAGTGATTAATGTACGTAAGAAACCGCATCATTTTTGAAACTATGCCATGAACAGGGGTGGATTATTATGAGTATTTTCCTTTTTCCCCACTCCTTTTCGAGAAATGTGCTTTTCTGTTGTTGACCATGTTGTTGTATGTAGAGTGTATGATTATTGTTTCTCTTCTGGCGCAAACGAAATAAAAACGAATCAATCAATCATCGTCCCTTTTTAAAGCAGTGAGATTCAGGTAGGGTTCACCATCCGGATGCCTCTGGAGATACTGCTTTACCGGGATTATTCCACAGTACGGCATCCTGGTTGGGAAAAGCGTAGCTGTGAGAGTATAATGATGTAGCATTGGATTGGGAAAGTAATATTCCCCTCGTGGCGCAGGGATTAGTTCCTGAATGTTCTCTCCATCTCCTGCAAAGACAGACGGCTTTAAACAGACACACTGGCCACTTTGACACACTTCATCAGCTCAGCTTTCCTCTCCTTCTGTATCTCTCTTTCTCTCTCCCTCTGTCTCCTCTCTCTTTCTCCCACTCTCTCTCTTTGTCTCCTTCTTCTTTCTATCCCTGTCTCGTTCTCTTTCTGTGTCTCTCTTTCTCCCTCCCTCTCTCTCTCCTGTGTCACTTTCTCTCTCCCTTTCCCCTTTCTTGTTTTTTTGTCTCTTTTTGCCTCTTTCTCGTTCCCTCACTCTCTCCCTCTGTCTTCTTCTTCTCTCTATCCCTGTTGAGTTCTTTTTCTCTGTCTCTCTCCCTCCCCCTCTCTCTCCTTTCTCTCTCTCTCTCTCTAGCCCTGTCTCGTTTTTTGTCCTCTCTCTGTCTTTCCCTGTCTCCTCCTCTCTCTCGCTATCGCTCTGTCTGTCTTCTTCTTCTTCTTCTTCTTCTCTATCTCTATTCCTCTCTCTCCTGTCTCACTCTTTCTCTCTCTCTAGCCCTTTCTTTTTTTTGGTCTCTTTTTGTCTCTCTCTCCCATTCCCTCACTCTCTCTCTGTCTTCTTCTTCTCTCTCTCTCTATCCCTGTTGCGTTCTCTCTCTCTGTCTCACTCTATCTCTCTTTCTCTTTGTCTCTCTCCCTGTCTCTCTCTCTATCCCTGTCTTGTTTTTTGCTCTCTCTAGCCCTGTCTCGTTTTTGTCCTCTCTCCCTGTCTCTCTGTCTTCTCTCTCTCTATCCCTGTTTCCTTCAGTCTCCTATCTCTGTCTGTCTTCTCTCTCTCTCTGTCCCTAACTCCTCCGCTCTCTCTCTCTCTCTGTATTCTCTCTCTGTCTCTCACTCTCTGTCTGTCTTCTCTCTCTATCCCTGTTTCGTTCTCTCTCGGTCTGTCTTCTTCTTATTATTATCATTCTCTCTCTATCCCTCTCCTTTTCTCTTTCTGTCTTCTTCTCTCTATCCCTTTCTTGTTTTCTCTTTTTGTCTCATTCTATCTCTCTGTCTGTCTCTCTCTCTCTCCATCCCTGTCTCCTCCCTCTTTCTCTGGTTGCTATAGAGACGAACGCCACATCTGCATGGGGGCAAAGACAGCAGCAGGAGGAAGAGGAGGAGGAGAAAGAGGAGGAGGAGGAGAAAGAAGAAGAGGAGGAAAGGTCTGTCAGGATTACATAAGCAGCAGAAGAGTCCCACAGCTCACAGTGATGGAGCCGACACTCTCAAGTCACGTCCATTAGCCCAGAGTGAGAATGGAGGTCAACACGTACAGAGGAAGAGGAGGGGCCTGGATAACTCTGTCGTCTCTGTTTCTGACTGAAATAATCAAACCCAAAAGTTCAAACTCATCAGTTCTTGTGAGAGAACTGGGGTCACAAATTGGCTATATTGACGTTCAGCTCACAACCGTCTTTGCTTAAAAGGCTCATATTACATTATTTTCTGCTCTACTGTGTGCTATGATGTTGTTTTTCATCATACACAGACCTGGAGTTGTGTTTTGGTTCATTCACGCATGTTGAACACACAACATCTGAAATCATTTAGATTTCTCAAACTGAAAGGGCTCTGTTCCACCTCGTGATGTCATGTGGTAATACAGGAAGTGCTCCACTGTGTTTTTAAACTCCACACCTTCACTAGAGTCATTTGGATAATTTCAGCCAGAGATTTCAGCCAACTCTACTGAACTAATACATATACATTTATATAATTATGTCTTATTTTTAAATAAAATGTATTATTATTATTATTAGTAGTAGTAGTAGTAATAGTAGTAGTAGTAGTAGTAATAGTAGTAGAAGTAGTAGTAGTAGTAGTAGTAGTACTAGTAATTGTACATGTAGTAGTAGTAGTAGTAGTAGTAATTGAACATGTAGTAGTAGTAGTAGTAGTAGTAGTAGTAGTTGTTGCAGTAGTAGTAGTAGTAGTAGTAGTAGTTGTTGTTGCAGTAGTAGTAGTAGTAGTAGTAGTAGTTGTTGTTGCAGTAGTAGTAGTAGTGGTAGTAGTAGTAGTAGTAGTTGTAATAGTAATAGTAGTAGTAGTAGTAGTAGTAGTTGTTGTTGTTGTAGTTGTTGTTGTAATAGTAGTAGTAGTAGTAGTAGTGGTGGTAGTAGTAGTAGTAGTAGTTGTAATAGTAATAGTAGTAGTAGTAGTAGTTGTTGTTGTTGTTGTTGTAATAGTAGTAGTAGTAGTAGTAGTTGATGTTGTAGTAGTAGTAGTAGTAGTAGTAGTAGTAGTAGTAGTAGTAGTATTTGACTCTTTTTTGCTACTTATTTCAAAGCGAGGGAGTTAGGAATCTGCGTCTCCCTAAAGAAGAACTTTGGACTTTTCCTTTTTATTTTATTATTATTTAATTTAGAAGATTAAGGGGAAGAACATAATTTAAATTTTTCATATGCTCATATGGAAATTTCACAATAAACTTTTTGAATCACATTACCATTTAGCTTTCATCTATTTTTTTATTGTTTGTTATTATATTATATTGTGATGTGTGAGCTACCGTGTCCAAATCATTTCCCTTGTGGATCAATAAAGTTTGTCTAAGTCTAATTCTAAGGGAAAAAGTTAGTTGAAAATCACTGCATGACATCACAAGGGGGAACAGATCATTTTGAGCTTTGTAAATTTAGACAGACTTAATAATAAAGTGTTATTCAAACACAATGAAACAAAACACAACTCCACACTGCAAAAAACTAAATCTAGTCCAGTTAAGATGACTTGAATTAAGAAAGTTTTATCATTATAGGTCAATTAAATACAATCAATCAATTAAAATACTGCCTAATACATTACTAAATACTAATAAAATACAATACTAAATACAATCAATCAATTAAATACTGTCCCACTTTAACTGTGGCTTTTAACTGTATGTTTTAATCATACTTAATTTGTTTATGCTGTTGTAAGGAGACCTTGAGTGTCCAGAAAGGCGCCAAATAAATAAATTGTAAAAAATGATCATGATTTGAGCAAATTTCACTTGTCAAGTAAAATTATCTGCCAGTGGAATAAAACTTTTTGTACTTAAAATATGAAAATACATCTTCTTACACTTAAACAACTTTTTGCACGTAAAATAAGAAACAAAATCTAATGTTGCTTGAATTAAGAAAAAAACACCTATTCCACTGGCAGATCATTTTATTTGTCAAATGAAGTAAAATCTTCTTAATTTAAGTCATTTTAACTTACCTAGATATGTTTTTTTCTCAGTACAGATATGTTTTCAAGGAATTTTGTGCAAAAACACCTAGAACTGACTAAATGTTTATTGCCACACTATAAAACAAGCTGAGCAATAACATCTCCATGAGGACAAGCTGGTAGCAGGTCCCACTTTACTAGAAAAGTTACGCAGTGCACCTTTAACACGGGCTGTTAAGAGTGATGTCAAACGTAAACACAACATATTTGAGTTGCTGAAGATAAGACTTCCATAGAAAATCCATGACGATGATAAGCACAAAGCATAAGCGCACATTACCAACAGAGATGGTCACATGGGCACAACCGTCCAATCAGATCAGGGCGGCAATGTTTACATAGACATGGATGAAGTGGTGCATAAGGACTGCTATTCATGTGTAAAAATAACCACAGCTTCTATGGAGACTCGCTGTGTTTATTGAAAATGACAGTATTTTCAATATAAGAGAAAAATATTACTTTGGTTTCAAGCATAAAAACGCAAAATTACTTACATACAGTGACCAAGGGAGTGAGGAGAATAAATAAATGTTACTTACAATATACACAAAACCTGGAGAATCCATTTATTTTACAAAAAACACATTTTTAAAACCTTTTTTTCAATACAAACTTTGAATATTACTTTGGTCTAAAGCTATTTTAATATCTAAAACTGAACCAAAGCCCCACACACGCAGCGGGAACAGGGACTTTATATGAAACTCACACTGAATTAAACTTAAGTCAAAGTCAAATATAATACGTGTATTTTATAAGAATAATTTTTAAACTTACTTTGGTATCAAGCATCAAACTAAGGAATGACTTGGGATTTTTAAAAATACAGTACATTTTGAATTGCATAAAAATATATATAATAAATAAGTCATTAATGGAATAAGGAAGCTTCCCATAACAGTTTAGTTACATTAAATACATTTTTATCGTCTTTAAATATGATGGTTTCAGGACATCTCAAGGTAATACACAAACAAAACTAAACAAACTGCATCTTGTGAGTTTTTGTATAAAACATAAATATATTCTTTTCTCTGAAGGTTAAAAAGGACTTCTGTCTCTTATATTTACACAAACTACAGTATACCTGAATCAAGAGCTTTCCCCTTTCTTCCATTTGTCTTCTTTATGATTATTATTATTATTTTTTTATAATGATAGGAGAGATTTACCTCGTTGTTATTGCAGCTGAAACATGTCAACAAGGTGCATACATCTCCTGTTGTACTGTCTTCAGAAATAAGACATCTAAGTTATTAATGGGTGTGGAGAATCCAAACATAAACTCATATAAGAGTAACTGTCTGGACGTGTGATATATGGTTTGAATCACTGTAGTTTTCTGACTATAAATCACACTTTTTTCATGGTTTGCGTGGTCCTGCAACTTATATTCAGGTGCAACTTATATATGAGATATATAATTTCACATGTTGGTTATTTTCACACTGACAGCCGCGAGAGGGCGCTCTAGGCCTGGTGTCTGATTTTCATTTCTCCCCAAAAATGCGAATTATAGTCCAGTGCGACTTATATATATTTTTTTTTTTCTTCATTGGACATTTTTTGGGTGGTGCGACTGATAGTCTGGAAAATACAGTAATGTAAGCAGGAAAGAGAAAACATTAAATAATGCACAGATGCTGGTATTTTGTTTGTTTTTTGAAACAAAAGGCCAGACACATTAGAAAAAATTGCAGAAACGTTAAATGTTCATATCACTAAACACTGTCAACAAAAGGTTTTGGCAGGAAGAGACAAAGTGGGAAGAGTGACCAAAACTTTTCCTCAATAAATAATTACTTAAGTGGGAATAAACTGCTTTTATTTTATTTTTTGAACCTTTATTTAATCAGGAAAGTGCCATTGATCTTAATAATCACTTTTTCAAGGGAGTCCTGGCCACACACGCTCCACTTTCATACTACGCAATGTGGTTGAAGTGCCTTGTCTAAGGACACAACACAATTTTGTGACTTTTGTAACCAGGCCTGGCCGTGCTTAGCTTCTGAGATCTGACGGGATCTGGCTTTGACAAGCCGGTATGGCCACAGTTTTGATCAGGCTGCGTCCATGGGTCAGTTTAACAGATTATTGGGGCTGTATAAATATAATAATACATTCAGTTGTTGATTGGTTAGATGGTTGGTACCCCTTTGGTGGTGGTTGTTCAGAGTTCTTGTGGTATGATGGTTTGGTGGTGGTAGTTCTCAGTTCTCGTGGTGTGATGGTTTAGTGGTACATCTCTCACAGTTTTCGTGGTATGATGGTTTGGTGGTGGTAGTTCTCAGTTCCCGTGGTATGATGGTTTGGTGGTGGTAGTTCTCAGTTCCCGTGGTATGATGATTTGGTGATGGTAGTTCTAAGTCTTCGTGGTATGATAGTTTGGTGGTGGTATTTCAGAGTTCTCGTGGTATGATGGTTTAGTGGTGGTAGTTCTCAGTTCTCGTGGTATGATGGTTTGGTGATGGTAGTTCTAAGTTTTCGTGGTATGATGGTTTGGTGGTGGTAGTTCTCAGTTCTCGTGGTATGATGGTTTGGTGATGGTAGTTCTCAGTTCTCGTGGTATGATGGTGGTAGTTCTCAGTTCTCGTGGTGTAATGGTTTAGTGGTACATCTCTCACAGTTTTCGTGGTATGATGGTTTGGTGGTGGTAGTTCTCAGTTCTTGTGGTATGATGGTTTGGTGGTGGTAGTTCTCAGTTCTCGTGGTATGATGGTTTGGTGGTACATCTCTCACAGTTTTCGTGGTATGATGGTTTGGTGGTGGTAGTTCTCAGTTCTCGTGGTATGATGGTTTGGTGGTGGTAGTTCTCAGTTCTCGTGGTGTGATGGTTTAGTGGTACATCTCTCACAGTTTTCGTGGTATGATGGTTTGGTGGTGGTAGTTCTCGTGATGGTGCATACCTCACAGTTCTCGTGGTATGATGATTTGGTGATGGTAGTTCTAAGTTTTCGTGCTATGATGGTTTGGTGGTGGTAGTTCTCAGTTCTCGTGGTATGATGGTTTGGTGGTGGTAGTTCTCAGTTCTCGTGGTATGACGGTTTAGTGGTGGTAGTTCTCAGTTCTCGTGGTGTGATGATTTGGTGATGGTAGTTCTCAGTTCTCGTGGTATGATGATTTGGTGATGGTAGTTCTAAGTTTTCGTGGTATCATGGTTTGGTGGTGGTATTTCAGAGTTCTCGTGGTATGATGGTTTGGTGGTACATCTCTCACAGTTTTCGTGGTATGATGGTTTGGTGGTGGTAGTTCTCAGTTCTCTTGGTGTGATGGTTTAGCGGTGGTAGTTCTCGTGATGGTGCATACCTCACAGTTCTCGTGGTATGATGGTGAACGGGCGTATGGGGCTGGAGGCTTCGAGCTCCAGCGCAGTGAGGAAACAGTCTGGAGCCTGGCTGCAGTCTCTGGACTGCAGAGCCTCCCCCAGACCCCCCCACGCCTCATGGGACGTACTGTGCACCTGCACCGCATCACGCAGGACCTTCTCTCCCAGAAGCACACTCCCACTTTTCACCAGCAGGCGGCCCTAAAAAACACAAGATACAGGTATTTAAGCGTTTATGAAAACTGTGATTGTTATTTCTAATTATGGGTAATGATTAAGATGGGAAATGGTAAAAAAAAGTACATGTAGGAGTGAGTAAGTGCTTATCTATATAGCACTTTTCACAGACACATGTCCCGAAAGATGCTTTACAGAGCATTATTATTGGTCCCTCCTTGTCGCCCCAATGCTGCTGTACTAAGGGCAATGACGGATTCACCATATGTTTTGGAGCGGACTTTATTTTGTGCTTCCCTCGTATGAATAACATCAGTGCACCTGACAGGACTTCTCAGTTTCATACAAATTATTTTGCTTCCTGTTTACAGGCGGATCCTCTAGTTTTTCTAATGTTACCAGAAGTGGCGACAGCTTATGAAAAAAATAGTTTGTGCTAAAAAAATGATCATCATTAAAAAACTTAACGCCATTAAAATTGTTTGCCGTTAACTCGTTAATAACGTGATATTTTTGACAGCACTCGTATTGACCTCTTGTATCTCTCATAACCTACAAATATGAATTTTATTTTATTAGAGAATTAGCATTTTATATGGAGATAACCACATTTTAAGGCTTTCTTCACAGTCTATAAAGTATAAAATATATTATTCTGTATTTTGTATCAAGTGAAAATAAATAAAACTAAAAACTAAGCACTTGTACCGTTAAAAAATGTTATGGTCTCGGCCTATAGGCTTGATTAGGTAAAAAGAACACTGCGTTAACCAGAGCCATGGTTCTATTTGGGGAAGCAGATCAAGCATGTATTCCTCTTTCTCTTGATTTTCTTTAGAGTAAAGGATCTGGAAACGTTTTGATGAACCCGGAAACAGGAACTAAACAGAATGTTTAGTTCCTGTTTCATGACACTGGTCTGAAAGCTTTCCTGTACAGCCACTGATTAAACACATTAGTACAGGGCGGGTGGGGACAATTTGATCCTGCAATTCTGAGTGAACAGTGTCATCTGTATTGCTATAGCTTTCGCAAAATGGTCTCTATCCAGTTTGACAAAAAATTAATAAATAAGATAAAAAATTAACCAAATGCTTAATTTTTGTGAACACCGCCAACATAAAAGAACTCTACAAACCCACCTTAAATGACCGTATGCATCTCTAAGCACCTCTAAGTGAGAAAGCATCATTGTTTTTTATTTATTTATTTATTTATTTTTTTACATCATTCTCAAACTGAGATGAGCAGGTGGCAGCGTGCGTCAGTCTTTTTGGTTTAAAAGTGTCACCGTATTCAGGGGCAGTAGGGCTGATTCAGAGCTCAAACAGGACGACTCCATCAAGTAAAATGTGTCTTCAACCACGACAGATGTTGTAAAAGCATCTTGGGGATCAAATAAAACCACTTGAGTGCTGTATGTATCTAAGAATAAAACCTTTTTACCTCAGAAAACATGGCACTGGTTTTTGAATGTTCCTACTAATCTAAACGTGGCAAAGAATTAAAATGTTTGGTGTGAGTTAAAGGAGCTATACCCAATGTTTCTCCATGTATTTGAGCAAAATTTGTCTTACACGTTTCTGTGTAGGAGAGGCACTTGGCTTAGGGTGACCAGACGTCCCTATTTACCCGGGACAGTCCCAGTTTTGAGTCCTGTGTCCCCTGTCCCAGCAGATTTATCCAAAACCACTGATTTGTCCCAATTTTATACAAGAAATGTCCCACGTGTCCCTATTTTTGACCGATCTATTCCCTGCTAACAGTAAAGAGACACATAAATTGTCATTTGTTTAGGTAAAATACAAAAAAAATCTGCTTAAAAACAACTAAAACACAAAGAAAATGTGACTCTACTGACTCAAATGTTAGTCATGAATGGTAAGTAAAATAAACTAAACTAAAACTAAACCAACCACCACAAATCAGGGATGTCCCAGGTTTTTTATTTTGAAATTCTGTTCTTAGCTGTTTACAAAAAAGACTCCCGCATACTGTCGCACTCCTGGTTTTTCTTTTATTGATGTGAAGTTTTGGTGCCTCAGACCTTCCCCAAGTATCCCAGTACATACATACTGTATAAGCAGCTCTTGGGGTCAAAATAAGTCCACTGTGCTGTCTGTATCTAATAATACAGGGTTTTATTGTCCATTGTTAGCATACTAGTTGTTACTTTACCATGACTCATTGACGTTGCAGTGCATAAGAAAAGTGAGCTGTAACTTTGGACCACTGCAAACCATTTAAAATGAAGTAGTTGTTTTCAGACAGAAGGAAACATCAAGTACAGCCCCTTTAAGACAGTGAGGCATGACTTTGTTTTGTAAATTGAGTAAATGTACGCGAGTACCTTCCCCCCTGTGCCCTCCCCCTGCTCTGGCCCAGGGTAACACTCTCTGCAAACACTAACACTGCAGTAATTGGGCTGAAATCCACTGAGCTGTCTGATGCAACCCACCACAACACCATCCTGTCCTCCTCTTCTCTCCCTTCATTCTGCTCATTTTGTTTTATTTTTACAGAGGAAGTGAAAGCTCTTGGGTGGCTGGTGGAATGTGTCAGGACGAATGGGACAGGACAGGAGCAGAGGGGGTCTAGGAAGAGCCACTGGCCACTTCTGGTCGTGTCTGCCTCCCTGTCACTGGAGGATAGATACTTCCCTATAATAATAGCATCCGTAGACTTACATCAGACTGCACACACTGTACGACGTACCTGTATAAAGCCTGGTGTTCACTGCACATTATAAAAGCGCTGAACACCACTCAACTAGAGATTGACAGAGTTATTTCACGGCCGATGTAAATTGTTCACAGTCGAGAGAAACCGCTGGCCCATAAATTTAGATGATTTTTTTGGCCGATAAGCAGGGCTGATTTTCATTACTCTCCCCAAATGATGTGATTAAAATTTGCTATAAACTTCCCCCAAGGCCTGTTTTACTGCAAACCTTTAAGAAAGCAGTGCGGTCATGTTTTGTGCAATTATCTCCTTCAAATAAGGCTTTGTGTGGACTCTTGAGGCAGCAGGTCGGGAGTGACACGTGCGTTTGGAGTTTACAGATCGCTAAAAAGACGTCAGAGCGGCGATAGTGGACACGGCCTCTGCTCACGTTACTCATCGTAAGTGCAGCTCATCTAATATCTGTTTGGCGGTTCTCCTCTGGTTTTACACGTGTGTAAGCGGCGTCATGTGGCGTGCACATGTTTGTAATGTTCTCATAGCAGTGCCCTTGGTAAATGCTGTTTGGACACAGTCTGCTGCGTAAAGGGGACAGCTGTTAGCCCTGTGGGGTTGTGAATGTACACAGTTGAGTTTCTTTTGGTCCTTTTGAGCTCTGTGGATGAGAATCATTTAAAATTGGCTCTGGGCACATTTGGTGATGAAATGATGCAGGTGAAATAAGGCTAGAAACAAGAAAATGTTTTTGTTTACATCCGGCTTTTCCGCACATGCGCAGTGGCTTTTAGGCAAAAAGTCAGTGGGGCCGCTCGTTTGTGTTGACAGTTGCGTTGCGTACGTCTGTCCTGAGAAAACTCGTCTTATTTTGAAGTAGGTTTTGCATTTAATTGTTTTGACATGACTTCACTATCTTACTCTAAGTCAGTGAATGTTAAAGATCAAAAACATTACCGTATTTTTCAGACTATAAGTTGCACCAGCCAAAAAAAGCACAATGAAGAAGAAAAAAAACATGTATAAGTCGCACTGGACAATAAGGGGGAAATTTATTTGATAAAATCAGAGACCAAGAATCGACATTTCATCTTGAAAGAAAAGTTATAGAAGTTATAGTAATAAAAACCAAATAATGAACAATCCATGTATCATTCGTTCATTTGTTTTTCAATATAGAACCAAAAATTTTAAAAATGAAATAAAACAACTCTTTATTGTTTGTCTCTAAAACCAAAATGAAAAAACGGATAACAATTTGTTTTTTCATTTTTGATTTGGTCTATGGACTGTCAGTGTGAAAAATGTAATATACAAGTCGCACCTCAGGACCACCCAAACTCCTAAAATAAAGTGTGATTTATAGTCCGAAAAATACGGTACTTTGAAAAGTTAAAAGTTGCTGATAAAGGCATCGATCTCCCCAACCCTTTTTCTCTGGAAGATGGCTGCTGACAGACAGATCGCTCTGGCCAGAGACAGATGCACAACAGCTCGTTGGCATGTTGACTGCCTACAAATATACCCCATCTTGTTTTCTCGTATAAAGGAGGATTTTTTTGTTGGTAATTTCTTCAGGTTAGTTACTTTCATTACCGAGTAACACAATTACTAATACAATTACTTTTGGGGCAAAGTAACAGGTAACTATAACTAATAACTTTTTTGAAGGACCTTCTTGCCCAACACGGTCTCTATTTACTAGAAGGTTGTACGACAGCACACACTGGCGATGGTGCATATGATCAGTCGTGGCTGCTATGAAATTTTGTCTGCAGGCTCCAAGCGCCGTCTGGTAAACTCACCGATGTTGTACAGGTTAGCTAAGGTGCGTTACACTAGTGGTGTTTTCATGTTTATATGTTTGTAAGTTACATTAGCGCTCTTCTGTTACGTTGTGCATGTTTTAGAGTGAAAGTGGCAGTAGGAAACCCAGCCTAATAACAATAAGAACACACAACGCAGAAAAACATCAACCAGAATCCAATCAGAGCCCTTATTGTCGAGACTGCTACAGCTCATCCTCCGTGCCCCCTCGTTCAGAAAAAGACCAAAGCTGCCCATAGTATTGATAACCGCTATAATGGATTTGAACATGGATATCATCAGGACACAGTGACGAAGAGTCTGAATGCATTTCTTGGAGTGTTTGATGAAACGGTTTAATTTTACTCAGCCATCTGTCCACCGCTCCACCTCAGACTCTCCTCCAGTCGCCAAAAGGACCGCTCGGAGTCTTTTTGTGCCATTTTTAAAACTGAGCCGATAAAATAAAGCCACGAGTGGGAAGCTGTGTTTTTATCCAGCCTTCAAACTCCATTTTAACTTTTGGAGAAGCACCAGGGATACACCACATTTCCTTATTCCCATTTGCTAGTCTGAGAATATCTACTCTTACATGGAAACTAAGACTTTAACCTACGCACCAGTAACCATCTTGTATGTACTGTATACTTAAGCAGTACTCCCACAGCAGGTTTATAAAGAGACAATGATGGCACAGGCAATATTTAAACCAATTACTGAATGCAATTTATGGAGTATATATGTGTCAATACTGATTACAAAAGTACTGATTACAGAATAAATATAGTAACCTCCATATGTTGCTAACAATACTGCAAGCATTAAGTATAAGTATTAACAGTTGTGGACTGCTTCTGCTTCTTA
Organism: Odontamblyopus rebecca; assembly: GCA_030686955.1. NCBI lineage: Eukaryota > Metazoa > Chordata > Actinopteri > Gobiiformes > Gobiidae > Odontamblyopus > Odontamblyopus rebecca. The sequence goes on from CM060662.1 coordinate 30,698,847, forward strand.
ATACTTGGGTTTTTCTGTGTTTCTAGGTGTTTGGAGGTGTAATTTAGAGACAAATGTATTCATATTTTTGTCTTTTATTTTGTTAATAGAGGACAGTGTAATAATATAGCCATGGTTTACTCTTAAAGGTCCAATATTACACAAAAATGATGCAAAATGTGAGTTTTAAGCCATGTTATCATGCTGTTACCTCATCAAAACATACCAGGAGTTGTATTTTCCTTTACTTTTCAGTAGTTTTCACGTTAACAGCTACTTTTTACCTTTTGTTCAGTAGTGAAGGTGCATGGAGTTTAAAACACACTGGAGCACTTCTTGTACTTGAGCTGCAGTGAAATGTCATACGTCATATTTAGATTACAAGGCAGATAGACTGGGGATTAAATGACAGACTGCGGTTTGTAATAACGAGAGCGGTGTACTGCACAGAGCCCATACGTACAATACATCTGTGACCCAATGACCCGTCCGTGACCCTCCACCTGGATTCTTAATCTAATCAGTCTGGGAGGGCTGGGTTTTACTTATGGTGATCTGTGTTTGAGCTGGACTTGTGTCTTCAGTGTGTCTGTTGAGTTAAAGATCTGTAAATAGGCTTTTCCTGTTTCTCTGACACTTATGGATTAACACGGAACAATGTAGTTACTTGTATATTATGATAAAACAAGAAGCTGATAATAGGTTTGTTAGACCAGCTTCAGCTTGCTTTGACTCTGAGAGCCACCATAAGACAGAAAGGAAAAGCTCCAACCCATGTACCTGATTTTTACTGTCTTGAAAATGTGAAAAACAGAACTAGTTCATTTTAAACAGTTTGCAGTGGTACAAAGCTTTTCCTCACTTACTGTATGCATTCCAACCATTCACCGCAATGACTTTATAAACATTTTTACAACTCTGAGAGACCAGAGGGGAGTTTTGCTGTCACGGTAATGCAAAAAAACAATACAAAACCAAAAAAATACAACTACAATGGTAACACAAACTTCATGGGAAAAATCAATATCTCCCCCATGGCCTGGACACTGATCATGGTGAAGAGGAGATGGAGAGGCTGTGGTGGCTGATGTGAGGTTTGCCGCCTATTCCGACATCCCTTCATTACGACATGCCTCTTTTTAGTATGTTCTGCTTTTCCGACATTTTAATATCGCTATCGCAGGAGCAGTGGCCCATAAGGAGAGCACTGGGGCTGGGACAGGGGCTCACTGCAGCCTGGATAAAGTCTGTTAGACCCAATAGACACATGCTCTATAAAACTTCTCATAAATGTTATTGGATCTTATAGTTATAGGAAAATATTTAAGAAAATATATAACTTACAGTCATGGAGGAATCAGAACTTTCTGTTGCATTATCAGGGCTTAAGTACAAATTTGTTCGATAAGCCTGTTTTGATGTTGTGATCAAATGTTATGTTGTGATGTCTTATTCTTTCCTAATTGTATAGTGTATGTATAAGTGTACACTACCGTTCAAAAGTTTGGGGTCACTTAGAAATTTCCTTATTTTTTAAGAAAAGCACAGTTGTTTTCAATGAAGATAACTTTAAGCTAATCAGAAATACACTCTATACATTGCTAATGTGATAACTACTTCTGCAACTATTCTAGCTGCAAATGGCTGGTTTTTGGTGCAATATCTACATAGGTGTATAGAGGCCCATTTCCAGCAACAGTCACTCCAGTGTTCTAATGGTACAATGTGTTTGCTCGTTGCGTCAGAAGGCTTGTGCAGTCATGTTAGCATAGATGAAAACAGTTTAGCTGGTGAGAGAAGCTATAAAACTGACCTTCTTTGAGCAGGTTGGGTATCTGGAGCATCACATTTGTGGGGTCAATTAAACGCTCAAAATGGCCAGAAAAAGAGAACTTTCATGTGGCACTCGACAGTCTATTCTTGTTCTTAGAAATTAAGGCTATTCTATGCAAGAAATTGCCAAAAAACTGAAGATTTCCTACAGCGGTGTGAACTACTCCCTTCAGAGAGGAGCACAAACAGGCTCTAACCAGAGGAGAAAGAGAAGTAGGAGGCCCCACTGCACAACTGAGCAAGAAGATGCGTACATTAGAGTCTAGTTTAAGAAATGGACGCCTCACAGGTCCTCAACTGGCAGCTTCATTAAATAGTACCCGCAAAACGCCAGTGTCAACAGCTACAGTGAAGAGGCGACTCCGAGATGCAGCTTCAGGGCAGAGTGGCAAAGGAAAAGCCACATCTGAGACTGGCCAATAAAAGAAAAAGATTAATATGGGCAAAAGAACACAGACACTGGACAGAGGAAGACTGGAAAGAAGTGTTATGGACAGACCCACTGAGATGTTGTGGGAGCAGCTTGACTGTCTGGAACGTGAGAAGTGCCCATCCAGCCAATCCAACTTGTGGGAGAAGCTTCTAGAAGCGTGGGGTGAAATTTCTCCAGATCCTTCAATAAATGAACAGCTAGAGGCCAAAGGTCTGCAAGGCTGTAACTGCTGCAAATGGAGGATTCTTTGATGAAAGCAAAGTTTGAAGGAAAAAATTATTTCAAATACAAATCATTATTTCTAACCTTGTCAATGTCTTGACTAAAGTTTATTCATTTTACAACTCATGGTGATAAATAAAAGTGTGACTTTTCATGGAAAACACAAAATTGTCTGGGTGACAACTTTTGAACGGTAGTGTATGTATATGTATCTTGTATTATATTGTATAGCTATTGTGTGCTCTGTGCTCCCTTCCTTTTTTTCCCTTCTTCTTCTTTCCTCTTGTATAGATGTACCTTATTGCCTTTTATATCATGGCCAGGGGACTACAGATGAAAACTAGTCTTCTGGCTGATTCTTGCTTTTTTAACCATGTGTTTTAAGAAATTGTAAACTAAATGTCATGGTTTAAGTGTGGCTGAGGACCCCAAAGCAGAGACATAGGCGCAGGTAGATGTTAAACAGGTTTATTGCCGGGATAGAAGGATGTGGTGATGGAAACTGGCTGGAGACATAGACGGAGGGAAGACACTGGGGTAGACTCACGGGTAGACAGACTGGACGACAAGGTCAGGCAGGACAAGGACGTAGAGGACGTGGACAAGCAGGACGAGGACGTAGACAAGGGATAGAGGAAGAATGAACTGACACAGAACAAAGGACAAGTAGTGGAGCTGATTAGGCAATGAGCTGCAGGTGAACCACCGAGCAGGTGATCCACACTGCAGCATTAGCCCAGCCACACCCCCGAGAGGAGCAGACAGACGCAGAAGGGAGGGGGAACACACAACAAACACCAAACCCTGACACTAAATAAACTAAAGCTAAAGCTAAAACTAAAATGCTTCATGAATGAGGCCTGTTGATATAAATGTTGTGGTTATTAGTTACTACATAACTGATTAGCCTTGAGCAAAGCTTTCAAACTTTTAATATGAATTGTTTTTGGAAAGTCTGTGGGGAAAAATGAATGAGAGATTTCCTTCTGGAAGCGGGGAGTGGGCGGTCACTGTTGCGTTCCTTGGTACACTGAAGGAGGGGGGAGAGAGTGCATCCGTATGAATGGCTGTGTATGTGATTGGTTTGTTGTGGCACAGTTAGTTCACTTGTGACTGGAATGTACTCCAAAATGCCTTTAGCGAACCCATGAACTCCAACGACAAACAAGAGAAGTGTTCTGTCCACTCCTACTTCTTCTCCACCTCCTCTTTCCTCTCTCTCCTCTGCATTCCTCTCATCTTCCCTCTCTCGCTCGCTCTTTTCCTAACTTCCTACGTTCTTTTCCCCTTCTCTTCCAATCCTCTGCATTTATCTGTTCCAAGTATTTCTCTCCTTCACTCGTTCCTATCTATCTCCTTTACATTCCACTCATCCTTTCCCCTCGCTCCTCCTCTCATTTCTCTCCATTCTCTTTCTCACACTATTTCTCGCTCTCCTCTAGCTTGTTCCTTCTTTTCTCTCTCTCTGTCCATCTCCCTACCTTTGCTTCTTTCCTTTCCCCCTCTCTTCCCTTCTTCATCTTTATCACTTTCAACTATTTCTCTCCTTCTCTCTTTCCTTTCTATTCCCATTACATTCCACTTCTAATCCCTCGCTTTCTTCCTTCTTTCTTACCCAGCTCCCTCTCTCTCCTCTTTCAGCATTCTGCTTCTTTTACCCTGCCTCCCTTGTTCACGCTTCTCTCTTTTCTCTCCTCTTGCTTTTTTGATCCCTTTCCTATTTTACATCCCTCTCTCTCTCTCCCGCTCTTCACTTTCTCCCGCATCTTTACATTCCTCTCATTTTCCTCCATCTTTCCCATTACTCTATCTCCGTCACAATCTCTCTTTCCTGCACTTTATCTCTTACGCATTTTTCCTCTTCTTCCTGACGTTTTGACTCTCCCCTTTACATTCCTATCTCCTTCTTCTCTCTTTCTCACACCCCTCTCTCATCCTCCATCCCTCCGTCCTCGTCCCTCTCTCTCACTCCTTGAACTAACTGTAATATATTTCAGCGGTTGCTAGGCGATCCCATAAAGCAGACAGTAGCAGCCGCGCAGTGTTATAAATAATGTATTTGCTCTAATCAGCTGACAGCCCGTCCCCCCATCGCCGTCCGGAGGGAGGAGGAGAGGGGGATGAATGAGGGATGGGTGAGGAAGGGTGAGAGTGATAATTGGGACACGATTAATTCAATGAGCAAAGTTTGTGTCCTTGAGAAAGAGAGAAAGAAAGAGCGAGAGAGACAGCTGCAGCTGCAAAGACTGAGAGAGTGGGGGAAGGAGAGGGAAAGAGGGTAAGAAAGACAGAGAGTGGGGGAGGGAGAGGGAAAGAGGGGGAGAGAGAGACTACGAGAGAGTAAGAAAGACAGAAAGAGGGGGAGAGTAAGAAATACAGAGAGAGGGGGAGAGAGAGGGAAAGAGAAGGAGAGAGAAAGTGTGAGAGAGTAAGAAAGACAGAGAGCGTGGGATAGAGAAAGATAGAGTGTGATAAAGAAAGAACGACGGAGAGAGTGCGATAGAGAAAGAGAGAGTTGGGGAGAGAGAGAGTAAGAAAGACTAATGGAGTGTGAGACAGTGAAAGAGAGGGGAGAGAGAGAATGTGAGAGTGAGAAAGACAGTGAGTGGGAGAGAGTAAGAAAAACAGAGAGGAGAGAGAGTAAGAAAAAGAAAGAGAGAGCGAGAGAGTAAGAAAGACAGAGTGGGAGAACGGAAAGAAAATAGAGACAACTGCAGCTGCAAAGACAGAGAGTGGGGGAGGGAGAGGGCAAGAGGGGGAGAGAGAGACTATGAGAGAGTAAGAAAGACAGAGAGAGGGGGAGTAAGAAAGATAGAGAAAGTGGGGGAGAGAGAAGGAAAGAGAAAGTGCGAGAGAGAGTAAGAAAGACAGAGAGAGTGGGAAAGAGTAATAAAGACAGAGAGAGTGGAGAAAGAGAGGGAAAGAGAGTATGAAAGACAGAATGAGGGAGAGAAAAAGAGCAGGGGAGAGAGTGGGAGAGAAAGAAAGACAGAGAGTGGAGGAGAGAGAGGGAAAGAGAGAGTGGGAGACAGTAAGAAAGACAGAGAGAGTGCGAGAGAGAGAGGGAAAGAGAGTAGGAGAGAAAGAAAGACAGCGAGTGGAGGAGAGAGGGAAAGAGAGTGAAAGGGAGAGAGAGAGAGTGGGGTAGGAAGAGGGAAAGAGAGTGAGAGAGAGGAAAAGAGGGAGGTGGAAGAGTGGAGACACTGTGTTGGTTCGTAAAACTTGAACTAATGACATAATTCATTATTTATTGATGTTATGGGTTCGGTGAACAGCCACACCCTCATTCATCCTAAAATACTGACCACAGCTGACCACAGTGACTCAGCCTCTCAACATGATGGAAACGCAGACACGAGAGAGAAAGAGAGAGAAAGAGAGGGCAAAGAGAAGGAGAGGAAACAGACACAGACTGGGAGAGAGACATGGGGCAGTAAAAAGACGGCAGGAAAGAAAGGACAAAGAGAGAGAGACGGGGAAACAGGGCGGTGAGAAAGATGACAAAGAAGGGCAGAGAGGGAGAATGAGAGAAAAGAGAGAGAGATGAAACAAAAACATGGCACTAAGCTACGGTTTCCCTGACTCAGATTTGCCTCTTTTAAGTTCAACAGCCACAAAAACTCTGTGAACTCTGAGAAAGAAAACAGGGCCATGCCTCAGCTTCATGTGGTTTTAAATTCCTGCTAACACCACTACTGCAACAGCTAAGTTCAGCAGTAAATTGTGAGGAACGTCTTGGCAATATGTATATATGTGTTGCTGTATTGTGATATTTTTAACATAAATTAATTTTAAATTGCAGAGTTATACACTTACAGTAACTCTCTGCTGACTAGTGCTTTAGGGCTGGAACTGCAGAGCTGAAGAAGTGACTTATTCAAGATAAATGTGTTGGGAACTTGAAATTAAAGTAAAAGACTGTATAAAGAAGTGCACTAAGGGAGTGTGACGTCACCCATAGCCTTCAGCTCCTGTCAAATGAAAAATAGGTCTTAAAATACTAAAATAAACACACTAGTGTCATGTAGAGCAGGTTAATATGAACATTTTAAGAATGAGGAACCTGACAGCAGCAGATAGAGAGGGCGAGGTTTTTCAATACAAAGTGAGTTGGAGCCGCAGTTGATGAAGCCGGAAGTGTGTCCATACACACTTCCTATTTGGAATACAGCAGCTATATATATTTTCTACATGATAAAAAACATTAATAGCAAATTTTTAAGACCCTTTTTGTGTATGCATGTATCAGGACATGGACTATTATATTGTGAGGGACTTGGCAATACTACAATAACCGAAATATCATGATATTGTGTCGTCAGAGGTCTCACAATAATATCGTGGATCACCACAATATATCGAATCACAAGTGTCTTTGCTTAAATGAACAGTTCTGATGCAGAAATAGCTAAAAAAAACAGAGGGAACTACATAGACCATGATCCTTTGCTCCATTTCAGTGCAGACGACATGAAGAAATAACTGTTTTAAGCACTTTTACATCTTCATTCTTTGGATTAAGTCTTGTGAAGGTATTTTTAGAGGGAAAAGTAACATATTCCCAGTTTTGTGAGCAAAATATTGCAATAAATATCGTACCATGAGATGTATATGGTGAAAATATCGTACAGAGAGATTTGGATATTGTTACATCCCTAATGACAATAAATGTTGTACCAAATGACTGGTCAAAGCATTTTATAATGTCAGACTTATAATTATGTAAGTTTAACTGTTCGGGTTTACAGTGTAGAATATCATAATATCGTGAGCTTTCCCACAATATCGCAATAAATATCGTACCGTGAGGTTGATACCGTGACGATATCGTTTCGTGAGATGTAAAACAGGATGATAATATGTTGACCAAATTATACTAACCAGGAAATGATTCAAAAAAGGGAAACTTGAGGATGAAACTGACTCATATAAGCTAGAAAAACAGCAGAGGACTCCGCATACCATAGTTTGAGAAGCACTGTAATAAAAGCTGTTTATTGCCCTTTGAAATGCACTATGTTAAAATACCAGTCTGAGCCCTTTCATATGGCAGAGTACATCCACTGATTCCAGATATTGCACATCCATATCTATATATACACTGAATACAGACCGTGAAAGCAACTAGTGCTGATATTAAGTTATATAATATGTCGTTTAAATGCAGGCTAAGAAACTCCATGGTGTCTGTTAATGTTGGTTTCTCCTAAAGGTGCTTCTTTCTCATTGTACGTGACTTTTACTGTGTTAAAAACCTAAAAAAAACAGAACTAGTTCATTTTTAATAGTCTGCAGTGGTCCAAGGTTATTCCTCACTTACCTCTTGCATTCTGAGCATCCTAATTATTCACCACAATAATTTTATGAGCTCCTTTCACAGCTCTAAGTGTACTCTTCCTGATTATCAGACAATAACACACAGCGGACATATTTTGACCTCAAAAGCTTCAGTACTGGGGCAAAACCAATTTTCCTCAAATAAATGGAAAAAAAAATCAGGTGCAGGGTATTTAACTTGTATAACATGTCATTTAAAGATAATGCAATCATCATTTAAGATCACTGAAATATTATTATATTATTCCCTGATGCCCCCAGCAGGAAAACAAATATAAAATAGAAAATAGATTTGCTAATTCCTTTATTCGGCCCCTTAACCCAGAGGTGAAACAGGTTGAGCCAAGTGTTTTTTTATCCTTTGTTTACTGTTCTAATGTCATTGTTCTGTATCTGGCCTTCGCATCTTATGTTGCACCTTATGTCTCAGTTGCACTAAGGCCGGGCGTACAATGCAAATTTTGGGCCTTTTTGAGTCGAGTTTTCATTTGTGCGACTGTTTTTGGGATTGGGCCGAGCTTTGGCACAATCATGTGTCGTGTAATATACCTGGGGTAATGAAAATCGATTAAAACCTCACGACCAGCTCCCGATCGGTCACAAGAATATAAAACCTGTTTGAAATCCAGTCACCTCATGAGGGTTTCGCACTGTTGAAGAAGTTCCGCAAGCCGATTTGCCAGAATCTACCAAATTGCGCATGCACGGACACAGAATGGCACAGATTGCGTTTGTGTTTTTCCAGCATTCTCCGCACCTTCCGTGGTTTCGTACTTTCACAACAAGAACTCCGGTCCTGATGGGGATGTGCAGTTTGTGCAGGCAGATCACATAAGAGCACCGTTCTTATAGTGTGAGAACATGAATCGTGAACTGTGAACTTTTAAACTCTGAGAATTGGTCGTACAGTTTGAGCCGGAGCTGAGTGACATGATCGAAAATATCGCACAGTCTACGCCCGGCTTAATGCTCAGCTCTGACGCCCATAACTGTACAAGCACATGACCTGTGTGAAATGTACATGTGTGGTTTTTATGCTGTGGTCTGTGACTGCAAACAGAACTGCCCTTTGAGGATAAATATAGTTTTCTACACTAAACTAAACTTAACTAACTAAACTAAATATTATATAATACTGGCTCTTGTGAGCAATAAGTAATAATGCTGATACCTCCTCAAAAACAGACCTAAATGTGTATTTTCATGTTTGAGTAATCCTTGTTTTACTAGTGTGTCTACATCTCCAATGCTCTGTTCTACCTTTTGATATCTTAAAGTGATAGTTTTCAAGTTAACAGCTAAATTTTTTCAGTAAAAATGCATAATTCTATGGTTGAAATCATCCAAATGAAACTAGTGAAGGTGTATGGATTTAAAAAATAATGGAGCACTTCCTGTATTACGTCATGACATTGCAAGGTGGAACAGACCGTTTTCTGTTTGCAAGAGTTATGTGAGATTTCTGCAAATGAAACAAAACAACTCCAGGTTTGCTTGTGACGAGGAAACGTAATAACATAGATCAGAAAATAGCGTAATGTCGGCCCTTTAAGCCACCGCCGAGCTCCATCAGCGACGGACGCAGCGCCACGACATCTATGAAAACCAGTGAAAACATGACATTTATTGGGAGGCATAGAAATTCATAGAAAGAACCCTATGTGCTTTTCAGAATAATAGCTGAAGTGTAAGACGATCTACTGCTAGAATAATCAAAAAGGGCCCAGAGGCAGTGTGGATAAATAGGCCACTGGAACACATGCTGTCCATAGAGTTTTGAGTAAAAATAAATGCAGGAGGAGGATTGAGAGCAGAGACGGGCGCATGGAGGAGAAGAGATGGATTATGGGTAAGATGATGTAAGACTGAAATAACATGGCAGCGCTCCAAATGTAATGTCCCATTCGCTGTCACCTTTAGATACACTGGAGGAGCATGACAAAGCATAAGGAGACTTGTATGGACGCAAGCAAGAGGTTTATGCGTGGCGTAGCGTTTAATGTAAATAGGAAATTGTAAAATGTGGTCGATTTAACAGGGGAAGTGGTCATAATGTCAAGAATGTGGTGATGTCAGACTCCCAGATGAGAGGCAAGAGTCAGGTTTCTCCCTTGATAACATTGTATTTTGCCATGAAATATCTAAAACGTGAACCTGACCATTTCTATTGTTGACTAAGCCCAAAAACTCACTGTATTTCAACACATTGGAATCTCTGGTGTCACTTTATAAGTTTTAGAAAATTGTGAACAAGAAAAAGTGTGGTGACCCAGATGCAAATAGTTTTTATAATTTGATATTTTCTGATTTTACTGTTTTCTAGTCATTGTGTTGTTGAATCTTCTGAATCTAAGATATCCTGAAATAAATAAATGTCAAATGTGTTAAATAAATGTCAAAAAATGCCTGTAAAACATTATGGCGTTATCTGAAACACGCCAGAAGTTGCATTTTAAGTTCAAAACCCAATATTTTACATTATCCAGACTCATTTAACAACTTCTTTATATTGGGATTTTGCTCAGAAATGAAAAAGACATTCGCTTAATTCACTCTTAAAGACTTGTGTCCAGTTGACAGAAGTATAAGTATAAAATATGTAGATCATTTTTAATAAACATTTTGTTAATCGTAAACTTCAGTATTGATCTTGATCTAGGAGCAGGCTGATAGAAGCAAAAAGTTGATTTTGCAGAATTATATCCTATTTAAAATGGAGTAAATTAATGGAAAACAAGGAAAATTAACTGAGGTCAATGAAAATACAGTGCTTAACAAATTTATTAGACCACCTCTCAGTGTAAAATGTTTACCAGTGCTGCCATATGTAATTTAATGTAAATTTCTGTTTACCAAAATATCTTTTTTATGTTTCTATAATGGTTAATCCACCAGTATATGCAAGATCTTTTTATCAAAACCGTATCTTTAATGCTAAAATATAACTACTGTTGCTATCCATACATTTTCAAGTTTAATATTTTCCAAAAATGACACCAAATTCTCATTCAAAGCCTCTGGGAACAGCTAGAAACTCTTTGGAACTCAATAATAAAAGAGACAAAACCACACAAAAACAAAGCAGCAAGAAGAAGAAGGACTATTTTGTTATTCCAATCAGTCATTTTCTTAATGAATAACATTATTGCATTATGCATTATTAATTTGTTTTTTTAATCACGTAATTAATGAATTACGTGAATCTTCGAGAGTGAGTACAAAGCATTGCTGGTTTAAGATGAGTTTGGGGACATGACCTTAAAAATCAAACTGTAATATAATCCGTATGGCACTTGCTTTTTTAATGATATCGTCATCATCACTTTTCCCCGCCCTCTTCTCTTATTGGTCAACCTCCGTCATGCGCTGAGTGAGTGTCCAATCACAGTGAAACGGGAGATCAGATCACTTTAGTTACTTCTTAAAGGCAATATTATCAAGGGAACATGAACTGACATTGAATTAAAATGTTTTAGGCTCTAAGAAAACGCTGATGTAATTATTTTTTATGGCATATCTCCCACTCTCCTGGCCTCTATCCAAAGCTTAAGTGTTGAATGTATGGGTCCACATGTGCTAGCGCCAGATCCACAAAGACACAAGCACATCTGCCCCGTAACAAACCCACAATCGGAGGCTGCCAGCTGGCTTCGCTTCAACTCCTCACCCCCTGGGACTGGTTCTCCCACAGGCCAAATATGGAAGAGCTGCGTACTCTGTCTACCCCAGTGGGACTGCCCGTAAAAACACACAAAACACACCACTAGAGCTGCAGAAGTGTTAACCTTATGTGGTCAGAGGGTTGCCAGGTTTGGAGTCAAAAACATGGCAACATCAAATGAAATCGACTCACAGATAATTCATATGTGTTAAAATTGAAATGAGCCAAGAAACTCAAGATACACTGTGGCTTAAAGACGTGTCTACTAACTATTAATGCCCTATAAATAACTGATTAATGACAATTATTTTAATGCAGGTATTTGGTGTGGATAGAGGCGAAAGTAAAGGTGAAATGTGTGACTATTCCTTTGGGGGGTATGTTATGTATGGTTGAATGTTCCACAGTATGACACTTATCCAGGCCCGTTTACAGAAATTTGGGGGCCCGGGCAAGAAGCCTTAAAGGGGAACTCTGGCACATTTGAAGCTAAAGTCCATTGCTAGAGCTGGTCGAATACTGTCAGAAACCAAAAAATGTCTCAGATCAGTGTTGCCTCGGTTGAGATCTCGCTGTGGTAGTGAGTCTGTCAAGGCAACAAACTAGTGTAGTGAATCTTAACTTCCACGTAAAACGACAATTTGCTTCACAGTGAAGAAGCTTAACACCACTTTAACCCATTTTACAACAGCCACGAGTCTAACAAACAAAACGCTCTGCCTGGTTCACTCATTAGTGTCTGGAAACGTTATAAAATAACTTTATAAGCAGCATTAGCCTTACCTCTGTTGATTTCCCACTGCACATGTGAAAGCCCAAAAGACTTGATTGTCGACTCCAACGGTGGCGAGAGGCTCGAGCTGCCAGAAGCAACAAGTGAGGATCGACTATTGACGGTGAAGAAGAATAAAAACAAAGTTGTTGAAAGAAAATGGTTCGGGAATGTATTTTTCAAAAAATATAATTCACTTGTAAATAAATGGGATTAGAAACGACATCGGCGATCAAGTCTTTTGGGCTTTCACATGCGCAGGTAAGTGTAAGGCTGCTTATAAAATTGTTTTATAACGTTTCCAGACAGTAATGAGTGAGCCAAGCAGAGCGTTTTGTTTGTTAAGACTCGTGGCTGTTGTAAGATGGGTTAAAACGTGGTGTGAAGTGAAGTGGCGTCTTCAGTGTGAAGCAAATTAGTGTTTTACGTGAAGTTAAGAACTTGCCTCCATCTCTATGCTAGTTTGTTACTTTAACAGACTCACTACCACAGCGAGATCTCCGCCTAGAAAACACTGATCTGTGCTGTTTTTTTGGCTTCTGACAGTATTCGACCACCTCTAGTAATGGACTTTAGCTTCAAACATGCCGGAGTTCCCCTTTAAGAGGTTCAAATTCGGGGGCCCTAAAACCCTGGGCCCCGGACAACAAACCCCTTTGTTCCCCCCTTGTCTACAACCCTGCACTTATCTAACATGCATCTATAGGTGTTTTGATTATATGTTAAAAAATTCTTGGATTCAAGCTAAGACCTGCAGGGCAAAATAGTTATGTTAATTAGGTTGGAAAAAATTATGTCAGAAAACATCAGAATATTCAAAAACATTGATTTTTTTTTGTCAGTGTCCATCCTCAGTTGAAAGTAATTCTCTTTTTCAAACCCAGGCTGTTTGGCACGGATGCTGTGGTGTAAATTACAGTGTAAAATAACCTAATCATGTTACGTAAGCCATTTTAAGTGTGTTTCTGCTCTGTGGACATCAATGGTAACCTAATGACCAGAAGTAAAGTGCTTCAGAGGAGTTAGCGTGGCCAAGCATGATGTTAACATGTCTCCATTACAGCAGAGACCACTGTATAAGATCTATATCATTAAATCTAGTTAGTGTTATGGCTATAATGTTCAATGCTTCACTCCAGTTATTAACATAAAACCAACTGATGTAGAAAAGATACAATTTCAAGCACTTTTACTTTATTATCAATAACTCACTCAAATAGAAATAAGAAATAGCCCACTAAATCTAAAATCAATAAAGTCATTTAATATAAAACATGATCATAACAAAACTCGGCAAGACAAAACCCAGGGCTAGCACCACCAGTACTACTTCTATGTTTGTAGATGATAAATAGGTCTTATGCAAACAGCGCTAAGAGGTCTGAGATGCACTAGTGTAATCACAAAACTTAAAACTCAGAAGGCTTGATATTCAGTAGGAGGGGGGCTCACAACAAATGCAAATGTTGCAACAAATACAAACGCCACAACACAACAAAAAGCCACAACATACCAAAAAAGCCACAACGGAAGTGACCGCGGGACTCTATTTTCCGACCTGGGAGGTTTCATAACAAATACAAACGCGACAACACAAATGCAAATGTGGCAACACAACAAAAAGCCACAACGCACCAAAAAAAGCCATAACAAGAAAAAAAAGCCAAAAAAAGCCTCAATGGAAGTGACCACGGGATTCTACTTTCCGACAGACCAAGCGAGGAGAATCAAGCGGGAAATTATTTATGACGGTCAGACAGTGGCATCGATCCTGGACAAAAAACTATAAATTACTTTTACTTATATTTCCAACTTTGTTTACTTTTCCGTTCCTCTACTTTTCACATTCTTCTTCTTCTTCTTCTTTTGGTGTGTTGTTGCTTTTTGTTGTGTTGCTGCGTTTGCATTTGTGCTGTGACATTTGTATTTGTTGTGAGCCCCCCCGGCTTCCGTAAGACTGTAACTTTAAACACAAAATTATTGAGATTTCCTTTATTACCATGTGGTCTTAAAGCTATTGTTTATACGTTTATTTCATATTATTTTAACCAGTACATGGCAGATGAGAAACCTGTTGCTCCGCCCCTCACCTGGCCTCACCTGAGCTCTCTGCTCTTCTTCTGTCAGGGTAAAGCTGGCACACGATCAGCAACATAGGCAGCCTCTAGTGGTGTTATGTGAGAATACAACGACCATCTAATTAGAGATTGTGGCTTTAAGTGAGTTCTGACAGAGATCAAGTCCATTCCAAAACTATTCAGGCAACTTCATACTACTTATGTAAGCGTTTCTTATGAATCGGTACTTCAAATGAGCATCTAATTTTAATTTTAATACTAGTTTCAGAAGTAGGACCCTGTATACCCCCGGCTGACCCCATCCCACAGTTTGAGAAGCCTCACCAGATGCACCAGGATCTTCTCCCCGGTCGGGTGGATGGCCAGGGCCTCCTCGTACAGACTCTTGGCCTCCTGGGTTTGCCCCCGGAGCTCGGCCAGGTGCCCCCTCTGCATCAGCACCGAGTGGGAGTTTGGGAACAGAGTACTGGCCTCGGAGATACAGAAGTGCGCCTCCTTCAGACGACCCTCCGCCATGAACAGCTCACCTACAGGAAACAAGGACGAGACAAAAGCTTGGGTTTACTCTCAAGGTGTCCTCACACTGTGCACTGCTCTACGTGAGACTAAATGTTGAATATTAATCTAGTTTTTTTTGGTTGACTGATGTATTTTCGCAAGTTTCATCTTAGAAAAATGGCAAAGCAACACTACTGAACCCCAAGTATAAAGCAGTGGGCAACTTGATCCCTTGAATGAAGTTGTTGGTAGTGATAAGTTCAAGTGGCAAACATGTTTAATCAGGTTTTGATACTGTTTATTTGTTTGATTGTTTATTTTTTAACCCAATTTCACTATATTATACTGTTTTCAATGTTTAGAATTATTATTATTAGGGCTGGGAATCATTGGGTCCCTCGTGATTCGATACGATACACAATGGCTCACAATACGATATTATCACAATATGGAAATACTGTACATATTTTTCATTTCATTTTCTTCATATATTTCACATGATATATTGCTGTTTTTTAAGAACCAAATACGTTTTAAAACACTGAATATATCGTGTATTGTATAAACAAGTTTCCTTCCACTAAATAAGCAACAAATTTGTAGTGTAATCACAAAAAATGATTAAAAGAAAAATTACTCTTGGCGATATATCTCGATACAACAACCCACGATAACGATACTGTATTACCAAATTTTGTATCACAATATTTTGATATTTTTTCCTACAAATTCAGGGGTGGGCAATTACTTTTTCCATGGGGCCACATGAAGAACAGAAAATATTGTGCAAAATGCTTAACTCAATTCTGCATAATATTAATTGCATTTCTTTATGAAAAGTAGTAAAAAGTATTGTTTTGATGAACTGGTGAGACTGGTAAGAGGTTATATTATGACTAAGCAATGAAAAAGTGAGGTTGCTTTAAAAAAAATGTAATTAAAAACACCTCTAAAGTAAAAGCAATGCAGCTTTAGTCCATGCATGAGTGAAAATGATAAAATATGTTTATTTTGTAATTACAAATTAGCTTAAACGTGGCGGTCAGAGTCAAAGGGCCATATGTGGTCTGGGAACTGTACCAAAACTAATATCTCCTCTAAAAAAATCTCCTACTGGCAGAGAATTAAAAAAGACTATTTGAATAACTGAATGAAGCTCTGTCCACTCCAGTAAAGATGACAATTACACCACGACCATTCGTACTATGACAGACCCAGATGAAGTAAAAGAGAGAGGAGCAGAGCCTGGGACGTCCTGAGCCTCGTGACTAAATAAGGCCATCTCCTCTTCTCCCATCACTGCTGCTGCTGCACCTCTGCACAAACATTCACGCAGAGACACGCCCACCAGCGCCAAACCCACCAATCACAGCCCAGACGCCGCAGAACACCGCCCACGGGGCAGGACCGACTGGTGAGGGCAGATGTCAATCACGCACTTTCAGTTTCTAAGGTCAAATTCTTGAGCTCTGTAAAGGGAATTTTGGAGATTTTTTTCCCAAGCATGTTTTGACATTTTAGACAAACTCAAATATAGTTAAACAAAACAAAGTTCTAGTAAGACTTGAGTGACATTTTTTTCTGACAAACATTGCGATTAGATGAGTGATTCGGTCCAAAAGTTCACATTTTACACATCCAGAAGAATTTTTTTAAATGCAGAATATGTAATAATAAGAATTTTTTTTGTTAGTGGAGGAAATTAAGGAAACAACAGCCTATGAAATTCCCCAAATGCATCAACACAAACAGCGATTCTATTAGATTGTAATATATTGTGCAGCCCTAGTATGTGCTAGTAGTAGTAAAAGTGCACTGCACAACATTTCTAGTGGAGTGTCCGTCACCCGCTTGTCTCCATGGAAATCTTGTTGCTTTGACTAAAATGTTCCACAATACAGATTAAACCTGCCAATAATGAGGGAGACAAGCAGGTTACAGCATTACGATCACAATTCAGAACTGTGGAGAGTCGCCCCTATTCACAGAAGGAATTACAGGGTTCCCACTATTTTTCACTGACAAAATTTCAAAACTTTTCCATGACTTTTGCATGATACGACACCCTACACATGTAGAATTGAACACTTTTAGGGCTAAATATGAAATGTTAACCCTTTCCACTCACCTTATGGTTTGGTATTATACTTTTTTAACATTCAAAATCCTGTCAGTGCATTTATTGTTGTCTCTTTTAAATAAAATACCTTTTTGTGTATTGTCATGCTGTGTTTCCCGCAGAACATTTGTTAGTCAAGCCTGAAAAATAACATTTTCTATTTCCATGACTTTTCCAGGATTTCCATGACTGTGCAAACCCTGGAATTATTGTATTTTTGAGCAATAGAAACACTCATAATGAATAAATGCATTCCAGGTAGCACAACTTTAAAGGTTCTATATGACCAAAAGTGATTCTTGTGAGATTTAAGTGATGTTAAACTGCTGTTACCTCATCAGAAACCTCCCTGGAGTTGTGCTTTATTTCATTTACACAGATCTCAGTAATTGGTTTATGAGTCTGTCTACATCTCCGAAGCTCAAAATGCTCTGTACCACCTTGTGATGTCATGTAGTGTCAGTTAACAGCTCCCTTTTACCTTGAGTTGAGTTCAGTAAAGATATCGGCAATTCCAGATCCGAAATAATCCAGATGATTCTAGTGAAGGTGTGTGGAGTTTAAAAACACAGTGGAGCACTTCCTGTTTTACCACATGACATCACAAGGTGGAGCAGACTGTTTTCTGTTTGAGAAATGACATACGCAGGATTTGTGTGTGTAAACATGTGTGAATAAAACAAAAATACAACTCCAGACACATTTCTGATGAGGAAATAACATTATAGCATAGGTCAGAAAATAGTGTAATGGGCGATTTGACTGAAACTAAGCAATACACAATGCGCTTTTTACAAACTTAACGACTGAAAACGAAGAAAAAATCATCCTCCTTTCTCTAAAAAATCTGAAAAAGTGTTGAGTGTGCCTAAAGAGAGAGTATACAAATAAATCTGTTTGGGCTGTTTGTTTACCTGAGTCGCAGATGGGAAGATCTACCTCCGAGAAACCAGAGAGACTTTCCAGCCTTGGAGTTACTTTTACAATCTACATTTCAGGGAAGGAGGAATTGCTGAATATTTCCAGGTATTTTTTTTTTAAATCGCTTGAGAATCCACCTTAGGGAATGCTGTGAGATTTTAACGAGTGAGCTGGTGCATACTGGGGTTTAAGTGTGATTGGAGAGCATGCGGTTTGGGGAAATAGAAATATACCAGGAATATACATAAAGATATTGGAGACAGGATGTTTGCAGTAAAATAAAAACATAAAAGTTGATAGATTTCCAGACTGAACATTACATTTACTACTTCTACAGTAAATCAAATGTAATTCCTCTAAAGACATTTTATCATTTATGACCAAGCAAGCTAATAATACAAGCATGATACAGTCAGAAACAGTCATTATACAAGGAAATGATTACAAATATCTTGCCTATGCATTGTCGAACCTATTGAACAACCTCTGAAAACACACTTTAGCCTCTGTGTTTTCCATTTCAGTGTATGTTAAACTTGATTTTTTAAAACACACAAAACACCAAGTGGCGTTTGGCGGTAATACAATATTAAGGCATCCCGAGGTATCAAAAAGTAGGAACGGTATCACTTTCATTACCGTCATTAAAAAAATCTGCAGCGCATAAGGACCTGATATAATATTAGAATTGACTGATACCTAAATTTGTTTGCTCAGCACAAAGGAATCTGTGGTTGTATTTTCAATTTAATGCTATGTCCTGGTTTAGTCCTGGTTTAGTCCCGATTTAGTCCTGCTAGTATATATTTATACACTGCTAATGACAGTGTAGATTTTCTTGTTCTGGTGTTTGTGGCTCTAAACCAATGAGAATCCCACCCACACTCCGAATGTACGAACGGTTTATCCTCAGCATATTATGAGTCAATCATGCATCTCTACTGTGTACGGTCGGACTAATGGGCTCACCCCAAATAGAGCAGGTAGTGGAGAACATGAAGCTTCACGCACAGCACAGGTAAATACAAGCCTGTTCTGCTGCTAGTTTCACCGTAGACCTGATACAAGTGGCTAAACCAGTCGAGTTGAGTTTGATCGGCTTTTCCATTGAGAAACACAGAGCCAGAGCCGTACATACGTCCTGCTGGAGCTTCTGAAGGGTTTAGCTACAATTCCTAATTCGTCAAGGTAATACTGTATACCCTGGTAAAATGCTAAGAAGGTTTAATGGCATTAAAATTTGGATACTGCCCAACCCTAACTCAAAGGTCAGTGGTTTGAACCCCAATCAGACCAGTGCTCACTGTTTTGTGTCCATGAACATGATGGTTAGGTAGTTTCAGAGGTCAATGGTGCAGACTGGCAGCTTTCGTCAGTCTACCCCAGGGCAGCTGTAATACATCGGTTTTATATAGATCTTCAAAGACACTTGACAGTGAAGTAACACTAAAACAGGACAGACCAAACAGTAATGAGGAGCAGTCATGTGGGGGCTGTAGGCTGTGAGGATAAGGCGTGTTTTGAGCAGTTTTTGAAGGTGGGACGTAACAATGACTGAAATACTGTGATATTGTGTCGTCAAAAATCTCACAATAATATCGTGGACCATCACAATATATCGAATCACAAGTCTCTTTGCTTAAATTAATAGTTATGATGCAGAAATAGCTAAAAAAAAACAGAGGGAACTACATAGACCATGATCCTTTGCTCTGTTTCAGTGCAGACTACATGAAGAAATAACTGTTCTAAGCACTTTTACATCTTCATTCTTTGGATTAAGTCTTGTGAAGGCATTTTTAGAGGAAAAAGTAGCAGATTCACAGTTTTGCCTCCACAAAATATTGCAATAAATATGGTACCGTGAGAAGTTTATGGTGAAAATATTGTACAGAGAGATTTGGATATCGTTCCATCCCTAATGACAATAAATGTACCAAATGACTGGTCAAAGCATTTTATAATGTCAGTCTTGTTATTATGTATAATATTGTAATATTGTGAGCTTTCCCACGATATCGCAATAAATATCGTACCGTGAGGTTCATACCATGACTACATCGTATCGTGAGACAGTTCCAGAGGGTGTCAAAGGCTCGGCTGTAGCTATGAGAAGCTGATCATCGCAGAGCACAGAGTGAATTAAAGGTGATCACAGTGTAGCACTTTTTTTTTGTCAAACTTGAAAACCACATCACAAAAAAAGCTAACAAAGCTGCTATCTTTTAAGTCTAATGCATCTGTGTAGGCAGTTTGACTTTTAAAATGATTCAAGTGAGCCTAATGAATGGACAATGGATATTGTGGAGATTCACTTCCTAGTTTATAATCTGATGACATCACTAGGTGGCACAAAGCATTTTCAGATCAGGAGAGGGAGGGAGCTTTACACAAACATGCAAATGAAACAAAACACAGTGATGTTTTTGACAAGAGTATAAAATTATATCATGACTCAAAGCTCATAAAGTCCAATAATACATGAATTTGTACTGGTTCTGTACTTGTTAAACCAGCACAGTGCCGTGTCCCCATATACCAGCCTTGTAACTGTGTTTATCCCGATGATCAGGATGTGAGATTGGGACAGGAAATGACCGTCTCAAAGAGGAATGTTGGGAATCAGAGACAGAGGGGCACAGCAGTGTACAAAGGCGAGACCTGCACCCTGATCTGCAGCAGAAAAGGGATCTGACCCTTTTGAGTTTATTTTTTCTTGCTATTTTACAGTTTGTATTGTTTTGGGCTGGTAAAATCAAACTGATCATATATTCTGATGGATTTGGTTTGGATCCCCCAGTGTAATCACAATCGAATTAATTGAACCCATAGTTTGCATTTTTTCCCTCTGAAGGCCACATATCGAAACAGTCAAACCCGAGGGCCCGCGCTGACTGGTGGTCAATACAGTGAATCAATCAGATAGGAGCATTTAGCAGAGATTTGTTCACACAGTTACTCAAGCCTGGAACTAAAGCTCGGCGGTGCAACAAAAGTATTCATAAGGATTTGTTTTCATCATATTGATAGTTGTTAGTTTTTGTGCATGTTTTGGGTTGATAGGGGTGTTGTTTTCGCTATAAAATACCTGTAATCAGTTTATAGGTCGTAAATTACATCAAATTGACTCCTGTGAGCTTTAAGCCACATTATAATGTTGTTCAAACATACCAAACATACCTGGAGTTATGTTTTGTTTCATTCAGATGTTTGAGTAACTTTATTATGAGTCTGTCTGCATCTCCAAAGCCCAAATATCTGTTCCACCTTGTGATGTCTACGTTTTACCATTTGTTCAGTAGCGATAGGCAATTCCAGGGCTGAAATGATCCAAATTCTAATGAAGGTGTATGTAAAAACACAGTGGAGCACTTCCTGTATTACCACATGACATCACAAGTGTTTCCTGTTTGAGAGAAGAACTCAAAATGTGCAGAATTTGTGTTAAATGTGTGTAAATGAAACAAAACACAACTCCGGGTATGTTTTTGATGAGAAAACAACATCATAACCCATCCATCCATTTTCTTCCACTTATCCGAAGCCGGGTCACGGGGGCAGCAGTTTAAAGGGGCTCCCAGACTTCCCTCACCCCAGACACTTCCTCCAGCTCCTCCAGGTCGACCCCGGTGTTCCCAGGCCAGCCGAGAGACATAGGTCCCACCAGTGTGTCCTGGGTCTTCCCCGGGGCCTCCTCCCGGTGGGACATGCCCGGAATACCTCCGGCAGCTGCTCCTCTTGACATAGAAGAGCAGCGACTCTACTCCAAGCTCCTCTCATGCAACCAAACTCACCCTATCTCTAAAAGAGCACCCAGCCAATACTGTTGGTATCCGTGATCTCGGTCTTTCGGTCATTCCCCAGAGCTCAGGACCATAGGTGAGAGGAGGAACGCAGACTGAGGTAAATCTTCACCACAACGGTCCGATACAGCGACTACATCACTGCCGACGCTGCACCGATCCACCTGTCAATCTCACGCTCCATCCTCCCCTCACTGTGAACAAGACCCCGAGATACTTGAACTCCTCCACTTGAGGCAGAAACTCTCCACCCACCCGGAGAGAACTTTAATTTATTATTATAACACAGATCAAAAATAGTGTAGCACTTGCCCTTTAATGCCATATGGTGGTACATCCAGCCCTAACTCTTCTTGTTTGCTTCATATTTCACTGCGCAGACAGTAATAATGTTTTATACAGTATTGCTATTTCAGTCTCTGTGTTTGGCCTGCCATTCCCGGCTGCTCGCCTCACTTCAGAGCACGGCTGATGGAGCACTGTTTGTTCTGAGTCTTTTCCCGGAGCTGGAGACTGGAAGTAACACTGGCTCTGTACTGTATGCATCACTGCTGATCTGGCCTTAATAAAGCCGTCTGCACATGCACAGGTAAAGTGTGCTCTCCCGTTCAAAGGTACGCTCTGTTTTCACTGCTCTCAGAACGGATCCAGCCAATAAATAGTTAAAAATGGGCTGTGTTTGCTGTTATTGAGGCAGAAAGCTCCAGCAGTGATCTGAGAGGAGATGGAGAACCACTACAAAGCAAGGCAAAAGAGAGATTTTTTACATTTCAGTTCAATTCTAAGAGACTCATTTGCTCTATAATAGCATCCATATTTGTTACAGAAAACGGAATACCTGCATTAAAATGTATTTTCTAACATATTCAGTTACATCTGAATACTTAGAATACTGCACTTTCACACAGAGCTGCATTTTAATATTGTGTAAAGACACAACAGCTTATGCATTTATTTATAGCTGATCAGAGAAGGAAAAGACACACTTGGACACACCCCAAGGGCCATGTTTTATATTTTTCTCACTAAGTCTGTGCAGTTTGATGCCTAAATTGTGTGATCAAGTACCATGTATTCATTTGACTTTAGAAACAGACTGTATACTTCCCAACATCATACATATTCAGTACTATTAATAATTAAACTGTTCAAATAGCAACTAATTGTGACTGATTACATGTTGTCAATAAACTGTATATTTATTGGGCTTTGTTTTTCAAAATGGTTCTTTGTGCGCTTTCTTGACTTGAATCTGATTTGTGATTTGCAGTAACATTTCCAGACAGACAAAGTGTACTAAAGTAAGTCAAATTTGATCATGCAAAACCAATAATCAAACTAAACCATTTTAGTATTTATTTTTAAGCATAACAACATACAAGCCTAACTGCTAGATATATATTTCATGTCATATTAGCTGTATATTAGTATATAGTATAGTATATAAGTTGGCGCTAGAACAAGGTCTCAAAATTCTCTCTATGATCCGACTATACAGTATGGGCGAACCACAAATTTAAATGAAACAGGTGAAAAATGTTGTGCTGTGTCGGATGCAGGTTCGGGTCGGATGCAGGAAAGCGTGGGTCTAATCTGCGGTTTACAAAACATCATGTACAAACAAAACACAGGGCTGTATTTTAGTGAAATGCAAAAATGCCTTTGTTTTTACAAGATAAATGTAAAATCCATATGTTTTTGCTGCATGCGCACACCGTGGCCATACCAGTTTGTCAAAGCCTGATCCCGTCAGATCTCAGAAGCTCAGCAGGGCCTGGTCAGTACTTGGATGGGACCACTGGGAAAATCAGGTGCCACAGTGGGGCATCAGTGGCAAAAAACTGCCATTGTGTCCTTAGGCAAGACACTTCACCCACATTGCCTAGTATGAAAGTGGAGTGAATGGCCAAGACTCCCTTGAAAAAGAGATTAGTATTCTCAATGGGATTTTCCTGGTTAAATTAAAAATTAAAAAAAATCCCAGAAATCTCTGCCCCTTTCATTTTCAAACCATGTGTGCGATGTCCTGCTGTTCAAAATGAGTCTAAAAGAAAATTAGTGAGTGGAGAGTCTAAAGTTAAGGCTCTTTTTTGGCTCTTGGACTGATTTTCATTCTGATGCGGTTCGGGTGTTGGTATGTCTTTATAGCAGGTCTGATCGAGTGTGGAATTTTATTTCAATTCTGTCGGAAAACGGGTGGGGTGCGGATTGAGTTATAACGGGTACAGGTGGGTGCGGTTTGTCAAAATCAGACCCGTGCAGGACTCTGATACAGAATATTTGACCCAACATCTACTGACAAAATAAGAAAAGTACTAGATTGCATATTAAAGAAGCAAAATAAATTCACAATTCATTCCCCAGCTAACTCACCCCACGGCCTCTCTCTTCTGCTGCTATCCGTTTAAAATCCTTTAAGTCCCAATCAAATAATTAGTCATTGTTACCATGCCTTTGGGTGCGTTCACATGGTGACTAAACTGGGACCAAATTTAGAACTAATCCTGGACTTAACAGGGACTTGAAGAGGACCAAACCAAGTGTACACTGGACTAAATCGGACTCAGACCAGGACCATACAAGGATAAGTGTGAACGCACCTGCTGTTTCGTATTATGCTCCATGTAATGTTCCCCTTTCAGCTTAGGTTGGCTTTGCAGGTACTGAAAGACCTCTGGATTTACATGTTTAATATATTTCGGATATGTTAAAAGGGCCCATATTACACCATTTTCTGATCAATGTTATAATGTTTCCTTGTCACATACATGAAGTTGTGTTTTGTTTCCTTCACACATGTTTAACATACAAACCCTGCATATTTAGGAGTTCTTCTCTCAAACAGAAAACACCCTGTTCCACCTTGTAATGCAGTGATACAAGGAGTGCTCCACTGTGTTTTTAAACTCCATACACCTTCACTCAAAGCATTTGTGTGATATCAGCCCTTGAATTGCCAATCTCTACTGAACAAAAGGTAAAAGGTGCTGTTAACTTCACATCACAAGGTGGAACAGAGCATTTTGAGCTTTGGGGATGACAGACTAATAATAAAGGTTTGCTCAAAGATGTGTGAATGAAACAAAACACAACTCCAGGTCTGTTTTTGAGGAGGTAACATTATAACATGACATAAACCCCACAAGAGTCCATTTCGTGTAATATAGGACCTTTAAACATTACTAAGTAAACTTCCCAAAACACAATCCCTCCATTTCCAAAATAGGTTTTCATTTGTCTTATCAGTTTCAGTATTTGTAGAGGTTTTGTGAGCTAAATTTGCAGTGGTCCCTGGAGGTTGGCAGACATATTGTGCGTTCAGGAATGGGACAGAAGAATGGACAGAGCACATTAAAACATAATGTCTCCTGCTCCACTCCGCTCCCCCGAGAGTCTAAAACTGAGCGCTTAAGCAGGTCAGCCAACCACATACAAAACAAGGCGTCCAGGAGACACAGTGGATCTGCATGAGGCTATGAAAACATAATAGTACTGAAGGATTCTTGTTTAAGAGACAGTGTGCTGAGGTTTTACTGATATTATCAAGCATACGGATAATATTTTTTACTAATGGACTTTTTTGAGATTTCAACGACGCAATAACATTGTTCCCTCAGCAAAAACATGCCTGAAGTGGTTTTATGTGTCAACCATGCATATTTGCGTACTCTTGCAATCACGCAAAGATCCTTACATTAGAATTTATTATTTCTATATCCTTTGAAAATATCCAATTTACAAACTTCAAATTATAAATCTGATGTTATGTCCAGACGTTTACTCTTACAATTACTCTTACTTGTGCAATAGTGTCCCCAAATACTCAGGCTTGGCTTCTTGAACCACTACTTTACTTTAATAATATCTTTCTGAAGTAATTTAACTGTTCCCCGAGGACATTTTTGACTACCCACCTCTGTTTATTAAAATTCTTTCTGCACATTTGTAATATTCTCAATGATCTTGTCTGTGTAATCCCTAACTCATCCAGGTAGGTTCCATCAGAAAAAGGGCAGAATTCAGTTTTCCTTTGCGATATTTACCTACACCTACTCATTCTGTGTCCCATGTAATCCCATGCACACCCTAAAACCAGCTGCCTGACCAGCCAGTCCCTTCTACATTCTGTTATGATCTAGAAGAGTCTAAAATCAGACCACAGAGCGAGAAAAACCTCCGTCATAACCTGTGATGATCCAACAGCATCTAATTTGTAGCACGTGTGTCGCAAACATCTTTAAAATCATTAAAAAGAAAATATATCACTTCTTTTAGCCAAGATAATAATAATAATAACAATGATAATGATAATAATAATAATAATAATAATAATAATAATAATAATAATAATAATAATAATAATAATAATAATAATAATAATAATAATAATAATAATAATAATAATAATAATAATAATAATAATAATAATAATGGTTTATTTTGAGCATAGTCCACAAAATCATATGTACAAACATGCAAACTCCAAATACAAGAAACAAAAGGAAAGAAAATGTAATCAATATATGCCCGAAAAGGAGTGGGAGGAAGTAAAAAAACGTATTAAATCCCACCCCTTCTCCAAATTTAGAAAGTTAGTCCTTTTTCCCTTCCGATAAGTAAGAGTTCGATTGTTGCACCTGGAAAAATCTGCACTCTTTCTTAGTCCTATGCGTTCATTTTTCCCTTTATCAACGTAAGCCGTCTCGTTTGTTTTGACCTTTTCTATGTAATGGATCATGCGTCTCTCTGATTGGTTAATCTGCCTGTCAGTCATGCCCTCTGACACTGGGGAGACACCGTTTCAGACCCGCTCGTCTCTGTAAAATTTTGTCAAAGTGTGTGGTTGTGTCTAGCCATGTCATAAAACTACATCACCAGTCTGGGGTTGTGTTTCTCACCAGCCTGGAGCCAGATGCGCTCGAGGGTGGTCCAGATGTAGGTGGGGCCGTGGCGTCGTGTGGAGCTCACGTCCGACAGTTCAGACAGAGCAGCATCCAGACGGGACACAGCCACAGACGGGGGGCTGAGAGAACCTGCATCAGAAACACATTTAACTGTAAATTCACACACAAGATCTCATCTCTCCTACCGTCTCGCTTCATGGTCACAAACTCCAGCCTCAACACTGAAGCCGGTTGTGTCATTGTAAAAAAGAGGCAATTAAGGTGTTTGACAAAAAACCCATGAGGCGGCATCACTGTGACATCATCTAAAAACATTACTTTTTACATTTGAAAATGTTTGTAAATTTCAGTACATTAAAACATTTACATTTACATTACAATTACATTTTTTTTTTAAATGTCTGACAAATCATGTGTCACCACTGTTTTCTGGTTTGGCCATCAGATGTCAGGGCTCAGTCAGACCGAACACCAGAGCCTCTGTGAGTGGAGACTGTGTAGTCCTAAAATCTAGAACATCTTTTGGACCGTCCAGTTTCTCCTCCAATGGATCCAGGCTGTGGAACTCTCTTCCCACAGACCTAAAACTACAGACAGATCCAAACATCTTTAATAGACGGCGGAAACTGTGGCTGAAATCAGGACAGAGCTGTACACATGAGAATGAATGAATTGAAATGAAATGTAAATTATTTGCCGTACATTTATTGTTAATGTTTTAATATTGTATTTTCTCTAAACGCCTCCTGTGGACAGGTGTTGAAAATTAGCACTTGTGCTATAACACTTGAAACAATGCATCTGGTTCGTCCAATGCAATTTGTTATGTCCACATCAAATAAATAAAAATAAAAGGATGAAGACCCAGACGATGTGGTGTAAAGAATTATTTTATGACTGTGTTGTCTTTAAAGAGCTCAATAAATAAAGTTTGGATTGGTTATCGCAAATTACAATTTCTATTATCTTTCGGGGACCATGCACAAATTAACCAATTAATCTTTCAAAATAAAATACATGTTCCAACTTCCTATCTGTGGTCCCTTAACGTTACACATTAAAAATCAATTTTATTTTATGTATTTATTCATTATTATATATTTTTTCTTTGTTTGCTTTGTTTAGATTTATTGTATATTTTTGTTAAGCTGTTTGTTCTAACTCGAGGGGTGGGGAAAACAGGGATTAAAAAAAACACAAAATTATTTATTTATTATTTAATTTTTTTACATTTTGACACAATATAGTATAAAAAATAATACCAATAGAGTCACAAACTAAACTAAAAGCTTTAACTTCTTAGGTTCCTTTCTAAGACAATGTAGCCAAGTGTATTTGTACCTTGTTGACAAAGTTGTAAAAGAAATAACCACATTATGGATTGGGACGGGGCTCGGGTCATTGGATCGGAGAACAACAAGTTCAAACGCTGGATCAGGGAGGCCAATGAGATCAGGAAACGAGGCACTGACAGCATCAACCGTGATGACGCCGATTCCTCCTTTCACATACCTGGGACACCCTCCTCCAGAGACCACCGGGCGACAGGAGGCGTGGTCAGTCTGGGCGACCTGCAGATCCCATCAGGCTGACCACGCCTACAGGAAGTAACAACAGCTGATATATGACACGTCACCACCAACACCGGTGACAGTTCTGAAGATGGCTCGCAGCAAGCAGCCGAAACATGTCAACAAGGTACAAATACACTTGGCTACATTGTCTTAGAAAGGAACCTAAGAAGTTAATGCACTAAGAAGACAAAATGAATATTTTTGGCGTAAACTAAAGAGCATTTTTATCACACTATCGAATAGTAAGTAAGTAAGTAAGTAAGTAAGTAAGTGTTTATTTATATAGCGCTTTTCACAGACAGATGTCACTTTACAGAGAATTCTTCCTATAGAATAATAACCTTTTATGCAAGATTATAAGATTATAAGAATTATTTTTGTTAGATTCTTTGTTATGAATAATACTCAAACTTTCTTCCACGTTATAATCATAAGCCTGTAATATTACTGGGCCAGTTTGTCCTCACATCTTTCATCTCCTCTGGGTCTTGATGACTTCTCCATAATGTATTTGCCGATGTTTATTTTTGATGAACAAAAATAGACAAAATAAATAGTTAACGCTCTGAGAACTCACGATAAAGCTTCCAACGCTGCATTTATGGACATGTAAACTCATAATACGCACAGATTATTAAATTCAAAGTAGGAAACACTTGAGAAAATAAATTAAATCTTTGTGTAGTAATGGAGGCCAACGATTCCGCCCATTTCTCCGGCTCGAGTGGTACAATTCCCATTCATTTTTTCCATAGATTTTTAAGTGTTTAAGTGAGGAAAGTCTAATCAACTGTGGTCGTCAATTTAATTACTATATTTTCTAGTTAAGTTATAAAAATGTGGTTTAGACAAGGAGGTGTTAAAGGTTTTGCGGTCTGAAAATAATCCCGTCATGAGCTTAAGTTTCCACATTTCTGGTTAGACACTGCAGTGTTTTTTACATTTTTTTCAAAGACAGTGGGAAAAATGAACAGGACATTTATTTCCGGAGTGGGAGCAGGTTTTGATATTGGCTCCAGAGCAAGAATCTTTGCAGCTGCTGTTACTTTTTGTACTTTTCTGCTGTTGCTTTACATATTTTATTTTTCATATTTTCTTGAACACACTACACTGGTCCACGCCCACTGCTCTGTCCTTATTCTGCGTAGGTTTCAGCATCATAGTATAGTTATTTTATTACAAATGAAAAAAAAAAATCCACTCTTCTCTCGTGTCACGTGCAGCTCTCCATCGGAGGTACTGACAACTTCACAACTCTTTGCTGTGATGACGTTTACGGAAATGTTTGCTGCTACTCAGTGTTTTTGAAAGGTTTTTATTTCTAATTTTATGCCTCTCTCTCTCTCTCTCTTTAATTTTATGATGATTAATTATGTTTTGATTTGTTTGAATTGTGATTTTAATGTATTTCTTATTCTGTAAAGCACTTTGAATTACATTATGTACGAATTGTGCTACACAAATAAACTTGCCTTGTTTCTTTTAAGTCGTTTTAGATTAAGATTGCAGTTTCAAATGTCTAAATGAGAACATAATGATCCAAAGTGTAATAGATCATAACGATAATGCAGACACAATATGGTTTCCTTAAGGGTTCAGAAAGCAGTGGGAATGTGAGGAATGAATTTGCACCGCAGTTTACAGTGAACAGCTCGTTCTGACCTGGGAAGGGAAAAAAAAATCAGGTACTGTCTCTTTAAATCTGCAGCCACCTCAGTGTCACGGCAAACACTGATTCTGTACGGGTCAAATGTTCAGGAAATAGGTCGACCCGCTCTCACCTTCATCATTCATTTATATTTATACAACAACCAGTGAAAGACAAGACTGTTTGATTGGAAATAAGAGGCGCTGTTCCATATAAAGGGGTTTTGAATAGAAAGAGGGCGATTTTTTCTCTACACGAGAAAAATGTGTCTTTAAATTGATTCATAAGCGAAATGGTCCCTAAAAACATGACTGTAGTAGTTAAAAGTAGTAACTCATTAGGCGGTAAAGACTTTTTCCCACTAACCAAAAAGTTTCTGGTTCAATTGTCACCACTACAACGACAAACTGAGATGACAGAAAAGTGTTTTCTTCCGGTCGACGTAAATACGTTCGTGTCAAAAGCCTTCCCCACCCCTAGACGTTGAGTAGTATTAAATAAAGTCGATTTAACGTGTTTCTATGTAAACAAAGTGAAATGTCATGTATTTGTTGTGTTTTCAAACCTGTGGATCCGTCCTGGAAGTCCGGGAGTGTGAGCAGCTGGATGGAGCGTCTCCGTGGACCAGGGACAGGACTGGGCTCAGGACGATCTGGGACAGGGATACTGCTGCTCTCATCTGTCTCACTGTGGAAGGAAAACATGTTTATTAGATTCAAAGCAGATGAAATAGACGGGAATGTTCCACAGTATGGCATTACACTTATCTGCCCTCATGAAGACAATGATGCCACCAGAGAAAGGTAGATTTAAGATCGCGACCCCACTCATAATAAGAAGACATGCTTTTCAAGATAGTTTTGAGTAATAAAAACACAAGCCATTGAATAAATGTGAGAAGGATACCTTAAATACCATACTATGGAACATTAAAGGGCCTCCACCATAGATGTATGATAAGAGCTGGATAAGGCACGCCCCCTCTGTCCGTGACCGCAGAGTTGTGGCTGAGCGAGGAACTGCAGCCCGCAGCCCAAGAAAAACTCTCCCATAGAAGCACAATGCACTGAGAAATCAAATGGCCCGTGTTTAGCTGACAGGGCATCCACAGCTTTCATAAAGGTCAGATTTTGCAGGGATTCTTCTCTATTTTTGCAATATGAACTTTTAAAAATGTGTTAATTGTCAAAATGCCTAAAAATCAGCTTAGTAAAAGTTAGCCTAGCTCTGCTCTGAGCCCGCGCTAGCTCCGCTCTAGCAGCTCGCGCTCTGATTGGCCAGAACTGAGTTTCTGACGTCACAGCCCAACAGCCTTGGGCTGCAAACAAGGAAGTAAATACGGAAGTAAAAATCTTTTTTTCGGTCATGCACCAATTAGCAGAGCAATACGGTGCCATTTTGAATTCATCTTCCAGCTTTTATTATCGTTCTATGGCCTCCACAGAGACCCCCAACAGAAAAGTTACATGGTGCACCTTTAAATTTGAGATTTGCAATCTTTTTCTTCACTGATTCCAATTCAAAAGCAGGTCACAACTAAATATTGTAGATATATAAATAAGACCAGCTAGGGTTAGAATGATTTTTTGTTATTTTTAATAGTAAATAAGGTGTAGCATTTTTAATAGAATTTATTGTTATATATGTGTATATGCATAGAGACTGGCAATCAAATCCTGCATAAAATTGTCTGAAACTTGGCTAGAATGTGGAGCCTTTTGTGTGGAAGGACAATAGTTGTTTTTAGTTTAATATTTTTTATGTAATTTACTGTCATGTCTATAAAAAAACACTTTCCAGTCACGGGGAGTCAACAGAAAAGCAAACAATACCGCTGTTTTTGACAAAAGAAGTATTTAATAACAGGGAAGACAGCTCTAGAAACTAAAATTTGCATAATCCTCCCTTTAAAATGTTATCTCCACACTCACTAAATAAAACATGAATAAAATGTAGTACAGGCTTTGGAAAATTGTCTCGGTCCCACCACATTTTTTACATGGCAGTGGCAGAGAGGGCAGTTAGTTCTTTTATTTCCCAGGGAGGAGATTGTTGGAACATAAACATAAAATACACGGCGCGCTTTGTTATCGTAAACATGCAAGACTACGTTTAAGAACAGCATCAGCTTGATTGAAAGGAGGAGTATAAAACCGAACAGCACTCGACTTAAACTACCTCGTAAATATCCCGCGAGCTTGAGCCAAGATGAACACATTTGCATTAGTGACGCTGTATTTTAAAATTACAGCCGTTCCGGACGGGGATCAGATGCAAAGGAGCGTCGTATAAGCCTGTGGCAGACAGCATTGATGGATTACGCCACAGTGACAGTCGGCTCCAATCACTTTATTAAGTCTGAACAGAACACACACGAGCTTGTTTCATGAGCGCGAATAAACCACAGAAACAACTTATTCTGCATGTTCTGTCCTGTGTGGTGATTTGGCGTTGGTTTATTTGAAGGGCAAATCTTACACTGTTTTCTGGTCTATGTTATAATGTTGTTTTCTCACCAAAAACAGACCTGGAGTTTTGTTTTGTTTCATTCATACATGTTTAAGACACAAATTCTGCAAATTTAGGCCATCACTAGAATCATTTGGATGATTTCAGATCTGGAATTGCCAATCTGTACTGAACTAAAGGTAAAAGGAGCTACTCTACATGGCATCACAAGGTGGAACAGAGCATTTTGAGCTTTGGAAACACAGACAATATTAAAAGATTAGTGAAACATGTGTGAGCGAAACAAAACACAACTCCAGGTATGGTTGTGAGGAGGCAACAACATTAAAACATTAAAGTTTACAAGAGTGAATTTTGCATTATATAGGACCTTTAAAAGATTCCGGGTTTGATTCTCAGGTCGTCCGGGCCTTTCTCTGTGGAGTTTGCATGTTCTTCCAGTGTCCAGATGTTTTTCCTCCGGGCACTCTCATTTCTCCCATCAACCCAAAAACATGCATAGGGTGTTGTTTGCTTTTCTGTTGACTCCCCGTGACTGGAATGTGTTTTTTTAATAGACATGACAGGAAATTACATAAAAAATATAAAACATCGGTATGACAGTGGTGTGTGTGAGTGGTGGTGGTGGTCGGAGGGGCCGATGGCGCTGATTGGATTAACAGCTGCTCTTCCGTCAGTTTGCCCCAGGGCGGCTGTGGCTACAACAGTAGTTTACACCACCGGGTCTGGAGTGAATGAAGAATGCTCTGTGAATAATGCTCTGTAAAGCGTCTCTGGGGACATGTGTCTGTGAAATGCGCTATTAATATAAACTTTAAAAGAAAGTATTAAGCAAAATGCAGACCTGTATCTGCTGGTGTCGTAGCGACTCTGCCAGCGCTGCAGCATTTCCTCACAGGTCTGAAGAGCCACAGCCGGACCCAAGACCACCTCCTCCAGCTTCACCTTTGTGAACAGCAAACTGCAACACACAAAACAGAACATTTAAGACACAACTATCAGATTCATCATTTTACCCATTCACAAACCTGTCTGCACGGTATCCCCAGGTGTGACCACCCCAAATTTAAGACCTTTTTAAGACCACTTTTAAGACCAACATTGCACCCATTATGAGGGCGAAAAACACCAGATCCAATTCTAGTAATGACCATTACTCACTGCTTTAAATAACAAAAAATATTTTTATTATAAAATCTCTCATTCAGAACTCATTTATAGTCGTATGCGTTGCTTGTAAAATGGCCAAAAATAATTTATAACATTCTAACAAGACAAACTAAGCTTTCACATTGTTTTGCACTGCAGCCCGGTGAGTTTACCAAAAGTAGGCTCATGAAATTTAAGACCTTTGTGAAAAAAATAAGACTTAGACAACATAATTTAAGACTTTTTAGGGCCTTAATTTAGGCACATGAAATTTAAGACCTTTTAAAGACTTTTGAGACCACGGCTTCCCTGTTCTGGTGAATTTTCAGACGTCTCACTCTTGGGAGACGTGTCACAGCAGTGAAGTGAGCAGAGAAAGTCAAGTTTGACTTAATCTAGTAAAAAAAACAGCGCAGACATTTTTCCCATTCACACATGCACTTAGGTGTTGCACAAATGCTGTCCTGGGATTGGTCAGTCGCTCCGACCAACTGATGGTCTGAGCCAAACTGTGACAGGTGCTGTGTCAGATGGACAAATATCACAGGAATTCTGTCAGGATATAAATGTCACTTCTTACGTCCTAATCAGCCTTTAAAGTATTTTCATTTCGCTCTAATCTTATGCCAATATCAGGCTTACCGAGACATCTGCACTCACACACTGAACCAGGTCCAAACCAGGTCCGAACCAGGTCTAAATCAGGTCTAAATCAGGTCTAAACCAGATCTAAATTAGATATAAACCAGGTCTAAACCAGATATAAACCAGGTCTAAACCAGATATAAACCAGGTCTGAACCATGTCTAAATCAGGTCTAAATCAGGTCTAAACCAGGTCCAAACCAGGTCTAAATCAGGTCTAAACCAGGTATAAACCATGTCTAAACCAGATCTAAATTAGGTCTAAACCAGGTCTGAAATAGGTCTAAACCAGGTCTAAACCAGATATAAACCAGATATAAACCAGGTCTGAACCAGGTCTAAACCAGGTCTAAACCAGATATAAACCAGGTCTAACCCAGGTCTGAACCAGGCCTAAATCAGGTCTAAATCAGTTCTAAACCAGATATAAACCAGATCTAAACCAGGTCTAAACTAGCTCTAAAGCAGGTCTGAACCAGGTCTAAACCAGGTCTAAACCAGGTCTAAACTAGGTCTAAACCAGGTCTAAAACAGGTCTGAACCAGGTCTAAACCAGATCTAAATTAGGTCTAACCCAGGTCTAAACTGTGTCTAAACTAGATCAAAACCAGGTTTAAACCAGGTCTAAACCAGGCCTAAACCAGGACTAAACCAAGTCTAAATCAAATCTAAACCAGGACCAAGAGGGGGGTGATGTTGTTACATAATATGAGCCATCAAACGCTGTGGGCGGAAACAGGGGGTAGGTGAAAGCTGACATCTACTGAGTACTGAAGCCTCAAATGAGACAATACAGGATCATGCGAACGATGAAGCGCCGCTGTTATAACTTAACGATTTTACATGTTACTGTTAAGATTGATTTTTTCTTTCAATTTTAATTTCCACCAAAACAAACCAGAAACAACTCCAAAGATACATATTGTGCATCCGAGTCAGTGTGAATAATGTCAATATGTTTAGTATGTGCAGTGTCTGTGTGAAAGTGGAGAGAGAGAAGAGAGAGAAGGAGGAGAGGAGAGGAGGAAAGAGGAGGAAAGAGGAGGAAAGAGGAGGAAAGAGGAGGAAAGAGGAGGAAAGAGGAGGGGAGTGGTGCAGACCGGCCCCCGTGAGCCTGAAGACGACTGGTTAAGTGATGTGGGAGTCTCTGATGTGAACATGTGTGCGCTGTAATGGCCAGAAGGGGCTCGGAGACGCTGCTCCCTGTCATGGACATCACTCATCCACGGAAAAACAGCACAGAGAGGGAGGGAGAGAGGGATGGAGAGGGAGAGGGAGGAGAGAAGGTGGAAAGAGAGGAAAGGGGGAGAGGAGAGAGAGGATAGGAAAGAGGGAGAGGAAAGACACAAAGACAGAGGGGGAAAGAGGGAGAGAGACAGAGAGGCTGGGAGAGAAAGAGACGGCGGGAGAGGGAGGGAGGAGATTAGAAAGAGAGGAAAGGAGAGAGTTAAGTGAAGAGGGGAAGAAGAGAATAGGAAAGAGGGAGAGGAGAGAGACAGAGAGAGGGAGAGGGAGAGAAAGAGAGGGAGGGAGGGGAACAGAGAGGAAAGGGGAGGGAAGAAAGAGAGGAAAGTAGAGAGTAAAGTGAAGAAGGAGAGGAGAGAGATGATAGGAAAGAGGGAGAGGAGAGATACAAAGAGAGAGGGAGAAAGAGGGAGGGAGAGAGGAGAGATGATGGAAAGAGGGAAGTAAAGGAGAGAGTAAAGTGAAAAAGGAGAGGAGAGAGAGACAAAGAGAGCGGGAGAGACAGAGAGGCTGGGAGAGAAAAAGGGAGAGAGGAGAGAAGAAAGAGAGGAAAGGAGAGAATAAAGTGAAGTGGGGGAGGAAAGACAGGATAGGAAAGAGGGAGAAGAGATAGAGAGAGGGAGAGGGAGGGAGAGAAGGAAGGAGGGAAGAAAGAGGAAAGTAGAGAGTGGAGTGAAGAGAGAGGAGAGACAGAGAGAGGGAGGGAGGGAGGGAGGGAGGGAGAGTGGTTGGGAGAGAAAGAGAGGGAGGGAGGAGAGATGGTGTAAAGGAAAGAAAGAGGAAAAGAGGGAGTAAAGTGAAGAGGGAGAGGAGAGAGACAGAGAGGGAGAGGAGAGGTGGTGAAAAGAGAGGGAAGGAGAGAGTAACGTAAAGAGGGAGAGGAGAGAGGGAGGGTGGAGAGATGGTGGAAAGAGGGAAGAAAGACAGGAAAGGAGAGAGGAAAGGAGAGAGTAAAGTGAAAAGGGAGAGGAGAGAGAGGATAGGAAAGAGGGAGAGAGGTGGTGAAAAAGAGAGGAAAGGAGAGAATAAAGTTAAGAGGGAGAGACAGACAGAGAGAGGGAGGGAGGGAAAGACAGAAAGCGTGAGAGAAGAAAGAGGGATGAGCGGGAGAAATGAAGGAAGGAGAGAGGGGAGAGGGAGGCAGAGAGAGAGAGAGAGAGAAAGACAGAAAGTGAGGAGAGAGGGAGGGAGAGG
This sequence comes from Odontamblyopus rebecca, assembly GCA_030686955.1. Taxonomy (NCBI): domain Eukaryota; kingdom Metazoa; phylum Chordata; class Actinopteri; order Gobiiformes; family Gobiidae; genus Odontamblyopus; species Odontamblyopus rebecca. The sequence continues at coordinate 30,735,330 of CM060662.1, forward strand.
GATGAGAGAGTGGGTAAAAAGTGCTAGATTAGAAAGGGTACAAACTAAGAAGAAGGAAAGAGAGAAAAGGGGGGGAGTAGAGTAGATGTAGGGATGTAGCAAGAGAGGAAGAGCAAAGAGAAAAAGCAGAGAGGAAAGGGACAGAAAGAGGCTGAAAGAGGACAGAAAAAAGAGAGAGGGTGGCATGACGAAAGAGTGAGAGAGAAATAGAGTTGATAGACTAAAATGAGGAGATAGATAGATAGATAGATAGAGACAGAGAGGTAGAGGAGAAAGAAGAGCGTGAAGAGATAGAGAATGAGATACTTTGAAGCGATGAGTGCGAGGACGTGATGAAAAAGGGGAGAAAGCGAGAGCGAGCGGGAGGGGAGGAGAGAAGCAGAAAGATTGAAGAGAGAGAGAGAGAGAGAGAGAAAAATAGGGGGAGAGATGAAAAGAGGAGAGAGAGGAGAGATGCATATGAGGCTGTCCACTGGTGCGCTGCTGTTGATGGCTCCTCCAATTATTCTGCGCTGTCAGAACGGCTGAAGTCAGAGTGAGGGGGAGGGGAGGCAGCGGAGGAGGAAGAATCTACTAATATATGTCAATTTACCAGCTTCAAAAACAGTCAGCAGAGAAGGGGCCTGTGCACTCGCTTCGTTTTCTGCCTTTTTTTATCATTTACAATATTTGATTTGTTTTTATTTAGCGTTTGTGCCAAGAGAGAAACAATAACACATACCACATACAGAGCTTAACGAATGTATTAAACCACCACCCAGTGTAAGGTGTTATACGTGATTTACCAGTTTTTCTGTTACCAAAATATCTTTTAATGTTTCTATAATGGTTAATCCGCCAGTATATGCAAGATCTTTTTTTATCGAAACCACATCTTTAATGCTAAAATATAACTATTGTCGCTGTCCTTACATTTTCAAGTTGAATGTTTTCCAAAAATGACACCAACGTCTCATCCAAAGAAACTATTCGGGACTCAATAACAAAAGAGACTTTGCAAAACGACATAAAAACAAAGCAGCAAGAACGCAGCTGTTATCTGCGCCAAAAAGTCACACAAAATATTCACATGTTTGGTTATTATTTGTCAGCAAGGACTATTTTGTTATTCCAATTGGTCATTTTCTTAATGAATAACAATGCAACTGTTAATTTGAAATACGTTTTGGATTTACTATGAAGTTATTTATGTTTTTTTTCTTTTCATGACAGGTTTTCTAGCAAATTTGTTAAGCACTGTGTGTACTGTAAACAACAGAAAAGCAGAATTCTCAAAAAGGAGACAAAGAAAGGAGAAAAAACTTATATTATCCCATCTCAGTTCATAACATAGCTTCAAAAATTCGAAAATTATGGGGTTGCTGTGCACTGATAACTAAATTTGACAAATATTTGCATAATTTTAACCCAATTTATTTCTTTTTTTGTATTGTACTGTATTATGGTCGTACAAACTAATAATAATGATAAAAAAAAGTTTTATAATCTGCAGATATGATTAACAGGCCCAAAACCAAGAAAAAAAGTGTAATTTATAATCCATGGAGAGGTTTTGCCTATTATGTTCCACAATACGGCATTAAACCTGCGTATTTCCTGTAGTACAGCAATAATATCTCCATGCAGACAGGAATATGCTGTTTTGTGGCTGCTTTTATTTCCTATAGATTATAAAATGTGCAATAATTATAGGAATAAATTGGAATTCAACAAATGAGTCGACTTTTTGTTGCATGTTTTTGGCTGCAGAAAGAGTGTGAATCTCGGCCGTAAAACCTTCTGTACTTGTGGAGAATGCAATAGTGAAGGAGCTGAGTGGAAATGGTTAGACGGAGAGAAAAGGGGGAAAGGATGGAGAGAGCGAAGGAGAGAAAAGGAGGGAGTGTGGAGATGGAGGATCGATAGAGGAGCGAGAGGAGAAAGTATCAGGGGAAAACTGTGGGTGAAGAGTGGCTCATTACACTGGGTTTGTGAGAGGAGAGTGAACGCGGACTAAACCAGGTCTAAAACAGGACTAAAACAGGACTCATCACAACCGGGTCTGAACCAGGTCTGAACCAGGACTAAACCAGGTCTAAACCAGGTCTAAACCAGGTCTAAACCAGGTCTAAACCAGGACTAAAACAGGGCTCATCACAACCGGGTCTGAACCAGGTCTGAACCAGGACTAAACCAGGTCTAAACCAGGTCTAAACCAGGACTAAAACAGGGCTCATCACAACCGGGTCTGAACCAGGTCTAAACCAGGACTAAACCAGGTCTAAACCAGGTCTAAACCAAGTCTAAATCAGGTCTAAACTGTCTAAACCAGGTCTAAACCAGGTCTGAACCAGGTCTAAACCAGGAGAAATACAGGAGTAAAAAGAGAATTTAAAGCTGTACTTTTCGAGTGGAGGGGCCACCACATTCTTGTCTCCATGGAAATATTATTGCTTTGCCTGTAATGTTGCACAGTATGGCATTAAACGTATCTATCTGCATGGAGACAAGCAGGCAACGCCCCCAACTTACAGGTCAAATCTGTGGAGAGGCGAGCAAACTCACAGCAAGAACACATGTTTTTTTAAGGTATGTTTGAGCAGTAAATATACCTGCAATCGAACACATGCAAATAAATCAGTTTAACGCCACATTGCAGAGCGTCCGAGGCAAAGCAGCAAGATCTCCATGGAGACCCTTCACCAGAAAAGTCACACAGTGCACCTTTAGCCAGAACTCATTACTTATTACTTATTACTGATTACGCTGTCGCAATCTCACAGCTAGTATCTCCTCCATCTGCGGCAGGACTCACTGACAGCGGGTGGGCTGGAGAGGGGGTGTGAAAGTGTCTGTAAAGAGGAGGAGACGGAGGTGTGGGAGTTTTCTGACGAGCCGATGACAGGTGCAGTCGAGGGACGCGGTGTTAAGATCCAGCAGGGGGCAGTCAAGTGTGCACGTGTTATATTAACCGTCACTTAGGGGGTTAATAACACTGTAATTACAACTGATACAAGACCTCACCAGGCATACGCGATGTACATTCACATTAAAGATGCATTATGTTATATTTCGTGAAGAATACAGCTACTGCAATGACACCTCTTCAACCAGAAAATTGGTACTGTAGTTATTAATAAATAGCAGAAACAAAACTCATGCAAGGGCGTAGGTTTGGTCTCAGCTTTGGTAGGGACATTACCTGGCGGCACTTGCGGCCAGTGAACAGCGGCGGCGGTGTAACCCTGTTGTCATATCACTGAATACATCTCAGAACGTCTACAAAACAAAATGTGAACTGAAAAGAGCCGAGAACCGGAGCCTGGAGCCCTGCGTGTGTTTTATGTAGTAAATACACTAATGTCACTCTCTCGAACGGGAAAACATGGCACTCGCAGACCACAGCTGACGCCCTGGACACACGTCAAGTATTTTTTTCTCACGTTCTCATCGAGGTGTTTGAATTCAAATATAAAGGCTCCAAATAGGGGCGTCCAGGGTGTTTCTGGACGCTGCGGTGTGAATGTACCATAAAACGTGTTAAATTAATACTATAGGGTTATGGTTGGACTAAATCAGGGTTGAAACAAAATTAAACCAGGACTAAACCAGGACTAAGACAGGACTAAACCAGACTAAACTATGACTAAGTCAAGAATAACTCAGGGATAAACTATGTTTTAGCAGGACTAACCCAGGAATAAACCAGGAGTAATCCAGGAATAAACCAGGATTGAACCAGGACTAAATCAGGGCTAAACCAGGGATAAACTAGGATTTAGCAAGACTGAAAAAGGACTAAACCAGGACTAAACCAGAAATAAACCAGGAGTAAGCCAGGAATAAACCAGGACTATATCAGGAATAACACAGGAGTAAACCAGAAGTAAATCAGGACTAACCCAAGAATAAACCAGGACTAAAGCAGGACTAAACCAGTACTAATCCAGGAATAATCCAAGACTAAATCAGGACTAAACCTGGACTAAACCAGTTAAATTAATACTATAGAGTTTGGAAAAATATCAGAATAAATTTATATTTTTGTTTATTCAAATAAAATGGTAAATATTGGTAGGGAATATTTTCTATTTCCCAAATATCGGTTGTGACATGTCCCCACCGTCCCATTGAACTCCTGCATTTGTAAACGTAGACGCTTTCTCGAATCTCAAGCTCAATATTTAAGTTCTTTTGCTACTTTACCATCATATCAGAGTATATTTCTGTGATGACATAAACACGACTGGTCTATACTGTGTGTTACAGCGGTCTTAAATCGTTCAAATGTAAAAAGCATAATTGAAAAACAGCACGTCTGCCCATCCAACCTCCAGCGCCGGTGTTTTCCTCACCACAGCAGAAAAAACAATATTTCACGGAGATTACACCATTCCAAACTACAAACACATTACAAAAGCTGCCATATCCAGCCTCCTGGGAGACAGCCAGTCAGTGCACACTCTGGGCTGGTAGATACAAGCTCAACATAATGTGAAAAAGATGATTTGAGATATATAAAACAAGGAGGAAATTCTGTCCCTGGATGATACCACATACGTGAACAAAAATCGCTCCAAGGAAGATCTAAAGCAGGACTAACACGGGACTACACTAATTTAACGAAAATTAAAGAATTCAGTTCAGTATAAAACCGAGCAGACAGTGATTTAACTCCATAGTTTTAGATTTGAATTAACCAGATTTAAAACAAAGATCAAAATCAAGGCATTTTAACAGGCATGACTTTCAATGTTTTGGTTATTTGCACCAAAAGAAAGGTCTACAGGGACTCAGTGCTCGTGAATCTGAAGGTTACGGGTTTGATTTCAGCTCCAATCTGCGCATAATGTTGTTGTGTCCTTGGGCAAGACACTGGTGTGAGTGAGTAGCGCAGTGCTGGGTTTGCCTGTGTACCCCAAATACTGATACTGACTGAGGTATCAAAATGTAAAGAGTCTCATGCAAATATACTGCTCAAAAAAAATGAAAGGAACACTGAAAACGCATCAGATCTCAATGTAAAAGAATTTATATGGATATCTACACAAATAATGTCTTAGGAACAAAAGGATGTCACCTCTCTTAAATTTTCAGCCTACAGAGGTCTCTTTTTTCACATTGAGCTCTGATGTGTTTTCAACGTGTTACTTTAATTTTTTGAGCAGTGTATTTATAACATTTTACTCACTTTTATTACTTTAACTAGTCTGAACATATATGTCATTTTTAGATTAGATGAACCTGGGGTGGAGTAAAGACAATGATCACCTCTGTACGCTGAAGTCAAATTCTTTATAGTTCAGAAGTTTTAAAGCATTTTACTAAAAAATCCTATAACTTGGTATCGGACTGAAACAAAAAATCACTGGCATCATCCCACACATTACCAGGTGTGGAGTGAATCAATACTGACTATAAATAAGACAGATGTAAAAGAATATTATTACAAAATCAGGTTTAAGACCAGATTTAAACAGGGTCAAGGACAAAACCTCTGAAAGTTCCTATATTACACAAAATTAATTCTTGTGAGCTTTAAGCCGTGTTAGATTGTGTTCACTTCATCACAATCATACTGGAGTTTTGATTCGTTCACACATGTCTGAGTAAATCGTTATTATGAGTCTATGTTTCAAAAGCTGAAAATACTCCGTTCCACGTTGTGATGTCATGTAGTGGTAGTTTTCTAATTAACAGCTAAATTTCACGTTTGAGTCCAAAAAGATCAGCAATTCCATGGCCGAAACCATCCAGATGATTCTAGTGTAGGTGCACGGAGTTTAAAAACACAGTGGAGCACTTCCTGTATCACCACATGACATCACAAGGTGGACCAGTTCAGTTCAGTTTGAAAGAAGAACTCCTAAATATATCTTATATATGCAGGGTTTGTGTGTTAAACATGTGCGAATGAAACAAAACACAACTCCAAGTAAGTTTGTGATGATGATAATCCAAATTTCTAGGCAGAATATTTTCAGGAAATGCATCTTAATTTCTATTTCGATCATTTGTAGAGGCAAAAATTGTGAATAAACTACTTTTTCCTTTAAAAATGCCTTGAGAAGTCTTTGGTTCTGCAATAAAACAAAGAATTTAAAAGTGCTTAATAACATTATAGTGTAAACTGGACTGAAACAGAGCAGTAGTTCAGTCTGTTTCTTTTCGCTATTGCTGCACCGTAATAATAAATGTGAGCAAAGACGCTTGAGATTCGATATACTGTGATTGTCCACGATATTATTAAGAGACCTCTGACGATTTTGGTTATTCTTGAGGCAACAACATTATAACATAGATCAGAAAACAGCGTAACACGGGCTTATTCATTCTCATTCATATATTGAGACTTGCCCTTATTTCAGCACCAACAACTTCCCATTATATTGTACATTTCTTACGCAATCCGTCACATATCAGAGCGGAGAGAGCGTTAGAGACCAGTGTAAAGTCCATATAAAAATAGCCAATAACGTTCCCTACATCTCCTGCATTACTCACTGCGCACACCCACACGCAGACGCCACACAGCACACTTGGAATGAGAGATTAGCAACACAAGCCTGCACAGACTCCGGGAGCTTTGGGAGTGAGGAGAGTATAAGCCGTGCATGTAGCCACACACACGTCTAAAGCCGCAGCCTCGCTTCAGATGAACGCAGAATCAAAGCGAGGATTAATCATTCTCTTAGTGCAAACTGCAAGACCACAATCAGCGGCATCGCTCACACCGTCCGCCGTCTAACAGAGATCTGATCTGAGAAGAGGGAGAGTTAAGTCAGGGCTAGACTAGGACTGGACTAGGACTAAACCAGGACTAAGACAGGGCTAAAACATGACTAAACTAGGAATAAACCAGGACTAACCCAGGAATAAACCAGGACTAACCCAGGACAGAACCAGGACTAAAACAGGACTAAAATAGGGCTAAAACACAACTAAACTAGGAATAAACCAGGACTAAGTCAGGGCTAAACTAGAACTGAACTAGAACTAAACCTCTTAAGACAAGAGATCTTAAGACCTACCTTTTTACCATGGCCTACAGCTAATTACATGATATTGTTTTATTGCTTTTATATTGATATTTATTGTCTATAGTCTCTTTTTTGCACTGTAGCACTTTGAGATTTGCTGTCAAATGTAAAGTGCATTATAAATAAAATGTACAGTATTATTATTTATTATTATTATTAAACCAGGACTAAGATAGGGCTAAAACACAACTAGACTAGGAATAAACCAGGACTAACCCAGGACAGAACCAGGACTAAAACAGGACTAAGATAGGAATAAACCAGGACTAAGTCAGGGCTAAACTAGAACTGAACTAGGACTAAACCAGGACTAAGATAGGGCTAAAACACAACTAAACTAGGAATAAACCAGGACTAAACCAGGACTAAACTAGGATTAAGACAGGGCTAAACTAGAACTAAACTAGGAATAAACCAGGGCTAAAACAGGACTAAACCAGGATTAAACCAGGACCAACTGAGGGATAAACTAGTATTTAGCAGGACTAAGGCAGGATTAACACAAGACTAACCCAGGAATAAACCAGGACTGAACCAGGGCTAAACCAGGACTAAATCGGGACTAACCCAGGGCTAAAACAGGACTAAACCTGGACTAATCCAGGATTAATTCAGAACTAAACCAGAACTAAATTAGGATTAAATCAAAACTAAACCAAGGATAAACTAGGTTTTAGCAGGACTAACCCAGGAATAAACCAGGACTGAACCAGGACTAAATCAGGACTAAACCAGTATTAACCCAGCGCTAAAACAAGACTAAACCCAGACTAAACCAGAATTAATCCAGGACTAAACCAGAACTAAACTAGGACTAAATCAGGTCTAACCCAAGGATAAACCAAGATTTAGAAAAACTGAAAAAATACCTAAACCAGGACTAACTCAGAAATGAAACAGGAGTAACCCAGGAATAAACCAGGACTGAACCAGGACTAAATCGAACTAAACCAGAATTAATCCAGGACTAAACCAGAACTAAACTAGGTCTAAATCAGGTCTAACCCAGGGATAAACCAAGATTTAGCAAAACTGAAAAAAAACCCACTTACCTAAACCAGGACTAACTAAAACAGGAGTAACCCATGAATAAACCAGGACTAAACCAGGACTAACCCAGGAATAAACCAGGACTATATCAGGAATAAGACAAGAGTAAACCAGGACTAAATCAGGACTAACCCAAGAATATACCAGGACTAAAGCAGGACTAACCCATTACTAAACCAGGAATAAACCAGGAGTAAACCAGGAATAAACAAGGACTAAACCAAGGCTAACCCAGGGAAAATCCAGGAATAAACCTTGTCTAAACCAGGACTAACTCAAGACTAAACCAGAATTAAATTAGTACTAAACCTGGACTAACCCAGAAATAAACCAGGGTGTATCTCAGTACTAAAGCTGAAGTAATTTGAACAAAACCACAACTGGGTAAAACAAGCCTGTGGTCAAAATTATACAGCGAGGTCTAAACAAGAACTACCCCAAGAGTGAACGAAGAATAAACCAGGTCAGAATCAGGTCTAAATCAGGACTAAACCAGGTTTACCTCAAGACTAAAGAAGGACTGATAGAAATGAAATGAAACAGGTCTAAATAAGGCTTACATCTATTCAAATTGAGACTATACAATGTCTCTATAGGGCTAAACTTGGTCTAAAATAGGTCTAAACCTGGTCTACTTCAAGACCAAAAGACTAAAACACCACACCTAAACCTAAATTGGGACTAGTGTGGACCAAATAAAGACTATATTAGAATTAAAGTACAAAATAAGTCTAAGCTTCAATAAGCCTACTACAATATTACGTCCAAACACGGCCCAAACCAGGACTAAGCCCGAACTAAACCAGATACAGGAGCACAATTACAAAAGCTGGACTAAACTAGGACTCATTTCTAACTAGATAAAACGAGCTTTATTGGGAATCTCTCGATCTCTCAAACACATAACCCTCCCCCATCGAGTTCACTCTGCAGTATCCATCCACACATCTCCTCTCTCAATCTGTGCAGAGGATCCCAGCTCGCAGAGGAACGCACAACACGAGAAAAAAATACAGAATAGAGAAGCAAAGAAGAAGATAAATGTGATTATAAGTCAAATCATGTGCCTCAGTGACATTTCTGCCAACCATGAAATATCAAATGTACCTTATGGAGTATTTTGTGAAGGTTTTTTCTCTTTCACGGCAACATATAGGGACGATTTTGATTATTTTCCACAAATTATGTAACTGAAATTTAGTTTAACCTCAGTCCACAGCTCTTTTTTTGTAGTGTAGTCATATTTTGTAGTTATCTCTTTGCAGCAGTGTTCAAATAAAGCTCTATGTGTACAAAATATTGGCTTGTGCTGGAGATTTTGAGATTTTTTTTAAAAATTTTGAATAACCAATAAGATAAAAAAATGCAAATATCAGCCAAACGATATATCGATCTATCTCTGAGTAATTCTACCCTGACATATGACAGTGACATGTGGGTTTTGATACTTAATACCTAATACTCAATACAAGATTTTCTATATCTGTACCTGAACAGTACTTTTTTCAGCACCTTGTACATTTGTCTGCTTGTCTACTTGAATTATGCAAAGTCTGAATTTATTCGTTTGGGATCTTATTTTTAAAAACTCAAATAAATGTCAGTGTATTTATTCGGCTTATCCAATCCACTCCAACTTTATTTGTATGGCACATTTTGCCAACACAAAGTCTCCAAAGTGCTGCACAGAGTAGGCACAATATAAATGATAAATGATAAAGCATAAAATAAATAAATAAATAAGCAAGTCAATAAAAATAAATACTAAAATTAGCAAATAGAAAAATAACAAATAAAACCAATACAAGACACACAATTCTCATGTTGTGTTAAAATCCAGTGAGTAAAAGTGTTTTTAACAGAAATATTTAAGGTAAAGATTCCTATGTCTGCAAAACTGTGTATATAGGGAATATATCTGGAAGGTTTATTATTACAGGCAAAAAAACAAGCAGAATGACTGGACTTTGTACTATTAGATGCCAGAAGAGCCAACGCCTTGAACTGGAAAAATAATGAAGCCCCTTCAACAAAACAGTGGATTAAGAAACTTTCCGAATGTATCGGCCTTGAAAGATTGACATTTATAGCAAAGAGAAAACGAGAAGACTTTGCAAAATTATGGGAACCTTATTTGAATATCATATCTAAAAAATAGGAATGATGTATATTATTATTATTATTATTATTATTATTATTATTATTATTATCATCATTATTATTATTATTATTATTATTATTATTATTATTGTTTTTTATTATTATTATTATTATTATTATTATTATTTTATTTTATTTTATTTTTTCCTCTCTTTTACCCATTTTTCCTTTCTAAAATTTATATCTTCACTTTTTTTGTTTTTTGGTTATATGTTGACCTATGTTAATGTGGTCAATTGTTCAAGTAAACATTTTTGTCTGAAAATTGATTAAATTTTTTTTTGAAAAAGTGTGTTTTTAAACAAGGCTTAAAAGAATCGACTTAAGGGGCGGTTTTAATGTGAGGAAGGAGATTGTGCTGTAGTTTGGGGCCAACCTCAGGCTTATTTTTATGGGTATAAATGGAGAAAGGATACAGAAAGTTATATTTTTGTAATTTCAGTGGCAAAGGACCAAGACTGAAGAGAAGAGAAGCTTCACCACAGTTAAAATCATGTACAAAAAGGTGCCCTATACAACTCTTACTAGTCATTCTGAGTTCAAGTCCTTGTTAAATAAAATTGCAATGTTATTAGAATCTCTAATTGAAGCTAAACTAGGCCAATAAACACAAAATGTGGAATAAACAAGGTTTTAACTAGAACCATCAGCTACTAATCCGACAGTGGCAGTAAAATTGTGCAGTGTAGCCTTAAGAAAGAGGGGGATGTTATGAAAAAACAGAGGAAGAGCGGAGGATGTGAGAGAAAGGAAGTAGGAAGTGAGCACGCTACAGTGAGCTGAGATGTAGAGATGCACAAGCCAACAGGAATCACACACATGCACGCACACAAACGCACAAGTGTGAAGTGTGCAGAACATTACAACTGAGGAAGGAGGCACTGACAAAAACAATTTTGACAAAAAGTGTGTGGTTTGGAGCAGAGTTCAGACTTTGGGGGAAGAAATATTATTAAAAGTGTGTGTTGTTTATGTTCTAACCCTATTAAATGTAACAGAAAACCCACACCAAACCTCTTGTGGAGGTGCGAATGCAACAAACAGCAACATAACAGTGAAAAAATGCATAGCACACTCAGATGGCCGATGTCCAAAAGCTTTTTCTGTGGTCCAAAGCAAGAAAAAAATAAGGCTTCTTTTCTCCAAAATGTAATTTAAGTGAAAAAAATCTTGAGTGTGCTAGGCATTTTTTTCACGTTTCTGTTCTAACCCTAATCAATACTCAAACTAACCACCAAAAATCACATTAACAGAAAAAATATGAGCTTTCCTGAGCAGTTTTAGTATGCATTTGAGCGTTGTCAGAGCAAATATATGACCTTAAACTAAAACAAAACATAACTATAGAGACCCCAAATACCACGGTTTGAGGAAGAGTGCAAAACTATGTGTCTTGAAAAAAAAAATAGACATCAATTGTAATACTTTTGTCTGTTTTGGCAGCTCTCAGTGTGAGTCTGGCCTCTGCGCTCCCTTTTCTTATCCTATATCCTACTCTATAGTAATCATAAGTATAGATCTTTGCTGGAGGGCCCTCTTAATCAAACCCAGACAATATCACTCATTGGTTTTCACACTGGGTCAAAAGCGTTACTGATCCACGCTATTGACACTAGACCAATCACTACAAGATGCCAAATTGCTCTTAAAGTCAATGCGAGCGTGTTACTCGGTGGAAAGCTATCGGCTGACTAATGGGAGCTGTCTTGTGTTTAGACTTGTGTCCTAATATTTACTGCTGAGCCACTGTTGACCCGTGATGAGAAGGCTAATACAGGAGGCAAACCGAGCATTTACTCATCGACGTTCAGTCCCCACAGAGGTACGCAGAGCTAAAGGGAGGACACGTTATGCTAGCAGAGAGGGTCAGAGGTCGTGTTGGTTGTAAAACGCTCCGGTGACGGGCCAGGTTCCAATAAGCAGGATATAATTACAAATGTGACTCATTTTATTTGAGCTTGTCATAGGTCCATATAAGGTTATGTTGTATTTTCATTAAAGAGGCACTACATAACTATTCTGCTGGGTAATGCTCCATAGTATGGCATTATTTATCTTTTATGTATTCAATAACTGTGCTGCATCGCCTCTCCAAGGATCTGACTTGGGCTACTAGCGTCACCTCTTTATCCTCATGGAATAGAGACCCTTAATGCCACATTACGGACCAATACAGGTAAAGCATTAACATCTCCATGGAAGGAGCAGGTATTAGACTCTCCGCCAGAAGAGTTACATAGTGCATCTTTAAGCTTTTCAACATCTTGTTCAACATCCTGTCACAACAAGTCAAATAAAATGACTTAAGAAGGTAGTAGTAGTAATAGTAGTAGTTTATTCAGTGATTTTGCAGCACTACAAAACAAAACAAAACAAAAACATAGACTACAATCCCATGGATCATGACCGAAAGGGTTTAGGCTGAAGTAAAAGTATTTATAATGGGTTTCAGATGACGTCACTAAAAGCAGATGGGGTCAGGACGTAAAGACAGACGCACAGACCCCCGTTTACCTCCACTGACTCAGCGCCAAAATGCCTAAATTCTGTGCGGTCTGTGGTTGCTGCAAACACTCTAATCGGGAGAAAGACAAAGCTTTTTTTTCATGTACAGAAAGTGCTGTGTCAGAATGGAGTTAGTTTCAAAAAACGTACAGAAAAAAAACAAAACAACAAAAGTGGATTGAAAATCTTCGGCTAAAAACAAGAGGTGTGGAGACAGACAATGCTCGAGAATCAAGCAAGGATTGTGCCATTTATTAATTAACATTTTAAATTTTTTTTGGGACAATTATTTAGAAAGAAGAGCATCGTAAGTGACCGACTGTAAACTGTTGCACTGTAGGTCCGAACTTGTCACGCAAAAAAGTTTTAAGTGGTTCTAATTTTATTTATTTACCTTTGTAATTTGGCGTTTTAAGCCTTTTTGATCATTACTTTAGGTCATCCTAGTGCATGTGATTTTAATTGTAAATAGCTGTATGTCTTCAGGTTTTTAAAGGCTTTGGCTCGCAGTGTAATACGAGGTTTGCAGCATCAAATTATTTATTATATCCATCGCCACAACACCGGGAAAATCATCCAAATTGTATGAAAAGTCCATCTTCTTCATATCATACAGGTATACAGTAAATCGAGAGTGAAATTGTAAATGCAAACTTGCTGTTCATACGCTGCTTTTTTCTCTTGGAATTCTGTCATTGTTTAATAGGGTTTGGCGTCGTAAGTACTTTTACTTCAGTCTAAACCCTCTCGATCATGATCCATGGGATTGTAATCTATCTTTTGTTTTGTTAAGCAGTGCTGCAAAATGACCGAAGAAAATACTACTACTCCTACTGCTTAGCGGCGATCCTCTCAATTTAAAACGTTACTACAGCACTTCTGCACAGCTCCAGTTTTCAAATCACCCGTACAAATGTTTTCTGTTAAACACACGTCTAAATATACACCCCCCTCCGCCTGCTCCTTAACAACAGTTTGGTAACAACAACCGAAGCCTCTCCGCTCGTATGACCTCATGGTTACTGGGGCGATGGGGATTCCTGGCGCAGCGAGCTCTGTGATTGGGCGAGAGCGGGCAAAGGAGCTCTTAAATGGGTCAAAGCAGTCAAGTGTCTCCACGGAGGAGGAGTGCGATTGTGTGTGCGGCACAAACAGCGCGGCGCTCTGAAGCTCAGTCTCAAAGCATCAGCAGTAGCAGTGGTGGTGTTGTCCTTCCATCCGCCCACAGTCTCAGATTTCTGCTGCCTCCTGTCCTCACATTTAGTATTTTGTCAATTCGCTTCTTGTTTTTCTGCCTTTTCATCATTCTGTCTCTTCTGCTGTGTCCGTCCCTCACTTTCTTCTGCTTTATCATTCCACGCATCCCCTTTCTCCCTCCCGCTCCGTCTGTACTCCCCATCATCCCCTTGTGCTCTACCTCTCCCTCCCATCTCTATCCCTCTCTCCTGCTCTATCCCTCTATCATTTCCACTCGACTTCTCTTCAGACTCCCTCTCTCCCTCTCCTTCTGCCCCCATCAGCCCCTTGTGCTCTTTCTCTCTTTCTTCCTCCTTCTCTCTCTCCATCAATCCACCTCTTACTCTCTTCAGACTCCCTCTCTCTCTCTGTCTCCTCCATCCTCCATTCCTTGTGCTCAACTCATTCTCTCTCCCCATCTATCCATCCTTTTCTCTTTCGCTCTTTCTCCTTAGTTTCCTTCTCTCCATCCTGCTCTCCCTCCATCAATTCCCCCTCTTGCTCTTTTCAGACTCCCTTTCTCTCCCTCTTTATCTCTCCTACTGTCTTCCTCATCTGTTCCTTGTACTCGCTCTCCTTCTCTCCTTCCCACTCTCTCCTCCTCTATCCCTCCTGCTCTCCCTCCATCAATCCCGCTCTCTCTCTTCACATTCGCTCTTTCTCCCCTCCTTCTGTCTCCTCCATCAATCCCTTGCGCTCTCTCCTTCTTCCCTTCCCTCTCCACAGTCTCCCTTCATCTCCACCACTCTCTCATCCTCTGTCCATCCTTTTTTCTGTCTTCTATCTCTTCCTCACTCATCACACATCTCACACATCTCATCTGTACATCTCTTTTCCTCTTCCCTCTGTCCCTTAGTCCTTCTGGTTTTCCTCTTTCCCTCACTTATTTATACCGCCCTCTTACTCTTTGTCTATACCTCCTATCCCGTCCTGCGTCACCCTCTCTTTCTCATCTTCCTCCCTCTATCTATCTCTCTATCTCTACCCCTTCTGTCCCACTCTCTCACCTTTAGTCTCCCTCATTCTTTCTTTCTATGAGTATATCATCTTTCTCTACATCTTTCTCATCTTCTCATTTCTACATCTTTCTGCTCCTCCATCTTTTCCCTCTCTCTCTCCTTCAGTCTCCCTCCCTTTCTCCTTGAGTTACCTAACTTTCTCTCCCTCTCCTCCTGTCTTCATCAATCTCTTTCTCCTTCATTCTTTCCCCCTTCAGTCTATCTCCTCCTCTTTCACTCCCTTTATCTGTCCCCCTACCTCCTATCTACACCTCTCTCCTTTCCACTTTCCCTCTTTCCCACCTCCTTTCTCCCTCTCTATCTGCTCCTTACCCCTCCATCTCTCTCCCATTCCTTCTATCCTCCCTCTTAACATCTATTCTTCACTATCTCCCACCTCCTCTCCCCCTTTCTGTCTCCTTTCCAATCTGTATCCTTCTTTCTCTCAACCCTGTCTCCTTCTGTCTTCATCCCGCTCTTCTCTCCCCATCTAACCTCCCTCCATCTCCATTTCTCTCCCTCATTCTTTCACTCTCCACCCTCTCCCTCCCCCCTCTGTCCGTAGAGCGAGCGTGGAAGCCAACAGTGCCCCCTGAAGGCCGCCTGGGGAAGCGCTGCATTTGAAATTATGAGAAAACACTTGAGAAAGATGATGCAACACGAGGAGCAGAGTTAAAGTGAAATATGGAGCCGAGTTTGGGCGGAGGCAGCGCGGAAACAACACAACATCAATATGAGGCAGAAATCGGTGAAAACATTTGTAAAGAATCATTTACTCATCCAATCTGTATGTGAGCTATAACCGTGAATCTAAACTATTACACGATATTTCAAGATGTTTCATGAGACTGCAGGTATTTTCAGAATGTTAGATTGAACTGTGCCAGATGCAGTGCTGGTAAATAAAGTAAATTGTGTCTTCAGTGCACATGAGGTAAAGGTATGTTATGGTACTTATAATATAACGATTATTCAAACACTAAATCAGATGAAGATTATCTCAAGAATCAGTTATTTGTTATTAATTGCAGTGTTTCACACAGCCCTTTATACTAAGGCTACTTAGGGCAGCCGCCTTAACAACAATTGTGCCCCACCTCGACCACTAGGGGTGTATATTGTCATTAATATAGCAATACAATACATATCACAATATCACTGTTACGATTCAATATATCATGATATATCCCAATACTAAAACACAGGACAATATATTGTAATTTATTAATAATTACGTATAATATTACGGTCGAGTTCCCCTTCATGAGTCCAAAATGGGATGAAATATATTTAGTTTAAGTTTTAAATTATCAAAACAGTAAATGGAACTTATGATTTGTTTTATAAAGAACATGACTTTAAAAAATCGATTTAGATGTATTTTGAATCGATGCGAGAATCAATGAAGTATCACGATATATCACTGAATCAATTTTTTCTTACATCCCAATTGACTCTGGGGAGGAAAAAAAAATAAAATAAAAACTGCACCTCCTCGCAACCACAAGAATCCTCGCAAAACTATAGTCATCGATAACCAGGTTGGCGCCACCTAGTGCCTCTGCTCAATTTAATTTCTCTCCAGCGACTTGGTCAGGAATCAGAAAACACTCGGCAGTTTGCAAGAACCCTGGAAGTCGTAGTCAGTGCACCGGCCAATCGGAGAAGAGCTGTGAAGCCCTGAGGTCAAACTCCAGCACCTCTGGGTCCTTTTGTGGTTCAGCACAACAGTAAACAAAGCGGTTGAGATGGATGTAGACGAAGCCGTACATTTGTGTCGGCAACGATTCCCGACATCGAGGATTTAAAGCCGGAACAAAGAGAATGTTTGGTGATGGGGGAAAGACGTCATTGCCCTTCTTCCTATGAGGTTTGCTGTTGTGTCGTAATTACTCGGACACCACTGAGCGTTCCGGCGCATTACATACGTCACCACCAAATAGCAGCGATTGGTTAAATTAAAAAAGTACCCGCCTACTGTTGAACGAACTAAATCTAATGCTGCGAGGCCATGAACTTTGGCTCAAATTCACATCACCTTTCTCTCTGTAATTGCTGCTGTCAGGCTCCTCATTTTGGTGTTAAAATGTTTGTGTTAACCCACTCCACATGATCCTGGTGTTTTTATTCCACTCTATATGGAACTTGGCTCCAAATTCGCTCCAGTAACCGGTGGCCTCGTGAGTTTCATCTGACTGGAGTTTAACACTATGGCTGACATCACTCACTTAGTCCACTTCTTTATACAGTCTATGCTTAAATCTCGGCATTTTTGGAACATATTCTAATGTACAATAAGACCCTGTAAATAAACATCGGTATATAGGACGTCTGTGTACATAGTCAGTGCTGAACACCTCACGTCACCCCTGTTGTTCTTTAGTTTTTTGCATGTTTTTATGAGTGAGTTGCTTTCAGTCTCATTGAGCATGGGCATAGTGTGAATTGTACCTGTGTATAGTGACAATAAAAGGCAGATGGTGCGCAGAGCAGCTACGGACTACAGATGATAATGACGTACTGTATTTGCTTGTATAAAAAGGCAAAAAGAGTTCTTTTTTGCCTTTTCGCAGTATTTATAAATGTGATATGGCATAAGGACAGCAGTAACGAACTACGAAACTAAAGTTGGTGGTTTAAACTCTTATTGTGTCTTTGGGCAAGACCGTGCAACCTGCAATAAAGCAGGAAATCCTTCAGTCCGGACCAAATCGAGCTTAAGATCTGGACCTGGGTTGGGTGGGTACTGCTCCTGACAGGTTACAGGTTAGGATGGGGCAAATGCAGAGGACATATTTCACTACTACAGGGAGAATAAAGTATATCTTAATCTTAACTTGCCTTTACGACTGCTTAAGCCATTAACCAAAACCATAATTCACACCCATAAATTTCAGCAGAGATGAAGGTCAGACGTGCATATCTAAATATTTGGGCTCTTTCCAAACTGCCCCGGTGCAGTTTACAGGTGGGATCAGTCCTGGGACTACAGGGTCAAAGTCACTGAGGAACCGCAATGCAGACTCCTCTGGCACGGCTAAATAAGGCTTCAACGGAGGGAGGGAGGGAGAGGGAAGGAGGAAGAGAAAGAGGGAAGAAGGCTTCAACGGTGTGAGTGAGGGAGAGGGAGACGGAGAGAGAGAAAGAGAGAATAAGGCTTCAGCTGAATGAGTAAGGGAGAGGGAAAGAGGGAGAGAAAGAGAGAATAAGGCTTGAACTGAGTGAGTGAGGGAGAGGGAGGGAGGGAGAGAAAGAGGGAGAGAAAGAGGGAGGAAGAAAGAGGGAGTGAAAGAGAATAAGGCTTCAACTGTGTGAGTGAAGGAGTTGGAGAGGGAGGGAGGGAGAGAGGGAGAAAGAGGGAGAGAAAGAGAGAATAAGGCTTCAACGATGTGAGTGAGGGAGAGGGAGGGAGAGAAAGAGGGAGAGACAGCGGGAGGAAGAGAGAGAATGAGGCTTCAACTGAGTGAGTGAGGGAGAGAGAGGGAGGGAGAAAGAGGGAGTGGAAGAGAATAAGGCTTCAACGGTGTGAGTGAAAGGGAGAGGGAGAGAGGGAGAGACAGAAGGAGGGAGGGAGGGAGAGAAAAAGACAGAGGGAGGGAGAAAGAGGGAGTGAAAGAGAGAAGGGTGAGAGAGGGAGAGGGAGGGAGAGACAGAAGGAGGGAGGGAGAGAGAGAAAGAAATAGGGAGAGAATAAGGCTTCAACTGTGTGAGTGAGTGAGGGAAAGACAGAGGGAGGGAAAGGGAGAAAGAGGGACAGAGAGAAAGAGAGAAAAACAGAGAGGGAGAGGGAGGAAGAGACACAGGGAGGGTGGGAGAGAGAGAGAGGAACAGAGCAGAAAGGAGAGAAAGAGAGAGAAGGGGAGAGGGAGACAGAGAGAGGGGGAGAGAGAAAGTGAGAAAGGGGAAGAGGGAGCAAAAGAAACAGAGAGAGGGAGGGAGAGAGACAGCAAATGAAAGATAGGGAGAGAAAGAGAGAGAGACAGACAGAGAGGGAGGGAGAGAGAGCTGGAGAGAGAGACAGAAGGAGGGCGGGAGAGAAAGGGACAGAGAGAAAAGGCAAGTGGGATGGAGAGAAAGTAAGGGAGAAAGGGGGGCAAGAAAGAGAGAGAATGAGACAGAGAGAAAGGGAGAAAGATGGAGGGGAGGACAAAGCAGGAGTGAGTGGAAGAGAGAAGGATAGTGGAAAGAAATAGTAGAGGGAGAGAGAGGAGGAAAGGAGAGAAAAGGGACAGGAGGAGACAAGAGGGAACGGGCGGAGGAGGGGAGGGTGAGAGGTGGATCTTAATGTAATAACTTGGACATTTTAAAACGCAACATTAATCTAAAACGACTTAATAAAAGAAACAAGTTGGTTGAGCTCCGATGGAAAGTTGCACATCACGAGCAGCAGAATTTTCTTCGTTTGTACTTAAATGACTACGCAACGCTGCCAAATCCTACAACTCACCTCAACGATTAAGAAAATAAAAATTGGAGAATGAAGTAAGTGCAGTGAAGTGAAGTGAAAAGGAGGGGACGGTGAAAAGTGGCATTATGGCGCTTTGAAAATAAGTAGATACGTGTGCATGAACCTCTGCAAATACAGTGTCAAGAGTAAATGGCAACGGGAAACAACTATAACACGATGAAAAGCTCTAAAAAGTCAATTTTGCGTTACAGATCTGTTGTAAACGTTGATATCGTGACATCTCGAGCTGATTCTGTGTGTCGTAGTTACTTGAAGTTGTCCGGGTGCTGCGTCAGAGCCAGAGTGGCCGTGTCCAGTGCATGTTTGTGGTGCTTCTGAGCGCTGAGGAGCAGAGTGAGCAGATGGAGCGAGTGCAAGTCCTCTCCACAAAGAGACAGCGCCCTCTGCAGGGGCTCCATGGAGGCAGAGATCTACACAGGAGCATTAAAGAGTGAATAACGTAACAGAGTGGATGTTTAATGTGAGATTTTACCTGACGGACGAGGGCAAGTTGTAGAGCCAGATACATCGCAATCTGCGAATCCTGAGGGTCCAACGAGTGAGCTCTGAACAGGAAGAGAAAAAGCAAATGTTTCTGAGTATTAAAGGGGCTGGATCCAATTTATTTCATGTAATAAAGTGCCATAAAATACCAAATAACTGCTGGGGTGTTTATTTGTTTCAATCACTTAACAGAAAAGGCGTTTATTTGAGACCAGGCGGCAATTTGGGGCAGGCGATTCATTCCTTCCTCACAAAAATCTTTCTCGGCAAAACTGCGACAATATGGAACTCAAATTCTTTTAACCAGTGTGACTATAATTTAGGCGACTTTCTATACAGACGTAGGTGATTTAATTTGAAATATTACAACAAAACATGTACAGAGCGGAGAGTTTCCCACGTTTGAAAGCGACTCCTGCATTACAGAAAGTCATTAAAACTCTCCCACAACATGCAGACGTTTCTTTAGTGAGTTAAACCAAATGACAGAGCGAGTGTGGAGCAGCAGAGTGAGAACGTTCATCCACCGCATCAGGGCACAAGGAGCGAGCTGTTTTTTTCAGCGCTTACAGTTTATGCAAATTCACCATGTGGTTTTAAGTTTCGTTTCTGTAGCGACGACGCGAGCATCAGTCCTGCGTCCTGTTGTTGCAGCACGACTTCTGTCTTCAGCTCGTACATTAGACTCTGTGTTTATTTGGAACCGGCGCTTATTTATCAAAATATACACCTGCACCCAGCGTTTAAAGGGACCTGGCTCTTATTTGGTATTTTACGGTAAAACATGTTTTGTCCCAGTACAGATATATTTTAAAAAGTAGCCCTTGGGGATAAAATAAGACTGTGTGCTGTCTGCATCTAGTTATAAAAGGTTTTTATATTCTATGAAACCAAGAAGTATTGCAGGTTCACTGTTAGCATTACCACGATGCGAAAACTCGACTCTGGAAATTGAATGAAAAGCGCTCATAAACACATTGCTTTGAATAAGTGAATGTGCTGCAAACTATTTAAAATGAATTACTTTTGTTTTTTGTATTTTAAGAAAGGAAAAATCAGGCACAGCACATTTAAAGAAAGCTTAGTGCATGTTTACTGTAAAAATAGTGGAGAACAAAACCGTTGATCTGAGCTTTTTTGATCATTTCAACGATTCAAAAGATGATTTTGTTGCGATTAATTACAGTACAGCCCTACTTTAGCTGCCCTGTTAGCTAAAGCAGGTATTTACAGTTTATTTCAACATTCAGTATCACCCCACTATCACATATACTGTCCAAAATGTAAAAAACATATCACTCACTTGTTAAGAGCCTCGAGAGCTCGCTTGTTAAAATTATCCCGGTCTGCTTTTAAAGACGCTGTGAAAGAGGCATATTACTATAGTTAATACAACTTGAAACATATTTTTTGCATTAGTTTTCTGTTAACGTTTTGAATGACAATGAACTATAAAATCGTTAGACTATAGGATACAAAAATCCAGAACTGAAGCAAAAGACTGAAACGTACATCCTAAGTGATCATTTTCCCGTGCATTCATGTTCATGGCGTTACCTTCAGTGGCTTGCAGGCTGCAGCAGAGCCCTAAAGCCAGGTAGGCTCTGGGAAGGAACTCTCCAGCCTCCTCCCCCATGGACACCACCCTCTGGGACAGAGACACAGCCTCCCCATACTGGAGACAGGAGAAAGAAGAGTCGCTCAAGGACACAGACTGAAGTGAAATGGGTACAGGACAAAGCTGAGGTGGCAAAAATAAACTTCTGAGAAACGACTAGAATGGCAATGTCTAGAGACTGGAATGGGACGTCATCTTGGATTCTAAGAAAGCAAAGTTTATTTGTAGACAACAATTCGTACGCAAAGGAATTCAAAGTGCTTTACATACATTAAAATCACAATACAAACAAATCAAAACATAAATAATCATCATAAAATTACAAAGTGAGACATATTGGGCCCGATCTTGGCCCCAACCTTAGCACTAGTGTAGTAAGGAGGGGGCATGTCCAGGTCGAGCTGGACTTCGCTGCTGGAATCTGGAGTGGGACGATAACAGTACATATATAGTGATTTGAACCAATCTGTGACCACTGTGGCATTTAAAAGCACTGTCCGTGTGGGTAATGTCTGTAATGTCTTTGCCTCATTACACGCAGCAAAGAGGGCTGTGGGGAAAAGTTAGACATGGGTACAATAAAACAGCTCCGGAGCCCCACGATGCAAGTAGGCACAAGAAGCGGCGCCAGGAATACAGAATATTGAATGGGCCGTGACAGAACTAGCACTTTGCTCACATGTGTACCCTTAACCTTTTTAGTTTCATTTTCATTTATTTATTTATAAGGACAATGTACAGTTACATTAAGCACAAAGGCAGAGATGCTTGAACCAGATTCTACCTTTACAGCTAATTTCCATCTGTAGTCCTCTGGGGGAGGGGTCAAAGTGCAATATTTACAGTGCATTTAAACTTGCAGCCCATGTCACTTCATGTATACAATTTTCCCAATCTTCACATACACACAGTACATTGCATCCATTAACATACAAGTACTCCTTGTCTACCAAAGGACACATACATCCCAATAAACATACACACTTCATTCTTACAGTTTTAGTTTTCTTTCCATTCCTCATTTCATTTGCCTCCTTTTACGCACCAGACCAGTGTCTATATGCACTTCCCATCCCACAGCAGACCCACTGACCACTACTCTCTTCCCCTGGTCACAGTTTAGTTTAGTTTATTTATTTAATTAGACAGGGACAGTGCACAATACACATTAACCTTAGCAGGAGAGATGCATATGTACCAGGTTGTAGCGCCAGTGCTCATGTTCACCTGTCGTACCCGGGCAGGTTGATGTTATAGTTCATAAATACAAACATACAAAGAGAATGTGTTTATAATGACGGGAGCATCACAACAATTCTGAATCCTCATTCATACCCAGCTGCTCCCACCCGTCCCTGCAGTCGCTCCGCACACGCACCAAGGGCTGACGGGTGCACCACCGCACGGTTGGTTGCACTTTGTCGCCGCAGTCCCGGTCTCTCATTTTTCTTCCATGAGCCGATATAGGAAGCGGGCGAAGGGATGTGCACACGAACATCCCACGCAGCACACAAACATGTTACGAATGTTAAGCATTTATCATCCTAATATTTTTTCCAAATAAAGCAAGTCTTCAGCATGTTTTTCAATGGGCTAGTATGATATTTATTTTATGATTCTGGCAAAACGCACCACGCCCTCTGTGTGCTCCACTCAACTTCATTCAAGCACGCCACACCTCTTCTTTAAACCTCCACGCCCCACACTAGAGCTAAGAACGGGGACAAGATGGGGCCCTAAATGAGAGAAGAGTGCAGAATGAAAATAACTTCACAGAGACAAAGCCATTCAGAAAGTGAGGTCAACAACAAACAAACCCATCGATTTTTCACAGCTGAGCCACAGGTGCGTTTGGGACTCAAACCAGTGACACATTATCACTCGTTCATGGGTTTCCGTCACATCACTTAAAAAAAGAATAGACTTAGACTTTATTGATCCACAAGGGAAATTACTTGGACATGTCACATATATTGCAATAACAAAGAGTAAACAATATAAAAAATGGTAATGAGCTAAAAAAAACTAATAAAATAGTTTATCTTCTCTTTAAAACACATGGATATTAGTATATAGACTAATGTGCTGATGGCAGTAGCTGTTGAGAGCACTACAGATCTTTAGTAGCATCACTTTATGGCCTAACTATGCACTACTACATTGATTTCAATTAGTTTATAGCCGTCATATGTTTCCTCATAAAAAAGAGAACACCTATTGTTTCTAGCCTTATTTAAACCACTTCAGATATCAGAACGACAGGAGAGGTCGTGTTATAAAACATGAAATATGTTTGTTTGGACAGTGATCAAGTGGGCTGCAGTTTACCTTTCTCCATTTTTTTCTCTATCCCTCCTTTCTTTCTCTCTGTTGAGTCCAGAACACAGACAGTACTTAAAAACATAGTCCTGTGCACATCTAGGGATTAGTCGCCCCACACCCTCTCTTTTTCTAT
This sequence comes from Odontamblyopus rebecca, assembly GCA_030686955.1. Taxonomy (NCBI): domain Eukaryota; kingdom Metazoa; phylum Chordata; class Actinopteri; order Gobiiformes; family Gobiidae; genus Odontamblyopus; species Odontamblyopus rebecca. The sequence continues at coordinate 30,759,322 of CM060662.1, forward strand.
CTCTTTCTCCCTCTCTCTCCTCTCCTTCTCTCTCCATCTCCCTCTTTCTGTCTTGAATCATGTAAAACAGGAGCATGTGGTAGTTGACGAGTAAAAACCTTGTGCCCTTCAAAACTGCTGTTTAGGAATTGAGAAAATCCGCTTTGCTTCTTTCACAAACACAGTCTTGAGCAGATGTAAGAGGACGAGCTGCAGTGTTATAAAGATCCTAGTTTAATATTGGGATAGTTAAGAATTCAACGGTATTTGGCATTTAACTGCCAGACTGCAGATGTTTTGACCCATTTTAAGGTTAATATCGCTGTAATTAGGCCTGTCCTCGTGGAACAAAAATTCAGTGGTTTCTTTGTGAGCACAAATGAGCTACAGTGAAATTATTTTCTCATTAGCTCACAGTAGCAAGAAAAAGTAGCTGCTGAACTAAAGATAAAAGGAGCTGTTATCCTGAAAACTACCGCTTCAAGACGTCACAAGGTGGAACAGAGCATCTTCAGGCATGTTTTGATGAGGTAAAAGCATTATAACATGGCTTAAAGCTCACAAGAGTCAATTTTGTGTAATATAAGAACTATCATAATTATCTGGACTATTGAGCGCACCTGAATTAAAGCTACTAAAGCTGCATCAACAAAATAAAAAAATAAAATAAAAAAAAAAGAGTACATATACAGGTCGCACCTGCCTATAACCTACAGGTATCCACGTTGTAAATTGAGATATTTACAGAAAGATGGTCCAAAGACAGATATTTTTAAATTTTTAAATTAAATACAGGTACATGCTTTTTTCTAACAGTGCCTGTAACATGACAGTAAAACAACAGTATTACGACAGGCAAAGGAGAAATTCAATTTGTCAACTGGACAAACGTTTATTTAGGTCGAAAATGTTTCACAGTTCATCCAAGCCCATCTGCTGGTGGAGACTGCCTTATATCTGCCTGAAGGGAGGAGCTAACTACACTGAAACTACTCTGAAACTAACACCTTACTTATTTACAGTTTGTTAGCCAGGCCTAACTGTACTGTACTGAGTGTGGGGTCATATTATTCTATTACTTAATAGTGTGGGGTCATTAGCTAATATGACTCCACACTCTGAGAAAGTCCATGGGTTACGCAGAATGAACCAAGGTGTTTGTAAATAGAGTTATGGAAAAAAAGAGAATTGTCATTGTTATTTTGGTATGTATTATGATTCTCTATAATTATAATTCTTTTTTTATAAGCACTTTTATTATATAGCCTAGGCTAGTGTAAATATTTTAAATGTAATGCACACAATTGAATATAATATATAATAAATACACTTCCTATTAGAAATTGTATCATGTGTGCATTGCCTACAGGCATTTTCTTCCAGGGGGGACATCATCACTATACACTGCACATTTCTCTGATCTGGCCAATATTTTAAAATTTATATCAGATTATTCATGTTATTTTCAGATTTATTATCTACTTACTAGTTCTGAGACTGCTTCATTCTAGTCTAGAGGCGGTTTATTTTAAGATAAATTAACTAAGATAACTAACTCAAGTAAAATTATCCTGCTGCATGGACAGATAATTTCAAGTCAAATTTTAAGACATTTTCTGATAGATTTAAGTGTTTGTATCCTAAATTTTGGCCAAGCTTTTTTGCAATATAAAAAGTTTTATGAAACAACACTGCCCTGGACCTCAAATCTCAACAAGGGCACAGTGTATTGCATTTGTAAAATAGTATAGAGGACGACACACTCTTAGATGAACAGTATAGAGGACGACACACTCTTAGATGAACAGTATAGAGGACGACACACTCTTAGATGAACAGTATAGAGGATGACACACTCTTAGATGAACAGTATAGAGGACGACACACTCTTAGATGAACAGTATAGAGGACAACACACTCTTAGATGAACAGTATAGAGGACGACACACTCTTAGATGAACAGTATAGAGGATGACACACTCTTAGATGAACAGTATAGAGGACGACACACTCTTAGATGAACAGTATAGAGGACGACACACTCTTAGATGAACAGTATAGAGGATGACACACTCTTAGATGAACAGTATAGAGGATGACACACTCTTAGATGAACAGTATAGAGGACGACACACTCTTAGATGAACAGTATAGAGGACGACACACTCTTAGATGAACAGTATAGAGGACGACACACTCTAGAGAATTTTTCGGTCTTAAACGGTTTTTAAACATGTGACAAAATGCACACACCACAGACATGAGGAGAAACTTATGAGACTTAAAATCTCTGATTGCAAACACTGCAGTGGGATCTGTAAAACAGGCTGCAAAGCTGTGAGCGCTGATCACGTCGGCTGTTTCCTGTCAAGAGTAAAACTACTCGCATTGAGAGTCTTAAGTGTTCAAAGATCAGAGCTCTGCACTTTAGTTTAGATACACGTCAAAACTGTGTGATTATTATTTGTGAAATGTGGGGCAATACTTCAGATGCAGGATTTTTAAAGCATAAAGATTGGAGATAAAGGGCACAGGAAGTAGAGTCACTATGTGGACGTAAACAAACACATGCGAGGAACGAAGATTCGCCTTTTTACTTTCAAAGAACGCTTCAAAATGGATTAATAACGCGGTTTTGTGGAGTGGATGTCATTATTTACAGAGGACAATTTCTATGGATAATGTGGATCAGTTGCTGCAATTGAAATTTACTTAATAAAGTCTTTATTTTCGGTATTTCCCGAGTTTGTATCTTGCGTCTCTGTGTCCGTCACTCCTCTGCCCCTGACGCTCTGTTTTATTGTCACGTTGTTGAAGTTTGGTGGTTATGATCTGACACTGACTCCACACATGAGCAGCAGTGGCTTCAAAATCGCACACGAAGACAAAAAGTCGGGTCACGCCTCCCCGCACTTGCGAAGAATAAATCGCAGCCAAAATCGGGCAAATTCTCCTGTGGTGTGTGGCGGCCTGTAGATGAAGAGAACGGAGGACGACCGTGGCCCAGTTGGTTGTGATGTAACTGGCCCATGCCCATAGTGTTCTATTGTGATTAAGGCTTAAGCTCCTTAGCGAGTGCAGCTGTGGACAGATGTGCTCCGAGCCATTCTAATCCTGACCCCTTCTCTCTCTCTCTCTTCCTCTGTCTGACCTGCAGCGCCGCCAAAACACTCTCCGTGTGGCCCGAACCCTCCCCCATCATGTAAATATGGGGTTTCAATATGAACTATGAAGCCGCATTTAATGAAACTACGATTTGTGGCTGAAAAAGTACGATTCTGTTCAGACTGCACTTTGTAAACAACTCATTATAAATCTACTTTTGAGAGAAGACTGAATTATGAGCGAACACACCCATGAATTTCAGAACGTCTTTGTAGAAGTTTCGAACGCAGCTACAAAAAGATTTATTATTTAGGATTATATAAGCAGATGACAAGAGACCAGAAAATGATAGAGTGAGCCTTTAAATACAGACTCCTGGAGAAAACTTGGTGTGCTATATTGAAAAAAAAAGTGAAAAATATCACAGTTGTTGCAATGGAAATGAAGAATATTGAGTACACTGTTAATTAAAAGCAATCAAGCAAATGCTGCATAAAGAGATGATTGAAATTAACAGTAAAGTAGGTTCATTAATTATTATTATTCATTTATATTTTATCGCTTTTGGGGTCATTTTATAGTTCATTCACGATTTTTACAATATTTGAATGAAAACGACGGCATTTGCGGGCACATTTTAGCAGATTTCGGATGGATTGTCGCTCAGAATACATCTAATATCACCCACCTCTACTTTTCGCTAGCTTGCTGGTTTAGTTATGTCTCTTTTTCCTGTTAAACTCGAACACTAACTGCACTGGTGTGGATTACATGTGTGTGTGCATGAGGCGGAGGTCGCATGCAGATTTGTGACGACTCATTAGCTCCAGATGGACAATGGGCCCGGATCTTTAATCTGTGAATTATAAAGCTTTACATTACCAGCCCACATGCTGCTTTTTCAATACAACACTAGTCAGGCTACACTAATTTTTTATATTTTTACATTTCTTCACTTTATAATTTTGTCTTGTTAGGGAAAAAAAAGCTTAACAAACAAGTAATGTTGATCCTGTAGAAAGACTTAGCAGTTCTAATCAGTAATACACAGTGTTTTACAAGGCTCATATTCATTCGATTGCTAATTTATCATATTTAAAGGAATATAGAACGTTTATTTTTTTACAAGATGAACAAAAAATGCAGGTAATTTATACGTAAGCACTTCCCTTACAAAATAGGACTACGTACACTTACATTGCAATAATTTTTGTGTCCAATATTTCTATATGTGGTCAGTGATAAAATTCACAAAAACAACTGTACTGACAACATCTGCTTCTCCATATTGATCATTTAAACAAAGCAGCAGATTTACTACAGAAGCTGAACAGTGCCCCCTACAGGAAATCACTAAAACAAGAAAGAAAGTTGCAGGGGATGGGCGACATAAACAAAACTGAATGTGTTATTATTTTTTGGAAGGCGTCTCACTATAATTACAGTCAGATGAGATATTTGCAATTCTTAAAATTCTTGCCTACAGCTGTCGTGGTTGAGGCTCAAAATTGTGATTAAATTATAATATTAAAGGAGCATTATGTAACTTTTTTGGTGGTGGTATTGCCTAGAATGTTCCATGTTTAATATTAAACTTATCTATTTGCCATTTATTCACATACAGTTGTTTCATAGCTCAAAAATACATTGAAAAGCATGCATACTTTCAGTGAGCAGGCTCGCCTCTCCACTGATCTTATTTGGAGTCACCATAATTCAATTTTTAATTCAATTCAATTTATTTTTGTAAAGCCCAAAAGCACAACAGCAGTTTGAGTTGATTTAACCAACAGAAAGGTAAAAAATCCACAGATAAAGAAAGGGTCAGGTGAGGGAAAGGGGAGGATCCAGGTCTAGTGAACAGGATCAGGACGTAATGCCATATTGGGGAACATTCCAGGTAGGCTAATAGCATCTCAAATAGAGACGCATGGGTGGCAGATCACACCAGAAAATATTTGCCTCATCCCCCATCCCCACTTTGGGCAAAAATGCAACTAAACTGCACTTTCTTTGTGGTGGCAGTTCTGGTTTAGTGAGAATCCCATTATTTCTAACAGAGAATTTGTGAAAGATTTTGCCACTAAAATATGAAATAAATTAGGTTTATTTGCGTAAAATGTTCAATGTTCACGTGCACCAACAAGTCAACACCGGATTCATTCTCTGTTTTTTTTTAAAGAGGCTTTGTGGTCCAGATAGAATGTAAAATTATACAACCAAAATGACGAATATGAATCACCGAACTCACTAGAGGGCTATAAAACATTCGATTATGACAGGTGAATGTGGAAGGACCAAAGAGATTATCAGATTACCACAGCACCTGTCTCTGTTGGGAAATATTACACAGGGAGTCTGTGTTTTGTCCTTGGAATAACAGAGAGAAGTCTGAATCATCACAAGGTCAAATCTGATGTGTAAGGCTAAGAAAAGAAGGGTGTTATTTTGTCTGTAAATACCAACGCAATTTATTAGGTGTCATCATTAATGAATATTCTGTTTTACATTGACATAATATTAAAACGACATATGAGTAGACTTGCTTATTTTGACAGAAATATGTGTAACCATTTGTAATATCTTGTCATATAGGAAGAAGTGTTACAAATAACAGTGATTTACATTATCCTACCCTATCCTAGTAACAAAATGTGGGTAAAGTTGACATAAATTATACATAAAGGTCCTAAATTATGCAAAATTGACTCTTGTGAGCTTTAAACCATGTTATAATGCTGTATAATGTCAAAAACAAACCTGGAGCTGTGTTTTGTTTCATTCACACATGTTTGAGCCTGCACTATTAGTCTACATCTCCAAAGCTCAAAATACTCAGTAATATTCAAGTTAACAGCTCCTTTTGCCTTTAGTTCAGTAGAGCTTGGCCATTCCAGGGCTGAAATCATCCAAAAAGGTATTTAAGAGCCCAGTGGAGCACTTCCTGTATTACCACATGACATCACAAGGTGGAGCAAAGAGTTTTTCATATGAAACTCAGCCTAAATCTGCAGGGTTTGTGTGTTAAACATGTGTGAATAAAACAAAGCACATCCCCAGGTCTGTTTGTGATGAGGAAACATTATAACAGAATAGAAAATAGCCTAAGCTGGGCCCTTTAAAAGTTCAATGTGTAAGGTTTTTTGGAGGCTCTGACACCTGGTTTCCTCTATGTAGAAGATTTTATTAATTTGCCATTTGAATTTTTGCAAAGTTGAGATTTTTTTTCAAAACATCATCAATGGAGAGAAGCAGGAAACACCACCAGAACAATTTACAGTTCAGAACTGATCAGCAAAAAGGCATGTTTGTTTTTCCATTTTTCTTTACAATAAAACACCTGTAAATGAGTAAATGCAACGTACTGTAGGTCAATTAAACACCAAATACCATGAGGATTATTAAGCAAGGTTGGTCACTCTATAAGGAATTCTTACCAAAAATACAAAATAGGTTTGATTCACGCAAGTTAACTGAATCAGCCCTTGTCAAATGTTTTCTATGAAATGCTTGCGTGTGATTTTACCCAGTGCAGTTGTCCAATGCAGATTTTAGCAGCGAGCAGCAGCAGTGAAGGGTCCTCCGGTCTCATCCGCGCACACTCCTTTAAAACGGACACAGCTGCAGCCCCCTGAAGCATAAAGACACATGTTGGAGAGGGACATTCTGGGAAGGTCATGAAAAGCCCAAGAATTTACAAAAGCTTCAAATACAACAGATGTCACGTATTTACAGTTAGTATCACTTGAATAGTACTTTCTCCAGCCACTACTTTGTACTTCTTGAGTAATGTTATTTTAGGGAACAGTACTCTACTCTACTCACCCTTGCTTGTGTCAAAGATTCGTCATGATTAGTGGCAAAAGGAGAATTTCAATTGTCAACTGGACAAAAGTTTATTACAGTATGTAGAAAATGTTTATTATGTAGAAGATTTTTAGTAAATTGCCTGAATTTTTTCAAAGTACTTCCTCGTCCTCGTCCTCGTCTGAGACCGCAGGGTTAATCAGCGTTTAAAACACACATAATGTTTCTCAGTATTAAAACATACTGCTCTGTTTAATATTGAGATGGAGGACAGGTCAAAATTCTGTGGTCAAATTTAACCGTTCGACCAAAATAAACTTTTGTCCAGTTGACAATTTCAAATTCTCCTTTTGGTGTGGATTCTACCTCGACCACTGAGGGATTTTGCACCTATTAGTCATGATTAGTCACCAGTATCATGTTATTTAATCGTGCAATCCAACTACATATCTATTTTTGACAAGTACCATCTTAGTGATTCAAGATGCTGCGTAAAAAGCCAAACATTTTCTATGGTAAAATGCTGTAACTTTATTTGGAGGAAAACACTATCTGGAGATTTCTTGGCCTGAAATGTTCTACAGTCTAGCATTAAACTTATCTATCTTCTCCCGTCTAGACTAATGCAACTCCCTCCTCTCCGGCCTCGACTCCAAATCCATCTCCCGCCTCCAGCTGGTTCAGAACGCTGCAGCTCAGCTCCTCGAGGTTTTAACAGACATCAACACATTACCCCTGTTGTGGAGCACCTTCACTGGCTGTGTGTTTGAGAATTGATTTAAAACTTTTACGGAGCTCATTTAGTTCTTGTACCAAGTTACATTTCAGAACTTTTAGCCCCGTATGAGCCTCCCGCAGCCTTAGATCCTCAGGCAATTCCCTAAGTCCAGGCTTCGGACGAAGGTGATGGAGCCTTTTCAGTCCGGGCGTCTCGGCTTTGGGACGACCTGCCTGAGGAGATAAGGCTGCACCATCAGTATTATCTTTTAAATCTCTTGTTAAAACCCATTTTTATCAGTTGGCCTGCCTTTTTATTTCTGGTTTTAGTTCTTTTTATTCCATACTTTTTTCTTTTCTTTTTTTACTTCTAGTCTGACTCTGTTTAAATCCAGGCTAAAAATGGTTCTGAAAGGTTTTCATTTCTCAATCTGCACTCTTCTCTCCAATTCTCTCTAATTTAATGTCCCATCTCTATTTTAAAATGTTATGACGATTATTTATGTTTTGATTTGTTTGTATTGTGATTTTAGTGTATTTCTTTTTCTGTAAAGCACTTTGAATTACTTTGTGTACGAATTGTGCTTTACAAATAAACTTGCCTTGCGTTTCCTTGCCTTTTTATTTTACCTCTTTTATTTATTTATTTATTTATTAGAATTAATCTGATTTGTTGCATCACTGACTGTTTTTTTTTGTTTTACGTGCTATTTTTATGTGTTTTGTATTGTTCATTGCTGCTTGTACAGCACTTTGTAAACCTTGTTTTTAAAAGTGCTTTAGAAATAAAGATTTCTTCTTCTTCTTCCATTATTATTATTATTATTATTATTATTATTATTATTATTATTATCTAAAAGCAGATGATGCAACGAGGCCACATTAAGGTCAGATCTGCACAGAGGCGAACCTGTGCACTGTAAGAATTCATATTGTTTCAAGATATTTTTAACTATTTTTAAAAATGCCATAAAATTGGGGAATATTCCAGGCAAGCCAATAACATTCTTGTTGGCCAGTGGATGACAGACCCCCCATTGTCGCCATAAAAATGACAGAGTGCAGCTTTAATCTAAGTCCGCTCTGGTCTCCATCATGACTTGGTCCCTGTGGCCTCCTCTGGTAGTGGCTGTATCATGTTCTGTCCTGACGCAGCCCTCCTAATAGTCCCATTTAGACACACAGTCATTTAATACAAGTGGGTCAGTCATTATGTCCTGAAATAGTCGCGGGTCTGACGGCACTGAGGTGGGCCCTGCTCCTTCTAGGGACCAGCCTATTTGCAGAGAGCTCCATTGATCTGCAGTGTCACCCTATCCCACGGCACGATCGATGTCTCTGCCTCACACACGAGCGCATGTACACACAGAAACACAACACCTGAGCATTACTATTTCAGCAATGTCCAGCTTTTGTTCATCTGAGGCCGCAGGGTTAATCAGCTTTTAAATCACACCTAATGTCCCTCAATGTTAGAACGTACCGCGCTGTTTAATATTGAGCTGGAGGACAGATCGAAATTGTGTGGTCAAATTTAACTTTTCACTTTATGCAGACCACAGAGATGAGGGCAGGGATGCACAAACTTTTTTCGGGGGCCAAATATCTAAACATATTTGAAGTGGATGGAGTTATGAGTGAGTTATGAGTGGATTAATTACAGCTTTGACCGTGCCACTGCCAATAAAACATTCATTTTAGGTCTGTATAATGCAATGCAATGTGATGTTATTGAGGCTATAGTGGTAGTGGAGTTACTTAAAATTGTGTACCTTTGTTGTAAAAAGTACTGCCTATAATCATTTGGTCCAATTTAGCAGGGGGCCTAAGGGTCATAGTTGGCCCCCAGGTCATAGTTTGAACACCCCTGGACTAGAGGATCACTGCCAAAGGTAGAAGTGTTACTGCCAAAACATGTCAGGTATTTTAACATTATAACTGGTCTAGTCTTGTATTGATTTTAGTTGTCAGAATGTCAGAATTAACACTAAAGTTACCATATTTGTAGGAAATATGTAAAGTACAATTTCTCATCAAGCCTTAGCAGAATTAAAAGCAGATCATGGCAAAATTATAACTGGGGCTACATTTACACGGAAACGGACTGAAGCAAAAAAGCAAAAGTGCGTTTTCGTTCTCACTGTTATTCCGTGTTTACACAAGCGTTTTGGTTGGGGAATTCTGCTGCACAAGGAGACGCAAAACTTGCAGTTTGCTGATGTAGTTTGCACACCCAGAGCGTAGGGGGCAGCACCACCAAGACCAAATGCTGCGTATAACCCTTCTACTTCCTCTTCTCTAGTGCGTCAATTCAAAACAACATGATGTAGCGTAATAACACCACCAATTTCATGTGGACAGACGAAGAGTTAAATTAACTCACATTAAATTATAAAACCAACAAGGCACCTGAAAGAGCTCTGCCATGTTTGTTTTTTCCTGAACTGACTCATGACATAATCTCTACGCCACGGCCCACGAAAATGTAGATTTCCGTTTTCTACCTTACACGACGACGACAGGGTGAAGCGTTTTCAAGATTTCCAGTCTGGAGGGCGTTTTCAGATTTTTGAGTTTCCAGGGCCCCAAAACGCCATTGCCATCTAAACGATATGGACATTTGACAAAATGTTTTGCGTTTTCCACCCGTTACTGTTGTCGGCCACTAAGAATAAACAAATAAGTGAGAAAACATGTGAAGGATTCAAAAGAGTAATTTAGCTTTAAATGAAATTAACTCAGAAACAAAATTTTAGAACCTATTAACATTAAAGAAAAGGAAATAAATTACATAATAACATGTATATATACTGCATTTCTGTATTCATTAGAAATTATGTCTACTGTCTTGAATCTGGTTCAGCCCTTACTGGACACATTTTGTGGATGATATATTTAGGACCTGTTTCCTGCTCCCACGGCCCATGTGCTTGTCTGACAGAGCGCACATGTGTGAGTGTGTGGGAGGGTTTCTGTTACAGTGTCGGGACTCAAATCTCCACACACACTCACAACATGGGGACAAAATGATGTAAATCCTTTATTATTACATCAACAAAATGGTTTGAATTTCAGATGTGGGTTCGACTAGGTTAAGTTTAGGGTTTCGGTTAAGGTTGGACAGCTATGGTTAAGGATAGTGTTACTACACACATGGGGTGGGACATGTGTGAAATGGGTGACTGGAGACAGAGGAATGTGGAGGGGGACAAGACAGAGGCGCGTCCCAAACACACATGTCTCCTCTGGGTGTGGTAGGGACACTTTTGGGTGGGCAGCTGTGAGGGTGACATAGGGGCGAAGCGGGTGGTCGATTAGTCCAGTCTTTCCCAACCAGTGGTACTCACAATGATTTCAAGTTTAAAAGAAATGTGGAATTGAATAGTAGCTTGCTCAAATGTCTGTCTTTGTGTCTAATTTTATGTGTTTATGCTTAAGAGCATACCGTAAAATACCAAATAAGAGCCAGGTCCCCTTTAAACGCCGGGTGCAGGTGTATATTTTGATAAATAAGCGCCGGTTCCAAATAAACGACTCTAATGTTGGTGCTTGAAGACAGAAGTGGTGCTTCAACAACAGAACACAGGACCGATGCTCGCGTCGACTCTACACAAAGCAAACATAAAACCACACGGCTCATTTGCATAAACTGTAAGCACTGAAAAAAACAGCTCGCTCCTTGTGCCCTGATGTGGTGGAGGAACGTTCTCACTCTGCTGCTCCACACTCGCTGCGTCGGTCACTTGTTTTAACTTGCTAAAGAATAAAGAAATGTCGGATATTGCGGGAGAGTTTTAATAACTTTCTGTAATTCAGGAGTTGCTTTCAAATGTGGAAAACTCTCCGCTCCATAAATATTTTGTTGTAATATTTCAAATTAACTCACCTACATCTGTATAGAAAGTCACCTAAATTATAGTCATACTGGTTAAAAGAATTTGAGCATCATATTTTTTTATCATATTTTCCCAGTTTTGCTGAGGAAGATCTTTGTGGGGAAGGAATTAATATCCTGCCCCAAATTGCCGCCAGGTCTCAAATAAATGCAAATGGTATTTTAGGGTAAGTTTTAGTTATAGTTCCAGCTAAGTCTGCTCCTTATAGTCAGATTGTGTTAAAACAAACCTCAGATTAAAGTCTAACACGAGTAACACAGCTTCAGACAGAGAAGTGCCGACAGGTCGCGTCACACCTCCAGGGAATATTCACGACATCAGTCGCAAATGTCTAGAGATACACGCAGAAGACCCCATACGTCACTGGAACGTATGAATGAAGGTTTTTGTTTGTACAGTGTGCCATCTCAGGGTGAGGTGTGAGGGGTGTGGAGGTTTGGAGGTTTTGTGGTGCAGTGGTCTGGGGCTCCTGGGTGTATCTGGGTGTATCTGGGTGTATCTGGGAGGATGAGCTCACCTTCCCCGCGGCCATGAGGGACAGGCCGAGCTGGTGCCACAGATGAAACTCGCTGTATGAGAACTTCATGGCTCGCTCCAGACACTGAGAAACAGAGAGTTAGAGTGTGTTGAATTTTGTTAATTTCTTTACTATAATTTCTTTATTTTTTAATTTTAGGTGCATTTTACGTGCATATAGCTGGAGAACTCAAAAGGAGCAGGCTGAAGTTAGAAACAAGCACATATAAAGCAATTTGTTGACTTTTTCAGGTTATAGGCTATAGTTAAAGCAGTTATTGGACAAAAACAGTTGGATACAGACAGATTAATGATATAACAATAATATGGCAATGCACTTGGATGTTCCTGAAAGACGCATCGATGTAAAACTATTTTATTTCTATCCAAACTGTTCAGAGCAGGAGTCTCCAACCTTTTTCCTCTGGTGAGCTACTTTTACAAAACAAAAATGCCAGAAAGCTACTTATTTTAGTGGTTGCAAGAAACAGACTAAATAGAAGGGGTAGAGTTAGATGCCTATAAAACATTTACACAAGTATTATCCATTCATTAGTGCACAAAGATAGGCCTCAGAATGATACATTTACAATGGTAATAGGCATTTAATTAAATTTGAGTTATTCAGTGCAATATGGATGATTCAGAAATCCCAAGGCGAGCTACTTGGAAGGGGGTGGAGAGCTACTGGTAGGCCCCTGTGTTACAGTATTATATCATATAGTATATTTATAAGTACTTTCTTATTCTGTATTTCTGTAATTACACATGCCGTGTCTTGCCTATATTAATTAGAATCCATAAATACTCGGTGCAGTGTGTAACTTTTCTAGTGGAGTGTCTTCCAGTTCCTTGTCTCTATGTGGTGTTACTGATAAGCCTAGGATATTCCACAGTATGGCATTACATTTATCTTTCTCCATGGAGATACACAGGTGATGCCTCCAGATCACATCTCAGATCAGAGAAGAGTTTTTTAAGGGATTTTTACCAATAAAAGCACCTGTTATTGTACAGCCGCCAAATACAAACCAAATCTATACAGTGTACAGAGTATTTTGGGCAAAGCAATGACACAAAGTCAAGCAGGTGTCAGACACAAAATGCACCTTTAAGACGTAGGATGGACCTCTTTAAGTTTCTGGCAGTTACATTTAGCACTTAACAGGATACCACTGCTATTAGGCACATTTTGGGAGGTTTAAAAGCGTTTAAATGGCTGTCAGTCTCTGCTCACCACCCACTCGCCTCACTCACCACATAAAGAGGTGATTGATGCGTTTGAGGAGCAGAGGAAACCACAGAGTTTTTCAATCACTGACTCAGCCGCAGTGAACCAGAGCCAGAGCAAAGCCTGAGATTTGATAATGTGCACTTAGAGCGAGGCGGCTGGACACAGACAAACATGTCGTGCAGCACAGAGCACCAAGAACTCATTTGATTAAAAGGACGTTTGAATTCAAGTCTTAATGAGGCACAAAAACATACCTAGAGTTGCGTTTCATTCACATATGTTTAACACACAAACCCTGCATTTGTTTTATCATTATTATTATTCTGCATGTATATAACAATAAAAAAAAAACAGACTAGATAAAAAAGTAGGTGTTGGAAGAGGCAAAAAACCCAAAAGGGCAGGGTAATATTAAAGCCTCCACCTTATGAATACATTAAAATTAAGAAATATAGCTGTGCATTAATATAAAAAAATACATTTACACACCCTAAATTAAATTACTTTTATTTAAACATGGACTAAAACACAATGAAACATCCACAATTTGAATGATTATCAAACATTACCATGAAATATCAAACATTTCCTCAAACTCTCTTTAAACAATGTTTTAGATCTGCTTCACTAAACAGATGTGAAAACTGCTCCACAATTTACAGCGTCTGTATCACAGCAAAACTGAGCTCTTGATGTGACCCATTTTGGAACATGAAAACTATGATTTTGATGAGTTTTGTGAATCTCTGCATTGGTTTTAAAGTAAAATGTGAAATGTTTGGGGATCATAGTTTGTTTGTTTATTAGGATCCCCATTAGCCGTTGCCGTAGCAATGGCTACTCCACATCATAAAAACACAACATTTATTACAAAACAATAACAATATATCACATTGTATAAAATAATTATTAAATCTTAATTCATGCACATTTGCAGTGTTTTAAATACACACAGATTTAGCACCTTATACAATAAAATGTTTAAACAAGGCTTTTTAAAAACCTTTTGTGTTTGTTGTTACATTTGACACATATGAAGGAAGGGAACTCCATGTTTTCATTCCTCTAAAAACAATATTTTTTTGTCCAGCATTGCTATTACACGGTGGAAGAATAAAACAACCATTTGAAGCAGGTCTTGTATTGAAATTATGCAAAGTGCGGCTAAATGAAAGACCATTGCACAAAACAATTGGTATTTTTGATACCACAATACTTCTTAAGAAGCAGAGAAGAGCAATATCAACCTTATTTTTAGTTATTTTTAGTTAGAATTATAAACAATTTTATACATAACAATACAAATCTCATAAATAATAAGAATGTTAAGTTTGATGAATAATTTAGCAGGCGAAGTTAGTGGAATGAGTTGCAATTCAAACAAAATGTTTTGCACCAATAATATTTAGTTCAGAGTAGTTGAGAAAGTATACTCCATGCACCTTCACTAGAATCATTTTTGATGAATTCAGCCCTGGATTTGCCCATATCTACTGAACTAAAGGTAAAATGTAGCTGGTAACTTGAAAACTACCACTGCAGAACATTACAGGGTGGAGCACAGCATTTTGAGCTTTAGATGTGAACATTTTAATAATTCAGGACTGTGTGGGTGAAGCAAAACACCCATACACCCATGTTTTGAAGAGGTAATATCATTACAACATGACTTCAAACTCACAAGAATCAATTTCGCAGGATAAAAGACCTTCAAAGTAAGTAAAGTAAGCCCGATAAGTTACATTTTCTCGTCCCTGTAGGGAAATTTGACCTGTCAGGATCAGTGGGTGCCGCAGTGCAGTCCCGGGCAATATGGCAAGACAAATTTATCACAATAAAACTTCTTAGCTTTCAATCAATTTCATGGATATAAACTTGCTTTAGACACAAAAATACTCTAATAAAAACGTCATTCTTCATCCAAAATCTGAACTCTGCTCCAAACCACAAGCTTATACTGATACAGAAATGGATGTAGATCGTGATTAAACCCAAGCTGATAAACAACAGCAGGAAACAACACTTTTTTCACACTATTTGTTCAGATACAGCCACTTTCACTCCAAATCAAACATACAGATCTTCGACAAGTCCCTTAAGATACAGTATTCCCATCAGATTTGACCTGGAGTGTCTAAAAGGGGAGCGATTTGTCTTTGTCAAACTTTTTAATGAATGTCCTTATCTCGGAGACACAGGGATTAAATGTCTTGTCTCACATCGTTCAGTCTTTTCTTATTTTTATCTTGTCCTTACACTTCCTGACAACCACCTCAATGTCACACAATGTTGAGGTTCGTAACATTAGTGATGGAGTCTGCACGGCCTGTGAAAAACACTGGTTGTGGTTATATGTCCTGATAATTAATATATCAACTTATTGTTTAATATATGAAAGCTGGAACAATATATTTGGGGGCTCAGTATTTATCATGGGTTCATTTTCTCCTCTTCTCTCTAATTGTCTCTAATTTAATGTCCCATCCCTATTTTAAAATTTTATGATGATTATTTATGTGTTTGATTTTGTATTGTGATTTTAATGTATTTCGTATTCTGTAAAGCACTTTGAATTACTTTGTGTATGAATTGTGCTGTACAGATAAACTTGCCATGCCTTGCAATAGTGAGATTTTTTTTGCCATTTTTATGTAATAATGTA
This sequence comes from Odontamblyopus rebecca, assembly GCA_030686955.1. Taxonomy (NCBI): domain Eukaryota; kingdom Metazoa; phylum Chordata; class Actinopteri; order Gobiiformes; family Gobiidae; genus Odontamblyopus; species Odontamblyopus rebecca. The sequence continues at coordinate 30,775,238 of CM060662.1, forward strand.
AGATTTGAGCTTTAGAGTGAAGAATAAATAGATTCTATAGCTAATTATTGGTTCATTTCTTGGTAACAGATCAGTTTTTTTAAACATAGTCTATTTAAAAATGGCTTTACTGGGAATATCCTGCTTTGTGTCAGTGGCAATATCATCATTTATCTCAGTATTTCTCTGTAGTGATATATTGTGCTTCAAAATGTGTTCTTGTGACAGGCCTAGTTATGAGATCATTAAAATGACTTGTAAATTTTGCATAATGTAGGACTTTTAAAGGTGAAGAAATCAGATAATATTCAGAGTTTGGTGTGCACTTAAACTTAGCCACTGAGTCTCCCACACAGGTCCCTGTCCACCATATGAAATCATGACATAATCAAATGCTAAACCATGAGCACTACTTCAGTCATTGTGGAGCTGTGCCTGCTCGAAACAGAAGCAACAGGACTTCTCTGCCTGTGGACAGATGGTACCGTGGAGCTGGTGTTCAGAGGCTGAGATTGAGATTCCTTTACTGTTAGGTCAAGGTGGAGGTTAAAGACCAGGCTAAGGTCATGTGTCAGGCTAAAATCAGCTTAAGAATGCATTATGTCACTATCTCCACCAGTCTGCAGAGACAAATGTGTGCACGGGTTTGAATGGGTCAAATTAACAGCAACAGCAATTTGATTTTGGACTGAACCGCAAAAAACAAAATCTAGCCAAGTTAAGATGACTTGAATTAAGAAAGTTTTATCATGATTTGAATCAATTTCACTTGACAAATAAAATGATCTTCCAGTGGGACAAGACTTTTTGTGCTTAAAATATGAAAATCCATCTTAAAATAAGTAACAAAATCAAATGTTTCTTGAATTAAGAAAAAAAACATGTATTCCACTGGCAGATCATTTACTTGTCAAGTTGAATCTGCTCAAATAAAGTAAAATGTTCTTAATTTAAGTCATTTTAACTTACCTAAATATTGTTTTTGTCGCAACTCTAGATAAGTGCTGGGAAATGTTTAATGATACCAGTACAGCTCTGCAAACTGGTACAGAAAGAATTTTTGTTTTGATAAAAATAAGTTTTTGTGCCTGGTGGTTGCTAGAAGAAAGTTACAAAAAGTTACAAAAAGTTACAGAAAGTTATAGAAAGTTAGCAAACAGCGTGGCCACAAATAAGTGATGCAAACTAAAGATTTTCTTCCAAGAAATTATATTCACCAGAATTTATAGCTATTATAATTCCTATTTATCATTCTACAGAAAACCAGCTGTTGCATGTGTCTTACTTAGTCGATGATACAGTTCAATAAATCAGAATTGCCTGGGAATGGAGCAGTATTTCTCACCTCAGACAGCATGGAGTACTGCCCCCTCCTGGCCATGCCGATAGTGAGCAGGTCGTACACGGAGGAGGCGTCCTGCAGACTGGCCTGTCGAGCGTCAGCCTGATCAGGCATTCGGCTGAGCACTGCCTCTCCCGACGTCTGCAAAGCACATGAAAATATATAAGAAAACATATTAGAATTAAACTGCAAACCTGGATCTTATATTTGTCCTAAATTTTGTATCAGACGACTACAGTATTACAACTATAAGAGATTTAAAAGGACATTTGACAAAAAGAAGTGAGTGTGATGAGTAAGCTGGAGATTTGGGAGTGAATTGTGAGTTTATTCGATTTATTATGTTACACGCAAGCGGATTAGTCCAATTATATGACAATAATGATGTTTCTTACTACTATTAACACACAATTTAAATGTTCACTGTGTAACCCTTCCGAACTTGCTTTTCTCCATGAAGATGTTATTGCTCTTCAAACTTATCTATCTTGCATTTATTCAATTACATGACTGCCTTGCAAAAACATCCATTCTTACTGTGAGCAGGCTTGCCTCTCCACAGATCTGACCTCTAAATTGGCCTGGTGACATCATCTGGTTGTCTCCATGTAGATAGATAAGTTTATTGTCATATTGGGCGTCATTCCAGGTAACGCAGTAACATCTTCGTGGATACAAGTGACGGACGCTCCATTTAAGTTACATAGTGCAGTTTTAAATGGGAAAAGCATTACCCATGGTGCTTTTAGATTAGAAACTTATCAATATCAACATAAATTCAGCTGAAAATGTAAGAAAAAGCAGAATAATATCAAATTTATAAGCAGATTACAACATGTGACTGAATGTCTTGGCCTCACCATTGACTCTGTGATGAGCAGCAGCAGCACGGCCTCCTCCACCACGTCTTGGGGACAAAAGCACCTGCGCACACAAAACAGGAAGTAGACGTACAAAAAAAACAGGAAGTGGCTCGGATCACAGTCGGATCCAGGGTCAGGTGTGAGTCTCGAGTTTCCGTAACTAAAGACGGACTCCTGCAGTGGATCCTGTTCAGTCTCAGGTATCGCACCAAACTCTCCTCTAGGTCTCCTCTTCCTCTCGCTTTCATTCTCGCCGATCGAGACGCAAATTTAAACTTAGATATTTTGAGTCAGAGGTGATAAGGACAAAAGTTGGGATACTCTCTTGACTTTGAACGACTTACTGTGCAAATATATGTTATCTGTAATGTCACTTTTAGTCCAGATAAGAGAAGACAACCTTTATTTCACCTCCCTTTCATTTTCTGTCATGTAAAGTTTAAGTTTAAGTTTAGTTTATTTGAAAGCGGACAATGCAGTTTCACAAAACACATGATTATACGTGGTTACAAAAGCCAGAATTAACCAGAAGAGTTTTCATCTGTAGTCGCCTGGCCCTGGTATAAAAAGGCAATAAAATACGTCACACACAACAAAGACGTACAGTGCTTGTGTCTCCTATATAGTAATGATCTATGACACTCATGGATCATTATGTTATCATTTTCACTTAAAAAATTGAGAAGGGAAACAACTATAACATGGTTTAAAGCTCTGAAAAGTTAATTCTGCATAATAGATCTGCTTTAAAGCTTCATCGCATTACTTTAGTCAAAAAATAGATGCAAATAAAAGCTTTTTCCATTTTAGATGGGGTTTTTTTGCACTGAAAAATATTTTTCCTGCTTCCCTACATTAACAAGCTTGCATCTTCACAGACCTGACTCTCAGGAGGCCTGGGGGAAGCTTTGACTGACTTGTTTCCAAATGTTGTTCTTTTGGCTGTAATGATAGACAATAAGTGTGTAAGATAAACATAAATCTATCTATCATCTATCTGTGAGTTTAGTTTTAACTTTCTATGCAGGTGATCATCTCCATATAGTTATGAATTACTTTAAGAAAAAAGTTAAACCTAAATAAAGTTAATTATTATCAGAGATGTCACTAAGGAGACCATCTGACCAATACTGGGCAAATGTTGACCCATAGGAGCCCAGAAAACCTCTAAAACCTGCTGAACCTGGACCAGAGATCGTGGACCAGAGATCGTGGACCTCAGAGGGTCCTTAGCTCCTTAATAATCACTGAGTTATAAAACAAAGGGCTTTCATTTCATTTTAGACTGAGCAATTTACTCAAGGAAATCAAACCCACTGGCAAGTTGATTATGGAAAAATATAAAACAAATCCTTTTCTTATGACACTGCTATTGAGATTACATTTGTGATACTTTTATACACAAGCTTCAGGTCAGAGGAGATTTTTCTTTATCCAGAACCATTAAGAGTGGGAGATACATTCCAGCACAAGCCCGGTGAGCCAGGCATTTGTTTTGCCTGGTATGTTCCTACCCTTCTGTGCTGTAGCGCTGTGGGGGCTTGACCGTGGGGTAGATGGCGTCTTTAGAGGCTGCTGCCCCCTCTCTGTGGAGCCAGGACGCTGGAGGGGGGCCCAGGGGGGGCCAGTAACTGTCCTCACCCACGGAGCTCAGCAAAACCTCTGCAAGCTTCCTCGCTGCAGACTGAAAACACAAGAAGAAGTTGTTGTACAGTGAGTAGGACTAGTTTATTTGTATAGCACAATTTGTACACAAAGTATTTCTAAATGCTTTACATTACAAAATCACAATACAAACAAACCAAAACATAAATAATCATCAGTTTTAAAGGGGAAAATGCAGAATAAAACAGTTGTATATGTCAGAAATATTAATATTTTAAGATTTAGATTAAAAGTTTAAGATAAGGGGAACAAAAATATTGTGGAATTCTTCACAGTATGATTTACGTAAACATTTTGACACACCCTTTTACTGTTGTTCTAACAAATAAAACCAAAGGGGTCAAAGGACCAACAAACTGACTCCTATTACTCATCTCCATGGGGACGTTATCGCTCCTCCTCCACAATATGGTGTTAAACTTATTTCTTTTGAATGTTTCTATTGCTTAGAAATACCAAGAAAAAACAACTTCTACTGTGAGCAGATCTGACACAATAAGATGAGACCTACATACACAATTCTCCTTTGAATTACATGAACCACATTGTTTGAAGATGTACAAGTTCAACTGGTTCAATATCTGATAAACTGACCTTCCTGAAGCTTTGGGATCCACGGGACTCGACCACCCTCATCACCCTCCTCAGCTGATGGGCGCCCTGAGCCAGATGCCTGCAACACATAAACACACATACAGAACTGTCCAAAAGTTTATGCAGGCGTGAAAAAAATGCTGTAAACAAAGAATGGTTTTAAAAATATAAATAATGATGGTTTGTTTTTATCAATTTACAAAATACAAAATGAGCAAACAAAAGAAAAAGCCAAAGTCATTCAGAACTCTCTTCAGCGTAAAGAAGCAGAAGTTGTGTTGGTGATGGTCTGGCCCCACAGACCCTGACCTCAACATCATGGAGTGAGTCTGGGATTAACATGAAGAGACAGAAGGATGTGAGGAAGCTCCATCCACACAAGATCTGAGCTTAGTTCTTCAACATGTTTGGAACAGCGACCAGCCCAGTTCCTTCACAAACTGTCTGCAAGTAAACCTAGAAGAACTGATGCTCTTCTGAAGGCAAAACTCACACCAAATACTGATTTGATTTAGATTTCTCTTTTGGTCATTTACTGCATTTTCTTGATTGATGAAAATAAATGATTAACACTTCCACTTTTGAAGGCATTCCTAATTTACAGCATTTTGTCCACACCTGCCTAAAACTTTTGCACAGCACTTATGAACAATATGAACGAAATACAGGCTGTGGAGGAGAGGGACGAATAGAGACACAGCTCACACAGAAAGTTCAGAATGTATTGGGGAAACAATAGTAAATTTCAAACCAAAACGACTCATGCAACAATATTATATAGATGATAAACGACAGACTGGTGCTGGGTTAAATGAAACAATAACTTCTTTGGCTGACGACTTTATGATAGACCAACGCTGACACCTAGTGGTCACAAACAGAATCCACATTTGCACTGTTAAAGTTTGGTCTTCTGCAATGCCTCTTATATCCACAGCTCCTTCAACTTCAGCCACTACAGAATTACAGTAATAGTTGATGCAGTAGTTGCCCATGTGCTGGACTTACCCCCTGTGCAGGAGGCAGAGGTAGGCGCTCTGCAGTGCCGCCTGGAGGAAGTACCCCAGCTCCATCTCAGCCGGAGGGGGCAGAGGGCTGTGGGATTTGGGTGTTTTTGAGTGGGGCGTGGCGACATTCTGCAGATACAGGAGAGGTGTGAATAAAACCGTCCAAGTTTAAGTTAAGCCAAGTAACCACACAACATCAAAATCAAAACACAAAACTGGTTGGCCCACTATAGCTCCATTTGAATGAAATCTCAACTCTTCCAAGACGCTTCTTCAGATGAGTCACTGCTTTCTATGTGTTTGAAGGGAGGCACAAAGTACACTTAAACTAACACACCCTGGTTGCTGTCAGTAAGGAGTATTTTGTTTTGCCAAGTGCATATTCATCAATCAATTTTATTGGACAGGAGCCGAAACATATTCACTTTTACAACGGTTAACGGTTTATGTAATCCACATTTGAATATCCAGTCAACAGTCTCTCCTCGTACCTTCTCCAGCTCCTGTAGAAAAGACAGAGCAGCATCACAGGCTTTGAGGAAACAGGACAGACTCTCCTCCTCTCGCTCGGACAAACGAACTCGGGACACGCCGGACACTGCCTGATGTCCCAGAGACAGACCTGAAGAAAGAGAGACACTGAATCAGACATATGGGAGGTGATGACTACACATGGACTTCAAATAATCTGTACTTTAGCCTCCTCTCACAAAGATGCTGAAGTAAAGTTACTGTCACAGCTATAATTAACCTACTTGCACTGACGGCTTTCGCACTGTTCTATACTGTTTATTTTGTATTGTATATATGAGGCTATTTCTACCTTATTTTAATGCATGCCCTTATTTTTATTTTATCCCGGTTTATATTTTATTATTCTGTGTTTAATGTTGCACCATAATGCACGTTCTTAATTAGTGAATTTTGTTTACACTGGCACTAGAACTTCTGATACTGATTCTTCCTCTCACTCCCCATTTCCAATTATGATTGTTTTTACGTTATTCTTTTAGACATTTTTTGAGCACTAAGCACTTGATTTTAGATAGCGGTAAACAGTTGAAGTATACAGTGAAGTATCAAATCAAACTTTATTTACAGTGCGCTGTTCATACAAAAAATGCAACACTAAAACTACAGTACTACATGAATAAAATCGCTTTATTTGCTATTCACTTGCAATATAGGCATTTTATTATAAAAAGACATGAGGCTGATATATTTACATTTGAAACCAAATTCTGGGTCCTATGTATAAATCATCTTAGTGGGCACACACTACATGTTATCTAATGAAAAATGCATATTAGAAGACGTTATGAGGGACCCCTCCTTGCATTGGGTTCCTGGGTAAACAGTATTCTCCCCCCCAGTCCAGTGCCCTTGATTACAATATTTAAAATGGTGCTCATTAGGGGTGTAAGAAAAAAAATCAATTGAGTGATATATCGTGATACTTCATTGCACGATTCTTGAACTGATTCAAAATGCATCTGAATCAATTTTTTAAAATAGTATTTTTCACTCAAATTCATTAGATGCAAGATTCTCATGATTTAAAAAAGGTAATAAATTATATTTAATACAGTTTGGTTCTCGTGAAGGTGTAGTTGACTATATTATAAACCCTTTTAGAGCGGAAGTGACAAAAAAAGCTGATTGCGCATTTTGGCAACGGCAGTGACATTGTTCCCCATCATTCCAATTCATTCAAACTGAACACGGACAGAAGGAGACCGAGATAAAAACATTTCCAGCACCAAAACATCTTGTTGTTCTGTGTGTGGTTGTCAGAATCAATATTCTACCAACGGACTAAAGTTTTACAGTTCTACTCACTGATCGTACAAGGATCTGGCCGTTGACACCATTTGTCAAAGTCGCTTGTTGAGGAAATATTCATGATCTTTTGACGATAATCCTTTCGCAGAGTTCGACAAGCTGCTGAGTTCTGCCGTACTTCTGTTGCCAAAATGCGCAATCGAGCCTACGTCACCACTGTTTACTAACACTACTGTAAAAGGGTCCATTAGAAGAAATTACTGATAAATTGCAATACATCATCCATTGTTCTAGCACTGGAATATCTTGGGACATATCGTTATATTTCAAATCGCGACATGCATATCATGACATGTATCGTCAGACTCAAGGCAATGCACACTCCTTGTTCTCAAATAGACCTACAGCCAATACTTGTAGTTAATTTCATCTTAGTTTTTTCTATTTTTATTGGACAGGAGCCCTGAGACAGACGCCAGGCTAATCAAATAAGCCACTTCACAAAGACAGGAATCCATGGTCCAAATATTCCATCTGATTTACACTTAAACAGTGTAGTTAGAGCCAATAAAAATAATAAAACAACACTTGTGAATTCATTGTTGGGAAGCACTGTCACTTTCAAAATAATGAGATGAAAATAGTAGTAAAATAATTGTGGTTTTGTGGAGGCTGTGGCTGAGCTCATGTCCGACCATCAGGAAACAGAGGGGTGTAATGACTTGATAATGAAGAGTTTAATCAGATTATGTCATGTCCTGAATACTATTACAAATCTAATGCTCTGGAGCTGCCACCCATGAGCTCATACTGGAGTTACAAACAAAAGCTCATTTACTGCAACAATTAACATCAGTGACTTGTTTTTGTGTTTTAATGGTCACGGTTAAAGGTGCACTATGTTTCTTTCCTTTTGGAGGGGCTGTTACCTGCTTGTCTCCATGGAGATTTTATTGCTTTGCATGCAATGAACCGGGTCATATTTGTGGAAAGGGCGCCCACATACGTAAATAAATATATTTTAGCTCAGTTTAACACCACTGTGAAACAACAGACGCAGCACAACAGCAGCTGTGTCACTGCAGTCACTGCAAAAACCACAACAAATCTCAGGTAAGGAAGATTAAGTGTCCTGCCCAAGAACACAATTGGCAATGTATGCAATGTCGGTCGTCTTCATGTTAGTACATTAATTGCGAAATAAACTGAAAAGTATTTACTGAATGAACAAATAACTTCACCCTGGGACTCTGTGCTGTCTGAGGCTTTATAAGATTTAAATTTGAGTTTTATTTTAAAACAATCTGACCATAAAGATCTGGCACAGTTGGAACTACAAAAGGTCAGACGTTTGTGCTGTTAAACAAGTCTCTCACACATCAAATCTGAGCCACAAACAAGTTAGCAACAATGATTCACTTAGTCACCACTGACCATTTTTGTCGAAAAACAAACACCTAAACTGGACTATGAACGCTCATTTTGATCACAGGTGCCTGAAAATGTTTTTTTTAATCCACTTTGTGTTTTTTTCTTGAATTTCTTGAATTTGAATCTTAAAACTTTTTAAAACAGTTTTTGCTAATTGTTTCTACCTGACAACTCCTACACATCCCACTACATGTAGAACACCCCCAGCGTGATGCCACTGCAAAGTATCAATAACTCTAATGGGAAAGTGTGCTTTTATCACAAAGACACATAACATAATATACTTGTAAATGTGATAAAAGCCTGTCTGTTTGTCAGTCAGCATACAGTATTATATTTTATTAGTCTATGAGATGAGTATAGAGGACAAAATAAATGCCAACTTCTAATGTACCAAAATGGCCAATATTGTTCCAGATAATAATAATAATAATAATAATAATAATAATAATAATAATAATAATAATAATAATAATAATAATAACAATAATAATAATAATAATAATAATAATAATAATAATAATAGTCTAGATATTTGGATGCGGATACAGTTCGTGAGTGTCTTAAGTTTAGTAGAAAACCTCAAAAACAAGGTTAAACATGTAATCAAGAAGAGAAAGTACTAACTATGAGGAAAAGGCCATTTAGTTCTATCCAAAATTATAGTATCTCATTACATCTCGTCCTTCAAAATGGCATCCAGACTCATTCCTTCTGGTCTGGGCTCTCCCTGTGCTGAGGCTACTGTCCACTCAGCCTGATCCTCCCCAGCTGCAGAGCCTTCACAGGGATGGCTCTATTTCACCATCTGTGGCCAGTCCCAGCTCCTTACAAGGTCAGCGAGAATACAGGTCTGTAATAACTCTGACCAGACGCAAGGGAACTGATCATTTGGAAAGTAAAAGGGTCAGTTTGATGAAGTCAGCACTGATTCAGCTGTAATCTTAGAGGAGGGGGTTGAAATACTAAACTATATCTGTTCAAAGACATTTATTAATTGAAAGTTTTAGATTAGATTAGATTCAGAAATGCAATGCAAATTAAAGCTACTGTTTTGTACATTTTGTACCATCAGTAATTGGATAATTTAAAGGTCGTATATTGACTGATCCTATTGACATCATAGGGTGAAGTGTTTTCTGTTCGAGAGAAGAACTCAGCCTAAATACACAGGGTTTTGTGTTAAACATGTGTGAATGAAACAAAACTCCAGGTATCAGTGGCGGCTGGTGAATAGAGGGCGCAAGTGCACCGCACTCCCTAACTTAACCTCGATTTTAAAAAATAAATTATAAATAAGTTATTCTGTATTAGGCTATATGTTTAATATTTTGTTTAAAACTGAACGTGTATTTGCATAGACATGTTTTTATCATGTTAAATGTGCTCATATCGCTGTGTTTGAGTCACGTGTTTCAACTGAGTGCGCACAGTTTGTGCGCCCTGATGGAGGTCTATGGGGAAGGCTGAAACTTTCAGACAATTTGATGTCATTACATCACTTCTGCCCATTACTTTATATTGCAGCCCTGAAATACGCCCTGGTGCGCAGGGTGGGGGCGACTCAAATCAAGTGATTGATCTTCACAAACATTATCACAATTATGACCTATGAGGATTCAGCTGCTCTGACCCACCTCAGCCCAACTCTGCACTGGCCCCAAAGAGGGTCTGGCTGCAGATGCATGGGAAAAGTGGAGCTGACTTTTATATTTATTTATTTTTTAATTTATGTTTAGGCTTTTATGTAGACCTATAGGGCGAGCCTCATTTGAGCGGCGCTAAACACTATGGGTGACGTCACACTAACTTAGTCCACTCACATATACGCTCTATGGTGCTGTAGGAGCGGCGCTGATGCTGTGACCAGAGCCTCATTTTTGCTGCATTTTCATGAGGTTATGGGGGCTGTTGTTGGGGTTGGGTGTGAGCAGGTGCACCAGGTTGTGCTGCTGCGTAAACTTTGCGCTTGGCTGTGCGTTGTGCTCTAGATAAAGTTCAGCCAATAGTGACTAAAATGGTTTTTGTAATAATTTTATACATAATACATACATTTATAATACATATTTATAATTTTGACTTATGCAACCCCCCAAAAAATTATACCACCAGCCGCTACTGCCAGGTATGTTTGTGAGGAGGAAACAACATTACAAACAGATCAGAAAACAGTGTAATATAGGCCCTTTAAAGGTGCACAATGTAACTTTTCTAGACTACAAGCTCCATAAAGATGTTATAGAAATATTCCACAGTGTTACATTAAACTTACATTCTTACTGATAGCATGGTCACATTTCCACAGATCTGACCTGTAACCAAACCTCGGTAGAGTCTCTGGCTTGTCTCTATGTAAATAAATATGTTTAATGCAAACAGTGGAATATTCTAGGCCATTGCGATGCACCATCCTCCTCATGCCCACTTATGGTTTACGCTGTTGTCGACGTTGTTTACTAAAGAGTTTCAGTTTCTAAATAAGCACAATGAACGATGCAGCCTGTAATAACGGCAGGACTGATGCTGACTAACAGTTTCTTGGTGCTTGTTAATGTGAATCGGTGTGAGAAACATATATATGTAAATTAAAAATGTATACATGGTTGATCCACAAATGTGTGACAGTCACTGGTGCATTTGACAGTGTATAATAATGTACTTGCAAAGATTTAGCTTGAAACGGACAACAGAAAATACATACAGAAAGCTATAGCATGCACTACTACTAAACATTATCATGATGTTTCAGTATTTTAGCACATAGACGTTTGTAAGTAAGGAGAAACAATGAAATTTAAATAAGAAATGAGCAATAAATCGAATTATTGATAATACTGTAAATGCATCAGTCAGTGGCCATACCGCTTGTCAAAGCCTGATCCCGTCAGATCTCAGAAGCTAAGCAGGGCCAGGCCTGGTTAGTACTTGGATGGGAGACCACTGGGAATTCCAGGTGCCACAGGGGGGCGCCAGTGGCAAAAACTGTCGTAGTGTCCTTAGGCAAGGCACATCACCCACATTGCCTAGTATGAAAGTGGTGTGTGCGTGAATGGTGGTGGTGGTCGGAGGGGCCGATGGTGCAGATTGGAGCCTCGCTTCCGTCAGTCTGCCCCAGGGCAGCTGTGGCTACAATAGTAGTTTACCACCACCGGGTCTGGAGTGAATGAATAATGCTCTGTAAAGTGTCTTTGAGTGTCCTGAAAAGCGCTATATAAAACTGATGCATTATTATTATTATTATTAAATGCTGTTTTGTTTGAAAATGGCAAAAGGAGCTGATAAAATATAAAAAATGAACGAACCTATACTGCAATTTTTCATATGAAAGGGACAATATTTCTGCTTTTCTTCTATTTCTATGTGAGAAATTGTACAGTCTTTTCATATTAGTTGGCATTTAAGCATAAGACAATTTAAAGACACATTTCAGCAAGTATCTTATATCTTATTTTGTGTTTTTATGATACTTTCATTATATTATTTGAGGATTCTGCAATAGTAAGGTATGGCCATTGCAAAAGACCATAAAAAATCTACTACCTCATAGCTCCAGTAGCACAATTAACAATCAGCAAGGTTTTCTATAGATCCCTATCAAATGTCTTGTTCGTACCTTTTATAACAAAAGCCTCGGCGAGCAGTCTGAGGTGGTACACAGGCTGGTCGTCCTGGGTGAGCTCCTCCAGTCCCACCCGTGCACACATGCCCTGAGCGTCTCTGTACCTGCCCTGGACGTAATGCACCTTCGCCATCAGCAGTAGAGCCTCATTCAGGAATCTGGGCTGAGAACACAAGAGGGTCAGAGAAGAATTTGAATTAATGGGCTCATATTACACTGTTTTCTAACCTACTGTATGTAAAAATACATTCCCGAACCATTTTCTTTCAACAACTTTCAGTGGGAAATCAACAGATGTAATGCTAAAGCTGCTTATAAAGTTGTTTTATAACATTTCCAGACATTAATGAGTGATCCAGGCAGAGAATTTTGTTTGTTAGACTTGTGGCTTTTGTAAGATGGGTTAAAGTGGTGTTAAGCTTCTTCAGTGTGAAGCAAATTGGCATTTTATGTGGAAGTTAAGAACTTGCCCCCATCACTACACTAGCTTGTTGCCTTGACAGACTCAGTACCACAGTGAGATCTCCGCCTAGAAAACACTGATCTGTGCCGTTTTTTGGCTTCTGACAGAATTCGACCACCTCTAGCAATGGACTTTAGCTTCAAACGTGCCGGAGTTCCCCTTTAATGCGTAAAAGTTTCCTTTTATGTATTTTGTACCTGCCCAAGGACTGCAGATGTGAAGTAGCTTTTAACTAAATCTGACACAGAGCACCTTTTCTCTCTGACATTAATGTTTTCTGTGCACTGTCCTAGTTTTAAATAAAATAAATAAAATAATTTAGGCTCTGAAATTGCCAATTTAGGTTGAAATAAAGGTAAAATGTAGCTGTTCACTTGAAAATTAACACATTTTGAGATTTGGAGATGTAGACTAATAATAAAGGTTACTCAGACATGTGTGAATGAAACAAAACACAACTCCAGGTTTGTTTTTGAGGAGGTAACAACATAATAACATGACTTAAAGCTTACAAGAGTCAGTTTTGCGTAATATAGGAACTTAAACATGTAAAATCCGTCCTCTGCATTAAACTCGTGCTGCTGTGTGTATTCACCGTGAGGCGTCCCCTGCTCAGTATAGTGTTGAGAAGAGCTTTGGCGCGGCTCAGTTTGGGCAGAATCTTGTCGTCCAGAGGTTTACACCGTCTGAGCAGCTCCATGTTGTCCTGAAGACACTCCTCCAGCAGAGACTCAGCCAGCAGCAGAGTGCCATAGTCATCTGAAACATCATTAACAAACTTTTTTACTTAGCAAGCAACAATAATAGGTGAGGACCAGACACATTCATGCTCCTTCTTTATGTAAAATGTTGAAAATGTCTGCAAAAGCACAACATTTTCACACCCTCACACCCTCTAGGCTTGTCACGACAACTGAAAACAATATATTTTGAGGCTCAATGTCTATAGTGTACATTTTCTTTGCAATAGTGGTGAGATTTTTGCTATTTTTATGCAATACAAAAAGATTTGAGCAGTAGAGGTTTGAATAAATAACTCAATGACTAATTACTGGTTCATTCTGCCAAAGGTGAGACCAAGTCTTTGTTTTGCAGGCGTCAAGTAAGGCTCAAGTCTTTGACCTCAAGTCCGAGTTAAGTCCCAAGTCAGTGGCCCACGAGTCCAAGTCGAATCCAAGTCCTCTGTTTGTGTTTGAGTATCAAGTCATTTAAAGTATTTAAACCGATGTACCAAATACAGCCTGTGTTTTTGCAATTTAAATGCTTTTTAAACTAAATTGTACTTAAAAAGTCATGACATGTGTATTAGGGGTGTAACTATATCCAAGTCTCACAATACGATATCATCACGGTATGAACCCCACGGTATGATATTTATTGCAATATCGTGTGAAACCTTACAATATGGTGGGGAGACTCATGACATTACGATATTCTACATAATAAAAAGACTGACATTATAAAATGCTTTGACCAGTCATTTGGTACAACATTTATTGTCATTAGGGATGGAACGATATCCAAATCTCTCTGTACGATATTTTCACCATATACATCTCACTGTACGATATTTATTACAATATTGTAACTGTGAATATGCAACTTTTTCCTCTAAAAACGCCTTCACAAGACTTAATCCAAATAATGAAGATGTAAAAGTGCTTAGAACAGTTATTTCTTCATGTCGTCTGCACTGAAATGAAGCAAAGGATCATGGTCTATGTAGTTCCCTCTGTTATTTAGCTATTTCTGCATCAGAACTATTCATTTAAGCAAAGAGACTTGTGATTCGATATATTGTGATTTGTCCATAATATTATTATGAGACCTTTGACGATACAATATCATGATATTTTGGTTATTGTTACATCCCTAATGCTTATACTAGCATATGTGATATTTTGGAGAGGTTTAAAGAGTTACATCCATAGTAACAAATAGAAAAATGGTAAGGACATGTTCCAGATAGTTCCTGCTAAATTAAGCACCTTATGTTTGAACTGTAAAATATTTTCTAAAAACATATTGAGGAGATGCATCAAGTCTTCTCAAGTCACAGGGCTCAAGTCCAAGTCGAGTCCCAAGTCTTAGTCTATTTATATTTTTTTCTCTTTGTTTTTATATTATATTGTGATGTGTGACCTACTGTGTCCAAATAATTTCCCTTGTGGATCAATAAAGTTTGTCTAAGTCTAAGTATTATCAAGTCAAGTCGAATCCAAGTCCCCACCTCTCCATTCTGCTATTTATATATTGCAGCTCATACGTTTTTACGATAAAATGTAGTGTGATTATCTTGTTTTATCGTTATTGTCTCAGTGGCATTAAATACTATCAAATATCATGATGTTTATCTGTATTTCTCTGTAGCAATGTACTAATATTATGCTTCAAAATGTGTTATCATGACAGGCACCCTCTCGCAGGCCAAAAAAGATCCTGTACGGAGGTCTGAGTTTGTGAAAGTCTGATGTGTGTATCTATCTACTGCCGCACAAACATCTGGAAGACATACACGACACATGAGTCCAATATACACACATTACCACTGCTATTGTAATCACTATCAAGACTTTGTCCGATGTCCGAGGCTAGCATCTCATCCACAAAGCATTTCATATTATCTGGAAATACTATTTTTGCTCTCAATTTGATATGTGTAAATCTTAAAGCATGTTTTCTCTGCTGTATGCCAAAAGGAGAAAGTCTACGCTAGGGGTCATAGGGGTCACAGGGATCACTGGGGTCATTTGTGTTTGCGGCCAACACAAACTCATCACAACATTTCCCAGCAGTGTTAGTGGTTCAGATCCCGAGAGCTGAGGTCTGAAGAAGCAGTGGTTTCCTTAAATAGCCCTGACTGGCCCTCCTCACACACACCTACAGAGAATCAGGGGGACTGAAGAGAAAACCAAGCGAAACTACAAATAAGGGCACGAAGTAGAAGTGGGGGATAATGGCAGACTAAAGACTACACTAAGCAGGCTTTTTCTAGTAATAGTTTTAATGATAGATCTCAAATGGCGCATGTAACATAAACGGAAATGAAACCTAAATAAAACTGGTTAAGGGCTGCAACAAGTTCAATGAATTGAGTGACAGAAGATCAGTGGGGAGAGCTAGTTTGTCCACCGATCTGAAGGTTGGCGGTTTGAGTCCTGCTCTCGACATGAAACATCATTGGTTGAACGTTCCTACAAACACTGCAAATTTTGTTCTGGTCATAGGCGGCCCAGAAACTCTTATAATGTTTGAACTTGCATTTACAAAAAGTTGTTCTTTGGAGACTTCAGAGATAAATAACAGCTATATACACATTTGGATCTTATTTTATGAATGTTTTAAGGAAATAAATGCTTCTGTAAGTGTCTGGAATGGTATTGGTTAATATTAGGTATTGGTGAATACTTAAAGCCATGGTATCGGAATCGGTATCAGAACTGAAAAAGCTTCATCTGTAAATCCATTTACAGTTTATTAAATAAAAAGGAATTGCTGACTACTAAAATCACAGTTATCTGCAGCCCTACTTTGATGGTTGCTACATATATTGCTGTGTAAACTTAGAATGCGTCGTCGTAAATCATGCTATTTTCTCTTGTGTACACACTGAAGTCCCCCTTTTACATCTCGTGTCCATTTCTAGTCACAAAGACACTGCTGGTTTGAGTGTTTATAGCCCACATCTCCTGTACCTGATGTTAGAGTGGACACGACCTCTGCTTTTACTGCCTCTGCTGGCTCAAGTTCCTCCATCTCTAATAATACGCTCTTAGATACATGGCCCAGGGCAGACTCATCCTCAGATCTGCTCGTGTAAGCTCACTGCATGCACAAAGAAAGATTGATTTTACACTTCGTTAGCTGTTCATCCAGGGAGAAACGCCGAGTCACCTGCATTTAGTCTGCAGAGGTGAGAGGGGAACAGCCACTTCACACTGGGTCGATACAGGAGGAACAGATTTAACAAAAAGAGTCTGAATGTTAAGGGTGCGTTCACACTCATCCTGGTTTAGTCCTGGTGGAGACTTGTTTTGGTCCTTTTGTAGTCCTGTTGCCTCGGTTTAGTCCCAGTTTTGATGTGGTATATGTGCAAGTTTGGTTTGGTAACAACGAATCATTGTTCTTTGCCATATACGTTCCAAATATAACTGCACTCATGGACACTGTATTGAAATCAGTAATACCGCATGTATGATGTTGTGAACATAATATGCAAAGTTAGGAAAATGTATTTCTAAAAGATGAACATGGCTGTCTTTCCACTGAACTGACCTGTCAGTTGGCTCTGCGGCATCACCAGCTTGTTTTCATGAAAGTTAAAGGGGAACTTCAGCACGTTTGAAGCTAAAGTCCGTTCCTAGAGGTGGTCGAATACTGTCAGAAACCAAAAAACAGCACAGATCAGTGTTGCCTCGGTGGAGATCTCACTGTGGCAATGAGTCTGTCAAGGCAATAAGCTAGTATAGTGATGGGGGAAGTTCTTAACTTCCACGTAAAACACCAATTTGCACACTGACAAAGCTTAACTACACTTTCTAACCCATTTTACAACAGCCTCGAGTCTAACAAAAAAAACGCCCTGCCTGGTTCACCCATTAGTGTCTGGAAACATTCTAAAACAACTTTATAAGCAGCCGTTGATTTTCTACTGCGCATGCGAAAGCCCAAAAGACTTCTCGACTCCAGCAGTGGCAAGCAGCTCAAGTCGCCAGAAGCAACAAGTGAGGATCGACTACTGATGGTGAAGAAGAAGAGAAACTAAAAATTGTTGAAAGAAAATAGTTTGGGAATGTATTTTTTAAACAGTCTCAAAAAAATATAATTCACTCGTAAATAAATGGCAATTAGAAACGACATCAGCGATCGAGTCTTTTGGGCTTCCGCATGTGCAGTGGGAAAATCAACAAAGGTAAGGCTAAGGCTGCTTATAAAGTTGTTTTATAATGTTTCCAGACAGTAATGAGTGAGCCAGGCAGAGCGTTTTGTTTGTTAGACTCGTGGCTGTTGTAAGATGGGTTAAAGTGGTATTAAGCCTCTTCTGTGCAAATTGGCGTTTTACGTCGAAGTTAAGAACTTGCTCCCATCACTACACTAGTTTGTTGCCTTGACAGACTCACTGCCACAGCGAGATCTCCGCCGAGGCAACACTGATCTGTGCCATTTTTTTGGCTTCTGACAGTATTCGACCACCTCCAGCAACGGACTTTAGCTTCAAACATGCCAAAGTTCCCTTTTAAGTTTAAAGGTGGAATGTGGAATAGTCTAGGAAAAGTAATAACTTATCTACGGAAATGAGCAGGTGGCAAACCCTTCTATAGAAAAAGTTACAAAGTACACCTTTAAGTACACCTTTAAGTGGACAGTACTTTCACATTTGCATGCTAGTTGAACTGAACATGAATAAGCCAAGCACATTACTGAGAGACATGAAAACGGAGACACATGAATTATTAGTGTGTCACTTCTGTGCTCTTATGATAAAAGTGAAGTGAAAAATGTGAATTGATTCGACGTATAAACACGAGCTTCAGTCTTGGCCGAAGAAGAGAAACAAACCAAATCTGAATCTAAACAGGAAGTCTTAGATCTACAGGGCGTGTGCACAGCGGAGCGCAGATGGACAGAGGTGCAGGGGCTGTTATGAGTGAAGTAAATACACAGGAATAAAAAAAAGGTGATTTTGAGTGAATTTTCTTCCCAGCAGCATTGATAAATTATCAAAAATGGAACTAATTTAGGGCTAACTGTAACTATTAATTATTTTAGTTATTGGTTAATATTGTGATTATTTCTTAAGTTAATTGATTAGTTATTTGGATTGCAAAAGGCCTCTGAATGTGAAATCTTTACGAAACTTTGATCAGATGAAGCTGAAGTAAAGCCACTTGAGGACATCCTTATGGAATGTATTTACAGACAGACTGAAAATGACTTCTGGATGGCTTCTGAAAGGTCTCAATTTCAGAATACTGAAAGCAGTTCAAGATGACTACCTCTTGAAATCTTTCCTATTTCAGGACATATGAGGGATTGCACCAGTTTACAGACAATTTTAGCAAAAACACGACATGAACTGCTTCTCTTGGTGAGTCATAAAACCTCTTCTGCCCAGTCAGGGCAAGTTTTTGAGTGTTTATAGACTAGGGTGACTAGTCCCAGTTTTGAGCCCTGTGTCTCCTGTCCTAGCAGATTTATCCAAAACCAGTGATTTGTCCCAGTTTTATAAAAGAAATGCCCCTGGTGTCCCTATTTTTGACCAATTATATGCTTTCTGGGTGCTATTTTTATTGCTTGTACAGCACTTTGAAAACCTTTTTAAAAGTGCATTATAAATAAAGATTTATTATTATTATTATTATATCTAAATTTAGCCTGAACGACACAGTGTCGTTTAAAGTCTCAACTATCAAAATTATTACTGTTATATTGTACATCTACAACAAATACATAGATTAGGGGTGTAACGATATCCAAGTCTCACTATACGATATTGTCACGGTCTGAACCTCACGGTACGATATTTATTGCAATATCGTGGGAAAGCTGATGATATTACGATATTCTACATAATAACAAGACTGACATTATAAAATGCTTTGACCAGTCATTTAGTGCAACATTTATTGTCATTAGGGACGTAAACAATATCCAAATCTCTCTGTACGATATTTTCACCAGATACTTCTCACGGTACGATATTTATTGCAATATTTTATGGAGGCTAAAACTGACAAAACTGTGAATATGCTATTTTTTCCTCTAAAAATGCCCTCAACATGACTGAATCCTAAGAATTAAGATGTAAAAGTGCTTAGAACAGTTATTTCTTCATGTCGTCTGCACTGAAACGGAGCAAAGGATCATGGTCTATGTAGTTCCTTCTGTTTTTTTTTTTTAGCTATTTCTCCATCATAACTATTCATTTAAGCAAAGACACTTGTGATTCGATATATGGTGATGGTCCACGATATTATTGTGAGACCTTTGACGATACGATCTCACGATATTTCTGTTATTGTTACATCCTTAATATAGATATAACTTTTTTGTTTTTAAAAATATGTGTTCTAATAAATGTGGAAAAACAGACGTCCACACAAATACAGTAAGTAAATCTTTTTTTTATAATCCATTTTAGATTTTTGTACTGACAAACTGACAAACTATAGAGACAAACATGTAACAATATGACATTTAGTTCAGTCATTTTCCGGTATATGTTTTAAGCTGTTTTTTTAGCTTCCTGTCATCATAAACACCAGAATTGAGCCACATTTGAGTCGACACAAAAGGCCGGTGAGTAACAGGAGCGCGCTACATTCACTTTTCTTCCACCTACATCTGCAGACACACGACATTCTTGAGAAAAAAGGCAGGAAATGTACTTCATACTTTACCCATATCAAATGAAATACTTTAGTTTAACCCGAACCTGATTTAAACCTGATGTTTAGACTTGGACAAATATTCCTAATAGTCGCTTTAGTATTTCATGCATTATTTATTCAGGTTGTAAGCCACAACTGTAACCACAGCTTCCACCACTCACACGGCACATTAGGGGAATATGGCAAAAAATATGTGCAAATGTTTCCCTCAAAAACAAAAAACACAATGTTGATTCAATTACAAAATGTCTTACAGCATTTCTGTTTTTCGTGAACATAAACAAGAGAGACACTGCGCCATTTAAAACTAAATAATACACAAATGTATTCCTCCAAAGTCTGAACTCGAACCACATGCTTTTACTGGCAGAGGTTTGCAGAAGATCTCTCCATTAAAAAGACCCAAGCTCCAATACCTTTTTAACTTTATACATCTGCGGATCTGCCCGATATCAACCGATACCAGTGCAGAGACTGAAAACTGCATTTATTTCCATTAAACTACAATACAATAAGACACAACTGATCTAATTATCTCACGTGTCTGTTATTTATCTCTCAAGTAACTCCACAATAATATGATAGTTTCTGGGCCAACTACAAACAATAAATAAATTGTCTTTTTACATCAATGTGCAGTGTTTAACAAATGTATTAAACCACCACCCAGTATAAGGTGTTTGCTGCTGCTGCCATACGTGATTTAACAGTATTTCTGTTTACCAAAATATCTTTTTATGTTTCTATAATGGTTAATCCGCCAGTTTATGCAAGATCTTTTTTTTATCAAAACAGTATCTTCAATGCTAAAATATAACTATTGTTGCTGTCCATACATTTTCAAGTTGAATGTTTTCCAAAAATGACACCAAAGTCTCATCCAAAGCCTCTGGGAACAGCTAGAAACTATTCGGGAGTCAATAACAAAAGAGACTTTGCAACATAAAAACAAAGCAGCAAGAACGCAGCTGTTATCTGCTCCAAAGGTCACACAAAATATTCACATTTTTGGTTATCATTTGTCAACAAGGACTATTTTGTTATTACAATTGGTCATTTTCTTAATGAATAACAATGGCATTTTTCATTTGAAACAAGTTTTTGATATACTATGAAGTTATTTATGTTTTCGTGTTTTCATCACAGGTGGAATAATACATTTGTTAAGAACTGTATATATATTCAACCAAGATATCGGCTAAATCGATACTTGGAGACTAATCCTGCAGGTTTTTCTGTATTGACGCAGATATCCGATACCTGTTTCCCTGCTAAATCTGATCATTGGCAATTTAAAACAATCTCATTTTTATTACTATTTGATCACTCGCAGCCCGACTGATTTAAATGTCTTGCCCGAGGACACAGTGCAAGACACGAGTTTGTCAAAGTTTGAAAACAAGTTTGAACATAAATCTGGTACCGTGCCTTCCCGAAATCCTGGCTTAGACCTTGACACAACAAAAACACGTGAATGTTTTTCTTGGTGGAATGAGTTACTAGAATGCCTTTATTTCAGCTGCTCTTTATCTCAAAGAAAGTCCAAAGTCCGACTCCACTCAAGGTTAATGTAGCTGTGAATAACTCTGCAACACGCTGCACTCAACAGTGTTTAAATGGCACTTTGAGTCAACATTTATAAGACTATAAGGTGCACGTCCGTCACGTAAGATACAGCGTGTTTTAAAAAGACTTTCACTTTTAGGAGCTACTTAACGAGCTCATTCAAGGCTTTCGAATGCTCTAATTGTTCATTTTCCATCACTAATCCAAGAGAACAGAAGAATAGAGTTATAAATTAGCAGATGAAACATGAACTTCCACATGTAAACATTCAATATAATAAAAGGAAGGAAGGAAGCAGATGGTTTCCGAATAGTGAGAGCGTTCGTATCGGTTTGTAGAACGCTGTGGCTAAAAAACGTTCACACTGCAAAAAAGAAAAGATTGCATGGGGTTATATCGTGGGTTTCACTTTCCTGTTATAAGCGGGGGACTTTCCCATTCAAATTGTTAATTGCTATGGCAACAGCTGTAATTTTTAATCATTTTTTGGAAACCCAGGGACAGAATATTACCGTGAATTTCCTTATCTTCTTAGATTTTGTCGCTTAACTTGTTTCGAGATGTCTGTAATTACAACACAAAGCTTCTCTTTCCATTAATAACGTGGCGAGAAAATGAATTTATCTTCCAATTTTAAGCTTAATTGTCTGAAAAATAAACAATTAAACCTTGTCGTAAATGTGCACTGTGTAACTTTGTTCCACTAATGTTCCAAAGTATTGCATTTATTCAAATTCAACCATTTTTACGATAAGCGGGATTGCCTGCCCACAAATCCGACTTGTCACTAGGCATTGTGGTGACACCTGCTTGTCTCCATGACGATATGTTTAATGCCACACTGTGGAACATTCTAAGCAAAGCAACAGCACCTCCACGCGGCAAAAAGCTTAAGATATAAACACTTAAATCTATCAGAAAATGATGTAAAAGTAGTAAAATGATCGTGCTGCATGGACAGATCAATTTAGTTGACGAGTTATCTTAAAATAAACGACCTCTCGACTAGAATTAAGCCGTTTCAGAACAAGTAAGTCGACTATAAACCTGAAAACATGATGAATAACCCGATATAAATCTTAAAATCTTCACCAGATCAGAGAAATTCACAGTGTATGGAGACAAGCACCTCCACCGAAAAGTTAAGCAAGTTTTGTGCAACTTTAATCAGGGTTAAAGTTCTGAATTCAGCTAAATGTACCTATGCCACATGTGCTTTTTACAGTTTAGTTGCTGCGCATAGAAACAACCCAATATATGTATCAATATTATGGTGTAATTACAGTAAAGCAAAGATGAATAAGATTAAAGTGGCGTATAATGATGCTCTTAGAATATCGCTAAAGACGCCAAGGTGGGAAAGCGCCAGTGCTTTGTTGGTGTCTGTAAATATTCCCATGTTCCAGGCTCTAATGAGGAAGCTCATGTATAAATTTATGTGTAAGTTAATCGAATCAAGAAGTGGAATTATAACGTGCTTGACTGATATTAAGGAAAATAACATCCAATATAACTCTGACGTCTGGAAATGTTAGAAAAGCCATTTTATATTTTAATGCTACCAAACCTTACACCACTGTAGGTTTTTTATATATATGTGTGTGTGTGTGTGTTTGTGCTGGTGGGTTTATATATGAATGTAATTGTACAATTTGGACCCCGAGTCTGTAAATAAAATTATATTTATCATATGTATGTTTTGCCAGATGCCCTACCTGATGCTTTCTTTTTTTTCCACTTATACATACACATTTATATAATTATGTCTTATTTCACGCCTGGTTTTTGCTCTTTTTTGCTACTTTTGCTAGAATTTATTATTACAATTTACATTTTTGCTCTTTGTTATTATATTATATTGTGATTTGTGAGCTACTGTGTCCAAATAATTTCCCTTGTGGATCAATAAATTCTGTCTGAGTCTAAACCTGTCACTCAGAACTAGCCTCGTTGTCTAATTTCTTGTCATTGAGAGATATTAAGTGTAAATAGTGGGTCAGAGAAGATCGTATTTTGACTCGGTTCACTTACGTCACGGGATGTAAATGGAGTAGACTGTAGCCAGTAGCAATGTCATAATACCAAGTCCTAGGCCACTGCAATAGTATAAACAACATGCCGTAACAAAAAGGTAAAACGACACCCAAAATAACCTTCAGGAAGGACTACTTTGTGTTTGAGTTTCTGCGCAGATTAGCAAAAGGTAGCGAGGATGTGGTTTATGGGAAATACACAGCAGGTCATTCAGAATTTCCACATTATAATCCTTTAATATTCAACAAAATGATCAAAACTAAATGTTAAAGGGCCCGTATTACGCTTATAATGTAGTTTCCTCATCACAAACAGACCTGTGCGTTTTGTTTCATTCCCGCATATTTAACACAGAAACCCTGCAGATTTAAACTGCGTTCTTCTTCTCTCAAACAGAAATCGCTCTGCTCCACCTTGTGATGTCATGTGGTAATACAGGAAGTGCTCCACGGTGTTTTTAAACCCCATCCACCTTCACTACAATCACTTGGGTCATTTTAGCTCTGGATTTGCCTTTTCTCTACTGCACAAAAGGTAAAAGGAGCTGTTAACTTAAAACTCTTATCTTAAAACTACCGCTTCATGACATCACGAGGTGGAATGGAGCATTTTGAGAGACGCAGAGACTAAAAATGTAGGTTTACTCAAATGTAGTGTACTCATTTATGCTTTAAATCTACCAAAACATAACTTCAGAGATGTTTTTGATGAGGTAAAGTGACTAAATCTCACAGGAGTGAATTTTGCATAATATATGAGCTTTAATATTATGAATCTAATGTCACAGATTTCTTTGGCTAATTTGAATCATTTATATAGCCTAATAGCTTAGCCTAGATATCAAAATTAGCCATGTTCTACAAACTAGGCCTGCACAATAGCCTATATCCCAGTCAGATCAAAATCGCAATTTGACTTGGCACAATTAGTCCTACCGCGTTGTGAAGAGCGCAGTTATTAAAGAGCACACATTCAACACACAAACCCTGCAGATTTAGGCTGAGTTCTTCTCTCAAACTGAAAACACTGAAAACAGGAGGTGCTCCACTGTGTTTTTAAACTCCATACACCTTCACGAGAATCATTTGGATTATTTTAGCCCTGGAGTTGCCCATCGCTACTGAACATAAGGTAAAAGGAGCTTGAAAACTACCACTTCATGACATGACTTTAGAAATATTTTTCAGATATTTGTATGTTGTTCACTTGGAAATGTTAAATGGCCACACATAACATAACATAACAGCAACAATAATCATAATACTGAACAAATCAAGATGACATGACCATAGTTGGATGTTGTTTTCAGCTCATTTGCTGGGCTGATGTAGTTAGTAAATTACATATGAGAAATGGCCTTGTTTATGTTACCATTTTAACAGGAAGTCAGGGGTACTATTTTTGACAGGAGCACTACATTCATACAGCGAGGGGTGGAGTGTTTTGCATTTTGGAGATGTATACTGACTAAATATGAAGTGTGTAAATGAAACAAAAAAAAAACTTCAGGTAGGCTATGTTTTTGACAACAACATTACAACATGACTAATATAGGACGTAATTTAGGAGCATTAACCCTCTGAGCATTATTTAAATGTGTTCTTGAACATTGGATCCCACTTTTTAAATGTTATGTCGCAAATCTGATCGCAGTAGGTTTACGATTAGGGTGTTTGGGATGGTTGGTGTAAATAAAATAGTGAAAAAAACCTGTAGCTTTGTCCATTCTCGACTCACGTGCGGGTCAGTGTAAAATCTGAGACAAAATACAGAAGTGCAGAGTTCTGGATTTTGGCTAAATAAATGCAATTTAGGCTCCTCTGGTTTAGACCTGGTTTAGACCTGAAATAGACCTGATATAGAACTAGTTTAGTCCTGGTTTAACCCTAGTTTAGCCCAGGTTTAGACCTGAAATAGACCTGATATAGAACTAGTTTAGTCCTGGTTTAACCCTAGTTTAGCCCAGGTTTAGACCTGAAATAGACCTGATGTAGTCCTGGTTTAGACCTGGTTCAGACCTGAAGTAGTCCTGGTTTAACCCTAGTTTAGACATGGTTTAGACCTAGTTTAGACCTGGTTTAAACCTGGTTTAGACCTGAAGTAGTGCTGGTTTAACCCTAGTTTAAACCTGGTTTAACCCTAGTTTAGTCCTGGTTTAGACCTGAAGTAGTCCTGGTTTAACCCTAGTTTAGACCTGGTTTAGACCTAGTTTAGACCTGGTTTAGCCCTAATTTAGTCCTGGTTTAGAACTGAAGTAGTTCTGGTTTAATCATAGTTAGACCTGGTTTAGACCTGTTTTAGACCTAGTTTAGTCCTGGTTTAGACATGAAGTAATCCTGGTTTAACCCTAGTTTAGACCTGGTTTAACCCTAGTTTAGACCTGGTTTGGACCTGAAGTAGTTCTGGTTTAATCATAGTTAGACCTGGAATAGACCTGATATAGAACTAGTTTAGTCCTGGTTTAACCCTAGTTTAGCCCAGGTTTAGACCTGAAATAGACCTGATGTAGTCCTGGTTTAGTCCTGATTTAGACATGAAGTAATCCTGGTTTAACCCTAGTTTAGACCTGGTTTAACCCTAGTTTAGACCTGGTTTAGTCCTAGTTTAGTCCTGGTTTAGACCAAACTGATCCAAAATAGGGACAACTGGAACATTTCTTGTGTAAAACTGTTACAAATCACTGGTTTTGGATAAATCTGCTGGGACAGGGGACACAGGGCTCCAAACTGGGACTGAGACTAAATAGGTCTGGTCTGCTCACCCTGTACGCGATCGCTGTCAGAAAACAACGCAGCTCTGCTCCAAACTTTGCCAAACTCTCCCCACTCCAGGTAAAGGTGCTCCAGACCGACTCACCGTCCTCGTGTATGCGCGCCGCCAGCATGTGCTCCACCGCCGCCGGGATCCGCTCCCACTGGCACTCCGCCCGGTACCGCTCCAGCTCCGCTTCTACCCGGACCTGAGTGAAGGAGATGCGGACTGCCATGGCCGGCTTGTCCCGCTGATGGAGCCCGTACTGGTGCGCGTATTCCCCGGACACGATGGGAGAGACGGCGGACTGAGGGAGAGGAGAGAGCGGGTGAAGTGCGCGCAGGAGGCGGGTGGAGGGACGGAGGAGCGCAGGGTGAGTCAGTGTAAACAGGCTGTAAATGTGACAAACTTCAACAGGCGAGATAACACCAGAGCAGCGCTTTGTGCTCAGCTATAATGCAGGAAACTTTGGTCAAATCTGATCAGGCTGCACATGTTTAACAGCTAAAACCTCGTCTCCAACTTTGTGCATTGAACTGCACAGAGTAAAACATAAAATGACTGAAAATCTAAAAATCTAGCGCCAACTTTAGTGGAAATTTCCAAATATACAGAGCTTAACAAATGTATTAGACCACCACCCAGTATAAGGCGTTTGCCACTGCTCCCATATGTAATTTACCTGTATTTCTGTTTACCAAAATATATTTTATGTTTCTATAATGGTTAATCCACCAGTATATGTAAGATCTTTTTATCAAAACGATATCTTTAATACTAAAATATAACTATTGTTGCTATCCATAAATGATCAGTCTCATCCAAAGTCTCAGGGAACAGCTAGAAACTATTTGGGACTCAATAAGAAAAAAGACTACATAAAAAAAACTACATAAAAACAAAGCAGCATGAAGCAGCTGTTATCTGTGCCAAAGCTGCTCACATAAAATATTGGCATTTTTGGTTATTATTTGTCTTATTTTATGCGGTTTGTGTTTTGCATGTTTCAGGGACCTGCAGAGGGACATGAGTTCAGAGCTATAGTCTTATACGAAGCAGCTCTTTCATGTTTCTTTGATTAACGCTCCTGCACAGCAAAAAGTGGAGTGTTAAAATTGACTCTCACAGAATTTTAACATTTTCTCAGGGTTTATATGAGTTCAATCTGTTCTAGAGTAAATTTAACATGTTTGGAAATGTTAATTAAGAAACCAAGGTTCCCGTTTAACCCAAAAATCAAGAGTTATATTAACGTTTTGAGGGTAAACACACAAAGACGCTTTATTTTTACACTTTATTTTTGTTAATTTAAGATGAAATTATGTACAAAACTGGTTCAAATTCATCGTCTCTCGCAGGACTTTGAAGCGGTGGGTGGGAGGAGCCAAATTAACACTAACCTTAACATTAACATTAACATTAACCTCAACCATATCAACTCAGGTAAATAATCTTAATTCAAACCCCCATTTAACTTTCAAATAGTTAAAATAACACTTTTTAACACTAAGTTCGTGGGCAGTTTCTTGATTCTTTTACTTGTTGTAATAGGCTCATTATCAGTGGATCTGTCTTGTTTTAATCCTCTTGACTGTGATAATTATAGACTCTCTAGGACCTCCATATTTGATAGTTTCTTGGTAACAATAATTAGATAATGAGTCATATGTTCTGCAGCCAGTAAGAAATGAGCGTAAACATGCCTGTAATTGTTTTGGGTGAGGTTCAAGTATTTGATTAGATATATGATTAAATACAGGCTCGGCCAAAACGTAGAAATGTCACTTTGAAAAATGGCACTGCATGTTTTTGTTCTTTTTAACTTGATATTTATCAGATATAAACATTTCCCAGATGCATATGTGAATAGTTCATATTTAAGGCCTGCATGACACAAAATAGATTCTTATGAGATTTAAGCCGCGTTATCACGTTAGCTCTTCAAAAACAGACCCGGAGTTGTGTTTTGTTTCATTCACACATGTTTGATTAATCTTGTATTATTAGTCTGTCTGCCTCTCCAAAGATCACAATGCTCTGTTCCACCTTGTGATGTCACGGAGTCATGGTTTTCAAGTTAACACGCTGCAAATTTTAAAACTTATATCAGGTTATTCATCTTGTTTTCAGATTTATTATCAACTTACTAGACCAGAGACTGCTTCATTCTAATCTAGAGAGCGTTTATTTTAACATAACTTGTCAAATAAAATAATCTTGCTGCATGGACAGATAATTTCACTACTACTTTAAGTCATTTTCTGATAGATTTAAGTGTTTATATCTTAAATTTTGGCCAAGCTTGTTTGCAGCGCAGCTACTATCTACCTTTAGTTCAATAAAGATGGGCGTTCCCGGGGCCAAAATCTTCCAAAAGATCCCAGTGAAGGTGTTTGGAGTTTAAAAATACAGTGGAGCACTTCCTGTATTACCTTTTTTTTTTCATTTGAGAGAAGAACTCAGCCTAAATATGCAGGATTTGTGTGTTAAACGTGTGTAAGTGAAACAAACATAACTCCAGGTATGTTTATGATGAGGAAACATTATAACATAGATCAGAAAACCGCGTAGTATGGCCCTTTTAAAGTCTCATAGATTTTCTTCTTGCAGAGCAGTAAACCTGAGTCTTAATGGTTTGTTTAGCTGCTGGCTGCATGTGGGCTGAAAACTACCTGACGAAGCAAGTTGTGTTTATTCCAATACATTAAGCAAATGTAAGCGGCGAGTATCTCCTACATGTTCAGCCGGTCTATAAAAGTTCAGTGGAAGGGCCTGTGTTAGCAGGACGCGGTCATTGATCTGTAGCACTGATGTTAGAGGAGAAGAAGGGATCGGCTATATTGATATTCTGCAGTGACATCACGCTGGGGGTGCTCTACATGCATCTCTACTGCTGCAGTGTTGAGCAGCTACCATGGTGACACAGTGCACACATTAGCAAACACAGACCAAAAAGTACAAAGTAGATTTAAACTGCACAATTTCAGGAAAATGTGATAAATCTGAGCATTTATGGTTTGATTTTCAACAAAAAAGTGACAGTGATTGAATGAAAAACTATTGGCCAATGCAGGTTCACTTGTGACTTTTATACATGGGTCAATGACGTTGAAGGATTTTCAACAGGCACATTTTAAAATATAAAAAATATTAGTTTCTATTGAACTTATTCAAATATTTACAGTGTCAGTGTCATTTAAATTAAGCATTTTTAGTGTAAAATGTCATGTGGTGCGACCGAGAATAACATTAATTTTTTTATTTTATTTTCTAAAACATGGTTGGGATATTAATCTAAGTTCTGAGTAATATGAAGTGTATAGAAACAAACTGTTGGCATTTCTTTGTTTTAATGCATATTAACCTGCTTGTGTTTAATGAACAAACTACTGCCCTGTAAAATGCAGCAAATGAAGAAAAATGCCTAAAGAACCATTCACCCAAGTAAACTTTGTCTGTTATTAAATACCATATTTTTATTTTAAGAAAATTACTGCTATGATTAGTCGCACCACATGACATTTTAACACTTTAAGTACAAAAAACATGCAGAATAACTCATAATTTCTGAAAAAAATGATTTGGTTCCATGGAGGTCAGAGGTGCTACCGAAATGTGGTGACATATTATGAAATTTAAACCGTTTTAACTGAACAAACTGCAAATGCACAGAAAAAGTAGGCGTCATGTCACTGACTCATATGTGGGGTGACCAGATTGGGGTTATCAAAAAGGGGGACACCTGGTTCAAGGGCAGAAAAAAGCCTGTTTAATTTGAATGTGGTAATATGTGCACCAGGGGGTCTGGGGTCCTCTCCGGGGAAATTTTGGGCAAACTGTAAGTAGGCTAATTGACTATTGCGTTGCTATTTTACTGTGGTGCATTTTCGAGGTTGACAAAGACACAGCTCAGTAATCTA
Source organism: Odontamblyopus rebecca (assembly GCA_030686955.1). Lineage (NCBI taxonomy): Eukaryota > Metazoa > Chordata > Actinopteri > Gobiiformes > Gobiidae > Odontamblyopus > Odontamblyopus rebecca. Next base: position 30,805,645 of record CM060662.1, read on the forward strand.
AACCTGTGCTATTTATTTCGCTCAGTGCCCATGTTCCCTGCCTCGGTGCACCTGCCGCAGACAGGAGCCTTCAGTGTGTGCCTCACACGCGCAGATGTGCAGGGGTGGACTGGCAATCTGTACGTTCTGGAAAAGTCCAGAACGGCCGTCAGATGCAGTCACTTTTATTCTTCATCTTCTGTCTGTGTTGTCCTCCCCTGGCTCTTCAGTTCTTCTTTTTAGATTTGTTCTTTTTGTCGTTTCTCTTTCTGGTGGAAATGGTTGAACAGCTGATCTCCACCTTCTCACACAGGGATTCTTGAACCTGGATGTTTGGGGTAACTTCAGCTTCAGTCTGTGTCGTCTCCTGAGTGGCCTGGACCTCGTTCAACTCCACTGCTGTGGTCTTCTCATCTTCAACCAAGTCCTTCATCCTCTTCTAGACTTCAAGCGTTTCTTGCCATAACTTCTTCTGAGTCTCGTCTTTGCTCTCCTTCTAGTTTCTTCTCGTCTCTTCTATTCGGTGATGTTCACGGCTGCATCCTCGTCTTGCACCTCCTGGGGAACTTCAATCACACTGAGAGTAAAATCAGGTTCTGCCAGTATTACTGTCTGAATGACGGCTCATGTTGAGGTCTTGTATCTTCATCCTTTGGTTTGCAGCTTCTCACCGTCAAGTAAAATGACCTCTGCTGCTTTTCCAGAAATGTCTTGCTCCTCTTTTACCTCTGCTGCTGGTGTCTCTTCCACAGTCTCCGAAACAGCACTCAAAACATCCTCTGATGGCGTAGTAAATACAGGGGGTTTTCTTTTCTCGGACCAGTTTCAAAAGAAGCTCAAATTCCGGTAAGATTTCACATGCAAAATTTCCCTCTGTTTCCATTTTATGTATTGGTTCTCATGCAAATCATTTAATTAGAAAGCCTGTGCTAAAATGTTCATATCACGGCTCATTTCAAATTCAGATGTGGTTGTATTGTGTTTTTTTTCTAGAGTTTGTCTCCCTGTTCTCACTGCCCATATGAACACATCCCAACCTTGAGCAAATATCCCAGCCCTTCTCTGAGTCCGAAACAAAGCCGTTCTTTATAACATCGCTGTCTGTCTGTGCGCTACACCAATGCCCTGAAAACACAACCGCACTCGCAGGTCTACTCCCTTGGCAACATAACATTTGCTTGTGATGGACTTTTACATGTTTTGCAATGATGGTTTATAAGATCAAGACGGTTTTGAAATCATCTCGTGCTGAATGATCCCATTATTCACTTCTGGTTTATCAGTCCTGTTGAATATTGTTCATAGGGTAACAGTTTATGCATATGATCTTTTTAGTCCTGGCCCCCCTTTTTGAAATGTCTTGTTTTAATATATAAATTGTATTCCTGTTACAACAGGTCTTTACCACAGATTAACCTATGTACCTAATAATAGACTCAGATTTGAACTTTAACAGTCACATCAAACCAATAACATCTGCAGCCTTTTACTATCTGACAAACATAGTAAAATCAGAGGTCTATTGTTTAAAGCAGACCTGGAGAGACTTATCCGTAGGTTAGATACGGTAACGGCCTCTCACTGGCCTCTCCAAACGAGCTGAGAGCTGCAGAACATCCAGAACGCTGCAGCTCGGGTCCTGACTCAAACCAGGAAGTACGAGCACATAAGTCTTGCAGCTCTGCTTGTGCATAAGTCTCTCCACGGCCGAGCACCAAAGTACATCTGTGACATGTTAGTGCCGTATGAGCCGTCTCGCACTCTGAGGAGCTCAGGGACCGGCCTCCTGCTGGTGCCAGAGTCAGGACTGAACTCAGTGTCAGTCAGAGTTTCAGATTCATGCAGCTAAAACCTTCCTGAACATGTGAGACAGACTCTACTTTGACTCTGTTTAAATCCAGGCTCAAAACAGTTCTGTTTAGCTGTGTCTGACTGAAATGTTATGCACTCTTCTCTCTCATTTAATGTCTGTTTGTTTGTTTTTTGAAGTTTAAGATGATTATTTATGTTTTGATTTGTTTGTATTTTGATTTTAATGTATTTCTTATTCTGTAAAGCACTTTGAATTACTTTGTGTATGACTGTGATATACAAATAAACTTGCCTTGCCTCATCCAAAACATTTGAGAAACGTTATTTCCTATAAATTCTGCTGCTTTTTTTTAAACATTTGATTGTGTATTGATACTTTGCAACTCATGTCATTAGCATTCATGAAGGAGTGTGATGCTAACTGTAGGCTCCGCTCTGTCTGAGGCTGTATGAGGCTTTAATCTGTTTTATTTTAACCCAATCTGACCGTACTGCCCGACAAAGAAATCTTGAGAAATCTTGATGTGAAATGTGCCGTAACTACAATTTCTTAAGTGATAAAAAGGAAACACGTTAACGGCAGCGACAAATGATGTAACTGATGAACTGAAACACAGATACTTCACTTTTCTGTTGTTTTGCTTGAGAGTTTTGCACAACTCACAGACACTGCAACATGTTTGGTTCGTTAATATCTGAAATAGAACAGAATACAAACTTACAGACAGTTTCTTATTCAACACAAACTAGAATACTGAATGTTTTTGATGGTAAAAGACCTCTCTAAATATGTTTTCTCACACTACCTCATTTTCTGTACTTTATCTGTATATTCAGAGGTCAAAGGTAAAATCTGTGATGGTTGTGATTGATAAATATGACCTCATCATATAGTAACACATAAACACACTATTGTTAATGCACTGACAAGAGGGACAACATCTAAACTTGAAAGACATTTTTCCCTTTTTTTTTTTTCCTTTGTAGAGCAGCATCAAGAACTGACTAATGCCGGGCAAACACTGTGCAATATTTTTCAATCAATCAATCAATCGTTATTTATAGAGCACTTTTCATACAAAAAATGCAACTCAAAGCGCTTTACAGTGATTAAAAAGAACAGCCCACAACCCACCGCCCCACAAAGCCAAGCAATAGTCTTAAACTATCTGCGACATGACTATCTTTGTTTTTTTAACTTTTAACTGAATCTGGAATATTTCTGATCATTTCACTCAGTTTCAGCTAAAACTGTGCGACGAAGCTGCAGGGTTTAAAAGTCCACAGCTCATGATTCATAACCACTACTTCAAACTACTTCAACAAACCGTCACGAGAGGCGACTGGATTTCAAACAGGTTTGATATTCTTGCGACCTACGACTGCTGATCAGGAGCTGGTCGTGAGGTACTAATCTGTTCTTGTTACCCCATGTTTACTACACGACGCACAACACACGACTTGTCATTTGTTTACGTAGAATACAGAAAAGCTGCTTAAAAATCACAAAAACACTAAGAAAATGTGGCTCTACTGACTCACATTTGTGCCGAGTGCAACAATTTTCCATAATTATCCACTTGTTTCACAATTTTCTTATTACCAACCAACCAACACCAGGGATGTCCCAGTTTTTTTATTTTGAAAATCTGGTCAGCCGAGGCATATTATAGCCAAAGGAACTATATTTCCACAGAAACAATCAGAAAGTCCTCCAGGCCAAATAAGGGTCATGTCTGTGGAGATGCTCAGAGTAAGTGTGCTTCGTTTTTTAAGTGCAATAAAAACAAACATGAAAAAACATGCTTTTCTCTCAGTTGTTTTTTTTCATGCATTTATGAGTCATGATTAAGCCAAAACTCGGATCAATCCCAAAAAACACAATCGCACAATTTAAAAATCGTCTAAAAAAGGGGAGCTGATTTGTGCAGTTAACACCATTTCAGTCACAACCTAGAGAACATTAGCCAACACATTTTTCAGACAAATTTTTTTCAGGCACTCACCTTTTTCACAGAGACCTAAAACTCCTAAACAAGGCCCTAAATGCTCATATTGATCATAGACTCTTAAAAATGTGCAGATTATATCCATTTTAAACATTTTAGGCATACGATGTGTGCATTATGTCACCATGGTAACTGCTAAACATGCCACCATTAGAGATACATGTAGCGGAACAAGCCCAGCTTCAATTGTCTCTATCTGCGCCTTTGAGTGTGGATGAAGCTGCCATGTTTGTCATTTAAATTCTCTTCTGCTTAGGGTGACCAGATTTTCACATTTCTAAACTGGGACACACCTGGGTCGGGATGGTTGATATAAATAAAATAGTAAAAAGAGTGTGTAAGATTGTGGATTCTTGTGTCAGTCATAATCTGAGGGACTTCTTTTTTTGCTTTACGGTCATTCACAAACACAGATTTATGTATTTTGGCTAAACAAATGACAATTTATGCTCCTCTTTACTGTTGGCGGGGATCAGATTAGTCAAAAATTGTGATAATCCTGGTTTAGAGTTGCTGTAGTCCTGGTTTTATCTTAGTTTAGACCTGGTTTAGATCAGACTGGTCAAAAATAGGAACACCTGAGACATTTCTTGTATAAAACTGGGACAAATCAGTGGTTTTGTATAAATCTGATGGGACAGGGGACACATATCTCAAAGCTGGGACTGTCCAGGGTAAATAGAGTCTCTGGTCACCCTACTTCTGCTGGTTAACTGAGTTGTTTTCTTGGCCTTGACCCATTGAAAACCATGGCTGTAGATCACATGTAAAAAAGTATTGCCACCTCTGTAGTTTGGTGTAATAGTGAATATTGAACCTGCTCCGTCTCTTTTCACTGGACTCTGGTTGAGAAAGGTCAGTGTTTGAAAAGCACATGGCATTTGAGGCGGGCTTGATCTGCGCTGCTGCTGTGAGTAAAAGAGTGTGAGACCTGCACAGCTCTGAGCCACGATGCTAATCTTTAAATGCTAACACTTTAACAGGATCAGGGCGAGCTCAAAAACAAGAGCAACAACACAAGAGCTACTGCCGCTTCACTGGATTCAAATTTAGGGATGCCCAGATAATGAGGTTAAAGTGATAGTTCATAGTACAGTGTGTAAAAGTACTGCAGGAGTCCATGGAAATAGAGATTTAAAACCATATGTGAACATTCTTCATGGAGATAGATATGATTTACCCCATAATGTGGCATACTACAGACAAAGGAACTACATTTCCACAAAAACAAGCAGAAAAGTCCTCCTCCAGACCAGATAAGGGTCAGGTCTGTGGAGATGCAAGCCTGCCCAGAGTAAGGATGCATGTTGGCTTATTTTTTAAGTGCTATAAAAGCAAACAAATGAAAAACATGCTTTTGTTTCAGTCGTTTGTTTGTTTGTTTGTTTTACAGACTAATATCATTTTTAAGTGTCTGTGATTTTTTATTGCACAATATATTAATACAAAAATTAAATAATGACATCCTAGGTCTCTAGGTAATGTGAACAAATGAAAATTAAGGATTTTACTAGGCTATTTCATCATAATTATGGCAAATTATCATAAAATTGTAATATTTCTTCTGACAATAGGCCTAATTGTACCACATAAAAGTATTGTGATTGATCAAGTTCAAGAAAATGCTCAGTTATTGTATCTTGTGATAAGGGACTCTACCTGGAGGCTACAGGTTGCATGTAAACACGCACGGGGGATTTGGTCACTGTGGAGACTAACTAAAGAGCTATTCAGGGACTTTCTACAATTTTTTTTAAAACAATGAATTAACCTCCAGCCGCTTGAACAGAGACATGGGCCCGTCATTTTCCTTCGCAGTCGGCGACTTTTCGGGATCGGACAGAGAGAAGCGTCGGGACATCTCCCCCGCACACCCGGCCATGGTTTAGATCCATGCACCCTGCAGGAGAACCGCTGATCCTGTGTGCCGCCCCCTGCTGGCGACACAGAGACACTGAGAGGAGCCAAAGAGGATTTATTTACACAAGATAGTGCTGTGCAAAGGATAGTTTACAGGGTCTACGGTGCGGAAGCTACAGGAGCTCTCACCCTCTTCCAAGTAACTCACCAAGGGACTTCTGAATTATACATATTGTGCCAAATAACTACAAATGTATCAATTAAATGCCTATTAGTGTTGCAAACGTATCATTTTGATTAAGGTGACCAGGGACAGTCCTAGTTTTTGAGCCCTGTGTCCTCTGTCCTTTTTTCTGCCCCAGTTCTCTGCAAAAAATGTCCCAAATGTCCATATGTTTGACCAATCTGATCTTTTCCAACAGTAAAGAGGCATAAATTGTCATTTGTGTAGGTAAAATGCAGAAAAGCTGCTTAAAAAATAAAATAAAATAAAATAAAACACAGAAAATGTGACTATACCTACTCAGATTAGTGGTGAGGGCAGAACAATTTTCCTTAGTTACGCACTCGTTTTACAAATTTATTAGTAACAACTAACCCAAACCAGGTATGTCCTAGTTTTTAATTTTGAAAATCTGGTCACCCTAATTTTGATGACTAACTTTGTGCACTAATAAATATATAAAGTTTGATAAGCATGTGACTGTACCCCAGCTAAAGCTCTCTTTTACAACATTTCTTACAACAGCTAAAATTACTAGTCCTCTGGCATTTTCGTTTTGTAAAGTTACTCACCGAAGGAACAAGGTTGGAGACCCCTGGTGCATGGGATAGTCTAAGAGTAAATCAGGTTGTAATGGACGCTTGACTTTCATTCACAGATTTTGGCCTAAAACTAAACAAACAGTGGCCATGTCAAGAGACAGCAAAAATAGCTGTTTTCAAGCTAACATCCAAGCACCAGACAAGATATAAAACCTCGACGCCTTCTCTGTGACGCTAAAAACAAGCCAAAATTTCATAAAATACCAAATCTATTCATAAATGTGTATGTTTTCATTTATTTATGTATGTATTAGCTTTATTTATTTGTTGTTTACGCAAGTGAATACGAGTTCCTAATCATATACGGTATGTTCCTATAACTATTTTGTCTCTTTTACGCTCTTAGATGCGTTTGACCAATCAGAGTGAGCTGTCGTGTCCCAGTCCCTAACGGCAAGCCACGAGGCCCAAAAAGCTAAAATCGTTCACTTGTAGTTCAATAACAAAACTGCCTCTGAATCAGGTAAGTTAACATTATTTTAAGCCTTTTGTTCGGCATTTATTTGACAGTTTAATCATTCGCCACGCTGTAATCTAGACAAGCTGACGCACGGAGTGAATCACGGCAATGGTCAAGATTTGAGCAAACAACAAGCTTGAGGCTAAATTTACCCACACATTTATTCTGGTTTCATTAAAAATACTGGTATTGCATCGTTATTTCTCGTTTTAGTTGCACGATCAAAACAACCTGTCAATAGATTTATGTTGATATCTGTAACGATTTATTGGCATGCATGCACAAAGTAACACTTGAGGTAAACTATAGTATATAACGGTGTCTAATATGCCCCAGTTCTTCCAAACATTGAATACAAGTTTCTGTTAAATCTTGACTGATGTTCAGATAGAAATTTGTTGGTTTCAAAAGCTTAATTCATATCCAGAAGTGACCATCCTTCTAATAATGATCTTATATTGAGTTGGTGAAGTAGGAATATATGACAATTATTAATTTATTCAGATTTCTACAATACTTGAACCTCCTTCTCATCTAAGCCATTTTCTGACACATTTTAGCTTATCTCTGGGGAGTTGGATCGCATAATTAAATTTCTTGATGACTTAATAACTTTGCTTGTTGTCCTTTACAGTATGAGGAGGTCTTTTCCACTGGCCGGGGGGCTCTGGGTGGTCCTGTGCTGTTGCCTGTTGACAGTTCACGCTCACGGGGATCATCATGAGCCGCCGCAGCAGCAGGGGGAAGCGGCTGGGGAGAGGGCAGGCCACGTCCCCACTCACAGCCGATTCGACAAAAACATGGTTCAGGACCAAGAGTGAGTGACCAGTGATCGTGACCTCAGGCCTTATTCAAACAAACGAGTGAACTTTATAACAGTGATATGAGAAAGAGTTGGTTCAGTGGGATTTTCTGCTGGTTTAGAACAGTCGACATTAAAATATTTATTTGTTATGAAGCTATAATTTAATTTAATCTATACAGGAACACTCTTCTATATTAGTCTTGCATCTGGGAATGAAAATCCGCAAATACTGAACCTTTTAATTTATTACTGGATATTTCAGAACAAAATTCCTTGATAATTTAATAACTTTGCATGTTGTCTCTCTTTTATAGTGCTTTGTGTTGTATTTTTGTATGAAAAGCGCTATATAAATTAAGTTTGATTGATTCATTCATTGATAAATCACACTCAAACTTAAACCAAAGAAGAAAGAAGATATAAGATAATAAGATAACCAAATATAACCAATTATTATCCTGCTATATTTTTCTACTATATTCAATTTTATCTAGTTTCTTATGTTTTCTATTGGGTGGTCCACACTTGCTTGTCTCAAAACGTTTTTATCTTACATTTATTCAAGATGTTTTTAGCACTTAAACCTTGAAAAACATGCATTCCTATTGTGAGCAGACTCGCCTCTCCACAGAACTGACCTATAACTTGGCCTCGGGTTGTGACCTGCTGCTCTTTATGGAGAGGAATACATTTAATGTCAAACTGAGGAACATTCTGGGCAAAGTATAACATCATGGAGACAAGCAGGTGGCAGACGCTCCAACAGAAAATATACGGAATCATAGAAAAAGTGTTACTTATGGCCTTTATTTGGTCATTAACACATTTATAAGAACACAATAATTAGGGCCCTAATACTAAAAGAAGCGATAGGTATGGTATGTTTGAGGAGATATTTGAACTTTACCATATGTTGTCTTTAGTCACATCATGGAGCATTTGGAGGGTGTGATCGACAAACCGGAGAAAGACATGACGCCTCAGGAGCTGCAGCTGCACTACTTTAAAATGCACGACTACGACGGGAACAACCTGCTGGACGGACTGGAGCTGGCCACGGCCATCTCACACGTGCACAAAGAGGTACTGTGGACTTTTACAGCAAAAATACAGTTTTTTACCAGGGTACCAGTACTTGGAACGTCTCTGGTTTTCACTGTTGGCATCTGAATGTGAGAAGCTGCTGTATTTATCATTATATCCATGGGTTTCAGTCTGGGATGAGCAATATTGCTTGTTGTTTTTGTTGTTTTTGGCATTATCACAATATTCAGACAATATTTTTTTTTTTCAAAGCATCAGTAATGTGCTTAAATGTGCTTGTAAATGTATTTGCTGAGGATGTATCACTCATACGAACCATAGAATTAACCACACAAGTGCAGAAATATTGCGTTATATCCTTGTTTGGGACACATCCCCAGCTCCTTTTCCTGTCAGTTTTAATTGTTTCATTTATAGACCATATCAAGTTCAAAAGTTTATTGTACATTTTTTATAGAAAGATCATACGAAGAATTGAAATTGTGTTTCTTACTATCCCATCCATAAAAAATAAATAATAAATGGTACAAAATGCATATAGGTGCAAGGGGAGTCAGGGGAGTTCTGGTCTTATATATATTCTCCATATTCTAACTTTGTAACAATTGTAATATTAAGCATTTTTCAATATATAGCTTCAGCTTCCTGTTATAGACGCCATTTTGAGGACTTTTCACAATTCAACAGATATGATGTTACTATAATAACATTGCCACAGCAAATCCTTCATATCAGGGAGGAAGCTTTTGCCCATGAAACCCATGAATGCCATGAATGAAAGGACCAAACAGAAGATTTGTGGCTGTGGTAAAAAAAAAAAATTATATGATAGTATTTCCCTTTTTTCTTTTTTTCTTTTTTTTCTTTTTTTTTCTGGGGACCCATCTTTAAAAGTCACAAACCTTCACGATGCAAGTCAATAGACATTACATCTCAAATCACAAAAAGGTGGATTTGAACATTATTGAACTTAATGAGGATATTTTAGTGTCGACTGAGTGATCGTGTTTCTCTGAACAATTAATGAAGTATTTTAAACAATGAAAAAGAGTAACAGAACCAACAATAAAAGGTGTCCATAAGTCGCCTGTTTGGACATTAAATGCAGCCTATTTCTGTTTCTTTTCAACATTCAATTGGATCACCAATATCAGAACAAAATAGTCAATAAAATAATTACAAAAAGATTAGAAATTACACGAAACATGTCTTAACATTTCAACATTTCTAATGAGATGGGTGGGCCTGTCTGTGTTTTTGTAGCATGTTCGTGTCCAGGGTGCAGGAGGAAAGTGAAACACAGATGTAAGATGCAGAATTCAGTCTGTTTCTGTTTCTGTGCTTTGTCTCACCAGTTCTCTCAACCTCCGTGAAGTTGCCCCCATCAAACTCAAACCTACACAAAAACTATGTCAATCGTCTGTGCTTCGTTTGTGCTGTTTAGTGCTGCAAAAAGTTTTGTTTGTGCTGCTTTAGTTTTTGAGAAATTAACGATTCTTTTATAGGTCAAATTGGGGTCAGTCAGCCCCCAGGAAGCTTAAAAATGCTCTAAACAAGTCCAAAATGGAGTCAATCATCTGTGCTTCGTTTGTGCTGTTTTGTGCTGCAAAAGGTTTCGCTTGTGCGATTTTGGTTCTTAAGATATTTGCAGTTTTATTTTCGGCTGATGACGTCATCCAGCCCCTCAGAATGTGAAACAGCCTCAAAAGGGGCAGAAAATTATTGAAAATGTTTGTATTTTGTTTGTGCTGTTTTGTGCTGTGACAGTTTTCATTCGAATCACACAAATGAAACTTTTTGCAGCACAAAGCAGCACAAACGACTGACTCCATTTTGAACTGTTTTGGAGCGTTTTTAAGCTTCCTGGGGGCTGACCCTAATTTGACCTATAGAAGAATCGTTAATGTCTCAAAAACTAAAGCAGCACAAACTAAATTTTTTGCAGCACAAAACAGCACAAACGAAGCACAGACGATTGCCATAGTTTTTGTGTAGTTTGATGGGGGGCACGCAGATGCTCTCATGTGTCAGAACTGTATATTCTGGACCTACATGCAGATCGTGACAAGGCGACACAAAAAAAATCTCTTGCGACCCACCTGAAGCGACCCAGTCTTTGCGAAACAATGTGATAGACAGATACTTTATTGCAGACTTGTTGTGGTCCGTAATGTCAAGTTTATTTAGTTAGAAATAAGAGAAAATGCAGTTTACACACTGAAATACAGCCATTATTATTTCTTTTCAGGAGAGAGGAGAGGACAGCGCGCCGATGAAGGAGGAGGACCTGATCGCCCTCATTGACGACGTTCTCAAAGATGACGACAAGAACGACGACGGATACATCGACTACGCAGAGTTCGCCAAATCCCTGGAGTAAAGTCTGTGACCGTCTGCGCGACCACCGCGGGGCGCTACAGACTTATTTCAGCTCCAAGACCGTGAGCACACACCAAAAACTGTCACCAGGAACTAGAGACTTAAAACTGGAGGTGGTGGATTTTTCATCTACAACCGTGGTTATCAAACATTTCACACCAAGTATCACCGAAGAAAATATTTAGGCTTTGAAGTCCCACAAGATCTAAATTAGGTCTAAAACAGGAAGCTGAACTAGGGCAAAACCAGACCTAAAATGGGGCTACAGAAGTTCTGAACAAGGACTAACCCAAAGAAGGAAAAAAATATGAATAAAACTTAAACTAGAACTAGAAATGAACGACTAGAACTGAAGGGAATAGCGTGTACAACCTGAACTAGCACACGTACCATAGTTTAAGAACCTCTATCTACAAGATTATATATATATATTTTTAAAGGTGCATTATGTAACTTTTCTGCCTCCTGATTTTGGAAATGTTTTGTTTCCTGTATTCAGCTACAGGTGTTTTTATTGCTAGAAATGCATTGAATTTGGGCATATTTCTGTATTTTTTTGCCTTTTCCTTAACATTCCTAATAAAGCGATGGCATCTCCATGGAGACAAGCAGGCATAGAAAAGTTACACAGGGCACCTTTAATATACTGACAAAAACAAATATTGATGAGCTATATTTTTGCAATCCTTCAGAAATTTGCCAAAACACGCCTGATGTTTTTATTTTTATTTTATATTTCAGTATTGCACTCATTGAATGAACTGTGAAATTAAGCGTACACTTGTTTTTGGATAATTTAGCTGTTAGATTTCTTTTCTCCTCATTTTTAGCTTTAATTTTTACTACTTTTTGAAGACTTTTTTCGGCACTGGCATTTTTGATCTGACGGGTTGCGAAAATATTATTGCAGAGAGCATCAAGCTATTAATCTTCTACTGGGAACTAAAAACTAGGTCTGAAAATGAAAGCAACGCTTTAAAACGGACTTAGGTTGTGAGCCAAAGTGATAGTTCAGTTCAGCACATGTTTCCTGTCAAGAGTCGGTTCATCAGGAGAGTTTGGAGACCACGCACAAGACTGCCTCTTCAATTTAGAGCTTTAAGTTTTCAGTGTTGTTCTTTTTAATTAACCATTTTGACTTTTCATGTAGTTTGCAATAAGAATCTGCCTTGTGTGCGGCGATTTGCATAATGGTTTTGAGACACTTCTGTCCATTTAGCCCTTTTATTAGATTAGACCATAGATGATGAAACTACTTAAGGTATATTTCCATTTCCATTCAGATTTTCAACTTATTTTCAGATTCAGTTGGTCCATTTTTATTATTTTACCAAAGAGGACTCTGTCAAAGTTGAGAAGATCCACAGACCGAATGAGTTTTTGGTTAATTTCCAAACAGGAGAATTACATATATTATAAAATCTAAATTCTGTTTTACACTGTGGCTGTTGAAGCCGCTTCATGGACCAAACGAGTGAGTGAGTGTTTTTTGTGCGATAATAGGAGTAGATCTTTGTGGCCTTTAGTCTTTACAGCAGAGTGTTGTTTTGTTTACAGCGACAGAGTCATGCAGCATTTCAGTCCGGCTCAAATTCAAGATTAGTGAATGTAAACTTTGAACTTTTACACTGTAAGATAAAGTTAGAACCAGTTTACTCTTTTCTAGTGTGGTGAGCTACTGATGGTTTCTCTGATCAAACTTTTGCCACATCCTGTTTGGAGAAAAGCACAGACCTCCGCCTCGTCCACAAACGCTCTTTTCGCTAAAATGAAATGGTTGCTCATATTCAATATTTAATAGATCTGTTAAATCAGAGTCAACAGCAGCTTATTTACCTTTCTTGCCTCCGTGTTTGTTTTGAATCAGTTGGACCAGAGCTGTACAGGTTTGTGAACTATGTATATCATGAAAATGCATCTTAACTCTGTCACAAACTGTGTGAAATATTTAATAGTGTGAAATATTTAACTGTGCAAATGGTCACTCAAATCTTTTCTCTATTCACCATCTGATGCTGTAGTTCTCATCTGACGTTTACGTTTAGTAAAATCTGATCTGCTTTATGAGTTTTATATTCAGATCTATGCCTCTTCAGAAGTTTGCTGCCTTTAGCGCAGATACATTTCAGAATGTGAGTTCTGTGTCTAAATATTTCAACATTTCTAGTTGTTTTTCACGTCTCATCTGTTTGTGAAATGTGTTTATGCCTCATTGTTGACTTGATTCATTCAGATGACTGAATGTAAATATTTAAAACTGTAAAAACATCACAGACGCAACTGTGTTGTCTCTGTTATGTCAAATATATATTGCAATATAAACTTTACAATTAACCGAGACTTTTCTTTATTTCATTTTTTATGATCAGTTTCTCTAAAAAAAATAAATATGAAGTAATCTTTAAAATAATGTTTGATAGAGTAAAATATATTTTATGAACCAAGAAAGAAGAGATTAAAACCGTTCTTGTGTAATATATGACTAAGTACACATACTAAGTGATTTTAGGGCATGTCGACTACACTTAAATAAAATAAACTAAACTCCAGCTCAGGGGCGTCACTATAAACTGCCATGTGAAATATGACTGTTCCCTTTAGCTCCAGTGGGGGGCAGTATCGAGCGTCTGCACAGAGGTCAGGGAGAACACAGGAGGGGGCAGGTTGGTTCGGAGGGGCCCGTACCAGTCCTCGTGCTGCGCCTGAGGGGGGTTCTGGTGCCCCCCCGCGGTGCAGGGGTGTCTGGGGTACGGCCCGGGCTGGAGCATGGGGGGCAGGCGGGGCAGGTGTGGCAGCGGCTGGGGGTAAAACTGACGACTGATGCTCCCCGGTGGTAGAGAAACCCCCCCCAGCAGAGCCCTGTGCCCCCCCAGCACAGAGAGCACCTTCTGGGACGCTCGCTCCTTCTTCCTCTGCTTGGCTCGTCTGTTCTGGAACCAGACCTGAGGCAGGAGACGAGGGGAGGGTCTTGAATTAGGACTGTTGCCATGGTGATTAACAAATTTAAACAAAATATAATGTCTTATGAAGAGGGGGAAAAAAATTGTTGCATATAAAAGGAAACTGAAACCCCCAAATATGATATAGATTTTGTTCCTGACCTATATGATGTGCCTGTTTACCTGTAGTTTGTGTACATTGTCTGTGCCTGTGCACCTGTAGTTTTGTATGTCGTGCATCCCTGTATACTGTAGTTTTTGTACGTCCTGTATATGTGTAGTTTTGTACATTGTGCATCCCTGTACACCTGTAGTTGTGTATGTCGTGTGTGCTTGTATACCCGTAATTTTGTATATTGTGCATGCCTGTTCACCTGTAGTTTTTTGTGTTGTGCGTGTGCCTGTACACCTGTAGTTTTGTACATTGTGTTTATACACCTGTAGTTTCTGTATACTGCGTGTGCCTGTATACCTGTAGTTTCTGTATACCGCGTGTGCCTGTACACCTGTAGTTTCTGTATACCGCGTGTGCCTGTACACCTGTAGTTTCTGTATACCGCGTGTGCCTGTACGCCTGTAGTTTCTGTATACCGCGTGTGCCTGTACACCTGTAGTTTCTGTATACCGCGTGTGCCTGTACGCCTGTAGTTTCTGTATACCGCGTGTGCCTGTACACCTGTAGTTTCTGTATACCGCGTGTGCCTGTCCACCTGTAGTTTCTGTATACCGCGTGTGCCTGTTCACCTGTAGTTTCTGTATACTGCGTGTGCCTGTACACCTGTAGTTTCTGTATACCGCGTGTGCCTGTACACCTGTAGTTTCTGTATACCGCGTGTGCCTGTACACCTGTAGTTTCTGTATACCGCGTGTGCCTGTGCACCTGTAGTTTCTGTATACTGCGTGTGCCTGTGCACCTGTAGTTTCTGTATACCGCGTGTGCCTGTACACCTGTAGTTTCTGTATACCGCGTGTGCCTGTACACCTGTAGTTTCTGTATACCGCGTGTGCCTGTACACCTGTAGTTTCTGTATACCGCGTGTGCCTGTACACCTGTAGTTTCTGTATACCGCGTGTGCCTGTACACCTGTAGTTTCTGTTCCTGACCTGTATGCGAGCCTCATTGAGTTTGGTGGCTCGGGCCAGCTCCTCTCGGTGGTAGATGTCTGGATACTGGTTCATCCCAAAGGCCTCCTCCAGCTGCTGCAGCTGCCTGTGGCTGAAGGTGGTCCGGTGGCGCCTGCGAGAGGGGGACGGGTACGCTTTGCCCCTCCGACCATCACCGGGCAGACCAGGACTCCCGTACAGGGGAGGCCTCCGACCAGCCTCTACGTCTGTGCACAGGTCAGGAGAACACAAAGAATATATATAAAGAATATATATGTGTGTGTGTGTCTGACAGACCTAAAATACACCTAAAAATGTACACGAAATTGTACACAGTGAACCTTTCATATATTTAGATCTATCTAGTGTTGATTTTTTTGACCGTAAGATGATTTTGCATTGCCAAATCTACAACTAAACATACTTTTATAGTCATTTTCTTGTTCATCATCACTGTCTCTGTGTTTGTTGATCTGAAGACAGTAACAGGCCAATGTAGAAATCACCAGCTGCTGTTGACACCACATTTTATCTTCCCAACATGTGTTTTGAGGACAGAGAGGACAGCACAATCCAAAAACAGCCCCAAAAGTATTCCAAAAGAGGGATTACATGTCTGCGGAGTGCCCGGTCGGAGAATGGACACCCGAGATCCTCCAGATTTAGAGGAGAACAAACACTCGTGAGAAGCAGACACCAGAACCGACCAGGTTTAAACCAGATTATAGCACAAAGTCACTAATCTGCAGAGACGTCCACTCATCCAACTCATCAAATTAATGGAGCGCTGCTATCTAAACTATTGTACGGCTTTCATTTTCTTCATTTAAACCATGCAATTTCTTAATTAGCACGCACTGACGAATCAAACCATTAGAATTACATTATATAACTCTTCTTTTTTATTTGTTTCCACTTTTGAAATTTGTATTGGCTAAAAGTTTGTTTTGAAATGACAGTTGTGAATTTAGTTTTCTTTATCAAAATATCAAAAAGCAGCAATCAAATGGAAACATCAAAGGCTGTATTAAAGGCAACCACATCACTTATATTAAAATAAAAGCATGTTGTATTGAAAAACCTGCATCCTTACGTCCAGATTTTAGTTTTTTTGTTACAATTTTACGGTTACAATTTCATAACAATAACATGCACAGAAAAAGTCATCATTGAAATACCTCATATAAGTGCTGCTACCAAATAATCCCTATTTCATGTTATATAGGACTGTACAGGACCAACCTCATCAGTTTTAACTTCTTAGGTTCTTTTTAAAGACACTGTAGTCAAGTGCATTTACCTTGTTGAGATGCTTCAGCTGCTGCTGCTGCATCTTCAGCCGAAACATGTCAACAAGGTAAATACACTTGACAACAGTGTCTTAAAAAAGAACCTAAGAAGTTAAAGCACTAAGAAGACATAATGAATATTTTTGGCGCAAACTCATCAGTACTAAAATAGTAACAAAATGATGTTGTATGTTGTGTTTCTTGGGCTCTTACCTGCAGTGGAGCTCACAGTTGCCATCTCAGAATATAACTCCTGGTTCCCCTGTGTCTCCTTCAGCTGGGCCATGTCTGCTCCTCTGCTCCAGACCTGCTCCTCTCAGGTACAGGACTCTCACCTGAGCACCCCCCACCCTCCTCACCCCCTACCGCCCTCCTCACCCCCCACCCTAACACCTCACCCCCCACCCTAACACCCCCTCCTCACCTCTGACCCACCCACACAAACTCCACAGCACCGGGACATCATCTCTGCTCCAGACCTGCTCCTAAAAGTAACGATCACAACCATAGACTGTATAAAGAAGTGCACTCGAAGTGTTCAGCTCCAGTCAAATGAAACTCACCAAGGCCAGCAGTTATAGGACTGACTTTGCAGCAGCGTTTCATGTTAAGAATAGGATTTGATTTCTGGACAAAATAGTAAAATAAAAACACCAGGATCTGGCAGGCCTAAGGATGGAAATTAGCGTTGGCTATAATCCTGCTTATTTACACGTACATGTTTGTTTCTTGTTTCTTCTTGTCTTTTAATATGCATTGTCCCTTTAATAAATAAATAAATACAAATAAAATATAAATACAAATGTAGGGCAGGTTAAAACAAACATTTTAAGACCAAAATGACTATAGCAGTTACAGACAGAGGGGTAACTTTTTTATGAGAAGTTAATTGGCCTACACACTATTATTTCGATTCTATACTTGTCTTCCTGCACACACAACTCAGAGCACTGATTCATTTAAAGCTTAATGTGTCCATTTATAAGGTGACCAGACATCGCTATTTACACGGGACAGTCCCAGTTTTGAGCCCTTTGTCCCCTGTCACAGCAGCTTTATCCAAAACCGGTGATTTATCCCAGTTTTATACAAGAAATGTCCTAGGTGTCCCTATTTTTGACCAGTCTGATCTAAACCAGGTTTAAACCAGGACTAAACTAAGATAAAACCAGGACTACAACAACTCTAAACCAGGACTATCACAATTCTTGACTAATCTGATCCCTGCCAACAGTAAAGAGAGGCGTACATTGTCATTTGTTTAGGTAAATACAGAAATGCTGCTTAAAAATAACCCAAACACAAGGAAAATGTGACTATTTTGACTCACATAAGTGCCGAACGCATAACAATTTTGCTCATTTCACAATTTTATTATTATCAACCAACCCACACCAGGGATATCCCATTTCATTTACAATTTAATCATTTCAACCACTACATATTAACCAACAGATGGCGCTGTTATGCTGCTTAGCACTGTTACACCCACATAAATCTAAAGATAAACTTTTCTTTTTGTGTGTCTACGGCCCCTAGTCCACATATACCGCCCCCTGTTGGTCTCTGTATGTCTCTACACTACAGTCTAGTACCTTTTAAACTCATGTGAACTTCAGCGTCACCTCTTTCGACCTCTATAATCTGCACCGCTCTCGTGGGGGACAGTGGATGACAGCAGGATCTGCTGGACAGAGGAGCTTAGGCACTAACTCATCCCTAAAACTATAGCTGTCACCCTGTGGTATTTAGAGGCTCTGTGCCCTGCATGCCTGTGTTTTATGAGGGTCTCCTGAGGTTCAGATGGACAGTCAGTTAAGGTGATGTGAACAGTGGATATTCATGCATACTTGACCTGTTATAACAAATTTTTAAGTTCAATGTATTGCTGAAGGTTAATACACTATAGATAAACAAATATTGAAATTAGTTTACGGCACTGACACTATAACAGCAGATTTAAACCACAAAAACTGTTCTCAACCTACAATAGTGTTAAAAAATAATGAGCTGCAATAGATAAACAGCAGAACGAAACACTTTAGTGCTTAGTTTGTGTCTGTAATGAGTCATAGGAGTCATTAATTCAACATTTCCCGGATAAAGTCTTATCAAATATCCAAAAAATAATAAAACATTTTGCAGTACACATGATAAATGTTAACCCCCCCCCAAAAAAAATATTGTTCCATCTTTCATATATTGAAGGATATGCTGATATAGCAATTATTGTGACAGGCCTAAAGGTTTGAAAATGAGGAAAAAAGAGGGTTGTTTTCATAGCATTTAGCAAAAAAAAACCTCAAAAAATCCTCAAAATGTTGTAAATTGGTGGTTTTCAGATTCAAGAATGTGATATTCTCAGATTAACTCCACAGTTTGCCACTATAGCTGTGAGGGCATGGCTTTACCTGTGTGAAGTTGCCCCCAATCAAACACAAACCTACACAAAAACTATGTCAGTCGTTTGTGCTTCGTTTGTGCTGTTTTGCGCTGCAAAAAGTTTTGTTTGTGCTTCTTTAGTTTTGGAGAAATTAACGATTCTTTATAGGTCAAACTGGGGTCAGCCCCCAGGAAGCTTCAAAATGCACTAAAACATCCAAAATGGAGTCAATCGTTTGTGCTGTTTTGTGCTGCAAAAAGTTTTTTTTTTGTGCTGCAAAAAGTTTTTTTTGTGCTGCAAAAAGTTTTTTTTGTGCTGCAAAAAGTTTTTTTTTGTGCGATTCTGGTTCTTAAGATATTTAGAGTTTTATTTTCAGCCATGATGTCGTCCAGCCCCTCAAAATGTGAAACAGAGCTCAAAACAGGCAGAAAATTATAGAAAACATTTGTATTTCGTTTGTGCTGTTTTGTGGTGTGACAAGTTTCATTTGTGCGAGTTTATTTCTAAAATTATTAATTATTATTTCTGCAGTAATTATAGGAATAGGATTAAAATTGTCACAGCACAAAACAGCACAAACCAAATACATACTATAATTTTCTGCCTGTTTTGAGCTATATTTCACATTTTGAGGGGCTGGACGACGTCATCGGCCGAAAATGAAACCGCAAATATCTTAAGAACCAAAATAGCACAAACGAATTTTTTTGCAGCACAAAACGGCACAAACGATTGACATAGTTTTTATGTAAGTTTGCGTTTGATGGGGGGCCAACTTCATGGAGGTCATGGCTTTAGCTTGACTCATGTGTCTAAGGTGAAAACAGAAAGATTCAACATCCAAACTTACAGAATATTGGTTGTGGAGTTTAATTAAAGATGCAGGTTCCACAAATTAAGATTGCACAATACATTTGGTTCACGCGGTCAAGAAACTGTACGGCCTCAGCCCCTACAGCTTCCCCACAAAGAATAATCAGCCCGAACACCTTGAACTTTGAAAATGTGGCACAAAAATCACCAAAACTGAGGTATGGTTGTAATTGTTGATGAGCCGAACATAACGGGACTCTACAATGACTTGGAGATGAAGAAAACGGAGCCATTTTCTAATTTTTCCTAGATTATTATATAGTTTATTACATAGACTATTGTTTTTCCCTATTGATTACATTGTACTTGTCAAAAAGGGGAAATTACAATTGATTAAATTAAACCTGATCATTTCTCCGAGTGACTGGACCCAAGAACTCACTGCATTACAACAAAAACCTGCGTTTGAACAATATTCATTTTAGCTGCCCCTCATCTGTATTAAATATGACTGGACTGTAGAATATTGAGATGTCGTCTGAAACAGCAGTAAGATGAAGCACATTGACCGTTTTAAGGGGCTGGACCACAGAAGAAAGGAGTTTTTGGAGTCTGCACAGTTTAATCTGCTTTTTCACTTGTGAAGATGCTGTTCACTGATAATTCCCTGTACAGTTTTTCCTAATAAATCTTAATCATCATCATTATGAGTGTCCTAATCATTCTGAGAGTGTTTTCTCAGTGCTGTGGCATGTTTCCTTTTAGTGGATTCAGTGATTCAGGCCTAAATTCTAGAGCTCGACTAATATGGTTTTGTTTCTTCAGTGAGTTTTGACTGGAATCCAGAGCAGCCAAGGCCGACGAGCTCTGGAGCCTTAAAGCTTTTGGTTGTGTCCTTAAAGATGTTATTATTTTCCTAGAAAGTTGCACAGTATGGCATTAAATGTATTTTGTATTTATTCAATTACTGGTGTTTTCATTGCTTGAAAAACATGCATTCTACTGTAAGTGGACCTGCCTTTCCACAGATCTGACCTGTAACTTGGCCTGGTGATGCCTCCTCCTTGTTTATAGATAGAGATGTTTCATGCCAAATTGTGGAACATAATCGTTTAGGCGTGACGTCTCTATGGAAACAAACAGAAAAGTTACATAGTGCATGTTTAATGCCTTTAGCCGATGTGCTGAAGTGCAGATATCATCCTGGGTAAGTATGTTATTCATGTATTTGTAATTTCATTTCTAGATCTTAATACGAACCAACTCAAAATCATGAAGTGATCTGCTGCTGTACTTAAAATGTTTTGAATTTAATCTGGCAGCAACTTCATAAGAATAACTACACTTTTAATAGTCTTAATAAAGGATGAAGAATGTAATATCCCTCTCTGTATATATGTGAATGTATATAATGTGTATGTGTACGTTTGCCTGTGTGTTTGTATGTGTATATATATATGTGTGTGTGTATATCTATGTATGTATATATGTATGTGTATATGTGTAAGTATGTATAGATATATAAAACATAACTTTCTTTCCTTTTTTATGTATTTTGTTTTCTTATACATTGTTTTATGAAAATTCTGAAAATAAATGGCTTAAAAAAGGATGAAGAAAGTTTATATTTATACATTTGTAATAAACAGATTGTAACAGCTTATTAAGAATGATTCATAATTACTGAGGGAGCAAATTATTAGGAGTTAGGATCAGGTTATTAGCTACTAAACCTGCGTCATTCTTAATATACGTTCATTATAAAATGTGTTATTAAGGTCAAGTAAAGTGTAGTTATAAAGTGTAAACTATAATCTTTAGTGAGACCCTTTGTTCCTCTCCTTCATTGACCCATTATTATATCTTTCATTCTGTCAAAGTGCAGTTGATTCCAGAGAAGTGACTCGTCTGTTGCTCGTACCACAGGCCTCGTCACGTCTCCAGGCTCAGACCCAGAGCTGCAGGAGTTTCTGCTCTTGCAACAACGGTCCTGGGTTTGATTCAGATTCTGAGGTTTCTGTGAGGAGTTTGCATGTTCTCCCCCGTGTAGGTTTCCTCCAGGTGCTCCGGCTTCTCGTACCACAAAAAATATCCACATTAGGGTCCCCTGAAAAACAGATTCTCATGCTTAACCTCCGTGAGTTTATCCTGGTTAAATAAAGATCCTGCTTTAGACTCACAGCCCACATAATGTCACGATACTTACTATATGGACTTATCGTTCAAAACATGATACATAAACTATTATTCTGAGGGTCTATATTCATTTTGGGGATTTTTTTCTTCAAACTAGTGTATAACTTTTTGTTTTTCAAGATTTAGAGAGAGTAGAGGGTTGAATAAATAACTTCTATGGCTCATTAGGGGTTTTATTTATTTATTGCAGCTCATACTTTTATGTTGGTAAATCCTGGGTTATTGTGATCGTGTCAGAGACATAAGGGCCCTGAGTATTACCAGTTTCCAGTATTTCCTTCAGCATTACCAGCAATACTAGCAATCATTCATGTGGTGACAGGCCAAAGCCCACATCACATCCTGCTCTAGAGTCTGGGACAAACATATGTCTCATTGTTTCACCTTTGACTCAGTTTTGACTCACTTAAAAAGAGTGGATTTGTCAGGGTCCCATGGGAGTCAGTGTATCCCGATAGTTACTGTTAAAATAAACACAGCGGAGAAAATACATATTTGATCCGTTGCTGATTTATCATTTAAACCCCACGAGGTGAAATCTTGTGTAGAGATGGACATTTTGTAGTTCTTAAATTTTCAACAGTCGTGTCCTTCACACCAGCTTCTTGCTTATGGTTTTGTAGCTTATTCCAGCCTTACTAACTACTCTATAAACACATACAAAAGAGAATTGTCATGTGCTCCTGAACTCTCCTGCATATTTTCACTCTGCCGTCAGCTCTGTCACGTCTATAAAACAGATTTTGGGTGAGAAATTAATATTCTATCTAATATTTGAGCTCATGCAGGTTCACAGTCTTGTCCCGTCCTTTGACAGCTCCTTGGTCTTTCCCATGCTGGAGAGTTTGGAGTCTATGAGTTTAATTGACTGAGTCTTTTATACAGGTCACTACTGTAGTTAAAACGTACGTCTAATTCAGGCGACGAGTTATTATTATTATTCCATCCTTTTTATGGGCTGTAGATAGGGCTGTAAATAGTAAATATTTTAACCCCTGGACAGGGTTTTAGAGGTTTTTGGGGTTTTTTTTTTGTTTTTGTTTTTTTGTTTTTACATTTATTTGTATATTATAGTTTTATCTATTGAGAGATATTTTTAATAAAGTATATTTTTTTTTATGGGCTTTTGAAAATGTTTAAAACAGTCATGAATATTACACAAGAACAAGAGCACGACCGCAGGCAAGTCAAAAAATAAAAATAAACTAAAGAAAAAACAAAAGTACAAAGGATTATGTGTCATTTAGATCTGAAGCCAAAGGAAGGCTGTATTAGTTACATGAATTAGCAAGAAATAATTATAAGTATATATTAATAAGTATACATTAAAAAGGAATAACAACAATACTACTACTACTACTACTACTACTGCTACTAATAATAATAATAATAATAATAATAGTAGTAGTAATAGTAGTAGTAGTAGTAGTAGTAATAAGAAATAATGAAAAATAAGAAGGGAAATGAGAAATTTAAGAGGATTTTAGAAAAGTAAAGTAAATTAGCTATTTATTTATATTTCGCATTCAAAATAAAGGAGGATTGGCTGCCAAGTTTTATAATAGTTTTGAATTGGTCCATTTACAGTATGTCGCAAATGTTCAAGCTTTAAATGTGACATGACTTCTTCACCCAGCGCTTAAAGGGCGGTGGCGCTGTTTCTTCCAACTAAACAAGATTAAGCGTCTTGCGAGTAACGTGATGAACGCTGCTGCTTCTGCCTGGTAAAGGGTCACTGGAATATCAGGAGGCACAACCCCAAACAAAACTGTTGCATGATTTTCTACTATATTTCTTTAGCTTATAAATGAAACTGTAACAAGCTAAATCAGGTGACGAGTTGATTAGGAGAGTCGAACTGGTCTGTGGGAGCCAGAACTCAAATACTTATTTCAAAAACGTATTAAAATGAAATGCAAATCAATTAATATATTTCCTGTAGTGTGATTTTCTGGATTTTCTTGTTGATATTCTATCTCTCAATGTTAAAATAAACCTACCATTAAAATCATAGACTGTTCATTTCTTTGTTCATTAGTCTAGTGAAGGTGTATGGAGTTTAAAAACACAGTTCCTGTATTAGTGTATGATATCATAAGGTGGAACAGAGTGTTTCTCTTTCTGAGAGAAGAACTAAAGAAGTAAATATACAGGGTTAAACATGTGTGAATGAAACAAAACTCAACTTAGGTCTGTTTTTGATGAGGAAACAACATAACTGAGATCAGAAAATAGAGTAATACAGGCTCTTTAAAGTAGATAAAGGAAAAATCCATATCAGATGCTCCATAAAAGTAAAAACAAAAGTGTTTAAAGTTGTTCTAAGTTCAGCTTGAGAGAGTTGCCATCCTCTGCTTCCCTGCGTTATGCCATTGGCCTGGTCCAGTCGCTGCATTGTGCTTGAGCGTCGAGTCAAACGTGGCCCTGTCCCTCCGCAGACAAACCTCCATTCACCATGTTTCCTGTCCCAGATCCGGGCCGTGACTCAAATCAGGCAGTGTGTCCATTCCCGGAAAATCAAACAAATGAATAAAGAGTTCGGTAACACTTTATAATAAGGTGCCAAAATAAACAGCAAACTAATCATTACCTTATCATTAAAATGTTAATAGTTTTTTCATCATTAACTAAACATTGTTTGCACGAAATTGGTGTATTAATGTTTTAACAAATAGAAAATAATCTATTAACTAATATTGTACTAATATTTGTTAGTAGTTAACTCATACTGAGCACTGCTTGGCTCAGTATGAACCTCTCCTCAGGATCCTTGTTGGTTAAGTTGGTTTAGCATAATTAATATATTAGAATTATGTGGGTATCAGTGTAGGGCAGCTTATAATAAAGTTGGAATAGTAATTATTAACTATTTAATTCTTATAACATTTATTAACAATAGCAGATATTTTACAGTGGGTCTCACACTGAGCTAAGCAGTGCCAATAAGACATTTACGTAACTATTACCAAATATTAGTACAATATTAGTTAACAGATTATTTTCTATTTGTGAAAACATTAATACACCAATTTCATGCAAACAATTAATGTTTAGTTAATGATGAAAAAACGATTAACTTGTGCGAAATAGATATTTTAGTAACATTTAACAAATCTTAATGAAGCGTTAGGTAAGGATTAGTTTGCTGTTTATTATGGCACCTTATTATAATAAAGTGTTACCAAGAGTTCAATATTAACACAGTCGTTTTAATGATCAGGTTAAATGTTTGGGCTGTTCCATGTGTCTGTCTGTGTAGCCCTGGCACATTTTGCACAAGTTTTATTGAGTAGTTTATGTGTATTAGTTAGTTTTATTCATTTTTGTGTGCGCTTTGAAGGAGCAGCTACTGTGTATAATGACAATTAAAGCTTTCTATTCTATTCAAATCAAATCCACATAAAACAAGGGTTGCTTGAAATTTTTCTTGCTAGAAGTGATGTATTTATTTATTGGTCCATGCAGGCGTTATTCATCTTGACTGTAGAGCAAAATAAGGGTAAAGATTGGGGGAGAGACATTCAGCAGTTTGTTTGTTGGTCATTAACCCCTGAAGACCTAGTACATTTCTCCTCGCCTGGATTTTTTTCTTAATTTTGCTTTTAAAACTTCCTCTTTTACCCTATAATGAAGTGTTCTACATCCTTTTGTTCAGTACAGCCTGTTATTTCACAATCTGCTGCTGTAGTTGTGTCATGTGGCTGTAATAAAAGCTACAGGACCGGGAATAGAGATGAAAAAATATAAAAAATAAAATAATAAAATTCACACTCTTTTATACAAAACACACAGTAAACATGTATAAGCAACTTTTTGGACATAAAAAAATGCTTAATTTGGGGCCTTAGCTACAAAAGTGCAAAATATCAAGTCTGTAAGTAAATTAAAAATCTCCTTATTGCCTCAAAACAAAACAAAAAAGTGAAATCGCCCCATGACTTTCCTGGTCCAGTCCTGGAAACAGCTCCTGTAAAGTCCAGGGCCAGAGCCACATCACTTCCTGCATTTCCACTGTGTTTATTGCATTTGTATTTGTTCATTTTGAGTGAAATAAACCTTTAAATAAAAATAGCAAAGGATGCGCAAGTACACAGATCAAAATGCGTAATTTGCCATTTATTTGAGAATAAACTCCACTTAGAGCGGCTTTTTCAATTGTTATAAACACACACGCACAAAGCATCGGCCATCTCGACTCACTTCACTCTTTGGCAAAGTTTGGGCCAATAAAAATGGACGGAGCGCATGAGTTTGGGGAAAACAAAGTTCCTATTGGACACTCGTTTTGCGCACATCATCACACAGCGTGAGTGTGACGTAGGATAAAGCCACAGAAATGTACGGAAACTGCTTTCAGCTCTCTATCTATTACGGTTAGAAAGTTATGCGCAGTTATATAAAACATATTCCTCGGTATCGTATATGTCGTAGGTCTTCGAGTGTTAAAGGTTCTATATTTCTCATGAGCTTTAAACCATGTTATAATGTCGTTACCTCCTCAAAAACAAACCCAGAGTTGTGTTTTGTTTCATTCATGCATGTTTGAGTAATCTTTTATTATTAGCTTACATTTCCAAAGCTTAAAATGCTCTGTTCCACCTTGCGATGTCATGTTGTGGTAGTTTTCAAGTTAGTTTCAAGTTCTTTCGCTTTACCTTTTGGCTTTAGAGAACCGCAAATCCAGGACTAAACGATTCAAGTGAAGGTGTCTGGAGTTTAAAAACACAGTGGAGATCTGTGAATGAAACAAAGCACAACTCTGGGTATGGTTCTGATGAGGATACAACATTATAACAGATAAGAAAAGAGTGTAACATGAGCCCTTTAAAACTGTGTGTGAATTGTTCAGGCTTGTTCAACAACTTCATGACGTACATTTTAAAATAATGTAGAAAAAAGCAAGTTATAATTCAAATATCTACGCTTACAAGCAAACTATTGAGAGCTGAATGAGCACACAATACGGACTCACATATCTAATAACCTTGTGTCCTCGGTGCAATGTGACCGATAGGCCTATAAACTGTAATTATCTATATATAGGCCTATATTGTACATGCCATAGACGTACAATGAATCCCTTTCAATTGGCTGAATTAGCAGTACTTTCCATAGCAGCAGAGACACAGACTTCCCTTTTCTCCTTCCTGTAAGTTAATCTCTTTATCTTTCTATTATTAGCCCTCAGTGGGAGCCAGAAGACCAGCAGGCAGCAGCCATGCACTGCAGAGACTAATGCAACAGAGGCATAGTTTGTGCGTACAGTTTATATAACGCAGTGTATATATGTTTATGTGCTTGTCTTATCCTCTCTATACTCATAAACCTCTAACTAAACTGCAATTAAACACGCTATGCTATAGGGCCGGGCAATTAGCAAAAAAATAAATAACGACGCCTTCATCTTGTGTAGTGATTTTTCCAAACGCTCCCAAACCAAAGCCGCCGATCTGCGCCTGTCTCCGGCCATCGCCAACATTCACACACACTACTGTCATTCTAGGTAATGCAGGTGAAGTGTCTTGCCTAAGGACACAGTGACAGTGTTGCCACCGGTGCCCCACAATAAGAGTAATAATCCACTTCGCACAGATTCATTTCTAAATTAGTCGACTGTGGTCAAGCGATTATTTCTTTTGGAGATTTTTGAGATCCGATAAAGGTTGAAATTGTCGAAGTTGAATATTTACTGAAAAAAATTCACCCGGCACACACAGCAAATGCCACGTCCAGCAAACGCCGTGGCCCGCGCTAACCCTAATAACCGTGAATCCCATCCACAAGTCTAACCCCGAGCCCCAACCCTGGTCTAACCCTAAACATAACCCTAACCTTAAACCTAACCCTTACATCACATCTCCTCCCGTACGCCATGCACAATGAAGGGTATCATTTCCATAATTGTCCCCGTAGTTTATCTTATCAGCAGATTCATCACCCAGCTCTGACTAGTTCACTGGGCCAACAGCACAGTGGTGTTGGCGTGTACTGTGGAGAAAACCTTAACTATGAAATCACAGTACAGGATTTCAGTTTAGAGCGTTTAGTGAATTATTTTGCAGGGCACAAAATTACAGTTGCAGCTGTTTATCGTCCACCGTCATATCCCATGTCTCTGTTTAAGTATAATTTGGATAGATTGACTGGATTTCCTCAACTCACATTATGCCACTGTGGTGGTGGTGGTGGTGGTGGGAGATTTTAATGATGGCATATTGAAATCTACAAGTCTCTGCAATTTTATGATAGAAAGAGGTGATGTTCAATATGTCAAATCTCCCACAACTGAGAGGGGGACTTTAATTGATCGTTTATATGTCAAATCTACAGGGTATGACATAGAGTCTGTAGTAGTGCCAACGTACTTCAGCGACCATGAGGGGATCAGGGGCATTTTCTTTTAAGGGTAAATGTACAGAAGCCGCGCTGTTAGAATAAATTGGTAGTGGTACGAGTTTTTTTTTTTTTTTTCCTTTTTAATGGACAGTTTTAATCATGCGGTCATAGTATTTTTTTTTTTTAATGTATTTATCAATTATATGTGTATAAATTAGTCATGAATTTGGAAGTGTTTGTTGTAATCTGGTGTTGTATTTTTCTTATTGTTTCTGGCTCTTATACATGTTAGTGATAGTTAATGTACATATGTATTTGTGGTTAAAATGACCATACAGTGATGAGTGCACACATACTGTATGCTTTTGGCTCAAATGTCTTTTGTCCTTTGTCCAAGTTGACTGGTTCGGTTTCTCCTTCTCCATCTCTCTTCCTCCCTCCATCATCCTCCTTGCATCATATCAGGGTCTCGGGCCTAATAAACAATAAAAATAATAATAATTTAAGCAAAAACAATATATCTTTTAACATGGGAACAGCATATTATACGTTTTCTGAAAGATCTGGGGGTCATCGGTGGATTCATTTCACCGTCTCATCGGGTTCACCCATTGACTCCCAATGATTTGACGAAGAAAGTATATCATGAATGAAAATCTGAAATGTTTTAGGCATTTGGATTTAATAAAGCAGCTGTCTTAAAGGGTCTGGAATGTGTTTTAGAGTCAAAATAGTCCAGACAACAATACAGATAATCAAAAAACATTTACAATTATTTTAACAACTGCAGCCATGATTATTCTGATTAATCGTTGCAGGTCTATTATGCTAAATAAACTCTGTCAGTGTACAAAGATAACTCATGTAAGAATCTATATGGTAGCACATATTAAAATTCACACCTCATCCAAGTAATAATACAATTCATATTTTTTGTTGCTGTTTTTTATTGTTGGTGAACCAAATTCACAACTAGGAAATTGCGTTGACAAAACGGTGCAACCAAAGTGCAATATATCGCCTAATTTTGGTGAGTCCTTGTTTACTATAGTCAAATCATAGTCTTCTTTTAGACCTGGTCTAGTCGTGCTTTGAAACCCAGGTTCAGAACAGCAACAATGGAAAAATGTTTCAGTCACAGATGTCAGCTTATGGAAGAGTCTAAATGAAAACCTCAAATCTTTAAAGTCCATTCAAGTGTTTAAAAGAAAAGTCAAACATGATATGCAAAAAAAGTACGAAGTATGAATTGTCCTTTTGTGTTAATGTTTAATGTTGTGTTTGTCATGTAGATAAGCTGCTCATAAATGTAGCTGGAACCGTTGAAGTGTTAGAAATGTTTTACTTTGTGTGAAAAGGGGCCAGAAATTACAAGTTTATTCTTCTTTCTGCTCCTTTTCATTCACATGGCTTTATCAATATAGTTATTTTGTATTCATCTTTCATGAATAAAATAAAAATGTAAATAAAATAAATAAAAATAGACCTGGTTTAAAGCATACCCAGAGTTGTGTTTTGTTTCATTCACACATGCTTGAGTAATCTTTTATTATTAGAATTTGAATAACCCTTTATTATAAGCTCAGTTCCACCTTGTGATGTCTTGAAACAGTAGTTTTCAAGTTAATAGCTATGTTTAACCTTTAATTCAGTAGAAACGGGCATTTCCAGGGCTGAAACTATCCGAATGACTCTAGTGAAAGTGTATGGAGCTTAAAACAATGGAGCACTTCCTGTATTAACACATAACATCGCAAGGTTTTCCCTCTGAAAGAAGAGCTAAATACGCAGGGTGTGTGCGTTAAACATGTGTGAATGAAACAAACCACGGCTCCAGGTATGTTTTTGATGACAAAACATTATAAAATGAATGAGAAAATAGAGGAATGGGGCATTTCTGTGGCTTTAAATCTTGTAGCCATATTTTCATACGTTAGCGAGTTTATTATCGAGATGACTTCAGATTGGAAATGCCCAAGTCTCCTCAAAATAAGACCAAACTCTGTGAGAAAACTTATAAACACTTCAAAAATGGCCAAAACATTGTATTTCAAGAATTTTATAACTGCATTTTGCACATAGTTTTGGTCCTGGCAGGAAACATTATTTTTGAGATCCATAAAACACAATGTGAATCTCTGACCGTGTCCGTAGCAGCAGACACTTAAAGAGGAAATTCCTGCTCGGAGACTGAACTGGGAGTGACCTGGTTGGCAGACAGGCAGCCTCTATGGAAGGAATGTAACTCAACTCTTCTCCTCCTTCTCCTCCTCCTCCCCTCTGCATCCATCCATCCAAAAACAGTGTCCCGGCCCAACTGTGGTGAGAGGGGCGAGTGAGGATCCCTTTAATCTCCCGTCCAAATTCATAGAAGACGACATTTTAACTCGGAGTCAAGAGGGCGTTGGATGTCACTCTCTTCTCTGGTGATGTTAGAACCCTTGGCGTGGGGATTGTGAACAGACAGTCACTAGTTCTATGGCGGTGACTTAAGAGGTTCTTGGAGATCACAAGACTTGGTGCAAAGAAATAGGGTGAAGTGGACGTCAGCCGGAGATATTTTGGTGCTAAGATCCGATGTTCAAACAAGACCATGATGGAGTTAAATATATCCCTACAATTAGCACCGCAACTTGACTATTTTAGCGTGATTATTTTAGCAGTCGTCTGGTCAAATGATTATTTCTAGAGACTGTTGATTTTCTCAAATAAAGGTTGAACTATGACGACTTAAGGGCTCTAAATATAGAATATAAATTATGTTTGTTACATTATTATAGGTGTTTATTGATGAAAATCAGAAATAGTTTAGTAATAATAAATAATTGTGCATCAAATATATATAGTTGTGCTCAGAAGTGCTCATTACAGACCCTAGCAGAATTCATGATTTGTTGGTCCAGAAGCTGCACATGGGACATACTTGGATATTCCAACATGATAATGATCCAAAACACAAAGGCAAGTGGCCCTGTCACTGGCTCCAGCAGAATAAAGTGAAGGTTCTGGAGTGTTCGTCTCTTCTGACCTCAGTATCACTGAGCCTCTGGGCAGATCTCAAGCTGCAGTTCAGACAAGAATTTATAGGAACTGAAGCCTTTTGCCAAGAAGAATGAGCAGATTTACCATCAGAGAAAATGAAGAGCCTCATCCACAACTATCACAAAAGACTCCAAGCTGTCACTGGATCATTTGTGTAGTTTCTGTTCTCATTATGATTTAAAAAGAGGAAACACAGTTGTTTGATAATGAATGGCTTCACCCAAGCACTAACCATGAGTGAAAGAAAAGTTTTTGTTATCATTCATATTCTCTGAAAGATGGACAAGAAATTACTCAAATTCTGTCAGGGTCTGTAAACTTATGAGCACAACCGTATAGCGCTTTTTTGGACACTCAAAGATGCTTTACATGATTCATTATTCTATATTGTTGTAGCTACAGCAGCCCTATGGCAGACTGATGGAAGCAAGGCTGCCAGTCTGCGCCAAGGGTCCCTCCGACCTCCACCGCACACTCACAGACATCACTTTCATTCCAGGCAATGCGGGTGAAGTTTTTGCCACTGGCTCTCTTCTGTGGCGTCTGATATTCCCAGTGGTCTCCCTTCCAAGTGCTAATCAGGCCTGGCCCCAGCTTCTGAGATCAGATCAGGCTTTGACAAGCCGGTATGACTCAGCTGAAGTTGCTGTTGTTGATAATGTCCAGTAGGGTGACCACCTGTCTCTCTCTTGTGGTTCTTGCACAGCCATTTAGCCCCAATTGCCATCGCACCGATTTACAGAAAGTCACACTTTTGATTTTTCTCACAAAGAAATAACGATTTTCTGTGTGCATTGGCTTTCATTTGTGTAATATGTTGTTGTTTATTCCAGTCTATCTCTGTTACAACTGATAAAAAATGAAAATCATTTTATTGTTGCTGGATTTAAGATGTCTCTATATTTAATATAGGTTAATATTGATATATTCTTAGAATATGGATTTTTGTTGAAATATAGCTAATTCTAATCACTGGAAACAATGAGGTTCAGCATTTGTGAATTTAACTTTTGGATATTTCATATAAAAGACAAAGTAATCAATAGGGCAAATCTGGCACCTACCTCCCTCTCTCCCATCTGGTATTATGACAAATTATATTCTATAATCTATAAAACACCAGTTCCCAAAGAGCTTAAAATGCCTGAGTCCATCTTTCCATGTCCCGCTACATTCAGCATTGGTTTTTTTCTTCAAATGGAGGTGGTGACCCTGTAAAGGCCAGATACAAAAGACAGTGTTTTCTAGGATTTAAGGCCCTAAACCACAAGTGGTACATACGAGGTCGACCATAAAGATCCCGTAAAACAGTCCAAGTCCTGTCAGCGTCATGGCAACGAGAATAACAGTAATATGCAGCTCTAATGTACAGTGGACACAAAACCCACCAAAACACAGGTTTGGTTTTCAGATGCTAACCCTGAGTCCAGTCTTTTCCTCGGCTCTTATAGCAGAGACAGACTCAGGGTCAGGTCAGGCTGCGCCACATTTTCCTTCTACTCAACAGTTCAACCTTTATATATGAACTTTAAATTATGAGTCATGTGAACATATGTATAATGCAAACTTAATGACAAATAAAAACTATAACTTCTCTTCAGTTTCTCTAATTATATTATTTTTGCAGTAAACTTTCCCAACAATACTTTTTGTAATTGTGATAATCATACATTATCATATAGGTGCAGTTTGGCAGCCTTACTTCCATTAGTCTGCCCCAGGGCAGCTGTGGCCATAACAGTAGCTCCCCACAGAGGGCAGAGTGAATGAATAATGCACAAAACTGTGAAGTGACTTCCTGAGCCTTTGGAAAAGCACTATAGACTAATGCATTGTTATTATTCCAATTACACCTCCTCCTGCCCGTGTCCATGGAAATGTTGTTCCTTTGGCTGTAATCTTCCACAGCACGGCATAAAACGTCCATCTCCATGGAGAATATTCCGAAATTCTTTTTCCGTGGAATTTTACAGGTGAGATGGCATCTCAGGAAAGTTACATACTGTTGCTTTAAGGGACAGAAGGTTCAGAAATCCTCCCCATGACCTCCTGGTTTGGTGAACCAACCCTCCTGGCCCCAAGTGGCCTATTTTATTTCTAGCTTTTTTAAAACCAATTACCTCTTAAGAATATAACAACCATGTATTAGCACCTTGAATGAAGGCTTGTGTTATGTTTACACAGTGTTAGACTTGGACAGTGATATTACCCCATCCACCCAGTTACAGTGGGACTTCCCTCAGACCACAGCCCATCAGAGCCTGCAGCGTGACTCAGCTGCCCCATCTCCTGTGCCATGTCCTGGACTCACTGTTCTCCCCTGACCTTTAGCTCAGGAGGCAGGCCGGGGGAATCTCATCTTTCAAGGGGCCGAAATAAAGCCAAGAATGCCATGTTTGAACCGGACAGTCTGTTCTCAGAACTCTAAAAATGTCCTCGAAGTAACACTGCTCCACCATCCTCACCTCAGAGCTCAGCCGTGACGTGACCTACTTCCACACAAATGATCCAGGAATAATGACATGGAGAAACACAAAAGAAACAAAACCAAAGCTTGGTTGCTACGCTAATTAAAGGAAGATTAAGATTAGAGAAATATGATATTGGTGGATCACATTGTGTAAGGCTGTTGAGCTTCTTACAACATCCATCTTTTCCATCTGTGGAAATATAATCCTGTTGCACATGTATGAATATTTACAGTCTTGTTTGGGGAATTTTATAAGATACATCTTCAAACTTAAAGGAGCATTTTGGAACTTTTCTGCCTGTCTCCATGGTTAGTCTAAAACTTTCCACGGTATTTCTTCAAACTCATCTATCTATTGCATTGCTTTAATTCTAGGTGTTTTTAGCACTGAAAAACACCTTGAAAATCACGAATTCTTGATGTGTGTGTGCTCGCTTCTCCACAAATCTGACCTGTAACTTGGCCTTGGAGAGTCACCTGCCTTTCTCGCTGGCGATAGATCAAT
Organism: Odontamblyopus rebecca; assembly: GCA_030686955.1. Taxonomy (NCBI): domain Eukaryota; kingdom Metazoa; phylum Chordata; class Actinopteri; order Gobiiformes; family Gobiidae; genus Odontamblyopus; species Odontamblyopus rebecca. The sequence goes on from CM060662.1 coordinate 30,839,895, forward strand.
TGGATGCCATATTAGGTAACATTATACGCAAAGAATTGGTATCAGAAGTCATTTGATAGAATTTTATAAGAATTCCCAGTCTCTGCCACCATCCAGTCCAAATGTCTGGGGATTTTGTGTGAATACAATATTTCTAGGAATGATATAATAATAGCATTGGGTGGTGTAGTATCTTATCCCGCCAACCAAAGGGTCAACAGTTCAAATTACTTTAGGATGTCCCTGTATTACATTGCCTTAGTTGTCAGTGTAGTATGTGCGGTAGGTAGAGCTTTAGACTTTAACATTTCTGCAATGTTATTTGAAAGCTGAGAGGGAAGTGTACTTTTCACATTTATAAAGCAATCAAAGACGGACACTGGATCTAATCTGATCAAGTGTCTTGCCAGAGACGGGACTCTAACATAAACCTAATAACGATAAATAACAGATTGGGCGTGATCAAAGGTGTTTACTGTTGACGAAAGGTAGAATGTGACGTGTGGAAATGCAATCTGTAATTTCGAGACGTGTTTTTCATACAGATCTGCTGTAGAGGGTGTGATTGTCTGAGGGTCGTGAGGAGTAGAACCATCAGCTGCTTTGGCCCGGACTGTGTCTGGATGCCTGGTCTGGACCACTCTCCCCTGAGCCCGCCTGGTGTCCTCTTTCTCCAAATGAATAAATCCAGAACTAGTTTAGAAGGAGGATCGGCATGAGACTAACTGCTCCACACTGCAAAGATAAGATATTAGTACATTATGAACTCCTACAAGGTTCTTTTTTTGGCGCTTTTGCATCAAAGCCGTCATCAAAAACATGCCCGAAGAGGTTTGAGATGTCATCCATGCATCTCCCAGGCCCTTTCAAACCCTTTAACTGTAATATTCTGTGCAATGCTCCCACATGACAGTTCTCCATAAATACACAAAAGCATGACACAAAACTATACACTACAGCTTTACAAACCTGATGCAATGTGCGGTAGTTTCATTAGTGGAACAGTCGGTGATTTTAATGTGAGCACTGTGAATGGGGAGTGACTTTTGACTCACAGCATCAGTGAAGTGTTATATTTAAAACAATCAAGGTTTCCATACTGAATTAAGTAATTTAAACTATCCAGGGATTATTATCACCAAGTTAATCAAAACATCTGGGCTTATTAAACTTTTGGAGCCAATGTTTTGCGACCAACCAGGCTACAAAAGCTTAACAAGACCAGTTGTTTTGATTATTATTATAATTATTATTATTGATGATTTTTGACATGAATCTGTTCGTCCCCGTCAGCAGTGTCGTGCATCAACACTCACTTACCTCTCGACAGCGTCCGGTGAGCTGAGTTCTTGCCCGGTTTTGGTGCTGACGAAAGTGTCCGGCAAGTTGGCTGAGGTCATGAAAATAAAGCGTTTTTCTTCTCAAAACATCATGTGTTCAAAGGAGTGATACATTTGCATCACAAAACATGAACCACGAAAAAGTCAGACCTCGTAATCACTTGGTACTATTTTCCATTTTTCCAAACTATCCCTTTAACTTGGTGATAATATCTTATTCCTGGACGTCTCAAGATTTGCTTCAGTTGGTTATTCAGGAATTATGAAAAGATGAAAACCAATTGCATATCTTTTGAAAGTAAAGAAGTCCTCAAAATGTTGTATATAATATTTTTTGCAATGCAGCTTAGACTTTATATGTGAGCTTTACTTTAACACAATCTTACAGAGCTGGTTTAGCTGGAGCTACAATAGGTGTGATGATTTTTACTGTTAAACAAGTCTATGATCTTAAGACTTTTGGATATGCACTGAGTCACCACGGTAACTGCTGAACCTTCCACCTGATGTCTAACACCCCCAGCACGATCACCAGTCTAGTGTCAACAGAATATTGTGATGTCATATGAAACCCAGGAATTAGTACATCTCCCGCAGTTCCCCTGACCTTTTTACGAGTCCAGTTTCAGCGCTCCACACTCATGAAACTCTGCTGACCTATGCCTGAGGACTCCTCACAGCTCAGAGCCCCTCTCCCCTCGGATGAATCAAAGCACTGACTGATTGAACCGATAATTACTCACATGGGGGTAAATTTAGACAGAAGTCCAGACTCTGCTGCTCCACTTTACCCCAGGGTCACAGGGTTTGAGTTCAGCAAGACCAAAACGCAAAGTGCAGTGAGTTCAGCAGGTTCCTGTCTAATAAAGCATCTGCCGAGGCTAATTAAAAATCACATTATATTATTAATTATTGAAATAAGTTATAGGTGAATAAAACTTGTTGTATTTCATTGGTTGGGTGTCCATAATTTGTCCTATTGTGGAAAGCCATATCAACAAAGGGATGCAATGCAGAAAACAGAATCTAGTCAAGTTAAGATGACTTGAATTAAGAAAGTTTTACCGTGATTTGAGTAAATTTCACTTGACAAGTTAAATTATCTGCCAGCGGAATGAGACTTTTTGTACTTAAAATATGAAAATGCATCTTGCTACACTTAAAATAAGAAAAGCAACAACTTTTTGCAGTTAAAATAAGAAACAAAATCAAATGTTGCTTGAATTAAGAAAAAACACTTGTTCCACTGGCAGATAGTTTGACTTGTCAAGTTGAATCTACTCAAATAAAGTAAAATGTTCTTAATTTAAGTCATTTTAACTTTTTTCCAGCGAAGGGTTCTATAAATGAATGGGTGATGGTTCAAATCCTGCTGTTCCTGTGTAAAACGTGGTTGACGGTTTGATCCCAGCTCTGACCAGTGAAGCTGTTGTCATTTTCGCTCTTTGTCTACGTGGCTCACACACCGACCAGTTTTTTTTTTTGGAAACATATTTTCTTAAGTTTTCAACACTCTAACACAACAAACAAAACACAGAGCAGTATGAGCACATATTTGAGTTTTCCTCATTCCATAAACAAACGATAAACATCAATAAAATTTAAGAAAACACACCGACTTGGTCAAACAGGCAAACCAAAAACCTGCGTGAAGTTGGTCCGCATCAAACGCAAACCTACACAAAAACTATGTCAATCGTTTGTGCTTCGTTTGTGCTGCAAAAAGTTTAGTTTGTGCGATTCAGGTTCTTAAGATATTTGCAGTTTTATTTTGGGCCGATGACGTCATCCAGCCCCTCAAAATATTAAATAGAGGTCAAAACAGGCAGAAAATTATAGAAAACATTTGTATTTTGTTTGTGCTGTGACAATTTTCATTTGTGTGAGTTTATTTCTAAAATTATTAATTATTATTTCGGCGGCAATTATAAGACGTCATTTCCGCTCAGCTGACAGCGGCAAACTCCACAAAACTAGTGACGATAAACGATCTCAGGCTGTGGAAAAGTCTGTATTATTATATAAAATATGAATCAAAAGTAAATTACTAAAGACTGTTACAGATTTTTCCACAGCCTGAGATTGTTTATCTTCACTAGTTTTGCTAAAACTGCTGCCGTCAGCTGAGCGGAAATGACGTCCTATAATTATCTTAGAAATAATAATTAATAATGGTGGCACAGTGGCTGAGTGGCAACACTCAGGCCTCACAGCAAGAAGGTTGCGGGTTCGATCCCCGGGTCGCCCGGGCCTTTCTGTGTGGAGTTTGCATGTTCCTCCCCGTGTCTGGATGGATTTCCTCCGGGTGCTCCGGTTTCCCCCATCAACCCAAAACATGCAGCACCCCTATGAACTAACATCAAGGACCATGACGTCCACCCTCCTGTGGGCTCACCATCTGCAGAGGGGTTCATAGGGGGGTCAGGTGCTATGAGGATTGGGCAGCAAGATGCCCCCGCAACCCAGCTGGATTAAGCGGGAGAAGATGGATGGATAATAATTAATAATTTTAGAGATAAACTCGCACAAATGAAAACTGTCACAGCACAAATGAAATACAAATGTTTTCTATAATTTTCTGCCTGTTTTGAGGCTATTTAATATTTTGAGGGGCTGGATGACGTCATCGGCTGAAAATAAAACTCCAAATATCTTAAGAACCATAATCGGACAAACTAAACTTTTTTCAGCACAAAACAGCACAAATGATTGACATAATTTTTGTGTAGGTTTGAGTTTGATGGGCCCAACTTCACACAGGTAAACCAACAGCCTGCCGCAGCACTGAGCCTGTATATCATAGTATTTAACCAGCTAAGAAATGCAGCATTTTGCAGTAAAGGACACAAGTAAGAGACTGTTGGATTTTGTGACATGAGCTGTTATGAGCCTGTATAAAAGCTAATGAGTAACAACAGACCTTTTAGATGATGCAGGCTTTTTACACCAAATGTGGCAGCGAATGTGGCAGTCAACCTTCCAGAGGAAATAGTTAGAGTGAGGCCTTTCCTGTTGTGTCTTCAGAGTTCAGGCTCATCTGACCTGGCTCATTCCTGTCCTGAAGTTTGGAAAACACTATATAAATGTGACCATTTACCAGTTGTTTGTCAGTATAGGAAAGTTTGTTTGTTTTTCAGTAAATCCCAGGGCAACTGTGGACATTAAATCAATGCATGAAATTGTCAAGCAGCTTTGAAGAGTCGGTGGTGAGACAGACTCTGAAGATCAGCAGATCATCCCTCTCATCTGCTCCACACAGTATGAGCTCCTGCAGTCTGGGAGGAGATACACGGATCCTTTGTGCAAAAATAAAAGGTATAAAAACTCAGTGCATAAAATTAATAACACTGCAAAAATGTTTTTTCTAGCATAGTTAAACTGACTTGAATAAAGCAGATTCATCAAGGGATTCATCAAGATAAATGTTAAGATTTTTTTACTTAATAAGATGAGATTTTTTTTTACTTGTTTCAAAATATTCCATCCTGATTTATCTTATCTAGATATTACAATTTATTCTAAGCACTTTTTATATTAAATCAAGCCTGGTTAAGCCTCTTTAACTTCAACAACCAGTAACAAATCAGTTCTTTTCTCTGGCTCAGATCTGTACCTCACTGTCCTCAGTGTCCTGTGGCTTCAGGTGCAGATGTGCAGCATTTCCAAGATGTTGGAAAAGTGGAAAATGTGACATTTCAGTAAATGCAGTTTTAAATGTATTTGATTTCATATTGTATTTGATCAAATGTGTAGATATTGTGAATGCTCGAAAGAAGGTTTTCTTAAATCTAGGCATAGATTCTTAAAAATCTATTGAAGAAATAATAGCCTAATATAAGAGATGTTATATACTAGAAATAAGCAGTAATAAGCGATAATTACCTAAATATACTCAAAATAAGGTGAAAAATTGTGCCATAAATACTTGACACTAGTGTTTTCTGCTTAGAACAAGATTTGTATTTTCTCTTGTTTTAAGAAAACTTGGTAAGTGAAAATTTCTTACTGCACTGGAAGAGAATTTCACTTAAAATAGGGCATTTTTACCTCAAATTTAGTATTTTTCTCTTATTTTTTGATAGGGCTTTTTGCAGTGAACATGGACTGGATTGCATATTGTCCAGTTCTACATATTTCTTTTGTCATGTTATGCCACGTCCTTTCTTTATGTTACGGTAATGCTCCTGACCCCTGCTCCGAGCCAGATTTACCAGAAGACGAAATAAATGAAAACCTGAAACCTGAACCTGGACTGGAAAAGCACTAAATCTGTTAGGTATATTGCAGTATCTCTGGTATTTGAAGGCGATTAATCATGAATGATATACACTAGCAGTCAAAAGTTTGGACAGTCCGTTCCATTCAATACTTTTTCCTTTATTTTTCCTACTTACCTTTTATATACATAGAGAAGACATCCAGTATATGAAGCAAGACACATGGAATTATGTAGTAAAGAAAAAAAGCATTTAGTTATTTTATTTTTTTTCTTTTCATACATAATTCCATGTATCCTACCTCATATATTTAATGTCTTCTGTGTGTAAATAAAATGTAAAAGTAAAAGCAAAGGAAAAAAACACTGAATGAGAAGGTGTATCCAAACTTTTGGCTGGTAGCGAACTCTGCCTTGGATAAAATTTAAGATATAAACACTTAAATCTATCAGAAAATGACTCAAAAATAGTGAAATTATCTGTCCAGGCTGCAAGATAATTTTACTTGTCTTAAAATAAACTAACTCTAGACTAGAATGAATCAAATTTAGAACTAGTAAATAGATAATAAATCAGAAAACAAGATGAATAACCTGATGTAACTTTTAAAATCTTGACTTTACACAGTGGAAATCTTGGCCATAATTTAATTCTCAAACCATTCACTCCATTGTGACTTTTTATCATTTACATTCACGCATATAAACTGATATATGATCCAACCAAACGCAACATTAAAAATGAACTTTATTATTTGTTGAAACAGGGACAGAGCACAATTTAACCTTATCAAGAGCACTGTAATTGTTTCCCTTTGGAGCGTTCGGAGAGTGTTGATTTCCATCTCCAGTTATTAATTAAAATAGCAATGCAAATAGACCGATATGTAATTTCATTTAGCTGGACAAGCTGTTCAAAGCCTGGTATCTGCCCTACTAACCAAAGGCCACGCAGTACATACGATCATAGTGGCAGGACACATTATACAGCAGACTGAGGATAATTAGCAGCTTGCAGACATGTGTTATCTAATACGCAGATGCTAATATTAGCCCATGAAGCAGCGGACAGTGAGAGCCCATGTTGAATTAAACATGCCTCACTATGGGACATGAGAGGGACATGAGAGGGACATGAGAGGGACATGAGAGGGGGACAGGCTGCCAACATGTGCCAGGGCCGAGGGGTCATCCAGTTCTGATCCGTGGACTCATTACCGGAGAATAGTAGAGAAGTGGGCATCTTAAATGTGCTAAATTAAAAGTAGTGTCACTGTAAAATAATGTTACAAAGTGGAAATACAATGTAGTGCTCAAGTAGGAGTAACTATAGTGTAGCTTTTTAATCTAAAGATAAGGTAACTGGACAAAAAAAACAAAAACAAACTCTGGAAATCCAAATAAGTTTCCAGAACCTCCGTGAAGTTGGCTCCCATCAAACGCAAACCTACACAAAAACTATGTCTATGTTTATGTGCGATCTCAGGCTGTGGAAAAGTCTGTATTATTATATAAAATATGAATCAAAAGCAAATTACTAAAGACCGTTACAGACTTTTCCACAGCCTGAGATCGTTTATCGCCACTGGTTTTGTGGACTTTGCCGTCGTCAGCTGAGCGGAAATGACGTCCTATAATTACAGCCGAAATAATAATTAATAATTTTAGAAATAAACTCGCACAAATGCACAAAAGAGCACAAATGAAATACAAACGTTTTCTATAATTTTCTACCTGTTTTGAGGCTATTTAACATTTTGAGGGGCTGGATGACGTCATCAGCTGAAAATGAAACTCCAAATATCTTAAGAACCAGAATCGCGCAAACAAAACTTTTTGCAGCACAAATGAAGCACAAACGATTGACTCCATTTTGGATGTTTTTAGAGCATTTTTAAGCTTCCTGGGGGCTGACTGACCCCAATTTTCCCTGTAAAATAATTGTTAATTTCTCCAAAACTAAAGAAGCAGAAACGAAACTTTTTGCAGCACAAAACAGCACAAACGAAGCACAAACGATTGACAGTTTTTGTGCAGGTTTGCGTTTGATGGGGGCAACTTCAAGGAGGTGTTTCCAGAACCGAAAAAAATGAGATAATCGATTGCAATAAGCTCTGCCTGGTTCACTCATTAGTGTCTGAAAACGTTATAAAACAACTTTATAACTTTATAAGCAGCCTTAGTCTTACTTTTTCGATTTCCCACTGCACGTGCGAAAGCCCAAAAGACTCGATCACCGATGTCGTTTCTAATCCCATTTATTTACGAGTGAATTATATTTTTTGAAAAACGTTGCGGTTAAGTACTTAAATCATCACCACAATATTGCCGAGCAGGTAACAGCATGGATAGGCACTGGGTAGTACTTTCTAGCTTTTGCACTCGATCGTTCTGTTCTGACGCCGAGCTGAACTCTCGCTCTGAAATCAGGTGCGAGTTCGTTGTTGCAGGAAGAGATGTTCCAGCGGCGATACTACCGACGGTGAAGAAGAAGAGAAACTGAAAGTTGTTGAAAGAAAATACATCGGAAATGTATTTTTTTGCGTTTTCCAAAAAATATAATTCACTGTTAAATAAATGGGATTAGAAACGACATCGGTGATCGAGTCTTTTGGGCTTTCGCATGTGCAGTTCAAAATTGACAAAGGTAAGTGTGAAGCTGCTTATAAAGTTGTTTTATAACATTTCCAGACACTAATGAGTGAACCAGGCAGAGCATTTTGTTTGTTAGAATCGTGGTTATGTTGTAAAATGGGTTAAGAAAGTGGTGTTAAGCTTCTTCGGTGTGAAAATTGGCGTTTTACGTGGAAGTTAAAACCTTGCCCTGATCACTACACTAGTTTGTTGCCTTGACAGACTCACTGCCACAGCGAGATCTCCGTCTACGCAACACTGATCCTGATCTGTGCTGTTTTTTGGCAGTTTTTTGACAGTATTCAGCCACCTCTAGCAACGGACTTTAGCTTCAAACATGCCGGAGTTCCCCTTTAAGTGTATAATTTCTTCAAAGGTTACTGAAATAAACGTACCTGCCTACTTTTACAGAAAACATTTCGCGCACACAGTGACTAAAGGAGGTTCTAGTGGTAATAAAAGTCGAGTCGAGTCGAGTTTAGAGCCCATAAAAATAAAACGTAATCCCAAATTGTGGTCATTTTGATTTATGTGAGGATGAATTCAGCCCCCCAAACTGCTGCGATCCCCTGGAAACATAAACACGGTTATAATCGACGATAGCACATGTTACAAAAAGTCTCTGACACAATTTGGACTCTTGTTATTGTTTTGTCCCGTTTCCATAGCGACGGCAGCCGGTCTATTGTCTCTTTCTGACCACCAAACCGCTGGACCTCACCACACACTCTTTAACACTTTCTTTTCTCTCCTTCTCACCCTTTTCTCTTTTTTTCCTTTGTTTCCCTCGGCCTCCCTCTCTTTTCTGTCTGTCCTGCAACCTTCCCTCTCTCTTTGTCTCTCTTTCGCTTCCCTTTTTCTCTTCCTTCCGCTTTTCTGTTTCTCCTGCAACTTTCTCTCTGTGTCTCGCTTTGTCTCTCTTTCTTATCCTTTGTTTCTCTCTCCCTCTCTTTTCTATCTATCCTTCAGCCTTCTCTTGTCTCTTTGTCTCACTTTCTCTTCCTTTGTTTCTCTCTTCCTTCCACTTTTCTGTCTATCCTGCAACTTTCTCTCTCTGTGTCTCTCTCTTTGTCTTCCTTTGTTTCTGTCTTCCTTTCTCTCTTTTCTATCTATCCTACAACTGTCTCTCTCTCCGTCTCTCTCTTTGTCTTCCTTTGTTTCTGTCTTCCTTTCTCTCTTTTCTATCTATCCTACAACTGTCTCTCTCTCTGTCTCTCTCTTTGTCTTCCTTTGTTTCTGCCTTCCTTTCTCTCTTCCTTCCACTTTTCTGTCTATCCTGCAACTTTCTCTCTCTGTCTCTCTCTTTGTCTTCCTTTGTTTCTGTCTTCCTTTCTCTCTTTTCTATCTATCCTACAACTGTCTCTCTCTTTGTTTCTCTTTCTCTTCCTTTGTTTCTGCCCTCTCTTCTCCTCCTCTTCCTCCCCTCTTTCTCTTCTCCTCCATCTCTCTCTTCTCCTCCATCCCTCTCTTCTCCTCCTCTTCCTCCCCTCTCTCTCTATTCTCCTCCATCCCTCTCTTCTCCTCTTCCTCCGCCCTCTCTCTCTTCTCCATCCCTCTATTCTCCTCCTCTTCCTCCCCCTCTCTCTCTCCTCCATCCCCCTCTTCTCCTCCTCTTCCTTCCCCCCTCTTCTCCTCCATCCCTCTCTTCTCCTCCTCTTCCTCCCCCTCTCTCTCTCTTCTCCTCCTCTTCCTTCCCCTCTCTCTCTCTCTTCTCCTCCTCTTCCTCCCCCTCTCTCTCTTCTCCTCCTCTTCCTCCCTCTCTCTCTCTTCTCCTCCTCTTCCTCCCTCTCTCTCTTTTCCTCCTCTTCCTCCCCCTCTCTCTCTCTTGTCCTCCTCTTCCTTCCCCTCTCTCTCTCTCTTCTCCTCCTCTTCCTCCCCCTCTCTCTCTCTTCTCCTCCTCTTCCTCCCTCGCTCTCTCTCTCTTCTCCTCCCCTTCCTCCCTCTCTTCCTGCTGTGACAGAACATATTGTCGTCCTGTATATAGACTCTATTTTTAGCCTATAAGGGCAAGTGCTCGTATGAAAGTGATACGGGACATTTTCTGGAGGATGGCTCGTCTCCGTGGATCCGTTAATGCTTTGCCGATGTTCCACAGTGTGGCATTTTTATCTGAGAGGAGCAAGTGACACCATCAGGCCAATTTTCAAGTCACATCTGTGGAGTGGTGAACCTGAACACAATAAGAAAGTACAAAAAACTTCACCATAATCACGTATATACACTGCTCTGCACTGTTATTCTTCCTCTATTTTCCTTATTATTAAATTATTATAGTTAGTGCAGAGAAATAGCTATGAAATATAGTATAGAGATAAAATAAAAATGTTATGAAAGTAGTAGTCACAGATCGTAATCTCATAGTTTCCTGATTCAGTTAGTAGTAAAAAAGATAATTATACTTAACCCTTGAAGACCTAAGGGAAATGTTAGTACATTTCTTCTGGATTTTTTTCTTAATTTTGCTTTTAAAACTTCCTCTTTTACCCTATAATGAAGTGTTCTACATCCCCTTTTCGGTAAAACTTGTTATTTCACAATCTGCTGCTGTAGTTGTGTCATGTGGCTGTGATAAAAGCTACAGGACCAGAAATAGAGATAAAAAACTGAAAATAAAATTCACACTCTCTTATACAAAACACACAGTAAACATGTATAAACAACTTTTTGGACATAAAAAAATGCTTAATTTAGGGCCTTAGCTACAAAAATGCAAAATATCAAGTCTGTAAGTAAACTAAAAATCCCCTTATTGCCTTAAAAACAAAAAAAAAGTGCAGTGGCCCTGGTCCAGTCCTGGAAACAGCTCCTGTCAGGTCCAGGACCAGAGCCACAGCACTTCTGCATTTCCAGGTGTTTATTACATTTGGATTTGTTCATTTTGAGTGAAATAAAATAGCAAGGGATGCACAATTACACACACCAAGATGCGTAATTTGCCATTTATTTGAGAAAAAACTGCACTTAGAGCGGCTTTTTCAATTGTTATAAACACACCCAGTCGAGAGGAGTCGACCATCTTGACTCACTTCACTCTTTGGCAAAGTTTGAGTCGATCAAAATGGACGGAGCGCATGAGTTTGGCAGAAAACAAAGTTCCTATTGGACACTCGTTTTGTGCACGTCATCACACAGTGTGAGTGTGACGTAGGATAAAGCCGCAGAAATGTACGAAATCGCTATGTCTGCACTTTCAGAGGGGAAAAAAGTAAGTTTCTATCTTTTACAGTTAGAAAGTTATGCGCAGTTATATAAAACATATTCCTCAGAATCGTAAAAAAGAGACAAACTCACCTGTTTAGTTTAGCTTTATGTGGGATTGTTTGTGGGGTAAAGTGGTTTGTGTTGTATTTTTTGCATGAAAAACGCTCTAAATAAAGTTTGACTGACTGATCATTTCACAGGGCAATAATTTAGGCAATTCTTGTTGAAATAGCCTCAAATTTTCACAGAATATATAGAAACAGATCAAGATTTTATATTTAATGTTTTATTTTTTAGGCGGCACGGTGGCTGAGTGGCAACACAGCAGCCTCACAGCAAGAAGGTTGCGGGTTCGATGTGTGGAGTTTGCATGTTCCTCCTCGTGTCTGGATGGGTTTCCTCCGGGTACTCCGGTTTTCCCCATCAACCTAAAACATGCAGCACCCCTATGAACTAACATCAAGGACCATAATGTCCACCCTCCTGTGGGCTCACCACCTGCAGAGGGGTTAATAGGGGGGGGGTCAGGTGCTATGAGTATTGGGCAGCACGCTGACCCCGCGACCCAGCCGGATTAAGCGGGAGAAGATGGATGGATGGATGGATGTTTTATTTTTGTTGTTTTCAGGTTGAGAATTTCACTCCCAAAGAGGTCAATTTTGGGTCTTGGAATATTCTCACACACAGTCACCCAAGACTGTGCAGCTTTAAATGCAAAATTTGGAAAAACTTTACCATTTTGGACAAAAATGTAAAGAGTTAGGCTGTTTATGCAGGTCTAAAGGATCTGATAGACCAACATCAGCATCAGAAGACAAGTGAACTGTATGGCTCAATACAAAAACAGAACAAACATAAAACATTAAATATAAAATCTTTTATTCTAATCCGTTTCTATACATTCTGTGAAAATTTGAGGTTATTTCAACAAGATTTGCCAAAATTATTGATTTTTTGGGACACTCTGTATATACTGTGGAACATGTGAAGCAAAATTAGTGAAAAATGACATAGTTTAATACCTCATCAAAATCCCAGAGTTATGCTTTGTTTTATTTGTGCATGTTTGAGTAATCCTTTATTAGTCTGGTTATTCATCTTGTTTTCAGAATTATTATCAATTTACTAGTTCCGAGAATGCATAATTCTAATCTAGATGTGGTTTAGTTTAAGATAACGTGTCAAGCAAAATTATCTTGCAGCATGGACACATCATTTCACTACTTCTGAGTCATTTATCTGATAGATTAAAGTGTTCATATCTTACATTTGGCCAAGCTTTTTTTGCAGTATAAGTTTTCGAGTTTACAGCCACTTTTTCCCTTTGGTTTAGTAGAGTTTTACAATTCCAGAGAACAACTCAGCCTAAATACTTTAATTTTGCAAGTTAAATATGTGTGAATGGAATAAAACACAACTGCCAAGTATGTTTCTGGTGGGAAAACAACATGATAACACACAGGAGATGAGAAAATAGTGAAAAATGGGCCCTTTAAAACATTTTGCATTAACAGAGAACTTGACGAACACGTTCAAAATCACGTTATCTTTAAGTTGAATAATCATAAATGGCATTAGACAAAAACACATGGTGAATTCACTATATTTAATCCATTTTAAGCCCCTCTTTGATGTGCATATAAACAAAATCTCTGTGAAGCTGCCGCTGTGATAAATGGGAAAAGATCTCAGTGATACTATTATTAGAGCTATGTGGATGTAACGCTATAACGTGTATAATGTAGAAGCTGCAGCTAAAATTAGCAGCACCGACTGAAAAAGAATTGAAATGTGGCTACACCAGAGCCAGGGCTTTGGTTTCTTTCTGGCAAAGTTCGAACATTTTTATTTGTCTTGTTAAATTTGAGATAATTTTTAAATGACATCTTATAAAACGAGTATAATTAAAACAGCCAATAGGCTTCTTCCGTTTAATTCATTCCTCATCATGATCGGGTTCATGGCTTTATGGTGCCAGTTAAGGTAACATGGACGAAACACTCACGGTAACAAAGTAAAAGTCGTAAAATAATGTATTTAAGTATATATTTTTGGTATATGTACATTACTTAAGTACATTTTAAAGTGGATATGTTTTATTTTTTTACTTTTGAAGCCTTATACGACCTCAAAATACACGTTAAATACTCTTTACGCTTCACGCTGTAAACCTGAATGTTCAAATTAATCAAAAAAATTGATTCCTGAATATTTTTTTTAAAATATTAGCTGCCATACTTAATTTTAGACGCAATTATTTGAATTTCTGCACAGTAAATTCATCATTGTAATTGTTTTAGTAGGTCTGTTCCACCTTGTGATGTCATGTGGCAATACGCTAATAATATTCAGATAGCAATTTATTGTATATAGAATTTAATTTTATTTTATAATCCTTATCTTTATAGAGTTTGTCTATTTTTAAGTAATTCTGTACTTCTATGCTGCTACAACACTGAAATTTCCCCATTGTGGGACAAATAAATGATATCTCATCTTATCTTAATACAGGAAGTGCTCCATTGTGTTTTTAAAGTCCCCACACCTTCACTCATTCATCATTTGGAATCATTCAGTCCTAGAAATGCCCAAAAGTTACTCGAAAACTACCTCTTCGTGACATCACAAGGTGGAGCGGAGCATTTTGAGCTTTGGAGATGTAGACAGAGTAACATAAAAGAAGCGCTCAAACACGTGAATGAAAAAAAAACAAAATAACACAACTCCAGGTCTGTTTTTGACGAGGTTACGACATTATAACACGGTTTGCAGCTCACAAGAGTCCATTTTGCGTAATATAGCACCTTTAAGAATAACAGAGAGCAGTTTGAGCCCAAATACCCCTCAGCATCCTCCCTGTGTGCGAATAGGAACAATAAGGCCATTTATGGGGTAAATACCACAGACTTTAACGAGGGCTCTTAACATATTACTCATGTGACCTGCTCGGCGCTCTCTGCTCTGTCAGACCAAATTCAACTAAACATATCAGATCAGAACAGGATTTTCCCATTGATTCATACGGTGATGATAGAAAAAGAAAGTGGTTTAGTCCTCAGTCATTATATTGTATTTATAGTGCTTAAAATGAAACAGCAAAAACGGTCAAATATTTCAGTACATAGAGTGAATTATTGTGCATGTGTGGGGAGAGTAGCCAAAGATCGAATTCTGCTTCAAAATTATTTAAGTAAGTACAAAATATTTAAAGTTTCACTGTGTAACTTTTGTGGCGGAGGCAGGTTCAGAGAAACGACCTTAAATGACCCGTGCCCAGTGAAAATCCCTCTTTTAACAATCGTTAAATATTTAATAAAAACGAGCTTAAGTGTTCTGTTTAAATGCTGGGGGATGGTGTGATGTCATCCAAGAAAAAAAGAGAAAAAAACGACTGAAATAAAAAAAAAAAGTGAAGCATGAACGAGCAGAAATAATTATATGAGGAGGGGTGGATCAGGAAATAGCTCTGGGTTTGGGAACAGTGTGAAGGAGCGAGGGAGGCTGCCACGAACGAGAGAAACCAAAACAGCATCAGCGAACGAGGGAGGGAGGACGGAGGGAGGAAGAGAGAAACAGAGGAGAGAAAAACAGGAGAGAGAGAGGGATGATGGAGAAAGAGGGAGGTGAAAAGACTTAGAGAGATGGAGAGAGGAAGAGACTGAGAAGAGGGAGAGGGGAAGAGAAACATAAATGATGGATGAGAGAGAAAGATAGATAGAAAGAGAACGAGAAAGAAAGAAAGAAAGAAAGTGAGAGACAGAGAAAGAGAGAGAAAGAGCAAAAGAGAGAGAGAGGGAGCGAAAGAGACAGAGAGAAAGATAGAGAAAGATAGAAAGAAGAGAGAGACAGAGAGAGAAAGAAAGAAACAGAGAGAGGAGAGAGAGACAGAGAAAAAAGAGAAAGAGCAAAAGAGAGAGAGGGAGAGAAAGAGACAGAGAGAAAAATAGAGATAGATAGAAAGAAGAGAGAGACAGAGAGAGAGAGAAAGAAAGTGAGAGAAACAGAGAGAGAGACAGAGAGAGACAGGGAAATAGAGAAAGAGAGAGAAAGAGAGAGCCAGAGAAAAAGAAAGAGAGCGAAAGAAAGAGAGAGAAAGAGAAAGAGAGAAAGTACAAGAGAGAGAAAGAGAGAGAAAGAGACAGAAAGAGAGAAAGGACAAGAGAGAAAAAGAGAGAGACAGAGAAAGAGCAACAGAGAAAGAGACAGAGAGAGACAGAAAGAAAGAGAGAAACAGAGAAAGAGACAGAGAGAGAAAGAGAGAGACAGGGAAATAGAGAAAGAGAGAGAGAAAGAGAGAGCCAGAGAAAAAGAAAAAGAGAGAGCGAAAGAAAGAGAGACAGAGAAAGAGACAGAGAAAGAGAGAAAGGACAAGAGAGAGAAAGAGAGAGAGAAAGAGACTGAAAGAGAGAGAGAGAGTGAAAGAGAGAGAGAGAAATAGACAGAAAGAGAGAGAGAGAGTGAAAAAGAGAGAGAGAGAAAGAGACAGAAAGAGAGAGAGAGAAAGAGAGAAAGAAAGAGAGACCGCGTTAGACAGACAGAGAGACCTGAAGGCCAGACTCGGTCCGGGGGGTTCAGTGGATCCAGAGTTCCTCCTCCTCCTCCAGATTCTGCCCCAGAGCTTTTGTCTGAAGACGACTTTATGCAAATGTGACTTTTAAGCTCGTTTTAATCGTTTTCCTTCGTATTTACTCACCGAACGATAAAACCCCCGGAAAAAGAGACGAATCATGTGAAAATGTCGAGTGATTCAAACATGTTGAGCTGTTCCAAAAATCCTCTTGATCACATATGACACATTATTTTTTATTTATTCCTGACCTTAAGTGGAGAAAAAAGGGAAAAAAAAGCTTGGCCAAAAGTTCAGTATAAACACTTAAATCTATCAGAAAATGACTCAGAAGCAGTGACATTATCCTGCTGCACGGACACATCATTTTACTTGACAAGTTAAAATAAACCACCTCTGGACTAGAATGAAGCAGCCTCAGAAAGAGTAAACAGATAATAAATCTGAAAAACAAGATGAATATTTTATTTGTTTTAATTTAACCTTTATTTTTCCAGGGAAGTCAAACTGAGATCAAAAACCCTGGCCAAGAATAACCTGAAGTTTTAAAGTCTTGGTCAGATCAGAGAAACGTGCAGTGTCATATTATAGTTAAACTCAACTACGCTTAGCAAATACTTATTATTAACTGCTAACATTTACATTTAAATAAAGTCGCCTGTGTTACTACTAAATAACGTGTGTTCATAATGTTTCTTCGTGCTTTCTTAAGGATATTACGGTAAATTATTAAACAGTTTGAATAAAACATGTGAGATGAGCACAGTGCAGGTGATTTAAACCATGTGCGTTGACACTTTTTCACGTTCTGAAGTATGTCTGGTATTTGTTTTGTACCGTGTGACCTCTGGCCTCTGGTGTCCAGGCCAAACCTCCGGGATCTCACACGGTTTAACGGGGATCTTCCCAATCAGGGTTTATGGCAGGAAATGTCAGGTCACCACATCGCGTGAGCCGAGGCCCGATCCAATCTTAGCTCTGAGAGACAGAGCCAGCTCCACTGCAGACTGCCAACGAGAGAGGGAGGAGGAGAGGGGGAGGGGAGGAGCGGGGAGGAGAGGGGGGAGGGGAGGAGAGGGGGAGAGGGGAGGAGAGGGGGAGGGGAGGAGGAGAGAGGAGGGGGAGAGGGGAGGGGAGGAGGGGGGAGGGAGGAGGGGGGAGGAGAGGGGAGGGGTGGAGGAGAGGGGAGGAGAGGGGGGAGAGGAGAGAGGAGGAGGAGAGGGGGAGGGAGGAGGAGGAGAGGGGGAGAGGAGGAGGAGAGGGGAGGGGAGCAGGAGAGGGGAGGAGGAGGAGGAGAGGGGAGGAGGAGGAGAGGGGAGGAGAGGATGGAGGAGGAGGAGAGGAGAGAGGGAGAGAGAGGAGAGGAGGGGAAGAGGAGGTAGGAGAGGAGAGGGAGGAGGAGAGGGAGGAGAGGAGGGAGGGAGGGAGGAGGAGAGGAGAGGGAAGGAGGGAGGGAGGAGGAGAGAAGAGGGAAGGAGGGAGAGAGGACGGGAGACAGAAAGAGAGCGGGAAGGAGGGAGAGGGAGGAGAGGAGGAAGAGAAAAAGGGAGAGGGAGAGAGAGAGAAGGAGAGAGAGGGAGGAGAGGGGGAGGAGAGAGGGAGGAGAGGATGGAGGGAGAGAGGAGGGGGAGAAAGAAAGAGAGAGGGAGGAGAGGAGGGAGAGAGAGAAGGCGAGGGGGAGGAGGGAAGGAGGGAGAGAAAGGGAGAGAGAGACAGGAAGAGAGAGAGAAAGGGAGAAGGGGGAGAGAGAGAGAAAGGGGGAGAGAGAGAAAGAGAGAGAGGGAGAGAGAGAGAAAGGGAGAGAGAGAGAGGGAGAAGAGGGAGAGAGTGAACTGAGAGAAGAAAGAAGAGAGAAGGACAGAGAGAGAGAGCAAAGATGGAAGGACAGGAAACAGAGGGATACAGAGTGTAAGGAGAGAGAGAGGAAGAGAGGAAGAGAGAGAAGGATAGAAAGAAAGAAAGAGAGAGACAGAGAGACAGGGGAAGAATAAAGAGCGAAGAGAGAGAATGAGAGAGGAAAGAGTGAATGGGAAGAGGGAGACGAATAGGGGATATAGAGAGGGGTGAGAGGGAAGACAAGAAAGGAGAGAGGGTGTAAAGAGAAAGCAGAAGGGAGGGAGGAAGAGAAGAGGAGAGAATAAGAGAGTTAGGGGAGTAGAGAGAGAAAATGACAGAAAGAGGGGTCTAGGGAGATAGAGAATATAAGCGAGAGAAAAGGAAAGCGGGAGAGAGAGGTAGAGCGAGAAGACGAGAGGGAGATGAGAGGGAAAGAGAAGGAGAGAAAGGGAAGAAGGGAGGGAGAAAGTTTGGTGCCAAAATAAGATGCACTTGTATTGTGTAACAGGTACGGGCAGATCTCACTATCAAATAAAAAGTGAAATTATGATGTGGTTTAAAGCTGCATTTTGACTTTTAAAAATAGCCGTTTTATAACACGTCATAAATGATCCCTTAAAAACAAGCTGCGCCTCGAGTTGTTTCGCTGTGGTTTTGGACCCGTTTCCTCCATTGTCACAGTAAAATCAGACTGAACCCATTCTTTCTTTTGAGTAAACACGAAAAGAATCGAATCTGACGGGTAAACAAAACACAACAACTGATTTATGAGCAAAATATCGCCCGGAGTGTGACTTATATCTGTGTTTGTGATCGTGTTTTTCATTTAGATGCCATTAGACACGTCAAAAGTACTGAAAATCGGATACTAATCGATACTAATACCGGTATTGAAACTACAGGTAAGTTAAAATGACTTAAATTAAGAACATTTTACTTTATTTGAGCAGATTCAACTTGACAAATAACATTATCTGCCAATGGAATAAGTCTGTTTTTCTTAATTCAAGCAACATTTGATTTTGTTTCTTATTTTAAGTGCAAAAACTCTTGTCTCATTTGTAGATAATTTTACTTGTCAAGTGAAATTTACTTTAAATCATGGTCAAACTTTGTTCAAGTCAACTGAATTCGGCTACACAGCAAAAAGGGGAGGGTTACAATTTCAGGGTAAATATTTCAAAGTTGTTTTTAACACAAAAAGTGTTATTTTAACCATTTGAAAGTTAAAATGGGATTAAATTTGGGGTAAATTTGGGAGAGTTGATATGGCTGAAGTTAATTCAACTTCCCCTAGTGTTAATTTGGCTCCTCCCACTTTAAACTCCTGCGAGAGAAAACGAGTTTGACCAGTTTTGTACATAATTTCATCTTAAATTAACTAAAATAAAGTGTAAAAATTAAACATCTCTGTGTGTTGTTTAGCTAAATCAGGATAACTCTACAAAGTGTTATCCGTTTACTCTCAACACGTTAATATAACTCTTGATTTTGGGGTTAAACAGGAACTTCTATCCAGCGTTACTTAATTAACATTTCCAAAAATATTAAATTAACTCTAGAACAGATTAGACTCATATAAACCCTGAGAAAATGTCCAAATTGATTCTGTGAGAGTCAATTTTAACACGGCACTTTTTGATGTGTAGATACTCATTTGCGACAAAGTAAAAGTATTAAAGTACTGTACATAAGTAAACATTTTAGGCATCTGGATACGTTTTACTTTTACTTCACTACATTTGAGACCAAGAAGTATCTGTACTTTCTACTCCACTACACTTTTGGACTGGACTGAAAAGTAAAAGTATTTTTATGATACAAGGACAAATAGACTGAGAAACCGTTTTTATCCAAGAGAAATCACGTTTTTAAACACAGCTAAATTTTAAATGACTTTTTAACTTATGAGATGGATGTGTTTTTTATTTATTTTATCTGCACTTGCACTTAATTTCATTGTACTGTAAGGAATGACAAACAAAGTTATTATTATTATCGAGATGTGGTGAAAAGGCTTTTTTAAACACATTCATAGTCTGAGGAAACAAAAATATAACAAATAAAAATGCTATGAAACAGAACTAAAATATCAATTCGTTTGTTGCTGTTGAACCAAATTCAGCACAAATCTGTATCCAAATCACTGCATTTGAAGTTGTATTAGTTCATAATTATTGGTTAGTGTTAGTTTATTCTGATTATTATAGTTTTATTATTATTAGTTTATTATTTATTGGACTTTTTACCCTTTAAGTAACATTTAAACAGGTACTTTAATACTTTTACTGAAGCAGATTTTTTCATGTGACACTTTTACTTGAGGGCTTTGCTCATCTGAAGTATTAATACTAAAAAAAAGTCCCATTCACAGGACAGAAATAAACCTTTCCTGAATATTTTTAGCATGATTTCGATATATAAACTCAAGATAACTCTATAGATAATCTGTATAAGAGCACTGGACGACTGAGGGATTACACGGATATAAGAACACATGGAAATATAGAAGTAAGTACTGCGATTTAATGTTGAAAATCACACTCTATTGTCTAAATAAAGACACCATCGTGACAGGAACCGGTGTCGAGTTTCAAGTCTATTCCTTCGTATCGCAGTCTACTTGAAATGTAAGTATCATGACAACACCAGATGTCATTTATCCGAGCTTGGGAGCGGAGCCTGACATCATTTAACCTTAATAAACCTCTAATCTCTGTGCAGTAATTCATATCATTAGCCACTGCGGAGCGTATTTTATTCACTCATTCCTAGAAGTGCACATATTTATGAGACTTGATGCAGCAGTAAAGTGAGAAGGAGGAGAACCAGGCTGAGTCACTGTGGCTTTAGTTCACAGGGCTCTTGTCAGCACCAACACCCAGGCCGGGGACAGCTCATGTGGGGACGAATCCAGCTCCCTCCCTCCTCTGGAACACATGATACCAAACCGAGTCCAACCTACCACAGCCACAGCTTATTATTGGCTCAAATCTGCATACATATGGATTAAAGTATATATATTTTTAAAAGCAACAATGTAAACTTATCCTCGAAACAATATGAAATCAAGAATCTCCACTGTCCATAAGGGTTCAAACTCTGCTGATCTCCTAAGAGATTCTGATCCAAGCAGTGACTTGATTTTGCAGGAGTTGGCATGTACAGTGAACCTTCGTTTATCGCGGGGGTTACGTTCCAAAAAGAACCTGCGATAGGCGAAATCCATGAAGTCGTCAGCTTTATTTTTTTACAATTATTATACAATACAATACTGTACTATAGAATAAAACCAAAGATCAAAACTGTTTTCAGGCCCAAGCATCTGTTTAAGAAATAAAAATATAAACGTTTTCTTACAAATAACTATGATAGTTTTTTAAAAATACTGTAAAATAACACTTTTAACAATGAATCCACGTGTGCCTCTGCTCCAGCGGTATTCGCAGAGGCGGCCTGTCCGTGCAGAGAAGCATTTTTAAGTCCAAAGCGTTTCTGAAATTTCTCAAATCAGCCCTTGCTGGCATTAAATGGGCTCGATACTCCGTGAACAGCACTCGTCGATGGCCCGAGATCCGCATCCTCCTCCCCCTCTTCGCTGTCATGAACGTCATCGCTGTCAGAAAAGGTTTCATAAAGTTTTTTTAGCTTTTGTGCGGATAACGTTGGTGTCCAGCGTAATGTTCTTTTTTCCTGCAGTCATTAATTCACAAAGCTAAAGCGACTCCATCCTTACCATGGTCTTGTTGCGGATGTAAATTTGTCGGGCTGTACAGAGACGAGGCACAGAAACTGTTGATGTTGGCCTAAGTGAAAGACCAATGTCAGCTTTTTTCACTTCTAGTCCCTCAGCCAATCAGGATTCAGAACACAATGCACTGTGAAAAAAAAAAAGCATAAAAAAATCAGCGAAACAGCGAATGGTGAACCGCGTTATAGCAAAGGTTCACTGTATATATATTTTAAAGCAATTATGTAAAATTATCCTCTATAAAATGTGAAATCAAGAATCTCCAAACTGCTGATCTCCTAAGTAAGAGATTCTGATCCAAGCAGTGACTTGATTTTGCAGGAGTTGGCATGAAATTCCAAATTGCGTCCCCAGTAACAAGTTAAAGCCTTAACACTCGAAGACCTACAGCATCATATACCATTCTGATGAATATGTTTTATATAACCACGCATAACTTTCTTACCGTAAAAGATAGAAACTTACTTTTTTAACTGAAGGTTTCGTTCATTTCTGCCTCATTATCCTACATCACATACACGCTGAGTGATGACGTGCCCAAAACGAGTGTCCAATAGGAACTTTGTTTTCTGCCAAACTAATGCGCTCCGTCAATTTTGATTGGCCCAAACTTTGCCAAAGAGTGAAGTGAGTCAAGATGGTCATCTCCTCTTGAGCATGTGAGTTTATAACTATTGAAAAAGCCGCTCTATGTGCAGTTTTTTTCTCAAATAAATGGCAAATTACGCATCTTGGTGTGTGTAATTGTGCATCCCTTGCTATTTTTATTTAAAGGTTTATTTCAAAAATGTACAAATACAAATGTAATTAAAGCCGCTCGCGGCAATGATGGCCCTCGGCCCCGGCGCGCACGACCCTCCCAGGCAACCGCTGAGGTCTTGCGACCGCCCTGACAAGACTCTCTCCTCCCGACAGCTCGTCCACCAGAAAAATTACATTGGGCTCCTTTAATATTGACTTTTATAATCAAGAGCACTGTCAGACTAAGACTGTGCATAAAAACAGACCCTCCAACAGAAAAGTTACATAGTGCACCTTTAAACATATTTTGGGGGGGAGTATTTGCGCCCTTTGTGGCCAACCATGGAAAATACCCCATATCCATAATGTATTTTTTTGGTCGTAGACGCATAGAATTTAATACCCTTATTTGGTACAAATCCGATAATGTTGATGTTTCATGTCTGGATAGGGCCCTCGCCACTTCGTTAGGCGAGGGCCAATAATAATAACATAGCGTAAGAAACCGAGCAAGAACAATAGCCCTCGCCACTTCGTTAGGCGAGGGCCAATAAATGAGGCTGAGTACAGACAAACCAGTTGAGGAAGAACCATGAGAAGAGCTATCTGCCCCTGTATCCACCAGAACACCGCCAAAGAGCCCAGGGCAGAGAGGAGGCCCAAACACCAACCCTCCACCAGTGATCAAACAATATGATCACTGGTGGATTCTACCTGGACGACTGAGGGATTATACACAACAAACAATATGAGCAAAAATCAAAGAACTAGAATATAAAACAGCATCAGCAACATGATATAAATTAGTAATAGTAGTAAATAAATATACTAAATACATGTAATAATAAACAAATAAAAGAATAAATATGAATCAAAAGCTAAGCTAAAAAGGCGGGTCTTGAGCTTGCTCTTAAAAATGTTTTCTTCGGCCCTGTGCTCCTCCTGTAGGCTGACGAGGACTGTAGGACTGGAAAGACACCTCGCTGTGAGTGTGACTGACTTTGGGAATGACAAGGAGCCTGCTGCCAGAGGAGCACAGGGTCTGAGAGAGTTCATAGGGCAAAACAGTTCTGAGAGATATGATACCCAATACCATTAATATGTTAACAGTTAAAGAACTTTATCCATTCTAAAACACACAGGGAGCCAGTGCAGTGATTTTAAAACCAGTCTAATGAGGTCCAACCCTCTTGTCTAGTCAGGTCTTGTGCTGCTGCATTTTTTAATAATTAAATGTTAAATACTCTTTTTGGGTAGACCAGAAAGCAGGGCATTACAATACATTACAGCACATACAGTATTATTTGACTGGTGATAAAATGCATCAGTGTCTCTGTGCTGGCCTGAGAGAGAATGGGGTGGACTCGGCTACTTTTTAGCTGAACCTATTTTTGTTGTGTTTTTAAAGTCAGTTCAGAGCAAAAAATTAAACCCTTTATTTACTTGTGGAGATAGATTAAAAGCCTGTGCTTGTACTTAAGGTAATAGTTTCTCTCTCTGGATGTCAGGAGCAATGACTAAAAACCTCAATTTTGTTCTGGTTAAGCTGGAGAACGTTTTCTGCCATCCTGGATTGGATATCTGAAATGCAGTTATAAAGGGCATCCACGGGCCTGGTGTCATTAGAAGACATGGGGTGTAAAACTGTGTATCATCTATATAACTGTGGAAGTTAATTGCATATTTCCTGACAACACTGCCAAGAGGTTTACGCAAATTAAAAATAACCTGAGTCAAAGACCTATGAGATAACACCAAACTGTCAAGTGGTGATGCAAGATAAAATAATCATACAGAATCTATGCTTTTGGAAATACATTAAATGAAGTTGAGACACAGATAATAATAGTGACACATTCTGAGTAACATCCTGTTTCTGAATACGAAGAGGATGAAACTAAAATCACTGATGCAGCTGCATTCACATCAGTTGATGTCTACTGCTGTCAACATGTACACAGTCGTACTGCTTTGTCTCCTCATCTCAAGCAGGCAAAATGGTAAGAGAAAGTAAATCAATTTAGGCTCTGAATTGATCTTGAGTATCCATTGTGTCTTGAGTGTTTGGAGGTAGGATCATTAATGGAGAGAGAGTTCCAGATGGGACACTGCAGTACATGGCTTCTCTGCAGAACGACAGAGGGCAACATTTCTGTGGAGGCTTCCTCATTAGTGAATGGTTTGTGATCACCGCAGCTCATTGTGAATCTGGGTAAGTGTCTGTACAACTCAAAAGTACTTTGTATCTCCTCACATGCCCAAAAGAGCATAGAACAATTTCTCTCTTACTAAGTTCTAAGTTTTAACCTCAGGATACAGATCAGATTGAGCAGAAGCCTCCAAACAGTGGCTAGTTTCAAAATGTCCAATCTTGAGGTGTTATATATATATATATATATATATATATATATATATAGTTTTTTAGGTGCAATCTCTTTATGCGCCAAAAGAATCACTTGTTAGACATTGATAAGAATTGTTAAAATTCTTACTAAAAGTCTTTAATATACTATGTACTGTGTCTTTCAGCAATCCCAAGAGTGTGGTCCTTGGCACTTCAGATCTTAGCAACGCTGATGATACTATGAGATACAGTATCAGGAAATGCAAAGCTCCTTTTCAATTTGATCTTGGCTCAGACATGATGCTCCTCAAAGTAAGGACTGTGTAATTGTCTCAACTAAAATACTACGCAAACTATACACTACTTGTACTATTGTCCAGCTGTCCAGACCATGCCCACTCGAACTGTTGCCACTGCCCCAGCCTGATGTAAAAGTGCTTGAAGATGCCCACTGCAGAGTGGTGGGCTGGGGATCGACCCAAACTGACGGTGCTATGTCTGACCACCTGAGAATGGTGAACGTCTCCATCATAAGTCACAAGATATGTTCAAATAAATGGGCCAAAGCTGATCTAAAATTGCCAGACGAGGTTATATGTGCAGGGGGTTACAAGACAACCAAAGGATTCTGTCAGGTAAGAATTTCTATTCACAGCTATACTTTGTTATAGTTATTAAATTGTTTTATATTTTTCTTTGCTTCATACAGGGAGATTCAGGTGGGCCACTGATCTGTAATGGAACAGCAGTTGGAGTTGTGTCCTTCAATTATTTAAGAAGTTGTGACTATCCAACTTTCCCCAATGTTTACACAAGCCTGATTAAATTCCTTCCCTGGATCAAATATGTACTCTTACAAAATGACTGCTAACTAACTCGTGCTTGGATGATTATGATGCACCAATTTATACGTAAATAAAGCATTCTGTCATAATTCTACGTCCATATTCTATATGTATTCTGTTAGCCTAAAACGAAATTCATACAGTATCTCAAATATTCTATTTAAAAATCATTTAATTATAATGACATACACATTGAATTAGTTGTTACAAATAGAATATCTTTAAAGTTTGGCAAATATCCATCAAGATAATGAAAAACTTTCACATGCATTCTCAAGTTCTCAACATTAACATGTAACAACCAAATACAAACAAAAAAGACAGAACATGAAAAAGGATGGTTACACCATTAAAAGTGCACTATGTAACTATTCTGGATCTTCCAGGTTCTTGTCTCCATGTTATTGCTTTGCCTTGAATGGTCCACATTAAAGTATTAACTTTTTTTACCTACCTGTGGTGCATGTAGCACCATAGGCAGGCAAAAATCCTCCAGCTAAGGTAGTCCTGACCAAGCCTAGCAACAAGATTGTGGAGATGGGTCCTTGTGCACCCCACGTGCTGCCCACTGCTCCTGTAAGGATGGGTGAAATGCAGAGGACAATTTCCCTACAGGGATAATAAAAGTACTACATTTTTACCAATAAAACTTCTGTAAGAATATAAATTCAATATTGATATGTTCAATACCATACACCAAACTATCCAGGCAAAGCAATAACATCTTCAGGAAACACACAGACCTTCCACCAGAAAAGTTATGTGAAGCATGTTTTTTCTGTATTACATAGAATTAACATTTTAGACAAGACCCAAATGCAAGACTGCCGTTCCAAATCAACAACATAGTTGGTTTCTTTATCAAATTCAATATTCAAAAAAGACTTGATACCAAGATATACAGTGGGATGCAATCTAAGATGCAGATTGTAGACTCACGCT
Organism: Odontamblyopus rebecca; assembly: GCA_030686955.1. Classification (NCBI taxonomy): domain Eukaryota; kingdom Metazoa; phylum Chordata; class Actinopteri; order Gobiiformes; family Gobiidae; genus Odontamblyopus; species Odontamblyopus rebecca. The sequence goes on from CM060662.1 coordinate 30,866,291, forward strand.
TTTACATCTGCATATAAGGGCACAGTCAGTCAGCAGTCTACAAGCACCATGCATCCCTATCTCAAGCTTCTGCTGATTCTGCTACTGGGGGGTGGGGGTCAAACAGGTGAGATTTCTATTCAAATCATCATCAAAAACATGTCAGTTATAATGAATTCATTTATCCTTCTTCATTCAGCACATGGGGCCAAGATCATAAACGGCCACAAGGTCTCAGACGACTCAATGCTGTACATGGCATCTCTGCAGAACAACGGCATCCACGTGTGCGGAGGCTTTCTGATCAGTGACGACTTTGTGCTCACTGCTGCTCATTGTAACAAGTAAATATGTAGCATACTTCAATCATTTATTTATTACAATGGACTATATATACGCTTTGAAATTAAACATGTTATGATTTTTCAGCATTTCAAGTGTGGTTCTTGGAACACACCACCTCAACTCTGCCTCCGATAATATGAGATATAATGTGATGAACAAGTGCGAGCATCCAGACTACGTGAAAACCTCTTCGGGGAATGATATCATGCTTCTTAAGGTTAGTATTTAAATATAGTATAGTAAATTAAGTATAGTGTCAACAATGGATAAACAAAATACACCAATGAGGCATAACCACGTGCCAAATATTTACTTTTAGGAAAATCTGTAAATGAGCCACTTGTCTTTCATGTTGAACTGTAATTTAACTGTAATAAAAGTAACCTAAACCTGGACATTTCTGCAGCTGTCTCGAACTGCTCAAGGTGCCAAGATCAAGGCCATTGATCTTCCAGAAAGTCCAGTTAAACCCCCAGCAGACCAATCCTGTGAAGTTGCAGGATGGGGTTATGAGGTCAGCTACGGTAAGGTTGTGAATGACCTGAAGAAAGTAAATGTCAAGATTTTCCCCGAGAATGACTGTAGGAAGAAATGGGGCAGACTACTCCCTCACAGCACCATCTGTGCGGGTGGAGCTAACACTACCAAGGGATTCTGTCAGGTATTCGGTCACATGATCACAATTTCACCCGTTAAATCATTTTCAAAAACCTTCAAAAATAAACATATTTCTTCTGCTTTTAGTGTGACTCAGGTGGTCCCCTGGTGTGCAGAGGTGTTCCAGTCGGTATTGTGTCCTTCAATATGAAAGGAGATTGTTCATACGGTAATAATAAATTCCCCAATGTCTACACTGATATTTCTGACTTCCTTTCCTGGATCAATGGCATTTTGAACAAAGGGAACTGTTAAATACAGTAGTTGGTTCAAGCTTGTTTAGTTTAGTATCCATTTATACTGGATTTACAATTCAAAACAACAAAACAATTATAATAAAAACATAGTTGCAACAGTCTTTTTTTGTGTAATAATTACACCAAAATATTATATAAAAGAATTTGTCATGATATAAGTGTATTTTAGGAGTTGAAATGTGTGTTTTTTTTTTTTGTTTTTTTGTTTTTTTCAATTTTAATTTAATTTCTGTGAACCTTTTTAACATTGTTTTCAAAATTTAATCTATGTCACAAATGAGGATTTTATATTTAATTAATTTGGAAACCACCTGATGCAGCAAATGACTCAACTCAAGTCACAAGATTAATGTTCACAACAAAATAATAATAATACTGTAATAATAAAAATGAATTTGGAACTTTATTAAAGAAGCTTCTCTCACACATCAGTGTTGTGTGTGGTTCTTTGGGACTGTATGTGTTACAGGTACAGTGGTAAAATCACCTTCCTAAACTTGGACAAATAATAAAAGTTATATAAATGCACCACTTCTGTTTTATGAACCTGATGAAAAAACTCCAGTAAATAAATAAATAAATAAATAAATAAAACATGCAGTTAACTATGCAATATGCTCCTAATTACAGACTTTCCATAAATGCAAGCAAACTTCAAAATTTACCCAACGTCAACTTTGATATTTTGCTAAGCGTTCACACGAAAAAGATCTGATAAGTTTTTAAAAATGATTACAACTCTGAGAAGCAAACACTATGGTGAGTGTGGCTTCAGAATATAACAACCACTATCTTCCATCATCTCTCCATTATTAAGTCATGTTAATTTGCGTGACCCACTTTCAGGTTCAAAGAATCAGACAGATATCATTACAACCAAAATCCAGTGAATAAGTAAAGCGGTAAAATGTTCACTCATGTATTCTCTTATAAAACGTGCATTCACTCAACTCTTTTTTAATGCTGCTTTCTTAACCAAATGAATGTCAACAGGAGGGTTTTGAGCAACTAACGACAATGGTTACAGAAGTGATGGTGAATATGACCCAAGAGTCCACACACACACTTTTTTTAAACTCTATGTAATGTCATGGTATTTGTGTATTGACAAAGCCTACTTTTACACCTAAATAATATCATTTATAACTGCATTATTCAAAGCATTCTGCACACAAATTGCTGTTTATTTGTCTGAAGTAAATGCCAGTTGGGTAAAAAATGTATTAAGTAATGTATTTATGGAGGACACTCTCATGTTGGGAAACCACAGGTATAGATTTTTAATATATGACTGGAAGAGCTCAATGTAGGCTTGGCAAATGGGAGCTTTTTCACACATCAGTTATTTTTTAATGCAAAATTGCCTTTTCGGCATAATATATTTATTTGCTTGCTTTGATACAGAGAATTGAATACCCAAATTCGGTACAAATCCGATAATGTTGAGGTTTCTTGTATAGGCTAGGTGGCGCTACAGAGTAACTTTTCATATGCTTTATAGTTTATTATAATCAAGCCCTAATCAGGTATTAGTGATTCAAATTTCAGCACGATCAGACAAAGCCTGTGTGTGTAGGCATTTTTATACTATTTTTTAGGGAGTCTTTGCGCCCCTGCTGGTGAACGATGAAAATTGCACCATGTCCATAATATAAGATTTTGCTTGAAATCGTGCATAGAATTTAATCCCCAAATTTGGTACAAATCCGATAATGTTGATGTATCACGTATACACTAGGTGGCGCTACAGAGGTCACTTTTATTATATTTCATATTTCATCACATTCAGGCTGGGATCACACAATAGTGATGTGAGTTTGAGCTCTGTAGGCCAAAGCCTGTGGCCGTGAGAGGGCATCAAAGAAACAGGAAACGAAGGCGTTATTCGCCGGCGTGCTACGGACAAACCGTGAAAAAGTGCGCTGAGAAAAATGATGTGACGTGTCAAATCTGAGCTCATTTGGACCAAAACCAAGACACTTGAAGACTTTGGCGTACACGCAGTCAAAACGGCGGTGAATTTTTTATCCAATATGGCCGACTTCCTGTTGGTCATAGGGCGGTGTGACAATGACATTTTCTGCTTGTCTCCTTGTTTTCTATCACTGTCCCGAATTTTGTCGGCCTACACCAAAATATGCTTTTCAGCTCCCCATAGGCTTTAAATTTTTGACTTTTCCAGGGGGCGCTGTCGAGTGGGGGCACTTTGGGCATTGTCGCGATGCCTGTTTTATCAAATTTTTCGCCGGGCCGGTCGATCTGATACCCCCATGTGAGACTTTTCGTCGATGTTCAGGGGGTCAAAAATGCGATCATTTTGGCGGAAGAATAATAATAAAAAGAAACCAACGAAGAACAATAGCCCTCGCCACTTCGTTAGGCGAGGGCCAATAATAATATAGCGTAAGAAACCGAGCAAGAACAATAGCCCTCGCCACTTCGTTAGGCGAGGGCCAATAAACACCAGGGAAATGCAGGAAGTGCTGTGGCTCTGGCCCTGGACCTGACAGGAGCTGTTTCCATGACTGGACAAGAAAAGTAATGGAGCGATTACACTTTTTTTTGTTTTTAGGGCAATAAGGATATTTTTAGTTTGCTTACAAACTTGATATTTAGCATTTTTGCAGCTAAGGCCCTAAATTAAGCATTTTTTATGTCCAAAAAGTTGTTTATACATGTTTGCTGTGTTTTGTATAAAAGAGTGTGAATTTTATTTTCAGTTTTTTTTTTTTTTCCATCTCTATTTCAGGTCCTGTAGCTTTTATCACAGCCACATGACACAACTACAGCAGCAGATTGTGAAATAACAAGTTTTACTGAAAAAGGGATGTAGAACACTTCATTATAGGGTAAAAGGGGCAGTTTTAAAAGCAAAATTAAGAAAAAAATCCAGGCGAGGAGAAATTTACTAAAATTGCCCTTAGGTCTTCGGGGGTTAAACCAGGCATGTCCAAACTATGGCTCGGGGGCCAAATGAGGCCCTCAGACCAGTTGTTTTGGCCCTCAGGCTTCCAGGTGAATTGGCTCATACTATCGCAAGTCGTACTTTTTATGGCATGTTTTTGAAATCTACCATGATCAAGCAAATTTACTGTGTTCTTTTGAGGGTTTAAGCCTGAACAAAGGTCTGGAGGGTCATTCAGACCTGTTATAAATGCACAGATTTGAATTACTCTGTGTTGACCATCAGTTTATGACCCTCGATCGGCCCTCACGCTGGTCTGTGTTTTAATATGTGGCCCTTGATGAAAAAAGTTTGGACTCCCCTGACTTAAACTGAAGTTGAACCGCGATTTTAAACTACCTCATGTTGTTTAAACTCGGTGCAGTTGTGTTTGTTGAATCTGTAACCAGAACTCGAAGTTACATGCCTATACCTTTGCCTATTTTGCTAAAATAAACCACACAAAGTAATTTTTTGTGATTTTTGGGAGTTATTACAAGTCCCTTATCAGGTACTCTTATCCTTGTATACATTTGGTGATTTCTTAGGAATCCGGTGCCCCATAGGCCTACGTATATTTTCAGTATAATTTTAATGCTAACTCATTAGACACAGACCACTTACACAATTCACACTCTTCTACACCTATGTTGCGTTTTTAAAAGTTAAGTTGATTAAGAAGTTTCCGATGTGATACATACCTCGATACATGGGCCGTAATGCGATATGGTTTTCAATACAGTGCACCTTTGATTCGATATATTATATTTCAAAACAATTCAATACGGTTCAGTAATAAACAAAGGCAAAATCATGACTCCGATACTAAAAGTCTCCACTAAGTTCATGTAAAAAAACACCGGTTTTACTCAAAACAGTGAAAATGTCAAGTGTATCGCATAAACAAGTGAACTTTCTCTAAACAAGCAACACAAGTGTAGCTCTTTCACAAAATAATTTAGTAAAATATACCAAAAAAAACACTCTTGGTGATATATCGATACAGCAGCTGATGATATCGATACTGTATAATCAAATTAAACAATACGATATATCAATATTTCAATATGTTTGTTCTCCCCTACAGATCAGATATGGGGAAAGGTTACCATGCTATGTCACGCTATGTTAGAATTCATATTTTCCAGCATATACAATAGTTTTAGTGATAAACATATCAGTTTAATAGATCTAAGCGACAAGAGGTATCAGAGCTCAGAAGGTTTGCGGTTCTAATCCCTCTCTCGACATAAACATCACTGGTAGAACGAACAGATCCACTGACACAGACAAATGTTGTTGCTGTGTCCTTGGGCAAGACATTTAACCCACCCTCACGTCTGCGTACACTGCTGTATGAATGTGTGTGTGAGTGAATGAATCCTTGATGTAAACAGCTTTAAGTGCCTCGAAGTGAAAAATATAGAAGTGGGATCAAGATAAATATGTTTAACGTCGCACTGTGGAACATTCCAGACAAAGCAATAACATAAAGGTCAAGGAAATGTGCAATCAAAACTGCACAGAGGCTTAGGGAATGTGTAATTATTAATAGAATATAAGACTGTGAAGGGCTTGCCTGTATAGAGTGACTTAAAGGTCCTGCTGGTGTATCGCTTATACTTGGTCTCTTATGTGTATTTATGTTCTGTGGTGGATGTTTGTGTGGGTTTATGTTGCTGCCTTGTTTTGCACCTTTATATGTTGTTCTCTGTGTGGAAGATCATTCGTTTCATCAAATTTTAGCACTGAATTTCTCACTTTGAATGTTTTAACATGTTTTGAGTTTTTATTCTGAATGGCAGCTGACTAAATTTTAAGTTCATTTTCAAAGTGTTTGAGTCAATATAAATATAAAAAAGCCTTTTAAATATTCAGTATGAATATTTTCAAGCCCTCAAATTCAACAGTCAAAATTCAGAGTGTAAAATCTACAGTGCAAAATCAAAGAAAGGTCCAAGATTACTCTCCTAAGTGACCAGATCTAACTTGGTAACAGACAGGAAATGGTGCAGTGAACCTGATTGGTCAGAATTAAAGAGGAACTCCGGCACGTTTGAAGCTAAAGTCCATTTCCAGAGGTGGTCGATTACTGTCAGAAGCTAAAAAACGGCACAGATCAGTGTTGCCTCAGCGGAGATCTCACCCTGGCATCGGCAATTGTCTTTGTGCAGTGGGAAATCAACAGAGGGAAGTGTAAGGCTGCTTATCAAGTTGTTTTATAACGTCTCCAGACACTAATGAGTGAGCCAGGCAGAGAGTTTTGTTTGTTAGACTTGTGACTGCTGTAAGATGGGTTAAAGTGTTAAGCTTCTTCAGTGTGAAGCAAATTGGTGTTTTACGTGGAAGATAAGAACTTGCCCCATCACTACACTAGTTTGTTGCCTTGACAGACTCACTGCCACAGTGAGATCTCCACCGAGGCAACACTGATCTGTGCCGTTTTTTGGCTTCTGACAGTATTCGACCACCTCTAGCAACGGACTTTAGCTTCAAATGTGTCAGATTTCCCCTTTAAGGCACATTCTACTGTGCTCAGGAGTCGAGGAAAACCGACCTCCATCTCAAGAAAGTGCAACAGAGTCAGTTAGATTCATGTCGCAGCAAAAATGACAGCGCACACAGTAAACGGTAAGGAGAATTGTGTTTTCTTCATTTTGAAGTTATGTTGTGTATGTGTAGAGAAAGTGTATCACCACTTCTACTAACGTTATCATTACACCAACACAAATTTGAAGTTATGTGATAGCCTAGGTTATCCTTTAGTCCGACAGAAGCTGACCACAATCAAGCTGTTTTTGTCGGTGCTTATACTGTATGCAAATGGAGTTTTAAGTTTTGTTTCTGTAAAACGTAAACAAATGTGCGCAAATCTACATTAAACACATTATAATCAAGATTCAAAAAGTTAATTTCATATTCACATGTAAAAAATGAAATTAAGTTTCTCACTCTCAATCAAAGCTAAATTAAATAATAATAAAATGAAATAAAAACTCAAAGTTCTTCTTAGGGAGACAGCCTGGAGTGTACAGAGGTAATATCACAGATGTTTGTACTTTTTCCTGGTTTATTACCATATTTTTCAGACTATAAGTTGTTTTTTCATGGTTTGGGTGTTGCCTCCGACTTATATATTACATTTTTCACACCGACAGTCCATAGACCAAATATATGAATCCTAAATATGAATCAAAAATGAAAAAACAAATCGTTATATGTTTTTTTCATTTGGTTTTAGAGACAAATAATAAAGAAAACAGTTGTTTTTTCATTTTCTTACTTTTGGTTCTATATTGAAAAAGGAATGAAGGAATGATACACGGATTCTTCTCTATTGGGTTGTTTTTATTACTATAATTTCTATAACTTTCCTTTCAAGATGAAATGTTGATTCTTGGTCTCTGATTTTATAAAACAAATTTCCCCCCAAAATTGCAACATGTTTTTTTCTTCTTCATTGTGCTTTTTTTGGCTGGTGCTTATACTCCGGTGCGACTTATAGTTTGAAAAATATGGTAAATATATATTTTTAAGCATTTTTAAAATTGGTAAAGTATCAGTATCGGCAAGTACAGAAATGATTATACACGTACTCGTATCGGTTTTCAAAAAAGTGGTATCGGCGCATCCCTACATATTGAAAAAGTGTACTTAAAATTGAAACAAATGACCTTTCATACCTCTGGATAAGTTACAGTCTGTACTATGAAATTAATCTGGCTTTTATTTCACAAATCGAATGCTTAGATTGCAGTATTTGTCTCCAGCTCTTAGCACAGTACTTCTCTCAGGTACACCTCCAGCTCTGCCCCCTCTTCTCGTGCCCCACTTTGGTTTTACTCTGTCCCAGAACAGGCCGTGGTTTTGGCTGGTGCTTTAATTGAAATAATATTTGCTGTAGTGGCCTCCCAGACTCTATTCTCCCTTAACAACGACTTTATTTTTAGCTCAAACTTTGTGTTATTTCCTGTTCACTTCTCTGCGCGCTCAAAGACTCGCTGTGTCCGACTCCCGGCTCTCGGCTCACCTGCAGGAAGCCCACCCATTCAGCAAATAATGAAGTCATGTCATTTAATAGCAGCCTGGGTTAATTTTAAATACAAAAGACCAACTATGAGAGAAAAGTGCTGACATGTCACGGGATATTTTCAGTCAACAGTGAAAGGTATAAATATGCCAAATGATTACTTAACTCCAACAGCCTCCATTAAAGCAGACTTATTATGAAAATCGACTTTTCTCATCTTTTGACCATGTTATTGTTGTTTCCCCTTCTCTTTTACCCTCTAGAAGTTCTTATGCCATATTTAATCACTTATTTCCCAAACGCCATTTTGCAAATCAACCCGTTTTTACTGCCACTGCTCTGTATACTTTGTTCTCCAATTTTATTTTCTTAATAAGTGATACGTGCCGGATTTGACGGTGTCACAGTCATTTTGGGAAAACATAAAAATAAAAAATCCGCTACTCACTAGAATATCTACAACAGTGGTGGAAGAAGTACTTGATTTAGTTTCTTAAGTAAAACAAAAAATTCTCAAGTAAAACTAAAAGTATCACATGAAAAAAATCTGCGCAAGTAAAACTATTAAAGTACCTGTTTAAAAATGTACTAAAAGAGTAAAAAGTAAAAGTATTTCAGACATATTTTGAGATCTAATATAGCTTTTTTCTAGCTGTTTTTATTTTTTGTATATTTTTGTTTGCTCAAACTACAAATGTGTTAAAAATAAACTCCTCAGCCTTTTCAGCAGGTCTAAAACAATAATAATAAAAAAAACTTTTTACTTTTCAGTTCTGCTAAAAAATGTAGTTGAGTAGAAAGTACAGATACCTGCTGTACCTAAAGTAAAATTAAAAAATGTTCATTACTTTATTACTGTTAATTTGTTTCGTTCTACCTCTACTCTGCAGATCTGTGACGTTTACGGCAATGTCAGCTCCCACTGGGCACGTCAGTTTTCTAATGTGGAAGTTAGTGCACTTGTTTCTTTAGTTAAGTCATTTTAGAGGAATATTTCCATTAAAAATGTGCAAATTATAATAATGCATTGGTTTTATACAGCGCTTTTCTGGACAGTAAAAGATACCAACCGCCACCATCACTCACGCACAAACCACTTTCATACTAGGCAATGTGGGTGAAGTGTCTTGCCTAAGGACACAACAATAGTTTTTGCAACTTGCGCCCCCCTGTGGCACCTGATTGTCCCAGTGGTCTCATCCAAGTGCTAACCAGGCCCGGCCCTGCTTTGAGATCTGACAGGATCAGGCTTTGACAAGTCGGTATGGCCACAAATTATAACATAAAGATCCATGGGTGATGTAAATTATAACTATGTAACAGGTTCAAACACAATATATAGACTTACAAAAAGTAAAAATAAATAAATAAATAAAGCTGTATCACAAGCCAGATTCCCACAGGACCATGCAATCTGATTCATATCTCACTTTAGATTGACCGAGAGTTTAGTCACGCCTTCATCCACAATGTTTTTCCAGTCCTGTGAGATTTTCTTTTCTTATTCTTTTTCCCTCGTAAGTAGCCTTATTTTGTTCTGATACAGAAAGACCACACATGTCCCTGAGTGGCGAATCCATCTGTTAATCAAGTAACTCCAGTCAGTTTTTATGCACTTCCCTGCACTAAAAGTTGGTTGTCGTGTCTTTAAATGTGAGTGTGAAGTTGCTGAACCAATGTAAAATTAGGTACAGTAGAATCGACTTGTAAATCTCATCTTTACACGATTCCTGCAGCAATTTGTCTCCATTTGCGCATTAGGGAGAGACAGTAACTTGAACCTTATGTAGCTCCAGGCATACACCACAACATAGGCCCCATACAGTGCATCTTATTGAAAAACCGTGTTATATTTGTCATGGAGAAAACATCATTGGATTCGGATCAGTTTGCATGTGAGAGATTCTGTTGAGCTCTGCAGAAAATACCACTTAAATGCAATAAGTCCTTCTACGGGAATCGCTGTGGTCGGTTTAGCCAATAATAAAAACTGTATTTGTTAATAAATATGCTTCCCACATGAATCCAGGGAAGCCAGAATAAAGCATGGACAATGAAAAGCATCAGTCATACAGCATTAATAAAGGATCAAGAACTCACTGTGGCTAAAGTTTGACCAGAGTAGTGAGTTATTTTGCGCGCCAGGGGTGTCCTCAGAAACCAGCAGGAGGTCTTTTAGCATGTGGACAAAATAAATCAACATTTTTATTGGCTCATTTCTGTTTTGGCTGAAATACTAGACTTTTAGACTTTGTAGACCAGACAACAGACTTTATTTAATACAGTTTTATTTCAAAACAATGTTAAACACTGCACATTTCTCTTATCGGGCCAAGATGAGGTTATTCAACTTATTTTCTGATTTATTCTCTACTTACTAGTTCTGAATTGGTTGTATAATCTTAAAAATTGTCACATTTATTTCTTCCATGACTCAACTAGTCAGAAAAGCTTAAATTTAGGGCAATAAAGAAGCTACAAACCATTTACAACAGTTTTCCCCTGCAACACTTCACTTGTTTTTAGATTCAGTGATACAGATTCACTGCATTTTCTTTAATGAAACGTTTATTCAAAAGTATGAACCTCCAAAATGTAAGATATAAACATTTAAATCTATCAGAAAATGGCTTAAAAGTAATGAAATTATCTGTTCATGGAGCAAGATCATTTTACTTGACAAGTTATCTTAAAATAAACTACCTCTAGACTAGAATAAGTCAGTCTCTGGTGAGTGTTTGTGGGCTGGAAATAGGTTTATGGATGCTAAGTTTTAAATAAACAGACTTAAAACCAGTTTATGAGTAGTGTTCAAGGCTTAATAATAAGTTCTCAGATGTCAAATTCTAGATAAAATGCTTTAAACTCTACTAAATTCTAAATAAACATACTTAAAACAAGTTTATGATGAGTATGATTAGTATTTAGCTTCTTTGAATTTATTATCAGGTCATGAACACTAATCATAAGCTGGTTTTAAGTATGTTTATTTAAAACTTAGCGCCATAAACTTATTTCCAGCCCATGAACACTCACTGTGGACTTCTAAATTCTAGTCCAGAGGTCATATATTTTAAGACAGTTTGCTGCATGAACAGATAATTTAACTACTTTTACATCATTTTCTGATAGATTTAAGTGTTTACATCTTTATACTTCTACAGAAATACCCTGCAAAAAAAAACATAGTCAAAATTTAAGATATGAACACTTAAATCAATCAGAAAATGACTAAAAAGCAGTGAAATGATCTGTTCATGCAGCAAGATAACTTTACTATTTATTGTTAACACATAATATATTAAGATCAATAGCTTTTATTGTTATATGTTAAATGTTATATCTGCTCAAAATATTAAATTAGTTTCAGTTGTATCAGGTTTACGTAGGCTTCTGGGCTGAGCCTTGTACTGTGCACGATTACTCAAATGTGCATGGATGACTTGTGTATTGACGAGAGAACAACGTTTAACATGGTCGAAAGCTTCAAAAAGTAGATTTTCCATAATGCCTCCTCACACCTCCCCCTTTACAGGTGACAGTCCTAATGAAATTCAGTACATTTTAGTTTCTATGTGTTGAATTAGGTGCAAAAATGAAAGTTGTTTGCATCCTGTGTAACTGTATAATCTATGGTGTGTGATAATGTTAATTGCTATTAATAATCATCACGTTTTATGCCTCTAACAATTGGCTAAATGCCTCTCTGCGCTCTTCTCCCCCTTTTACATGTGCATATAGCTTTACTCAAAAGAATCTCACTCAGTACTTTTCGAGCGTCAGTAGCATTTGGCTTGCATCACCCCTGCAGGCTGAACTCCAATGCCAATATTTCAACATACACTTCAACTTTCCTTAGCAGTTTTAGCATCATTAATAACTCTCCTTTCTTGCCGCAACTTTACGGCCAATATAAAGTCACCAGTTCCATCTGTGCATGCATATTAATCTGCTATATCTCCTGGAGTCAGTTGGATCTCCTTGAACTCACCAAGTTTAGTGTGAAGAGAGGACGTATTTTATTCTCCCTGCTCCATCTGGTCTCATGTCCCTCACTGTTTACACACTGTTGACATGTTTTATTGAACTGGCTCTGGTCACGTGTAAGTCTGTCATCAGGAGATAAACCTTGTGTTATATGGGCTGCTTCTTCACATTCGCCTCCCAAAAAAAAAACTGCTGACTCTAGAAAACTGAACCTGAACCTGGATCCACTGAGGGGGTGTAATCGGCACCAGACTAAATGATCATTAATATGAGCATTGAGCGCTGTCATAATATCTTACACTGTCTATATCTTTTTCCATTACAGGGGAGCTCCAGGGTTTACACTCTTCCCAATGAGATCATCAGCTGTGCACTATCTGGGTTTAAAAGCATGAAAAACAGAACTAGTTCATTTTAAATGGTTTGCAGAGGACCAAATGTTCTGGTTTAATACAAATTTTTCACCATGATGTGTTTAAAATCACCATGATGTGTTTAAAACCATGATGCGTTTCACCATGATGTGTTTAAAACATAGGCCGTATATATGAGTGGACATAGCTAACGCGTTAGCCTCCACATGCCAAACAGGAAGTGCTCCAGGAGGCTCTTCCAGCTCCTTCTCTCCCTTTTTCCCTTTGACTTTGGTATCTTATCCCCCCTTTTCTGAATCCTCACAGTGGAAAAAAACAATATCTAGGTAAGTCAAAAAGATTCAAATTAAAAACATTTTACTTTATTTGAGTAAATTCAACTTGACAAGTAAAATGATCTGCCAATGGAATAAGTGTTTTTGTCTTAATTCAAGCAACATGAGATTTTGTTTCTTATTTTAAGTGCGCAAAGATGTATTTTCATATTTTAAGTACAAAATGTCTTATTGCACTGACAGATCATTTTACTTGTCAAGTGAAATAGACTCAAATCACAACTTTCTTAATTCAAGCCATCTTAACTTGGCTAGATATTGTTTTTTGGCAGTGCAATAATGGTGTCAGAACGCTCAGTGACATTAAGCCAATCTATCCTCATAGAAACAAGCAGTTAATGCCCAGATCAGATCTGTGGAGAGGGGGGCCCGCTCACAGAATGCATTTTTCCTGGCAATAAAAAGCACATGTAAATGAATAAATGATGAAAATAATAGATGAAGTTGTTTAGTGCTGCTTTGGAACACTGCACTCCATCTCCACAGAGCAGATCTGGGCACTGTCCAGTTCCCGAGCCACAGCGGCCCTTTGGCTGACTCTGAACGCCCCATTTAAGCTCATTTGGAAATACAAAATAAACATTTTATCATTTTGCCTCATGTATGGACTAAAGCTGCGTTGCTTTTATTTTACACTGCAAAAACGATATCTAGCCAAGTTAAGATGACTTGAATTAAGAAAGAGTAAATTTCACTTGACAAGTAAAATGATCAGCCAGTAGAACAAGACTTTTTGTATTTAAAATATGAAAATACATCTGCTGCCACTTAAAATAAGAAAAACAACTTTTTCCACTTAAAATAAGAAACCAAATCAAAAGTTGCATTAATTAAGAAAAAACACTTAATTTTACTTGTCAAGTTGAATCTGCTCAAATAAAGTAAAAAGTTCTTAATTTAAGTCATTTTAACTTAGCTAAATATTGTTTTTTTTCCAGTGTAGAGCGGTTTTCTAAATAACATTTTTTGCAAGGCAACCTCACTTTTTCATTGTTTAGTCATAACATAAACTCTTACCAGTCTCACCAGCTCATCAAAACAATGCTATTTACCGCTTGTTTATAAAGAAATACAATTAATATTATGCAGAACAGAGTTATGCATTAACTACATAGTGCAGCATTAAGGAATTCTACACTGACAAAACCCCCACTGTTGCCTCAGAGTAAACTATATGAAACATTTACGACTCTAAATTGTGTGTTTGAGCTTCGTCTCAACACTTGTGTATGGTCTATGGCTTTTTTTGTCCGTTTAGATAAGAAAACAGTCTCCTAAATAGAGACTAGACTATACATATATGTAACTATGCATTGTGTCATTATACTTAGCTAAAAATCGCCACAGTATCTTAGAGCGACAGTGACACATTTGTCCAGACTCACTGTTCCCACACAGACCTCACACAGTAGTACCAGCCCTAGACAACGTTTGTACAGTTAGACTACACAGACTTCTCCACAAATATACATTGAATACGCAGCAAAGAGGCGATGGGCATTTGAGCTCTGACCCCTTCTCTGAACCAGGAGTCCTCAGGGGCCGATATAAGGAGTCAGCGTAGACAGAGAAGTGTAGGGGGCGCTGTTCAAACACAGGGTTATACAGGGCCCAGTGTCAGGGGATTTATGGCTGATGAAATACTAAAGACTATTGAGAGACGGAGGCTTTGTTTTCACTTGAGCATGAGGCGGGTTGGTTTTGGATAATAGTAACTTGAAAACAGACTTGTGGTTCTTTTATATTGTGTGTTGCATATTTGAAACTGGTTTTGCCTTTTGGGCTTCAGTGGGGCTGATCTGATGAAAATATTTTATGAAAAAATAGCTGCAGCTTTAAGGGAAGAGAGCTTAGGGATGTAATCAAGGGAAACAGATGTATTTAAAGCTGCACTGTGTAACTTTTGTGGTGGAGGCATAGACCGTATATATATATATATGGCAGGCTCCATATTTGGAAATCCGACCGCGAGTATCATAGCAACCACAAGAGCCAATCATGATTGAGGTTGTTAAATGTGCCCACCCTTCTCATTGCAGAACGTCGATACTCTGCATGGACCGCTGTATTTCGGTGATTCTTGAGAATAATAAGGAAACTTTTAGCTTTTCTCATCAAACTTTAAATAGTAAGTTTAAGTCATTGATTTATGTTATATGTTCTGTTATGTACGAACAACAATAGAGTCGGCAGTTTAACGAAATTCACTTTACTTTGTGCTAGTTAAGGTATGCTAATTAAAATTCTAGTAACGTTTTATTAAATGCCTTGATCCACTTGTTAAAGCCATGAGTCTGGTTAAAGCCTGGAAAAGTCATTGGATAAATGTAAATGTCATTCAAACCTGTTAAAACAGGGCGACCCCCCGATGGTAGAAAGGGCAGGAAAGCGCGAAGGGGACTTACTTAGCAACGAAACGCACTAGCTGTCAATCAAACCTGTTGCTAACGCTAGTCGGCAGAGACCTCTGGGAATGAAGGCATCTGATTGGTCCATTATTTATGTTCATATCTTGACTTAGGAACAAAATAGCAAAATGAAAAATTCAGTGTCAGGCACGGTGGCTGAGTGGCAACACTCAGGCCTCACAGCAAGAAGGGTGGGGGTTTGATCCCCGGGACACCTTTAATAGTAAAATAACACACACATTTATGAATTGTGCATTGAAGTTGAACCTTGCTTTCATTGAATTTCGCTGTTATCCAGGTAGCCTTTCCCATGTTCTGCTTGTATTTCTGGCTCTACATTTTATGCCAGTTGGAAATTCTGAAGCAGGTCTACTGGGAGCTTTTCAGAACGATTTGGCACCGAACGCTTGTAATTTTTAGTCTCCAAGGTCACCAATTGGTCATGATCGCATTTACATTACTTTAAATGGTTCTCAGCGCAAACAGGCCAAGTGAAAATAAAACCAACTTTATTCTTTTCTTGCCTCTAATGGACAAGCCTTGAGTACCCATATTAATACGCAAATGACCAGTGAATTCCCATTGCCAGTTACATAGCCATAAGAAAATATAACTTCACCACAAGGACCTTCTAGCTCCCAATTTGGTGCACTCCACTCCGCAGCAGCGATGGTCCGCAATGGGAACCAGGGATTAAATATGAGGCTCACATGTCAACTTTGCAATGTAACAGAAGCGAATGAAGGGGAAGGAATTTGTCAGGACTCCATAAACACATAAGTTTGACACAAGTTTCCATAGGCCACTGCAAAGCGAGGCTAAAGAGGTAAAGGAAGAGCAGGGTTTAAGCGGAGGACAGCCAAACTCTGAGCTGTGTGTTGGGGTTAAGGACACACACTGATGGAACGGTTGGAAAGAGCATTTGAGAAAGATATACGAGCTATACTAAAATTAATAATATTTTTTTTTAAACAGCACACACACACTTTAGACAATATTAATGTATTGTGTAAGTGTCGCTGTAAGGTCAGTTTTCCACAACTTTCCAGTGTTTTTTTGCACAATTTTGGTCATGTAGATAAGTTTTACATAAATAAGTGTATTAGAAAAGAGTACAGCATAAGTAAAAGTGGACAGAATGAAACAGGAGTAAACTGAGAAAACTTTTGCTGGCAAATGCAGAATAATATCTCTATTTTTTATACAGATTGATATCAGTCTGTCCACACGCCCTCGTTGGCGCCTCAAATGTGATCGTCCAGTCAGATTTGTTTCTTTTAGTGATGTGAAAATAAAGGAGCCCATTGGTCACCTGTTATTTACAAATAAAATTTAATTTATTTCACTAGACTGTGACCAGACTCACACCTTCGTAAAGTACTGAAAAAGAGAGTATTCTGTATTCCCAAGTAATAGAAATTTAATCTCCTGTCATGCTTTTGGGCAAGACATTTGATCCATGTTGTCTTAAATACCAATAGATATATATGAAGAATTAGCACATCTGGGTAGGGATGCACTGATACTGATACTGGTATCGAGTATCGGCCAGATACTTCCATAATATACTCATTAAACATTAGCTGATACCATGCACTGATACCACTATTACACGACACATTACGCAGTATCTCGGTTTCAGTGTCCCGGTTATGAGAAACCAGAGCAACATAAATAAAGCGACTGCAGCGACTTCTGTGAAAGAGCTGCTGCACTCGTATGATCTCTGAAACTTGAAACTCTGAAACTTCTCCAACGAGATACACGCACAGAACAGACTCACCATCAGCAGAACATCCTCTGTCACAGAAAGAACACTCATATTCCACTGAGTGCTCGTGTCCTTTAGCGCTTATACTGTATGCAAATGAGCCATGTGGTTTTAAGTTTTGTTTCTGTAAAATGTAACCAAATGTGCGCAAAGCTGCTTTAAACACATTATAATCAAGATTCAAAAAGTTTATTGTCAAATTTTCATATTCACATATGAAAAAGTGAAATTACGTTTATTAAATAATAATAATAAAATTAAAGAAAAGTTCAAAGTTCTTCTTAGGGACACAGCCTGGTGTGTAGAGAGGGAATATCATGGTTGTTTTTTTCTGGGTTTATTAAATATAGATTTTTTGCACTTGCACATTTGTAAGATTGGTAAAGTATCTGTATCGGCACAGAAATGATTGTACTTGTACTCATATTGGTTTTCAAAAAAGTGGTATCAGTGCATCCCTACATCTGCGTCCAGCTGGCTTGTTCTGATGTGGAGGAGCAGAGGCTCTACCCTAAGCTCCTCCATGCTGACAGATATCTCTAGCCCTCCTTCCTGAACCTGTTAGACTGAATATGTCACCCACAGGGAAAACTGTAGGAATTAGGAACAGGAATTAGGCTTGGTCAGCATAGTAACAAATTAACTATTAAAAGTATTTCTGGTTCGTATGATTTTAATTGTAATACCGGCACACTGATTTGTAAAACATGTATTCTAAAAGTGTGATCTAATCCCAGAGCAGGACTACTGTAAGTTTGAGAATGAGGGTTATGGAGGAGGAGGGGGCAAAGGAATTAACAGGACATGCCCAGCTGAAGTTTCCACTGCTGCTGCCAGACCAGAAAAATACAAGAGGCGTGTCCAGATGCCGAGGGTTCACATGTGGTTCAAATGTACGGGACTCTGCTGGAGCTCATTACTAAAGCTCTATATGATCATAATGCGGAGATGTAAATAGGCTGTGTCTTCGTTTGCTTTGAAGAGAACATATAGAGCAGGGCTCCAAACTTTTTTGACCGAGGGCCACATATGGAAACACATTTGTAGTGGAGGGCCGCATGATGGTCAGTACAGGGGTCATTCAGATAGTAGCATAAGTTTGACAGACCCGCTGCATCTGTTATAAGGTTTGTAACACATATTTAGGTCTGTATCCCAATACAATGTGATGCTGTTGAGGTCGTAGTGTAGAAATACTTCACTTTGCAGCAAAAAAAGTACTGCGGAAAATCATATGGGCCAATTCATTCTGGCCAATTTAATTTGGACACTTCTGATATAGAGAATGTCAAAGACTAAATTAAAGGAATTCAGTTTAAAATACAACTTTGTTCATTGGTCCCTGTCCGTATTTTATACTATATGTATTAGGGCTCAACCGATATGGATTTTGTTGCGGCCGATATGATGCCGATAAAATGGGAGTTGGAGCCGCTGATAACCACAGATATATTAATGATGTAAAAATTCACTGTAAATGTAAATAGTTGTTTAGAAAACTTCGGTTTGGCTCTATTGGATTTTCAATTGGGTTTATTTAGGCGACATTACTGTTATTCTGCCTCTTTACGTCATATTTAAAGACAGTAGGTCGGCCTAATGGTGTTTTGTTATGATAATCTAGCCTGTAAAGAAAGTGCTGTACGTAAACTACCGCCATTAGCTTTTAGTGGTAAATGCGTGTGCGCCGTAGTAATTAATGATATGCTAAATGCCAATAATTCAATCCTCTATTCACAGCTCATTTACATATCAGTGCGTGTCCAGTAACATATATACGGCCGCTATAGTCACTTTACAGTCGCTAACAGAAGAGAAAACAGTCTGTTTATGTGTGGGAGCTACAGCAGCTAATCGCTAACCAATGAGAAAGAACCAAAACGAGCTTCAAAACCGACACATTTCCAACACTCAGCCTCACACAGGCTCCTCTCAGATCACAAGTCTGCACTAAGAACTGTCCTTTTAATCCAGACTCAAACTGATGGTCTGTAAAAAAGAATAGAATCTCAGTGTTGCGCACACATAGCCCGTAAACAAGTGCACATGGCGATGCGTTCAGGAGCAGCATGGGCACAGGCACAGACTCTTCAGATAAATCCTGATGCGGCGCCACATATCAGGACATTTATCTGTCTGTAAATTGGACTAAATGGGCAGAATATAGAGTATAAGCTTTATAACAAGGTAAAACATCCACATGGAATATCGGCCCATATTGGCAAGATTTTGGCCGATCGCCGATGTTTCCAAGTGCCCACATCGGCCAAATTGGCATAAAATTGGCCAACCACTATATCGGTCGGGCCCTAATAAGTATATTATTCAAATGTATTCTTCAATAGAGTGTTTTTCGAACAGGGGTACGGTTTCAGATTTTTAAAAAAGGTTAAACTAGAAAAAACTCATTAACAAACATAACTAGGTTCCCTCACCTCTTTCTCTTCCCACTTGTATCTGTACAGACCGGCATATGTATTGGTATTATTTTCTTAGTTGTCATTATGCTCAATACTGAGTTTATCCCTCCAATACATTGTTTAAAAATCTCTACATAACTACATAACTATACACAATTCATTAATATTTAATGCCGATCACTTTTACTCATACATACACAGTTTTGCACACACACACTTTACACCTCGTTTGCTGTGTTGGTGTATACATCTGTTTTGTTTGTATTGTACTTATTGTATTGTCCTGTCCTGTCTAAAGTCTGTGTGCATGTTGTATGTTGCAAATGAAATTAAAATATATATATAAAAAATAATAATAATAAAATAAAAAGGTAAAACTCAAGACAAATAAGATTGAGAACCACAACTGCGAACTAGTATTGTTCTTGATTTAGTCTAGGGTTAATCATAACCCTGCTGGGACCAATACATACTGTTGTTATGTCCTGAGGCAAGACACTTCACTCACTTTGCCAAGTTTGACTATGGAGTCTGAGCGATTGGATGTGGATGAGGCAGATTGGCAGCCCTGTTTCCATCAGTCTACCCCAGGGCAGTGGAGGCTATAACATATGAGAGTATGGAGCATATTGAATCACTGTTTACGACTGAAAATACTTTATATTGTTATTAGTCACAAGCAGGCCAGGTTTCATCCTTGTTTTTAGTTTCAAGCGCCTCTATATCGTGAAATTTGCATGAAAGAAAATACACAAAACTTCCATGGTATCGTATAAAAACATGCATAATAAGTGCCAATGGATTTCACAAAATTCATAAACAACCAACCAAACCCCGCCCACATCGGCCCATCCACCAGTCACGTTTGCCTTCAGCAGTGGGTGTAATTTAATGTTGGCCGGATACTTCTCCGCTCTGAAACATGGATGCGAGAGCGCGTACCGATCAGGAGGGGTCACCTGGAGGTCAGCCACAGCAGACTTGGCGTTGGTCCACCCTGCGCACTCTCCTGCTGCCTGCCCCCTGCCCAGCGACGGGGAGGGAGAGCCAGAGCGAGCCCCCGAGAACCAAACAAGGCCAAAAGTTTTCCCCCAAAAGCAGAGACGTGCAGAAAACTGAGCTATAAAACGAACCTCCCAGGTATTATAGCTACAGTAAAAGTTAAAAATAAAATCGAACCGTGCCAGCGAGATTCCCGAAGTGGTCGTCAACAAAACATGTCCTAATATACTGTACGCTGCAACATGTGAGGCCAGTAGAAAAGTTTACAAGTTCCTGGTGTTTCTTGGGCAATAAAGTCACGCTAGGTAACATTTCTCAGCTTGTTTCCATGGAGATTTATGTTATAGATTTGCCGGGAATGTTCCACTGTATGGCATTGAACTTGTTGAGCTCCGTGAAGTTAAGAAGGTGAAGCTGCGGGTCAGATCTGTGAAAAGGTGTGAGCTATAAAAAAATAAATGCACGATACTGTAGATATGTTTAATGCCTTACTGTGGGACATTTCACTCTTACATCTGAGTTTGCAATCAATATTTGTCAGCTTTTACAATGTACCATATGGGTGAAAAACATTTTAGGTACTGTAGGTATAATATTAATGCATATTGCACTTTAAGGCAATTTTACACTGCAAATTTCTCTGATCTGGCCAAGATTTTAAAACTTATATCAGGTTATTCAGGTTGTTTTCAGATTTATTTTCTAATTACTAGTTCTGAGACTCCTTCATTCTAGTCTAGAGGTCGTTTATTTTAAGATAAGTGTCAAGTAAAATGATCTTGCAGCATTGAGAGATAATTTCACTACTTTTAAGTCATTTTCTGATAGGTTTAACCCTTTTAAAACCACAGAGATCATTGGTGACACTGCGGCGTATGACAATAATTCACAGTTTTTACGGTGCACCTCGGAGTTGGCGTCACCGTTATACGATGGCCTGGTGACGACTACGATTCCTGCCACCTCGGCCCCTGCCTTTTCTCGCCCCTTTGCCACAGTTTTCCTCTTACACCACAGCAGCTACGATGACATTGCAGCTTCCTCCGAACTGCCAAACTGAAGTAATACTTTCGTTTTTCTCTGTTATTTTACCACAGAAAGTTAAAATTTTAAGTTGCATTGTTTACTTTTTCGCTGCACTGGACTTGCACTGAAAAAAACAATAGGTAAGTTAAAATGACTTAAATTATGAACATTTTACTTTATTTGAGTAAATTTAACTTGACAAGTAAACTTATCTACCAGTGGAATACGTGTTTTTCTTAATTCAAGCAACATTTGACTGTGTTTCTTATTTTAAGTGCAAAAAGTTGTTGTTTTTCTTATTTTAAGTGTAGCCAGATGTATTTTCATATCTTAAGTACAAAAAGTCTTGTTCCACTGGCAGATCATTTTACTTGTGAAGTGAAATTTACTCAAATCATGGTCAAACTTTCTTAATACAAGTCATCTTATAATACAAATAAAAAAGTAAAAATATGCAATTGTGTTTATGAATTATGAATGATTATGGATTTACCTTTTTAATCAAACGTCTATCACAATTTTTAGGCACTGGGATTTCGTGTCCTTCTTTTCATGTCCAAATTGGGAACAGAATGTTAAAAATGTCTAAATTGTTGCAGAAAAAATAGCTAATCTAGAGCGGTGGAAAAACGTATCTTAAAAGTCGTGCGGCTTAATCGTCTGAGCGGACTCTGTGTTCTCGGACTTATCTGATGTGGTCTCTCCTCTTGTCTTTTAAATACACATGTGTCCACAACTGCTCAATGTGGCACAGGCAGATACGGGGTACGGTTATACAGGGGCAGGCAGGGGCAGACAGGGGTAGGCAGGGGGAGACAGGGGCAGGTAGAGGCAGACAGGAGCAGACAGAACCAGACAGGATAAAATAGACAGGGGACAGACAGAGGCAGATAGGGGAAGACAGGGGCAGACAGGAGCAGACAGGGGCAGACAGAGGTAGGCAAGGGGAGTTAGGGGCTGACAAGAGCAGAGAGAGGCAAACAGAGGCAGACAGGAGCAGACAGGGGCAGGTAGAGGAGGGTAGAGGCAGACAGGGGCTGACAGGAGCAGACAGAGGTAGGTAGAGTCTAATAGAATAAGACAGGAGCAGATATAGGCATATACAGAGGCAGATGGGGATGATAGAGGGTGACAGGAGCAGACAGGGACAGACAGAGGCCGATAGGACCAGACAGGAGGAGAGGGAGACAGACAGGGGCAGGTAGGGGCAGGTAGAGGCAGATAGAGGCAGACAGGACCAGACAGGAGCCAGATGGGGGCAGGTAGAGGCAGATAGAGGCAGACAGGACCAGACAGGAGCCAGATGGGGGCAGGTAGAGTAAGACAGGAGCAGATAGAGGCATATACAGAGGCAGACAGGGGCAGATAGAGGGTGACAGGAGCAAACTGAGGCAGACAGGAGCAGATAGAGACAGACAGGGGCAGCTAGAGGCAGACAGGGGCAGATAGAGGCAGACAGGAGTGGACAGAGGCAGACAGGGGCAGCTAGAGGCAGACAGGAGTGGACAGAGGCAGACAGGGGCAGCTAGAGGCAGACAGGGGCAGATAGAGGCAGACAGGAGTGGACAGAGGCAGACAGGGGCAGCTAGAGGCAGACAGGGGCAGATAGAGGCAGACAGGAGTGGACAGAGGCAGACAGGGGCGGATAGAGGCAGACAGGAGTGGACAGAGGCAGACAGGGGCAGCTAGAGGCAGACAGGAGTGGACAGAGGCAGACAGGAGTGGACAGAGGCAGACAGGAGCAGATAGAGGCAGACAGGAGTGGACAGAGGCAGACAGGGGCAGATAGAGGCAGACAGGGGCAGGTAGAGGCAGACAGGAGCGGTCCAAGACAATAACGCAGTCACTAAAACAAACATACATTCTCACTGAGCAGGCCCGACTCTACACTGATCTTACCCGTAACTTGGCCTAGTGACATCACCTGCCTGTTCTCATGGAAATAGATCAGTTTAATGCCATACAGTGGAACATTCCAGGAAAAGCTATTATATCCCTGTGGAGACTTTGTCCACCTTTAAGCCATAGAAGAAGGTACAAGAACTCAAAAAGTATAGTTTATTACGACGTTAACAAAATCGATATTTCAAATTCAGTTCAATTCGATGTTCGTTTTTTATTTGTGCTCTTTGTTTCCATGGGCGCCGTGACAATTATCTTGATGGACTGCACCAGCGACACTGAAGGATGGGTCAAATGCGTTGTGGCAAATGAGGACACATTTCTACAAGCTACAAGAATAATAAATTATCCTTCCTTATTAGGCCAGTGCATTTCTATGACTGTTTTGGTTAGACTCACCTCAACTGCCCTGTTATAAAACCCTCTAGTTACAAAACAGCTTATTTTCTTGGTATATTCTTTTCAAATCCCCGTTCCCATCCCAAACTGTATTTATCCCTTCTTCTTGTTGATACTTGTTTCGGTATATCTAATTATCTTGCCCTTATTTTAAACCCTCTGAAGTTTTTGTCATTAAACTCTGCGTCACCCTCCTCTGGGGCAGCTTCAATTATTCACCACCAGCCCAGTGTAGCAAACATAGCAAACACAATAACCCACATGCTATTTATATTGGATTTAAATGAACAAATTCATAAGTGTAAAGCTCCCAAGACTCCACGCTGAATGGATCTGTCCCAGAGTGGGTACAGAGAGGGGAGTGGGTCAAAATTAAGCAAACAAAGCCAAGAAATATAGTGTAGTGTACTGTATTAACCTACTTTTATAAATATACGGTAGAAGATGCCATTAAGGGCCTATATTACTCTATTTTCTGATGTTATCATGTTGTTTCCTCATCACAAACAAACCTGGAGTTGTTTTGTTTCATTCATACAGGAAGTGCACCACTGTGTTTTTAAACTCCAAATACATTCGCCAGAATCATTTGGATGATTTGAGTATTTCGACTTTTGGAGATGTAGACCGACTAATAATAAAGGATTACTCAAGCATGTGTGAATGTATGAATGAAACACAACTCGATTTATGTTTTTGATGAGGTAAAAAAGTGGTTTAAAGCTCACAGAGATTAATTTTGTGTAATGCAAGATCTTTATGCAATCAAGGCCAAGGCCACTTTCAACTGTGCCATATGAGATGCTTAAAGATGGCATGCTTTTAAACAATATATATGAGCAAGATACCAAGCAATATGCCTACTGAGAACTAATAAAAAATAGATGCAGGAATAAAACTGTTCAAAGCTCTGCCTTTAACATGTATGAGTCATAGGAAACTGTTTTTGCACCCTTTTGTTCATGCATATTTCTTTGGCACTTTGTTATTTTATTAAAAACATAATTACTGTATATTTCTTTATAGTCAGTTCTATTATAATGTATATTTAGTATTAGATGGTGCACTGTGAGAATAAAGATCTGGCTTGTCTCTGGAGCATGGGTCAGTTGGCAGAGTTACCACCGTAATGCTGTCATGCTCTTGGCCAAGATGCTTAACACACCTTGGCTCCAGTTACACAAAAGTGTATGTGGGTCAATGACATATAAGGATTTTCAACAGGCAAATTTTAAAATATAAAAAAAAAATTAGTTTCTTTCGAACTTTTTCAAAAATTTACATTGTCAGATATGCATAAATCTATGTTTAACGTGTACATGAATTGGCTACGACTTTAAAAAATGTCATGTGGTGCGACCGAGAATAACTTTAAAATTGTTTTATTGTCTAAAACATGGTTGGGATATTCATCTCAGTTCTGAGTAATATGAAGTGTAGAAACAAACTGTTGGCATTTCTTTAGATTTTTAATGCATATTTATATTTTCTTTTGCTCCAATATGACAGTCGCCTGCTTGTGTTTAATGAACAAACTACTATCCTGTAAAATGCATCAAATGAAGAAAAATGCCTAAAAAAAAACATTCACCCAACTCTACTTTGTCTGTTATTAAAATTCCAGCCATAGAATTACTGCTATTATTAGTCGTGCCACATGATGCACAGTCGCACCACATGACATTTTAACACTTTAAGTACAAAAAACATGCAGAATAACTCATGATTTCTGAAAAAATGATTTGATTCCATGGAGGTCAGAGGTGCTACAGAAATGTGGTGAATTATTAGGAAATATGAACCTTTTTAACTGAGGAAATTGCAATTGGACAGAAAATGTAGGCATCATATCATTGATCCACACTGGCATGAAAGTCCCGGCTCAAGTGTCCCATTGCCCATTGAAGTCATAATGATTAATGCTCAGCTCATGTCAGGGGTCATAAAAGCAGGGTGCGCTTCCTTCCCAAATTAGAGTACTAAAATGTGTTGAGATATATTGTAACTGGCGTTTGTAAATAATAGAATATACAGTATATAATGAAAAAAAAGTTGTTGTTTTTTTATTCATAGTGTACTGAGTCACTAATGTTATGTTATGCTTATGTTCTGGTGATTTTGGGGTTACCGGGGTAATGTGTGTGGGTTTTTTTTTTTTTTTTTTTTTGTGCAATGCATTCTGGGGATCTAACCATAGATTTGAGGGGTGACGAACTGTGTTGTATAGAGAGTTAATTCAGCCTGGCTGTGGCCAACAACAGCTATTTTCATTAAACAGATGTTTTATCATCAAGCTGGTGTTTTTCCTGCCTTCAACACTACAATATGTATATAGATTAACTTAACTTAGTGACATAAAGGATACAATTCAGTGGGACTTTTCAGCCAGGGGGACTTTCCAGCTGATTCCCATGTATACTAGTCAATTCCACTATTATTGATGGTTTTCAGATTGTAGAAAGTAACACAAATATATTTCTTTTATCCTTTGAATGGTAAAAACTCAAAATGTTGTCCAAGAAAAGGTTTTGTACTGAAATGAATTGATCACATAAACTTATAAAATAAAGATTCTTTATACTGAACCTGGTAATAGTATAAGTGTAATAGTAATAGTATACTATTATAGTACCTGATGACAAAAACAAACAATAAAAATCTGCTTTTAGAAGTTAAACTATGTAACATTTCTGGTCGAAGGTCCACTCTGTGCTAGTCTCAATACAGAAGTTATTGCTCGGTCTGAAATAAACCACAGTGGCATTAAACCTATGTATCTTGCATTTGTAGAATTATAGGTATTTTTATTGCTTGCATTACATGAGCTGGATGAGTTGAATGCCATACTCCACGGAGAGAAGCAGCTGCTGGATTCCCCACCAGAAAAGTTACATAGTGTGCATTTAACAATCTTAATTTTATTTACGCCGTCTCCATTACAAGCCAGAGAATGTCTTATGTCATCTGAGACCGCAGACTGTATGTATAAATGGACATGGGTAACCCGCTGGCCGCCACGTTCCACATAGGAAGTGAGCACGGGCGCGTTTGTGGCTCCATCCACTCTGGCTCTAATTCAGTTTGTATTGAAAAAAACGTCGCCCCTCTGTGTGTAACTGTTGCAGCGAGCCTTATCATTTTGGTCTTAAAATGTTCGTATTAACCTACTACTATCTCTACTATGTATTATTTTGCTATTTTGCACGACACACGATTAAGCCAAAACTCAGCCCGATCCGAAAAATCATCTCAAAAAGAGACAAAAATCGCACAGTGTGCACCCGGCTTTAGTCCACTCATTTACAAAGTCTGTGCCTGAGATCCAGCATTAAGTACGCGGTTGGGAGGTTAAAGGAGACATATTATGCAAATATGACTTTTAAAAGCCTTTTAACCATGTTATTTATTTCATACACAGAAAATGTAGTTAATATGATTATCTTAGGTTCAGGATCAGGACCGTGCCTCATCCGCCCTCGACTCTTCTCCAGAGAATCACAGCTCACTTCAACCACACCTCAATTTCCCAGAAGGCTCCTTGCAGCAGCCGATCCCGAAAACCCAGTTCGTCCCGAATAACTCGGCCGGTGGAGCCGCTAACAACCCGTCAGAGTCAAACACTCACCTGTCACACGTTTCCGAGTTCCACTTCACGAATTCCTCACGCCGCGATGTTTCCCACGAGGATCTTATCCAGGGATTTGTGAGCCGGAGGATCTTCCAGCGCACCTGCCCGCTCCACGGCACGACCCGCCAGCTCCGCGGCAGGACCCGCCCACCGGCGCTCCAGCGCACACCGCCCCCGCGAACGCTCCAGACTCGCATTTGGTGCAGCCCGGCCCCGGTAACCGCGGGATTCAGCGCGTCCGCCTCCAGTCTTCTTTTACTTTGTTGAAATAATGTCTTAGTATCAGAAAACAAGAGCTCCGCCAGCGGGGCAAAATACGCCCGTACTTTGAATTATTGTATATAGAATTAAGTTAGAATTTGTCAAACCTAGTTAAAGATGAATTGTTGGTGCAGTTTGGAAGTTTGACATTCCTAGGTGAGACGGTTGTCGAGTTATAGCGCGGACAAGAAATTGTCAACAGACAGACGGACAGACGGACAGACAGACAGACAGACGGACAGATAATCAATAGGGAAATCTGGCTCTTGCAGTAGGAGTATGAGTATGACATCATCACATTCTAGAATCGGAATTCCACCAATCAGATCGCAGCAACAGAACTTAAAGACACTACAAAGCTTCAAAGACTTCAAAGCTTTGAAGTGTCCACAGATGGACGGACAGACGGACGGACAGACAGACGGACGGACGGACGGACAGCGCCATACCATATTACGCCCCGTCTTAAAACGGGCGTATAAAAATTAAATAAATATAAATCGAAAACTAAAGTACAAGTTGTTGCAATGAAAACATTAGTCTGCTTTTGAATAATAACAATCTGTGTCCGCGTCATTTTGAACGTAAACAAGCCCACGGGTCTTTGAATTGGTTGTCATGGCAACAGAATGCTCTTCTTCATAGAACCTCAAAGCTTTACTTTGAATCAAAGCACAAAGCAGACCATTGTGGGCCTGGGTTCACCTGTGCTTCTCACTTCAGTTGTCAATTACCTTCAGTTACCGACTTGCGATTTCACTCAGAAACCGTGCTTAAACAGTTTTTAGACAGTCAGGAAAAACAGGTTTTTCTAGTAAATAAGAACAAGAGCTCCTCCAGCGGGGCAAAATACGCCCGTATTTTGAATTATTGTATATAGAATTCTAGAATCGGAATTCCACCAATCAGATTGCAGCAACAGAACTTAAAGACACTACAAAGCTTTAATGTGTCAAAGCTCAAAGAAGCAGAGAATGTGGGTTATTCTCGCTTTCAGCAGCAGAACATTTGAGAAGAGAGTTCAGATCTTTCATGAAGACAAAGCTTCAAAGACTTCAAAGCTTTGAAGTGTCCACAGACGGACAGACGGACGGACAGCGCCATACCATAATACGTCCCGTCTTACACAACGGGCGTATAAAAACAACTTTAAAATGGCCAGGAGAAGTGAAAGGCTCATTCTACAGGGCTATTATGACGAAAACGGTGAGCCTTGCATCTCTTACAAAGAAAGCAAAGCAAAACCCGTTTTCAAACGTAGGACGGCGCCCATTATGCATACTCATAGTAGGGTTAACTTTGCGTCCGAGCAAAATCCTGGACGCATATTTCCACGTAACATAATGCTGATAATCATCAGTTTACCTCTTTTAGTGATTACCTTTTTCGCGAATCACATGATAGCTGTCAACAACATGTTGGACGTGCATAGGGAGCAGAGCGAGTTGAGAGAGGAAGTGGTCAGCCTGCATCAGAAGCTAAACCCACAGGCCTATGTGCTTGGAAACCTTGCTCTGAATTCTCTTGCAGCACAAGTTATAAACAAACTCAGTTCCAAAACGTACAGGCCCAGATGTGGCATCTATGGAGATTGCCCCTTGTACCTGACCGACCCCTACACTGTTATCAAAGGACACACCTACCCACTGATCCCGGGAAAATGCTGGCCAATGGAGGGTCAGAGTGGGCATTTGTTCATCGTATTTGCCTATCCCACCCACATCTCACACGTCACTCTCGGCCACATCACCAAAGACCAGCATCCTGCAAATGAAATCACCACTGCTCCCAAGAAGTTCTCCGTCTACGGACTGAACGGCAGCGAGGAGACCAAACTGGGGACATTTGAGTACGACGTCAGTGGCGAGTCGTTCCAAACGTTCCAAATCCAGGATTACACCGCTGAAACATTCCAATTTGTCCGGCTCCAGATCGAAAGCAACTATGGACATTCTGCTTTCACGTGCCTATATAATTTCAGTGTCCACAGAAAGTTCCCTGATACCATTTTGAACTAAATAGGGGGTGACTGGAACGGATGGGGTAACGGGGTGTGTGTGTGTGTATATGCACACACGCATCCACACACACACATACAGCATACACAAGGTGTGTATGCTGTGTGTGTCTGTGTATACGCACACACCTACACACACACAGCATACACAAGGGGTGTATATGGTCCAACATCTACAAGACCCTCTCCAGTTTGCCTACCAGCCCCACCTTGGAGTAGATGACGCCATCCTGACCCTACTCCACAGAGTCTACTCCCACCTGGACAAGCCGGCTGCCACTGTGAGGATCATGTTTTTTGACTTCTCCAGTGCGTTCAACACCATCAGGCCGGCTCTGCTGGCTGAGAAGCTGGCAGTGATGCAGGTGGATGCCTCCTTGGTGTCCTGGATTGTGGATTACCTCACTGGAAGACCACAGTATGTGCGTCTGCAGAGCTGTGTGTCGGACAGAGTGGTCAGCAACACCGGGGCTCCACAGGGGACAGTCCTGTCTCCCTTCCTCTTCACCCTCTACACCACGGACTTCAACTACTGCAGCCAGTCTTGCCACCTTCAGAAGTTTTCTGACGACTCTGCAGTGGTGGGATGCATCAGCGGGGGTGACGAGGAGGAGTACAGGACTGTAGTGGACAACTTTGTCACTTGGAGTGAGGAGAACCACCTCCAGCTCAACGTGATGAAGACAAAGGAACTGGTGGTGGACCTTAGGAGGACCAAAGCTGCTGTGACCCCCATCTCCATCCGGGGGGGTCAGTGTGGACATGGTGGAGGAGTACAAGTACCTGGGGGTGAACTTGGACAATAAACTGGACTGGAGCAGGAACGTGGACGCGGTTTACAAGAAGGGCCAGAGCCGCCTCTATTTCCTGAGGAGGCTGAGGTCCTTTGACATCTGCAGGACAATGCTCAGGATGTTCTATGAGTCTATGGTGGCCAGTGCCATCATGTACGCTGTAGTCTGCTGGGGCAGCAGTCTGCGCGTGAGGGACACTAATAGACTCGAGAAGATCATTAGGAAGGCTGGACATGTTGTGGGGGAGGAGCTGGACTCTCTGGCGGTGGTGTTGGACAGGAGAATGCTGGACAAAATCTGGACTATTCTGGACTCTCCCTCCCACCCCCTCCACAAGGTGCTGGCCAATCAGAGGAGCTCTTTCAGCCATAGACTGCGGCTGCCGCGCTGCTCCACTGAGAGACACAGGAAATCTTTCCTGCCTGTCGCCATCAAACTGTTGAACGCTGCACTTTAACTCACAAACTACCCAATCCTTTTCATCCTATTCCCTGCTCACACATGTATATAGTCATAAATATGTCAATGATGTAAATAATTTCCCAGAGAGAGCTATTTTATCTTTTATCTTATTGTATTTAGCTTATTTTGTAACTTGTTCGATGTACATGCTCTTGGTCGGTTGCATCTGTAACAAAGAAAATTTCCCCTCGGGGATGAATAAAAGTAATTCTGATTCTGATTCTGATACTGTGTGTATACGCATACACACACACAAGGTGAGGGGACCTTGTGTGTGTGTGTATACGCATCAACTCAAAGCGACTCCGGTGATCACGGCGCTCGACGCGGCCCGCCTCCCAACGACTACGGCGCAGCTCGGCACCGGCCTCCGACGTCCACGGCGCTCGGCACCGCCTGGTACCCGGCGCCCCTCCAGGTCGAGGACACATCAGGACAGGACGGACACCAAAGCTCCGCACATTTCCCGCGCGCAGGCGCTGACGTCATTACGTCCACCTCTCCTCTAATACTGCCCCATAGCGCCCCCTATTGGGGACAAAGTAGTATCACCACCAGCTGCTGGTTGTCTCGTCCCCTGTGCCTGCTCCCTGTGTCAGACTATCGGGTCTCTTATCCCTGTCTCGCAGGCTGCACAAATCCCCACGCACATGCATCTTATCCCCATCCCTTCTTCCTTTTTTCTTTTTTTTCAGACATCATGGGCTCGATGGCCTCGTGCTCTGCCCACAATAGGGAGAGCCTCTAATCTGTTTCTTCTGCTCTAACCCCCACCCTGAGTCTCAACCCAGCCGACCCGTCTCGTCTCCATATAATAAACGCTTTTCGCTTTGCACATGTGTTGTTGGCGTGGTCTATGCTAGTGAAGTTGTAGTTAGAGTGATTCATAAGAATTCAGGAATGTTTAGTCTCCGGGAAGAGATTAGTACCACAGATTTTAACCTGGATGACTGCGGATGTTATTTTGGCGATTAACAATGTCCAAAATATAACATGGTCTACTGGCGTCATAGGTTATAACTATTGATACTTTGCAACATTCTCTGGGGCTGTGAGGCTAACTGTAGGCACTGCTCTGTCTGAAGCTGTTACTCAAGTTAGATTTCAATCTGAGAATGAAGTAAAAATGATTTGTGCTGTTCAGAAAGTCTCTCTAAAACAGGAGTCTCCAACCTGTAGCTCTCCATCCTCTTTCAAGTAGCTCCCAAAAGGATTTTTAAATTATACATATTGTGCTGATTGACTCAATCTGTGCACTAATAAAAGGATAAAGGTTTGTGTTTTATAGGTGTCTAACTATTCCTCATCTAAGGCTTTACTGTGCTCAATTTCTTGTGACAGCTAAAATTAGTAGCTGTTTAGCATTTTCTTTTTGGTTGCTCACCAGGAGAAAAAGGTTGGAGATCTCTGCTCTAAAACATCACAGTTTATCATTCTCAACTTTTGTTTTCTGGGACCTTTAAAAGCAATGATCACAGACTTCTGCAAATGTGTTTTTAAAGCCATGTTGTGATTTTCTTGAGCTTATCTGACTGTGTTTGCTAATGTGTGCATTGTGTAGAGTGACCAGGCGCTCCTATTTACCCGGGACAGTCCCAGTGTTGAGCCCTGTGTCCCCTGCCCCATCAGATTTTTACAAAACCAGAGATTTGTCCCTGTTTTATATAAGAAATGCCCCAGATGTCCCTATTTTTGACCAATTTGATCTACACCAGGTCTAAACCTGGACTAAACCAGGACTACATCAGGTCTAAACCAGGACTAAACCAAGAATAAACCAGGAGAACATCAAGTCTAAACCAGGACTAAAACAGGACGCTCACATTTTTTGACTAATCTGATTCCTGCCAACACTAGAGGAGCGTAAATTGTCATTTATTTGGCCAAAATACAGAAAAATGTGTTTGTGAATGACCATAAAGCAAAATAATGTAGTGACAGAAGCCCCTCTCAGATTATGACGGGCACAAGCATGCTCAGTGTAACACGCTTTTTTCAGTTTTATTATTATTTATTTTTGTATTATTATATTTATATAACAATCCAGATATATCCCAGTTTAGAATTTTGAAAATCTGGTCACTTTAGCTGCAGAATACTGCTTTGTGCTGCATTTTTGTATGAAAAGTGCTCTATGAATAAAGTTTGATTGATTATTTCACCATAGACATACACGCAGAACACCCACACAGTGATGTCACTGCAAAACATCAATAGAAGACGACAGCACGATATGTGTTCTGGTTTTAGAATAAAAAGTCGGAGTCAGGCTGAAGTTTCGGGCCAGTGTAGATTACACTTAACAGTTTTATTTGGAATATTAAGACAATGAAGCATAAGCCAAGCACCAATAGTGACAGCTACAAGTGTCATAGCATCATACGGCTCTTTCAAATGAACAGGTATTTACCGGAGAAAAACAACCACTTTCATTGTCTTTTAACCAACGGTGAAGCAGTTACATTGAACAGACTGTGAAATGTGACCAATGATTATGCCATTTACACGCTCCAATCCTATACCTGACATCGGAGAGAAAGAGAGGGAACCAGGAGCAAGGAACAATGGGACAATTATTAGCAAATTTAGCTTCGTTAGCCTGGTCTGAAATCAGCTTCTGTGGCAGGTTGCGTTCACGATATTCTGTAAATTGACGCCATAATTTCGGACGGAGGTCAGGGGACTATGTAACTCACGGTTTTTGAAAGAACTACTCAAATAGAGAAAGCCATATATTGAAGTTTTGACATTTTTGGTTAAGAATGGGCCCAAAAATTCCACATGTTGAGTGTCTGGGTGAAAAAGGCCACCACTTTGCAACATAAAACAAAATTCACCTTATTTCATTTTTGCTAATAGACGATTTTGAACTTTGTGCCCCTTTTTGTTTCATGTGGATCGGCCCAATACGATAAACCAGGACAAAACGGCATTTTGAAAGTTAAAATTCAAAAGCAAAATCTTCAAATTCTCCCCTGTCCTCCAGCTAAACTATTGATAATATAAAATGTCGTAGCGTCGCTTGAATGAACACAACCTATTAGCTTCGTTGGCCAGGTCGTAAATCGGCTTCAGTGATTGGTCAATACGGCAGTCCCATGACCACAACCACATCCCATAAGAGTCCTTTTTCTTTCACATCCAGACAGAAACTTTTGTGCACATTCAGCATAAAGTGACGGGATTTCAACCATACCGACTCCGTATTTGCATAAGAGATCAGGAAAAATAATTACTCTACATAATTTTTTTTATAGCACCTCTTAAATATATATGGGAAACATGAACTTTTTAAAATATCTTCTTAAAATTTGTCGTACCTTTAAAATGCTGTGGCAAAACTATAAGGACCAGACCCAGCTTTGAGGCTCTGTTAGGTTAGATAAATAGTTTCTTATTATTAACAATAAAAGATTTTCATGGCATTTTTCTCCGTTGGGTACAGAGAATTCAAGTTGACAGCTTTCGTTGCGCGGACCTCTTTTCCACCGAGTTTGGGCTCTGTTCTTTTATTCTGAAATTATCATTTCAAGGTTACCGTGTCGGGATTAAAAACAATGGGCTCTTTGAAACGAACGTAAAATTGTAATAAGGACTGTCACAAATTGTAATGTATAATTCATCTGAGAAATTCAAATGGTTGGCCTGATTTTCACTGACTTCTCCAGGAAAGAATGTCCACTGGCCTAGTGATATCGGATTTTATATGAAAATGAAAAAAAGTTGAGTTATAATTCTCATATAATTCTATCGGGGATGGTCAATCGGTTATTTGTGGTATTTTTTCTGATACTGGTCCTATATTAAAAACTGTGCCGATATTTGTTATTTTAATAAAAGTTGTGAACTTGACTGTAACGTAACATACATTTGGTCATTGATGTGGATTTTAAAAGCTTAATATCGATATCAGCAAAATCTGGCAAGACAAATAAATCAGCTAAAAGAATCAATATCGGACCATCTCTAAATCTTATAGTATTAATTTACATTGATTAAGGTGGAAGATCTATAGGCCTATCCAACTTTATTTCACTCGACAGCTGCACAGCTCAGCTCAGTTTGGGAATCTGCCCAGAGAAGACAGTAAAATATGATTTATGTGAGTAGTATTGGAGATCTTACATTTGGCGTTGATACATGGAAAAACTCCTATTGAAAATCACTGTTGTTACACGTAGCGGCCGTAAAGGGGGAATTGTCTTGTGTAAATAACGAGAAAAATAATAAAAATGTAAAAGTCTCAGCCCAGAAGCAACTCTTGATTCATCTCGGTGGAAAAGAGGTCTTGGGGAAAGCGGGGATTCTGGGTAATGTGGTCCATTTTACACACCCTTGGATGTAGACTAGACTCCAGGTTTAGTCCAGGTTTAGTCTGGCTCTGGGTCTGGTTTTGATGCGTGAGACAGTGGAAATGCAGGTGTCCTATCTCTTCTATCTGCAGCGCGTGTGCAAAAATGGGTTCATGACAGTTAATGCACCACAGAAAATATCGTCTTTTCATCAGGCTCCTATTACATATAATTCATCATTCGTCATACATACAAAGTCTTTTTATTCCTAACGCTAAGGGGTTATATGGCAAACATGTGCTACGGTTAATGTCACAAATTTCCCATGGGGAAAACGGGGCATGAGGGTCCGGGGGTTGGACTCTCGAAGCGATGGGGGGGGGGGTTTAGGGGCTGCCTGAGTTCACGGTGACGGGACGGGAGATGGGGAAGGGTGAGCGGGGGTGAAAAGGGGATGACGGGGCAGAGGGGTGGTTCATATAGGAGTCAGAAAACATCCCCTCACTCCCCTCTGCATCGCAGGACCCTCCATGTGGCTCTGTCCAAG
Organism: Odontamblyopus rebecca; assembly: GCA_030686955.1. Lineage (NCBI taxonomy): Eukaryota > Metazoa > Chordata > Actinopteri > Gobiiformes > Gobiidae > Odontamblyopus > Odontamblyopus rebecca. The sequence continues at coordinate 30,902,128 of CM060662.1, forward strand.
CACCAGTCTGCAGCACAGCAACTCTGCACCGCAAAAAAGATTATCTACTCGAATTAATCTGGATTTATTTCATAGTATATTGTAGGCGAAGCATCTAAAAGTTTGTAATAGTGCAATTCTTGTTTCTGGTCTTGGTAAATTTGAATATAAACTAAGAGTAAATAGTCTTAACTAAACTAATCTTGCAATATAGTCTTTAAAATGAACATATAAAGTGATATTTCTGAAATGTTGGCCTTAATTTTACAGCTCGTTCATCTTAAACCTCCACAAAGACATTTCTGATCAACTTCCATACTATTTATCAATATTTCTCATCCGTAGTTAATTCTTAGAACAAGAAAACTGCACTTGAAATAAGGAACGTTTGACTTTCCTGCTTTCTGAAAATGTATAGACTGGAAATCGGTTATAAATGTCTTGAATTCGTACAAATTAAAAAAAATACTAACAAGTTCATACGTCTAAACAAGTGAAATATTGTTAATCAAAGAGTTAATACACTATACGATCTACTTTTAATTCATCTAGATAATCTTTTTTGCCATGTAAACTTGAAATAATATTGAAATCTTTTGGACCAGCTAAAAACAACAGGGCTAGAGTTTCCCCTGTAAATATACTTTAAACTAAAAGAATTGTTCACATAATTTCTAAATCCTGCAATTAAGAATAAATGTGTCCAAACATTTGAAAGTTGTACAAAATATCAACATTATATGGCAAGTAAAGTGCAGACTTCAAGTGTAAAAATGTGAATACTGAGCAACAGAAACCTACATGTTAGGTTCATAACGGATATATGGTTTGTTCAACGTATTGCAGATGTTTGGACTCTGAAATGTAAAATACAAAATTACAGGAACTACGTTAAGATAAATTAATGAGTGAAAATTTATTTAAAAGCTGAATAAAAGTCGTCCTTTGAATCCTATCGCCACTAACTGAGCTGTGAGGAGCGGTGAAGACTTGTGGTTCAGGAAATGTAGAAAAATTAGACTTTTCTGAATAATGATTAAGTTTAAAAGCTTCAAGGCTCATGATGACTGAACATAACATTGTAACTAAAGTCTTTTTCTGAAACTTGATTAGGTGCAAAGTGAAAAATATGTTTTGCTGTAGCTTCAAGTTTTCAATATATTTTCAAATAAGGCTACAGCAATTGGATTCCCCATATCTGGTAACCTCCTAATCCACCAGCAACGCTTGTAACTTTTGAACATAGGCGCAATTAATGAGAAATCTCCAGCTACTGTCGATGTCTAATGACTTTATAACGTTATTTTTTGTCACCAATCGTGTTTCCGAATCTCGAAAAAAGTTAAGTCTGTCTGAAAACTTTGTGACTTCGATGTACACACCGTTAGAAAACACCTTTCCCCGTGCTAACATTACCGAGAGCCCTTGTAAACTTAATCTCTCCCCCTGACAGTTTGAATAGCCCGGGACTGGGGGCACGGCGGGACAAGTCAGCGCTCTAAATCACGTTCTTATCTGCGGGGACGGGGACAGATGCGAGCAGGAAAAGGTGGAGGCGTTACGAAAAATGGCCTCCTGCAGTCACATAGCAGCCTGGGAGAATTAATATCCCACTTGGAGAAACGAAGCGGTGATTGCAGGGCACAGGAGAGTGGTGAGGGTCGGTCTGTGTCACGATAATAAATTTTGATGTGCGATATATTTAGGGCTGTGGACGCTAATGAAATTCCTGGTTGACTAAAGACGTGGGGTGCCGATGGGTGAGTCGATTTAAAAAAAGAGTGTCAAAAGCTCTCAAAGTTATTGCGCATCTCTATCTGACCCAAACTGCACTATTTATGCAAAATAAAGTACTAGGAAATGATGTATTTATATAAAGACAGATTAAACTTGTTAATTATATGAGTTTAATCTGCTTTTTTACATACAAAAAAATACTAAATACTCATCGTGAGACTGTTAACTCGCGCTGTCTATGGGAAACTCTATTGGGAAAACGCCTATACTTTGCTATTAAGCTGTTATTTGTTTTTAACGACGATACGATATTGCATTGCTCCTTTAAAATGTACTAATTTCAAGTACATGTGTAACAGACAATCTAGCATGGTTATGTTATACTGAATGAACATCTGTCAGTTCATTAAAACAGTTAAACAGTATATTTTGGTCTATCTTGCGCCGTATCTTTCTGGACTAACTCATTTGTAAGTTCGATGGATGCAATACATTAATAAATATTACTGAGGGATGATAAATTGCTGTCAAGAACTTACTCGTGACAGACCTACACACTGGAGGAGGGTTGGGTGGCTCTATGGAAAACGGGATACTCGGTGTTCATGAATAATGCCTTGTGATTAGTCCCAATATCCGTTGTGTATCATAGACTCATATGCAGTGAAATATGAGCCCGTCCGAGACCTCCAGCTGAACTTTTCCGGTTTGTGATCTCATCAATATTTCACATTTATACCAGTTTTACCTGCTGCTCTCCCCCACCCCCATAACACAGTCCTGAATAAACCCCTCGGCTGTCCTCTAAACTCGTGTTAATAAAATATGAGATTTATCAAGATTATCATATGGTCATTATACACTGACAGCTGTTTTACTTGACTAGAGCCAAAGTCATAGTAAACTGACTGAATATAGGCAAATATATAGGCTAATATAGCCAGACATCAACACTACTTTTAAAATAGTAGGGTTAGGGCTGTAGTAGCTTCCTCTTTGGGAGTGCCACTGGAGCACACTGAAGAAAATGAACTGAATGCTGCTTTAGTACAAAGTGGAGTTGAAGATAATCTTATTCTAAGTAGGACGCTGCAGACTGATCCATTATTTAACACAAATAAAGCGACTTTTGTTAATGTTTCTTTCCCCTGAAGCAAAGCCTTCACCTCTCAAAGATTAGCACCAAATGTAACACTGCAGTCACATGATTTACAACACTATCTAAAAATAATTCAAACATGATCAATACTACATTTAGCTTTCATTATTTCTAGGACCAACAACATTTCTGATGAGCTGTGCTTTAGATCTGTCTGATTATAATAATTACCCTACTTAATCCCCCCTCGTGGTGTTTGAAGAGGAGCAGAGTCTGATGCAACTCGGTGCTTAAAGACAGAGACATGGAGAGTGCACTGCACAGATGTGACCACTGGGGCGTCAGGGAGGCATGCAGGTCACAGGCAGGTGGCGCTGTGGGGTCAGGCAGACATTTAGCACAAAATGAAGAGAAAAAACACAAAGTGCCGATATTTGTGCCTTTCCTTCCTTAAAGAAAACCTGTTACACAAGCCATGTGCTTGCCATTATACTGAGTATAATCATATGTATTTGTGATGTAAGTAATAACTAAAGATTAGAATGAATCTGGTATAGCTTGTTACATTTAATTCCCACCACAGAGCCATAGTCTCCTGATCAGGAACATCTCTAGTTCAATTAATCTCAGACTATTTGAGCTTAAGCGGAGGCTCTCGCTCTAGCCAGCGCACTCGTACTTTCTGTTTGTAATGATACTCCTTTAGGAAGTCCTGCAGTGCGGGTGGCAGAGGCAGCGCCCCGATGCCGTCGTATGAGGTCCGGCGGCAGATGGCGGCGCGCGCCAAGTGCTGCAGCGAGAAGGGGAAGGTCCGGTGCAGCGGAGCGGTCAGCAGAGGCTCGAAGAACATGCAGGCGCTGGGGTCCTTATAGTGCTCCAACAGCCCCGTGACCGTGGACGAGTGGAACACGCACGGGTCATGAGCGTCGAAGCTGAAGTTATGGTTCCACTGCTCAATGCGCGCGTGTAGCGAGCGGTTGTAGCGCCGGAAGCTAACGGAGAACAAGTAATCCTCTTGTGCAGAGTCCCGCAGCAGAAAGGTGCCCTCGGGCCGGCCGTCCAGCAGAGCCTCTGCCTCGTAGCGGTCCATGACGCCCCAGTAACAGGGCAGCGCGCTGATCTGCAGCAGGTCTGGCACCAGGCAGTGGATGTAGTCTATTTGAGTGTGCACCTTCCAGGGCCCCGGCTGCTGCCGGCTGTGGCCCTCCCCCGACGCGTGCCTCTGTTTGGGGCGTCGCGCCTGGAGGCACAGGGTCGTGGAGTCCTCCTCAGAGTCACAGTCCTGAGACGAGGCCCCAGTGGCCCCCGAGCGGCCCTCAGCCTCTGCCAGGCCGGGGGTCATCTTTGGTCCCAGTTTGTAGAGTGTGGAGGAGGGAACGGAGGCCTCCAGGGTATGGATCTGGGCATTGGGGGGCGGGTCCACACCCTCCTCGATGCTGAGGCGACGCCGCTCGCGCAGACGCTCCTCCTCGTCCTCCGGAGACGTCTGTCCCGGGTCGAAGGCGTCCAGCAGAGCTGTGGAGGAGTGGGGGCTCACAGGTGCCGTGTGCTGTTTGATCAAGTGCCACTTATGGGCCAGGTCCGACCCCGGGGGGAAAGGGCACGTCTCCAGCATCAGCTCTGTCAGGTGGATCTTTCGTTTGGTGGAGATGGGGGACTTGGCTGAGCGGGAGCGCCTGTGTGTGGGCAGAGGCAGGCATAAGCCCACCGTGTCACTGAGGCGCTGCCTGAGGGTCCGGCCATTGACCCCTCGGCCTGGGACAGAGTCGCACATCTCTGGGGCCGAGCTGACCCCATAGCGCCTCTCTCTGCGGCTGCTCCTCAGCCTGCCCGAGCGGCCCTCCAGAGAGCTCTGAGTTTTGGTGGAACATGAGTGTTTTTTCTTGCCACCCCACGGCGCGTGCCGAGAGTACGAGTCTCTACGGGCCAGGGCCACACCCGCCCCTCCCCGTAAATCCTCTGTGTCCTTGTCTATGGAGATCTCCACTATCTGCGGGATGTCCGACACACAGTTGTGATGGCGCCGCCCTGTGGCAGCCGGGGCAGGCTGTGGGCTCCGTGACGGGCTGGAGGGGGTGGAGGCCGGGGGCTCAGAGGGGCTCAACTCCACCACACAGTGCACCTCCTCAGCCTCAGGACGGCCCTCTGCTGCGGCACTGCTGCTGTGAAACAGGGTCTGACATCTGCTCTTCAGGTTACTCCACATGGTCCCTCTGTGCTCAGAGCTGCTGGGACCTGCAGGAGACAGGAAGATCTGATTCAGACACAAGCTCATAGTGGGCGCACATCAATGCACAATGTAATGGTTTAGAGAAGGAATTCAACAGAAAGAGCTCCAACTCAGTGACATGATCAATGACTGACTGATCATATCACTAATTAAAAGTTATTTGATTCTAAAATTTACCATAAATCTGTGACACAGACTTTGGAGAGGCTCCGTAGCCCCAGGTTTAGAGCCTGCACAATGTTCTACATTTAAATTCCCCAGACTGCTGTGTATCTAGTAATTAGACATGGTTTGGGCGCTGGTGTGAGAGGAGAGGGAGTCGAGCGTGAGGAGTTGCCAGGCAGACGTGCAGCAGCACAAGGCCACAGCTATAAATGAACGGGGATCTGCTCACAGCTGATGTGAGGTATGTACTGTATTACTGAGCCAGTCTAGACCTGACCAGGCCTGGCTCTAACACACACCCTGCTGCTGCTGATTTATCTCTCAAACAGTAGTTGACATGTATTTGGACGTGTAGCCTCGTCACAGTGTTGACACATGAAGCACATTATACAACCACCAGCCACCGGGAAGGCGCTACCCCAGACACAACCACTTTATGGGCTTCTAGACATTTTTGTTGGATAATTGTTACTGACAAAAAGCCAGTCCCTGCAGGAAATGGGACAGCCAATTACCACGACATGCTGACTCTGCAACTTCTTATTTTAATTGATGGAAGGTTCAGCATAAATCTAACAGCTATAAATTTTGCTGTCAGGGCCAAAAGAGCTGCCTATCTTTCCTTTGTCTGGGTTCAGTGCACTCATTTTTGTTCTAATTACATCCTTCATTTCGCCTCCTTTGACCAAATTAATTCACTGTCTAATGATACAGTACAAAGAATAAAAATCTGGATCTGGAAAAGATATGTTCAGGGCTAACTAACTAAACTATCAAGAAAGTCTAAATAAATCAGCGGAAAACAAAATAAAAATAGAAAGTCGATTATCTATTATAATGCATTAGATTGGAGCAATTTTTGACGTTGCCTTTATTAATTCACAAAAATACATATAAATAAATACATCTTACTCATTTACAAGAGAAAAAAAGGTTCAGTACAGCAGCTTTAGTGGGATTTAGTACTTTTCGCTTTCAGGTTAAAACTAGTTCAAGCATGAATCACCTAATAGCACCTCTCATCTGCCATCCAGGAACTTTGGCCCACAGTGTTGATCAAAGCCTCCAGATATTTGTTCAACCAGATTTAATACAGTCAAATCTGAGTTTCTGAGCACTTAATGATAATAAATGATCAGCAGCTAAACCTCCTGAGGCTCTTTGAATCAATTCACAAAAAACAATCAAAAAAATACCTGGAAAGGAAGCTCTGGCAACTTATCATTCACACTTACCTAAGACGATGACAGACTGTTAATGAATACAGACGTCATCAACATTCCTTGGGGGTGTGATGCTAACTAGAGCCTCTGTTCCTTCTGAGGCTTTATTAGACTTTTAATTTGTACTTTAATTCATGATTCGTGGTGTTGAACACACAGAAAAGTAGTGTCCCAAGCAAGCACTGGCCAACAGTGTCTAATTTACTCCGTCACCTTTTTAGTTGAAAATGAAACACCTAAACAGGACCATGAAGGCTCGTGTTGTTCGCAGGCTCCTGAAAATTTGTTATTTAACTCCATTTTGTATTTTTCCTTGAGTTTTCAAGCTTTTTTGAATCCTAAACGTTCCTGTTAGTGTGATGTCAAGTATCAGTATGGACAAGAAGCTCTGGTAACCTGAATACGGTACTTATCTTATCTTATTTACAAGGAAATTACCACTGTTTACCACTGATTAAATTAAATGGCTTCTTCTTTTGCATCTTGCATCTTTTTACAGTGTATTTCCATGTCTAATTGTAAAGCAAACAATCAGCACCATACTATAATGTGAAATCACCTAAATATCCAAATAGCTAGGAAATAAATACATTGCAGTACTGTTTTTCATCTGGCAAAATACAAAAAATACATTACGCTTCAGTCTTATTTAGCATTGCTTGCCCTGGTTTCAGTATTTAACATATTACAGTCATTGTAAGTCCTTAAACATAAGCATAATTTCATCAAATATCACAATTTCCTCACATTATGTGGCCCTGCTAAAAAACTACAACACTAGTTAGACTATTCAAGTCCAACCTGTACAAGAAACGGGTCAAAAGACAAAGGAAATTATTTCTTAATGCTAAAAAACACTACTAAAACTATACTGATTCATTTTAGAGATCGACTGATATGGGGTTTTTTTCAGTCCAGAGAAACCGATGGACGATAAACTGTACTCTCTAGGATATTTAGGGCAGATTTTGGTAATTATCTCCCAATGATCTAATTTTATTTTAGTACAAACTCAAACTCGACCTTGTTTTACTACAAATATAAGTGAGCAGTGTAGTCACATTCTTGCTGTACCCTCTTTAGACTAAAACGTTAGAATAAATAAATAAAGCTTTATGCTTATATTCTTGATGCATATTTAGGCAGCTGGTTGGGCCAAACAAAATATTGGCCTTCGCTAGAGATTTAAGCCCAATAGATGATACAGTAAAAAGTAAATATTGAACAAACGATATATTGGTGTTTCTAATTCATTTCATTATTTCTGTTAGGCAAAGATTGGAGCCTAAATGAGCAACTAGTGGACATGTATGCAAAGAAAACAAAAAGTTGATTCATTCTTCTATAAATGCCATTGATTTGATCCGACCTAATTCAAACCCACTTAAAGCTGCATGGTGTAACTTTTTCAGTTGGGGAGTCTCCATGGAGATGAGTTTGCCCTGCCTTGAATGTTCTTCAGGTGTAGCACTTTCTAACTTTTCTATGTTGCATTTTTTTCACTTACAATGATCGTTTTCATTAATCAAAATAACCTTGAAAGTTTTGGCAGTAGCATCACCTCTTTGTCTCCATGACGATATACGTTTAATGCCATACTATGGAACGTAGTAAAGCAAATTACATCTCCATGGAGACAGCTGCAGGCCGTTCACCAGAAAAGTTGCATGGTACACTTTTAAGATTTGCTTTTCCTTCATTTAAGTCTTTCATAAATTCTGTCTGAGGAGGAGGATGCGGAGCTGCCAGAGAAACTGCTGATGTGCTCTCATATTGTAACTTCACACCGCGCCGGCTCCAATGTAAACCTAAAGCACCTTTTATCACGAAATCTGAAAACGCCTGAATTTTCCAGTGAGGTTAGCATTCGACTTCAGTTAGCTGCACACCTAACAATACCAACCACTGTGATCGGGAGAACAGCCCAATCCTCACTACCGACAGTGCCTGAGTTTATTTACTGAACGATAACTCAGCACAGCACTCATCCAAACAGCCCTACTCCATCTTCTAATTTGCATAACTTGAAAATAACAATTATCTTGTAGTATAGGGGTGCCCAAAGTTTTTCTCTTGAGCTGAAGGCCAATCCACAGCTTGCACATAAAATGTTCTTCCACAAAGAAATTAATGTATAATTAAATTGACAGGATTGGCATCTTTTCCATTTCCTGACTCCTGTTTTCAATACTAAATTTAATAAAAATAGATTTTTTTTTCTAAGTATAAGAATTCTTAATAACAGTAAATAATAATCTAATCATAATTAGAATAATCTAATTTGGCCTGTGACACATTAGATCCCCTGAGGGCCACGTTTGGCCTGTGGACCCTCTGTGGGCACCCTGTTGTAGTAGATAATGTATCACCCAGCTCTAGTTGCAAATATATTCTTATTCAAATGTAGTAAATCATTTGTTTTATACTTGTTGGACGACAGCCAGACTCTGCCAGGCCTTCACCTCTGTGTGAACTGCGGAGCTGCTCCAGTCCACTATTCATTTGTACTTAAAGGCACACTGTGGCACTTTTCTAGGTGGTGCTATCTGGCCATGTTACAAGTCAGATCTGTGGAGAGGCGACCCCACTCACAGCAACTTTTCAATTAGCAGGACAGATAAGTTTAATATGTTTAATTAGCAGTATAGATATGTTTAATGCCATAGTGTGAAACATTCCAGGTAAAGCAGTAAAGGAGAGAACCCCTCACCCGAAAAGCAAAAAGTACCCCTTTAAAACCCAGTAATGGTAGAAAATAGATGTTCTTGGTCTTGAATCAAATAACACTGCTATTATTCATCATGCACCCTCTAAAACAGCTTGGAGCATGCAGCCATTAGAGTGACTCATGTTGAGTTGTGGAAATGAGTACAATTTGTATGTGAGGGCTTCAGTCCAGCACAATAGAGAAGAAATGCCAGTGATTAATGCAGCCAACATTTGCACCAACTCAACTGCCCAAAAGTGTAGTATGGGAAACTCTAATTTGAATGACATTCTAATAATTACTTAATTTCACCAGATGTTTAAATTATAGCAGTGAAAACCAACAACAAACTGTGCAAATTCTACTACAGACAGAACATACCTGGACTTGTGTTTTGTTTCAGTCACACATGTTTGAGTAACACATCTTCAAAGCTCAAAATGCTCTGTTCCACCTTGTGATGTCATGTAGGGGTAATTTTCAAGTTAACATCTACCTTTTAACATGAGTTCAATAGAGATCGGCAATTCTAGGGCCAAAATAATCCAAATTATTCCAGTGAAGTTGTATGGATCTTAAAAACACAGTAGAGCACTTCCTGTATTACTGCATGACATCACAAGGTGGAACAAGGTGTTTTCTGTTTGAGAGAAAAACACGAAATGTATGTGTGTGTCAAACATGTGCAAATAAAATGAAACAAAACAATATAACATATCACAACTAGTGCAAAATACGGCCTTTAATTGAATAAGACAAATAATTTAATCTCATCTAATATCACAAATAAAAACACTGATGAAAACACTAATTTGCATTATTAAAAAGGCAATAATAGCCATTCTGTATTTTAAAACGTATACATTTAACAAAAAGACTAAGTCATATTGATGTCTTGCTGCTTTATCTGAGTAAATCCTTTTTTCTCAGCATACGGCAGGTTAGTCCAGATAACAATCGCTAAACCAGTTACAAATATTGCAATAATTGATTTGCAGAGATTCGGCCAATTAAATATTCCAACCCTAGTTCAAAGCATGCCAGTCTTGAATGCAGCTCTCCCGTGGCATCCCAAATAAGAGGAGGCATGTGGCTGGAACCGTCTCCCCGTCTCAGCAAAGTCAGGATTAATAATTTAAACAATGACTAGCCTATATAATCCTCCCTGTATGTGGCATTGATAACAAAACGCCACGCCAGCCGAGTGACCCAGTCTTTCTGCGAGCTGCTCAAAAGCCCAAAGTGGAAAATACAAATAGTTTTAGGCCAAGTCCAACACACACCCATTCTCCAGGGATCACAGTGAGCGCAGCAAAAGAACTGGAGAGGAGACAAGATTAAGGGAGGACGCCTTTAGACCGACCACAGCTAACGAGATATGAGCTGGTGTCATGCATTCATAAAGATGTAAGCGGCACTAATACAGCTAATGACAACTAGGCGTGACTCTGACAGGGGTAATTGGTTTATCAATTTCTCGTGATTATGAGCAGAACTGATTGAAAATATACAAATAATAATATTTATAGCGGGGCATGAAATTAAGCAACTGTTCCCAAAGATCTTCAGATAATTATTATACTGAAAAATCAGCTCATAAAAAGCACATCTTTTGCAGCCAACATATGAATAAAGTTATAAGAGGAAATGTATTATGGTCAAATGCCAGTGAAATACATGTCGATGAAGGAATTCTATTTTACAGAGTTTCCCGGAATAAATCTCAATGTTGAGCTTTCAAATTGTCATAGTGTTATTGCAGTGTTCAACTATGTAAAGCATGTTTTCTTAATTTAGTGCAGGTCTTTAGCCCTGTCATTCAAAAGTGTTGTCATGAAGCCAAACAGAATCCTGTTCAATTAGTCGGGCACATGTTCAGACCCCAAAGCTCTTTCCATGTATAATTATTATTTTTCTGGATAAAAGTAGGCCATAACTTTAGCACATCAATTAAACTTATTGCAACTTGTTACTACTGCCATTCATACATGCCATTCATACATCATTAAAATCTTTTTAATGATGTAAGACTCAAGACTCTTGAGTATATGAATAAGACCAGTATCACAAAGCTATAATAAGATAACAGAGTTCTATCACGTAGAAAACACTGAAACGTACACTAAAACCTGACTACTTCGTTACAAATGGTCCAAAATCTTAAACTTAAATGATCAAAATGAAAATGTACCACAGAAACAAACCTCTATAATACAAATGTAACAACTGTTTAGTAACCGCGCTATGAATGCTTACATATGATGCAGAGGCCCTAGTGATTATCCTGCCACATCTCCAGAGAACCACCTATTAAGGTAAAGTTTGTTATATCAGGGATATGATAGCGGGACCAAGGCCTTTTGGGCTTAAGGAGGCCTCATAGCATCCACAGTCAATCCCTCTGTGTAGCTCCAGTCGCTTCAAACGCTTCTCATCAAAGCTGATCTGCCAGATTTGCATGGCAGCTCAAATAACCACAACTACAGCGCTCCCGATAACAAAACAAACGCAGATTTTATTGTGTCTTTGCTAGAATACACCATTTAAATCCGGTCTGTCAAAATGCTAACCAGGACTCTGGAAAATGGGACTGCAGCTACCCGATTCGCATCACTGCCCGATTAGCTTCAAGACGTGTTCTGCGCATGCGCCCGCTACTTTACCATCCTGGGTACGGGAGCTCTACATGGACAAAACTGCTCAGGAATCAAGTTAGATCTTATTCATAACTAAACTAATCTTCTTTTTCGTATTATATAACAGCTTCGACAATATATTACACCAATAAAACAACTGGAAAAGTAAAGACAAGACTAAACGGCAGAGACTGACTTCTTGCATGCGGATTTTAACACCTAACTTTAAAAAACTATGGATATTTGCAAAATCTGGCTCCGATAATACTCTAATTGTTTTACGTTTTTAACAGAAAGTGGCTATTTCTAAATACGACGGGTCATTATAAGGTTACGACTGCTTTTTGTCCAAACCAGCAGCACGCCTGACGCAAATCGGGTAGTGACAGGGATATTAGCATGTTAGCTCGGGAAAAATCGACGGAGAAAATTACACAACTAAGTTTAGCGGCTGTGCAACGCCGATATAAGCCGAATAGACAAGCGTGCCATGCGGGATAGGTGCAGGATTCTTTCTGGAAATGGTGACTTACCCGTGTGCCTCTTTGAAAGCACTATTCAACAGCTTTCTTTGTCTGCAAAAAATGGCTATTAAGAGAAGTCAGGCTTATATCCCCCTTGTGGACCACGGCGTTGGATGAAAGCGCAATATCTTCACGTGTACTTGACGGTAACATCCCTAAATCCTTTATAAAGCCCAATAAATAAAACTAAAGTCCTTTAAAATATAAATATCGCTCTTTTAGGCCGAAGGGAGGCATTTCTTCGTCATGGTGGGGGTCTAGCCAATATGACGGCGGAGACTGGAGCGGACACAGAGCCGGAGAGGCGGACCGAGAGGGAGGCGACTGACAGCGGTAAGGGCCAATGGAGAAGGCCGACGGGACAGCCACTTCCGACGGCCAAGAGAGGATAGGGACCGCAGGGACGAGCCATAGGACGAGCACGGAGTGGGATCCCCGTGATAGGCGTCTCCCGGCGCCAATGAGCGGTGCAGACGGACGAGGCTCTCCGCTGGCAGCTGCTTGGAAACGTGGAGAGGTGAGTGGTTTATAAAGGCCAGCCTCACTCACACACTGATGTCATACAGGTTCAGGAGAAAAAGAAATGCCAACCAATGATGCAATTTGCTTATAAAAAAAACATTCAGCCTACTTTACTCCCCTGGCCTATTATAACTTTGTAATATAACTCACTGAAGGAGATATTAGTCATTACCTGCAAAGAGCAAAGCATCCAGTGTGAGACCAGACGTCCCTATTTACCCTGGACAGTCCCAATTTGGAGCCCTGTGTCCCCTGCCCAAGCAGATTTATCTAAAACCAGTGATTTGTCCCAGTTTTATACAAGAAGTGTCCCTATTTTTGACCAGTCTGATCCCTGCCAGCAGTAAAAAGAGGCATTCGTTGTCATTTGTTTAGGTAAAATACAGAAAAGCTGCTTAAAAATGACCAAAACACAAAGAAAATGTGATTATACTGACTCATGTTAGTCGTGACTGGGCCGAGTGCAGAACAATTTTCCTTAATTACGCACTCGTTTCACAGTTTTACTATTACCAACCATCTGAAAATCTGATCAGCTTTATTTAACAAAATGCCATGTTTCTCACTACTACTTAATCCTTCTCATTTTATAACTAAGATACACTTGTGAAGAATATATATTGTGAGGGCAGCACGGTGGCGCAGCAGTTTGCGCTCTTGCCTCACAGAGAGAAGATCCTCTGTTTGACTCCAGGGCAGCACAGGGCCTTTCTGTGTGGTTTGCATGTTCTTCCTGTGCCTACGTTTCCCCTACCACTAAAAACATGTACAATAGGCTTCCCTTTGATGCCAGGACTCCCGCTGTGAGACTTTTTTTGGTTAAATAAAGGTCAGTACGTCTTCGGCATTTGACCATCCATCAATGCCACTGGGATAAGCTGTTACGAGCTGTGGGCAGTGGGCACCGACCGCTGAGCCATATCCACATCCTGAGCTATGCTTGTTCAGGACTACAGTAGGAGTAGTTGTTATACAAATAATGTGAAGTTTGTATTTTATAGTTTTCTTTTAGCTTGTAATCATGTCCTGGAGTAGCCAAAGGAAACATACCCAGGCATGGAGAGAACATGGAACGCCTCACAGGTCAGAGGTGGTCTGGGAGTCCAACTGGACCTTTACTCAGTGAATCTTGGAGCTCTGAATAAGCAGAGCGCGAACCTTTTTGAAGACAAAATGGTTTCCTGCTAGGTTCAAATCCTTTTCATTGAAACAGTCACGTTTCCCTTCGTATCCCACCATTTTTTTCTCTACACATACTCTTATCTTTTTATCTCTTATCTTATTTATCTATTTAAAATTGTGTGTATACTCTAGGCATCCGGTGTGGGCAGCAAAGTAAGAATTTCGTTGTACAGGGAAACGTGTTTCTTTACTGCACATATGACAATAAAGCTTTGAATCCTTAAATTCAACAACTTCTTCAATGTTGTTACTATGGTGACCCCCTGATCCCCTAGTAGTAGCATTAAATAATGGCTCAAATACAGATGACAGTTTTTATTTTTCATCTTTCTTAACATTTTATATAGAGTCATATTTAGTCATATTTATACTAGGGGTGTGTTCAAAAAATCGATACGGGGATACATCGTCGTGGGCCTCTTGGCGATACACGTATCGATACGGAGGTGTCAGTATCGATATTTTACATGCAACAAACATTATTTATCAAGCTTCAGCAAACTGCGTCTGATAAGTGATCCTTGCTTGCAATGCGCATTTCGTATTGTCAAAGGCAGCATTCCTTCTGCACTACAGCCTTGTTAAGGCCATATCTTAAGTTTACTTTCATCAAAGGCAGCTACATGTCAGCATACAGCCTTGTTAAGCCATGATTACATTAATAAACTTAACATCCACCAGCCGTGGCGATTACACAACATTAAAAGTCAAGCCAGATATTCACCGTAGTTATTTTTCCAATATTGACATGCTATACATTGTTTGAAAGCTTAATTCCTCAGTAAAACCACCATATCATTCATTTTATGCCACACAGCGAGCCCAAAGAGCCATAACTTATAATTCCCGAAAATATTCATCGCATTTCTTACCTTTGAGCCGGTTCTGTCGGTCCGAAACGGGTCCAATCCAGGAATAGCTCTCCTCAATTAGTCCGTAACAGTCCACAGAAAAAGAATATCCAGTTGTTATACGCCCGTTGTAAGACGGGACGTATTATGCTATGGCGCTGTCCGTCTGTCCGTCCGTCCGTCTGTCTGTCCGTCCGTCTGTCTGTGGACACTTCAAAGCTTTGAAGTCTTTGAAGCTTTGTCTTCATCCATCCATCCATCCATCCATCTTCTCCCGCTTAATCCGGCTGGGTCGCGGGGGCAGCGTGCTGCCCAATCCTCATAGCACCTGTCTTCATGAAGAGGCAAAACTGTTCTGCTGCTGAAAGCGAGAACAACCCACATTCTCTGCTTCTTTGAGCTTTGACACATTAAAGCTTTGTAGTGTAGTGTGAAAACATGCCTAAATTTCAGAAGATGGTTTATTTATTATACATTACATCTTATTACAGTTTGGAACATCTGGTACATATTTGAACACTTGTGCCGAGTGCGGGTGTTAACAGGTTAATCAAGGGCAGTTTCTGCCTTACAGCCTTCTTCTGTTACATTGTAACTGATGCGCTACACCAAAATAAAAATAACATTTGAGTAAACATCTGTCTTTTTTTAAAATTATAGGTTACGTAATGTAAAATATCGGGATACGTATCGCCTTGAAGACCATGTATCGGCATACCCCTGTATCGCGAATCGTATCGTATCGAGACCCCTGTATCGCGAATCGTATCGTATCACAAGGTTGTTGGCAATACCCACCCCTAATTTATACAGTATTTACACAAGTGTTCTGCTCATATTGAAATGAGGGTGTAATCCCTCATTCACCCATTGTAAAGAAGGATTCAAAGCTGGACTTCTGGACGATTTCCAATTCAAAGGTCTTTCTCTTCTGTACATTAACATGGTTGACTTTTTTCATTAAAAACACATTATTCTAAATTACTTTTAAATTTTGAGCATTGGGGGCCAGCCCTATGTTCCCACAGCCCTATGTTCTCTCATTTCCCTCTCACAAGATTTTCTTATTTCTAAGATTTTTCTCAAAATTAAACTCAGTCAATTCATTTTTATACGCCCGTTGTAATAAGACGGGACGTATTATGGTATGGCGCTGTCCGTCCGTCCGTCCGTCACTTCAAAGTTTTGTAGTGTCTTTAACAAAGCTTTGTAGTGTCTTTAAGTTCTGTTGCTAGGTTTGACAAATTCTAACTTAATTCTATATACAATAATTCAAAGTACGGGCGTATTTTGCCCCGCTGGAGGAGCTCTTGTTATTTTTATACTGCATTTAAAGAGATGATTCAGAGTAATTTCAACATAGGGACCTTGAGCTGTACTGATGGAACATAGGGCTGAGGGGACATAGGGCTGAGGGATCATAGGACTGAGGGAACATAGGACTGAGGGATCATAGGACTGAGGGATCATAGGACTGAGGGATCATAGGACTGAGGGATCATAGGACTGAGGGATCATAGGGCTGAGGGATCATAGGACTGAGGGATCATAGGACTGAGGGATCATAGGGCTGAGGGATCATAGGGCTGATGGATCATAGGACTGAGGGAACATAGGACTGAGGGATCATAGGACTGAGGGATCATAGGACTGAGGGATCATAGGACTGAGGGATCATAGGGCTGAGCGAACATAGGACTGAGCGAACATAGGACTGAGGGATCATAGGGCTGAGGGATCATAGGACTGAGGGATCATAGGACTGAGGGAACATAGGGCTGAGGGATCATAGGACTGAGGGATCATAGGGCTGAGGGAACATAGGGCTGAGGGATCATAGGACTGAGGGATCATAGGGCTGAGGGATCATAGGGCTGAGGGATCATAGGGCTGAGGGGACACGCTCCCGAGCTTTGAACCATGTTATAAACTTGTCCATCCATCTTTTCCCGCTTTGTCCGGCTGGGTCGTGGGGGCAGTTTGCTGCCCAGTCCTCATAGCACCTGACCCCCCCATGAACCCCTCTGTGAGTGGTGAGCCCATAGGAGGGTGTTATAACATTGTTCCTTATTAAATACATACCTGGAGTGGTATTTCACTTCATTCACACTGTGTGTAAAATCCTTCAGTCGTCCAGGTAGAAGCCACGGCAAAAGGAGAAATTCAGTTTGTCCACTGGACACAAGTTTATTTGGTTGAATATGTTTTGCAGCTCATCCAAGCTGCTTCTTCAGGTCTTCATTCACACTGGTTTCTGTAATCTTCTGTAAAAAGTCCTTTGTCTCTGAGCCTGACAAAACACAAATTTTGTTTGAGATTCCCAAGATTGTGATGTCAAAGATGGAAACCCTGCACAGATTTAAGTCCATAAATTATCATCAGACTCATTTTAAGCATTTCTGCCATCAAATTGCGTTCATTAGTGCTGCACGCTTACATTTCCATGTCCGGACATGTTCCTCATTACTTAGTGCAGTTGTTTTAGCGGTGGATGGCAAGCTGCACCGCATCAGCGTACACTGAGCACTGAGGCTATGCAATGCTTTTAATTATCTATTATTTTAGTTCTAAATCATGAAGCAAAGGTACTCAAGAACATGTGCAAACACCTTTAACAATACAATTAATCCACAATATTTGCTCATAAACTATAAAGACTTCAAATGTGTCGACGGCATTTAATTCTACGGACAATAGCCTGCTTTCCTACAGCAGATGCAGAACTCCTCCATGCCCCGTGTCCATTCAGTCCAGGCCCTAAATATAACCCTGAGAGCTTCATAATTATGTGTCATTATCCAGCCCACAGCAGACCAGTGCATGTGTGTCACGGCTTGTACCACGGTTAATCCAAGAACAATTAAAATGTCTAGAGGGAGCGCTGCGCGTCACATCACCCACACATGAGGTCATCTCCTGGAGCGCGCTCAGTCGCAGCCTTCAGGATCGGAGGAAGCAGTCTGAGTAATGCAGTAAGTGTAGGCTGAGAGTGAGGGGGATCACAGCCAACTTGGACACATTCACACAATGCATTTCCAGGGTGTAGTTAGTAGTAGTTTAATAGGAGGGAAGTTGCAGAGGTGGATTGGAAGAGTTGCTAAATGTGCCCTCAAATTAAAGCATTCGAACAATAAAGTATAAAGTCATTGAAAATATTATTCAAGTATATGTACGGTGACCACATTTTCAAAATAAAAAACTGGGACATCCATGGTTTGGGTTGGTTGGTGATAATAAAATTAATTTGTGAAACGATAGCGTAACTAAGGAAAATTCTTATGCACTTGGCACTAATGTAAGTCAGTATAGTCACATTTTCTTTGTGTTTTGGTCATTTTTAAGCAGCTTTTCTGTATTTTTTCTAAAAACATGACAATGTATGACTCTCTTTACTGTTGAAATGGATCAGATTGGTCAAAAGTCAGGACAACTGGGACATTTCTTGTATAAAACTGGGACAAATCACTGGTTTTGGTTAAATCTGCTGGGACAGGGGACACAGGGCTCAAAACTGGGACTGTCCCAGGTAAATAGGGACGTCTGGTCACCCTCAGTATACGATATGTGGTCAAAATACTGCTAGATATGTTGGATTCATACTTTGCAGTGGCATAACACTGTGGGGGGTTCTGCATGTATGTGTATTTGAGGAATGTTCACCAGTTCACGGCGGAGATAAAATGCACACACTACCAAACACAGTCAAATAAGTTTTAAGACTGTCTGAAAACTCAAGAAAAAGACTTGGAAATGGATTTAAACAGCACATTTTCAGTAGTCTGTGATGAATAAGAGCACCTGTTTAAGTGTTTGACTGAAAAACTGTTGGCTAATACTCGCTAGTCAGTCACTGTAATGCTATTTGAGAGGGACTTTTTAACAGCCCAAATCAGATCATCTGATGGAGTTCCAAGTCAGCTCTTTCTGGTCAGATAAAGTCTAAGTTGCGTAACAGACAGAGCAGTGCTTACAGTTATCATCACACCACCATGGAATGTGAATGTCATCAGCCGTAAACTTTCAAATGGTGGTTTTCACATTTTCCATTTCTACGTTGACGTCATATCCTCTGATGTCGGTCGGCATCGGGGGTTTCCTGTATAGATTACATGGTAAAAATAATAAAAGCATAAAATTGTATATATTTAAAAGGTAAATCCACAACTGTTTAACCTTATATTACTGACTGGGCCTAAGAGAAACACAAATTAATTTTAATAATATTTAACATTTAGGCAGCCACCTCTCTATGTTAAATGTTATTGGCCTATATAATGTTGTGAGTTATTAAAAAACAATTAGTAAATGTAAACATGTAAAAAATAACAAGGATTTCATTTTTATTTCAACAGTTGACCTTTATTTTTTTTATTTTGCCATGCAGAACATTAAGGACAATGTCTTATTCATAATCTTATAAAGCTGCCCTGAATGAACTTTAATAACCAAATAAACAAAAAGCTTTCCTGTTCATTAAATGACTGAATCACTGGAGGCAAAAAGCCCAAAGCGGACTGACAGAAGATTCATTCTTTTCACTTTTCAGAGGATGAAAATGGGTTGAATTTCCTTGTGTCTTTTTGGAAAAGCTGAAGAAGAGTCTGGGGAGAGGGAAGTCAAGTCTAAACATCTGCCATGAGCTGGTTATGCCCCCGGTCTAAAAGAAAGAAGGGTGAGTTTTTCTTCAAGATGCAAAACCAAACATAAACTTGAATCACTCACTTATTTTTCACCCCATTTCATAATAACTTTATTTCACCTTAACAAACCATGAACACAGACTTAATTCATAAAGAACAAATGGTTTATTAAGACTTATTCAGGCTTTGTATCCCTTAATTAAGTAGTAACTAAGCCTAAATCATTCTTTAAAAGGAGGTATTATCCTTCTATGGGGTATTAACTACAAAACACATAACATATTTAGAGCACCACGGTACCTTACACTGTTTTGAAAATGTTATGTTTGCAGAAAAAAACATATTCACATGTTTTATAAATTTCACTTTTGCTTTTGACACTCCCCTACATGCTAAGTCACTCCCCCTTCAGGGCGCTATCACAGCCCAATCAGCACGCATCCTGCTAATGTAACTACTGCACATCACATCAGATTTGTCGAGTTGCTGTGTACAGTTTCATATCGTGCTTTTGTATATTTATGGAGAATTGTTGTGTGGGAAGCGCAGGATCTTACAGCTATCCTTAAACAGGATTTGTATTTATGTAAGAACATGTAGAAAGCTAAAATATTTTCATGCTTTATTAAGGCTGTTAAAAGTGTAGTTTGTGGTACTTACATGCCAACGTTGATTGAAACCTTATACATTACTTATGTTTTACACTGTAGAACTTTTTGTTGCTAATATCAGTACGGGATGAGAATCAGCTGTTCCAAATCCAAGGCCATAGTTCTCGACTGGAAAAAGGTGGATTGCCCTCTCCGGGTGGGTGGAGAGTCCCTGCCTCAAGTGGAGGAGTTCAAGTATCTCAGGGTCTTGTTCACAGTGAGGGGAGGATGGAGCGTGAGGTTGGCAGGTGGATCGGTGCAGCGTCGGCAGTGATGCGGTCGCTGTATCAGACCATTGTGGTGAAGAGGGAGCTGAGCAAAGCTAAAGCTCTCGATTTACCTCAGTCTATGTTCCTCCCCTCACCTGTGGTCATGAGCTCTGGGGAATGACCGAAAGGACGCGATCGCAGATACAAGAGGTCGAAATGAGTTTCCTCTGCAGAGTGGCCGGGCGCTCCCTTAGAGAGAGGGTGAGGAGCTCGGTCACACGGGAGGAGCTCAGAGTAAAGCCGCTGCTCCTCCACGTTGAGAGGAGCAGCTGAGGTCCCTCGTGCATCTGTCCCGGATGCCTCCTCGACGTCTCCCTTGGGAGGTGTTTTGGGCATGTCCCACCGAATGGAGGCCCCGGGGAAGACCCAGGACACACTGGAGGGACTGTGTCTCTGGGCCTGGGAACGCCTCGGGGTCCACCTGGAGGAGCTGGAGGAAGTGTCTCGGGTGAGGAAGTCTGGGAGTCCCTGCTTAAACTTCTGCCCTTATGACCTGGCCCCGGATAAGCAGAAGAAAATGAATGGATGGCTGGATACTATCAGTATTCTCATATGAGCTTTGTACATCTCTGAACATTGTCTTGTGATGAAAATGAGGCTGAAATAGATCAGCGCTGATTCACAGGTCTGAAGGCGGACCCCTGCCCCGTGTCTCACTCCAAACCAACTCCAGTGAAAGCTCCTACAAAATGTTGTAATTTTGTGATTCAGAACACTGTGAGTCACACTTACCCTCTTCTGCAGAACTTCATAAACATTTATTTCAGCACCATTTCATCTCTCAGGGCCATCCTGTTGACAATGCTCTCATAATATGCAAAATATTTATCGTCCTTTTCAACAGGCATAGTGTTTGGTTTAAACTGTCGCTAAGCAATCAAAACTATAAAGTAAGAATGCCGGATTAGGATTTTGTTTTTCTCACGACACATGTAGTTTGTTTGCCATCACTTGCGTCTCTTATTACATGGTCAATTTGTTCAAAATCTGACTGAACCTGAATGAAACCTCGGGAGACCAGATTTTCAAAATAAAAAACTGGGACATCCCTGGTTTGGGCTGATAATAATAAAATTGTGAAACACTTGTGTAATTAAGGCAAAATAGTTCTCTCAGTCTGCATTAATGAGTCAGTATAGTTGCATTTTTTTGTGTTTTGGTCGTTTTTAAGCAGCTTTTTTATATTTCACCTAAACAAATGACTCTCTTTACTGTTGGCGGGGATCAGATGGGTCAAAAATAGGGACACATGAGACATTTCTTGTATAAAACTGGAACAAATCAGTGGTTTTGGGTAAATCTGCTGGGACAGGGGACACAGGGCTCAAAACTGGGACTGACCCGGGTAAAAAGGGACGTCTGGTCACCTTAGTCAAACCAGTAATCCAAGATTTCAAATGGAAAGTTAGAGACAACGTTATTTTCTTATCTACGTTATCTATGTTATAATGTTGTTTCCTCATGACAAACATACCTGGAGTTGTTTTTTGTTTCATTCGCACATGTTTAACTCACAAAATCTGCATATTTCTTATCTTTATAGAGTGTCTATTATAGTCTCTATTTTTAAGTAATTCTGTACTTCTATGCTGCTACTGTTCTTGCTGTTCTCTTAACTGTGCATTGCAACACTGAAATTTCCCCATTGTGGGGCAAATAAAGGATATCTTATCTTATATTTAGGCTGAGTTCTTCTCTCTTGTGGTAAAACAGGAAACTCCTCACACCTTCACTAGAATCATTTGGATGATTTACCTGGAATTGCCAATTTCTAATGAACAAACGGTAAAAGGAGCTGTGAACTTGGAAAAACTACCGCTTCATGACGTCAGAGAGTGGAAATTTTGAGCTTTGGAAATGTAGACAGACAAATAATAAAAGATTACTCAAACATGTGTGGATGAAACACAACTGCAGGTACGCTTTTGAGGAGGTAACAGCATTCTAACATGGCTTAAAGTGCACAAGAATTGATATAGTATGTGTAATATAGGAACTTTAAAGTGGAATTACTGCACAGAACACATTTTCCATACATTAACACTATGCATTTTTAACCCAGCATACGTATTTTTGTTTTTAAAATTTACTTTCAGGGAAATAACACTACCATCAACCTACCACAACCAAATAATATGTGTAAAGAATTACCCACTAACCCTGTCTGGATATTTCACAACCAGTTTAAATGAGATGTGCTTCAGTTCACTGGGTGTTACATGTGCAAACTGAGGTAAAGTAATGGGCCATAAAAGTCAAATGCACTTTTAAAGCTCTTGTTTCCAGTAAATGTGACAGATAATTAGCCTCTATTTGGAAACACAGAAAATACGAGCTGGTGTTGAGCTGTTCTGTCATTAGGACATGTATGAAACTAATAGACCCTTTAATATCATGTCGTAATAACGTTAAAAATAACAGAATGGAGGCGACCGGAGGCAACGTTAAATCGACCATAACACACTTTCGATGATTAACTGGCACCAGATCAAAATGCAAATGCATTTGTAACAGAAAATAAGATAGGATTTTGAATTTACGGGGTAGAAAAGGTAAAATAAGTTCAATTCTGGCCTCAGAAATTTCTGGTAAAGTATGTAATATTTTGATAGATAAGAAAATGTATAGGGCGTTCAGCAGTTCTGTAAGTATTTGTTCAGTAAAACCTAAAAATGAAGCAGAGTATGTGTAATAATCTCCTATTAAAGGTGCATGCTGTAACTTTTTGGTTGGTGGTCTGTCTCCTGCATGTTTCTATAGATGTCATACTCAGATACACATTTTTTTTTTTGCATTTATTCAGTTACGGGTGGTTTTACAGCTCAAAAATCCCTAGAAAATCAGCCATTCTGACTGTGGGCGGGGTCGCCTCTCCACAGATGTGACCTGTAACTTGGTCTGGTTTGGTCTCCATGAAGATAAAAAGGTTTAATACCAAAGTGAAACATTCCAGACAAAGGAATACCATCTCCAAAAGTTACACAATGCACCTTTAAATAAACAAATAATGTAAAAACAATTGCAAATGTCTTTAAACTGCGCTCTGACATTACTCCCATGTATTTGAGCAGGTCTCATTTGACAAACACACCTTGATTTTTTTCATATTTTGTGATTTTTTTGAATATTTTGAGCATTATCCTGGTTTCGGTATTGGAATCACATCATGTTCCACTTCACTTTTGCCTCCAGTTGCTTCCCTTGTTGAGTTTATGTAGAGTTTGTAGAGATATATTACAGTGACTTGATGCTGGGGGTGCTTTTCTTGTATGCCTGTGGTGGGATGCTCAGCGGTTACCATGGTGACACAATGCACACATAAGAAATAATTACCAAAAAAGACAAAATGGATTTAAAAAACTTTTTTTAGGAGCCTGCGATCAATTCTTGGTCCTGCAAAGTATCAATCGACTTCAGAGAAACCACTCCAAGGCGCAGTGTTATCCTGTGTGTACGAGGGTCTTTATTTCTAAAACACAAGCAGCATCGCCATCTAGTGGAGGCAGAACGAATAAAACAAAATACAAAAAGCTGAAGACAGAATGAACCTTTTTAAGTAATCCTTCCTTTATCGCCTATATAACTGTAATACTTAATAATATCAGGTATAATATTGAATACTTTAAATACCATACGTGTGTTAAAGGTGCACTGTGCAACTTTTTGGTTTTGGGTCCTTCACCTGCTTGTTTCTATGGATCATGGCCTTTGCTCTGCCTGGAATGTTCCACAGTATGACATTAAACAGATCTACCTCACATTTATAATAATAATAATAATAATAATAATAATAATAATAATAATAAATTTTATTTATATAGCGCTTTTCGCGATACTCAAAGACGCTTCACAAATATAACAATACAAGGAACACAACATAACATTACAAATACAACATTAAGTTCATAAAATTAAACATTCAGAGAGAACATATTAAAATTACAAATTAAAAGCAGCTTTAAACAGGTGGGTCTTGAGGTTGTTTTTGAAAGTTGGGAGATCGGTGCAGTCTCTGAGTTGTTGTGGTAGTGAGTTCCAGAGGGTGGGGGCAGCGATGGAGAAGGCTCTGTCTCCCCAGGTTCGGAGCTTGGTCCTGCAGGGGAGGAACAGGAGGTTTGCATCGGAGGAGCAGAGGGAGCGGGATGGGGTGTGATGGTGGAGCAGGTCTGTGAGGTAGGATGGGGCCAGATTATGGAGGGCTTTGAAGGTGATGAGGAGGACTTTGAACTGTATGTGCTGAAGGATGGGGAGCCAGTGGAGGTTCTGGAGGATGGGAGTGATGTGTTCACGGGAGCGGGTGTGTGTGAGGAGACGGGCAACAGAGTTTTGAATGTATTGTAGCTTATTGAGTGTTTTGGAGGATGTACCATAGAGAATGCTATTGCAGTAATCTAATCTTGAAGTGATGAAGGAATGAATCAGGGTTTCGGCAGCAGAGAAGGAAGTGATGAGCGGAGACGGGCGATGTTTTTGAGGTGGAAAAATGCAGTCCGGGTTATTTGGTTGACATGCTGTTCAAATTCAATAACAAGTGGTTGTAGAGGCTCAAAATACCTATAAAAACTGGCACTGTGAGCGGGGTTGCATCTCCACAGGTCTAAAAATAACTCGGTCTGGTTTGGTCTCCATGAAGATAGAAAGGTTTAATGCCATACTGTGAAACATTACAGACAAAGCAAAAACATCTCCATGGAGAAAAGCCTTTGACGGACCTTTTAAATCCAGGAGTTGTGTTGAAAAACAAACAAACAAAAAAAACTATCCAACTTGAATCTCTTTGGTTGTATTAGTTTTGGTGCAGGATGTGCTAACACCAAATAGGCCAATAATGGTCATAATGTTTTGGCTGGTGAAATAGTGAGTGCAGATAAACCTACAGTCTACAGTGCTTAGTTTTAACATAATACAGCTGCAGTTCATTTTATGGCCACTGAAGGGCGCTCACGGACCACAGACTCCCCTTTGTCACTTGTGAATATCACATTGATATTATCTGAAAATAGAAAACATTAACAGTGTTTTGGAAAAGTAGCTAAGAGCTCGAGGATAAATACTGATCTAAAAATGGTGCAAACTTGAAATGGACTTAGTCTGGTCCCTGTTGAGTCCTGAGTTTCATCATTTAGTCCTAGTTAAGTGAATGCCCTAGACTTAGTTTCAGTTCTTGTTGAAAGGTCAGTCTGAGGTTAGTTATGGGTAAATTGTTCGTTAGACTTAATTTAATCCTGGTTTAGACCTGGTTTATTCCCTGTTCTTCCTTTTCATCTTGGACATTGAAAGATAACTGTCTGAGAATCATTGCATTAATATTATTATGTGTATATCAATGTACCAATTGCTACAGAAATGTCAGGAATTTTACACTGTATGAATATATAACATAATCGCAAGATATAACATGAAATTGATTCTCTTTTTTTACAGTTTCTCTTGGTTAAAGTTTACA
Organism: Odontamblyopus rebecca; assembly: GCA_030686955.1. Taxonomy (NCBI): domain Eukaryota; kingdom Metazoa; phylum Chordata; class Actinopteri; order Gobiiformes; family Gobiidae; genus Odontamblyopus; species Odontamblyopus rebecca. The sequence continues at coordinate 30,927,988 of CM060662.1, forward strand.
CAAAATGGATTCTTGTGAGCTTTAAACAATGTTATAATGCTGTTACCTCTTCAAAAACATACCTGGAGCTGTGTTTTGTTTCATTCACATGTTTGAGTAACCCTTATTAGTCAGTGTCGTATATCGGCTGTTGTTACTTCCTGTAGGCGTGGTCAGCCTGCAGGTCTCTCAGCCTCCCATCGCCTGGTGGTCTCTGGAGGAGGCTGTCCCAGGTGTGTGAAAGGAGGAACGCTCCGTCGTCACGGTTGATGCTGTCTGTGCCTCATTTCCTGATTTCAGTGTCCTCCCTGATCCAGCGTTTGAACTTCTCCGATCCAATGACCCGTTCCCCGTTCCAATCCAGAATGTGCTTATTTCTATTACAGTAGAAATATCCGATATGGCGGATTTTAGGTTTTCCTGCTCTGCGTTGTCTTTTTGTGTTGTGTGAGTCTCCCTGCTGTTTCCTTTTCCGCATTCTTTTTGGTGTTCCTTTTTTCGGATGTGAAATGCCCAACCCGTTTTTCCTATGTATGATTTATTGCACGATTTGCATTGGATTTGCATTGCATTGTTCTTGTGGGGTTTTATCTTTGCAGTGTACTAACTGCTGGCAGAGTTTTGTGTATGGTTTAACTACTGCGATTAAATTGTGTTTTTTTTTTTTCATGGCTGTCTGGATGGGTTCAGCTATTCCTCTGATGTATCATAGTGTGATTGTGTTTTTGTGATCCTATTGCCCTCTGTAGGTTTGTTCTGTTTTTCTCCGGGGTTTGTTGGTTTTATTGAGGACTTGTTGTCTGCCTTTGTTATTTTCAAGTTACCAGCTACGTTTGACCCTTTTTTCAGTAGAGATTAAACAATTTCAGGTGGGAAATCATCCAGAATGATTCTAATGAAGATGTATGAAATAGGGCCCGACCAATATATCGGTTGGATGATATTATTGGCTGATATGGGCTCTTGGAAACATATCGGCTATCGGCCAAAATCTTGCCGATATGGGCCGATATTACACATGGACATTTTACCTTGTTATAAAGCTTAGTCTCTCTCTATTCTGCCCATTTCATCCAATTTACAGACAGATAAATGTCCTGATATGTGGCGCCGCATCAGGATTTATCTGAAGAGTCTGTGTCCATGTGTCCATCCCGCTCCTGAACACATCACCATGTGCACTTGTTTACAGCCGCAACCCTAGATCCATGTGCACACATATAGGGTCTATGTGTGCGCAAAACTGAGATTATATTCTTTATACGGACGATCAGTTTGAATCTGGATTAAAAGGACAGTTCTTAGTGCAGACTTGTGATCTGAGAGGAGGAGCCTGTGTGAGGCTGTGTTGAAATGTGTCATTTTGAAGCTCGTTTTGGTTCTTTCTCATTGGTTAGCGATTAGCTGCTGTAGCTCACACACATAAACAGGCTGTTTTCTCTTCTGTTAGCGACTGTAAAGTGACTATATATATAGTGGCCATATATATGTTACTGGACACTCACTGATATGTAAATGAGCTGTGAATAGAAGTGTGAATTATCAGCATTTAGCATATCATTAATTAACGCAGCGCACACGCATTTACTGCTAAAGGCTAATAATGGTAGTTTACTTACAGTACTTTCTTTACAGGCTAGAATATCATACAAAAATGGCATTAGGCCGACCTACTGTCTTTAAATATGACGTAAAGAGGCAGAATAACAGTAATGTCGCCTAATTAAACCCAACTGAAAATCCAGTAGAGCCAAACCTAAGTTTTATAAACAATTGAAGATTTACAGTGAGTTTTTTTTATCTGTGATTATATCAGCAGCTCTAACTCCCATTTTATCGGTATCATATTGGCCGCAACAAAATCCATATCGGTTGGGCCCTAGAATGAAAGTTAAACACAGTCGAGCACTTCCTGTATATGACATCAGGAGGTGGAACAGAGTGTTTTTTGTTTGAGAAAGAACAAAACACAACTCCAGGTATGTTTTTAATGGAAAAACTAAATTATAACATGGATCAGAAAAAAGCATAATATGGGCCCTGCAAAAACCTGAAACTCCCCAACCATAAACCACCAGCAAAAGAGACATTTTGTAAAATATTTGACTTTAGTAATCTGTTTCTTTTCGTAACTCTAACATTTGTCATCCTTTAAAGTAAGTAATTCAGTGACCTGTTTATCCAGTGAAACATTCGAGCCTGTTACCATATAATGAATAAACTACTTTCTTTAGTCAGTGAAGTGGTTCAAGTGAAACCCTCAGAGTCGTGATTAATAACACAAAGGACACATTTATTCAGGAGCAGTATGGAAAACAGACGTCATTGGCTGCGGCACTTCAGATCCTGAGAGCTGGACCTTTTCACATTAAAAGCAAGCAGGAAAAATGTCCAATAGGATGCGTTCAAGTGATATCACAACGTTACAGACTCCCTTTAGTCTAACATTGAGCTGGAGGACAGGTCAGAACTCTATGGTGGACTTTGCTGTTTAACTAACTGCAGATTTGTTGACCTGGTTTCGCGTTAATATTTCTGTAATTATTGGATCGACATGAAGCAAAAATTGGCACAAAGTTCAGCATCTTCTCAGTGCACATAAACAAAATAGCTTCAGCAATTATTGTTGTAAGTTGAAAGGACTCTAAGACAAATCGTTAGCTTCATAGCATAATTGCCTAAGTCATTTTTTGGTCAAATTGTGATATCTGCCTAACTTTACTCTCCTACCACTGCTGCGTCACCCTGCAATCAATGTTGTGTCTTTATTATTTGGAAACATGTTCACATATTTGGTTTAACTTTCTGTTACAATGTCAATAATATAAAAATAAATGTGTTTTTTCTTGTTTTCCGAAAAAGTTCAAATATGACTTAGGCAACTATGCTATTAGGATAACGATACAGCGAAACAGAATTCAATTATGTCAACTGGACAAAAATTTGTTGATCAAATACATATCACTGCTTATCCAAGCTGCTTCTTCAGTTCAGGTCAGATGCTGGTGGACACTGTCTTATATCTGCCTGAAGGGAAGAGCTAACTCCACTGAAAATACTCTGAAACTACCTGGACGAGCTGCGAAATGTATTTGATCAATGTGACAAAACTGAATCTCTCTTTTGCTATGGATCCTACCTGGACAACATGGATTTCACAAACACTCTAAGACACTGGATTAAAGTTGCAAATTTGTGGAGCTAATCCCAAACAAAGACTAAAATTAAACATTTGTGAATCATTTTTAAAAAATTTACAAAAAAATATCATAATTTGGATTTCCCATAGAGGCCCCTGCCCTCCATCTGAAGTCATGCCATCATCATATTCTATAACGTGAATGCAACCTTTACAGCAGGCACGTCCAAACTATGGCCCTCAAACCAACTGTTTTGGCCCTCAGGGTTCCAGGTCAACTGGCCCATACTACTGCAAGTCGTACTTTTACTGCATGTTTTTGAAATCTGGTCTGTGCTTGAGTATGTGGCCCTTGATGAGAAAAGTTTGGACACGCCTGCTTTACAGATACGATATAAACATGGATGCATCATAAGAATGTGCCATATCGTGGCTATAAAGAACAGCAAGAGCACCGCAACATTAAAGCTTAAGAAAGTTGTCACACAAAACTCAAGTCATTTAGCAAGAATTGGCACCTTTGAGTATTTAAAAAAAAGTTAACCCCCCAAAAAAATGCATTAGAAACATTAAGGAATTTAAGTATATATTGAGAAAAGGGTAATTGAGTAATCTATATTTAAAATGTTGCTTAAGGTGCACTTTATTGTCCCCATATAAAGGAAATATGAATTCTGCATTTGACCCATTCTTCAGTGTCACTGGGGACGCTTGTTCAAAATTGTGCATGTGCATAAACAATTTTATAATTTTCTTGAATTCATAGCCATAAAGTTTCATATGTGGGCAAATATTTATTAAGTAATAATGTGGGTTTTCAGAAGTAGAGTTTGATAGGTACATTTAAGAGACTTGGGCTTGACATTATGACACTAGTGCCTTTTACGCTAACTCAATGGGCAACAAACCTGGCAAACCAGCATTAAATTAAATCATTGTTACACTGACTGACAATGATCACTGTGGACTGGACCACTCAACTAAATCAGGATTTATTCAGTGTAATCCAAGACTAAAGCAGGTCTAAAACACCTAGATACCGGATACTATCTAGTACAGACAGAACACCCACAAACACTGCTAAACTAGGTCTAATCCAGGACTAACCATTGGCCAAAGCAATTCTGTTACATACTGACCACTGCCAATAGGAGATGGCTGCAGTTTTGGATTTCCACACCTTCTGGGAAACATTACATCCACAGAAATGGACTAAGGGAGTATATTGTCACCCACAGCGATTGGCTCCAGTCAAATGAAGCTCTCTGAGGCTTTTGCAGTTAAGAGCGAATTTGGAGCTGAGTTCTATATTGGGAATAAGAATTGATTTACAGATAAAATACCAAATCAAACCAAACTAAACTCGTCATTTTGGTTCCATAAAATGACAGGAGCAGTTATGACGAGAGGGGGGAACAGTTTTTTCAATATAAAATCAATTGGAGCTGGAGTCAGTGGAGCAGGAGGTGCACCCATGCTCATTTCGTATGTGGAACGCGGCAGCTACCAGGTTGTTTATGTCCATTTACAGTCTATGCCTCAACCTTAAAGGGGAACTCCAGCACATTTGAAGCTAAAGTCCGTTGCTAGAGGTGGTTGAATACTGTCAGAAGCCAAAAAATGGCACAGATCAGTGTTTTCTAGGCGGAGATCTCACTGTGGCAGTGAGTCTGTCAAGGCAACAAACTAGCGTAGTGATCAGGGCAAGGTCTAAACTTCCAGTTTGCACAGAAGAGGCTTAACACTACTTTCTAAGCCATCTTACAACAGCCACGAGTCTAACAAACAAAACGCTCTGCCTGGTTCGCTCATTAGTGTCTGGAAACGTTATAAAACAACTTTAACAGTCTTAGCTTTAGCTTGTTTTCCCACAGCGCATGTGAAAGCCCAAAAGACTCGATCGCCGATGTTGTTTCTAATTTATTTAGTGAATTATATTTTTTGAAAACGCTAAAAAAATACAGTCCTGAATCATTTTCTTTCAACAACTCAGTTTCTATTCTTCTTCACCGTCAGTAGTCAATCCTCACTTGATCCTCGCCACAGCTGGAATCATTGTAAGATGGGTTAAAGTGGTATTAAGCGTCTTCTATGCAAATTGGCATTTTACGTGAAAGTTAAGAACTTGCCCCATCACTACACTAGTTTGTTGCCTTGACAGACTCACTGCCACAGCGAGATCTCCGCCAAGGCAACACTGATCTGTGCTGTTTTTTGGCTTCTGACACCGACCACCTCTAGCGACGGACTTTGGCTTCAAACGTGCTCGAGTTCAACTTTAACTCTAACCTTAACCCATAGTAAACTTCAAATCGTATTGTTGATGTAAGAATAACAGATTTGTCCTCACAAGGGAGACAGGCTCCATGATCATCTGTGTTAAAATTATCTTCTCATGTCAAAATGTTACGCCTGATTGGTTTTATATTTTGGTGTTTTTGCCGAAACTGTTTTTGTATGTGGTTTAGCAGGAGCAGTGTTCAAAAATAGTAGACCACAAGTAAACTGGGCGTATAATGTGCATTTTCCTGTTACAGTTTTAGACAGCTGCTGCTCAGAGCTCCCCATAGATTACTACTACTACTACTACTACTACTACTACTACTACTACTACTACTACTACTACTACTACTACTACTACTACTACTCAACTCTAACTCAAAACCCAAATTATCACTTGTATAAAAATGTCTGTGGCATCTGAAGCCAATATAACATCTTTGTGTTTACATATATCTCCTATCTTTAAACAGGCTCTACATTCAAATAGCAGACAAAGGCCATATTGTAAGTATGTTATTCATATTTTTTTCTCTATTTTTGGGCCAGAAAGAACATTTGACAACCATAATTTCATCATGATCATTTACACAGTATGCTAAATTCACCTCACAAGTTACGCTTTAAATGATAGGACCGTTGCAGCACCAAAGCGCAGTTAACTGTAACATAATAGTGGAAAGTATAGACAAAAAATGGTAATAATAAGACAATATTTTTTGCAAATTGTCAGAAATATGTGAACAGATGTGTTTCATTGTTGATTGTTTAAGCCTTTTATATCATTACATCTTTGATTTAGTTTTGAATTAGTTATAACGTTCCAAAAAGCTCAAATTTTATCTTTCCAAAAGCTCTTAACATATTTTTGTGAAACTTATTTTTCATTTTGAATACTTTTGAAACATCAATTTGAAAATTTGCCTTTCAACAATAGCTTGTATTACATTACTTATATTAATCGCTGGTTTAGTTGAAACATAGAGTCCACCATCCAAATTACTGTTTATTTCCCAAAGGAAGTGCATTTATTTTGAAATTGTAATGTCACATCTTTATTTCTTTAATTTTATAAATGCATTTACTCAAAATGTCCACTTATCTTCAATGCTATGCTAGCTATATCTTTAGTTAACTGCACTGTAGCTTTGTAGAGCATCATTGACAATCTTAACACTTTAAATCTGTGCTATTTGTGTTGGTGAGCAGTTTTATATAGAATATAAGATTAAAATATGAATACTAGTTGCATTAAATGGAGTTGTTATAGAGATCGGCCATTGGAGGGAGCCTAATCTGTGCTTTGGGGACTGTGCTTGAGTTGTGCATGTGGTTTACAGTATTGGTCTGTATAACTGTTACAATGGACCTGTGCCTTTAAATCTTTGGATATGAACAACTTTAAAATAACATCAACATCTTAAAGAGACAGGGCAGCTTTTGTCAAAATGGTACAACAGTGTTCAAATTCACACACAATTTTGTCATTTTATACTTGGTAAAGGTCTTATATTATGCAAAATGAATTCTTGTGAGCTTTAAGCCAAGTTACCACATCAAAAACAGATCTGGAGCTATGTTTTGTTTCATTCACACATGTTTGAGTAACCATTCATTATTATCAGTCTTTACATCTCCAAAGCAGTGGAGGAGTTCAAGTATCTCGGGGTCTTGTTCACAGTGAGGGGAGGATGGAGCGTGAGATTGACAGGTGGATCGGTGCAGCGTCGGCAGTGATGCGGACGCTGTATCAGGCTGTTGTGGTGAAGAAGGAGCTGAGCCGAAAGGCAAAGCTCTGGATTTACCTCAGTCACGTTCCTCCCCTCACCTATGGTCATGAGCTCTGGGGAATGACCGAAAGGACAAGATCGCAGATACAAGCGGCCGAAATGAGTTTCCTCCGCAGAGGCCGGGCGCTCCCTTAGAGAGAGGGTGAGGAGCTCGGTCACACGGGAGGAGCTTGGAGTAGAGCCGCTGCTCCTCCACGTCGAGAGGAGCTGCGGAGGGGAGGGCATCTGTCCTGGATGCCTCCTGGACGTTTCCCTCAGGAGGTGCTCTGGGCATGACACGCTGGAGGGACTATGTCTCTCAGCTGGCCTGGGAACGCCTTGGGATCCCCCCGGAGGAGCTGGAAGAAGTGTCTGGGGTGAGGGAAGTCTGGGAGTCCCTGCTTAGACTGCTGCCCCTGCGACCCGGCCCCGGATAAGCAGAAGAAAATGGATGGATGAATGGATGGACTTCTCCAAAGTTCAAAATGCTCTGTTCCACCTTGTGAGGTCATGTCGTGGTAGTTTTTAAGGTCACAGTTCAGAAGAAATTTGCAATTCCAGGACCAGAATTACCCAAATGAATCTAGAGAAGCTGTGTGGAGCTGTAGGGTTTGTGTGTTAAACATGTGTGAATGAAAAACACAACTCAGAGTTTCTGATGAAGAAACAACATTATAACATAGCTCAGAAAATCGCGTAATATGAGCTCTTTAAATATATGATTTTGTATTGTAGAAAGCTATAACCTAAATAATTTGAGGTTAATTATCTTGCTATATACATTCTTAGTTCTGTTTAAAGATGCACCATGTAACTTTTCTGCTGTAAAGTCCCCATGTGTTAGTTTCTATGGAGATATTTAGCTTTTCTTAGAATATTGTGCAGTTTTGAGCTATAATAATATTAGAAACCTTGATGTAACTAATGCTAGGTAGATCATTTTAATGCCATGTTGTAGAACACACACACACACACATCTCCATGGAGACAAGCTACCAGAAAAGTTCCTTAGTGCACCTTTACATTTCTTTCTGTGATGTTTGTTGATCTGATTTCTGTTTAGATGACCACAACTTGGAAAAACTGCACTGCCCCTTTAGAAAGAACAGAATAGATAAAACACAAAATAAAGCATATGTGAAAAACGTATTGGTTCATCTTTAAAAAACTGTTTACATTTTTTTGGATAATTAATTTTCAGCACCCTTTAGTTACAGTAAGTTTTCACATTCCACACTAAAAACACTGCATGGGGTTCTGACCATAGACTGTATAAAGAAGTGGACTGAAGGAGATCAAATGAAGCTCATCGAGGCCAGCGGTTATAGGGGTGAATTGCGATTGATTTACAGGCAAAATTGTGAAATAAAAACACCAGGATTATGTAGAGACGGACATTTTAAACCCAAAATGAAGAGCCTGACAGCAAAGTTACATTTTTTTCAATGCAAAGTGAATTGGAGCTGGAATAAAAAAAAAGTCCATTTATATATACAGTCTGTGGTTGTGACATAAGGCAAAAACACACTTTAAAATCAAAATTTACCACTGGGTCAGCTTCACAAAAGTGTTTTAGACTTGTCCATTTGACTTAAATGCATATTTTGCTTCTTTAAAATGGAACTAAACACTAAATCCACTTTCACAATTTTGTATATGCTGTGTATATGGAGATTTAGGAGCATTATCTACTCATTTTTTTGGCAACATTTAGCACATTTAGTACATTTGCAGCTCATTCTGGTCAAAATGTAATGCCGGACGTACACTGTGCTACATTTTCGATCGTTTCACTCGGCCCCAGCTCAAACCGTACGACCAAATCACAGGGTTTAAAAGGCACAGCTCACGATTCATGTTCTCACACTATACGGACGACTTTAAGAGTGCGAAACCCTCACGAGAAGAGACAGGTTTGATATTTTTGTGATCTGCATTTGCAGATCAGGAGCTGGTCGTGAGGTATTAATCGGTTCTCATTACCCCATGTTTACTACATGAAGCTCGACACACGATTAAGCCAAAACTCGACCCCTAAAACAGTCGCACGAGTGAAAAATCGGCTCAAAAAGGGCCAAAAATCGCACAGTGTACACCCAGCTTTTAGTTTCTATAATTTGCAGCAGTTGGTGACATCACAAAAAGCTGCCCTGGTGTTTCTGAGCACAAATACCTGGCTGCAGGGATGAAGTTTGAAGTGTGGACACTCGCTAGGCCAATCACACTCTTCTTTATACCCCCACTCTCTTCTTTAGTCCTCCAGGTACCGCCCAGTGTAGGAGTTTGATTTAAAATGTGGTTATGGGCAGAGTTTAAGAGTTTTGTCCCACTTTAAGCAGTTTATTTTACATTACACTTCATTTTTAGGTTGGTTTTGGTAACTTAACATCATTTGTGTATTGTTAATTGCCACTGTATTGGAGAATTCGTCTGCATTTGACCCTTCCTTCATTGCACCTGGGGCAAATGGTGGGTACATATATTTGGCCAGTAAAAAACACCTAACTGGAATAATCAGATAACCCCATAATCAGATTTCTGGTGTATATGTACATTTACAAAAGAAATCTGATCATCAAAAACACACGTCAGTTAATCAGTGGATTTTTGGTCATTAAATTTGATCCATGGATACAAATTTTGAACCAAATTTTTACATTTGGTTCACTTTTTCGGTCATTTCTAAGGTTACACATTTTTTAAAACTCATTATTTGGCCATTTTCAACAAAAGGGATTGAAATGTACAATCATCCTCTAAATAGATGTAATTTTTCTATTTTTCTGAATGCAATGAGTCGCTCTAAAGCCCTTGTGTGAAGCTGAGCCGGCTTTCTGACCGCTGTTTGTTGATTCGTCTCATTTTCTGCACAAAGCAAATGCAATTACCCAGGATCAATTTGAACAAACCTGAACGACAAATGATGAAAAAGCTGTTTGAGCGGAACAGGTTTGGGTTGAAACGCAGCTGCAAATTGAACTGAGGTGCAAATTAGCTCAACGCTACGGGCGGAAATATACACAAAACCTATAAAATATATTTGAAATAATCTCATATGATGGTTCCAAAGTGAGTTTTTGAAGCAGGGCTATAGGTAGTTTGAGGTGTACGATTAATTGGACTTGAATCTGCAATGATTAGGTCAGAAGTTCAGATATTGGAAAGACAAAATTTCAATATTTTTTGTGTTATTTGGGAATGATCAAAAGTCTGTATTGTTTACGTTCAGGAAATGAATACTGAAAGCTGTTTTATTTCATTTTTAATAAGAAAAGAAGAGAAAACTATTAATTAATTGATGAAATTGTGCAAAATTGTGATTAATTAGTCCCTCACAACTATAGTCAGCCATAGTTTGTGCATTATTGAAACTACTAGACCAAATCTACCACTGGATCACTGCATATTGTGAGTAAACGCCAATTTATATCCTGCACTCTGAGCAATGAAAAAGTTAACTCATTTAAAGTGTAACACAAGCTTACCACAGGGGTCTGAAACTAATTAACTCCTGCAAATTAAATGCTATGAACTTTAAATGTAGGAGTTAACAGCGTGGCGCCAAATTGCATATGGATTTTAAAGGTCCTATATTACACTAAATGGGTTCGTCTGATGTTAGAACGTTCGCAAAAACATACCTGGAGTTGTGTTTTGTTTCATTGTCTCAAAATTTTCAAGATAACAGCTCCGTTTTACTTTTACGTCAGTAGAAACGGGCAAATCCAGAGCAGAAATGACCCAAATGGTTCTCGTGAAGGTGTGTGGAGTTTAAAAACACAATGCGGCACTTCCTGTATTATCGTATGTCTTGTGTTTTCTGTTTGAGGGAAGAAGTCAGCCTAAATATGCAGGATTTGTGTGTTAAACAAGTGTACATGAAATAAACACGATCCCAGGTCTGTTTTTGATGAGTAAACATTATAACATAGATCAGAAAATTGTGGAGTATGGACCTTTTAAACATGAATGTGAATGAAACCAGCAATTTGGGTCATGTATTCCAGTGGCATTTTCCACCAAAACTGTCAACAAACTATAGATTTACAGCTTTCTTTCAATTGCTACAAATAATTTGAGTGGGAAAAATGGGTGCAAGTTTGAATTTCCTTCCCGATCCTTATTTATTTTGGCTCAAAACCTACACAATTTGAGTTTGTGGCCCAGAATACACACTACATTAATATTTTATGTGAGTCTGGACCATTAAATCTCGCAGAGTTCAGATGACGAGTGAATTAACCAATCAGGAAAAACACAAATGAAACAAGCACTAAACTATGTAAAAAAAAAAAAGTGTAAAAGTTGTGCCTGTATGTGATAGTTTACCAACGAGCTCCTTTGTGTCACATGCTTCACTGAGAAAAAATAATCTGCCCTTGGAAACCAACTACAAAGCATTGATTAAAGTCATACAAAATATCGGGCGCAAACTCTTATTTTTGACAATGTTGACAACCCAAACTTTGCATTTTCTCAACTCTAAACTATAGTCTTACTTCAAAAATCCATCACCTTGAACCCTTTAAATGATATATCTATTTATATGGCAGCTTTATACAGGAACAAAATGATTAAAAATGGTTATAAAATAGGCATAGAAGTCTTTGATAGAAGAGACTTGGGTTTTGTGCTCCTTTGGTGTAAACTGCATTTCAAACCCGGCCACGTACAGCAGCGGTATCCAGTCTATTCTGTGCATGATCTCTTTAGTCTTAAGTCCAGGTTTAGCCCAGGCTCAGACCCGGTTTAGTCCCCAGGCTCAGACCAGGTTTAGTCCAGGTTCAGACCAGGTTTAGTCCAGGTTTTTGGCCGCTGTGGTCTCTTGTGGTTGGTTTTGTATCACGTGATGAGGCAGCAGTTTATGCATCTCGGGCCCAGTCGCCTCTTTAGCGCCCCCTTCTTCCTCTTCGGGGTTAAAATGGCGATAATGGCCTCGTCGAACACGGTCTTCAGGCCTTTCTGTGTCAGGGCTGAACACTCCACATAGCAACATGCTCCAATCTGAAAAAAACAAAACAAGAAAAAGTCAAATAAATGCAACAGCAGTAATTATACAATATTATCTGCCTTATAGAGTTTTAAAGGTGCACTGTGTAACTCTTCTGGTGGGGTTTCTGCCACTTGTCTCCATATTAATACTTGGATTTCTGAATCACTCGACAGATTTAGACAATGGACAAAAGAATCAAAGTTATAGATTCACGAAATATCCTTTTAAAAACTATTCCTCTGCATTTGACCCGCCTTTCGGTGGCAGTGGGCAGTGGGTAAGATGTAGGTGAGCGTGGGGTCCTTTTTGAAAAGCATATTTAGCATGTTTTAGGCTAGACAATGCTTGTTTTTGTTGAGAAATGTACTCGTGATCATTTGACTTTCACGAGACCATGTGTTCATGAAATATAATAAGGTTGAGACTTGATTTTTACTGGCCAAAAAAGGTGAAAAGTAATTCCTCACTTTTCTAATGCTTTCCATATTTGCTACTTTCAGAAGCCAGTGCAACAATTAGCATGCTAACAGTGCAGTTCCTGATATGGCGTTTCAAAATTAGATGGAAACAGCACGCAGTTGTTTACTTTTATCCCTAAGTTCCACAGTATAGCACTGAACTTATTGTCTTTATTCACTTACATGTGCTTTTATTTCTCAAAAATACCTTGAAAACCAACACATTCTTACTGTATGTGGGGTATCCTCTCTACAGATCTGACCTGTAACTTGGCCTGGTGGTGGTTTCTATGACTAAAAGATAAAAAAAAACTGCCGTCTGACTAACAGGAACATAATTAAATGTTGATTAGAGGTCAGTTTCACCTTTAAAGGGCCCATATTACACTATTTTCTGATCTATTATAATGTTCTTTCCTCATCACGAACATACCAGAAGTTTTGTTTTGCTTCATTCACACACGTTTAACACACAAACTCTGCATATTTTTCTTCTCTCAAACAGAAAACACTGCTCTACCTCGTGATGTCATGTGGTAGGAAGTGCTCCACTGTGTTTTTAATCTCCACGCATCTTCACTAGAATCATTTGCGTGATTTCAGCCCCAAAAATGCCACAAAATGCCACAAAAATGCCTCAAAATCCCCCCTAAATGCCCCAAAATGAAGGATTACGATGTATAAATGAAACAAAACACAACTCCAGGTATGTTTTTGAGACTGTAACATCATTTTAACATGGCCAAAAGCTCCCATGAGTAGATTTTGCGTAGATTTTGCGTAGATTTTAGGACCTTTAGCATTAATTAATTCATCTGTATAGACTGGGAATCAAACTCACAACCTCTCCGCTTTCATCCCCAGCATTAGAGCAGCCCTACAGCAAAAACTCAAACAGGAAATCTGTACGTGTGAAGAAACTGAATACATGGGCCTCTCCAGCTTTAAACTCCAGGTGATTTAAACAGGCAGGATTATAAATAGACATTTAATACTTAATGTGCAGTGAAGTGCTGTGGGCTTGTTTTCTTGTTAAGAGTGAAACATCGTAATATATTATGGTTTCATTTTGCAAGGAGCCAATTTCAATGCGATCATAGAGAGCCACTGTCATTAATCCTGTTTATTCCACCCTTGTTATAGCCTCCTGCAGACAGCTTATGCAACCGGACACAGGCCTAGAAAGGCAGTGGAGGGCATACAGGTGCCCTATTTTACACCTTTTTGCATAACATCAATGCGGCAACTGTAAGACTTTGAGGGAAAATGAAAAAGTTACAAATATCAGATTGCATTTTTCTGATAAGTATTACACTTTTGATTAGACTGGTAATACATTTAGTAACAACACTGAGAGATTAGAGGAAATTTCAAGCATTTAAGATGAAAGAAATTAAGAGATTGACTTTTTTTTGTTTGTTTGTTTGTTTTTGTGCCAATGTACGGGGCTGATTTTGATCATTTCTACCCAAATAATAAGTTTATTACCATTTCAAATCTTATCCACAACCTCATTTCACTGCAAACCCATCAGAGAACGGTGTAGTCACAGTTTGAGCAGCCGCCTCTTTGTATTTAATGGTGCACTGCGCAACTTTTCCAGTAGAGGATCCCACGTCTGCTTGTCTTCATGGAGATGTTATAGCTCCACGGTAGAGATTAAACCTTTCTATAGGCAACATTGCAGGTCAGATCTAGGGAAAGGCGACCATATTCACAGAGAGAATTATTGTATTTTTGAGCAAGAGAAACAGCTGTAATGAATAAATGCTAGAAAGATGTGTTTAATATCATACCAGAGAACATTCCAGCAATAACATCACCATGGAGATACACATGTGACGTGTCCTCCACCAGAAAATCATAACAACATATCAGCCCGTGTTAGAGATTCACAGCCAATAGTTGCTAAAAAGTGCATATATCGGCTCCCAAAAATTTCACATCAATTCACAGGCCAATCATTTCTGCAATTCTTGTTGAAATAACCTCAAATTTTCACAGAATGTATAGAAACAGATCAAGATTTTATATTTAATGTTTTATTTTTGTTCTGTTTTCAGGTTGAGCCGTTCACTCCCAAAGAAAAGTCTTTTTTTTTGCGTCTTGGAATCTGCTCGTACACAGACACCCAAGACTGTGCAGCGTTCAGTGCAAAATTTGGGAAAACTTCACCAACTGGAAAACAAATTTGGACTTTGGTACCAAAAATGTAAAGAGGAAGGATGTTTATGCAGGACTAAAGGATCTAATAGACCAACATCAACATCAGAGGAAAAGTGAACAGGAGTGAACGGCTCAACCTTAAAACAGAACAAAATAAAATCTTGATCTGTTTCTATACATTCTGTGAAAATTTGAGGTTATTTCAACAAGAATTGCCAAAATTACTGTCTCTCTCGAACAAGAATATACATTTCAGAACATGTTTGTAGAACTGTAAACTACAGCGTTAGCAGGTTTTACATATAATAAGATCTGATGTAGACATAATATTTTGTTATTTCCAGGACATTTCCTCATTGCAGCCTTTGCTAACTGTAACCAAACTGCAGAATGTGTGACTAAGCATTAATTTCTATTTCAAAACAGTAAACTGCTGCTTTCAGTGGTACAAAGGTACAATGCAAAGAGGTAACACAAGGCTAAACATATTTGCAAGAGGAAGTAGTCACATCCTGAACAATGGTTCTGAATACCTGCAGTAAAAATAACAGTACAGCATCACACCACTGACATCATGTGCTTTCATTTTGAGTGTTAAATGTACACACAAAATTAGGACCAAGATTTTACATGAAATAAGTTTAATTCTTGAAAATATTGCGTTGCACCACTTTAAACCACTCACTGTATAAAGAAGTGGACCAGTTTTAAGTTAAGATGATTTAAATTAAGAAAGTTTCATCATGATTTGGGTAAATTTCACTTGATAAGTAAAATGATCTGCCAGTGGAACAGGATGTTTTGTACTTTAATATGAAAATACATCTTGCTACACTTAAAATAAGAAAAAACAAACAACTTTTTGCACTTAAAATAAGAAACAAAATCAAATGTTGCTTGAATTAAGAAAAAAAACACTTATTCCACTTGCAGATAATTTTACTTGTCAAGTTGAATCTGCTCAAATAAAGTAAAATGTTTTTAATTTAAGTCATTTTAACTTACCTAGATATAGTTTTTTTTCCAGTTTAAGGGAATGTGACATTCTGCTCAAGTCAAATGAAACTCACCTAGGCCAGCAATCATAAGGGTGAATTTGGAGGCCTGTTCCATATTAGGAATAAAACGTGATTTACAGACAAAATAGTTGAAATAAAAACACCAGGATCATGTAGATCGAGTTAATAGGAACATTTTAAAACTGAGGAGTCTGACAGCAACAGTTTCAGAAAGAGGCGCGATGTTTTTTCAGTACAAAGTGAATTTGAGCCGGAGCCAATGAAGCCGGAGGCACGCCCGTGCTCACTTCCTACTAAGAAGCAGGTTAGCTATATCCATTTATACAGTCTTTGCTTTAAACCCACAGTCACTGCTGTCCTTAGCAACATGAGCCTCTAGTCAAGGCTGCACGGTTTTAGATTTTAGCCTTGAGACATATTCAGCATCAGATTAAATGTCCAAGGTTGGAAATCACTCAAAAGTAGCCTAATTTTAGTAGATTTCTCACAGAAGTGGAATTTTCACTTTAAAGTCTTTTAGTATGGGCTCTGTAAAGTCTCAAAATGCAATCTTAAAGGGGCACGTTATAACTTTTCTGGTGGGGCGACTGCCAATTGCAACTGTTATGGCATTTGACAGTATAAAATTACACTTATCTCTGTTTATTCTGCATGTTCTAGTATTCAGCTACAGTGTTTATTGCTAAAACACCTTAAAACGTTTATTCACTGTGAGCTGTGTCACCACTCTCCACAGATCTGACCTGTAACTTGACCTGGAAATGGATAAGTTTAATGCCGTTCCGTGGTATGTTCTAGACAAGATAATAAAATCTCCATTGAGACAAGATGGTGGCGAATCCTCCACCAGAAAACTACATAATGCATGTTTTTTTGTTGCTTTAAATTCACTTTTCATCTAGTTTAGGCCTATTCTGTTGATATATAGGCTATGTTCGGATTTGATCCTGGTTTAGTCCTGGTGTAGACTTGGTTTGGTCCTGTTCTAGCCTTATATAGTCCAAGTTTAGTCCCATTTTAGTCAAGTTTTAGGCCAATTTTGATGTACTCTGTACTATTTACTATTTACATACTATTTTTCTTTACAAAACAAATTCATTTTAATTGGTTTGCAGCGGTCCTAACGTTTCTTAGCATCCTAATTATTCACAGTAATGAGTTTTAGTTTTGTGATTCTTTGTTCGCAGACAGTAAAACCAAACAACAAACCAACAAAAAGCACACAGTGGTCACATTTTCAACACAACAGCTGCGTTTACAATATATCTACCAGGGGAAAACATCTCGCTTTATTATATGAACAAAAACATTTACACATAGTTGCGAGATGTTTTTCATATTGTGAGACAATTTTGCAGGAAATTACTACATTCATTTGCACTCGAGTAATGCACAGATGTCTTTACTTCCCCTCCGAGTCCTGCAGGCCCCTCTCTGGCTCTAAAAGAGGCCTGACAACACAACTCTCCAGTGATTAAAGTGAAAATATGTAATAATGTTGTCAGAATGCTACAATTTTGGTAATAAGGAAAAGGTTTGACACTTAATACTGATTCTAAAATGAAATTCACGCAATAATTTGTTGAATGACTGCCTCTTAAATAGTTAAATAGTCATATTTTTCAGTTTTCTAGTATAAAGTTGTTGGGTTTTTTTTGTAATTCTTGCACATTTGACACACAGAGACACACAGACCTCCTTGGCCAGCTTCTGCCCCTGCTCCGTGGTGAGGGGCTTCTCCTTCAGGTCGTTCAGTTTGGCAATCGTCTTGGGGTCATCACGGAGGTCGATCTGAAATTAGAAACGAAAGGTTGGACCAAGTTAATGCTTTTGTAGCCCAAATATGAATCTTTGTTTTGACTATCTGCCCATAGCTGAGGCCAGTGCTGATTATTCCCTTGAAATGAAGTGAAAACTGTTCACTTTATACCCACAGAAGGTTTATTTGTAGCTCATTACCTCAGTAACTTAACTCAATAACATGGACTTTTTACTTTTTCATTTTTATCATGTGCTATTATTTTATCCTTTAACCCTTATCAGAAAATGTCCCAGGAGTCAATCTGGCAGTTGTTCAACATTACTGTATGTTTATTAATGTGTAATAACAGTTGAAAGAGAAAAAAAATCACAAAAACACACAAATAAATGAAAAAGCACAGAAAAACCACTTGTAAACTACCACCACTCTCTCCAAATCTCTACCACTCTGTACTCGATACTACAGACTCCATGCCGGGTGCTGCAGAAATGTACCATAAAAACCCTATATGGGTAGAAAGTGAAACGTTTCTGCTTTCAGGAACTGTTGGAATTTTTTTGATAGTGCATGTAGTTCCGGAGATACAGTAATGAGAAGTCGCGCATGGAAACTGATCTCGTTGGTCTATGGCGGTTAAAGGGGAACTACGGCACCTTTGAAGATAAAGTCCGTTGCTACAGGTGGTCGAATTCTGTCAGAAGCCAAAAAACGGCACAGGTCAGTGTTGCCTTGGCGGAGATATTGCTGTAATGAGTCTGTCAAGGCGACAAACAAGTGTAGTGAAGGGGCAAGTTCTTAACTTCTACGTAAAACACCAATTTGCTTCACACTGAAGAAGCTTTATACCACATTAACCCATGTTACAACATAACCACGAGTCTAACAAACAAAACGCTCTGCCTGGTTCACTCATTAGTGTCTGGAAACATTATAAAAGCAACTTTATAAGCAACCTTAGCATTAGCTTGTCCCACTGTGCATGTGAAAGCCAAAAAGACCTGATTGCCAATGTCGTTTCTAATCCCATTTATTTACAAGTGAATTATATTTTTTGAAAAACGCTAAAATATACATTCCCAAACAATTTTCTTTCAACAACTTTCAGTTTCTCTTCACCGTCAGTAGTCGATTCTCACTTGTTGCTTCTGGCAGCTCGAGCCTCTCGCCTCCACTGGAGTCGACAATCGAGTCTTTTGGGCTTTCACATGTGCAGTGGGAAATCGACAGAGGTAAGGCTAAGGCTGCTTATAAAGTTGTTTTATTATGTTTCCAGACACTAATGAGTGAACCAGGCAGAGCGTTTTGTTTGTTAGACTCGTGGCTGTTGTAAGATGGGTTAAAGTGGTATTAAGCCTCTTCTGTGCAAATTGGCCTTTTACGTGATAGTTAAGAACTTGCCCCCATCACTACACTAGTTTGTTGCCTTGACAGACGCATTACCACAGTGAGATCTCCGTCTAGAAAACACTGATCTGTGCTGACAGTATTCGACCACCTCTAGCAACGGACTTCAGCATCAAACATGCCCCCTTTTAGACATTGCAAATAACCTTAAATTACATTTGTAGATATCTAATTGTAATTGCACAATATTAAGAAGAGAAACTCAGCAGTAAACTTGTTTCATAATAATCCTGGATTTCACGACTTAGTAAATTTTCAAAATACTGGTCATTAAACAGTTTATTAACAGTAACTGCAACATAATAAGTTTATACTGTTTATATAATGTCGAACATTCCAGGCAAAGCAACAATATCTCCATGGAAACAAGCAGATGGCAGTCCCCTCATCAGAAAAGTGACACAGTGCCCCATTAAAATGTCAACAAGTGTAATGAAGCCTGTATTTTCCAGAAGCAGCAAGTATTACCATATCTTCATTTAAAAGTGGCCCTCAGCTCCACAGCGTCTGCGTGTTATCCAGAGGCTGCTGCCGACGACAGTTTGGGCCATTTACATGTTCATAGTTTGTCGGTTGAAGCGTATTGCAGATTTGGGCTTGTTAGTGGAACAGGTGTGATGCTCCTCAGTTTCACATGGAGAGCTATGTTTAATGTTTTATTGGAGAGGCGCAGCTGCCAGTTTACGTAACCGGATTAACTGTAGCCATGTGTCAAGGCCCAGTGTTTTTCTGTGTCTCAAACTTGTTGGCCCACACTTCCGGCGCTTGTGCAAAACACTTCTCACCACGAGGTTTTCTCAGGCCATTTACAATAGCCCTCTGGTGCAACTAGATACTTGTATATACAGTTTTAGTTAGGATTAGTTTAATAAGACTATTTGAGAAGATTGTACAAGCCAGAAAAGTAATGTTAGTCCCAATCATGAATAAGCATAATGACAGATACACTTACTCAACAGATATAATTAGAGTCTAATAATGGCGATCATTTGTATTCGACTTTACAAGGTTGACAAGCCCTTCTAGGTGCACTACTGTAGTCATTATTCATTCACCTCCCACTGACAGCGGCAAACTAGTTATGTAGTCACAACTGCTTTGGGGTAGACACACAACCACAACCACAACCAATTACAACCACATGCAAAAAAAAAACTGTGTGTTTCGGACATGGACACAATGACAATACTGACAGGTCGAAGCTGGGATTGAACCACCAATTTTCCGTGTGTTTTTTAAGTTTTAGTAAGACGTAGGGATGTAAAAATAACAGAAAAATCGCGATATTGTATTGTCAAAGGTCTCACAACAATATCGTGGACCATCACAATATATCGAATCCCAAGTCTCTTTGTGTACATGAATAGTTATGATGCAGAAATAGCTTAAAAAAACAGAGGGAACTACATAGACCATGATCCTTTGCTCTGTTTCAGTGCAGACGACATGAAGAAATAACTGCACTAAGCACTTTGAAATCTTCATTCTTTGGATTAAGTCTTGTGAAGGCATTTTTAGAGGAAAAAGTAGCAGATTCTTTTTTTTTGTGAGCCTCCACAAAATATTGCAATAAATATCGTACTGTGAGATGTATATGGTGAAAATATCATACAGAGAGATTTGGATATCGTTACATCCCTAATGACAATAAATGTTGTACCAAATGACTGGTCAAAGTATTTTATAATGTCAGTCTTGTTATTATGTTGAATATCGTAATATCGTGAGCTTTCCCACGATATCGTACAGTGAGGTTCATACCGTGACAATATCGTGTCGTAAGACTTGGATATCGTTACACCTCTAGTAAGATGTTCTAATTGCAGGACAGTTTGTTGCAAGGTTTAAAGAGTGGGTATTGCACTTCCATGAGGTATTAACCACTAACACAGAACTTATTTAGATCACCATGTTAGCTTTTATTGTTTTGCAAAGGATAAAATCGCCGAAAAAAAAACCATATGATCATGTTTTATAGGTTTTTCTATTATTTGAGTCCCCATTCCCTTTGCTCTCCGCGACAACATAATCAATGTGCATCTCGCTGCTTAAACTACTGCATCGCGTTGGGTTTGTCAAGTTGCAGTGTTTGTTTTGTATCACACTTTTGTATATTTATAGAGATTTGGCTTGCGGGCACGATGGATGAGCAAGTAGAGATCGAATAGGACCTGGGAGAGCTAGCTCAATTACTGAAACATGCATGGATGACACCTAAAACCTCTTCAGGCATTCGATGAGGGAACTTTTTTTTATTTTGGACTATTTTAAAGTAGCTCAACTTGATTTATTACTCCTATTGCACCTCTTGCCCAGACACACTCTCATTTGAACAGTTATAACCATTAGAACTGGCACCTCCATCTCACTGTGCAGCCAAGGGTACAATTAACCCTTTACTGATTGCTGTAATTTGCAGCTCTTTATCCCCCAGTGGCAGAACGATGTGTAAGTTACGAGTATAGCGGATAAAACGCTCGTAAACACGCTTCTACTACGTGGCTTCGGTCGCTCGCCGACCCCATTCATCTGATACTGTGAGAGCAGAAGCAGTGGTTGCCAGGAAACAGACCAAAAAACAGACTTTTGATTTTCAGGTTTAGCAGCGGTACATATGCTCGGGGCTCAGTGAGAAACACAGGCTATAGAGGCACAGATTAGGAGGAACACTGATTTAAAATAGGTCCGCTTCCTAGGCTGCTTTCTGTCAGTGGGTTGTGCAGAGGAACAGAGAAACGTGGAAGAAATTGTAGTAGGTTTGGGATTTTGGATGTATAAGTAACAATAGCAATAATTAGTTGTATCTATTAGCGTCTAAATAGTCACAGGTCTTTATGGTTTTCTTTTGGTTACTTAAATGAGGCGTTGTGTGTCCAAGGAAGTAGAGATGTTCCTCTTTTATGAGTATCGGACAGTATTGGATTACCTCCGTGAAGCTGGCCTCCCATCAAACCCAAACCTGCACAAAAACTATGTCAATCGTCTGTGCTTCGTTGGTGCTGCGAAAAGTTTTGTTTGTGCTTCTTTAGTTTTGGAGAAATTAACGATTCTTTTATAGGTCAAATTAGGGTCAGCCCCCAGGAAGCTTCAAAATCCTCCAAAACGTCCAAAATGGAGTCAATCGTTTGTGCTTCGTTTGTGCTGTTTTGTGCTGCAAAAAGTTTCATTTGTGTGATTATGGTTAAGATATTTGGAGTTTTATTTTTCGGCCGATGACGTCATCCAGCCCCTCAAAATGTTAAATAGAGCTCAAAAAACAGGAAGAAAATTATAGAAAACGTTTGTATTTCGTTTGTGCTGTTTTGTGCTGTGACCATTTTGATTTGTGCAAGTTTATTTCTAAAATTATTAATTATTATTTCTGGGGTAATTATAGGACGTCATTTGTGCTCAGCTGATGATGGCAAATTCTGCAAAACTAGTGGTGAAAACGATCTCAGGCTGTGGAAAACTCTGTGTCAGTCTTGAGTAATTTGCTTTTGATTCATATTTTATATAATAACACAGACTTTTCCACAGCACAAACAAAACTTTTAACACCACAAAACAGCATAAACGAAGCGCAAACGATTGACATAGTTTTTGTGTAGGTTTGCGTTTGATGGGGGCCCAACTTCACACAGGTTATTGGATTCAGTCACGTGATCCAGTTTCACATGTTTTTGCGGCATCGACGCGCTTTACAGCAGCTGTAAATCAAAACGTGCCCATGCCGCTGTGTGGGACTTTTCACTACAACAAAATGAGAGTCAAACAGTGACATGCAAATGCTGCAAACAAACAGTTTCTCGTGGAGGAACCAGCAGAGCCACTTTAACACGACCAATTTGATTTGTCACTTAAAAAAGAATCATCTGGACGAGTTTGAGATTTACAAGACGACAAAGCCACAGCACCAAACACTGGCGGAGGCTTTTCAAAGAAGAGAAAAGCTACGTCGAAATGGCAACAAGTCCAAGAAAATAACAGAGGATTGTCAAATTCATCGCTTTAGACGATAAACCGCTGTCTATTGTGGAAAACATAGGCTTTTGTCGTCTAATGGGACTTTTTGGAGCTGAGGTACGAACTTCCTTCATGACACTACATTACAAAGACGCCGCTACCGGAGCTACAAAAAAAGGTATTGGATCGGCATTGGTAAGAGCACTCCTTTAAAAAATCGGGACGTCTCTACAGTCCTAGGAAGCACTTCTGGCTTCAAAAGTTGAGCCAAGAACATGCGGCTATTGCTCTGGCCGTCCATCTGAATGTGGGGAGATAACAAATAATAGGCCAAAAAGTTAAAGATGAGAACCTGGGGTAAAAGAAAAAGGCCAGATTTGAAATTGTTCTCTTCTTTTAAATAACCCAGAAAGCAAAACAATATTTCTAAACTAAGAATAATGGTCTAAAAGCACAACCTCTGTCTCCCATTGACTCCGTGACAGGCGCATTAGTCCAGCTCCAGCAGCACAGAGGCTCTTAACAGGCTCAGGGTCAGAGACAGGTGCAAGGACAGTCTGACAGGGTGAGGACAGGAGCAGGGTCGAGTGGTCGTCTCTGCTCAGCTCAAGACACGTCACTTTTACAGCACCGGGAGAGCGCTTCAAGGTCTGCTCAGGTTTAAGAGGGGTAGTTTGGTGTTAGGCGGGCGCATAAAGTAGCAGGTGTCCACACTTTGCATGTAAAAGTAAGGGGCCATTGTGGGGGTATAAATAACAATAATAGCAGCAGTTACATTGGTAGGAGCGGGTATTACAATAGTCTTTGAGCGCAGGATTTATATTTACAGTTACATAAAGCAAGTTTGAGTCCTCCAACTGTCATTGTTTACATCAGATGCCTTTCCTTTTGCAAGTTCAGTTATATTAAGACTAAATCAGAAGTCCAACAAATACACTTTAGTCGTCATTCTGGTCACTTCTTTTAGTAACAGTAATTTTACTTGGGTACAATATGTTTATTTATTGTTTATTTGATAGGGGCAGATACAATAAACATAGATCATTGTGTCAAAATAATCTGATGCATGTCCCTAGAAGAGCTTTTAACAGTTACGTTAAATGAAAAGTTGAAAATTAACAGTAAATACAATAAAATGTCCAGAGACCAGTTCGCACTAATAAAAGGTGGTGAGGTATAAATGCACATGTACTCAAGCTCACACCTATGCACACCTCACATACACAAAAACACATTCAATTTCAGATGACAGGGTTACACTGCTGTTGCTCTATGAGGCAGGATTTAGATTGTTTTTTTAAAGGTGGACAGTTTAGTTATTGTATTTATGTTGCAGAGAGAGAGAGTTCCACAATTTGGCACCTCTCACAGAGAAAACATTCTGCGCAAAAGATGTTTTACAAAATGAAACTTTACAGTCTCCACGTGGAGCTGCTGTCATTACTCTGGAGGTCTGGAGGTGCAAGTCCAGTCAAACATTTGAAAAACAACTTTAAATGGTTAAAATTGACCAAATTCATAAAGTTTACGATTTTATGTTTGCTTAAAACGTAACAGTGATGGAATTGAATGGGCTTTTTTTTATCTATCCATAATATTTGTGTAGAGTCCCTCAGTCGTCCAGGCAGAATCCACGGCAAACGAGAAATTCAATTTGTCAACTGGACAAACGTTTATTTAGGCCAAAAACATTTCGCAGCTCATTCAAGCTGCTTCTTCAGTTCTGGTCCAACGCTGGTGGACACTGCCTTAAATCTCCCTTCAGGCAGATATGAGGCCTAAATAAACGATTGTCAAGTTGACAAATTGAGTTTCTCCTTTGACTTGGGTACAATATTTGTTTACTTAACACAGCTCTACCAGCACGTACATGGGGTTCAGCTTCTTGTTATCTGCAAAAGACTTTTTAAAAAAATGTATTGCAATATATGTGATTTTGTAGGTAAATGAACATCTTAGCATTTAGATTTTGTTAATTTTATTCTTATTTATAATTTTGTAACATGTCCCCTGTAATCGACAACAGAAACAACTTTTTTAATGATCTCTGACAAGCTTCTATAGTTTTTAGACCCCTTTTAAATTTTTTCTTATTTTCTTTTTATCATTGTGCAGCCACAAACTAACTGATATCGAGTTAATGTTTTCTCCTGAACATGATAGTCTCCTGTAATCCCATAGTCCTATTTAGGCCGAGGAACCGTGGAACCTAGTCCTCCCCTTAAGAGTCTATCTCAAAACACTTAAAAATAGACTCAATGTCCTCTATAAAGGACACAAATGAATGGGCTGAATCTCAGGAGGATATATATATATATTTTTTTCAATTGCTAAAAGTCCTATATTGCATAAAATTGATTATTGTGAGCTTTATGCCACGTTATAATGTTGTTAACTCACCCAATACTTAGTGTTTTGTTTCATGTTCACGTTTGAGTAATCCTTTATTTTGAAGCAATAGTTTTCATGTTTTCTATTTTTACCAGGCTTTAGTTCAGTGGAGAAGGTTGAAACTATCCAAATGATTCTAGTGAAGGTGTGTGGTTTTTATTGAGAGAAAAACTCAGCTTAAATATGCAGGGTTTGTGTTAAACATGTGTAGAAATATTACGCTGCACATTTCTCAGATCTGGCCAAGATTTTGAAACTTATATCAGGTTATTCGTCTTGTTTTCAGATTTATTATCTACTTACTAGTTCTGAGACTGCTTCATTCTAGTCTAGAGGTGGTTTATTTTAAGATAACTTGTCAAGTAAAATGATCTTGCTGCCTGGACAGATCATTTCACTATGTTTAAGTCATTTTCTGATAGATTTAAGTGTTTATATCTTACATTTTGGCGGCCCCTTTAAACACTCTAGAGGAACTGTCCTAATTTTTCATCATTCTGAAACCTACGGCCAGAAATAGACGTTACCGTAATAGAGACTGACCTGTGTTCCGATGAGCAGGTAGGGGACACTGGGGGCGTATTCCTGCAGCTCCGGGACCCACTCCTCTCGGACGTTCTGGAAACTGGCCGGATTCACCACCGAGAAACAGATGAGGAAGACATCGGTCATGGGATAAGAGAGCGGGCGAAGTCTGTCGTAATCCTCCTGTGAACACAACAGAGAGAAACGTTAAAATAGACCGTTTTTCTTGCTTTTCTGGTACTTAAAGTGACCGCATTACGCTGTTTTCGGATCTATGTTATAATGTTGTTTCCTCATAACAAACCTGGAGTTGCGTTTTGGTTCATTTACACATGTTTAACACAAAACCCTGCATATTTATAACAGCATTTGGGGCTTTGGGGATGTAGACAGACTAATAATGCAGGTCCAGTTACTCAAACAAGCTTGAATGAAACAAAACACAACTCGAGGGATGCTTTTGAGGAGGTGGCAGCATTATAACATAGCTTAAAGAGGCAATTTTGTGTAATATAGGCCCTTTAAAGTACAACATAAGTAGGTCCCCACTTATACTTCCTTCCTTGTAAAATGCAGTGCTGATCTAAAATGTCTTAGATCTGACGAAGGCTTTTTGCTGAAACATAATTTAATAATAAAAAAAAAAGCTTTTGGCCAGAGAGAGAGCGCGATGCATTTTTTTCACTTTTAAATTGCTGTTCCTCGCATTTGCATCTCTACAAGAACTCCGGTGTGCGTTTTCTGTTTCATTTGGCGAAAATGACTTCATAACAGAAAAAAAAGGTCTGTTGACGGCTTTCCACGAATGAGCCGCAAAGTTAAAATATCAAAAATGCAGAGTTTTAGATAAACAAAACTAGATGCACTCTCCTTCCTTATTGATATTTTTGAGTGCTTTTGTGGTCATATGGTGGCTAAGCATCTGCTAACATCAATATCTCACAACAAGAAAAATTACCAGGTGGGTAAGAGGTTTGCATATTCTCCCTGTGTCCATGTGGGTTTCCTGCAGGTTTCCCCAAAATATGCACTTCAGGCAAAATCCTCTAGACAGATACTTGATCATAAACTAAACTTGAGAGTGAAAAAATGTAGGAAACAATGGACTTTTCTGATCCAGAGAATATTAACTTACCACACTGTGCATATCGGGTGACTGATTTTAATAAAGGACTAACATTATTTACTTCTCATGGGAAATTAGTGCCTATATATTATGAAAGAAACTAAAAAATAGAAATTCTTCACTGTAAAAGACCACAATGACAATTTCAACTCTGATTTATAGGAATAATAGCCTACATATTTCTAGTCAATAACTTTTGTAATTTGAGACATTAGACACTTTCTATCCAGCAGTACTATAGTGAAAATATAGTGGAAAAAAAAGACTTTTGTATTGATCAGTCCCAATTTTTACTTTATATTTTCATATCATATATACGAATTAAAATAATCGTCAATATCAATGTTCTGAATAAAAACAATACTTGTAAAAGGGCCTACAGTATATTACACAAACTTTTGGCCTATAATGTTGTTTCCTCATAACAAACAGACCTGGAGTTGTGTTTTAATTCATTTACACATATTTAACACACAAATCCAACTTGTGATGTCATGTGGTAATACAGGAAGTGCTCCACTGTGTTTTTAAACTCCATACACCTTCAATAGATTATTTGGATGATTTCAGCCCTGGATTTGCCCATTTCTGCTAAACAAAAGGTGGTTGTTAAGTGGAAAACTGCAAGCGCATGACATCATGAGGTTGGAACAGAGCATTTTGAGCTTTGAAGATGTGAACAGCCCAATAATGTAGGCTTACTCAAACTAAACACAACTCCAGGTATATTTTTGATGAAGTAGCAACATTATAACATGATTTAAAGTCAATTGTGTGTAATATAGGACCTTTAATAATCTCCATTTAACACAAAAAATGTCAAATTTCTTCCTACAAAGTCTAAACTCTGCTCCAAACCAAATGTTTTACTGACAGAGGATTGACTGTATATTTAATTCATAGATCAATTGCCCTGCCTACTGCTACTAACAAGCTCCAAATGGCTGAAACTACTACTACTACAAAATAAAACATTGAAGAAGCACCATTGTTCATCTGTACAATGCTGCAGCAGTCACAGGGCGGTCTCTTTGACACTTTCATTGACCAGACAGTAGACAGCATTTATCCTGGGAACAGATCTTGAGTTTGACCTTCACATTTTAGTGGTTTCCTCCTCTGCACAGAGAGACAGCTGAGAAGAATCCCACGAGAAGTGCGGGCCTGTGCACACCAGCTGAGCCCGGACACTGCACCAACCACATACCAGATACAACTGTGCTCTAGTGTGGTTTAGGGGCGGGGGCGGTGACAACAATCTTGGTATTTTATCGATTGCAGTATTCAGCAGCGTCTTTAAAGGGTCCATATTACACTATTTTCTGATCAATGTTATAATGTTTCCTCACCACAAACAGACCTGGAGTTGTTTTTTTGTTTCATTTACACATGTTTAACACACAAACCCTGCATATTTAGGCCTTCACTAGAATCATTTTGGATAATTTCAGCCCTGGAATTGCCAATTTCTACTGAACAAAAGCGAAAAGGCAGCTGTCAACATGAAAACTACCACTTCAAGACATCACAAGGTGGAATAGAGAATTTTTTGAGATTTTGGAGATGGAGACAGACTAATAATAAAGGATTACTCAAACATGTGTGAGATAACAACATTAAAACATGGGTTCAAGCTCACAAGAGTCAGTTTTGTGTGATATAGCATCTTTAAATGTTGAAGTTTAAATGATCAGACACATCAGAAATGACAAATGCTTCAGTACTTTTCCAGTATCTTTTAAAGCAGCAGTAGTAGTACTAGCAGCAGTCATAGTAGTAGTAGTAAAAGTAGGATAGTAAAAATAATGCATGGTGGTGCACTGCAAATTTCTCTGATCTGGCCAAGATTTTAAAACTTATTTCAGGTTATTCATCTTGTTTTCAGATTTATTATTTATTAGTTCTGAGACGGCTTCATTCTAGTCTAGAGGTCGTTTATTTTTAAGATAACTTCACTGCAAAACAGGATTTTCTAGCATAGTTAAACCGATTTGAACTAAGCAGATTCATCTTAAAAGATCAATTTTAAGATTTTTTTACTTAATAATATAATAATAATATATCTTATCTAGATATTACAACTTATTCTAAGCACTTTTTTTTATTAAATCAAGCCAGGTTAAGCCTCTTTAACTTCCTTTTCATACCAATAATGTGAAAAATCTTGCCATAAATACTTGAAACTAGTGTTTTCTGCTTAGAACAAGATTCATATTTCCTCTTGTTTTAAGAAAACTTGGTAAGTGAAAATTTCTTACTGTACTGGCAGAGAATTTAACTTAAAATAGGGCATTTTTACCTCAAAATTGGTATTTTTTTCTTCTTTTTGATAGGCCTTTTTTGCAGTGTTGTCAAATAAAATGATCTTGCTGCAAGGACACATAATTTCACAACTTTTAAGCCATTTTCTGATAGATTTAAGTGTTTATATCTCAAATTTTGGCCAAGCTTTTTTGCATAAACTACTATTGGAGCCGACCACCACCTCATTCATACTCGGCAATGTCGGTGAAGTGTCTTGCCTATGAACGACCCCACAGTACCACCTGTTATTCCCATCTGTCGGCATTAACAAAGAAGTAACTGCGAGTAATGTGATTTATTAATAAAGCCCCCTCATTTCCTTATATTATCCTCACCCTATGCCCTAAACTGTCTGATTGTGTAAACCACTAATTGACCTCTGCAACACTGTGATCTCCACCACTGCCCTGTACTCGGCCCAATATAAAATCCTCTGACGGTAATTGAATATTCATGATGCATTTGGCTCTGAGGGAGGCCAGTAAACATCCCAATACATTTCGAGATGGATCAATGCGCCTCCAGTAATGAGAAACGACTGCACCGCTCCAATCCAAACCAGGCCAATCAATCCAGCCTGCATGTCCTGTTCAGGGAAATTAGCTCCTAAACAGCCCTCAAATCAAAAACACATTGTCCAAAGAGAGGAAGGGAGGGAGAGAAACAGAGAGGGAGAAGGGGGTGAGTAACAGTGAGAGATGTGTGACAGCTTTTGATGCCCTCAGCTCGTCCCTGACAAAACAAATGGGATCAAAGTGAAGCAGGCACAGAAACAAGGCGCGGTACAAGGGGATTTGAAATAAGACATGTTCTGTGAGATTCACAAAAGCAGGTCAAGGTCACAGGACAGAAACTAATGAAACTTTTCCCTCCCCTCCAGGAGCGTCAGCAGGACCATATGGCCATAAAAATCACACTGTGAACTGATCCAGAACTCTGCTGTAGAGAGAAAGGCCAATGGTTTTTTCATGGCCGATGCAGCAGATACTGATTGTTTAAGCAATTATTTAGATCTGCCAATGTTTTTTGGTCAATCTGTAGAGTCGATTTGGATTATTTTCACCAAATTATGTTGTTTTAGTTTACGACAAACTCCTCTACAGTCCATTTTTTTTTACCAAAAAACACAAAAGAAGGCTACATACAGTCACATCTTGAGCAGTTATCTATTTAAGATAAGATAAGATAAGATATCCTTTATTTGTCCCACAATGGGGAAATTTCAGAAATTTTTGCATTACAAATTTGCATTACAGTGTTTAAATAAAGCTTTATGTGTATTCTTTAAGCAGCAGATTGGCCAAACTAAAAATTGGCCTCTACTGGAGATTTAAGGCCAATAGCGGATTTGCTAAAAAGAGCAAATATTGACTCACATTGGCATATTTGTACTCTGTTCCTTCTCTGAAATTTGCTCAAACTATTAATTCACATCCTGGGTAATTTGGTGGGTTCATGTGCACTGGACTGTTTCAAAAGACTCCCATTGTTGTTAATTGTGAACTACATATTTGTTTATGAGTAATAATTTGTTGAACTTCAAGCCAAAGTACTTTAATTATCAAGCTTGATACTATCTGTAGAGACATACTTGTAAATATAGACTATTCATTCTGATTCATTCAGACTGAACATGGACAGAAGAAGATGGAGATAAAAACATTTCCAGCACCAAAATGTCTGTTTGTTGTTGTGTGTGGTTGTCAGAATCGATATTCTACCAACGGGCTAAAGTTTCAGTGTTTTACTCATTGATCACACAAGGATCTGGCAGTCGGGCACCATTTGTCAAAGTCGCTTATTGAGGAAATGTTCGCGATCTTTTGGCGATAATTTTCTTTCACAGAGCTCGACAAGCCGCTGAGTTCTGCCGTATTTCTGTGGCCAAAATGCGCAACTGAACCTACGTCATCACTGTTACTAACACTAAAAGAGACTATTGGATGTATATGTTTGTGAGTCTTTTTCACAAGCCACAAATCTCTGTCTCATCGTATTATTACTATCACACATCTGCAAGAGCCGATACCTTTAGTCCTTTTGGGCAGCATCACCAGACCTACTCATTTATGCTATGCTATTTTGGTGAAGCATAATAATGCGATTCAGGGCTTCTGCGTTTAAAGAGAATTGCGCAAAATCGTCCCTCATCACCAACAATGCCCCAAGAGGTTGCAGTTGTCATCCATTTCAATCCACATCTCAATAATTTAGCAATCCTATCGTATTCTTAGCTGTGAGATTCTGTCCAACGCTCCGCCCACAAGCCTATTCAGACATTCAGTTCTTCATAAATATACAAAACCATGCTACAAAAGCGCACAGAACAACTTGACAAACCTGATGCGATGTGCAGCAGTTTAATTCGCTGATGTGATAACGCTCTGAAGGGGAAGCGACTTAGTGCAGACGGGAGACTCTGAGCGTAAAAAAACGAAAGCGAAACCTATCAAACATGTTAATACGCTGCTTTTGGTGAATATAGTATTTTGGAGAAGGCGAGTGAACAGAGCTGAGTCACACCGATGCCAGAACAGGACAGATTTAACATATAAAGTAGCACAGGCTCTTCCAGCACTCGACAATTCTAACAAATATTAGCCTAGACTGTGTAAAATCTCCATGTGATTGGTTACTAAGGGAATAAAAAATGTCTCAGTCTTTACACCGACCCATTACTTTCTCCACGTGATAAATCTAAAGGCGCAGATTCTATTAGAGAGGACATGATAATTCTTCAGGCTGTGTCTACGACGTCGGGACATTTTTCATACATTTACAACTGCCTCATTTACATTGTGTCGAACGGCGCTGTATTTCACCGGCTCCGAGCTCAGTTACACGCTCTGCGAAAACGAATATTTGCCTGTGAGTTTAAATGATTTCAATTACGAATATACATTTCAGAATCATTTTTATTTTATGTTATTTTATTGAACTTACAGTATGTCATCCGTCTGGCATTGCACCTGGATCTATCATTTATTTCATTATAGGTGTTTTTATTTTTTACAAACATACAAAACATGCACTCTTTTTGTTATCGGGGTCCTCTCTCCACAGATCTGACCTGTAACTTGTCTCCATGGAGATATAAATAAGTTAAATGCCATGCTTTGGAACATTCAAAGGGAAAAAAAAAACAGGTGCGTTGTGTAACTTTTCTGGTAGAGGTCAAATGCTTTTCTTTCACGGTAAACTTTTTTATCTTCATGGAAATCAAACCAGACCAAGTTACAGGTCAGATCTGTGGAGAGGCGACACCGCTCACAGTCAGAATGCATGTTTTTCTTGGTATTTTTGAGCTGTAAAATTACCATATCAACTTTATAAACCACTTTAAAAACTTTACAGCCGGCCAAAGTGCTGTACACAAACATAAAATAGACAAGGACAGTACAACACAATACAACTACTACAAAACATAGAAAACAATAAGATACTCAACAACAAGAAATGCACATCTCACTTGTTGAAAGCCAGGGAAAAAAGGTGCG
This sequence comes from Odontamblyopus rebecca, assembly GCA_030686955.1. Classification (NCBI taxonomy): domain Eukaryota; kingdom Metazoa; phylum Chordata; class Actinopteri; order Gobiiformes; family Gobiidae; genus Odontamblyopus; species Odontamblyopus rebecca. The sequence goes on from CM060662.1 coordinate 30,960,745, forward strand.
TTTTTAGGAGTGATTTAAAACAGGTACAGACTCTGCCGGTCTAATTTCTAATGGAAACTGGTTCCAGAGTCGTAGGGCAGCAACAGTAAACACACGGTCCCCATAAAGCTTGAGTTGAGTGTTTGGGACGGCGCTGGAGCTGGAGCTGAGCTGAGAGTGCGAGAGGGGGCGTGAGGGTGGAGCAGGTCAGTGAGGTGGTAGTCCTGGGCAAAAAATCGAGTTGGCAAGTCAAATCGATTCGTATTTTTTTTCTTCGGAAAATCGATATTTAAGTTTTAAATCATTCGCCAAGACTTCCCATAGGCTTTCCGTAGTCACTTCCTGCTGTGCATCTCTCTCATTTTCCCCCAAGAGCGGCACAAACACAAACAAATCTCTGTCACAGAAAGAACGCTCATATAATCCACTGAGTCGTGTCCTTTAGTCCGACCGAAGCCGAACGCATCAGTTGTCGTTTTGAGTTTATTTATGCAGATTAGTAATAGTAATAATAATGATGACAGTTTTAACACAAAAACGTTAATGATTAATCTACAATCGATCATTTATTTTCCCGGCGATCGATTAAGACAATTTAATCAAATGCCCATCCCTACTGCGTAACATATGAAAAGCTTCCAATTTATTCGGTGGAGAAGAGAGGATTTACAACATGGTGAAAGTTTTGGACACTGCTATATGGTCGAATAGAATCGAATCCTGAATCAAGTTTTTTTATTTTAAAAAATCTACAATTTTTGAGGGGGGATATCACCCAGCTCTACGAGGTAGGAGGGTGCTAAGCCGTGCAAACACTTAAAAGTAAATAAAAGAAGTTTAAAATCGACTCTAAAACACACTGGGAGCCAATTAAGAGAGACTGGAATAGTGGAAATGCTCTTGTGTTTCCGGGTTCCAGTTAAAAGTCGAGCTGCTGAGGTTTGGACCCGCTGCAAACAGCAACACAAAAGTGCATTAGAATAATCCAGTCTGGTGAATGACAGCAATGACAATAACTGAATAAATATGAGGTTGAACTGTTTAAAGTTATACTGCGGAACGTTTCAGAGCAATGACGTATCCATAGAAGCAAACAGGTGATGGGCCGCCTACCATAAAGTTACACAGTGCAGCTTTAACACGTAGAGACCTGCAGGTGACCATCCACGTTACATAAAGCAGAACCAAAAGCAATACTTTATATGTGAAACAAGTCAAATAATCCAGGTCTGTTATGTAAATAAACCTGTCATAACCACTCAAAACAAGATTAACTTTTATGCTTCATGCAGAGATTCAAGGACTCTATGTATGTGGACAGAAGAGAAGAGGCATCTGCAGCTTCTCAGGGGCTGTGTTTTGAAACGAGCTGTCCTTAAGGTTTACATGTGGCAGAGACAGCGCCATAATGAGTATAAAAATAGAGCCGTACTGAGTCTGTGTGCATGTGAGGAGGAGACAGGTTAAAATCCACCGTGACTACTGTCTGTAAGGGGACACTGTGTTACGAACACTACAAAAGCTTAAAGGGCCCATATTACACCGTGTTCTGATCTGTTATAATGTTGTTTCTTCATCAGAAATATACATGTAGTTGTGTTTTGTTTCATTCACATGTTTAACATAGAAATCTTGCATATTTAAGCCGTATTTGCACAGGATAAATACAACCTGGAGACGTCTGGTCATTTGCAAATTACTGCCGCACCTCTGTGTTTAGGGATGCACCGATACCACTTTTTTGAAAACCGATACGAGTACGAGTACAATCATTTCTGTACTTGGCGATACCAAGTACCGATACTTTACCAATCTTACAAATGCGCAAAAAATTTATATTTAATAAACCAGGAAAAAATACAAACAACCATGATATTCCCTCTCTACACACCAGGCTGTGTCCCTAAGAAGAACTTTGAACTTTTCTTTCATTTTATTATTATTTAATTTAGCTTTGATTGAGAGTGAGAAACGTAACTTCATTTTTTTCACATGAGAATATGAAAATTTGACAATAAACTTTTTGAATCTTGATTATAATGTGTTTAACGCAGCTTTGTGCACATTTGGTTACATTTTACAGAAACAAAACTTAAAACTGCATGGCTCATTTGCATACAGTATAAGCGCTGAAAAAAACAGTTGATGCGCTAATGCGTTCAGCTTCTGTGGGACTAAAGGACACGACTCAGTGGAATATGAGTGTTCTTTCTGTGACACAGGCTGTTCTGCTGATGCTGAGTCTGTTCTGTGCGTATGTCGCGTTGGAGATGGTTCATGTTAAACTTTTCAGAGATCGTACGAGTGCAGCAGCTCTTTGGTTTATGGTTTATTTCGAGCATAGTACACAAAATTATCTGTACAGACATGCAAACTCCAAATACAAGAAACAAAAGGAAAGAAAATTTAAACAAGGACAATCAAATTTGTTTACATGCCCGAAAAGGAGTGGGAGGAAGTACCCTTTCACTTATGTCAGTTACAGTCGCTTTATTTATGTTGCTCTGGTTTCTCATAACCGGGATACTGGCTTATTCTGGATACTGAAACAGGGATACTGCGTAATGTGCCGTGTAATAGAGGTATTGATGCATGAAATCGGCAAAAAAACAACTATGAGTATGAGTATATTATGGAAGTATCGGTATTGGTGCATCCCTATCTGTGTTACTCTGCAGCACATTTGCACGGGATAAGCAAAGTCCGTAAATTGCTCTATTTTACTGACATTAACTGAGACTGAAAGAGAAAAGAAAGAGATGAGAAGAGAAAAGGTGCAATTATAACAACAAACACTGAGATGCAGATTCGCGTGGGACTCATATTATCACCTGACATCTGTGTTTTTCGCGAAATATAGTAGGTAATTCGCGGCAGAATTTGTACTTTACAAATGACAGACATGGCGCATTCGCGTTAGATTAAGATCTCAGGCGTCCTCCGCAATTATTACAAATCACTGAAGGTAAACAGGCAACACTAATCCCGTGCGAATAAGGCTTTAGGCTGAGTTCTTCTCTCAAACAGAAAGTGCTCGACTGTGTTTTTTATCGACATACACCTTCATTAGACTCATTTGGATCATTTCAGCCCTGGAATTGCCCATCCCTACTGAATGTAAATGTAAAAGGTAGACATTAAGGAACAGAGCATTTTGAGTTTTGGAGATGAAAACAGACTAATAATAAAGGATTACTCAAACACATGGGAATGAAACAAAACCAGGTATGTTTTTGAGGAGTTAACATTATTATAACATGGTTTAAAGCTCAAAATTCGGTGTAATATAGGAACTTTAATGTACATTTTCACTTATAGTAGAAGTACTTGTATTCTTGATCTTAATGGTTTTAACTACAGTTGTAAAGTTGTTCATTCAAGGTAGAACAGCCAGATTAATCACAAGGCCTGAAATGTTTTGAAAGACCATCATTTCCTCCACAACACAACAACAAATCTTGTCTTGTTCTGCTTAAAAAGCTGCCAGCCCTGTAGATCTGTACAAACATGTGCTGAAATATGATTCTTGTCTTAGTTCCTCCTTAGTTCCTTCCTTAGTTCAGTGTCTTGTCACAGCAGTTTAGTTTTGATTTTTGGATCTTTATTGGTTGTTATTAAAAAAGTTTTACAGCAGTCCTACATTCTGGGTCGTCCCGCTGTTTCAACGTGACTCAAACAGGAGGTGAGCATCAGGGCGCTTCCTCCTCCTTCTCTGTTTCCAGTTCATTTAGCATTGAAAACTGTCCCCCTTTTCTTTGTAACCGCTGTTGTGAGCCTCGTCATTTTGGTCTTAAAATGTTCATATTAACCCTTTTTCCTAATATGGATCTGGCTCCAAATTCGCTCTTATAACTGCTCATCCCAACTCTAACCCTAACCCAGCCTTGTGAGCTTTATTTAACTGGAACCAAATGCTACACTGCCAAAATTTAAGATATAAACACTTAAATCTATCAGGAAATGGATCAATCATCCAAGGGATTTCTGTATCATACGTATTGCGATGAATAACTCAAATTTGATCGATTAAATACCTATTACCGTTGTAGTTCTTTCTATCTTTGTGCACTAATAAATGCATAATAGTGGTGTAAATGTGTTAGACATCAAACTGTACTCCATCTAAAGCTCTTATATTTACTCCATTTACTGCATCCGCTAAAATGAGAAGCTCTCCGGCATTTTCGTTTTACAGAAAGTAGCTCACAGTAGGAAAAAGGTTGGAGATCCTGCTCGAGACTTAAAGCTGTTCTTGATTTGTGCGTCAAACGATCTTCAAACTCATATAATCGAGTTGAAACGAGCTTAACAATTTTATTTTGGGATTTTTTAAATATAAATAATAATAATAATAGTAATACATTTTATTTATTAGGCCCCTTTCTGCACACTCAAGGTCGCCTTACAACAACATAAACAAATTAAATACGGTTAAAACATACAGTTAAAGTGGGACAGCATTTAATTGATTGATTGTATTGTATTTAGTGTTGTATTTTATTAGTATTTAGTAATGTATTAGACAGTATTTGAATTGACTGATTGCATTTAATTGACTTACAGTTAGTTATCAGCTATTCTGGAGACCTATGTAGCATGTTTTGGGTTTGCTTATTTTATTTTTTTAATATAGAGATTGTAGAACAGCTGGATATATAGTTTACTTTGGATATATTTATGTTTTTCTATGCCTTATTTCATGTTCAAAGTATATTTTATTCATTTTATGTGCATTTTACACTGCTCTAAGGTACATATTTGTAGCCTATTTATTTTCAGTTTGAAAGTTTTGTGTAAATTATCAATAACAAGATGTTTTTTTGAGAGAGAAATGTTGAATAAATGCTTTATGCAACTAAAAAATAATCGTTTAAACAATCGTGATCTCAATATTGACCAAAATAATCGTGATAATTTTTTTCTATGACCGAGCAGCCCTGAAATAACCTGATATAAGTTTTAAAAAGAAATTTGCAGAGTATGGGTGACATCGCATTCCCTTAGTCCACTTCTTTCTACAGTCTATGGTCGACTCTGTGCTGTATTATATTGTTTGGTATTGAATTGTTTGAAGTATCAGTATTGTGCAGATCTGTGACATTTCCATAACAAACTCGACCTCAGTTTAACCCAAATGATTTCACCTTGACATCACTGGTACAGTTACTCACACGCGACACATCTGCTCATGAATCCTCCTCTTGACTCATTATTGCACCATTTTCTGATTTTGAAAGCTTTATTTTTTGCATTTGGTGTGAATCATGTCATCTGTTCTCTTCTACGGTTTGGTTTTAGTTTTGTTAGTGCTTTGTTGTCGCCCTGCAGTTTCTAAGACGGAAAAACTCAATAAAAAATACAAAATGGATTTAAACAACACATTTCCAGGAGCCTGTGATTAATACGCGCGTTCATGGTCCTGTTTAGGTGTTTAATTTTCAACAAAAAGGTGACAGCGAATGAAAAACTGTTAGTTTATGCGAACTTGTGACTGTAATTTAATGCGCAAGAGACTCATTTAACAGCACAAATCAGCTGACTTGTTATAGTTTCAACTAAATCAATGCTTTCTGATCAGATTGCATTAAAATAAAGCTTAGATTAAAGTCTAAAAGAGCCTAAAATAGAGCAGAGCCTCTAGTTAGCATCACATACGGCGATATGGCATTAAAATCAACATGCTTTTTGGTGATAATGTCTATTTTATGAGGTTCTGTGCTCAAACACTGGCATCTACTCCTCTTAAGCCTTGTTTTCATATTACTTAAATGTAATATATAGTTGGTTATGTGCATGAATCGTAATAAAATAAAATAAAAACATATATAACTAAATAAAATTCATATATATACATTATTTTTTGACATACTGATAAGTCCAGAGAAGACATATTAATTTATTTGTTCATTTAAAGGTAAAATATTTTGGTTTGGGCGTCTGTCACCTGCTTGTTTCTATGGATATGTCATTGCTTTGCCTGAAATGTTAAACGGCTCTACTTTACATTTATTTGGGTTTATAGTTCAAAAATACTTAGAAAAATCCCCATGAGGAAACCATTTGACGGACCCACCACCAGAAAAGTTACACAATGCACCTTTAAGCCCATATTTTTCTGTCATTTTTCTGGCAGTTTTGAAAAAGCGTGTTTGTAAAATGTGCTATAAAAGAGAGTTGGAGATACTCGCCTGTTTAACCTTGTAGCCTGGAGTGGTCCCTGCTCTGCTCTTTTTCACAAATACCAACATTATTATTCCGCACTTGAATTCAACAAAGTGCTGCTACTCCAAGTCTCTCAGAAAATCAATACTACCTTTTATTAGAGTTCTTTATTTATCATAATACAGCTTAATATTGTAGGTTAAAGGGCTTACAGTATTATTATTATGATGCTATTTTATAATGTTCTAATGTTGCTTCCTCATGAACATAACCAGAGTTGTGATTTGTTTAACTGATACATGTTTAACACACAAATCTTACATATTTACGCTTCTTTTCTCAAACAGAAAACACTTTGTTCCACACCTCCGTGAAGTTGGCTCCCATCAAACTCAAACCTACACAAAAACTAAGTCAGTTGTTTGTGCTGCTTTAGTTTTGGAGAAATTAACGATTCTTTATAGGTCAGCCAGGCCCCAGGAAGCTTCAAAATGCACTAAAACATCCAAAATGGAGTCAATCGTTTGTGCCTCGTTTGTGCGATTCTGTTCTGTCTGATATTTGCAGTTTTATTTTCGACCGATGACGTCATCCAGCCCCTCAGAATGTGAAATAGCCTCAAAACAGGCAGAAAATTATAGAAAATTTTGTATTTCATTTGTGCTGTGACCATTTTCATCTGTGTGAGTTTATTTCTAAAATTATTCATTGTTATTTCTGCAGTAATTATAGGACGTCATTTCTTGGAAAAGTATGTTAAGTCTTTAGTAATTTGCTTTTGATTCATATTTTATATAATAATACAGACTTTTCCACAGCCTGAGATCGTTTATCTTCACTAGTTTTGTGGAGTTTGGCGCCGTTAGGTGAGTGAAAATGATGTCCTATAATTATCTTAGAAATAATAATGTCATCAGCTGAAAATAAAACTGTAAATATCTTAAGAACCATCCATCCATCCATCCATCTTCTCCCGCTTAATCCGGCTGGGTCGCGGGGGCAGCGTGCTGCCCAATACTCATAGCACCTGACCCCCCCTATGAACCCCTCTGCAGGTGGTGAGCCCACAGGAGGGATCTTAAGAACCAGAAACACACAAACGAAGCACAAACGATTGACTCCATTTTGGACAGATTTAGTGCATTTTGAAGCTTCCTGGGGGCTGACCCCAATTTGGCCTATAAAATAATCGTTAATTTCTCCAAAACTAAAGAAGCACAAATGAAAATTTTGCAGCACAAAACAGCACAAACGAAGCACAAATGATTGACAGTTTTTGTGTAGGTTTGCATTTGATGGGGGCAACTTCACGGAGGTTTGTTCCACTTGATTAAATTACTTGATTAAATTAATTGATTGAATTATTAATAATAATAATAATAATAATAATAATAATAATAATAATAATACATTTTATTTATTAGGCGCCTTTCTGGATACTCAAGGTCACCTTACAACAATAATAAATAAGTTAATTAAAATATACAGTTAAAAGCCGATAGTTAAAGTGGAACAGTATTTTAATTGATTAACCTTACGGCGAAGAGCCTTTCAAGATGGATTCTGCGCAACTGATTTTACATTGAAAATTGTCACTCCTCTCTTTGTAAGTGCTGTTGTGAGCCTCGACATTTTGGTCTTAAAATGTTCATATTAATCCCCAAGAAAGATTTTGCACAAGATTCAGAATATTCCACGAAATGGCATTAAACTTATCCACAGTTGACAGTAAGAATGCATGTTTTTCTTCTATGCAACACATAATAGACACTTAATAAATGCAATATAGATATGTTTAATGCCATACTGTGGATCATTTGAGGCTAAGCAATAACATCAACGCAGCAGAAAAGTTACACAAACCCCCCCCCAAATAACTGAATCTGCTTTCTACAAACTTTCTCTCAGTCTTGAAACCTTTACTTCTTCTTTCTTTGCGATCTAGTTTCACTACATCAGAGCTGGAGTTTAAGTCCTGTCATTGCACTGTTGATTGTGAACCTGAGAAATGTTATTGCAAAACTCGTCTTTCAGAAACTAAACTGTGAGAGACGATGTTTTTGTCTGGGCTTGTGTGTTTCTGCGGGCGAACATTATGAATCCGTGACATGTCGCTGCTGTCAAACGCTTGCCACAATAATGAAGTAACAGAGTGTCGCGGCGCTCTGTACAAAAGAATAACTACGCATGACATAGCATGACTTGGCACGAGTAAAGGTGCACTGTGGAACTTTTCTGAAGGCCTGGAATGCCTATCTATCTCACATTTACTTAAATCAGCTTTGTTTACTGCTTTAAAACCTTTGAAAAACATGCATGATATGGCAGCCTCTCACAGATTTGCTCTAATTTTTATCTGTTTCTTCATTTGTGTCAGAAAAGGTCATATTAAGCCAATTTGATGCCCGCGGGCACGATACCTCACAGGTGCCGATCACTCCGTTGACAGTGACAACCCACACATCTGCCAGGAATAGATATGACCCAAGCAAGTGACCGTAATTTGCAGAAGTCGGCACATTATAGCGAGTTAGACCATTAGGCTGAATAAAGTTGAACCCCCATATTTAACTACCTCAACGTTGTTAAACTTTGGTGTGAACTTTGATTGTTTAACCTTTGTCTGCTTTAATAAATACGTCACAGCAAAGATTTCTGGTTTTAGTGATTAGAGAAGTTAATTACGGCGTCCCTAACTGAGTCCTTTTCCTTCACACTGATATAATTGATAGGTTTGTGATTATTATTGCTTCATCTTGAATTCTTAGGAACTACTACAACTACTAAACCACTAACCACCACATAAAGTAATAACATCACCATGGAACCAAGAAGTTGATGGACCCTCGACCAGAAAATGTACATAGTTTGTTTATCTTTTTTCTCTTTAAAGTCATTTTTGCTTCAGTTTCTGGTTGGTGTCAATGTGTGTTTCTTATTCCAAACAATGTCTAACCCATTTACAGTCAAGACTAACTAATTCTAATACAAATTCCATACAAACTTCATCGGCTTTACAAGGTAAACGTGCTGAAATACTTTGGCAAATATGTGTATTTCCGAGCAAATATGAGAAAAAATGAGAAAACGGTTCAATATTACTTAAAATGTTGGGCTATATTGCACAGGACTGCACATTTCTGAAAAGCATCATAGATCCTAGATTTGTATCCTGTTTGGCACCCTATGTTGCTGTTATTTTTGGCAGCGAGACAATACGAAACCGATCGCAATATTTACACTCAACTGTTGACTTGAGAAATTACGGTTGCGCAATCAGTGGTACAGCCCGAGCTTCATGTCACCTTCACATAAACACACCAGACTCACAGAGATACGAGACAGAGTTAGGCCTGTTTACTGTAAATGCAGCCCTGAGCTCCACACTGAGACCCTTATATCCACATCTCACTGGGAGAAACTACCAAGAAACAGCCCGGAGCGAAGCAACTCTATCACACACACAGAGCTAAAAAATATATATATAGCAGTATAGAAAATATTTACAATAAAAACATCTGGTAGAGACGTCAGATCCACTGGTCGGCGGTGCGATTCCAGCTCCCACAGATAAATGCTGTCGTTGTGTCCTTGTGCAAGACAATTTGCCCATTTTGTTTGCGTACGTTGGTCTATGAATGTGTGTGTGAATGGATTTCTTGATGTAAAGCCTATGTAAAGGTTGAAAAGCGCTATATAAAAATGCGACAATTTACCATTACTCTATATGGGTCAAAGCTAAGTATTGAAAGTCAGATACTAAAACTAGAATTAAAACTATTTTAGCTTAAAATATGAGCTTAAAATATGAGTTGCTCTATATAATAACTGATTTGACATAGACAGTCCCTTGTGATGACAGAACAGAAATAGACACGGAAATAAAAAATGGACAAAGCGTAAACTGAGTGTGTAATAAGCACCAACCCTGTGTGTAAAACCCTGCTTTGTTTTACTGTATCACGGGTGGATGTTTGTGTCAATAACAGGAACAGAGGAGCTTTAACAAACATCGAAGGGAACTTCCCAATAATATTATATGTTCCCAGCAACATGATGAAATTGGAAGTTGTTTTTGTCACATGATATAATGGCACATCAAACTAATATTTAGAGATATAAGTTTACCAAAAAAAATAGTTACACTGAGGGTGTATTCAGACCAGAACAGTGTGAAGGTCCACTTGTTTTTTTTGTTTTTTTAGTTGTTTTGGATCTTATTCTCACAGCTATTTTTGCAAGTGAACTATAAGAACTAAACAGATGCATGTGTATGACAATCAGACAGAACAGTGGACAGAACTGATGGAGCCAGTGCAGCCTTTATTAGGTGTGCAGCCGATCATTTTTATATTTAGGAAAGAACTGTTCATGTTTAGTTAACGGCAGTGTTGAAGCAGAGGTGGGACGGCAGGTGTCTGCTGCGGATAAACCAAAGAAACAGGAGCCCACAGACCAGGAGCCAAAGGACCAAGGTCCCACAGACCAAGAGCCAAAGAATCAAGAGCCAAAGAATCAAGAGCCTGCAGACCAAGAACCAAAAGACCAAGAATCAAAGGACCAAGTGTCCACAGACCAAGAACCCGCAGACCAAGAGCCAAAGAATTAAGAACTAAAAGACCAAGAGTGAAAGCGACACAAGCCCACAGACTTAAGAGCCCACAAACCAAGAACCAAAGAATCAAGAGCCTGTAGACCAAGAACCAAAAGACCAAGAACCAAAGGACCAAGAGCCCACAGACCAAGAGCCAAAGAATCAAGAGCCTGCAGACCAAGAACCAAAGGACCAAGAGCCCACAGACCAAGAGCCAAAGAATCAAGAGCCTGCAGACCAAGAGCTCACGGATCAAGAAACAAAAGACCAAGAGTGAAAGGGACTCAAGCCCACAGACTTAAGAGCCCACAGACCAAGAACCAATGGACCTAGAGTCTGAAGACCAAGAGCCAAAGGACCATAAGCCCAGAGACCAAGAACGAGAGGACCAAGGGCCAAAGAACCAAGAACCCACAGATCAAGAGTCCACAGGAACATAAGATTTGGTCTAGTTGGACGCTCCTTTGGACCAGGAATCACCAAGCATTACTCTCTCTGGGTCTTGCTCACTCTGTATCTGGGAACAGCACATTTGGGCCGCAGTGCTACTCGGTCATGGCTGAATAATGTCCTTGAGGCCTGCGTCTAACTTTTTTTCTCTGAGGAATGGAACAGAGGTCAGCTTCAGCACCTGAAGGTGTTTTAGGGAGTTTGGACTCTGCATGTTGTCCCAGTAAGAAGAAGTTTGTGTGTTAAATAATGTTCGTACTTAGTATTAGTATTTAGTTTTGTGCTTTATGCAACCTTTACACTGTGGGCATAAAGTGCGTTATATGATGGATACAAGGCAAACAGACAAAAAACAAAGCCTCTTATCCATCCATATATCCTGATTGCATAATTTAGCCAGTTTCTTTTAGTTAATAAACAGTGGTGACGCAGGCTCGGTTGTGCATTTTGGCAACAGAAGTACGGCTGAACTCAGCGGCTTGTCGAGCTCTGTGAAAGGATTATCGTCAAAAGATTGTGAATTTTCCCTCAACAAGCGACTTTGACAAATGGTGTCCGGCTGCCAGGTTCTTGTGCGATCAATGAGTAAAACTTTAAAACTTTAGTCCACCAGGAGAATATCGATTCTGCCAACCACACACAGAACAACCAGACATTTTGGTGCTGGAAATGTTTTTATCTCCGTCTGTTTCTGTCTGTGTTCAGTCTGAATGAATCGGAATGATGGGGAACAATGAAACTCCCGTCCTAAAAGGATCTATAAGCCCAAAAAGTGTGTGTTGGTTTCATTTCATTCCATGTCAGTCAAAATAATTCAAAACTCAATTTCAATATGGCCCTATTTCTTCTCTATCTCCATCTTTCTATTCCTCTCAGTCTCCCTTACCATCTCTATTCTCCTCTCTCCTTATCTCTCTCTTCTCTTTTCTTTTCCCCTTTTTTCTCTTCCTCCTCATCTCCCTCCTTCCTCCCTCTCTCCTGGTGGGGCATCTTTAGGATCAGTGGGTCACAGCAGGGCAGTGGGTAAAGTCGAGCTCTCACAGAACTGCACCAAAAACACAGAAACTGGGTCAAAGTGGAATCGTTTCGCCACAACCGTTTCGATCATTAGAAATAACTGATCTTTCTTTCATACTTAAAGGATGTAAATCATGTCTTTCTGTCAAAATTGAAAACATTTTAAAGGTGCATTGTGTAGGTTTTCAGGTCAAATGCGTTTCTCCGTGGAAATGTTATTGCTTTGTCACGACGTTTGGCATTAAACCTTTTTGTTATCATCGTAAGCAAACCAGACCAAGTTGCAGGTTTAGGTCAAACTGTGGAACATTCCCGGCATTGAAACAAGCAGGAGACAGACCCCCAAACCAAAAAGTTACACGGTGCGCCTTTAATATTCCTAAATCTGTGCACTGTGACCTGAATCCTCCAGGTAGCTCCTTCAAATTAACCAGATGTTGAAATTTGTGCCCCAACATCCTCATGTCTCAGTCACATCTGGTTTAGACAATCCAACAAAGCTCAAGTTTAACTGGACAGCTGTTTGGCATTAAAACTACAGAGCTCCTCCCATAATGCGTCACCGTGACAACCGTAGTATCATAGCATCTACTTCCTGTTTCCTGTTTCCTGTTCAGAGAGTCCAGAGTGCAGAACCGGACGTCTTATATTACGCAAAATTGACTCTTGTGAGGTTTAAGCCACGTTATAATGTTGTTACCTCCTCAAAAATTCACCTCTTTGCTTTATTATTATTAGTCTGTTTACATCTCCAAAGCTCAAAATGCTCTGTTCCACCTTGTGATGTCATGAAGAGGTCGTTTTCAAGTGAACACCTTCCTTTTACCTTTAGTTCAGTAGAGATAGATCAGCAATTCCAGGACTGAAATCATCCAAATGACTCTACTTCCTGTATCACCACATGACATCACAAGTTGAGTGTTTTCTATCTGAGAGAAGAACTCAGCCTAAATATGCAGGGTTTGTGTGTTAAACAACAATTTGTGTGAATGAAACAGAACAGAATGCGTGTTTGAGATGAGGAAATCATATTATAACAGAAAATAGCAGGTATATAGGTTCTTTAAAATAAATATATAGGTTTTTAAAATAAAAAGTGAAGTAAAAAGTGAATTATTATTGTGTATAAGTGGCACCAGTGCTTTAAATCTAAAAAGTTTACTATTAGTGCTGGGTATCATTAAGAAGTTGCCGATACATATCTCGATACAGTGAGCTTTCGATTCGATATATTTCCAATAAATTTGATACAGTTCAATAAAAATAAAGGCTAAATAATGTCTGTGATACTAAAAGTCTTTGTTAAACCAGCTCTTGTGCAAAGTGAATATGAAACAGGCCCATTTTACTCATCAAAACAGTGAAAATGTCAAATGTGTTGCATAAACGAGTTTCCTTCCACTAAAAAAGCAACACAACTGTAGCTCTGTAAGAAAATTATTTAGAAAAATATACCAAAAAATACTCGATATATTGATACATCAGCCCACGATATCGATACTGTATCATCACATTAAACAATACGATATATCGATATTTAGATATTTTTGCACATTCCTGTTACCTATAGCCCAAAGTTTTATCAGGAGTCAATAAAGGGAAAGAAAAAAGAAAACAACAACAGATATAACTTTACTGTTCTGCCCTCTACCCTCCCTCCTTCTCTCTCTGTTTCCCTCTTTCTTCATTTCTTTCTTTATCTCCTTCTCTTTCCATATCCTTCTCTCTCTATCTCCCTCTTTCTTTCTTTCTTTCCACCTCTATCTCCTTCTCTTTCTATCTCCTTCTCTCTCTGTCTCCCTCTTTCTTTCTTTCTTTCCACCTCTATCTCCTTCTCTTTCTATCTCCTTCTCTCTCTATCTCCCTCTTTCTTTCTTTCTTTATCTCCTTCTCTTTCTATCTCCTTCTCTCTCTGTCTCCCTCTTTCTTTCTTTCTTTCTTTCCACCTCTATCTCCTTCTCTTTCTATCTCCTTCTCTCTCTGTCTCCCTCTTTCTTTCTTTCTTTCTTTCTTTCTATCTCTCTTTCTCTCTGTCATTCTCTCTCTCCTTCTATCCCTCTCTCTCATTCATTCCTTCTCCTTCACCCCTCCCTCCCATTCTTTCTCTCTATCTCTCATTTTCCTCTTTTTATCTCTGTTCTCTCTCTCTGTTTTTCTATCTATCTTTTTCTCTCCACCCCTCCTCACTTCTCTCTTTCTTTTCAGTTCAATTCAGTTTTATTTTTAGACTTTTTTCCACAATTTCACCTTAGAATCCCACAGCAGGCGCACTTCTACTTTCTATGTGAAAACAAAGAAAAACAAAAATAAAATAAAAGAGAGAAAATGTTCCCTCTCTCTCTCCTTTTCTCTGTATCCCCCTCTTTGTCTCTCTCTGTTTCCTCCCCTCCTCCTCCCTCGTTCGTCTCTTTGATCAGACGCTGTAGCTCTAAACATTTGCAGCTGGCCTTGTGCGGGACATAAAGAGGTCACTGGAGCTGGGGCCACATAACTCATCTCTCTCTCTCTTTCCTCCCTCCTTCCCTCTCTTCTTTCCTCCCTTTCCCTCCTCCCTTCCCTCTGTCTCCTCTCAATTTTCTCTCCTGTCTCTTTTTTAATCTCTTCTCTCAAATCTTTATCTGTCTATTCTGTCCCTCCCTCCTCTTCTCTCTCTTTATCTCTCGCTTACTTCTCTCCTTCCTCCTCCCTCTCTTTCTTCCTCTCTTCCTATTCCTCTCATGCTATTTCTTTCTCATATCTCTCCATCTCTCTCTTGTCTTTTTCTTTCCTCCTTCCCCTCTATCCTCTATTCCTTTGTTTTCGCTTTCTTCCTCCCTCCCCTCTCTCCTTCTTTATCTCTATCTCTCTCCCTCCATTCCTCATCTTTTTTACTCTATCCATCTCTCATCTTGTTCCCCTTCACTCCCCTCTCTCTCTCTTCTCAATGCCCTTTCTCTCCATTCTTAACTCCTCTCTTCTTCCGTCCCTTCGTCTCTCCCTTCCCTTTCCCTACCTTCTCTCCTTCCTCACTCCTGTTCTTCCCCCTCTTTCTTCCTCGCTCACTCTCTCTCCTTCTTCACTCCCTCTCTCACTTCTCTATACTTTCCTCTCATCTCATCTCTCCCTCTCTTTCTTTTCTCCCTCTCTCTCCTTCTTCATTCCCCAATTCTTCCGTCCTTCTCTAGCTCTTCTTCCTCGCTCCCTCTCTCCTTCCCTCTCCTGACCTTCTCTCCTTCTGTCACTCCTCTCTTCTTCCCTCCCTCTCTCTCTCCCTCTTTCTACCTTTTCTCCTTCTTCACTCCCTCTCTCACTCCTCTGACCCCCTCCCAAACTCACTCTCTCCTTCTACACTCCCTCTCTCATTCCTCTATTCTTCCCGCTCTTTTCTCCCTCTATCTCCTTCTTCACTCCCCCATTCTTCTCTCCTTCCTCGCTCCCTCTCTCCCTCCCTCTCCCTACCTTTTCTCCTTCCTCACTCTTCTCTTCTTCCCTCTCATCCTCCCTGTTTTCTCCCTCTCTCCTTCACTCCCCTCTTCCCTGCCTTTCTCCCTCTTCCCTCGCTCCCTCTCCTTCCTTGCTCCTTCTCCCCACCTTCTTTCTTTCCTCACCCCCTCTCTTACTCATCTATTCTTCCATCTCTTCCTCTCTCTGTTTTCACCTTTCCCTCTCTGTCTTCGCACCCTCTCTCTCTCCTTCTCCCTACATTATCACTCCCTCTTTCATTCCTCTCTCTCCCTCCCTCTTTTTTCACTCTCTCCTTCACTCCTTCGTACTCCTCTGTTCTTCTGCCTCTCTCTCATCCATTATTCTCTCTTTTCCTCTCTCTGTTTTTTCCCTTTCTCCTTCACTCCCCTATTCTACCCTCTCTCTCTCCCTCCTCTCCCTGTCTCTCTCTTTCCCTCCACTGGCTGCTTGACTTCTCCATTTCATCCATCAGTCTCCTTCCTCGCTCTCTTCCTCTCCCTATCTTCTCTCCTTTCTCACTCCCTCTCATTCCTTTGTTCTTCCTCCCTCTCTCCCTCACACTCGTTCCTCACTCCCTCTCTCTCATCTGTTCTTCCCTCTCTTCCCGTTTTCTCCCCCTCGCTCCTTCTTCACTCCCCTATTCTTCCCTACCTGTTTCCCTCTCCTTCCTCACTCCCTTTCTCACTCCTCTGTTCTTTCCCCTCTCTCCCTCCCTCGCTCTCACTTCTTCTCTCCCTCTTTCTCACTCTCCTTCCTCTCCCTACCTTCTCCTTCCTCATGCCCTCTCACTCCTCTCTTTCTCTGTTTTCTCCCCCCCTCCTTCATCACTCCCCTATTCTTCCCCTCCTTTCTCGCTCCATCTCTCGACCTTCTCGCTTTTGTCACTCCATCTCACTCCCGCTCTCCCTCTCTCCTTCTTCACTCCCCTATTTTTCCCTCTCACTCTCTCTCTCCTTCACTCCTTCTCTCACATCTATTCCCTATTCTTTCCTCTCTTCTCTCTCTTTTCTCCTTCTTCCCTCCCTCACTCCTCTCTTCCTCCTCACCCCCTCTCTCCCTCCCTTCTCTCTTTCCTCACTCCTTCTTCCTCCTCTCTCCCCCATCCCCCCTCCATTCTCTCCTTCTTCTCTCCCTCCCTTCTCTTCCTCCTCTCCCTCTCCTCCCTCCCTCCCTTCTCTCTCTCCTCTCTTCTTCCCCCTCTCCCTCTCTCTTTCCCTCCGTCGGCCGCTCGACTTCTCCATTTCCTCCTGGTCCAGCGTCAGCTAAAACAAACCGCACATTCAAACACGACTGGGCTGTTCCTCTTTTACACCCGAGTCCTTCTGGTTTCTCCTGTCAAAATATTTCTCCACTGCAAAGACACGATTTCACCGCGTTGCTCCTGAAGAATCGACGCATAAAATCCATCGAGGTGGAAGTGTTTTATCCCCATCTGTAAACGAAACACAAAGCAGTCGAGGGCTTCGTGTTTACTGGGCTCTTAAGGCTGATCTGAGCAGCTGTTTTTGACTCCGCGGTGTTACATTTCAAACAATGATGTCAAATTAACCTCAATAACACACGTGTCTTTGGCCCCAAAATAAAAATCCACAACTGCATTAAATATATATTACAAAATTAAACCTGTCTAAAATCTTATATCAAACACGGTCACTTCATTTTAACCAACGTTTCACTGTCGGGATGCACCGACTCCATACTGGATCAGATATCCGGATATCGGCCGCCAAATATCGGTTCTGACGATATCCTGGTTGGATATAAATCAGTGTAATGAGACTGTTTACTTTTCTGAACTGCGAATTTCTCTGATCTGGCCAAGATTTAAAATTTTATATCAGGTTATTCGTCTGGTTTTCAGATTTATTATTTACTTTACGGGTTCTGAGGCTGCTTCATTCTCGTCTAGGGGTCGTTTATTTTAAGATGAATTGTTAAGTAAAATTATCTGTCCGTGCAGCGAGATAATTTCACTACTTTTACGACATTTTCTGATAGATTTAAGTGTTTATATCTTTGTAGCTTTTATGCAGCGTGTCTAAGGATACAAAAAACGAAGTCTAGTCAAGTTAAAATGACTTGAATTAATAAAGTTTTACCATAATTATAATATAAAAATACATCTTGCGATACTTAAAATAAGAAAAAAAACAACAAATTTTGCACTTAAAATAAGAAACAAAATCGAATGTTTCTTGAATTAAGAAAAACACACTTACTGGCTGCCAAATATCGGTTTCTGATAGATTTAAGTGTTTATGTCTATTTTTTTGCAGAGTGGTAGTCGCCCAGAAAGTCTCAGAGACAAGATGTTGGCTTTGACCATCTAAACTTTTAACTATACTTTTCCTTGTGCGATTTTTACTTTTTTTTGGAGTGCCTAGATTTCATTTGTGTGTAAAGTTTTGATCCTTTTTCCCAGAGCGCCCTGTACCTGCTCACTGACGGAAACACCTGCAGCAAACAGCCACAGTTTATTTTTTTCTGTAAAGTCTCAGAGAGTTTTGACCTTTTATTTGCACAAAGTTGTTCTGAGAATACTTCAGAGATTTTTGTTTAAAGGAAGTAAATGCAGGTTTCAGCCTCTGCACTGGTATCAGCTGATTTCGAGTATTGGCAGATACTTAAAGGGGAACTCCGACACGTTTGAAGCTAAAGTCCGTTGCTGGAGGTGGTCGAATACTGTCAGAAGCCAAAAAACAGCACAGATCAGTGTTGCCTCAGCGGAGATCTCACTGTGGCAGTGAGTCTGTCAACAAACTAGTGTAGTGATGGGGCAAGTTCTTAACTTCCACATAAAACGGCAATTTGCTTCACAGTGAAGAAGCTTAACACCACTTTAACCCATTTTACAACAGCCACAAGTCTAACAAACAACATGTTCTGCCTGGTTCACTCATTAGTGTCTGGAAACGTTATAAAAACAACTTTATAATCAGCCTTACACTTACCTCTGTTGATTTCCCACTGCACATGTGAAAGCCCAAAAGACTCGATCGCCGATGTCGTTTCTAATCCCATTTATTTACGAGTGAATTATTTATTTATTTTTTAAATGCTAAAAAATACATTCCTGAACCATTTTCTTTCAACAACTTTCAGTTTCTCTTCTTCTTCACCGTCAGTAGTCGATCTTCACTTGTTGCTTCTGGCAGCTCGAGCCTCTCGCCGCCGCTGGAGTCGACAATTGAGTCTTTTGGGCTTTCACATGTGCAGTGGGAAATCAACAGAGGTAAGGCTAAGGCTGCTTATAAAGTTATTTTATAATGTTTCCAGACACTAATGAGTGAGCCAGGCAGAGCGTTTTGTTTGTAAGACTCGTAGCTGTTGTAAGATGGGTTAAAGTGGTGTTAAGCTTCTTCTGTGTGAAGCAAATTGGTGTTTTATGTGGAAGTTAAGCCTTGATAGACTCATTGCCACAGTGAGATCTCCGCTGAGGCAACACTGATCTGTGTCGTTTTTTGGCTTCGACCACCTCTAGCAATGGACTTTAGCTTCAAACGTGCCGGAGTTCCCTTTTGAAGTGAGGTGAGCACACCTTTTCTTATTTATACTAGTAGGTGAGAGCAACATACACCTTACATTTGCTAAGACAAGCTCAAGACAAGGCAAGCAATGAGCCAGTCTACTTTCTGTTTGAATACAGGAGCATCCACCCCAAACCCTCAGACAAACATCCAGTTTGAGGAACGGTAAAATCACAGAGGCTAATTTGTCACACATCTTGAATGTAAGTAACATCTCTGTCGAAATCAACCACTTCTTTTTTCTCAGAATGCAGTGCTTTACTTGTGTATTCTGAAATCTGCGCTGTTCTCACTCCTTTAATTCTCCATTTTAATTTGACTTTCATTTATACTTGTTTGCCGCCGTGTTTGTTGTGACCCGAACAGATCGTGCACTTCGGATTGGTTGATCCGCCTGTCAGTCACGCCCATTGGATATCGTGGAGACAGGAAATGGCTCCAGACATCTTTGTAAAGCGTTGTAAAAGTTTGTAGTCTGGGCCGACCTGAGAAATGGATGCAAATTCAGCAGAATGCGCCATAACCTTTTACATTAGAACTATTACAAGACCATCTGTTTTCTGGCGTCTAAACATTCCACATTTTCGCTGGTGTTTGTTCGGCGAGAATGGGCTGCAGGTGAAGGAGGCCGTGGGCTGATTTAGTTTTCTTAAATGAACAGAAGTCTGACCTTTCCGACTCTGGTTTATGTCTTTGAACGGCTCAAGTTTCCAGTGGAGACTGAGGCAGACTTAACACAGTTCATTTGGCTCCTGGCGTGCCTGTCTATAGATCAAGTTAAAAGGAAGCTATGGGCCACTGGGAAATAAAGACACAGGGTTTTTATTGGACGGTTGTGCTGCTTTGAGATTAGTTATTTTAGCTTTTAGACATTTGCATCTGACTGAGTAATTGCAGTAGTTTTAGACACTTAAAAGACCTGTATATTCTACTATTTTCAGATCTATGTTATAATCAGGGGTGCACATAACTGGTACGCTGGTACGCATGCGCAGCAAAAATAACGAATGCGTAATGCCACTTCAGTTACTGAGCGCCTTTGCGTTAGAGGTAAGATCTTAAGCCCGAGCCCGACAAAATGTCAATCATTGCTTCGGGTCGGGCCGGGCTTCTCTCTCGCTGACTTTTTTAAAATAAATAAACAGTTAAATTCGTGCGCAGAGCATGAGCCAGAGCCAGAGCCAGAGCCAGAGCCAGAGCCAGCGCATGCTCTGCGCACGTGAACAACGCCCTCTTAATAATCTTCCCCTCCGCAGGTCCGCATGAAATTTCGGGTTTGCTTCGGGCTCGGGCCTGCAAATCAAGTTAATTGGTCAGGCTCGGGTCGGGTCGGGTTTTAATACCCGCAGGTCGGGTCGGGCTGGATTTTTTAGGCCCGATCTTACCTCTAGTGAGTACCAAACTATATCTCCTGGTACTCACCTGAGTAACTCACTGAAAAAGTTATGTGCACCCCTGGTTATAATGTTATTTCCTCATCAAAACATTCCTGAAGTCATGTTTTGTTTCATTTACACATGTTCAACACACGAATCCTGCATCTCTCAAACTGAAAACACTCTGTTCCACCTTGTGATGTCATGTGGTAATACAGGAAGTGCTCCACTGTGTTTTTAAACTCCACACACTTTCACTCGAATCATTTGGATGAATTCAAGGCTGGAATTGCCGATCTCTACTGAACTAAAGGTAAAAGGAGATGTTAACATTATACAGGGTTCCTACAAGTTTCTTCAAGTTAAATTAATAGACCTACCAGAAAAAATTATTGTATTTGTGTTCATTTATTTCTCAAACAAAGGAATCTGGGGAGTAGAGACTCTTCCCCATAACTCCAGCACAAAATGTGTCTCTCTGTAACGTAAAACCAATGTTAGAAAACAACATAACGGCGTTAATCAACTTTGTGTTCTGCTGAGATCTTCTTTGATTTTACTCTTCTGCTCAGCTTGTTTCTTGTGGTGCTGAAGCGCGAGATCTTCAGTGACGTGTTCGGAGTATTTTGACCCCTGATTGCGTTACTTTCTCGATTATTGGTTCCACCGCTCTTTATTCCCTCTTTATTTAGGCGACGTTATTTAACCAAATAATAGTGGTTGGCAAATTAAACTTTTGAGAAGAAATTCGATACGGGGAAGTTACGTACTGCACAAATTTGAAGCCCCAGAAATAAAAATTCAAGACTTTTTCCAGTCTTTTTAAGGTATTATTTCCAAATTCATAAACTCAATGCTTTTAAGACTTTTTAAGACACTGTAGGAACCCTGATTAAAACTGTTTCATGGCATCACAAGGTGGCAGACATACTAATAACAAAGGATTACTTAAGCTCATGTGAATGAATGAAACAAAACACAACTCCAGGATTGTTTTTTTATGGCTAAAATCTCGCTTTTTTTGAAATGATGAAATAATGTAAAATTCATTGCACATATAGTAAAAGCAGCTCTATGTTGTTAGTGTTACGATGACGACAAATCTGCTTTGCTGCCTGTAACTTATAAACTAAATAATTTGTCTGCTGGGAATGTGTAGTAAAGTGAGAAATAACTGCAAACTCGTTGTTTTTTCATATTTTTAAACCTGTAAAAGTCTGCTCCAGTGCCTCACATGTTGGTTATGCCAGATGTTGTGTTAAAATCTATGACGTAACAAAATAAGCCACAGTAGATCAGGTGGCAAAGTGAACAGTTAGTGGTTTGATTTCCGCTCTGACCAGCATATACTGTTGTTACGTTATTGGGCAAGACACTTCCTGCACTTGCTTATGTGTGAATATACAATAATACAGTAATTGGACGGTGGCCTGAGAGGGTCAAAGGTCCTGGTGTTTACCCCATAGTGGGTCAATGGGAAATCAAGGTTGTTTTTCATCAGTTTGGCACATGAGGATTTATCATTTTACTTCAGTGCACTTTGACTTTGTATTTGTGCAACAATAAGCGATTTTTTATCTTTTTTTTTTTTTTTTCTCAGAGCGACTATCTATTGTGAGACGTCTAAACAATGGGAATAAAAATGGAGGGGAGCAGGAAGGCCATTTGAACAATGTGCAAATGAGCGGATGATTAAAATAGATTAACAATAAGAAAGTAGAAGAAAGAGTAGAAGAATGTAGACGCCCCCCAAAAAATAACAGACTGAATATTTTCTGTTATTTGTCAAATGTTTGTATTAGAGATCGACCAATATACGTTTTGCCGGTGCTGAAACCGATTGTTTGGAATACAAAGCAACCAGTGGCCGATATTTTTGGGCCAATATGTAGGTTCGAGTTGGATTATTTTCCCCAAATTATATAATTAAAATGTACTACACTCACACAGCTTTTTTTAACCACACATGTATAAAGGAGCATCCATCCATCCATCCATCTTCTCCCGCTTAATCCGGCTGGGTCGCGGGGCAGCATGCTGCCCAATACTCATAGCACCTGACCCCCCTATGAACCCCTCTGCAGGTGGTGAGCCCACAGGAGGGTGGACAACATGGTCCTTGATGTTAGTTCATAGGGGTGCGGGCATGTTTTGGGTTGATGGGGAAACCGGAGCACCCGGAGGAAACCCATCCAGACACGGGGAGAACATGCAACCTCCACACAGAAAGGCCCGGGCGACCGGGATCGAACCCGCAACCTTCTTGCTGTGAGGCCTGAGTGTTGCCACTCAGCCACCGTGCCGTGCCGTATAAAGGAGCAGTGTAATCATATTTTGTACAGTTGTCTCTTCACATTAAAGTGTTAAAATAAAACTTCGTGTGCACTCTTTAGGGAGGAGATCGACCAAACGACCAAAACAAAACAGTCTGAAGGCCAATAATCTCTGAAATGTATAAACCCCTTAAAATCCTCATCAAAGTTTAGCAGATTTTCAATGTTTAACTCATTAACAGACCTAAATGCCAATGGTTTTACAACATTATAACACAAAATAAACAAGAATTTGGAATTTCTAAGGTACACATACTTCCTCTTTGTTAAGAATGATGGAAAAACACAATTTTCTTACCTCTAAATTGTATTTGAGCTTCACAAAAAGCACAATTTATGATGAAACGTGTAATATATCTGTAGATTAAGTGAAAAACTGTTTATCATAATGTCTTCAATTAAAAAATAACTTAAAACACAATTGTAAATGTCTTTAAACCAGACTCCGACATCACTCAAAAGACGCAGCAAAGACAAGGTAAATAATGGTTGGAATATGTATTTATATTAATAGTCAGATTTTTTATTGTTGTTCATTTTAAATTGATACCAACGAAATAACAGAATATAAATAAATAGATAAATAAATTAATGAATAAAAACACATCCAAGTGTTTTTCAGGTGCCAAATTTCCCTGGACTTTTCCGATTTTGTGATATTCTGTTTCAGTTTTCCCACTGAAATCTGATTATGTTCTATAGATTTTAGCCAATAGTCGATAAAACGCTAAAAAGTCCAAGTATCGGCCTAATATATCAGCCTATCTCGAGTATATGTTCAGGAAGTTCTGATCGTGAAACTGATCATTGTAAAAGTTACCAAAACTGTTGAGAAAAAGCAGAAGCTCAAACTGTATTCACCAATATTTTCGCCTTTGTGCGGTGAAAATATCTGACCTCCTGTAATATCGAACAGGCTGTTGCATAATACACTTCTGCAAAAGATAGTCTCACAAAGTCTGTGTAATGCATCGTTAAAATGGCTTTCATTAGTCCGTCGTGTAAGGGTAAAACCACAAAAATGCAAAGCCAACTGTAGACAATATTGGGTAATTTCTCAGGGACTTTCTGCTCTATCTCAACCGTTGGATTCCAGAAAGTTTCCGTTTTATTTCCCCATTATAACGACCACTGCACCGTGGACTTTTGTAATTGTACCACTTCCACATTTTTTTATTTTTAATCATTCACACAAATAAATTACATCAAACAAGCTGTACTACATAGAAATATTATAACAAATACTGCATTTTTCCCACCAAAATATATATAAAAATAGAGAGAATACAGTTATAATCAACCACAAAGTAACAGCAGTACACTGCAAAAAAGGATTTTCTAGCATAGTTAAACTGACTTGAATGAAACAGATTCATCATAAACATAGATAAATTTTAAGATTTTTTTACTTAATAAGATGAGATTCTTTTACTTGTTTCAAGATATTCCATCCTGATTTATCTTATCTAGATATGACAACTTATTCTAAGCACTTTTTATATTAAATCAAGCCAGGTTAAGCCTCTTTTCCCTCTCAGACCAGTTCTTTTCTCTGGCTCAGACCTGTACCTCACTGTCCTCAGTGTCCTGTGGCTTTAGGTGCAGATGTGCAGCATTTCTGATGTTGGGAAAGTGGAAAATGTGACATTTCAGTAACTGCAGTTTTAAATGTATTTGATTTCATGTTGTATTTGATCAGATGTGTAGATATTGTGAATGCTCGAAAGGTTTTCTTAAAACTAGGTGTTCTTAAAATCTATTTAAGAAATAATAGCCTAATATAAGACATGTTATATACTAGAAATAAGCAGTAATAAGCAATAATTACCTAAATATACTCAAAATAAGGTGAAAAATCTTGCCATAAATACTTGACACTAGTGTTTTCTGCTTAGAACAAGATTTGTATTTTGTCTTGTTTTAAGAAAACTTGGTAAGTGAAAATTTCTTACTGGACTGGCAGATAATTTCACTTAAAATGGAGCATTTTTACCTCAAATTTACTATTTTTCTATTATTTTTTGATAGGGCTTTTTGCAGTGTAGGATGTGGTTGTTTTATGGTCGCCTCTCCACAGATCTGACCTGTACCTCGGCCTGGTGCCGTCGTCTCCTTGTTTCAGTGGGGTTTGATGCATTTTGTGGAACATTCGAGGAAAAACGTCTCATGTGGTGTTTCAGAAATGTTACGTAATCCAACTTTAACTTCCATTTAGACAAAAACGTTTAGCAGTAGTGAATCTAACGAAATACAAGCAGTAAAGTACAATATTTAAGTTTTAAAAAATGTAGGTATTTGGACTTTACTTAAGTAGATTTAATCTGGATACTTTTTTACACTTCACAACATCTGAGAGCATCTGTACTTTCTACATTTTTGAACAGGACTGAGACGTAATAAAGTATTTTTATTATAGTTTGAGACTTGCTGAAAATCCCGAGGGGTTTATTTTTAACAAGTTCATAGTTTGGGCCAATAAAAATATACAAAATACAATATAAATATTAAAATATACAAATAAAGACAGCCAGAAATTCCACAAATTCAGCAAATCTTTACCACTACAAAATACTTTTACTTTTTACTTGATGTCTATTTTTAAACAGGTACTTTTTTTATTTTATTTAAGTTCTTTAAGCGTATTTTTTCTTGTAATATTTTCCTGTTTACTTGTTTTTTGGTCTGATATCTGTACTTTTACTTCATTAAGTACTTCTACCGTCACTGCTGACCAGTCTTTACATACCAGGATAAGTCAAAATATATAAATAAAAAATATAAAACCTTAAAGTGTGGAAATAACCTTTTAAAGCAGCGTATAAATCTGCATGACTTAGTTTGAACTGGTTTTTGTGGCATTATCAATTCCTCACAAAGAGCGTGGTGACATTTAGAGATTATCTGTCCGCTCCAAACACAATCTGAATCACATTTGAAAATTCATGAGCGGCTCTAGTCTCTGAGACCAAAAAACCCCTCAAGTAAACGTGAAAATATTACGGTACATGAAAAAAAACATTAAAGAACCTGTTTAAAAATGGACATGAAGTAAAAATTAAACGTATTTTGTCGTGATTTTGCTAAAGGTTTGCTGAATTAGTTGATTTTCTGGCTGTCTTTATTTGTATATTTTAATATTTATATTGTGTTTTGTATATTTTTATTTGCTCAAACTATGGACTTGTTAAAAATAAACCTCTCAGGATTTTCAGAAGGTGTCAGACTAGAATAAAAATACTTTATTACTTCTCAGTCCTGTTCAAAAATGTAGTTTGGAGCTTGGAGTGATTTGTGCGGCTCTGTTTTCACCAGATGCCCTCCCGGAAACACTGCGCTCTATTTATAAAGGCCTGGGACTGACACAAAGACAGATTGGCTTTCAAAAAGGTCTAAATTTAGACTAAAGATGAATAAATGTGGTCGTTCCATTAGAAAAAGTTGTGCTGATCAGAACATTGTGTTGTTGTGTCCTTTGGCAAGACAATTAACCCATGTTATGTGTGTGTGTGTGTGTGTGTATCATGAGGTTAACAGACAATTAGGGACAAAAATGATATTCGATTACACTGGTTATGCTGGAATTGTGTCAAGATTTGTGTTAAATTACAATAAAATTTCTATAAATTTACAATACAATAAAAATACAATAAAATTTCTATACATTTTCTCGATTTCTAAGATAAGAAAAGGGTTCAATGCTATTTTATTTAGCTAAAATCATCCAAATGATTCTAGTAAAGGTGTTTGGAGCTTAAAAACACAGTGGAGCATAGAGTGTTGAGTGTTTTCTGTTTGAGAGAAGAACTCAGCCTAATAAATATGATGTGTGTGTTACTGTTCAACATGTGTGAATGAAACTAAACACAACTCCAGGTCTGTTTGTGATGAGGAAACAACATTATAACGTAAGAAAATTGCAGAATATTCCCTTTAATATTACCACGTGGTCTTAGACTAGTTGTGATATGAGATTCTTAAACCGTTCAGGAAAGATTTTTTTTTTCTTCCGTAGTGGTTCAAATAAGTATCTCCACAGCTAAAATTTCAGGGTAAAATATTTCAGTTGTTTTTTAACACAAAAAGTGTTATTTTAACTATTTGAAAGTTAAATGAAGTTTTGAGTTGGGGTTATTTGCCAGAGTTGATATCGCTGAAGTTAATTAAACTTTCCTTAGTGTTAATTTGGCTCCTCCCACCACTTCAAACTCCTGCGAGATAAAACCAGTTTGACCAGCTGTGACTTTTCATTTCATCTTAAATTAACTAAAATAAAGTGTAAAAATAAAACATCTCTATGCATTGTTTACAGAGTATCCCCAGGTTAACTACTCCAAGACTTTTAAAAGACATTTTAAGACCACTTAAATGAAAATTAAGACCAACATCGCACCCATTATGTCAGATCCAATTCTAATAATGACCATTACTCACTGCTTTAAATAACAAAACATACTTTTATTATAAAATCTCATTCAGAACTCATTTACACTCGTATGCTTTGCTTGTAAAATGGCCAAAAATCATTTATAACATTCTAACAAGACAAACTAAGCTTTCAGATTGTCTTGTCTCACATTGCACTGCAGCCCGGTGAGTATAAAAAAAAAAGGCTCATCAAATTTAACGCCTTTGTGAAAAAAAGACTTGGACAACATAATTTAAGAGTTTTTACGGCCTTAATTTAGGAACATGAAATTTAAGACCTTCTTAAGACTTTTAAGACCCCGCGGCGACCCAGTGTTTAGCTAAATCAGGATAACCCTACAAAGTGTTATCCATTTACTCTCCAAACAATAATATAACTCTTGATTTCGGGGTTAAACTGGCACTCTGATCCAGTGGGACTTAATTAACACATCTAAAAATGTTAAATCAACTCTAAAACAGATTGAACTCATATAAACCCTGAGAAAATGTTAAAATGGGTTCTTTTTGCTGCGTAGTTTGTTATTGGGAAGTATCTTGGTATAATGTTTGATATATGCCTTTACTCGTATTATTACTGCATTATAACCATTCCGACTATGCCATTACTGCGCTCGCCCTTATAGTAAATTGTTGGGCTTCCCTCCACCCACAGCGAGCTTCTGCTGAGTTGAAAACATGATTGTACACGCGTCGCCCACAGTTTTACTCCTGTTTTCTGAATGCCACATTGTCGGGGCCCCATTAACAAACCTCTGACATCACTACTGGACATAGTGGGCCCTGTTCGCCGCATAATAGATGTATTGAAAAGCCTTTTGCAACCAACTCTGTCCAGCACTGAACCCCTTTCCTCTCCACAGCCCAGTGCGGAAACCATCACCTGTTGCAGCTTAGCGTGGATAATTCGTAGCCTATTCTGTAAGGGTGGGTGTGTTATAGGCTAGACACGTATCAGTCCCATAAGGAGGGAGCATATGCGAGGCAGAGAGAGAGAACTAGAGGGAGAGGAAGAGAAAGAGGGAGAGGGATAGTCCTTGACATGCTTGGACCAAGGCCAGGATCACAAAATAACGCCCCTACCTGACCAGCCGTGTCGTATAGCCCCAGTAAATACTGCTTGCCTCCAACGTTGACACTCACTGCAACGATATGACAAAGAGGATTTTTTTAGTGGGTGAATGAATGAGGGAGGGGGCGCAGATGCATGAGACACGGGGAAAAGGAGGGAGGGAGGAGGGGGCGCAGGGTCCCCCAACCCCAGTCAGGCAAACAAGTGGTTTTCATTATAGCAACAGATGCAATTCAAAGCGCTTCAGAGGGTGTGCCAGATGCAAAAAATTCCATCCAACTATTACGCGTAACTTGTATTAGCGTTCAAGTTGTCAAAACGCGTTGGATTTGACGTTTTACTCCGTGCCATTGTCTAAAAGGAACAATAGAAAAACGCCAGGCTGTGTACCCACCTGCGTAATGGTCAAATACAGTTGGCACATACTCCTCCGGGAAGGCGTCGTTGGCATAGCTCATGAGCAGACACGTTTTTCCCACTGCGCCGTCTCCAACCACGACGCACTTCAGCATGATCGTACCGGTTCCGTTTGCCATGATGATGTTACCGACCCGACCGTCCGCATCATCCGCCCCCGGACGCCCTGTGTTCCCGTCCGCGTCCTCGTCCTGTGCGCAGCGGGCATCAGCGGCGTCTGAGGCGGGCAGAGGTGTGCACAGAGTCGGGCTGGAGCTGCTGCATCTCCTCCCCGTCACCCTTTACACTTTCCAAATGTGTCCGTAGAAGACTTCCCGTTTCTCACGAGAAAACAAACTATCTACCGTGTGCCCCGTGACGCTGTTACAGGGAGTTTCTTTGGTTTTGCGGCCACCGGTGCGTCCGCGCTGGTTCCCCGGTGAGAGCTCCACGCCTGTCGGTCTCTTCTGGCGCACTCTGCCGCTGCTGCTCCACACAAGCGGGGAGCGAGGCTGGAGGGAGGGGCCAGTGTTTGAAACCAAGGGGCTCCGGATAAAGTGCCACCTCCGCTGCGAGTGTGGACTTCACCGTGGGCCTGTCACGATAATTACTGTATCCTGTCGATCAGTGCATGACAGATGGAGCAGTGGCCTAGTTTTTGCGCGGGTGATAGGCTATTTTCAAATTCACAAATTCACAAATTAAGAATATAAAATTGGAGAATAAAGTTAGTACAGAGCTGTCACGATAATTACTATATCGCCCTGTTGTCAAAGTAAAAGTCGCAGTAAAAGTCACAACAAATCAAGAGTGGTGAAGTTTTTCTTAACAAAATGACTACATATATAGGGTGTCCCGATGTCCCTGTTTCTCCGGGACAGTCCCAGTTTTGAGCTCTGTGTCCCCTGTCCCAGCAGATTTATACAAAATCAGTGATTTGTTCCAGTTTTATAAAAGAAATGTCCCATGTATTTTGGACAAATCTGGCCCCTGCCAACAGTAAATAGAGGCAAATATTGACTTTTGTTTAGGTAAAATACAGAAAATCTGCTTAAAAATGACCAAAACGCAAAGAAAATATGACTATACTGACACATGTTAGTCATGAATGGGCCAAGTGCAGAACAGTTTTCCTTAATTACACACTCGTTTTAGAGTTTTATTATTACCAAATACCCCACACTGAGTGTCCCAGTTTTTGATTTTGAAATTCTGGTCACTCTATACATATCACAAATTAAGAAAATAAAATTGTAGAACAAAGTTAGTACAGAGCTGTCACGATAATTACTGTATCGCTCTGTCATTCAGTGCATGACAGATGGAGCAGTGGCCTAGTTTTTGCCGGGTTAATAGGCTCTGTTCACATTCAGAAAGTTTACTGTCAATTTATATATTAACATATGAACAATTTAAATTGTTTCTCACTCACAGTGTTCTAAATAAATAATAAGAACTGAAAGGAAAAGTCCAAGTGTTCTTCTTTGGTGAGACGTAGATTTTTAGCTTCCTGGTGGTTAGTGAGGGGAGAGGCATCCTAACAGCCTGGTGGATGAAGCTGTTGGTGAGTTTGGTGGTCCAGGAACCCGGAGTATACAGCGAGGCGGGTGGTGTATACGGTGAGGCGGGTGGTGTATATGGTGAGTCTGTGGTGTATACGGTGAGTCTGTGATGTATACGATGAGGCGGGTGGTGTATACGGTGAGTCTGTGGTGTATACGGTGAGGCGGGTGGTGTATACGGTGAGTCTGTGGTGTATACGGTGAGTCTGTGGTGTATACGATGAGGCGGGTGGTGTATATGGTGAGTCTGTGGTGTATACGGCGAGTCTGTGGTGTATACGATGAGTCTGTGGTGTATACGGTGAGTCTGTGGTGTATACGGTGAGTCTGTGGTGTATACGATGAGTCTGTGGTGTATACGGTGAGTCTGTGGTGTATACGATGAGTCTGTGGTGTATACGGTGAGTCTGGGGTGTATACGGTGAGTCTGGTCGTGTATACGGTGAGTCTGGTCGTGTATACGGTGAGTCTGTGGTGTATACGGTGAGTCTGTGGTGTATATGGTGAGTCTGTGGTGTATACGGTGAGTCTGTGGTGTATACGGTGAGGCGGGTGGTGTATACGGTGAGTCTGTGGTGTATACAGTGAGGCGGGTGGTGTATACGGTGAGTCTGTGGTGTATACGGTGAGGCGGGTGGTGTATACAGTGAGTCCGTGGTGTATACGGTGAATCTGTGGTGTATACGGTGAGTCTGTGGTGTATACGGTGAGGCGGGTGGTGTATACGGTGAGGTGGGTGTTGTATATGGTGAGGCGGGTGGTGTATACGGTGAGTCTGTGGTGTATACGGCGAGTCTGTGGTGTATACAGTGAGGCGGGTGGTGTATACGGTGAGGCGGGTGGTGTATACGGTGAGTCTGTGGTGTATACGGTGAGTCTGTGGTGTATACGATGAGGCGGGTGGTGTATATGGTGAGTCTGTGGTGTATACGGTGAGTCTGTGGTGTATACGGTGAGTCTGTGGTGTATACGGTGAGTCTGTGGTGTATACGGTGAGGCGGGTGGTGTATACGGTGATTCTGCGGTGTATACGGTGAGTCTGTGGTGTATACAGTGAGTCTGTGGTGTATATGGTGAGTCTGTGGTGTATACGGTGAGTCTGTGGTGTATACGGTGAGTCTGTGGTGTATACGGTGAGTCTGTGGTGTATACGGTGAGTCTGTGGTGTATACGGTGAGGCGGGTGGTGTATACGGTGAGTCTGTGGTGTATACGATGAGGCGGGTGGTGTATACGGTGAGTCTGTGGTGTATACGATGAGGTGGGTGGTGTATACGGCGCGTCTGGTGTATACGGTGAGTCTGTGGTGTATACGGTGAGTCTGTGATGTATACGATGAGGCGGGTGGTGTATACGGTGAGTCTGTGGTGTATACGGTGAGTCTGTGGTGTATACGGCGAGTCTGTGGTGTATACAGTGAGGCGGGTGGTGTATACGGTGAGTCTGTGGTGTATACGGTGAGTCTGTGGTGTATACGGTGAGGCGGGTGGTGTATACGGTGAGTCTGTGGTGTATACGGTGAGTCTGCGGTGTATACGGTGAGGCGGGTGGTGTATACGGTGAGTCTGTGGTGTATACGGTGAGGCGGGTGGTGTATACGGTGAGGCAGCTGGAAAAGATGCTCTCAATAGCTCCTCTGTAGAATCTGCTCATAATGAGTATTTTCTTTGTACTAGTGAAAATTAGTGGTTATTTTTCTGTGCTCTGATGGAGGTTTAGGCTGTAGAAGATTGACTTATGAACCTATATGACTTATTATAGATATTGTGCTTTTGTATGCTATTAATATTTATGAAACCCTTGGATCATTATGTTATTGGCTGATTTTCACTTTTTAAATCATAATATTATTAATTATCACACGTCCGCAGACTTACGCCCAATGGGAGCTGACGTCAAAGTAAAAGTCACCACAAATAAAGTGTGGTGAAGTTGAAGCCAAAGTGTTTTTTTTTTCTTAACATTTAGTAGTAAAAAAGATAGTTATGTTGAAGATAGACCTGTTTAGTTTCTCTTTATGTGGGATTGTTAATCACTGTGAAGCGCTTTGTGTTGCATTTTCTGTAGGAAAAGTGCCCTATAAATAAAGTTTGATTGATTGAGTGATTAACAAAATGACTGCATATCACAAATTAAGAAAATAAAATTGAAGAATGAAGTCAGTGCTGAGCAGTGGGTGTGAAAACAGGTTGAAAATCTGAAAAATGAATTAAAAATCATTCAAAACATGCATGAATCCCTCCGAGTACAGCTTTGTAAATGGTGAGGTGAAACAATAACATGGTTAAAAGCTCTGAAAAGTCAATTATAAGTGCATAAATGTTGCATTCTGTTACTTATTTATTACAGCTCATGTATTTTTTAACAATATTGTACATTCAGAATACATTTTTAATAATTCTGCTTCATGAATTGCTTTCAGTATCATACATTATCACCTATATTTACTTCATCACACTTCACAAAGTTCAGTGCATCACACTGCATAAAGTGTTGCTTGGCGGACTTGGTGGACTAAAGGCTAAAGGCGGTGAAGCCTCTCATGCAGTTGTGTCAGACTGAGGGGAGGAAACGGGCCTCAGCTGACGAAGCGCACTTCTGCTTTCACAGCTAAAACCCTCAGGCCCCGTCCTCCTCGTGGTTTGTCCAAATGAAGGTCTCATCTTATTGTGGTGAGAAGAGAAAATAAAAAGGGCAGGTCAATAGCAGTTTCCCATGCAGACAGTTTTTCAACTCGCACGGATATTTTGTTGCTGTATTCACTGGTTCATTGTAATAAGTATTTGTAAGAAGAGGAAGGAAACATATTTGTTGATAATATTTTGCACTCACTTCATTTGGAGGTTTAAACCCTAGCGTCTTTGGTCGTGTCATTTCCCCTTCCTTGGAGCTTGTATTCACAGTTAAAGTGACATATTACACCATTTTCTGATCTATGTTATAATATTGCTTCCTCATCATAAACTGGAGTTGTGTTTTGTTTAATTCACACGTTTAACACAAAAACCCTGTGTATTTTTTTGTTTTTAAACTCCACACACCTTTACTAGAAGTTGATTTGATTCGTTTTTATTTTTTCGAGTTTGTGCCAAGAGAGAAACAATAATCATACACATACTACATATACATTGTAAACAACAGAAACAGAAAATTTCTCAAAAAGGAGCGGGAAGAAGAAAAAAACTTGTATTAACCCACCCCTGTTCATGACATAGTTTCAAAAATTTAATAATTATGTGTTTGCTGAACTTTGATGATGAAACTTTACAAATATTTGCATAATTTTGACCCAATTTCTTTCTTTTTTTGTGTTTTTACTGTATTATGGTCATACAAACTAATAATAATGATAAAAAAGGCACCTAAATTTATCGTTTGTGATCAAAATAAGCAAAATGAGGCTGAAGAATGTATTTTTTAAATTTTTTTCCCCCATTTATGGTCATACAAACTAAGAACAGAACTATTCTTAGAAAATTTCAGCCCTGGAATTGGCCATTTCTACGAAACAAAAAGTCTCAAAATAACCAAAATAGCCAAATTAACTGCGATTAACGATAATGTCACAACAATTATAAAAGTTGCTGACAGTTAATAAATGTATCTTATTAATCCTATAAATAAGATCCATATTTAATAACCATTATACGCATCACAATGAATCTCTCAAGTAACTATTTCCCCTTCGCAACATAAGACGCCTCCGCTGTAACTTTAGGCTCAAACTTTAAATACTTCCTACAGTTGTTCCCTGTGGCTTCTTTGAATTCCCAGCCGGCTCTTCAAGAAACATTTGTCCAAGGAGAAGCAGAGACGGTAAAGCGATCTGCGTTTGTGAGCGTCCGGTCCATGCCTTTCCAAATGCAGGAGGCAGGTCCACACACCCTGCACAGCTGAACGTCTCCTGCAGGTCACATCTCTGAGTCCTGCTGTGGCGCAAATGTCCAAGTGTTACGCAAACTCACGGTGTCCTCCACTCCAAACAGGGACGGATTATACACAGTTTATTTAAAGTAAAGATACTGTGTTCTTAAAGAGGAGGTAACATATTAATTAATAACATATATAGACCCCCGTGTTTTGGAAATGGTATATTCACAGGGTTTTGTTTTAACATAACACGGTAGAAAGTCTTATGGAGATTTTATTGCTTTGCCTAAAATGTTCCACAGTATGGCATTAAACATATCAATGGAGAGAAGCAGGAAACGTCACCAGGTTACAGATCAGAGATTAGGGATGGGACAATAAACAATAATATAATAAAAAGTTTATCGTGATAAAAAGGCAATAGATTTTCTCCATTTTATCACCAGAATGTGTAGAAAAAAGCTACTAAATGGTTGTTTAAGAGAGTAAACCCGAAACTATCGACCTTAAAGTAGGCATATGATGCTTTTGACTGCTGTATTGTTATACTCTATGACACCAGTGGATCATTATGGTGGAATTTGGACATTTTAAATAGCAATATTGATACAAAACAACTTCATAAAAGATAAATCCGCTAAACTAGAACAAAATAAGAAAGTTCAATTGGAGAATGGCCATAGACTCTTACTTCTGCAGTGAGCCTCGTCATTTTGGTCTTAAAATGTTCATATTAACCCACTGTATGTGATCCTGGTGTTTTTATTTTGCTGGAATTTTTATGGACCTCGGCTCCAAATTCGCTCCTATAACCGCAGCCTCGATGAGCTTCATTGGGCTGGAGCCGAACGCTATGGGCGACATTTTTTGGTCCACTTCTTTATTCAGTCTGTGAGAAAGACGTAAGTAAAGATCAGTGGGTGCGTTCAGACAAAGTGATAACAACGATAACACGAGAGAGGCAGTGACAGAACTCGGGATATAGCGAAAATAAAGACTTTATTACTCACCTAATGTAAAGTGGTACATTTTAAACTGCAGCGTCTCATCCACATTATCTATAGAAATTGTCATCCGCAAATAATGAAATCCAGTCCACAAAAATGCACTATTAATCCATTTTGAGGCGTTCTTTAAAAGTAAAAAGCCGAGATAGTTCCTCACATGTGTCTGTTTACATCCACACAGCCCACGGATCGAGGTGAAGCTGCAGTTTAACAATAGTGACTCTACTTCCTGTGGACTTTATCGCCTCTTTTATGTTTTAAAAATCCTGTATCTGAAGTATTGCACCACATTTCACAAATAATAACACAGTTCTGACTTGTAGCTAAACTAGAAGTGCAGAGCTCTGATCTTTGAACACTTCAGAGTCTCAGAGCGAGTAGTTTTTACTGTAGACAGGAAACATGATCGCGCTCACAACTTTATAAACTGTTTACGCAGACAGATCCCGCTGAAGTCTTTGTGATTGGAGATTTTAAGTCTCATAGGTTTCTCCTTGAGTCTGTGGTTCGCGCTTTTTGTCACATGTTTAAAAATCATTTAAGACTGAAAAATCCTGTAGTGTGTAGTGGCTTTAACACATAGCTTAGTGGTTTGTTTTTTATAGTAATAATAATACCTTAAACATTGCTTCTTTAGACATTCAAAGCTGTTTTACTTTTCCCTCCTCAGTCACTGCCAAAACTTGGTTATGGTGGTACAACTGGAGCCACATCTGCCCTGGGTCTGTCTGCAGAGACATGGCTGAACTCGGTTTATTCAGCTGTTTATGCCACTTTGAGAATGTCAAATTTAGCGCAATGCACAGAGAGTTTTTGTTCCCCATTTGAAATGTTTTACAGTAAAAGAAAAAGAACCGAAAATACCACATTGTGAAGTCTGGAGTGACTAAAATATCAACATGGAAGTGTCATGTGTCAAAAACTCACTGTATTTGAATGTTTCTTTCACGCGAGCAAAGTATTTTAACAAGAATCTTTGTTAAACCACTGACACTTTATTTGTATTTGTAGTGCTTAAAAGTCGTATATTATGCTAAATTTACTTGTGTGAGTTTTAAACCATGTTGTTATCTCATCAAAAACATTCAAAATCACAGACATTTGAGTAACCCTTTATTATTAGTTTATCTCAGTCTCCAAAGCTCAAAATGTCCCACCTCGTGATGTCCTGTAGTGATAGTTTTCATATTAACAGCTACGTTTTACCTTTCGTTTAGTAGAGATCGGCAATTCCAGGGCTGAAATCATGATTCCAGTGAAGCTGTGTGGAGTTTAAAAACACAGTGGAGCACTTCCTGTATTACCACATGACATTACAAGGTGGAACTGAGTGTTTGGGAGGAGAACTCAGCCTAAATATGCAGGATTTGTGTGTTAAACGTGTGAATGGAATAAAACGCAACTCCAGGTATGTTTGTGATAAGGAAAAACATTAAAACATAGATCAGAAAATATCATTATACAGACCATTTAAGAAATATCTTGAAAACAATTGAAGAAATACCTTGGGAACGCTTATACACAGATCTGTAACTTGACCTGGGTGTCTCCATCTAGATAATTAAGTTTTCTGTGACCGTTAGTTTCCACGCAAAGCTATAACATACCCAAAGAGACAAGAAAATGACAGACTCTGCAGTTACATAGTGCATCTTTAAACCAAAAACTGCAATTATGATCAGCTAAACCATACCCAGAGTCCTGTAAACGCACGGTCTTGGTCTTCCCGGTTCCTAAAGGACGTGCTATTGGCTGACGGTCCCTTGCTGTGTGCTCTCCGTCCAATCAGCGCAGGGGGGCGGTGCCGCGGATTCTCCTGCTATCATCACATTTGACAGCTGCTGCAGCGGTTCACGTGACCAAACAACAATTACCTCATACATGTAGTACTCCACTGAGGTGTTGCATTGAGCCTGCTCCCTGCCAGCTCCAGGCTCCCCTCCCACTCACGGCCGGACAGGAGGAGGGACCAGGCACTGTCTGCGTGGGACCGGGACTTATGAGCAGTCCACATAGTGTACGTATTTAAAGCGTTTCATTACAGGCTCCTACTTAGTTTGGATTTGAGCAAAATGGGTCTCACTGCATAAAAACTTTAAAAAATTTAACACATGGCGCTGTCCAATTGCAATTTCCTCAGTTAAATGGTTCAAATTTCATAACAATTCACCACATTTCTGTCGTACCGCTGACCTCCATGGAACCAAATCATTTTTTTTTCCAGAAATCATGAGTTATTCTGCATATTTTTTTGTACTTAAAGTGTTAAAATGTCATGTGGTGCGACCGTGCATCATGTGGTGCGACTAATAATAGCAGTAATTATGTGGCTGAATTTTAATAACAGACAAAGTCGACTTGGGTGAATGGTTCTTTAGGCATTTTTCTTCATTTGATGCATTTTACAGGGTAGTAGTTTGTTCATTAAACACAAGTTTGTTCATTGAGCCAAGAGTATTTTTTGGTATGTTTTACTAAATAATTTTGTTACAGTTTTGCTACAGTTTTGTAGCTCGTTTAGAGGAAGGAAACGCCTTTATTTTCACTGTTTTGATTAGGAAAATGGGCGCGTTTCATATTAACTTTGCACAAGAAGTGGTTTAACAAAGACTTTTAGTTTCACAGCCATGATTTAGCCTTTATTTTTATTGAACCGTATTGAATCAATTTGAATTATATCATATTAAATCAAAAGTTCACTGTATTAAGGCAACTTAATGATATCCAGATTTAAACATGTGTGAATGAAATAAAACAACTCCAGTTCTGTTTTTGAGGAGGTAACAGCCTTATAACATGGCCAAAAGCTCACAAGAGTCAATCTTGTGTAAAATAGGACCTTTAAATTAAAGACGACATATTATTCTCTTTTCCGGATACTTGATATTGAACTATAACATATTTAATTTTCATTGTAAACTGAAAACGCCCTTACAGTAGAACCAGGCCCTTTTTTCAGAACTGCAGAACTGGGAAGTGTTGTTAAAAGTGACTATGAGACATTTTTGAATCCGACATGTGACTCAGAGTTTAATCAGCAAGTACAGAAGCACAGAGCAGTGGGCGTGGCTAGGCGGGAGGTGAAAACGGCAATTTTCAGAGCCTTGAATACAGGACGAAGCAGGATTACTCAACTCAAACATGCATGAATCAGTTGCTCAAATGCTTTTCCTCATGGAGATGTTTCACAGTTTGGCATTAAACCTTTCTAGTTATTTCAAAAAAGTCAAGCAATGATTAGTTATTGTTTATTTGTGTATTATTGTTATAGATATTATCTGTGTTAATTGTTGGTTATTTTTCTTTTTTGTTTTGTTCATAACTATACATTGAGCTGACATGTTTGGTTATTGTGTGTGTGAGTCTGTGTTAGTAAAGTTTATGTTTTATACAATTTATGTACCGTATTTTTTGGACTATACGTTTTTTCAGGGTTTGGGTGGCGACTTATACTCAGGTGTGACTTATATATTACATTTTTCACACTGACAGCCCATAGACCAAATATATGAATTGTACATATGAATCAAAAATGAAAAAAAAAAATGTTATCTGTTTTTTCATTTTGTTTTTAGAGACAAATATTAAAGAAAAGAGGTGTTTTGTCATTTTCTTATTTTTGGTTCTATATTGAAAAACGAACAAATGAATGATACATGGATTGTTTTCTATTCCTTTGTTTTTATTACTATAACTTCTATAACTTGCCGTTCAAGATGAAATGTTGGTTCTTGGTCTCTGATTTTGTAAAATAAATTTCCCCCTTATAGTCAGGTGCGACTTATACATGTATTTTCTTCTCATAGTGCATTTTTTGGCCGGTGTGACTCCGGAGCGACTTATAGTCCGGAAAATAGGGTAATGAATTTGAGGAGACCCCAGGTAGAATAGCTAATGGGGATCTTAATAAACTAAACTATAAACTAAACTAAAGTATCATGTAGGCCAAACCAGACTGGTCAGATCTGTGGAGAGACCATCAGAATGCTTGTTTTTCTAGGTTTTTTTGAACTGTAAAACCACCTGTAATTGAATAAATATAAAGTACACCTGTTTAATGTCACACTGTGGAACATTCCAGGCATAGCAATCACGTATTAGCTGATTTTAACAAGTCCCCTTCATGCACGTCCTGTACACAGACTGTGACATACGTATATTTTGTTAGAGCCTCTTCCGTCTTTAGCTGCAGCAGAAATAGAAAGTAGATATTAAGTGTCACATACACAGGAAATAAGGTCAGCTCTCGCTAATGGACTCCCACGCAGCCGCAGAAGTGTCTGAATTAAGTAGATACGACGTTTCAACACGTGCAATTCACCGTTTGTCTGGGCTATACTACAGCTACTGGTGCAACCTGAAATAATGAGGCTGGATGTATGAGAAAAGTTTACAGTATTCAGTATCTGACTTTTACTTTCAGAGACAATGTTCGGATTAGGTTTCCAGTGCCTTCTGCTGGCAACAGTGGGGAGTAAACTATGTTAAATTAGCCTCACAATGCTGACTGATTAATGCTTTGTAATTTGCATAAGTCATTATAAATGCTGGATTGATTTGAAGTCCAAAGATTGTGTATGGACTTTGAAACATTATAACAGGTGATCCTATATTACACCAATGGATTCTTGTGACTTTTAAGCCATGCTATAATACCGTTAGACCTGAAATCCAGGACTCAGCCCGAGAGGACGACCCTCCTGTGGGCTCATCACCTGCAGAGGGGGTCATGGGGGGGGGTCAGGTGCACAGAGGACTGGGCGGAGAACTGCTGCCCCCCGACCCAGCCGGATAAAGCGGAAGAAGATGGATGGATAAAACCGTTACTAGGGCCTGACCGATATGGATTTTTAACTTTTTGTACTGTGCAAAAGTTTTAGGCAGGTGTGGAAAAATGCTGTAAACTAGGAATGCTTTCAAAATGGAAGTGTTAATCATTTATTTTCATCAACAAAATGCAGTGAATGAACAAAAGAGAAATGTAAATCAAATCAATATTTGCACTGCAAAAAAGCCCTATCATAAAATAAGAAAAAAAGAAAAAAATTGAGGTAAAAATTCCCTATTTTAAGTGAAATTCTCTTCCAGTGCGGTAAGAAATTTTCACTTACCAAGTTTTCTTAAAGACAAAATACAAATCTTGTTCTAAGCAGAAAACACTAGTGTCAAGTATTCATGGCAAGATTTTTCACCTTATTTTGAGTATATTTAGGTAATTATTGCTTATTACTGCTTATTTCTAGTATATAACATGTCTTATTTTAGGCTATTATTTCTTAAATACATTTTAAGAACCCCTAGTTTTAAGAAGACCTTCTTTCGCGCATTCACAATATCTACACATTTGATCAAATACAACATGAAATCATCCATCCATCCATCCATCTTCTCCCGCTTAATCCGGCTGGGTCGCGGGGCAGCTTGCTGCCCAATACTCATAGCACCTGACCCCCTATGAACCCCTCTGCCCACAGGAGGGTGGACAACATGGTCCTTGATGTTAGTTCATAGGGGTGTGGGCATGTTTTGGGTTGATGGGGAAACCGGAGTATCCGGAGGAAACCCATCCAGACACGGGGAGGAACATGCAAACTCCACACAGAAAGGCCCGGGCAACCCGGGATCGAACCCGCAACCTTCTTGCTGTGAGGCCTGAGTGTTGCCACTCAGCCACCAAATACAACATGAAAACTGCAGTTACTGAAATGTCACATTTTCCACTTTCCCAACATCTTAGAAATGCTGCACATCTGCACCTGAAGCCACAGGACACTGAGGACAGTGAGGTACAGATCTGAGCCAGAGAAAGAAAAAGAAGTTAAAGGGGCTTAACCTGGCTTGATTTAATTATAAATATTGCTTAGAATAAGTTGCAATATCTAGATAAGATAAATCAGGATGGAATATCTTGAAACAAGTACAAAAAAAATCGTCTTATTAAGTAAAAAAATCTTAAAATTGATCTTTTAAGATGAATCTGCTTAATTCAAGTCAGTTTAACTATGCTAGAAAATCCTTTTTTGCAGTGTGGTGTGAGCTTTGCCTTCAGAAGAGCATCAGTTCTTCTAGGTTTACCTGCAGACAGTTTGTGAAGGAACTGGGCTGGTCGTTGTTCCAAACATGTTGAAGAACTAAGCTCAGATCTTGTGTGGATGGAGCTTCCTCACATCCTTCTGTCTCTTCATGTTAATCCCAGACTCACTCCATGATGTTGAGGTCAGGGTCTGTGGGGCCAGACCATCACCAACACAACTTCTGCTTCTTCTTCTTTACGCTGAAGATCGTTCTGAATGACTTTGCCTTTTTCTTTTGTTCGCTCACTTTGCATTTTGTAAACGATCATTATTTACATTTTTGAAAGCGTTCTTTGTTTACAGCTTTTTTCACACCTGCCTAAAACTTTTGCACAGTACTGTATTTAGTGAGGGGCAGTTCGGCATCACACACACATATTAGGACATTTATCAGTCTGTAAACTTTATTAAATTGCTGTAAGATAAAGAGTCTAAGCTTTATAATGAGGTATAACATGCCCACGTGGACTATCGGCCCATATTGGCTAGATTTACAACGATAGCCGATATTTCTCTAATCGGTCGGGCCATAACCCTCTTCAAAAACATCCAGAGTCGTGTTTTGTTTGCGTAATCCGTTATTATTAGTCTGTGCGATGTCATGTAGTCATAGTTTTCATGTTAACATCTCCTTTTACCTAAATCCTAGGCTTAAAATCAAACAATTCCGGTAAAAGTGTATGGAGTTTAAAAGCTTTTTGTGTTAAACATGTGTGAATGAAACAAAACACAACTCCAGGTGTGTTTGTGATGAGAAAACAACATTATAACGTAAATTAGAAAGCAGCGTGATATAAGCAGTTTAAAACTATTTCAGAATTACTATAGAGTTACGACTTACCGTATACCGTGAATGCAAATGAGAAGTGAGATGAGACGCCCGGTGCAAGTCCTCTCCTGACAGTGATTAAACCTGCGCTCATAGACACATAGTCACATCTGAACCAAAGCTGTAAATCACACCATACAGGAAATAAAACTGCCAACTGAACCGTATATTTAACAGCCTACCCAGGGAGTCATTAAGCACACTAAAAAGGACCTTATACAATTATCAAAGACAGCGTTACTTGCGTAGAGTTCGGTCTTCTGCTCTATATTTGTCCTCATCAAATCTAAAAGCTGCTATAGACTGTTCGGGGGGTTTGAATGGACTTGATAAATAAAGGAATTGTTTTTAAGTGAACAAAACTCACAAACTTGACTCTAACCTCCTCAGAAACGTACCTGGAATCGTGTTTCGTTCACACATATATGAAAAACCCTGCAGTATTATTATTTGTCTGTTTACATCTGCAAAGCTCAAAATGTTCTGTTCCACCTCGTGATGTGATGAAGCTGTAGTTTTCCAGTTACTTTTTACCTTCATTCAGTAGAAATGTGCAGTTCCACCCAAATAATAAGTGCGACAGAGCTCAGTTGGTAAAGTGCTTATGCAATGACCCACAGGTTGGCGGTGCGATTCCAGCTCCTACAGATTAGGAATGTCCTGATCAAGATTTTTTGCCTTCCGATCTGATTTTTTTAAAGGAGTGCTCTTTCCGATACTGATCCAATACCAATTTTTTTTATGGCTCCGGTAGCGCCGTGTCTGTAATGTAGTGTCTTGAAGGAAGTTCGTACCTTAGACGCCGAAAGCCTGACCGACCTTTACCTTCTGTGAAATGCCTCCGCCAGTGTTTGCTGCTGTGGCTTTGTCGTCTTGCGCTTGTAAATCTCAAACTCGTCCAGATGATTCTTTTGTAAGTAATGAATCAAATTAGTAGTGTTAAAGTGGCTCTGCTCGTTCCTCCAGGAGAAACTGCTTGAGTCGCTGTTTGACTCATGTTTTGTTGTAGTGAAAAGTCCCACATTGGAAAAAAAAACAATATCTAGGTAAGTTAAAATGACTTAAATTAAGAACATTTTTGTTTATTTGAGTAGATTCATCTTGACAAGTCAAATGATCTGCCAGTGGAATAAGTGTTTTTTTCTTAATTCAAGCAACATTTGATTTTATTCCTTATTTAAGTGCAAAAAGTTTGTGTTTTTCTTATTTTAAGTGTAGCAAGATGTATTTTCATATTTTCAGTACAAAAATCTTATCGTACTGGCAGATCAATTTACTTGTCAAGTGAAATTTCTTTACTTTAAATCGTGGTAAAACTTTCTCAATCTAAGTCATTTTAGCTTAACTCGATTTTATTTTTTGCAGTGCACACAGCGACATGGTGGCGTTTTGATTTATGGCTGCCGTAAAGCGTGTCGATGCTGCAAAAACATGTGAAACTCTTTAGTTCAGTGAAGACTGGCACTTCCAGACTCATTTGAAAATCTCCAAATGAGTCTAGTGAAGGTGTACGGAGTTTAAAAACACAGTGGAGCACTTCCTGTATCACT
This sequence comes from Odontamblyopus rebecca, assembly GCA_030686955.1. NCBI lineage: Eukaryota > Metazoa > Chordata > Actinopteri > Gobiiformes > Gobiidae > Odontamblyopus > Odontamblyopus rebecca. The sequence goes on from CM060662.1 coordinate 31,004,411, forward strand.
TATACTACTGTAGTCTGTGGTGTTTAACTACTAGTTCTGACGCAGCTCAAAATTATATTCAGGAAAGGTTCATTTCTGTCCATCCATCCATCTTCTCCCGCTTAATCCGGCTGGGTCGCGGGGCAGCTTGCTGCCCAATACTCATAGCACCTGACCCCCCTATGAACCCCTCTGCAGGTGGTGAGCCCACAGGAGGGTGGACAACATGGTCCTTGATGTTAGTTCATAGGGGTGCGGGCATGTTTTGGGTTGATGGGGAAACCGGAGTACCCGGAGGAAACCCATCCAGACACGGGGAGGAACATGCAAACTCCACACAGAAAGGCCCGGGTGACCCGGGATCAAACCTGCAACCTTCTTGCTGTGAGGCCTGAGTGTTGCCACTCAGCCACCCTGCCGCCATAGGTTCATTTCTGTCCTGTGAATTGTCCTTTTCTATCTAAGTATCGATACCTGCTCAAATGTAGTTTCGATACTAGTTTTAGCATCGATAAGTGTCTGATTTTCTACACTTATGCCGATTTTTTGGTCGATTACAGCTCTACCGAAAGCTGTTCAAGGCTATCGGAAGCTTGGTAAAAGCGTCTCACAATGACGAAAGGAGAAAGCGAATCAAGTAAACCCTAAAGGAGCAGGTGACGGACCCTCCCCTCCGCCAGTAAAGCCACACAATGCACCTTTAAACACCGGATCATATTCAAGAGCCCGTTCACAGCCGCGCTCAGCACATCGGAACAGCGTGACGGTAATTATGTGACTATTAGACATTAATGTGTTATGTCTGAGGCTCCGACTGCTCAGCCCTGCTCTAAATCCAGACGTGTGAAAATGCATGAGGCAGATCGGCAGTGTAATGTTACCACGTCTATTTACAGTGTGGGCGGCATGTGTGCGCAGGGACTATTTCAGGAAACACAAACAAATGTACGGACCCCCACTCCCTCAGACCCCGGAGAACCCACGACGCTCACATTTCCAGACGCTGTACAGTAAATCGTCGACGTCTTGATATTCCCACACGAGTCAAATCTAAAAAAAATATCCATATCACGCTATGTTCTGGTGTGTTATGTGTTTCCTTATCAAAAACACGGCTGGAGTTTTGCTTTTTCGTTTCATTCACACATGTTTAACACACAAAACCTGCATATTTAGCCTGTGTTTTTCTCTCCAACAGATAACGCGATGTTCCCCCTCATGATGTCATGTGGTGATACAGGAAGTGCTCCACTGTGTTCGTAAACTCCATACGCCTTCACTAGAATCATCTGGGTAATTTTAGCCCCGGAATTGCCGATCTCACCTGAACAAAAGGTAAAAAAAAAAATCAAAAATCCTTCTTATTGTGGTTTATTTTGTAAGATCATAAACAATAACCTTTTGTGCCTTTAATAATAATAATAATAATGATGCATCAGTTTTATATAGCGGTTTTCTGGACACTCAAAGACGCTTTACAGAGAATTATTCATTCACTCCACACAAATCCTTAGTTGGGGAACAATTAAATACATATAAAACATAAACATATCAATTATTTAGTGCACAAAGATAGACACAACTCATATATTTCATCAAATTTGAGTCATTCAACACAATACGTATAATTCAGGAATGTTAGCATTATTAGTTATTAGCATTATTATTAGTTTGTATGACCATAAAAGAAAAAAGTATATTAAAAAAATCCTTACATTCTTCATTCTCATTTTGCTTATTTTGATACGATCATAAACGATAAACTCCAGTGCCTTTTTTATCATTATTATTAGTTTGTACGACCATAATACAGTACAATACAAAAAAGAAAGAAAGAAATTGGGTTAAAATTATTTTTACAATGCATAGTGTGTAATGTATTTTGCTATATGTAAATATTTGTAAAGTTTCGTCACCAGTTTACAGAAGCAACAACTTCATTTTTGCATTTTTGAAACTATGTCATGAACAGGGGAGGGTTAATATAAGTTTTTTTTTTCTTTCTTAAAAACGAATCAAATAAAAACAAAACGTGTGAATGAAACAATATGGGATTAAATGGAAAATCCTTGGAGACCAGTAGGTGAGAGCACCAGGCCTGTGTTTAAGGTCAGATCTGTGGAGAGGCGTCCCCCGCTCACAGTAATTCATGCAGAGACAATTTTGAGAAGAACAGATGAAGATAGAAATGAAAGAGGGGAGAGAAACAGAGAGATAGGAGTGATAGAGAAAGACGATAAGGAGAAAAGGAGGCTGAATTGAGAGAGTTTAGAGAGAAAGTATGAGAGAGAGAAGCAATCAAGAGAAAGAGGGGAGGAAAAAGGAAAGTACGAGAAAGAGGAAAGAGAGAAGAGGATGGAGCGGGGAAGAGACAGAGAGAGAGAACAGACAGTAAGAGAGAGGAAGAGAAAACAAACAAGAAGAAAGAAAGAAGACAAAAACATAAGAGAGAGAGGCGAGAGAAGTGGAGGCAGAGAGAGAGAATGAAGGTGAGAAAGAGAAAAGATAAAAAGATATCGGGGGATGAGAGAAAGAATAGAGAGAGGAGAGAAAGAGGGAGAGGAGACTCAGAGAAAGAGAGAACAAATGAGAGAAAGATGTAAAAAGGAATGTACGAGAAAGAGGAAAGAGAGAAGAGGATGGAGAGGGGAAGAAACACAGAGAGAGAACAGAGAGTAAGAGAGAGGGGGGTGGCAGAGAGAGGAGAAAAAAGTGGTGAAAAAGGGGTGGGAGCAGAGGGAGAGAATAAAGGAGTGAGAGAGACTAAGAGAGTGCAGAAAAAAGACAAAGACATTGGGGAGATGAGAGAAAGAATAGAGGAGAGAGAGGAGACACAGATATAGAGAATAAGGGAGCGAGGGAAAGGAAAGAGACCGAAAGAATAATACGAGAAAGAAAAGAGAGAGACAGAGAAGAGAGAGAGAGAGGAGAGAAAGAGGGAGAAGAGACTCAGGGAAAGAGAGAGAGAATAGGGGAGGGAGAGAGGGCAAGCGATAAAAGGAAAGATAGTAAGAGAAAGAAAAGAGAGAGACAGGGAGGGGAAAGACAAAGAGATGAGACAGAGAGAGAGAAAGAGAGCAAAAGAATGAATGAGAGGAAAAAAGACAACAAGGCAATGAGAGAGAGAAGGAAAGCACAGTAAAAAAAAAAAGAAAAAGAGAGGGAGAGAAAAGAAGGGTAAGCGGGGGTGACAGAAAGAAGAGAGTGGAGGAGAGAAAGACCGAGAGAGGAGAGAGTAAGACAAGAAAAAATACGAAAAAGACATTAGAAAGGGAGATGAAAGGGTTAAAGAGAGCTAAAAGTTAAGAATAGTAAGAGAAACAAAAAGAGAGGAAAGGAAGAGACAAAGAGATGAGAGTGAGAGAAAGTGAAAGAGTGAAGGAGAGGAAAGAGAGAGAGAGAAACCCCATCACGGCGCTCTCAGATGGAGTCCTAAATAGAGCCTGGAGAGAGGAGGTCCTGGCTGAGTGGACTTAAATTACAGCTCATATTTTTAGTGAAGGTTTGAGTCTGAGTGTGACGGACGACAGGATTTCACTTTACAGCACCACTTAGAAACAAAAGAGTCGCGTTAAACACAGCACAGGGAGCAGGTCACTTACATTTACGCACTTACACTCACTCGAGTCACATTTTAAAGGGCCCACATTACGCTATTTTCTGACCTGTGTTATAACTTAGACTTAGACAAACTTTATTCATCCACGAGGGAAATGATCTGGACACAGTCGCTCACACAACACAATAGAACGTAATAGTAAAGAGTCAAAATATAAATGCTAATAATAAATTCTAATAAGAAGCCAAAAAGAAGCGAGAGGCAAGTGTAAAATAAGACGTAATTATATAAATGTAAGTGCACGAGTCAAAATAACAGAGAAAATAAGTAATAAAATATAAAATCACAGCTTTATTAGTATTAGTATTAGTATTATCTGTTACATAAGGGTGAGTTGTACAGTTGTAGGGAGTATTATCTATTACATAAGGGTGAGTTGTACAGTTGTAGGGAGTATTATCTATTACATAAGGGTGAGTTGTACAGTTGTAGGGAGTATTATCTGTTACATAAGGGTGAGTTGTACAGTTGTAGGGAGTATTATCTATTACATAAGGGTGAGTTGTACAGCTGTAGGGAGTATTACCTGTTACATAAGGGTGAGTTGTACAGTTGTAGGGAGTATTATCTGTTACATAAAGGTGAGTTGTACAGTTGTAGGGAGTATTATCTATTACATAAGGGTGATTTGTACAGTTGTAGGGAGTATTATCTGTTACATAAGGGTGAGTTGTACAGTTGTAGGGAGTATTATCTGTTACATAAGGGTGAGTTGTACAGTTGTAGGGAGTATTATCTGTTACATAAGGGTGAGTTGTACAGTTGTAGGGAGTATTATCTGTTACATAAAGGTGAGTTGTACAGTTGTAGGGAGTATTATCTGTTACATAAAGGTGAGTTGTACAGTTGTAGGGAGTATTATCTGGTACATAAGGGTGAGTTGTACAGTTGTAGGGAGTATTATCTGTTACATAAGGGTGAGTTGTACAGTTGTAGGGAGTATTATCTGTTACATAAAGGCGAGTTGTATAGTTGTAGGGAGTATTATCTGTTACATAAAGGCGAGTTGTACAGTTGTAGGGAGTATTATCTGTTACATAAAGGCGAGTTGTAGAGTTGTAGGGAGTATTATCTGTTACATAAGGGTGAGTTGTACAGTTGTAGGGAGTATTATCTGTTACATAAAGGTGAGTTGTACAGTTGTAGGGAGTATTATCTGTTACATAAGGGTGAGTTGTATAGTTGTAGGGAGTATTATCTGTTACATAAGGGTGAGTTGTACAGTTGTAGGGAGTATTATCTGTTACATAAAGGTGAGTTGTACAGTTGTAGGGAGTATTATTTGTTACATAAGGGTGAGTTGTACAGTTGTAGGGAGTATTATCTGTTACATAAGGGTGAGTTGTACAGTTGTAGGGAGTATTATCTGTTACATAAAGGTGAGTTGTACAGTTGTAGGGAGTATTATCTGTTACATAAAGGTGAGTTGTACAGTTGTAGGGAGTATTATCTGTTACATAAAGGTGAGTTGTACAGTTGTAGGGAGTATTATCTGTTACATAAAGGTGAGTTGTACAGTTGTAGGGAGTATTATCTGTTACATAAAGGTGAGTTGTACAGTTGTAGGGAGTATTATCTGTTATATAAAGGTGAGTTGTACAGTTGTAGGGAGTATTATCTGTTACATAAGGGTGAGTTGTACAGTTGTAGGGAGTATTATCTGTTACATAAAGGTGAGTTGTACAGTTGTAGGGAGTATTATCTGTTACATAAAGGTGAGTTGTACAGTTGTAGGGAGTATTATCTGTTACATAAAGGTGAGTTGTACAGTTGTAGGGAGTATTATCTGTTACATAAAGGTGAGTTGTACAGTTGTAGGGAGTATTATCTGTTACATAAGGGTGAGTTGTGCAGTTGTAGGGAGTATTATCTGTTACCTAAGGGTGAGTTGTGCAGTTGTAGGGAGTATTATCTGGTACATAAAGGTGAGTTGTATGGCGTATGGTATGAGTGTAGTTTCCTCATCACAAACATATCTAAAGTTGTGTTTTGTTTCATTCACACACATTTAACACACAAATCCTGCGTATTTAGGATGAGTTTTCCTCTCAAACAAAAACTCTTCCATCTTGTCGTCCAATGAGGTTCATTTGGTTTTCCGATATATGTTATTAGGTTCTTTTCTTAGACAAAGGGTTTGTTTTCATACGTGACAGTTTTGCTTGCTCCCTGTGGTCTTCCTCAGTGTGGTCATGTGATGTTGCTGTGACGTGTCCATTCAGCTGATTTAAACAGGTTTTGGCGCCGTCTTCCTACCGGTGGAGGCAGGACGACAGCGCCATCTGCAGTCCGACTTCCGCAGGACGGAAATGTGCCCATGGGACTATAAACCAGGGCGAGGGGCTTTTTTACTCTCACACACCTGGGATACTGTCCTGAGGGAGTGGGACTGCAGGTGGTGCTGTTGTCCTGCCTCCACCAGTAGGAAAACAGGAAAACCTGTTTAAATCAGACCGGACTCATCATAGCAACATCATGTGACCACTCTGAGGAAGACCACAGGGAGCAGACGAAAATGTCAGGTATGAAAACAAACCCTTTGTCTAAGAAAAGAACCTAATAACATATATCGGAAAACCAAATGAACCTCATTGGACGACAAGATGGAAGAGGTTTTGTCTGAGAGGAAAACTCATCCTAAATATGCAGGACGTGTGTGTTAAACATGTGTGAATGAAACAAAACACAACTTTAACTTTAACCTAATAACTTCCACCTTGTGTCGTGTCATGTGGTAATACAGGAAGTGCGCCACTGTGTTTTTAAACTCCATAAGATTTCACTAGAATCATTTTGACAATTTCAGCCCTGGATTTGCCCGTCTCTACTAAACTAAAACGTAAAAGTGGCTCTTAACTTGAAAACTACCTCCACATGACATCACAAGGTGGAACGGAGCATTTTGAGCTTTGGAAATGTACAGAATAATAATAAAGGATGACTCAAACATGCATGAATGAAACAAAACACAACTCTTGGTATGTTTTTGAGGAGGTAACAACATTATAACATATTTTAAAGCTCACAGGAGGAAATCTGGCCTAATACAGGATCTTTTTATAATATCTTAATCATGTGTCTACACCAAGCAAAATACAAACACAAATGCTTTTAAAAATGATGCTAAAAAGTGTCTTTTAGAAACGCAAATGTGTGAACACTAAAACTTTTATTGTATTTTTGTAATATTATTGTACATTTGTGTAATTTTTTATGTGTATTTTTTTTTAAGATGCCTTTTTGACATCTGGCAGAGGGACGACCGATGCAAAGGAGCTCTTATCAGCGAACTCGGGCACATTTACGTTGTTTTGATGTTGATTAATGAATGAATAAATAAAATGCAGGTTTTGAAAAAGGCCAAATTAAACTGAAACCCATATTTTACAAACCCGGCTCTCCTCGCTAACTTCAAACACGCTCACTTACACATTCTTCTAAGCTTCATAGCATCTGGTGGTATTTGTCAAACATAACAGTCCCTCCCCTGATCAAAGAGCTCTGGGATTGTAGATTTACTCCATCCAGTCACTTTTAACGTTGGAAAATACAATAAAAGCAAATAAAAGAGTTAAAAATGTACCAGGGAATGTGAATTTTGATGCTGAAAAATGTAAAAAATTCAGCTCATTTTTATGTAGCTCTGTTTTCCACCTGTGCAGCAAAAGACTTCTAATATTTCCCTTTTTGGATTCATTTACGATCCATGTTTTAATCTTCAGCGTCGCTTCATAAATCAAAGACGGGAGACGTGAGCTTAAACTCCAAACACATTAAACCCGAACTTTCCATTTTCTCTGAAGTTGCACGAGAGCAATTTTGCTGAAAACCTTTACCACATTTTATTCATCTAAAACATGCCCTTAATGTCTTAAAGAGCCCCAAGAATTTCTTAAAGGCTGTAATGAAAAACACATAATAATATAAATATTTCTAATGTGTTCAAGACATTGCATTGAAACTCTTTTTTAACCTAAAATGTATATATTATTTCTGACACAACACACATTACCTGCACTGTTATAGTCTTGTAATTTTGTACATTTTTGTGTTATATTATAGAATTTATTGTTTCTACTTTATTTTATTTTATTTATTGCATGGTTAGTAGTGTTTGTCTATGTTTTGCTCCAAGTACTACAGCAACTTCTTAACATTGTGAACCTCATATGGCAATAAAACTATTCTGATTTCTGAACACATTATTTAATATTGCACAAAATGGATTCTTGTGAGTTTTAAGCTATGTTATAATATTTATTAACCTGGTTTATTCGTCTGTCTGCATCTCCAAAGCTCAAAATGCTCCGTTCCACCTTGTGATGTGATGTCGTTGCAGTGTTCAAGTTGAAAGTGACCTTGTTTTTAGAGATAGGCTCTATTTACACTACGTCCCAAACCAGGAAGACATTTGGAAACAGCGACGTCAACTTCCGGTGTAGTTCCCGACTAACGGACTCGCCGACCGACTGCGATAAAACCCACTGAAGTAAATGTGATCGTTGGTCAAATGAAGACTGGATACTGTTTCTGTTTGGAATCACCTTGGATTCGGGGCCCTCGTCTCTTCTCTTCTCGCATGTACCCAGTGCGCTCGGAGTCGTGCGTCAGTCAAGAAATGATGAAAACTGAGGTACGGTTGTAACTGTTGGTTAGCCGACCATAACGGTACTCTACAGTGACATGGAGATGAAGAAAACTGAGCCATTTTCTCATTTTTCTTAGATTTTGTCAGTCTTACTAAAGCAAACAGAGCCTGCCGGAAGTTGTCATCGCCTGTTTCCAAACGTCTTCCTGGTTTGGGACGTAAGCGTGACTAGAGCCCTTTGGAAAACAATTCACTTCAATTCCATTTATTTTTGTAGCGCCCAAAATCACAACAACAGTTGCCTCTAAGGGCGAGAGTCGATGGAGCCGGAAGTGCCCCCATGAACACTTCCTATGTGAAACGCTGTGACTAGCGGGTTAGAAATGTCCATTCAGTCTATGTTTGATGCACAAGAATGATTAAAAACACTCTTTTTGTTAATAGAATGCCATTTTCAACTGATTTGTGCAGTAGTCAGAAAACTTTTACACTTAATGAAATGCATCATCATGACGTAAGCTTGAATAGAGCTCGTTGCCGCTTCCAGGGCTGAAATAATCCAAATGATTCTAGTCAAGGTGAAGGAGCACTTTTGTGAGTGTGTGTGTGTGTGTGTGTGTGTGTGTGAAGCAGATCAGCTGGGATCAGTCGCTTTCTCTATTCATGCTTACGTCACAAAACCGGCAGTCGTTTCGAAACATGCGGATGACAACTTCTTTTGGGCTCTGTTGGTGATAATATCTCGGACAAAAAAACTGAGAAAATGACCTGGTTTTCTTTCTTCATCTTATTTCATTTTATTTTTTTTAGTTAACATTTATTTACCCAGGAAAGTCCCATTGAGATCACTAATCTCTTTTGCAATCGAGTCCTGGCCAAGACAGCGGCGCAACTAAACAGTTCAGAATATTACAGGACACATTTCAAGCAACAATTTCATCTTCAACATTTACAAACCATGGATTTCATTTCCAAACCTTTGAGCAATAGTTTAAACTGTCCTACTGGACCCAGTTCTTTTCATTTCCAGTCTTTTTGTAAATTGTTTCATGTTGTGGGGGCAGAATATTGAAATCTGACCAGCGTCTGTGCGAACACTCGGTACAAACAGTAGTTATGATTATCATCTGTTCTTTCTTTTCCCCTTATATAAATTTCCCATTAATTTATGTATTAGAATTTGTCAAATTAAAAAACAAAAGAATTATTATGTTCGGCAGATCAACAGTTACAACCAGCTGCATGTTAGTGACATCGAAGATGCGAAATCTAACAGCAAAGTGGATCTTTGTGATATTAGTAAGTTCACAAACTCCCACTCAGGCCAAAATGGTGCATCCCGACCGATCACGCTGCAGCACTAAGGTTTGTGGAGAAGCCCACGGCAAAGTGAGCAAACAAACCAAAAACAAACATGGCAACTTCAGGCTGTTTTAGCGAAAATACAGACTGAACTGAAGAGCTGGAGGTAAACACTTTTTCTCTCAAATAGATGTAACAAAGGTTCAGATTTTTCAGCTTGTTTTGCTGTTGTGATGAGCTTTGGCTTTGGCTGAATCCCTGGTTTAATCACATGCTCAGTGTCGGTAACTACACCCAAAGTCGTCATCCGCATGTTTCCTAACGTCTTCCCGTGAGCATGAATAGAGCCTATTTAACCACGGCACTACTATAAATCTATCGCTCTGTTTTCACCCTGTAACAAAAAATATCCTTCCACAATTTTCACTCCCCAGAGCAACAATGAAAAGTATTAATTAGTGCTGTCAAACGATTATAATTTTTTTAATCAGATGAATCACACTTTAGAATTTTGATTAATCACGATTAATCACAGTTACTCTTCAAAAAAAGACCAAAATATTTTGACAAAAATGCTAAAAGTTATATTATTAACATTTTTCTATCGCTGGTAGTTTTGTTGACATCATTACTGCGGGTTCACTCGGCTTGTTGTTGTTGGTACAAGTAGTGTCGCTGCTGCCGCTGAATCAAACCCGTGTTTTGCTTTAAGACGGTATTTTAAACTTGTGCTTCTGTGGAAAGAGAGTTCATCACTGCAACATCTGCAAACGACCTTAGTTTGATCTAAAGTCCCGTATGGACAGACCTGATCACTGACCTAATAACCTGCGCCGCCTTTCAGGTCACCACCGCGCTTTCAATAGAGGAGCATGTGTGTTCAAAATAAATTGTATGATTAATCTGCGTTAAAAAAAACCATTAATGTGATATTTTTGGTGATTAATTGCATGCATTAACACGTTAACAGCCCTAGTTTTAACTTAACTTATTAAAATTTTCTATCCTTAGCTCCATACAAAGCCAATACTCTGCTCTAAAGTGTATAAGAAAGAGCATAAAAACATATCATTTATTGTCTATTGTGTCGTAGGCGGTCAGGTCATGTCACACCCATAAATCCCAGTCCTCCTCCAGAGTTTCAGCTCACGTCACATGAGGAGATCAGCAGGTTCAAGATGGCCGCTGTGTCTGGAATAAATTTCTATTATTAACCAACAATCTGACATCAAGACATATGATTAGCTGCATGTTTTTCCTCATGACATTCAGATGAGAAACTTGTGCTTCGTAACATTTCTGCGGAGTCCAACATCTGCTTGTCTTCACGGAGTTTGTATTGTTATGCCAATGTTCCACAGCAGAAGTCTACCTTTAAAAACAAAAACGCTGGAGAGCTCCTCATTTTAGAGCTTGCGAGAAGTATATATAAGAGAAAAGTTTCACCATAACTTGTACCTTATGCCTTACCTTACTGTCTAACTTAATGAAATAGTCTCTGTCTGTGTCGTCAACAAAATTTGGGAGGTTTTGGCAGAAAGAAACTGGAAAAGTAAATGTAAATTATTAAAAAAATAGGTCAATTTCCTAGAATTTAATGCAATACCAACTACTGTTTTTCTCCTAACGCAATGTGGTGTTTTCGAATATCCCTAAACGGTAAAACAAAGTCGTCCACAGAGTTACAGTTCAGATGAGTGCTTGTTTAAAAGGAGCGGGGGTCTTGTTTACGCACAGTCAGACCCTTAATGACATAAAGGTCTGATTTGGAGTTGGCAGAAGAACAGTCAGGATCACGTCACTCTTGGCTCTGCTTTCTCTCGGCGTAAACAGCTCCATATGTGTCCCGCTCTAAACTCCACAGCCGCCCATCCGAGAACTGGAGAACGTCTGCGCAACGAAGAGCCGAGCGAGACAAACCTACACCTGAGGACAATTTAGGGACAGATGAAACGGTCACTCTCGAATGTTTGTGAAGGACGATATGAGGCTGTTTTGAGCTATTTTGTGTAACCCTCTGAAGTGAGTTTTGCACATTTATCAGTCTGGAACGGCTCTGGAACAGCTTGAAACAAAAAAACAAGCTGAAAAATCAAACTTTTGTTGCATCTGGTTGAGAGAAAAGTGCCTCAGTTCAGTCTGGATTTTCGCTAAAACAATCTTAACTATATTAGCCGAAGTTGCCACGTTTGTTTTGGTTTGTTTGGGCGCTTTTCCGTGGGCTTCTCCACAAACGTCAATGCTGCAGCGTGAGTTTTGGCATGAGTGGGAGTTTGTGAGCTTACGATTCAAAGCAATTCAAATTTAAGCCAATATTATTTATTTCGTAGTACAGTGGAGCTATAGTATTTCTCTTTTCACATCAAGCACCAGGATATTTTGGAGTATCACCAAGAAAAGGAGACTAAATGAAACAGATATAGTTCTAGATAATAAATAACCCAAAGGAAATATCACAACAAAGATCCGTTTTGCTGTTAGATTAGTAAAATATACAATTTATGGGCATTTGAGCTAAAATGTGAAGCCTGAGGTCCTTCAAAAAAATCATCTAACATTTGACAATCAGCCGCGTTTGGTCTGTGAGTCATATACACCCTTAACGGTAACTTCAGTAACTTTTCTCTCAGACGGGATGTTATGGGCTCTATTCACGCTTACCAGGAAGACTTTTACAAAGATGTGTCGGTGTAGTTACCGACACTGGGCTCGCCTACGATTGTGATAAAACTCGCAGAATCAGAATCAGGTAAATAATGGTTTTATTGTCATATGAGTGAACAGGATCACAACATTAGGAAAGTGCTGCGGTACTTGGAGCAGAACATAGACAAACACCAAACATGCAATGCATAAAATAGAATAAAATAAAGTAGAAAACAATAAACTCTATAATGTAACACAAAAATTTACAACGTTACAAGAATATAACAGTGCAGGTAATGATCAGTGTAACACAATAGATTCTGTTTCTTTGCCTGGAACCTTCCCCAGAATGACATGGACAGTAACTTGGTGTTTTATTGCTTAAAATACTGCAGATTTAAGTTTTTATTTGTACTGTGAGTGAGGCCCTCTCCACAGATGTGACCAGCTTGTCTCCTTGCAGACAGATAGTTTAGTGCTATACTGTTGACACATCAGCAAAATTACATAGTGAAGCTTTATTTTTGGATCCAAAACTGAATCAGATCCAATTTGTAGTTTTGTTATGTCGATTCTGATACTGATACCACAATGATAACAAGAAACACCATTTATTTAGACAATAGAGTGAGATTTTCAACATTAAATAGTAGTAATTTCTTGTACTTTCTATATCTGTATATCTATATCAGAGTGACCCATTCATGGCCCGGTCTGTGTCGTCATATACTTGTTCTGATAAAACTACATACAAGACCATTCTATTTTTTTAATACTTTATTTTTTACGCTTTAAGAAAACATTTTCTATATAAACCATATCCACACAAAAAATAGAATAAATAAAGTACAAAAAAAATAATAACACTAATAATTGTATCATTACCTTTTTTGTATGAAAATTCGCTCTATAAATAAAGTTTGATTGATCGATTGATTGATATCATTCTTAAAAAAATAAAAATAAATAAATAATGTGTAGGAGGGTTAGTAAACAGCCTAAATACACACACATATATACATATGCATATACACATACACACCTGCATATACACTTACACACAATGTATATAATAACGATAATAAAAATAGCAACCATAACCATAACTACTATTCTTGTCATTATAAACAGCATTACCCCGAGTATAATACAATATTATATCTACAATATTGTGCACCGAGATATTCAGGAAGGTTTAAAGTATGTACTTTCCAGGCTGTTTTAATCTTGTTTAGTGTCTGATTTTCAACACGTTTGACAGCCCTACATCCAAGTTTAAAATGGGATTAAGTAAATGTCTACTGTACTTCCTGAACTACAAACAGCCCTTCCTCTCTCCTCTGTCTCTTTGTGTGTTTGTTTTCGGGACAGGACATAAAAATATTCAGACTACACCCTTCCTCTCATCTTCACTGTAAACAACTGTGTAAATTGTGCTGAGAGGAAAGCAGCTGGGCCCCATGTGTATATCCTGGACTGGACCTGAGCACTTCCTCTGTGTTTGATTCAGGGGCCGGGGTCACCTGGGGCATGCGAGGGACGTGAGGTGATACATGTTTGGCTCACGGAAATAGAAACACACAAATAGGAGAAAAAGTATAACATTCTTGAAGCTATTTTAACAGTTTTAAAGCAGAAGGGCCCATGTCATGCTATTTTCTGATGTTCTAATGCCGTTTCCTCATCACAAACAGACCTGGAGTTGTGTTTTGTTTCATTCACACATGTTTAACACACAAATCCTGCAGATTTAGGCTGAGTTCTTCATGTGTGAATGAAACAAAACACACATCAGGGTTTGTTTTTGATGAGTTAACAACACTTAAAGCTCAGAAGAGTCAATTTTGTGTAATCAAAAACTTTTAAATAAGTAAAGATCCCTGCAGATCCCTTATGAGAATCAATAAAAGGCAGTATAATCACAGACAAAAACATATAACGTTGCCAGATTTAAAAATATATTTATAATGTGATGATGATTTTTAATGTTTTGATTTATTTGTATCGTGATTTTAGTGTTTTTCTTCTTCTGTAAAGCACTTTGAATGTACAAATCATGCTGTACACATACACTTACCTTGTTTAATTTAATCATTTATGCAGATTTTTGTACTTTTGGGGGTTATTTATTATTTAGAACTATAGCTGTTTCATTCAGTCTCCTTTTCGTGACACTTTAGCTCTAGTGTAACTCCAAAATATCCTTGTAGTTGGTGTGAAATGTAGAAATATTATAGGGCCACTGTACTATAAAATAAATAATATTGCCTTAAATGTGTTATGTCTCTTTAAGCACTTTTACTGAAGCCACAGCTGCCCTGGGTCTGACTGAAATGACACTGCCAATCTGTGCCGATGCAAAGTGAAGTGTTTTGCCCAAAGACGCAACAGCAGCACCAATAGTCCAGTCATTAGCCAATACAAACTAGAGCTCGTGTTTTTCTTAACTCTGAGGCTCCATCTGCTGGTCACATGGTTGTCCTACACTCTCCCCACTCAAATAGATTCATCGTGACTGTGCCTGTTGTCTCTGATTCACACTTTAATATGCAGCAGGGTTATACAATAGTCTACTTGTTATCAGGTCATCACATTTTCTTACCGTTTTGTTCTTTGTGGAGTCTAAAACTTGAGAAAACTATTCACAATCCAGAATGTTTAACAGATACAGTATTTTTCAGCCCAATTCTATGTTTAAATATGCAATCCAGTCATTTCTATAGCACATTTCATAAACAAATAGTGTCCAAAGTGCTGCACAAATACATAGTAAGAACAACACTAATAATATAATAATGATAAAATAAACACTTATAATCATACTAGTCTTAAATAAGAAAAAACAGTCAAATAAAATAAGAGCAAATCAATTAAATCAGTTAAAAATAAACGAAAGACACAGAGGACCACACAACTCATGCAGTCTTAAAAGCCAGAGAATAAAAGTTAAATCTGTCTTTACATATACACAGTTTTCTAGTACTTCTGTATAAATAGTTGTTCGACAAGAGTTTACCACGCCTCCTTTTTAGTCGACAATCATCAGGCCATGTCCTTAGTCAACCGAGAATTTCTTTAGTCGACTTCAGACCTAATTGCAGTACTTTAAATGTCATACTAGTATTGCTTATTGCGATTTCTCTTTGCTAAATAACAGGCCTTTTCATGTGATCTGATTTTAGTTTATTGGATGAGGCAGTGGTGCTGAAAACCATATGTATATTTGAAAGTTGTTGAAAATCTTCTTCCCGCTCTATTGGGTCAGCCCATATTCTCCCCTCCCATTACTCTGTCACACATTTTACCCAGTGACTCTGTGGTCTAACCCGGTAAAACGAGGCTTAAAACACTCCACTGTGGGGGCTGTTCGGACGTGGGGGGGTAGAGCGTTCCAGAGCCAGAGAAGGTCCTGCCCCCCTGGTTTTAAGTCTCGTTTTAGGCCCCCCGAACTGGAGCTGGAGCCCTCGGACCTCAAAACACGCACATTTGGATGAGGTCCGAGATGTAACATGGGGCCAGACCATTCAAAGCTTTAAAAACAAACTATAAAATCCTAAAATCAACTCAAAAATTAACAGGAAGCCAGTGCAAAGACGCAAGAATTGGGGTAACGTTCTTTGCGGCTCATGTCATCAACGTTCCCAGGGGTGTGATCCTAACTGGAGGCACTGCTCTGTCTGCAGCTCTGTTACTCCAATGAGTCTGAAAGAACTGACTTAGCTGGAACTACAACAGGTGAGCTGACTTTGTGCTGTTAAACAAGTCCCTCTCAAATAGCATCACACTCACAAACAAACTCTCTCTAGACGGCAGTTTTTCACTCAGTCACTCTCACATTTCTCTCTGAACAAGCGTTCCCGCCCTCTTAGGTTTTAGAGCTTTTTAGAGCTTATGCTGTTTTTTATCTTTTGTGTGTGAAGCACATTTTTTATCTTATGGTTTGAAGTTTTGTTTCTTTAGCTACAAAGGTGGAAAACATTTACCCTTTTTCAGCAGAGATTGGCTTCTAGTTCTAGTGAAGGTGTTTGGAGTTTAAAAACATAGTGGAGCATTTTATGTATTACCACATGACATCAGAAAGTGGAACAGCGTGTTTCAGTTTGAGAAAAGAGTCTAAATATGTAGAGTTTGTGTGTTAAACATGTGTGAATTAAACAGAAACACAACTCCGGGCATGTTTGTGATGAGGAAACAACATTATAACACACATAAATCAGAAAATAGCAAGTAGTATTTATCACAAACCATTTATTATAAAAGTACAAGTATAAATAAAAGTATAAATATCAAATAATAGTTGCATAATAAATATTTCCAGCAAACCTCGGTGTAGTAAAGCTGACTGGTTTGACTTTGGCTAGAGCTCATCTTAACTTGAAAACACCAAAAACACAGCACAATTATGAAGCTAAATCTTTCATTTACACGTGATTATAAGTCCGCGCTCCTGCCCCGTCAGCAGAAGGGGCCGTCGTCCTCCCCTCCGAGCCAGTCCTCCTCCAGCTCGCCCAGGATCTCCTGCAGGGACAGCTCGGGGAGGGGGGCGTGTGCGGGCGCGGCGGGGGTTTCTGCCGCCATAACGCCCCACGAATCCTCCAACTGTGAATACCCATTAGCGCCAATCATCTGGGGGCTCACGTCCAGGGCGCCCTCCCAGAATCCAGAATCAGGGGTGTCCGGGGTGGTGGTGGTGGTGGTGGTGGACACCCCGGGGGGCATGAAGGAGCTCTGGGCGAAGCTTGCGTTGTGCGTGAGCGGAGAGTTGGACCACTGCAGCGGGATCGGGGACGTTTGGTGGACGTTTTGAGGCCAGTAGCCGGAAAACGAGGGATTGTTTTTCGCCTGGTTGTACACGGGCGTGCTGTAAGCCGGGGGGCGCTGGTTGTAAAAGCAGGGCTGCCCCCGCTCCTCCTTCAGGAAGACGGGCGGAAGGGCCTGAGGGGTCGTAGGGGCGGCGTGTTTGGGGACGTGGGGCGCGAGGAGGGCATCGTGGACCGGACTGTCCGACTGCCACAGGGACTTTTTGGCACCTTTACATTTCAGAGTACGAGCTCTTCTGTTCTGAAACCAGACCTGGAGAAGCAGAAATGATAAGATAAGATAAGATAAGATATCCTTTATTTGTCCCACAATGGGGAAATTTCAGTGTTGCAACGCACAGTAAAGAGAACAGCAAGAAACAGTAGCAGCAATAGAGTACAGTTAAGTTAAAAATAGACAAACACTATAAGAATCTAAAAAGATAAGGATTATAAAACTATGTATCATATAAATTGGTATCTTACGACAATATATACAATAAATTGCAATCTAAAAACTATATATACAATAAATTACTATCTTACATTATTGCACAGGGTCCCAGTATTGCACAGTATTGCACAGGCAGAAATGAATGATTTTATAGACTGTGTGGCCAAAATGTAAGATATAAACACTTAAATCTATCAGAAAATGAGTTAGATTATCTGCCCATGGAGCAAGATCATTTTATTTGACAAGTTATCTTAAAATAAATGACCTCTAGACTAGAATTAGACAGTCTCTGGTGAGTGTTCATGGGCTGGAAATAAGTTTACAGATGCTAAGTTTTAGATAAACAGACTTAAAATCAGTTTATGCTTAGTGTTCATAGCCTCGTAATAAGTTCTCAGATGCCAAATTGTAGATAAAATGTTGTAAATTCTGCTAAATTCTAGATAAACATACTTAAAACCAGTTTATGATTAGTATGAATGGCCTGATAATAAATTCAAAGATGCTAAATTTTAGATATAAGGTAAGGTAAGGTTTTTATTTCTATAGCGCTTTACACAGACACATATCCCCAAAGTGCTTTACACAGCATTTTACAGAGTATTCTTCATTCACTCCAGACCCGGTGGTGGTAAACTACTGTTGTAGCCACAGTTGCCCTGGGGCAGACTGACGGAGGCCCGGAGTCTAAAAACAAGTGAAGTGTTGCCGGGGATTGTAGCTTCTTTTAAACATGTATTGCCTAAATTTAAGATTTTCAGACTAGTCGAGTCATGAAAGAAACAAATGTGACAGTTTTTAAGATTATACAACCAGTTCAGAACTAGTAAGTAGAAAATAAATCTGAAAACAAGATGAATAACCTGATTTAAGTTTTAAAATCTTGGCCAGATCAGAGAAATTTGCAGTGTAGACAATAGTACACAGGTTTTATGAAGTATTAGGAGCGTTGTCATAGTAATTAACAATTCAAAATTAAATATTGTGTTTTTAGCATAATGAAGTCCTCAAAATGGCGCTTATGAATAGAAAATATATAAATAGAAACCTGACGTTAAACATTTTATTCCATTAAAAATCATACTCCAATTGTTAAGAAGCACATATAATTTAAAGGTGCATTGTGTAACGTTTCTCGTAGAGAAGTTCCATCACCTGCTTGTTTCTATGGATATGTTATAGCTCTGCCTGGAATGTTCCACAGTACGACTTTAATCAGCCCTACCTTACATTTATTCAACTACAGGTGGTTTTATTGCTCAAAAATACGCAGAAAAACAGGCGTTCTGACTGAGTGGCATCGCCTCTCCACAGATCTGACCTGTAACGTGGTCTGGTTTGGTCTCCATGACAATAGAGATGTTTAATACCATACTGTGAAACATTCCAGACAAAGCAATAATATCAGAAAAGTTACACAATGCACCTTTAACTACTTTAACTTTACTTTTTTTTTTTTTAATTTCATTCATTTTTTTTCAAGGCCACAGTGGGTTCCAACTTCCTGTTTAGAGGTGACATTTTAAGGACATATATAAACTTTCCAAAGATTAAATAATTAGATTTGATTGTTAATCGCTAAGGCAACCGCTCTGATTTTTCACCACTCCGAAACACCACAGATATGTCCAATAATCAAGCCACTATTTTCCACTATTTTACACAAGGTTAACTCAACTTTTTAGCATAAAATGAGCCATAATCTGCGACCTACTGTACTTTGCCACTCCCGGTTAATGATTGCTCTTAAATAAGATAATGCGGGTTTGCGTCTTACACTGATAAACCCGGTAATGATGCGGTGATAGTTCTTATCATTGGCTCTGTACCGGAAACATTTGAAAACAGAGGCTCAGGTTTGCTGGAGCTACTGTATTGACTTTGGTTTACTGATTGAACCCGAGCAAGAGATCGTCAATATCACCCGTAAAGATAAAACGGTATTATCTGAACGGGTATTTTCACTGAATTCTGCAATAAGCTTTAATATGGTTAGATTGAGAATCGCAAAGACACATTTGTATCATAAAATGTCAAATAAAATCAACTATATTCAACAGTTTGACTCCTAAAAGTTCATTTTTAGCCAATACTGCAGATACTTCTACCGTATTTATTTGAGTACTTTTACAGCTCATGTATCTGTACTAATAGTTCAACGGTACCTATACAAACTCTGGCTATCCGTGAGAAAAATTAGCACGGTTGCCATAGCGATTGACAAATTAAAACCAAATATTACATCTTTTATCTTTTCGCTCAACAAAACAAAGTTGAATTCATCCACTACCTAAAAATAAAGTAGTATTTAAAGTACTATGGAAGCAGTAGAAAAAATATATATATATATATATATATATATATATATATATATATATATATATATATATATATATATATATATATATATATATATATATATATATAATTTGCCTAAAATCACGTGTTTGTCCATTTATTTCAGAATTATGTCAAATTAAGATTGTTGTTGCCATAGCGATTAACAAAAGAAAGCAAAATCTGTTTTCTTTTCTCTTAAAATTAAGTTGGATTCATCTACTACACTGATTATTGTAGTTTTTAGAGCACTACAAGAAACTACAAGCATAGTTAAAGATGCACTGTGTAACTTTTTGGTTGGGGGTCCCTCATCTGCTTGTTTCTATGGATACCACCATCATTGCTCTGCCTGGTATGTCCCACAGTATGACTTTAAACAGCTCTGCCATACATTTATTCAATTACAGGTGTTTTTTTATAGCGTAAGCAAAGCAATATTTTCCATGGAGATGTTATTTCTTTGTCTGGAATGTTTCGCAGTATGGCATTAAACCTTTCTATCACCATGGAGACCAAACCAGATGAAGTTACAGGTCAGATCTGTGGAGAGGCGACCTCGCTCACAGTCAGAATGGATGTTTTTTTTTTAGATATTTTTTAGCTATAAAACCACCTGTAATTGAATAAATGTAAAGTAGAGTTTTTATAATGTCACACTGTGGAATATTTCAGGGAGCACTGACGAATCCATAGAAACCCCCAACCAAAAAGTTCCACAGTTCACCTTTAAATAGCAGTAAAAATAAAATAAGTTTTTCCCAGTACCTGGATGCGGGACTCGGGCAGGCCGGTCGTCTGGGACAGACTCTCCCGGAGGCTGATCCCCGGATACGGGTCGGTCTCAAACGTGGCCTTCAGCAGCTCCACGTGGTCTTTGGAAAAACTGGTCCTCTTCCTGCGGCTGGCGTTCCGAGGAGACGCCACGTTAGAGCCGAGGGACCTGGGATCATCTAGAGACAGAGACGAGATGTTAGGAAAACTCTGAACATTAAGAACACGACTGGACGTTTCATTGTTATTTCAGAATGAGCACAACTAACTTCTGTTTTTACTTATAAAATATGACAATTTTGTGATGGTATTTAGACAAAACTAGACAGCTATATATTTTTTTCTTTTTTATATACATTGTAAACAACAGAAAAGCACATTTCTCAAAAAGGAGCGGAAAGAAGAGAAAAAAATAATTATCCCACCCGTGTTCATTATGTAGTTTCAAAAATTCAATAATTATTTGGTTGCTCCTCTACATTGATGACAAAATTTTACAAATATTTACATAAAGCAAAATAAATTACATACTACACTGGAAAAAAACAATATCTAGGTAAGTAAAAATGACTTAAATTAAGAACATTTTACTTTATTTGTGTAGATTCATCTTGACAAGTCAAATGATCTGCCAGTGGAATAAGTGTTTTTCTCTTAATTCAAGCAACATTTGATTTTATTTCTTAGTGCAAAAAGTTGTTGTTTTTCTTATTTTAAGTGTAGCAAGATGTATTTTCATATGTTAAGTACAAAAATCTTACTGCTTTGGCTGACAAATCATGGTAAAACTTTCTTAATCCAAGTCATTTTAGCTTGACTAGATTTTGTTTTTCGCAGTCTGTGCAAACTGAATACAATATTAACCCAATTTCTTTCTTTTTTGTATTTTACTGTATTATGGTTGTAATTTAACCTATTTTTAAGCTTATACAGTTTGCAAAAGTTGAAAAATGTTTCTATTTTAGTGATTAAATGACACTTTAAGCCATGTTAGAATGCCTGAAATTAGTTTTGTTTCATTTCACTCACACGTGCTTGAGTCTGTTTACATCTCAAAATGCTCTGTTCCACCTCGTGATGTCATGTAGTGGTAGTTTTCAGCTTCCTTTGACCTTTAATTCAGTAGAGATGGTCTGTTTGAGCTGAAATGACCAAAATGATTCTAGTGAAGGTGTATGGAGTTTAAAAACACGGTGGAGCACTTACTGTACCACCGCGTGACATCACAAGGTGGAACGGAGTGAGCGAAGAACCTAAATAAGCAGAATTTGTGCGTTAAACTTGTGTGAATGAAACAAAACACAACTCCGGGTGTGTTTGTGATGAGGAAACAACATTATAACAGATCCAAAAATAGCGTAATTTCGGCTCTTTACGTTTAGTTTAGTTACTTTGTGCTGAATAATGAAACAATTTGAGGCATTTCTGGTTTTAAAACGTATTTAACACAATGATACGACCGCACTTACCATTGCAAGTGTCCTTCCACATGCTTCTTTACGTGTCCGAGTCCCGTGTTTCTGAGCAGATTGAGACGTTTGCAGAGCTGGACCTTTGCTGTTATGCCCCCTGCACCGACCCCTTTTATAGGCCTCACCTGAGCTCCCACAAGGCCGTGGGGGAAGAGGGGGGCGATTTATTCGGGGTTTGGGTTGGCAGCTTTGACCTCCTCCTGAGTCATTATCACCTCATGAGCATCAAACAGGACACAGGACAAGGTCGAACGGCCCATCGAAACTACTTTAGACGAGGACGGTTATGACGGGACCATGTGACTGTGTAAACTAGAACTATACCTGTGTTTTTAAATGCAGGTTTGGACGTGAGGTGTGCTTTTTGACAGTTATTTAACACTGATCAATGTTACTCATGCCACACATATAAGATGCATAAGTGAGTATTAATTAGAATAGTTATAATTAGTTTAGGTTAAAGCGCGTAGGACAGGTTGGTCGGCTCATTTTAGAGTTTTAGAGCCACAAGGATCATACCAATTCATTACTTTTACAGACAAAATTATTAAAATTGAAAGACATTATGGATCTACAGACTATACAAATCTTACTTAAGGCAAAACACAGACCTGCGAATATTCGAAGGGTGTTTACAGAGAGGGAAGGGGATTATTATTTGGGTGGGAAATTTTATACAAAGTTACAATAGTGAACACAACAAGGAGAGTTTCTGTGTTTCTGTTTGTGGAATAAGTTAAATGTGGAGCTCAAGTAGGGTGACCAGACGTCCATATTTACCCGGGACAGTCCCAGTTTTGAGCCCTGTGTCCCCTGTCCCAGCAGATTTATCCAAAACCACTGATTTGTCCTAGTTTTGTACAAGAAATGTCCCTGGTGTCTCCATTTTTGACCAATCTGATCCCTGCCAACAGTAAAAAGAGGCATACATTGTCATTTGTTTAAGTAAAATACAGAAAAGCTGCTTTAAAATGACCAAAACACAGAAAAAGTGACTATACTGACTCACGTGTTTGTCATTTATGGTCTCTGCAGAACAATTTTCCTTAATTACGCACTCGTTTCACAATTTTATTATTACCAAACACCTAAAAACAGGAATGTCCCAGTTTTTTATTTTGAAAATCTGGTCACCCTAAACTCAAGGGATGCAAAATATTTAAAGATATTCCTCTGACACACTGTACGAATGAAGAAGCTTCTTTTTGAGATATTTATTGTCATTGTTGGTTTGAAATACCCTCTCTAAATAAAATGTTTGCAGTGGTTGATCAGGACAGTATAATTTAAATGTTTACAAGGACTTAGGTCTGTAAAGTTGCTTGGTTAAGTCCTAATGAAAGACTAACAGGAAGTGAAAAGCGACTATTACTAATTTTAGAGAAAAGACAGGATTTAATAGGTTTTTTACTTCTTCCCACTCCTTTTCGGGCATGTAGACAAATTTGATCGTCCTTGTTTCATTTTTTTGTTTCTTGTATTTGGAGTTTGTGTGTCTGTACATGTGGTTTTGTGAACTATGAGCTTGAAAAAATAAACCATTACCAGAGTGAGAGTTTGAGTTAATTTATTTAAAAATGTTTTTAAAAAGGTGTGAAGGCACAAAACATCTCCATATGCTCAGAACAGGTACATTTAATAAAGAAAGAAAGAAACAAAATAAAGAGAACAAAATTGATTATATATATATATAAAAAAATCAATATCTTATTTTAATCCTATTCTTACAATTTACAGTGTTTATTCTACATGATATTGTGTAGTTATGTATAGTACAGTGTATCTTTAGACTCAACTCAACTTATTTTTCTATTTATTTCATTAAAAACAGCACAGTCGACCAAAGTGCTGTACACAAACAGATAACAAACGGTGACAAATACAGTGACAGGTACAGGTTAAATATAATACAATAGAAATACAGGTATAAAGTCAATAAAGACAAATGAACAAGTTTTTAGAGTTTTTAGGAGGCACTTAAAAACAGGCAGTGAGTCGCTCAGCCTGATGATGGGAGCCGATTCCACAGACTTGGAGCAGCCGTCGACATTAGATAAAAAAGATGGAAGCAAAAAACCTACACATGTTTATAATATCAACTGTCAAATCACTTTTTAACTATTCATGAATATCTGTTTCCCTGTGGTATGTCTGTGAAAAGTTGCCTTTGTAAATTTTTAAATAGATTAATATTTACAATTTTTTTTATACCTATTTTACTAAAACACTGATAAGATCATTATATTTAAGATTTTACTAAAAAATGTAAAAAAAATAAATAAATAAATAAATCCCAATTTGTCATTTTTTAGGTCTCCTGGTTGTAAATCATGACATTACGTTAGGGAAGTTCATAATTGTCACCTGCAAACAAAAATGTTAGAAAACACCTTTATTTTGTTGAAATCATGTTTAAAATATTAATAAATGTGTTTCTTTTGTATAAATTGTGCTGAATTTTTGGACTAAATTTTCCCTACTGTTATCTCATCAATAAAAAATAACTTTCTACTTCCTGTAATTTTGAATATAAATATATATTTTTCAATCCAGATAGTATCCCACCAAATGCAGTGAAAATGAGAGAATCATCAGACACACTGCACTAAATATTAAAACTGTATATCACATTTAAGGCAGTTATCGAGTGTAATATATAAATTACACCAAGGACATGATGATTTGTGCATTTTAAAAGGAGCTTGGGTGAAGTTGCTGTACAGCACCTAATGGACAAATGCTATTATTTTTATTATTTATTCATTTATTTTTATTATTTATCTATTTTAAGTATTTAAATGTCAGATTCTAACAATTTATAGCAGCACTGCATAATATTTCTAGCGGAGGGTCCAGCTCCATGAAAATTTGAGATGTAACATTTCGTTAGTGAGGGGATCCTAAATATATGGAAAAAAAACAAACAAACAGCATTTACAGAAAAAAAAGAACAAAACAAAAGACAAACACAACACAGGCAACATTCACACTATTCAATACAGGATCCTAAGAAACACAGACTTCTCTCTGAATTTACAGTCACCACACAGATATTTATAAATTATTGATGGAAAAAAGTGTAAAATCAGAAATTACATCAAACAAAATGTTAAATTATCGAGCCTGGATATGTGCAGAGTCCTCCCTGTTCACATAAACCAGAAAAGTTGCGAAATGCACCTTTAAGTGATTATTTCTTTTTATTTTTTTTTATTCTAATATCAAATTTTAACAGTTTAAATCGTACGAAATTAGTATTTGTTTTCCTTCTTTATATGGGAATATTTTGAACATTGTAAATTTATACGTTGTTTATCCAAACTTACAGTATGATTAGTTATAAGGATGTTATTGACACCTGGACAAACATTATTAATACATGATAAATATGCATAACGTTGGACAGGCTGTACTTTTATTTTTATATTGAGAGTTACGTTAGTTGTACATTTAAAATACTCCACATTTCACCACTTTTCTTGTTCTTTTCCTCAAATAATGTGGATTCCAGTGGCATCATTTCCAGTAATAAGTCATATTCAGTGGATTCCAGTAATAATATTAAAGCTAAAACTGTCTCTTATGAGCTTTACGTCGTGTTATAACGTTACCTCATCAAAAACAGACCTGGAGTTGTGTTTTATTTCATTCACACGCTTAAGTTATCGTTTATTATCAGTCTGTATTGCCACATTATTCAGTTTAAGAGAAGAATTTAGTCTAAATATGCAGGATTTGTGTGTTAATCGTGTGTGAATGAAACAAAACACAACTCCGGGTCTGTTTGTGATGAGGAAACAACATTATAACTTTGAGATCAGAGTAATATGAGCCCTTTAATGAGTGAATTTGAATATATTAGTGCGATGTTGTGTGGTAAAACGCTGAAAACTGTACATCTAACTGATAAAGCACTATCTATATATGGCTGATTTGATAAAAGACTTTGGCACTGGGAGACAAGGCTGTGTTATCTGTATTTACTGTATTGATTTGTGTTTTCTGTTTTAATTCTTCTTCACTGTTCGGTCGTCTGATAAGCCTGAACCCCAAACACACACAGGAGGCATTGCAAACTCCTGATGCTGATCAATCAACAAAGGACTCTGGGTAATATCTGGTCCACACAGGTATTAGCAGCACAAGCCCATCAGCGTCTTTTGTCATGCGCAGCGCCCCTCTCCGTCGCACTGATTAATGACAAGCTGCTTATGGCCCTCTCCTCAAAGCGTTTAACATGTCCAGGCCAAACGACGGCCGCCCTGCGCTGAACTTTGGCCTTAAAGCTGCATTGCGCAACTTTTCCGGTGGAGGGCCCCGTCACCTGTTTGTCTCCATGGAGATGTTATTGCTTGTTGATTAATATTTGTTCATAACATGTGTTTCTTTAGGCCCTGTAGTGGAGCTGGCAAATCGATTTGTTTTTTTGGAAAATCGATATTTAAGATTTTTTTTATATAGCGCATACATTTTGCATTCGCCAAGACTTCCTATAGGCTTTCCATAGTCACTTCCTGCAGAGCGTCTCTCACTTTTCCCCGAGAACGACACAAACATAAACAAACTCTGTCACAGAAAGACGCTCAGATAATCCACTGAGTCGTGTCCTTTAGTCCGACTGAAGCTGAACACACCGGCACAAGGAAAGAGCTGCTTTTTCTCAGCGTTTACAGTTTATGCAAATGAGCCATGCGGGTTTAAATTTTTCTGTAAAACGTAAACAAATGTGGCAAAGCTGCATTAAACACATTCTGATCTCACACTGATGTGGCTCTATAGTGGTTATGGTTCATATGCTGAGTTTATTTATGCAAATTAATAATAGTGATGATCATTTTAATATAAAAACGTTAATGATTAATCAATCGTTAATTCTCCCGATGATCGATTAAGAAAATTTAATCAAAAGCCCGTCCCTATTGTGCACCATATGAAATGCTTCCAATTTATTCAGTGGAGAAGAGAGGTTTTCACGACATGGTGAAAGTTTTGGACACTCGCTAGACGGTCGAATCGAATCGAATCGTGAATCGAGTTTTTTATCGCCCAGCTCCACCCTGTAAACCTTTTTTACAACGACCGGAAGTTCCTCAAACCTACATCGTGACACTGATGTTTTTCTGTCATAAAATACCTGTGGAAATGTGTCACGTATTTTCCACCAGCTTCATAAATCTGCCCCATCACCAAATCTTCATCCAACAAGGTCGACAAAGAACAGATTCTGTCCATGAAGAATTTACCCACAACGATCAAGGGAAGAAAGACGAAAGCTTAAAGGCGAAAAACGACAAATCTAATGTTATGGTCAAGAATTAAACAGAAGTAACTTGTTCATTCACACTGATGCTAGAATTAAAATTAAAAATCGATTTCACGATGTCGATATTAGCACAGATAGAGACATTTGTGCAGTTTGAATGTGAGACATGTCTGTGAACATCTAGTCGTTGTTCACCTTAAAATCTTTCTTTTATTGATTCATTTTTTAAAATTTGTGGTTTATTCAGTGCTTTTTTTCCCTCCATATACGTCACAGTATATACGTACATACAATCAATATCAATGTAAAGATACAGGAAAATAACAAAATAAGTATAATAATCATGAAACACATACACAAACACACACAGATAATCGATAAATAAAAAATAATAACTAACGGGAGGCAGTCGGGTTACACATTCATAATTTTAATGGTTTGCTATTGGATTTCTTTCTTTTTTTTCTTTTTTTCGTCTCTCTTCCCTTGATAGTTGTGGGCAAATTCTTCATGGACAGAATCTGTTCTTTGTCGACCTTGTTGGATGAAGATTTGGTGATGGGGCAGATTTATGAAGCTGGTGGAGAATAAGCGAGACATTTCCACAGACATTTTGCCACAGAAAAGCATTAACAGGAAGTTCTGCAAACCTTTTTCATCGTTGTGAAAAAGGTCGGAGCTGCTTCGCTTGTTCCTGTCCTCTCAAAAACTGCTCCAGTCACTGTGTATTTGTGCTAAAATAAATCTGTATATTCTGTAAAATGACAATGTAAATACTTCCCTGTGTCCTAACCTAATCTAAATATCAAAATAGAAAACAAAACAACTGAAAATACCTGTAATGACAAGGCAGCTGTGCTTCTCTAGCGCTATTTTAACGAATGAAGGAAATCAGAATCAGAATCAGAATTACTTTTATTCATCCCCGAGGGGAAATTTTCTTTGTTACAGATGCAACCGACCAAGTAGTTAGAATAAAGTTTCAAAAATAAAATAAGATAAATACAATAAGATAAAAGAAAAATGTGGGATAGTTTTTAGTCACCGTAAAGCCCTTTGTGTTACATTTCTTGTATGAAAAGCACTTTATAAATTAAGTTTGGTTCATTGATTGATTGAGATTTCTAGAGAAGCAATCCGCTCAAAGTCAGAATACCTGGCTTTTCTTTAATTTTTGACTTGTAAAACCGCCTGTAATTGAATAAATGTAAAGCTAGAGCTGTTTAATGACACACTGTGGAACATTCCAGGCAGAGCAATGACATATAAATAGAAACAAGCAAGTTAACAACCCCCCAACTAAGAAGTTACATAGTGCAACTTTAATCATCTACAAACTGTGAAAGACAAGAACAGTTTGAACCATTTTGTGAAAGTTGTGGCAAAACCAGTGGAGCTCAGATGGACAAAAAATGCTTCAAAAGAGCCGAACTGAGGCAGCCTGACCATGTGCCGCACTTGCAGTTTGTGCCGATGCCCTCTGGGAGGCGATATGTCACCCCACAACAAAACACCAACTCTCTGCCATAAAACTTTTAAACGGAAAGTAAATTTGCTTATTTATTAAGTCAGAATGCCTGGATTTTTTCATTTTTGACTTGTAAAACCGACTGTAATTGAATAAATGTAAAGCTCGAGCTGTTTAATGTCACACTGTGGAACATTCCAGGCAGAGCAATGACATATCCATAGAAACAAGAAGCAGGTTAATGACCCCCAACTAAGAGGTTACATAGTGCAACTTTAATCATCTACAAACAATTTACATAAGTTTATTTATCAGTACTCACTTTTTATTTTTTGTAAGTCATTAAGAGTTAATGGTTAATAAACAGTTGTAAATGATTTGTAGGTGTGCCTGATTATTAAGTTATACATTTTATTGTTTCTATGAATATGTCACTGCTCTGAAATGTTCCACAGTGTGACTTTAAACAGCTCTACCTTTCATTTATTCAGTTGCAGGTGGTTCTGTAGCTCAAAAATGCTTAGGAAAAACCGGTATTCTGGCTGCGAACGGGGTCGCCTCTCCACAGATCTGACCTGCAACTTGGTCTGGTTTGGTCACCATGGAGATAGAAAGGTTTAAAGCCATACTGTGAAACATTCCAGACAAAGTAATAACATCCCCATGAAGAAAAGCATCTGACAGACCCTCCACCAGAAAAGTTAAGATATAAAGTGATCTACATTTAGTTAGTCACTGCATTAATTTACATGGGCTTTTGAAAGATACTTTACTTTTTATTTTGTTATACTGTAATTAGGGCGACCAGATTTTCAAAAACAAAAACTGAGATACACTTGGTTTTGGAGAGTTGGTAATAATTAAATTGTGAAACGAGTGCGAAATGAAGGAGAATTATTCTGCACTAGACTGAAAACTCATCTCTTTTCCCTGGCATTTAATACGAGTTAGTCAGTTTATCTTGGTTTTTATTCTAGTCCTCACATTGTGTTATATGTATATGTTTCTTCTGTCTTTGTTATCCTTTATGTGAAGCGCTTTGGTCATCTGAAGTTGTTTTTAAATGTGCCACACAAATAAACTTGAATTGAATTGAATTGAATTGCACTCGGTCCATTCGTGACTAACATGGGAGTTACATTTTCTTTGTGTTTTGGCTGTTTTTAAGCTGCTTTTCATGAACAAATGTAAATTTCTGCCTCGTTGTACTGCTGGCTGGTATCAAATTGGTCCAAAATAGGGACACCAGGGACATTTCTTGTATAAAACTGGGATAAATCAGTGGTTTTGGATAAATCTGCTGGGACAGGGGACACAGGGCTCAAAACTGAGACCGTCCCGGGTAAATAGGGACATGTGGTCACCTTAACTGTGTGTGTGAGTGGACTTTGAAATGTTAAACAGATTCATTTGTATAAAGAGGGCTGATGTGTGCTATAGGCTAAAATATGAACAGCCATGATGCCGTATATATACTGTATATATACTGTAGTGTGTCACATTTTATTTCAGGTCTGCACCATTTGGGAAAAAATACAACAACTTTTTTGTTTGATGTTTAAATTTTTATTTATTTATTTTTGTTTTGAAGTTGAGCTTTGCTTTTTGATATGTAAAAACTCCTGGACCATTCGAGAGAAGACTGAGATATGAACTGATAAACTAAGACTCCCGTGCACTTCAGAACATGTGTGTAGTGGTTTAAACAGCAGGTACAATGTGATTTCCCCACGAAAAGACAGGATATTTAGTTGTTTGGCTGAAATATATTGTGCATTTCTACATTTGAGTCTTCATCTGGATTCTGGGCAGTGGTCAGTTTTGAGCAGGCGGCTCCTGAAAGTCCTCTGCCTAAACCTGCACAAATCCCATCAGATTACGCAGGCCTTTATCACGAGTGGAAGTTACTTAACTCTGAGTCGACCACCACTGATAAAAAGGCAAATAAACTGATGGAAAACAAAGCTCTGCATATGTGATGTGTAGCAAAAGCAATGCGTAAAAAATAATTATTTTTAAACACAGTATATAGGCTACGGGCTGGACCATCGTACTTGGTAGAACATATTAAGTTACAACAATTTATGGGGTCAATAATGATCATTACAGTTCACATATGCACTATTAGTAATGTAACTGAATACATAGAAACATCTTCTGACTACTAACTTTGAGGAGCTGTATTTCATTACAGTTACTTTTTCCTTTGGTGATATTCAGAATACAGTTACTTTTCCAAAATCAAAGGAATATTTGCAGTATTTTATCACCCAATTTAGGCTTCAAACTATGCAAAATTAGAGAGAAAAATATCAAACACTGCTCTTGTGGTGCAGTGTGATTTTTCCTTCTCTGTGATAAATAAATACGTAACAAACGATGAAACAAATATAAAGTTGAGTTTAATCTTATGTTGCGTGTTTATACTATCATGTAAAATGTGACTGTGACTGGACCATGCCCTCCTGTGGGCTCACCACCTGCAGAGGGGTTCATAGGGGGTCAGGTGCTATGAGTATTTGGGCAGCACGCTGCCCCCGCGACCCAGCCGGATTAAGCGGGAGAAGATGGATGGATGGATGGACTGGACCATGTATCAGAATATGTTAAAAATACATTTTAATGAAGGTATCCAGTGTTCTTTAAAATGTTGTGGACTTTCAGAAAAATGTCACAGCCCAAAAGTGTTTGATTCCTCCAAAGGTTTGATAAGGACACTGAGCAAATCGTCAAACGAGGACAACGGGTTCACTTGAGGCGTAAGATTAACTCTTTTAATGTGGCAACATTTTAAACGATTTCTATCATTCCTTTATCGAGAGTTTTGTCCTGTTGCTGGTGATTATACTCTGTACCCACCTCAGTCCTGCAGTACTCCTGCAGTACTCTCCTGTATGCAGTACTCTCCTGTATGCAGTACTCTCCTGTATGCAGTACTCTCCTGTATGCAGTACACACCTGTATGCAGTACTCTCCTGTATGCAGTACTCTCCTGTATGCAGTACTCTCCTGTATGCAGTACTCTCCTGTATGCAGTACTCTCCTGTATGCAGTTCAATCCTTTATGCAGTACTCTCCTGTATGCAGTACTCTCCTGTATGCAGTACTCTCCTGTATGCAGTACTCTCCTGTATGCAGTACTCTCCTGTATGCAGTACTCTCTTGTATGCAGTACTCTCCTGTTTGCAGTACTCTCCTGTATGCAGTACTCTCCTGTATTCAGTACGCTCATGTATGCAGTACTCTCCTGTATGCAGTACTCTCCTGTATGCAGTACTCTCCTGTATGCAGTACTCTCTGTATGCAGTACTCTCCTGTATGCATTACTCTCTTGTGTGCGGTACTCTCCTGTATACAGTACTCTCCTGTATGCATTACTCTCTTGTATGCAGTACTCTCCTGTATGCAGTACTCTCCTGTATGCATTACTCTCTTGTATGCAGTACTCTCCTGTATGCAGTACTCTCCTGTATGCATTACTCTCTTGTATGCAGTACTCTCACTGTATGCAGTACTCTCGTATGCATTACTCTCTTGTATGCAGTACTCTCCTGTATGCATTACTCTCTTGTATGCAGTACACTCCGTATGCAGTACTCTCCTGTATGCATTACTCTCCCTGTATGCAGTACTCTCCTGTATGCATTACTCTCTTGTATGCAGTACTCTCCTGTATGCAGTGCTCTCCTGTATGCAGTACTCTCCTGTATGCAGTACTCTCCTGTATGCAGTACACTCCTGTATGCATTACTCTCTTGTATGCAGTACTCTCCTGTATGCAGTACTCTCCTGTATGCAGTACTCTCCTGTATGCATTACTCTCTTGTATGCAGTACTCTCCTGCATGCAGTACTCTCTCCTGTATGCAGTACTCTCCTGTATGCAGTACTCTCCTGTATGCAGTGCTCTCTGTATGCAGTACTCTCCTGTATGCAGTACTCTCCTGTATGCAGTACTCTCTTGTATGCAGTACTCTCCTGTATGCAGTTCTCTCCTGTTTTCAGTACTCTCCTGTATGCAGTACACACCTGTATGCAGTACTCTCCTGTATGCAGTACTCTCCTGTATGCAGTACTCTCCTGTATGCAGTACACACCTGTATGCAGTACTCTCCTGTATGCAGTACTCTCCTGTATGCAGTACACTCCTGTATGCAGTACACTCCTGTATGCAAAACTCTCCTGTATGCAGTACTCTCCTGTATGCAGTACTCTCCTGTATGCAGTACTCTCCTGTATGCAGTACACACCTGTATGCAGTACTCTCCTGTATGCAGTACTCTCCTGTATGCAGTACTCTCCTGTATGCAGTACACTCCTGTATGCAGTACACTCCTGTATGCAGTACTCTCCTGTATGCAGTACACACCTGTATGCAGTACTCTCCTGTATGCAGTACTCTCCTGTATGCAGTACACTCCTGTATGCAGTACTCTCCTGTATGCAGTACTCTCCTGTATGCAGTACTCTCCTGTATGCAGTACTCTCCTGTATGCAGTACTCTCCTGTATGCAGTACTCTCCTGTATGCAGTACTCTCCTGTATGCAGTACTCTCCTGTATGCAGTACTCTCCTGTATGCAGTACTCTCCTGTATGCAGTACTCTCCTGTATGCAGTACACACCTGTATGCAGTACTCTCCTGTATGCAGTACTCTCCTGTATGCAGTACTCTCCTGTATGCAGTACTCTCCTGTATGCAGTACTCTCCTGTATGCAGTACTCTCCTGTATGCAGTACTCTCCTGTATGCAGTACACACCTGTATGCAGTACTCTCCTGTATGCAGTACTCCAGCAGTACTCTCCTGTATGCAGTACTCTCTTGTATGCAGTACTCTCCTGTATGCAGTACTCTCCTGTATGCAGTACTCTCTTGTATGCAGTACTCTCCTGCATGCAGTACTCTCCTGTATGCAGTACTCTCCTGTATGCAGTACTCTCCTGTATGCAGTACTCTCCTGTATGCAGTACTCTCCTGTATGCAGTACTCTCCTGTATGCAGTACTCTCCTGTATGCAGTACTCTCCTGTATGCAGTACTCTCCTGTATGCAGTACTCCTGTATGCAGTACTCTCCTGTATGCAGTATTCTCCTGTATGCAGTACTCTCCTGTATGCAGTACTCTCTTGTATGCAGTACTCTCTTGTATGCAGTACTCTCCTGTATGCAGTACTCTCCTGTATGCAGTACTCTCATGTATGCAGTACTCTCTGTATGCAGTACTCTCTTGTATGCAGTACTCTCCTGTATGCAGTACTCTCCCTGTATGCAGTACTTCCCTGTATGCAGTACTCTCCTGTATGCAGTACTCTCCTGTATGCAGTACTCTCCTGTATGCAGTACTCTCCTGTATGCAGTACTCTCCTGTATGCAGTACACACCTGTATGCAGTACTCTCCTGTATGCAGTACTCTCCTGTATGCAGTACTCTCCTGTATGCAGTACTCTCTTGTATGCAGTACTCTCCTGTATGCAGTACTCTCCTGTATGCAGTACTCTCTTGTATGCAGTACTCTCCTGTATGCAGTACTCTCCTGTATGCAGTACTCTCCTGTATGCAGTACTCTCCTGTATGCAGTACTCTCTTGTATGCAGTACTCTCCTGTATGCAGTACTCTCCTGTATGCAGTACACAAATGTAAGCAGTACACACCTGTAAGCAGTAATCTCCTGTATGCAGTACTCTCCTGTATGCAGTACTCTCTTGTATGCAGTACTCTCCTGCATGCAGTACTCTCCTGTATGCAGTACTCTCTTGTATGCAGTACTCTCCTGTATGCAGTACTCTCCTGTATGCAGTACTCTCCTGTATGCAGTACTCTCCTGTATGCAGTACTCTCCTGTATGCAGTACTCTCCTGTATGCAGTACTCTCCTGTATGCAGTACTCTCCTGTATGCAGTACTCTCCTGTATGCAGTACTCTCCTGTATGCAGTACTCTCCTGTATGCAGTACTCTCCTGTATGCAGTACTCTCCTGTATGCAGTACTCTCCTGTATGCAGTACTCTCCTGTATGCAGTACTCTCCTGTATGCAGTACACTCCTGTATGCAGTACTCTCCTGTATGCAGTACTCTTCTGTATGCAGTACACTCCTGTATGCAGTACTCTCCTGTATGCAGTATTCTCCTGTATGCAGTACACCTGAGCGCTGAAGAAAGCAGCTGCCAGATTGTTCCGTCTTGTTAGCTGTGATTTTCAGTTAGCAGCTTTTTTTGTAGTTACCTTTTTCTATGTATCCATACTTACCTCTGCCTCCTGTTTTTTCCCATTTTGATTGAAGACTCCGCTCTCCGCCTGCTCCTGAGACTCCCCCTGGGAACCTGGTTAATAAAAACACAACATTTTCTGTCTAGTCTATTTTTGGGTCCGTCTTGTTGAGTGTGTTGACATTCTCTTTTAATACTTGGTTTTATGGGTTATCTGTGAAAGACAAGAACAGTTTGAACCATATTGTGGCGGTCAGATGGACGACTTGACCTTGTGTGGGGACAGAGAGTTCTTCAAAAGAGCTGAACTGAGCCTGAACCATGTGCTGCACTCACAGTTTGTGCCAGTGCCCTCTGGGAGGTGATGTCACCCCACAACAAAAGACCAACCGCTCCGCCAAATCTTTCATTTCTTCTGCCATAAAACTTTGAAATGTAAAGTAAATGTGCTTATTTATGTGTCCCCTGATGCGCTGAGGTGTGATGTATGGTGTGTGTTGTATGTACTTGATTTTATTTGAGGTGTTTGAGCTGAATTGCCCTTGGGATTAATAAAGTTGTTCAGTGATTGATTAACCATTACACTGTAAAAGTATTCTTCCCATCACTGTTAGTAGTGCAACGAGGAGCTCTTTTTGTTCCCTGTTTTTAACAATATTGTAGAATATGTTTTGGGGATGAACTTCTTTAGGATTATTGTGTCAATGGCATAAATTAGTTCCCACGTTATCATTTATCATGTATTTTCTTCGGCAGTACATTGCACAGTTTTGAGGGTATGAGGGGAGGATGTAAGTGTGAGACAATATTCAGGGTAGTCAAGACAAAAGGTTGGGACTCACTGCCTTAATTCATCATTTTAATAACTTCGTATTCAAGATAGTTTAGCTGTAGTGATTACATAACAGACGTTTGCCTTGAATGGCTTAGCTCACAGGGAGCAGAGCCAAAAGTGAAATCACAGGCCGTTATTGGGATTGGCGCTTCTACAAACAAAAATTATTGGTTTATCAAAGTCAGAGAAAGGTTTTTGCATTCACACGTGCACAATCGCCACATAAACTAGGAATTAAACCTGAACAGGACCGGACTAGACTGGGACTAAATCAAATCTACATTACGGACTCAAACTGATCCCAAACCAGGACCAAACCAGGACAAGAGCGAACACACCCTGACTGTGTGCGATCAAGTCACAGGGCTGCAGGGAAAACCAGAGATAAAATCTGTGAAAATCAGTTTGAGCAACACACATACAGGCTCACAGAACAGGGATAAGTCTGTTTTATCTGAAGTGAACATTTGTCTGTTCATTATCATGAACTCTGGACCATTCATTAAAATATTACAGTTTAGTGGCACAGTAGTAGCAACATTACTTTGAAATCCTTTGTTCCTGTCCATTTACTTCACTTTATCATTCAGGCAATTTAATTTCATAAAGATGGTCAAATAGAAGAATGTTTATCTAATTAAGTGAATTTCATTACATCAGACCATTGTGCCACGGCATAGCTAACATAACAGCCAGAGAAGGGTAGTACACAGTGACATTTGCTCACTTACTTACAGAACTTCTTAAGGAAAATGTACTTTTCTAACAGCATGTTTACTCCTGCTTGAGTAATAGGCTATTCATACACTATACAGTCTATGTAATATATTTATTAACAGTGCTCTTTAGCATAAATAAATAAATAAATAAATAAATAAATAAATAAATAAATAAATAAATAAATAAATAAATCTGTTCAAATGGACAAAGTTTCACAGCTCATCTGCAGCTTTTCATTTTTCTTTTGCTATGGATCCTAACTAGATGACTGACAGACAATACTCTTATTTGAGTTAAACTTCCCAAAAGTGACTTGAAATTACTCTTAGGCTACTAAAGTAGTAGGCCTACTTTTCCCAAATAGCCTACTTTTTTAGGCTTACTTAATTCATTTCTGGGCCCTCTACTTTGTACTTCTACTTGAGTAGTATTAATTTAAAGTAAATATTTTACTATTTTACTCTGTACCCACCTCATACTGTTTACAGCTTTTACACAGTGGCATTTTACTCCAGTCCGGTCTCTGTCTCTGCAGGTTTCATATTTAATGTTATTTTAAAGTAACATTACTGTTTTAACTATTTTACTCTGTACCAAACTCATACTGTTTACAGCTTTTACACGGGCCCGTGGATCCAGCCCATTATGGATCCATGGATCCAGCCTCTGTCTGCAGGTTTCATATTTAATGTTATTTTAAAGTTACATTACAATTTTTACTATTTTACTCTGTACCCACCTCATACTGTTTACAACTTTCACACAGTAGCTTTTAACCCAGTCCGGCCCATGGATCCAGCCTTTTATAGACCCATGGATCCAGCCTCTGTCTCTGCAGGTTTGATTCTTGTTAGTTACACGGACATATTTAACAGCGACACCAGCAGCAGCGCGGAGCTGAACTCTACACCGCAGCAGCGAAGATGGCTAAAAACGACGTAACTAACTTCTTCAGGAGGGCCAGTGTGTTTTGGATTATCGTTGTTACATTATCTATGGGCTTTTTCACCGTAAGTTTATCATTTTAAACACGTGAGGAGTAAATCGAGTGAGGAGTTTGCTCATCATCATCACTTTGCTCCAGGTGGTGTCGCGACAAATAGCGTCCGGGTAGTGAGTTCACGCCACGAATGCACTTTTTTAGTCACGAATTGCTCTCCTTTGTTTGCTATTTTCAGTCGTCTTTATCTCTACACATCGTAATACAAATAATAATTATATATATTTATTTTTTTATGTTAACGGGCTCGGTTTATGTGAGGTTGAGCCCAAAGCTAATGGACTGCAACTAGGCAACAGGTCGAAGAGGCAAAGTACGCTCTTTAATATTGATAAGCTGATGTTATCTGAGTGCACCGTCAATAGAAGCAACATTTCACACATTTTGTTGATGATAATATGCTTATAGTATAGTTATAATTATTCACCAATGCACGTATGACACAGCCTGTCCGGGTCATTATTATATCGACTTACAGAGCTGAACAAATGTATTAGAGCACCTGTCATAATATAAATAACTTAGTAAATCCAAAACTTGTTTCAAATTAACAGTTGCATTGTTATTCATTAAGAAAAAGACCAGCTGAAGTAACAAAATAGTCCTTGTTGACAAATAATAACCAAAAATGTGAATATTTTGTGTGAGCACCTTTGTTTTATGTAGTTTTGCAAAGTCTCTTCAAATAGTTTCTAGCTGTTCCCAGAGACTTTGGATGAGACTTTGGTGTCATTTTTGGAAAACATTAAACTTGAAAATGTATGAATAGCAACAATAGTTATATTTTAGCATTAAAGATATGGTTTTGCATTATGGCGGATTAACTATTATAGAAACATAAAAAGATATTGTAGTAACAGAAATACTGTTAAATTACGTATGGCAGCAGTGACAAACATCTTATACTGGGTGATGGTCTAATACATTTGTTAAGCGCTGTGTAGTGTCATAAATGATACCTGGATCATTTTTGGAGCTCAGCATTTATGTTGTGTCCTGTTTATTTGCAGTAGTGGGAAGATTTCAATTATTTTTGATGTAATATGACAAAAATGAGCGGTAGAGAGTTGAAAATATAACTTTTGAGGCTAATTATTGCTTAATTCTGCTGTACATTTGTTGCTGCTCGTGCTTTTTATTGACACTATATTTAAGCGTGTGTTTACTGGCACTGTCCTGCTTTATTGTTATTGTGTCAGTAACATAAAATATCTTCAATATTATTGTTTATCGCAGTAGCTATATCTCTGTAGGAATATATCGTGCTTCAAAATGTGCTATAATTACAGTTAGGAATAGGGGTGTGCGTAAATCTTGAAATATCAGTATATCGTAACATTTAATATGGTGATATGGTGTCATATCGTGGTGCTGCTGTATAGATATATCGCCAGGAGTATTTTTTGGTATATTTATTAAATTATTTTGTTACCCCGCTACAGTTTTGTTGCTTGTTTAGAGGACAGAAACTCATTTATACAACACATTTCACATTTTCACTGTTTTGATGATTAAAATGGGAGTGTCTCATATTAACTTTGCATAACAAGTGGTTTAAGATTTTTAGTATCGTGATTTAGCCATATTTTTTATTGGACTGTATTGATATTGATTTGAAATACATCATAATGAATTGAAAACTCCTATTTATCCTATTTATCGAGGTCTATATTGTATCGGCAACTTCTTAATGATACCCGGCCCTAGTTAGGTACTGCTCTGCTTTGCTTTATTTTGAAAAGAGAAGGCACTGCTTTAGCTGGCCTGATATTATATTTACATAGTAGTAGCCTAAATTAACTTTTCAAAATCCAAAAATTCTAATTCTCTTTTATTCTGAAAATATTTAATCTGTTTCTCAATGAAAAGAATAATTACCTTTTACATTTGATTTCCTTCTTTTCCTTCCTGTTATTTTCCCTCATGTGGCCTACTAGAATATTCTGGCTCTACAGGCAAACATGAAGCATTTCTGTAAGTTTGGATCAGGGGTAAATTTACTGCATTTCCCCACAGCCTACATCTATTCCTACTTAACAGGGCCATTATGATATGTCATTACATCATTACTGTTAGTGTCCAGGGTAAGGACTGGGTGTCATTAAGAAGTTGCCGATACGATATAGACCTCGATACAGTGAGTTTTCAATTCAGTACAATATATTTTAAGTCGATTCAATATGGTTCAATAAAAAATAAAGGCTAAATCATGGCTGTGACACTAAAAGTCTTTGTTAAACCACTTCTTGTGCAAAGTTGATATGAAACACACTCATTTTACTCACGAAAACAGTGAAATTGTCAGATGTGTTGCATAGACAAGTTTCATTCCACTAAACAAGCAAAAGAACTGTAGCACTGTCACAAAATAATTTAGTAAAATATTCCAAAAAATACTCTTAGTGCTATATCGATACTGTATCATCACATAAAACAATATAATATATTGATATTTTGTTATTTTTGCACATCCCTATTCAGGACGGATCCGTTTTTGACATTTAACCACACATAAGCAGCAGCAGGGTGTGTTCAGGGGCCTTTGTTTAACAGACGGACACATTGGACCTGTTTGTTTAGTCTGACAATGCAGCGTGAGGCTCTGATTTACACGGGCCACACATCAGGGCGCTCAAAATTAGGGCTGTAAATGGATTCAAGAAGTTCTTAGTCGACTGAAGATGGACTAGTCGACTCAAAAGGGTCGTCGCAAAGATGTCAAAACCCAAACTTCACTCACAATAGTCCTGCTCACACTATGGATTTATGTAAAGACAGATTAAAGTGCGTATGACGTGTTTTGAGGACTTAATTCGGTGGGATAATATTAGTTGTTAATATAAATTTAAGTTTTTTGCAAAGCAATTTGTGAAAAGTCAAAAAATATGTTGAAATATGCTGCTGATGGTGAGTCTGTTCTGTGCTTGTCACGTTGGAGATGGTTCATGTTAAACTTTTCAAAGCTTATGCGCTACTGCTACACTATTATAGCTACTACTGTACTGCTACTATATGCCCTTGCAGAGTAGCACAGACCGTATATATGAATGGACATATATTCTCTGTAGATTTTCATTGATTTCATAAATACAAAGTAAAAACTAAGAACTTTCTGTGACTCCGGGTGTTTTCTGTTGTGGCTCCGGGTGTTTTCTTTCCTGTGGGAGACGCTCCAAACGGCTCTTTGAGTATTAAAGTTTGCCGACCCCTGGGTCAGATTGTGCTCGTCATCACACTGAAGGGTGTTGTCAGGTTCAGGCTAGAAGGAGCTGCATGAGAAGGACTTTGGTTAACGCCTGAGCAACTACAGCTACAGAACCAACACCAGGTCAACACAGTAATGGCGGCGCTGCTTTAGTGTTTTGTGGCATTAGTCTGTCCTCAATCTAAATAATAAATATTTCAGACCAGTTAATCAACTAAACAATTAAAGACCTACAGCTCTACTCAAAATATTTGGCTACAATTGTTTCTGTAATGTGCCTCTACTATTTAATACAACCTCCCGTGTAAAGATCATGTCTCAAATGAATCAGGTCCTTAACTCATGGAACTATAATAAAATCTTATTACTCTTATCTTCCATCCATCCATCCATCTTCTCCCGCTTAATCCGGTTGGGTCGCGGGGGCAGCGTGCTGCCCAATACTCATAGCACCTGACCCCCTATGAACCCCTCTGCAGGTGGTGAGCCCACAGGAGGATATTCTTATCTTATTATTATATCTTATTTACACATCCATGCCTTAACTTTAAGTGTCATGTGCTCTGTACCCACAAACCACTGCAACACTCACATGATAAAACCACCATCCAACAGAGCGCTTTTGGAACTGGACTTTTGCTGGGAACAGATTAGATTTGTTCATTAAAGGGATGGTTCAGATTTGTTGACATGAATCTGTTCGTCCCCGTCAGCAGCGTCGTGCATCAACACTGACTTACCTCCCGACAGCATCCGGTGAGCCCAGTTCTTCCCCGGTTTCGGTGCTGATGAAAGTGTCCGGCAAATTTTCTGTGTTCATGAAAATAAAATGTTTTCTTCTCAAAACAATATGTGTTCAAAAGAGTGATATATTTGCGTCACAAAACGTGAACGGGGAAAAAGTCAGACCTCATAATCGCTTGGTACTATTTTCTCTCCGCTCATATCACTATGTATAAATAAACTGTAAGTTGCTGAATTAATGCCCATGTGTCTGTTCCAGTGCACTGTGTTTGCTCCAGAGGTGATCCCGTACAATAAACTGGGCCCATTTGGCACGTTCACCAGATACCTGGTGGATAACCACGCCGATCTCCTGTATAAAGGGTGAGCAGGAGTCATGTGCTCAGGCTGCACAGGACACAAACATACCATTTTCCATTACGATCAGGGAAACCACGGGGTCTGAAAAGTCTTTAAAAGGTCTTAAATTTCATGTTCCTAAATTAAGGCCTTAAAAAGTCTTAAATTATGTTGTCCAAGTCTTATTTTTTAACAAAGATCTTAAATTTCATTGGCCTATTTTTTTTGTAAACTCAACCGGGCTGCAGTGCAATGTGAGACAAGACAACGTGAAAGCTTAGTTTGTCTTGTTAGAAAGTTCTAAACGATTTTTGGTCATTTTAGAAGCAAAGCAGAAGACTATAAATGAGTTCTGAATGAGATTTTTTAATAAAAGTTTTTTTTGTCATTTAAAGCAGCGAGCAATGGTCATTATTAGAATTGGGACTGGTGTTTTTCGCCCTCATAATGGGTGCGTGTTGGTCTTATTTTCATTTAAATTGTCTAAAAAAGGTCTTTAAAACAGTCTTAAATTTGGGGTAGTCAGACCTGGAGATGCCCTGACTATGTTTTGTACTGTGATCATGAATTATTGTGATATTTTAAACTTTTTTTCACAATGAGTTTGCTCATAGGAGTCAATTTAGCATAATTTAGGACCTTTAAGAACGGGCGGCACCATTTGGACAAGAAAAAAAATCTAATAGTTTTTTGATGAGAGTAGATTGGCATTGTAAAATTAATCCAAGAATTACATAGAACACAGAATTGTAGAGCTCTAAACTGAAGTGGTGATCATAATGTTGATTGTGTCATTTGCTTTACACTATAACTATTTCCTTTTGATGTAGATTAATTTGTCCAGCCCTTTTGAGATATATCTTTTTCTCATTTAAAAAAGTTATGAAAGTTGATCTATAAAGTCTAGACCACAGATGCATTGGGACATAATATTTCCTTAAACAGTATTTCCTGTTTCTTTTTTGGGCATTAATCATGTGCTAACGGCCGTCATTCACGCTGCCTTTTAAACATTATTCCACTAATGAGTCGCCTCATTCACACATCATACATCACATGAGTTCTGGAGGAAAGAGTTGTTTAGGCTTTGATGGAATTAAATATTCGTAGTTTATTGTGAACTGACTCTGGCATAAGCTGTTGTTATTTTAAATGTGCCAGTTTCACTTCACTGTTTGTCTGTTTGTTGTTCATCATGTGCGTGGTTTTTCAGATGGTGGGCGGCTGTTGGGGTCCATGCCTTTGAGGCGCTGTATTCACAGAAGGTTTGCAGGTGAGGCCTCTGTCCAGCAGAGGGAGCTGTTCTAATTTTATCTGACTTATTTATTCCCCATTTACACGTGGAAAAAAACTCCAATAGAAATCAAAGTGTTTTAGGAACTGACATTTCAAAATCAGCTACAAGAAGAAAACGTGTTATTACTGAAGGTTGAGACAAACGACTAGATGATTACATTTACATTTTTAATGATATTTCTCACTGGTTTCAAGATTATTTAATATTGAAGGGTAATTTTCATTGGAAAACAACTAAGCTAGAAATAAGTGAATGTTACAAGCCTGCAGAGGGGGTATTACAGTTACATTTACTAAGAAATTGTACCTTTCAGAGTACTTTTCTAGTGGCACACATTACTTCTACAAGTAACAAAAGCTTGAAATGATTAGAACATTTGTGTTTTTTGCACTGCCCTTTCACATATGATTTAGATCTGCTGCTCAGTCTCCATCCAAATACTGTAGAAAATTAAAGAAATCCATTCTGACATACCCCAGGTTATTTCAAAGGGTTTAGACCTGGATTTAGTCCTGATTTAGTCCTGGTTTAGTCCTGATTTTAGTCCTGGTTTAGTCCTGGTTTAGTTCTGGTTTTAGTCCTGGTTTAGTCCTGGTTTAGTCCTGGTTTTAATCCTGGTTTAGTTCTGGTTTTAGTCCTGGTTTAGTCTTGGTTTAGAACTGGTTTAGTCCTGGTTTAGTCTTGGTTTAGTCCTGGTTTTAGTCCTAGTTTAGTCCTGGTTTTAGTCCTGGTTTTAGTCCTAGTTTAGTCCTGGTTTAGTCCTGGTTTAGTCCTGGTTTTAGTCTTGGTTTAGTCCTGGTTTAGTCCTGGTTTAGTCCTGGTTTTAGTCCTGATTTAGTTCTGGTTTTAGTCCCGATTTTAGTCCTGGTTTAGTCCTGGTTTTAGTCCTTATTTAGTTCTGGTTTTAGTCCTGATTTAATCCTGGTTTAGTTCTGGTTAGTCCTGATTTAATCTTGGTTTAGTTCTGGTTTTAGTCCTGATTTAGTCCTGGTTTTAGTCCTGATTTAATCTTGGTTTAGTCCTGGTTTAGTCCTGGTTTATTCCTTGTTTAGTCCTGGTTTAGTCCTGGTTTTAGTCCTGGTTTTAGTCCTGATTTTAGTCCTGATTTAGTTCTGGTTTTAGTCCTGATTTAATCCTGGTTTTAGTCCTGGTTTAGTCCTGGTTTAGTCCTGGTTTAGTCCTGGTT
Organism: Odontamblyopus rebecca; assembly: GCA_030686955.1. NCBI lineage: Eukaryota > Metazoa > Chordata > Actinopteri > Gobiiformes > Gobiidae > Odontamblyopus > Odontamblyopus rebecca. The sequence continues at coordinate 31,048,649 of CM060662.1, forward strand.
TATTCCTGGTTTATTCCTGGTTTAGTTCTGGTTTAGTCCTGATTTAATCTTGGTTTAGTTCTGGTTTTAGTCCTGATTTAGTCCTGGTTTTAGTCCTGATTTAATCTTGGTTTAGTCCTGGTTTAGTCCTGGTTTAGTCCTGGTATAAACACTGTATATTACATGAATAAACCTCTTTCTTCTTCTGTTGCAGAGACAAAGGGACTGGTTTTAGTCCTGGTTTAGTCCTGGTTTAGTCCTGGTTTAGTCCTGGTTTATTCCTTGTTTAGTCCTTGTTTAGTCCTGGTTTAGTCCTGGTTTAGTCCTGGTTTAGTCCTGGTATAAACACTGTATATTACATGAATAAACCTCTTTCTTCTCCTGTTGCAGAGACAAAGGGATCCACGGCCTGAGCGCTCGGCTGCTTTGGTTCGGTCAGACTTTCCTGTTTGGATTCGCGTCTCTCGGGATCCTCCTGAAGTTCGACCCCAAACGCCCCAAACACCAGTGACTCCCGCAGCCGGCGCCCCCTACAGGAGGACAGAGAAACTACACAAACCAGCAACAATCGCCTCTGCCTCACACACTCACACCGAAAACTCTTAACACAACTTTTCTAATAACATTTCCGCAGGTTTCATTCCAGGTACTTTTAGCACAGTTATTTTTAAATAGTGTTAATATATTTGAAGGATTTTTTGAGGGCAGTAGTTGTGTATGATGTTAATATGTAATGGTTTTCAGTTTACATGATTATTAGTTATAGGTTTGGGAGCGCGGTGCCTTTTTATGTAAATGTTTTGATTTCTTTGGAGTGGATACTGGGTGAAGTTAAAATAAAACTTTTAACATACACGGAAATAAGTTTTGTTGAATAATTTATCTTACATATATCATAGAAAAATACTGAAAAGATGAGTAATTAAGGAAAGTTGTTCTGCACTCGGCACATTCATGACAAACGTGAGTCGGTGTAGTCACATTTTCTTTGTGTTTTGGTCATTTTTAAGCAGGTTTTTTGTATTTTATCTAAAAAAAATGACAATATATACTTCTCTTTACTGTTGGCAGGGATCAGATTGGTCAAAAATAGTGACAACGTAGACATTTCTTGTATAAAACTGGGACAAATCAGTGGTTTTGTATAAATCTGCTGGGACAGGGCTCAAAACTGGGACTGTCCCGGGTAAATGGGGACGTCTATACAAACCTAAAGCAGAAAACAGCAGCGGTTAAACAACTTTGACTTCATTTCCAAAACAAAATCACTCACCGCTCTGAGTCAGGTATGATTAACTTTAATGACAGGACATATATATACAAAATAAGAGCTTTAACATGTAGATTATGTGCATGGAGACAGCAGTTACTTTGGAAGAGCAGACTTTGAACACGACTGGACACGTCAGGTTTACATTGTGCCTGGAATATTCCGCAGTATGACATTAAACAGCTCCTTACATGTACACCTTACAGTTACAGGTGGTTTTATTGCTCAACAACATCTAGAAATACAATATATTTTGATAAAAGGTCCAATCAGAGCACTGAATTCTGAATAATTAGAATAGTTTTCCATAGATTTGCACATAAATTATAAGTAAAGAATTGAAAAAGGACTGAAAACTTTATGCTTTATGTTTATCGTAGTGTTTGTTTTGCATTTCCTAATAAGAGCAATGTTTGTACTGTTTAGTATTCAGAGTACATACTGTATTCTCAGGACATGTATTCGGTTACTTCCCAACACTGTCTGGAACATTCAAGGCAAAACAAGCAAAACAAGACCTCCCACTACAAGAAAAGTTACGTAATGCACCTTTAAGGGTCCAATATTACGCAAAATTGACTCTTGTGAGCTTTTAGTCAGTAGTAGTTAGTGGTATAATGTCATTACCGCCTCAAAAACTTACATGGAGTTGTGATTTGTGAATTACTCCACATCTCCAAAGCTCAAAACGCTCTGTAGTTTTCAACTTAACATCTCCTTTTACCTTTTGTTCAGTACAGATTGGAAATTCCAGGTCTTAAACATGTGTGAATGAAACAAAACACAACTCCAGATCTGTTTTTGAGGAGGAAACGTTACAAAATAGGTCAGAAAATGTTGCAGTACGAGTCCTTTAATGATACTCGTTGCATATTCTGTGGTTCTCGGAGGCTCGTACAACACTTCTGCTGCTGCTGCTGCTGGTACCTGTTCATTTCACGTCCGTTGTTGCTTTTCTCTTGGCGTCTCTGTATCCGACGTCGCTCCGATCACCGTTCCAGCCAGGTCACAGAGGGATAGCGCTCACTCAGGGTCTTTCGTAGCTGCGTGCTCTGAGCTCTGTCTCGAGTCTCCACCACACACTCCACCTGCACAACACAAGTATTTACAAAAAGGATGGGCGCAGATATGGAAACGATATAAATCTGACTCCGTTACCTTTGTTTTAAATAGATCCCACTTGTCTCCATGACTCCGGTGACAAACGTCCAACAGCCTGAACACAGGAAGGTCCAGGTTTGAGCAATATCATAGGAACATTTTAATATTTTTAGGTTAAAATTACAGCAAAATGAGATATTAGAATCAGCTGACTTGAGCTTAAAATGTGTATTGATGAAGAACAGATGATTATTAGATGGTTTTAGATCTTTACAAGTAGCCTAATGACTTTTATTAACTAGTTTCTATGTAGGTCCACTAACTCTAGACTAGAATGAAGCCGTCTCAGAACTAGTAAATAGATAATAAATCTGAAAACCAGATGAATATCCTGATATAAGTTAAAATCAGAGTAATGTGCAGAGTTTTCACACTCACCTGACGTCCTCCCGGGACAGAGTGTCCAGTAGTTTGGCCATGTCTCCGGGCCACTCCCCGACGTGCACTGAGAACTTACTGACCCGATCGTCCAGAACCAGAGCTCGCTCCATACACTGACGAACCAGGTCCAGCTCCATGTTGGCGCTGCTCACCACCACAGCCACCCTGAATACACACACACACACACACAATACACACATATACACACACACACACACACACACACACACACACATACACATAGACACACACACACACACACACACACACACACACACACATAGACACACACACACACACACACACACACACACACACACACACACACACACACACACAGAATACACACAATGCACAATAAACTCACAATGTACAGGTTAAACAGGAATCCTCTGTTCGCTTTCCCATTTCTTTTTCTGCATTTTCACTGTAAGAACTTCAGTTTTGCTCTATTAATTACTAGAGGTGTAACGATATCCAAGTCTCACGATACGGTATTGTCACGGCATGAACCTCATGGTACAATATTTATTGCGATATCGTGGGAAAGCTCACGATATTATGATATTCTACAGAATAACAAGACTGACATTATAAAATGCTTTGACCAGTCATTTGGTACAACATTTATTGTCATTAGGGATGGAACGATATCCAAATCTCTCTGTACGATATTTTCACCATATACATCTCACTGTACGATATTTACTGCAATATTCTGTGTGAATCTGCTACTTTTTCCTCTAAAAATGCTTCACAAGACTTAATCAAAATAATGACGACGTAAAAGTGCTTAAAACAGTTATTTCTTCATGTCGTCTGCACTGAAACAGAGCAAAGGATCATGGTCTATGTAGTTCCCTCTGTTTGTTTTTGTTTTTTTAGCTATTTCTGCATCAGAACTATTCATTTAAGCAAAGACACTTGTGATTCGATATATTGTGATGGTCCACGATATTATTGTGAGACCTTTGACGACACAATATCACAGTATTTTGGTTATTGTTACATCCCTAATAATTACTGTGATACCACAATAAAACAATTTAAAGCTATTCAGTCCTTATTTTGTTACATCCAAAGAACTACTGGAATTCTGCATCTGTTTTTAGATCTTCATATCTGGGATCAGAGCCATTGTAAAGCAAAGGATTTGTAAAAATATTAAAAGCATTCATTAATTCATTTTTTTCAACTTATTTTTGTACAGACAGGCAGGTTTTGCTTTAAAGATGAAGCTGTTTAAAAGAGGGAAAACTGCGGCGCTTCTCAAAGTTGGTTGCCGTAATATATAATCGAAGGCCTTTAACAACCTGTGATTACTTACCAGCTGAGTTTTATACCCAACAGGAGTGAAAAATGAACTGAATCTGAACTCTCCTCACCTTTTCCCTGTGAGTTCAGGCAGCTGTCCCGTCATGATGGCCGCCAGCCCCATCGCCGCTTCAGTGTCCACGGTGCAGCGCTCAAACTCCTGAAGCCTCAGCATGGCCACCAGACAGTCCTCCTCACTGAAAACAACACAGCAGGGGGATCAGTGTGTCGTCTGTGTCGTTTTTCAATGTAAAAACAAACATAAGAAAACAAAAAACACCTGTCTTCTTCACTATTTGTCTCCAAAACCAAACAGATTACGATTTGTTTTTTTATACACGGATTTGCCTGCTCTAGTCACTCTTCTACTCATCTCCATACATGTTATTGCTTTTCCTGGAATGAATTAAACCTTTCTATCCATACTTTACAGCTGTTATCAATATTCCCTGGGGGTGTGATGCTAACTGTAAGCACTGCTCTGTCTATCTGAGGCTTGTTAGACTTTAATCTGAGCTTTAGTCTAACACAATCTGACCAGAAAGAGCTGGTTTAGTTGGAACTAGAACATGTGAGATGATTTGTGCTGTTAAACAAGTCTCTCACACATAAAATTAGCCACCTCCGTGAAGTTGGGCCCGCGTCAAACGCAAACCTGCTCAAAAACTGTGTCTATAGTTTGTGGTCTGTTTGTGCTGCAAAAAGTTTTGTTTGTGCTGCTTTAGTTTTGAAGATATTAACGATTCTTTTATAGGTCGAAGTGGGATCAACCAGCCCCACAAGAAGCTTCAAAATTCTCAAAAATGGCCCAAAATGGTGTCAGTCGTTTGTGTTTAGTTAGCGTGGATATGTTCCCTCAGCCCAGCTCGAAGTTATAGTGCAGAGGTCCCGAGGTTATTACTCTGAATCATCCCTTTAAATGCAGTATACAAATTACTTGTCTTAGAGTTTAATTTTGAGAAAAATCTTAGAAATAAGGGAACATAGGGCTGACTCTGTGCTGTTTTGTGCTGCAAAAAGTTTAGTTTGTGCGATTATGGTTCTCAAGATATTAACAGTTTTATTTTCAGCCCATGACGTCATCCAGACCCTCAAAATGTTAAATAGCCTCAAAATGGGCAGAAAATTATAGAAAACGTGTATTTCATTTGTGCTGTTTTGTGCTGTGACAGTTTTCATGTGTGCGAGTTTATTTCTAAAATTATTCTTTTCTGCTCAGCTGAACTCCACAAAACCAGTGAAGATAAATGATCTCAGGCTGTAGAAAGGTCTGTATTATTGTATAAAATATGAATCAAAAGCGAGTTACTAAAGACCGATACAGGCTTTTCCACAGTCTCAGATCGTTTATCTTCACTATTTTTTGCTAGAGTTTTGCTAAAGCCGCCGCCTTTTTTATTCAGACCTGACAGTATTTGCTAAAGTGTGCATTTGTCACCGTGGTAACCGCAGAGCATTTCACCATTAGAGATACATGTAGGAAAAGTATCAGTCTTACAGATGTCTTATTCAGATGCAGCCATTGTTTTTGCTCCAAACACCTTGAAATACATTCAAACGAGTTCTTGACCACGATCAAATGTCCACAGGTCTGACTTGTAACTTGTCTTATTTCATGTTTAATGCCGTACTGCGGAACATTTCAGGCAAAACAGGAAGTTTCATAGTGCACCTTTAGTACAAGCACTCAGAATGTACCTGACTGTAAGGACTTTATCCACAAACTTCTTGCAAAGCTGAAAAGTTTTCTCTCCCAGTGAAAGTTCAGTGAGTTCTGCAAACAAAAGACACATGAAACACGACATATTCTGTTAATTAAATGTCCTATGTTAAATTAAATTGGCTTTTGTGAGTTTTAAGACAGGTTAAAGTGCTGTTACCTCATTAAAAACAGACTTAGACTTGTGTTCTGTTTCATTCACACATGTTTGAGTTACCGTGTCTACATCTCCAGAGCTCATATACTCTGCTGAGAAAAACACAGCCAAATTTGTGTATGAATCGTGTGTGAATGAAACAAAACAGAACTCCTGGTCTCTGTGATGAGGAGACAACATTATAACACAGATCAGAAAAGTGTAAATATGTTTGGACCTTTTACCTCCGTAGAGTTTCCTGTTGCGGTGACTCTGCAGGTCCTGGACTGGACTGTCTGTTTTTAGAGACTGAAGCAGCAGCGGGAATCCTTCTGCTTCGACTCCCTGAAGGAAAACATTAGAACAAATTGTAATAATGTTATTTGTAATTGGTTAATATTTCAATTATTGTTTAGGTTTATAGAGGCTCTGCTAAAATCCATGCACCACAAAAAAGAGCTGCTTTGAGGCAAGACTTTTGGGAGATTTTACACACTTTCTGGCCTGCTCTGTGTGTTTGTATTATTTGCAATAGGGGTTAATATAAGGGCTGCATGAAGCAAATTGTTATCTACAAGAGGGTGAGAATTGTATTAACGTTTGAATGTGTTGCTTCCACAGTCCGAGAAGCTAAGACATATTATAGTTGATGTTAGTGATTTTGTGCAGCACTGTTTTCGTCAGACATTAAAATTCCTGTATTTGTTTCAGAAAAACTTGAAAAACAACCAAAACGCAAACTGCAGTTGAACAAAGTGAATCAACTCAAGTCATTTTAACAGTTCGTGTAACATATTTCCTAATGAAAAAGTGTCATAACTTGTGTCTACAGGCTGGTGTGGTAATAGAAGGAGTTTGTTGTGCTCTTCCTGTTACAAATGCATGTTGGGAAAGATGAAAAAAATCACATGGTGAATATTCTCTCTGCATTTTCTGTGATTCTGTCCTGAACTCTTCCATGACTGTATCATAAAGTAATAAGTGTAAATGTAAATGTGTACGGCACAGAGCAGATCATCATATTATAATCATGTCTTATTCCAGTCTTCACAGTGTCACATAAACATAAATCATGTTTTTGGCAGTGGTCTTGTGCTTAGTCCTTACTATGACTTGTGTTCGTGCGTTCAGGTGCTTGATGGCAGCTGCAGTCCCGGCCAGCAGCCCACAGTGTCCAGCAGAGGGCAGCAAAACTGCATCCACTTTAGAGACCTGCTCCAGGATCTCCAGCCCCACTGTGCCCAGACCGGCCAGGTACGCCTCACTCTCACCTCTGCAGCAACACATGAGTACTGTTTAATCATGTGCTCTCACCTCTGCACCAACACATGAGTATTCAGTCATGTCAGATATGCAGACTTTTGTGAATCACTCCCAGGTTTTTAAATATAAATCCTTCTCTTTATACTTGCATGCATCACATGTAAACATTAAGCATTTGTACCTGTTACTTTGGCAAAATGTCCATAGAAATATTCACCCCCATCACGGTGTTTTCTTTAGATTTCGAGTGAGTCTGTCATGTCACATTTATAAAGCAGAGTTTATTTTTCTTTTTTTGGGTTAAGTAATGCCGAAAGTTTATAATGAATAAGTATAATTCATATGAATTCTTCCACTGCAGACATCCACTGATTTCATCCCAGATTGAATTATTAAATTATTTTAGTCAATTTCTTGGTGATAAAGTTACGCAGTGGGCCTTTAAATCTTTAAAAACTGTATCTTCACAGCAAACCATATCGTTTTTGAAGTATCCTTAAATTTAAAACAGCTCTTTACAGGAGTAACCTGGGTACTTTGGAGTTTAAACACTTAGGGGCGCAAGAAAAAATCAATTCAGTGATATGTCGCGATACTACATTGCACAATTAAAATAATATTTTTCCCAAAAATTCCAGAGTTACATTTACTGTTCTCATGATTTAAAAATAAATTACTTCATTAATGCAATACAAGTTTGTGTTTGTGATGTGTACATGACTAAATTATTAGAAGTAATTATTGATAAATCACAACATATTGTTCTTTGTTTTAGTATTGGGATATACTGAGATATATTGTATTGTGACAAGCATGTCCAATTTCTCCATTTGGACACAAAGGCTCTCTACAGATAAATAAGATTTAAAAAAAAAAAAGTCTGCTAAAGAAAACGCATATATAACAGGCTAAAAAAACGAGTCCAGGACTAAACCTTAAATTAGAACTAAACTGGGAGTAAGATCTGTCTAGTCCAGCTCTAATCTGGCACAAACTGAACCACCAGGACTCCAAAACGTCCCCTTAAAGCAAACCCATGTCCCTTACTCCTGCAGGTACAGGTACTGGTTGTCGTGGGCCAGGTGTCGGGCGTGTTTCTGAGCTTCTGAGGCGCTGCTGCCGTAGGAGATGACCATGGCTCCATAGTCCCTGTAAACCCGGAGCCGTGGAGAGGAGCAGGCTGACGGCAGGATCACGAACACTGGGATCCTGAGCTGCACCGCGTGATGAGCGACAGCCAGAGAGAAGTTACAGTCTGTGGCCACGATCACGCCTTTCCTCTGCTCATCCTGCAACACAGAGACCAATGTTTATGAGGGGAGAGGTCAAACTATAGGTCTGACTCAAAAGTGTGGTTTTGTGCCGTAAACTTTTGTTGTTGAGCTATGTTTTTTGGATTACGCAAAACGTGACTCTTGTGAGCTTTAAGCCGTGTTATAATGTTATTACCTCCTCAAAAACACACCTGGAGTTGTGTTTTGTTTCAGCTACACATGTTTGAGGAACCCTTTATTATTAGTCTGTCCACATCTCCAAATGCTCTGCTAACTTATATCAGCTTATTCATCTTGTTTTCAGATTTATTATCAATTTACTAGTCCTGAATTGGTTGTATAATCTTAAAAATGTTTCTTCCATGACTCAACTAGTCAGAAAATCTCAAATTAAGGCAATACATATCGAAAAGAAGCTACAATCCATTCACCATAGTTTTCTCCTGCAACACTTCACTTGTTTTTAGATTCAGTGATACAGATTTGCTTAATACTTAAGAATATTTATCTCAAATTTAGCATCCATAAACTTGTTTTGAACCCAAGAACACTTAGAAACTGCTTAATTCTAGTCTAGAGGTAGTTTATTTTAAGATAACGTGTTAAGTAAAGTTATCTTGCTGCATGGACTGATAATTTCACAGATTTTAAGTCATTTTTTGATAGATTTAGGTGTTTATATCTTAACTTTTGGCTTTCTTGCAGTGTAGGCCCCCTGAAAACGAGGAATACAACAAAGACTAAAGTGCAACCAAGCCAAGTCTGACCATAAACTAGACTCACTTTAAAGCTGAACTACCGTAGATCATTGAACAGGACGCGGAGTAGCCGTCCCACCCTTTGAGACGCCCTGTTTTTCTGTACCTGTGTGAGTGCCGAGAGCAGATAGAGCGCCCCCCTCTCCTTCACTGAGCCTGTGTACTGCAGGTGCTCCTTCTTCAGGTAGATCTCCATCCCGTACTGTTTGGACAGCCTGGAGTACTGCAAACAGACGCCAACATGTGGTTGAAAAGAAGATTTATATATATCCAGGATGCTAAATAATCAGATTAGGGCGATAATGGCTCGGAAAAAGAGGTTTTATTCCTGGTCGGACAAAGTTCTGCCCCTGAGCAAGTTAAAAGTGTCTAGTATAAAAGGCAAGGGTGAAAATACTCTTATTTTCACCTCCATAGTCTAAATCAAACTGAGTGATAAATTGGTATTAAAACAACACTTTTGCTGGTTTTGTATCATAAATATATAAAGTAACTTTATTTAATCTTTAATCAGTCTGTAATTGATTAATCGAGGCAATAAGTGATGTATTTATTATATTTATAGACTTTAGGTGAAAGTATAAATGCCTGTACCAACGTTACTGAATTTAAACGAATGCTCAAATTATTTAGGTTAAAAATAAATGTAGATCATGAGAACTTGACAAGTTAATTGAATTGAATATTGTTGCATTTATATTCTGTTGTGTGCTTTTATATCATATTGTTGTACTGCTGTTTTCACAAGTACAAATAGTTCTGTATATTCTAAATTGTAATTAAATTCTGCAGATATTGCATTTTTGTGGGGGCGCTGATGAGCCATTTTGTTTATTTTAGGAAAACGGAAATAGGCAAAAGTTAGAGAAGCGCGAGTTTTAACAGTTGGCAAAATTTCAGGACATCATTGTTCAGTGGGTGAAAAATGGGTGAGTTCATTAGGAGAAAAATAAGAAGAAGAAAGAAAGAAGAAGAATATTCTGATACGAGAATAATGTTCTGCTTTTTTTGGCCGTCAAACTACATTTTCAGAAAGGTCTGGTGCATTCTTACATCATGGCAAGTGTCCCTGGTCACTATGGGCGAGTCATGTCATGTTATTTCATTTCCCGGGCACCATGAGCATCGCTTTGAGATACTAAGAAGCCCTTCCCCAGCCAGTTTTAGGCCTACAGCAGTGACCATTTTACCTCCTGTCGGAGCTTGCGCTGCTTATAAGCACGGGAGCCTTTTTAAATGCTCCCGGGGTGGGAGAACTCAGTTTATCCTTCTGAGAATAATCCTATTGCTAATGTTTTATTGTTAACTAATTAGTCTTATTATAGGATTACCAGGATGGAGTTTTTAGATTCTCAAAATACCTGTATGATAATTTAATTTGCCCTATGACCTCTTTTATCATGCCAAGTACTACGCCTGTCCACCCTACGCTCACAATCTACTCACATAGGTCATTCGACAACATAAACCATGCTAATATTCTCACTGATAACTCTGATCTCTGTTGCTTTTGGATCATATCCCCTTTTTATATCCTGTACCTTTTATTATCACTGATTAAATTATTTTTAAATAACTTTGATTTCACCACTAATTACTCTAACCTTTTTTTATTTTATATCATATTAAACTGATATTGATATTGCCACTTAATTAACCCTAATTGACACTGACAGCCACTTTAACAGAATGAGCTTTGCTGAGATTACCACCAACCTCTGACTTATATTTAATCTTTCTCAATTCTGAATCATACATTAAATTAATACCAACAAACAATTCAATACTTAAACCATAATCAGAATAACATCAACAATGATTCAAAGCTTAGACTACACAGTTAATCAACATTAATATTGCTACACTTTCATGTAAATTCATACTCACACTGTCTCAGGTGTGACGACCACGGAGGATGTGATGTGTGTGGCAGCTCTGGTGTGAGGTCTCACCAGACAATGAACACAGATGAAATCAATTCAGGAGCAAATACTCGTTTCAAGAAATATTTATTTCCCTTACACAAGATAAACATCTGGTCGTCTGAGAGGTCTTACCGATTTCTTAAGGTGTTCTAAAAGATGAAGTGAGAGTAAATGACCAAGTTTAGTTAAGAGATTTAGAACTTTTACGAAGTTCCCAGCAAAACCTCAAGGTCCTCTGTCCACTACTCGGTTGCACCTAACCGTTAGGTTATTCAGACTAATTTAGGTTGTCCAGAAATGCAACTTTTCGTGAAAACACACTTCACCCAATAGAGCTCACCTCACCCCAAAAACCAGGGGCAATTACCTTACCGGGCACAATCACCTGTACATCAGTGGTACAAATGGCAAAAGGCCGAAGACTATTCTCAGACTCCAGCTTTTATTGAGCCCCGCGCCGGTAAACACCCACCGGATCTTTAGGCTCAACCAATTACAAATTAAACATCTTTCATGGCTTTACATCATTACAGTCTATCACAGGTCACATGTCACAAGTTTCAGGTGGTTTTCATCAACGGATTCAGTCTAGTCTTCATGCTGGTTTTCCCTTAAGTAAGGTTACTTTGTGGTTAACACCTCTGCTTGTCTTTAGCTTATGTCTGCAAAACTTCAAAAGAGGTTCAAAAGTTCAATTACAATGTGCCTTATATAAAATCAGAAGATGAATAAAAATGAATAATAAAAAATGAATAAAACAATAAAATGAATAATGAATTTAATTCATTAGTAATAAAATGTACAATAAAATGAATTATCAATAAAATGAATTATCAATCAAATGAATTAACAATAAAATGAATTACATCATGAGATCTCACAATTATCATTAATGGAATCAAAACAGAAAAATATAAAACTCAAAATAAAATAACTTTTCCATTTTTGTCATTCGTCAGAAAGAAAGAAATATAAAAATCTCATTCACACCTCATAACATCCTCCTCTGAGATTTTTATCCTTAACATTTCTCATTTACATCAATTTCAGGCGCACTGGAAATTAAGAACAATCTACAAGCTTCATGAGTTTCATGTCAGTGAATTTGTTGCAGTTTTCCAGTCCTCTGATCACTTTCGGTGCATTTAGTATCACACATTCACATTGGTTTATCCGCATTCAGCCCAAACACCTGGACTACATGATTTTTAAACTCTTCTGAAAATTCACTCCATTCTGGAGCTGGGCATGCATACCAAACATATTCTTCCGCTGTTGCTTTAATATGCATTTGCTGTATATTCTCTCTACATGGCTCTAAATATTTTGCTGGAAAAAATTCATCCCAAAACCTCAAGGGCATATCACTTCCTCTCCTAACTAAATCCCCCAAACTACTTCCTATGCTTACGTATTTACATTTCTGCAAAACTCTTTGATCTCCCATTTGTCCAAATACCGCAGGTCTTCCCTTTTTTTTTTTTTTTGTCCCAGAATGTCGGATAAATACTTTTCATTAGGACAGCACTCAGTTTATTATCTTTTGGTGTACGGACTAAATCCCCAACTGTACTTCCTTGTTGATTTTTATCTATTCTTTCAGGATTTATTAATTCTTTTTCCTGTTTACCAGTTAACTCAGCCATATTTAAGTTATTTGAGCAACTTGGCAATTCTTCATGTTGTTCCATCTCCTCCTCAGATCCCAGATCTATCACTAGTACATCCTCATCACTATCACTGTCCTCTCTCTTTTTCCTCTATTCCATAATCACAACACACTTTCACGAACCCAGTCTCTCTTCCTGAATCGTCCCTCCCTCTTTGCTCGACACAAATTGTGCTTCCCAGAGCTATTGTATCTAGTTCCGGATCGTCTGGCCTTCCTTCGTCTTTACATCAATTCTTATTGGAGCTTCAAAATATGGGGAATCCAGATATATAGAGCATTTGGTTCTCTCTATCACCTTATCTCTAAATATTAAAAAATGTACCAAGCATAATCCGTCAGGTTGTAATCTACATATGTTCAATGGAATTGGGTTCGTGAGGACTCCCGGGATCCTTGTATGTACAAAATCATATGGGTGATGGGTTAGAGTTAACGTAGACCTGCGTCTTCGTCCCTCGTGACTTTGATCCCGATGGTTTGATTCTGCCTAACAAATACACAACATAAGTGACTACAATAAAACAGTGCCATTTGTCTAGCTATTCCTATCGTAAACTGCTTCACCAACCCCATAATCACACTAAGTATTAATACACTCAATAATAACGACCTAGGTCTAACCATTTTCAAATTCTCCTTCTTTTGCAAAAATATCACTAACAAACTCATAATAGTAAGAATCCATAGCAACCATACCTGCAAAATTTCGTTATCGTCCGTATCACTGGACTCTAGTGGCGCCATGTAACTTTCACTCGTGTTAGACATGATCGAAAAAAGACTTCTCCTTCTCTCACTCTGTGCCTCTTGTGTCAGACTAAGTTACAGGTGCTGTGTTTTCTGTCTATTTTTAGTACTTCCTGTGCCTCACACAGGGTTCAAAATCTGATCCACCCCTCGCTCCTCCTGTAATGACAACAGACGCTTTTTATATGCTTTGTTTACTATTCTTTCTTCCCTCTCTTTCTCTCGTTTTTTGTATTTCTTACGGGATATATCTTCCCCAACATCTATTAGAGCCCTATACATGAACTCTCTGTCTCGGGCATCTCTTCTCCTCTTATATCTCCTGCAAGGCCAACACAAGCATCTAAGTACAGACATTAATTCTGACAACACGACTATTGCCATTACTGATCGCACACAAAAATTGTCCTGTGCTCTAGCGTATTCTTTGTTTGACACAATAAATGATTTCGTTGGTATTGGTTTAATAAGTAATAGGTTAACCTTCTCTGGACACTCGAGAGTCTTTTTAATATTGTCTCTAGGGTTTTGTCTGGATCCGTGAATATCATTCGTTTACCCTTGGATCTTGTATCTCTTATTGTCATTAAGTTCCAGCGCCAGTACACTCCTTTAGGGGTGCATGTTGCGATAGAAGCAGTTACTTTTAATTGATTTTTGGTCTTTCAGGGCCTGGATACTTGGTCCTCATATTATGGTGCCAGTCTCTATTAGGGCTACTTCGCCCACATAGGTACCGAATCATTGGTCAATATATACAAACACGACAAAGGCGACTCCCAGTTTAGACCAGAGGAGTTGTTGTTAACAGTATCTTACATTTACCGTTATCAATGCTGATCATTGAGTTGCTTTCATTAGCTTTTCCGGGGTCATTAAAAGTGCCCACTCTTAGCGTGGTGCAATTTGTCATATTATATCGCCTGTTGTTCTTGAGAATACTTCTGGTTCATGATCAACTATTTTTTGCCCTTAATACTGTTCCATATTCTGGAATTTTTCCACTGAATATTCGGTGGAGTGGGGCCATTCGCTCCCTGTTCTTCGCTCTCTAACCCTTCCCTGGTCCTGAAATTCTGGATTCAATAGGAATGGTTTTGGAGCTCCTTCTATTAGCAGCTGGTTGACCTCATTAGAGAGGTCTTTTCCTCAATCATCCTTTTTAAATATGGATTCTTCCTCCATATTTCTTCGACCAATCTTTCTGCTGGTATTTTTCGACTTCTATATATCTGATCTTAGACATAAGTTTTGTTAATCTTTTGGCAAGTTTCCAGCATTACATGCCTTGCTGAGCTCATTTCCCAGCCCCTCCTTCCTATTTGGGCGAAGGCCTTCTTGGTACATGTAACATTCAGATTCTGCTTCATTGAGAAACCATCCATGTATAACAAATTATCCGCAGTCAGTCTACCTGAACAATTTTCAGCGTTTGAGACTCTGCACCATAACTTTGCTCTAAGTCTTCCCACGTCACGTCACTAGCTGAGTTGTCACAAGCTTGCTCATATGCTTTTATTGACCTATTTATAAAAACTTTCATTAACTCGGTTTCTAGGCATATTGCACGATATTGGTCGAAAGTAATGTTAAATCTGTTAACTGGGATTGCAAAGTTACTCTCGCATCTATTAATTCTGCTCTCTCTTTTAGGTTTTGCATTGTGGTTAAGTTTCCTGCCTCGGTGCTAGAACTTGAAGTAGCAGCAGTTGTAGCCATGGTTACTGTAGTCAAGGTGCTAACGGAAGTAGCTGCTGTTATGCTCTCAACCGCAGAAGCTACAATACTGGTTATAATCTGGAGCCTTGCTCTTCAACTTATAATATTTTTTATTGCATTTACAACTAAGCTCGTACAACAGGCCCATATTTCCTTCACTCCTACTTTATCACAAAATGTTTACTTTCTTCAAACTATTTCTCCCTTTTCACTCAGGTCACAATAATTACAATCGCTCCTTTTATCCAGCCTCTATATTACCATCCCCTCAATCAATTTCATAAGGTTTTAAACAAGAAACTTTACACTTACGAGTTTTGTAAGTGATCTTGTTCAATTCTGTTCCTTATCACTTTTCCTTAGTACTTCATATTTGAAAACAAAAAGTCTTATTTAGACTTTTATTTTAAATCCCATGCCTTTTTCTCATCCTCATACTCCTGTTGTGTGAGCTGCTTTACGTATTCATCCAAAACCTTTCCCACTTTCTTATCACCTCGCCACAAATCTTGCACACAGTTATCTATCAATGTGTATTTGGTATCATCACATCGTTCCCTACTCGGAATCTTTTTTAGTTGCTTCCAGCAACTTTCAGATGGAAGTCTAACCACCTTATTACACACCGTCTCATACCATATCCATGATCCTGTTATTCCAAAATGAGTAGTAACACATGTCACTCCTTTATCTGGCACGTATTTGTATATTCCTCTATTAGGCCCTGTATTATCACCAATCCTCTTTCCTTTACTGTGGATTTTTGCGTTAAGGTTTTCCCAGGTACGCCAATATGGACATTTTGACCCGGAACTATCTCTTAACTTTTCAAACACCTCTGTTAGATTTCTACCATTATAATTCAAAATAGCCTGTGCTTCCAATGCATAGGACTCATTCCCATTCCTCATATTCCTTATGAACCCCATGGTCCACTGCGTTTCATTTATCACTTTATCCTGATAACAGAATGGCACTGGGTATTTATTTATGATTGTCTACTGTTCCCTGTTTTCAGCTCCTTTCTCTAATTTCCAATGACTCTATTATACCCTTATCAGTATACCTCTCTTCTAAGAGCACTACAGCTATTCCTACTCCAAATCCAATTGAGAATGCCAACACCAAATAATTCATCTTCAAGGTTACTAATAGGAATCAAGCTTAGGAGAAAATTGCTGGTATTATATATATATACGGAATACTATGGTTATAATCACAATCAACTACTATTACAACTATAAAATTATCATATTATCATTATTATCATTCATAATATGAAATTATTAGATTATTATAATTATAATATGTTATAAATATTACAATCACAATATTTACACTTATAAATATTTTATAATTGTACATAAGGAATATTATATACAATTATAAGGTAAGGTCCAGCGCTGCCAATTGACATGTACGTGTCACATCGTGGTCATCACATCTTCCTATACTATTATCTAATTTTATGCTTTCCCCAGCATCTCCAACAAAAACTCACTTTATACTTCCCATCCAATTCTAAGCCTTTAACTTCTCTTTCCCTATATAATTTATAGGATACATTAGCAAATCCTGGTTCCCTAACTCCTTCTTTTATTATCCTAAATACCTCTAGTCCACAAATGACACATGTACCTGACACTTCCCAATCTAAGAGCTCTCCTCGCTTTGCTAAGGGATGCATTTTTCCCACCCTTAATGGAACACGTATTAGAATTTACACTTGCTGCGGACAACAGAATTATTTCTGGATTTAATTGGACTATATTTTTGGTGAAGAGCGTCCCTTCTCTTTTATCCCTCTCTGCCCATTGTGTTTTCAACCATTTCATATGTCCATCTATACTATGATCATTACTTACTATCTCATCCTCCTCAACCCTAGCTTTTTAGGTTGGTGGTCCCTCATATGCTATTCTATTTAATTCTTTAATCACGTCTAGTCCCTGGGCTGTAATGATCTTTGATATATCGTCTTTTTCTTGCTTTAGTCTGCTTTTTTCTTCTCCGCTTAGTTTTAGGTAGTCTGCCTGGTTCAAGTATTGAGGTGGGGGAGGAGCTCCTGGTTTGATTCTGTGGTTCAGATACCATCCTGGTGGCTTTCTTAACTGTCTGGGGCCCTGATCCTGCACTGGTTCTTGGCTGTTCCTGGGTTGAAAGTCCCTGGCTGTAGGAACAATCTGCTCATTTCTTGGGACTCTACTCTGGGCTGCACTTGTCTCATTTGGTTAGCCTGTGTGATCCTTTTGGGAGAAGATCTGGGTACATTTCCTCTCTGTACTTGTCCCTGATCTTGAAATCCTATTCTGGGGCTTTCCTGATATTGCTGCCCCGCTGATACTGCTGCTGCGGTCTGGGGATATTCTGCGCCTGTTGGTGCTGCTGCTGCCTGTGGACGCTCTGCTCATCTGTCCAATTATCCCTCCTTATTTCCCAGGCATGAGGTATTATTATTATTACTCCTGGACAACTGGTCTGTCCCCGGTTGTCGCGTGCAACATCTGTACCCGAGCCACATCGCTCATTTCCCGATTATCCTTCTGGGGATTTTCCATCTTCTCTACTCGGGACTATTCTCCGGGTTTTCTACGTATGAATCTAACTGAGTTAATTTAGAGTACATTCTCTGATACAGCTGAGGATCTGGTTTGGTCTCTGCTCCAGTCCCCTTCCTCCTCTGCTCCTCGTTTCCTTCTGACTAATTTACTTACTACTTTAGTTGCGTCACGTTTTACTCGGGATTGGTCCACACGATTTTTACTCTCAAATACACTGGCCTTGCACGTTTTTACTTTTCGGACACTTTATGATTTACATATATACGTTTTCTTGGTCGGTCCCTTCAATCTTTTACACTCCAAATAAAATGACGCGCTTACTTACTTTTCGGACACGTTATGTTTTACATATATCGTTTTCTTCGTCGGTCCCTTCAATCTTTTACACTCAAATAAAATAATAACGCGCTTACTTACTTTTCGGACACGTTTTGATTTACATATATATCGTTTTTCTTGGTCGGTCCCTTCAATCTTTTACACTCAAATAAAATGACGCTACTTACTTACTTTTCGGACACGTTTTGATTTACATATATCGTTTTCTTGGTCGGTCCCTTCAATCTTTACACTCAAAAATAAAATGACGCCTTACTTACTTTTCGGACACGTTTTTGATTTACATATGTCGTTTTCTTCGGGTCGGTCCCTTCAATCTTTTACACTCAAAATAAAATAGACGCTTACTTACTTTTCGGACACGTTTTGATTTACATATATACGTTTTTCTTGGTCGGTCCCTTCAATCTTTACACTCAAATAAAATGAGCGCTTACTTACTTTTCGGACACGTTTTGATTTACATATATCGTTTTTCTTCGGGTCGGTCCCTTCAATCTTTTACACTCAAAATAAAATAGCGCGCTTACTTTTACCGGACACGTCAAGGTTTTGTGTAAGACGGTTTTACCGATTTTACGTCTCCTACACACTGCTTGTAAATGAGGCAATCGGCCCCCTTATGTCTAATATCTACTATGCGTACCTTTACCATTAATAAATATCAGACCAGTATTCGATCTTTGGAAACGTAGCCTTCACGAACCTTTGGGGTGCCTCATTACAAGTTTCCTGACCGGAATGACCCTAGTCGGAGTGGCCAGTTCCTTTCAAGTCATTCCTATTAGACTCACCTATTTTTATTTTATTTTTGTTATTATTATTTTAACAATTTTTTTTTTTTTTTTTTTTTATTTTTTTTTTTTTAAATTCTATTTATTTTTATTATGAAGAAAAATAATACAATAAATATATAACCGATATATAGTTAATCAACGAGGATAACTAACGAACCTAATTATCTGAGGGTCAACAGACTTCCGTTAACCTTGGGACAGGATTTTATCAACGCGCCCGCTTCCCTTTATTCAGACACGACCTAGTTTTACGATACCCTGTCCCTGTTCGGGCGCCATGTCGGAGCTTGCGCTGCTTATAAGCACGGGAGCCTTTTTAAATGCTCCCGGGGTGGGAGCTCAGTTTATCCTTCTGAGAATAATCCTATTGCTAATGTTTTATTGTTAACTAATTAGTCTTATTATAGGATTACCAGGGATGGAGTTTTTTAGATTCTCGAAATACCTGTATGATAATTTAATTTGCCCTATGACCTCTTTTATCATGCCAAGTACTACGCCCTGTCCACCCTACGCTCACAATCTACTCACATAGGTCATTCGACAACATAAACCATGCTAATATTCTCACTGATAACTCTGATCTCTGTTACTTTTGGATCATATCCCCTTTTTTATATCCTGTACCTTTTATTATCACTGATTAAATTATTTTTAAATAACTTTGATTTCACCACTAATTACTCTAACCTTTTTTATTTTATATCATATTAAACTGATATTGATATTGCCACTTAATTAACCCTAATTGACACTGACAGCCACTTTAACAGAATGAGCTTTGCTGAGATTACCACCAACCTCTGACTTATATTTAATCTTTCTCAATTCTGAATCATACATTAAATTAATACCAACAAACAATTCAATACTTAAACCATAATCAGAATAACATCAACAATGATTCAAAGCTTAGACTACACAGTTAATCAACATTAATATTGCTACACTTTCATGTAAATTCATACTCACACTGTCTCAGGTGTGACGACCACGAGGATGTGATGTGTGTGGCAGCTCTGGGTGTGAGGTCTCACCAGACAATGAACACAGATGAAATCAATTCAGGAGCAAATACTCGTTTCAAGAAATATTTATTTCCCTTACACAAGATAAACATCTGGTCGTCTGAGAGGTCTTACCGATTTCTTAAGGTGTTCTAAAAGATGAAGTGAGAGTAAATGACCAAGTTTAGTTAAGAGATTTAGAACTTTTTACGAAGTTCCCAGCAAAACCTCAAGGTCCTCTGTCCACTACTAGGTTGCACCTAACCGTTAGGTTATTCAGACTAATTTAGGTTGTCCAGAAATGCAACTTTTCGTGAAAACACACTTCACCCAATAGAGCTCACCTCACCCCAAAAACCAGGGGCAATTACCTTACCGGGCACAATCACCTGTACATCAGTGGTACAAATGGCAAAAGGCCGAAGACTATTCTCAGACTCCAGCTTTTATTGAGCCCCCGCGCCGGTAAACACCCACCGGATCTTTAGGCTCAACCAATTACAAATTAAACATCTTTCATGGCTTTACATCATTACAGTCTATCACAGGTCACATGTCACAGGTTTCAGGTGGTTTTCATCAACGGATTCAGTCTAGTCTTCATGTTGGTTTTCACTCAAGTAAGATTACTTGGTGGTTAACACCTCTGCTTGTCTTTAGCTTATGTCTGCAAAACTTCAAAAAGAGGTTCAAAAGTTCAATTACAATGTGCCTTATATAAAATCAGAAGATGAATAAAAATGAATAATAAAAAATGAATAAAACAATAAAATGAATAATGAATTTAATTCATTAGTAATAAAATGTACAATAAAATGAATTATCAATAAAATGAATTATCAATAAAATGAATTAACAATAAAATGAATTACATCATGAGATCTCTGACAATTATCATTAATGGAATCAAAACAGAAAAATATAAAACTCAAAATAAAATAACTTTTCCATTTTTGTCATTCGTCAGAAAAGAAAGAAATATAAAAATCTCATTCACACCTCATAACACCTCCAATAAATTCTCCCTTTAAAATTCTCTTGTAAATGACGAGAACAAAAGACTGTAAATTTATCCTCAGTCTTCCTCTACATGAAAGACAGTTGTGTTTACTCTGTTCTTTAATACAGGTTACATGAGTCTGGATCGGTCACACTGCCCTGTTACTGTGGCAGAGTGGTTTTCCTGTCTCCACACCAAACCCTTTAAGAATAAGATGAGGGAGACAAATTTAAGGTTAGCTCTAAAACTGAGGGATGTGAAATTGAGGTGAAGAAAAATATAAGTGAGTTAATTTATTCATTTATCAGTGTCAGTGCAGGTAAAAACCGGGTATGGAGTGAATGAATAATGCTCTGTTAAGTGTCTTTGAGTGTCCAGAAAAGCGCCATATAAAACTGATGCATTATTATTATTATTATTATTACTGACCTACACAAGACAGGTCATATGTTTGTGTCAGGTTTAAGCAAAATTCCTCATTTCCACATTTCACTGTGATTAACCGCTTCTCCAATTCTTTTGTGCCTTCAGCTATTAAACTGCTAAATTCTGAGGGTTGTGTTTTTTGAGGTTTTGCACTGTCATATGTATATTGTTCTTATATTGTTCTTTGAGTTCCACTTGTGTCTGTAATGGTCTGACACACTGTGTGTTTGTGCGGGTGAGAAGTGAGAACTGCTCTGTGAAAGCTGCAAACGAATTGCCCTCTGGGATCAATAAAGTTTTCTGATTCTGATTCTGATTTCCCCTCCAAGTCCTGACCAGGTCCTGTCCTGCTCAGCTTCAGAGCTCCAACCAGACTGGGCTTTCTCAAGGTGCTTTGGCCGCTATGTTTTTTCAAAAAAAAATTTTGTCCGTTTTTTGTAATTATATTTGTTATATGCCCGTTCTAAGACAGGACGTATTATGGTATGGCGCTGTCCGTCCGTCCGTCTGTGGACACTTCAAAGCTTTGAAGTCTTTGAAGCTTTGTCTTCATGAAGAGGCAAAACATGTGGGGCATGCGCCGATATATATATAAGGTATACTGTATTTGTGTATTTTATTATATATTTTTGTATCGATCCATGCTGTAGGTCAGTGGTATCAATTTTATGTGACTTCAGGTTTTTTCACACTTATTATTATATTGGTAGTGAACTGCCTTATTGTGCTTACCGGTATGTGCCATAGAACGCCAGTATTGGAATTTTCCAAACTGCACCAACAATTCATCTTTAACTAGGTTTGACAAATTCTAACTTAATTCTATATACAATAATTCAAAGTACGGGCGTATTTTGCCCCGCTGGCGGAGCTCTTGTTATACGCCCGTTGTAATACGGGACGTATTATGGTATGGCGCTGTCCGTCCGTCCGTCCGTCCGTCTGTCTGTCTGTCTGTCCGTCCGTCCGTCAAAGCTTCAAAGACTTCAAAGTTTTGAAGTTCAAAACTTTGAAGTCTTTGAAGCTTTGTCTTCATGAAGAGGCAAAACATGTGGGGCATGCGCCGATATATATATATAAGGTATACTGTATTTGTGTATTTTATAGTATATTTTTGTATTGATCCATGCTGTAGGTCAGTGGTATCAATTTTATGTGACTTCAGGTTTTTTCACACTTGTTCTTTGATTTTATCTACCAGATACCAAATACAGAAATTGTTCAAACACATAAATTTTCTCTT
The DNA here is from genome assembly GCA_030686955.1 of Odontamblyopus rebecca. Lineage (NCBI taxonomy): Eukaryota > Metazoa > Chordata > Actinopteri > Gobiiformes > Gobiidae > Odontamblyopus > Odontamblyopus rebecca. The sequence goes on from CM060662.1 coordinate 31,071,341, forward strand.
AAACAGCAATCTATGCCCTGTGTCTCACCGGGTCCTTCCACTAGCACACCCATGCCAGGTGTTTCACCTCTGGTGGTTTCCTGTACATCATCCACAGCTACATGCAAATGTTCTGCTGCTGAAAGCGAGAACAACCCACATTCTCTGCTTCTTTGAGCTTTGACACATTAAAGCTTGAAGCCCACAGCTCAGCTAACATGGCCGCTCAGAGTTACATGCCCGTCATCAAACGGCTGTACAGCCTGGCACAGAGCCTGGGTCTGCCCGTGGACTTTACAGTAGTGTCCACCACGGCACCACACTCCCGCCCCATCTTCACTGTTCGAGTTTTGGTCGGGCCCTTCAGCGCAGAAGTGCGAGGGCCCAACAGGAGAGACGCCAAGACCAGGGCCTGTGCGATGGTGATGAACCGAGTGGAGACGTTCCAGAGGAACCACAGCTATGCTAATGGTTACACCTACACCAACAGCTATGCTAACCTCCCCCTACCCCACTGCCATCCGGACTTTGGTCTGGGCAAAGACCCCTGCTCTCGCCTGTGCGAGCTGTTCATGGCCCACAAACTCCCGCCCCCTGAGTACCACCTGCTGGAGGCCACAGTGACCGATGCCTGCTGGACCTTCCTCATGGAGGTGTCCGTGAACCAGTACACTGTGATGGGCAAAGGGGGCTCCAAGGAGCAGGCCAGGAGAAGAGCCACCGCAGGTCTGCTCCATATGATGGGATACACAGTCCCAGAGGTGGAACTGGTCTCATCTGCTCCTCAGAGCACATCTGAACCTGCTCCTCAGAGCACATGTGTGTGGGTGTTCACTACGGAGGTAACCCTGGACCAGTACACCACCTCTGGCTCTGGACACACAAAAAAAGAGGCCAAGAGGAACGCATCCACTGCACTGCTCCTCACAATGGGATTTACAGTCCCAGAGAAGGACCAGCTACAGACTAAGCAAGACTTTGTTCCAGAAGTTGGCCAGTTTGAGGTCCTGCAGATGTCAGACCAAAGAGCTCCAGAGACTGACAGACCTTTTCTTGAGGAGCAAAATATGAAGTCAGAAGAAACTGAACCAAAACCTCAAAATGACGACCCTCTTCCAGAAAACAACGATAGTCAAGAGCAGCTAGACAGCGGCTCAGTGGGAGACCTCAGTCCTACTGGGTCCCACACACAAGGCCATAACCCAGAGGACACACAGGATCTTATGGAGGTCCAGAATCACCTCCAAACTGCAGAAAAGCCAAACTCAGAGGTGCAGCTGCAGACTACAGAGAACATAACAATCGAAAAAGAGTGTGAGAAACTGCAGATTGAAGAGCCAGCCTCAGCTCCAGAGCCCCCTGCAGCTCCTCAGGCCTCGCAGACCCTGGGCTCAGTGGAGAGCCTGGTGATCCACGTTCTCGTCAAGAAACTGCTAAAAAAGCAGCCAGCCAAAATGAGGTCCCACCATGACGCAATAGTGCAGACCCTGGAGAAGGCCCTGGACCAGTTTAAAGTCCCAGATGAAGTTCATCTAAAACCCAAGAACATCAAAAAGCTGGGCAAAGCTGGAGCCAGAGACCTAATCAACCAATATGGTTCTGCCTCCATGCTCCTGGTGATGGCTTTGGGGCCGGAGCCCTCAGAGTTCCAGAAGGACGCAATGAACCATCTAAACAGTCGCCTAAATGCCTTCAGGAACTGGCCCAGATCTGGTCTAGCACGATTCTTTTCACGATGGGACAAGTCCAAGAAGAGCGCCTCTTACACAGCGCCCCCTGTGTCCTTTTAAGAGGAGTCACTCATTTGGTAGAGAGGCGTCAAAGGTTATTATTTCAATATACATACATACACATTTCAACAAGAGCTCCGCCAGCGGGGCAAAATACGCCCGTACTTTGATGGCACATACCGGTAAGCACAATAAGGCAGTTCACTACCAATATAATAATAACAAGTGTGAACAAGTGTGAAAAAACCTGAAGTCACATAAAATTGATACCACTGACCTACAGCATGGATCGATACAAAAATATATAATAAAATACACAAATACAGTATACCTTATATATATATCGGCATATGCCCCACATGTTTTGCCTCTTCATGAAGACAAAGCTTCAAAGACTTCAAAGCTTTGAAGTGTCCACAGACGGACGGACAGACAGACGGACGGACAGACAGACAGACGGACGGACGGACAGCGCCATACCATAATACGTCCCGTCTTAAAACGGAGACGGATGAAACCTGCGACTCTTTTTCTACCACGAGCCACTCAAACGAAGATTACACCGACTCACTGAAAGACACAACACCTTTATTCAAATGCTTTTAAAACACAATAAAAAAAATTCTTTTCCCCAAATAAGCTTGTTGTCAAGTTTTTTGTTACTGTATTTGGTACTTCAAAACAATAATAACACAGTACTGGTACTACACTCTTACTTCTACTACAATTGATACTGATACAAAAAATTTTATTGCACTATAAACAGGTGGATTACGTTTGAGTGAAAATCAATTAGCCAAACGCAGCGCCCCCACTAACCGTATTAACCGTAAACCCGAACTACAACTCTAACCCCTAGCCCCAACCCTAGAGCTGGGCCTAAACCTATACGTAACCTTAAGCTTAAACCTAACCCTAGTTATAACCCCAACAGCAACCCTAGCTCTTACCCTAACCCTAACTCCTAGGAAAGCTCTGGGGCATTACTACATCATGGTGAGGGTCCCTGGTCACTACGTGCGAGTCACATCACATCATTTCACTTCCCGCCCACTAGGAGCACTGCTTTGCGATACTAACAGGCCCTTTGAACGCCAACTTCTGGCACTCAGGCCTAAAAGGTATGAATGGAAATAACAAATTCTGGTGTCAAATAAGGTATAATTATAGAATTGTAAAGTAAAAGTAAAATGACGGCATTTAAAAAATACATTAAATCCAGCGCAATGTGTATGTATGAAAAAGAAAACTAAGTTGTTGCTGTGCATAAAAGTGAAGATTTCTGTTTGCAATTGATTAATAATTGTGACTGAAATGAAATGCACTGATTTGAAATGTTTCACAGCAGGTATTGGTTTTGAAGTGTCTGGAAAAGGAAAAAGGGGCAGATAACATAAGATTATTCTTCTTTCTGCTCCTTTTCATTCATTTCTAGTATGTTCGATATTGTGACACTGGTAATGTCTTTTTTATATTTTATGAATGAAATAAGCAAATAAATAACAAAATAAAAAAGATATAATAAAAATATCTCAGCTATGGCTACAGTATAGTGTTTTGAGAGGACAAGTGTGTAACAACAAGACTGAGGCCTTATATAAAGAGTGTCCATTTTACCGTGCATGGAGTCTTCTGAATGCTACTTTGGATCTTGAAGGCGGCTGCGCTGATGTCCTCAAACCTCAGGAACTGCACCGTGGGCGGGGGCATGAACTGACTCCAGCTCCTGGATTTGGGCGGGTCCATCAGGGGGAACTGTGGACCTTCCAGGACGGTGGTTTCGTGAACTCTGACCTCCCCGTTGGGCACCTGCTCCTCTTCCCCAAAGTCCCTGAGGCGGTGGGGCTCTATTAGGGTGGGTCTGCGGTGGGTGGTGCCGTTACTGTGCAGGCCGTTACAGGGCGGAGCAGAGAGGCCCAGTCGCAGCTCCTCTCTGTGGGAAAGGGTGGAAAAGGTGAGAAGCAGACTGTACAGAAGGAGATTTTAAAGGGCCAATTTCCTGGTCTATGTTATAATGTTGTTTTCTCATCATTAACATACCTGGAGTTATGTTTTGTTCCATTCACACTTGTTTAACACTCACATGCTGCAGATTTACACTGAGTCCTTCTCGCAAACAGAAAACAGTCAGTTCCAGAAAGTGCTCCACTGTGTTTGTAAACTCTATACACCTTCATTGGGATCATTTGGATCAATTTCAGGCTTGGAATTGTCCATTTCTTCTGAACTAAAGGTAAAAGGGAGCTGTAAATGTGAAAACTACCACTTCATGTCATCACAAGGTGGAACAGGGCATTTTAAGCTTTAAAGATGACTAATAATAAAGGATATCTCAAACGAATGAAACAAAACACAACTCCAGGTAAAGGTCCTATATTATAGGACCTTTACCTGCACTTGAGGTTTAATAATGGTCATGGATAGATCGGATAGTATAGAAAGAAAGGTACATTTTATACTCTGATATACACTGAACTAAAGTGTATATCAGAGCTTAAATTGTTCACCTCGAAACTCAAAGCTTGGCTAAAAATTAACCAAAGCTGCACCCACCTGTAAATACTTGTGTGTGTGTGTGTGTGTGTGTGTGACTGTGGGAATGTTGGAAATGCTGCACTGTTGTACATATTTGTATGAATATTGTTTGTAAGTTTTTTTTTTAACTATTATTAGGTACAGGACAGGAGTTGAAAATTAGCTAATAGCTATAAACTCTATATGCGTCGCATCAGCTGCATGTTCTGTATGTAAATATATCTGACTGCATTGTCCCTGTCAAATAAATAAATAAATATGAACCATGAGAACATATCAGGCACTTTCTCATCTATTATAACTGCAGTGCCTGGGCAAGATGTAAAATGCCAGCAAGAAAACAAATATTCCAAGAATACATGTGCACTATGTCACTTTTCTAATACACCAACTGTTTGTCTCCATCAAGATGCGTTTGTCTGGAATGTTTCACAATATGATTTTTTTTCCTCCATAAAAAAAGCTGTGGACACCACTCAGACAAATTTATAGGACAGATCTATGGAGATGCAAGCCTGCTTAAAGGTCCAATATCATGTAAAATAGACTTGTGAGCTTAAAGTTGTTACCTCATCAAAATCATACCTGGAGTTGTGTTTTGTTTCATTCACACAATAATGATCTAAATGATTCTAGTGAAGATGTATGGAGTTTAAAACTCCAGGTATTTTGAACATTTTACATTGGACAGAGGATAGAGTAATAAGGGGCCTTTAACTGTAGTTTTTTTAGTGTCATAAAAATCACCTGTAACTGAATGAATAAAGATATAATGGTATTTTTCAGGCAATGAAACGAACAGATGCACCAGGAAAGTAACATACGGCACCTTTACATGTTAGTAAAAGAGAAATTAGGTAATACAAACACAGAGCAGGGCTGAATAAAATTTAATGTTGCACTGCCACAATTCACTGCCTCCTAATTAGAGAACCAGACCAGGAGCCGTGGCCTTTGATCTGAAACTCTCATATTTGTTTAACAGTCAGTAACAGTAATAGGGGCCCAGAGTGTGGTTTCTACCAGAACACACAGTCACACACAGTCACACACAGTCACACACAGTCACACACACAGTTACAGTGATGTGGGTTTGTGACAGACATTTAGTCACAGCACGTCTGCAGGAGCTCATTCAAAAGCACCGCAGCTGACAAGAGCTCAGAGGACAGAGGGAAAGAAAACAATATTACACTTTAAACACTCAGCTCAATATCACTGCAATATGTCAAAATGTATTAACAAGCTTAACAAGCAAGAAAAAAAATTAACGAGCAAGAAAAAATTAAGGGAACACTCTGAAAACACATCAGATGGACAGGGCAATGTCTTAGGAACAAAAGGATGCCACCTCTCTTAATGGAAATGAGCTATAGGTGCACTACAGTGGCAACATTGAGACAACCCCTAAAACACGACTGGTTTTGCATGTGGAGGTCCTTTCAAGTTTCTCCCTCTTGGTCTTTTTTGGCTGGTTTTCTACTTGTGGTGACTTTAGCTACAGTGATTATTAGCACTGAGAATATGAGGCCATTCCTTCATCCTACAGAAGGAGAGTTAATATGTCTCCCAGCAAAATCTCTAAAACAATGAGGAAATTTTAGGAGACAGGCCGTTACTCTAGGAGAGCTGGACAGGGCTATAGAAGGTCCTCAACCCATCAGCAGGACCCATATCTGCTCCTTTGTGTCAGGAGGAACAGGCTGAGCACTGCCCATGCCCTGCAAAATGACCTCCAGCAGGACACTGGTGTGAAAGTCTCTGCCCAAACAAGAAACAGTCAGAAACAGACTTCCTGAGGGTTGCCTGAGGGCGCCTCGTCCTGTGCTCACTGCCCAGCACCATGGAGCTCCATTGGCATTTGTTAAATGACACCAGAATTGGCAAGTCCACCACTGGTGCCCTGTGCCTTTTACAGATGAGAGCAGCTTCACCCTGAGCACCTGTGACAGACGTGAAAGAGTCTGGGGAAGAGGAGAACGCTCTGCTGCTGCTACATGGTTCAGCATGAGCGGTTTGGTGGTGGGTCAGTGATGGTCTGGAGAGGCATGTCAATGTAGGGACACACAGACCTCTACTGGCTAGAAAATGGCAGTCTGACTGACATTATGTATTGGGATGAAATCCTTGAACCCATTGCAGTAGGTCCTGGGTTCCTCCTGATGCACGACAGTGCCTCATGTGGCAAGAGTCTGCAGGCAGGGATTGATACAAGTGAATGGCCCTCACAGTCGACTGACTTAAAGCTGACAGAATACCTCTGGGACATTATGTTTGGGTCCATCAGATGTGCCAGGTTGTTCTTCAGACTCTACAGGAGCTCAGTGATGCCTTTACACAGATCTGGGAGAACTCCCGCGAGACACCATCCATCGTCTCATTAGGAGAATGACACATCATTGTCAAACATGCACACAAGCACTCTGGGCCGCACAAGATACTGAGAAGCATTTTGAGTTTACAGAAATTCAACTATTTTAATCATTATTTCAAATAGATTTTCAGGATGTCTATAAAATTAAGCCCTGTATAGATATGTTTTTGATGAGGTAACAATATTCTAACTTGAATTAAAGGTTGCAAGAGTTGATTTAGTTTAATATAGGATCTTTAAACTACTGTTTGATTACTTTATCTTTAAACTACTGTTTGATTACTTTGAGCGCATAATCTGGTTCTCTATTCTGTCTGTCCCTTTAAAATAAACAATAAATATAATGTGAAAGTCATTTTTTGTGAACAAGCCATTCCTCTGCTCAAGATTTCTGTAGACGGTGAAATAAAATGCCTCCTGCCCTCAGCCCCAATGGTAAAGATGAATGATGTCACCTTTAGTGTCGCCGCGGTGACAGATCACACAAGATTCATCGTAATTTAAACGGCGCTGGACAAACCATTAAAGTGAAGGGACGGACAGCGGAGCAAAGATTTATTGCTGCTCAGTGTCGGAGAATTTAAGAAAAGTTTTCCTATAGAGATCAGAGTGTGAAATGAAAGACAATTTGCAAACACTTTCAACTTTTGGGCCATTGGTTTGAGGTGAATCATCTATAATACAGTTTTATGAGTTTGGTAGAGTCACTTGGGGACAGTTTTGTGGAAGTTTCATAGCAATGTTCAACAAACTGGGGCAACAGTGGGTCAGGTGGCAGAAAAATTTGAAATATGTTAAAATGTACAACTACTATACTGCTATGAATGTCACTTTTTGACAAAAAACAGACTAAAAATCCTTACAATGAGCACCCTCGCATCACCATAAACCTGACTCTTACCTCTTCCTTTGGCTGTAATATTCCAAATGTATCCATCTCCACATTGCTATTTTTTGATAAAATTCCTTATTGCAAATATATAGTTGTGTTTCGTTTCATTTGTACATGTTCAACACACAAATCCTGCATATTTAGTACTGCATACTTCTATAAAACATTATGAAATGAACTAAGAGCAAAGAATAAGATCCAGGATGTCCCTTAGTTTTATTTTTTTCTTTCACCAATGACTCTGATATTAAAACCAGGACTATCAGAACTGAACCAGGACTAAACCAGAACTCAACCAGGACTAAACTAGGACTGAATCAGAACTGTACCAGGACTAAACAGGACTAAACCAGGACTAAACCAGAACTGAATCAGGACTGAACCAGGACTAAAATAGGCCTAAACCAGGACTAAACCAGAAATGAACCAGGAATAAACCAGGATTAAACCAGGAATAAACCAGGAATAAACCAGGATTAAACCAGGATTGAACCAGAACTGAACCAGGACTGAACCAGGACTAAAACAGGACTGAACCAGAACTGAACCAGGACTAAACCAGGACTGAACCAGGACTAAAACAGGACTGAACCAGAACTGAACCAGGACTAAACCAGGACTGAACCAGAACTGAACCAGGACTGAACCTGGACTAAAACAGAATTGCACCAGGACTATATTAGGACTAAACTGGGTCTAAACCAGGACTAATCTTGGACTTGAAAGCAAGAGAGATCATTTCAGCTCTGGAATTGCTGATCTCTCCTGAACTAAAGATAAAAGGAGCTGATAACTTGAAAAAACTACCACTTCATGACATCACCTGTGCAATACTGGGACCCTGTGCAATAATGTAAGATAGTAATTTATTGTATATATAGTTTTTAGATTGCAATTTATTGTATATATTGTGTATATATTGTCTTTAGATCCTTATAGTGTTTGTCTATTTTTAACTTAACTGTACTCTATTGCTGCTACTGTTTCTTGCTGTTCTCTTTACTGTGCGTTGCAACACTGAAATTTCCCCATTGTGGGACAAATAAAGGATATCTTATCTTATCTTATCACAAGGTGGAAGAGAGCATTTTAAGATTTGGGGATGTGGACAGTTTTAGTTTTAGTTAAGACTGTCCACATCCCCAAAGCTTAAAATGCTCTCTTCCACCTTGGACTTTGTGAGCTTTAAGTCATGTTAGAATCTAACATGACTTAAAGCTCACAAAGTCCATTTTACATAACATAGGACCTTTAACTTCACAGGTACCAACAGTCGTCCAGTGTTTTCTTGAGCGCTCGTTCCTCGACAGCTGCAAAGTGGTTTAAGATGTCACTCTTGTGTTTACGCTCCATAAACACAATAACAGGATTAGGCTTCACTGTTTAACACCTGACCTCACACTAAACACATCAACCACATGCTAACGCTAATGCTAACAGCGCTAATGCTAACGCTGCTAATGCTAAAACTGCTAATACTAACACCGCTAATGCTAACACCGCTAATGCTAACACTGCTAAAGCTAAAAATGCTAAAGCTAAAACTGGGAAACTGCAGGACATGAGGTGAAAGAGGGAGGTCAGAGATTGCAGTCAAAAAGGTTATGCTTCTAAATACTTCTAAATAATGTTATATTTGTGATTGTAAGAATATAAGTATGATTAATTTGGAGAGAATGGGTTTATTAAAGGTCCTATATTATGCAAAATTTACTCTTTAAAACTGAGCTTTAAGTCATGTTAGAATGTTGTTACCTCATCTAAAACATACTCGGATATGTGTTTTGTTTCATTCACACATGAATAACCCTTTATTATTAGTCTGTCTTAGTGTGACCAGACGTCCCTGTTTACCCGGGACAGTCCCAGTTTCGAGCCCTGTGTTCCCTGTCCCTGCAGATTTATCCAAAACCAGTGATATGTCCCAGTTTTATACACAAAATGTCCCAGATATTCCTATTTTTAACCAATTTGATCCCTGCCAACAGTAAAGAGAGGCATAAATTGTCATTTGTTTAGGTAAAATACAGAAAAGCTGCTTAAAAATGACCAAAACAAAGAAAATGTGATTATAGTGACTCACATTAGTGCTGAGTGCAGAACAATTTTCCTTAATTGCTCACTCGTTTCACAGTTTTCTTATTATCAACCCAAACCAGGGATGTCCCAATTTTTATTTAGAAAATCTGGTCACCCTACAGCAGGGGTGCCCAATACGTCGATCGCCAAGGCAGTGTCGGTAGATCGCCAAGGTAGATCGTAGTGTAGTATTCGAGACCGTTTCTTTACGGTCTTGGACGGCGTTTGGACTCGGTCTTGGTCTGACTCTCGTCCAGTGTGATCATATTTCATTAAGGCCGCCGCTATTGGCAATAAACTCATACCGACCGATGTGGAGGAGCGCGGAGTGTCTCTACAGCCGATGCGCTCGTCTGGACTCTGCGGACACTGCGCGGCGCGTCACAACACACACCCCGAGCGCTCGCAGCTTGTCCACAACACCCACGCGTAACAGTGTGTGTCACACTGCAGGTGAAACTTCTTAAAACATTCTACCTGTGCATCTGCCTCACTTTAATCTGCCTCACTTTAGTGCACCGCGTTTTCGCGCTCTCGTTCCTGCGTGCAGCGCATACAGGCCCCGTCCTCAATGCGCGCTGATTAGCCTAGAAGGGAAAGACGAAATACGACGCAAAAACGAATCTAAATTTATGTTACAGTGTTGCCACAAAGCGGTATTACAGCACAGAGCAGACCTACCGCAACATGCATCTGTATTTGTCACGACACGCGTTTGGTAAATGTGCAGAGACTGGTAAATACCACTGCAAAACCAATAAGATATTGTAACTCCAGTGGAACTTGAAAAAAAAAAAGGTTTAAAAATCCTACATTCTTTATTTACTTTCTTCAGTTCTGTGTAAAGTGCCAGTGGAAGTTTTCTAAATGAATGAGCTCACTGTGGGTGAGGGTCCAAAAAGGGGCACAGAGTGTTTCCGTGCAGTACAGTTTGTTTGGCTTAAATAAACATTTATCAGATAAAATGGAGATAGATCTATAAAAACTTATTTATGTGAGTCAGCCTTTTACCACATGAAGTCATTAAGTCCAAGTCCCACCAAGACTGATTCTAAATATATTCATAAATAAATAAATAAATAATTTGGATTTTTGTAGTAGGTAGATCATTTTGACTTCGTCATTTTAAAGTAGCTCGCATGATGAAAAAGTGTGGGCACCCCTGCCCTATAGTCTGTCTACACCTCCAAAGCTCAAAAAATGCTCTGTTCCCCCCTTGTGATGTCATGTTGTGGTAGTTTTCCAGTTAACAACAACTTTTTTACCTTTTGTTCAGTAGAGAATGACAATTGCAGGAAACTATCCAAATGATTCTAGAAAACACAATGAAAAATTTCTAAAAACACAGTGGAGCACTTCCTGTACATGACATCACAACGTAGAACTGAGTGTTTTCTGTTTGAGAGAAGAACTCAGCCCCTAAATATGCAGGATTTGTGAGTTAAACATATGTGAATGAAACAAAATGCAACTTCAGGTTTGTTTTTGATGAGAAAACATTATAACAAAGACCAAAAACAGCGTAATATGGACTCTTTAAGAATGATTCAAGCTTAATACAAGTCAGCTACTTCATTATCCTCACCCTAACACCATAAATATGTAGTTACTAAACCTGAAGCATCATTGATAAACTATTTGTTTATTAAGATTTAAGAATAATGTACATATGGTTATTATATTGATACCCATCTCTGAATACTACAAAATCCCTTCACCTGAGATGTGGAAGAAATCTGTCTTATTATGGCCACAAGAAGGAGCTCTTACTCCAAATATAACTGAATTCACTCCAGACAGCAGCACCATGTCTATTTTTATAACAATAATCTGTAATGTCAGTGAACGTTGACCCCATAGTTTGAATCTGGTCTCCTCTAGTGAAAGTGGAAGGTTCAGGATTAGTTTCTTTAAAGGAAAAAGTTCAAAAAAGGAGAGAAAGAGGAATGTGAGACAGAGGAGGACTGCAACAATAACTCTGTGAACTCATATCAGTGAAGTGAAAGTCAGGGCAACGCTGCAATTTAAACTATGGCCTATATTTCAGGCTCAGTAACAGGCCGCACTCTTTTAAAGATTCTTTGGAAGTAGTATCAGTGCCTGAAGTTACACTAGAGATTATTTATGTGCTTTCATTTTAAATGCACACAGGACGATGCAGTAACAGAGAGAAACTATCTGTGAGTGAAGTGAAAAGTCAGGGCAAAGATGCAAATTAAACAATATATTTTACTAAATGCCTTAAACTAAACTTAAAAATCAACAAGTCTACAAGAAATACACATATTTTATGAAATGTAATTTAAGATGTGCAATTAATACAATAGAAAGATGCAATTAAAGGGAAAGTCCACAAACTAAAGATTTTGGAGATTTCCAGTAATAAGTGCAAATAATAGTATTAAAACTTAAATAACATAGTATATATATTCATCACATATATATGAAGTATATAAGTTATTAAAAAATGTTGGTTGGTGGGGTGCACATATAATATGTTACATAATATGACCAACACTGATTTTATACCTTCAGCTCCTGCTCCAACTGAGTTTGAGACTTAAAGCTCATAATAATCCATTTTATGTAATATAAGATGTAGTTATTACGTCTGCATGACGAGGCTTTTGAATGAAGCAAGATTAGATCATTTAAGATTTGAAATCAAGCAACATGATGGTGGAATTATGATCAACTATGACAATGCTTATTTAGTGATATTATTCCTATTAATTATGCTTAGTTTTATCTGCACAATATCTGAAATATTTTCCTAATTTGAATATACTTAGCCATGCAAACAAAGATAACTTATTGTTTTTAAAATGATGATTGAGTATTATAAAAATCTGACCTCAAATGAGCTCAAATACTCTGTTTTGGAGTATTTTGAAAAGCATTCATCATAATTCATGCACGTCTACCTAACAAACCCAGTTAGTTTGTTCGGTAGACGGGCTCTGAACAGGATTGCATAGGTCTGTTTTAGGGACGTACAGGTACAAAAATGTCGATAGATCGGATATTGGTTAATTGATATGATGATATGATTGATATTTTGGTCTATAAATTTGTGTACTACAATGATTTACTGGACAATATTGGCCCAAAACATCTTGTATTATTATTTTTTTGTAGTTGTTGTTCTGTAGTTACTATGTTCTGTAGAAATTATGTGATACAAAACACATTTGGACAATATTTAACCATACGGCATTTGTGTTTAAAGGAAATAAATAATATTGTCAGTCTCTGCCCTAGTATCAGTTGTTATCAGATATTGACAAATGCTTAAAGCCAAAGTATCTACATCGGTATTGGAACAGAAAAAGTTGTATTATTTGCATCCTTAGTCTATCTCCAGTGGTCATCTCCACAGTTTTCATCAATGTTGTAGGATCTAACAGGAGTTTTGAGCAGGTTTGGGTGTATACTGGGTGCTACTGGGCGCAGTTTCCCACCTCTGCCAGAAGGGGTCATTCTCCTCTCTGTCTCTGAGCGCAGGTTTGGGTGAGAAGATCCTTTCCAGGCTCTCGTTCAGGTATCTGGAGAAGAGCTGAGCTGCAAAGTTCATAGTTCCTGTATCCGACCACCACTGTCCCGTTTGTGGATACTTCCGATACTGTACGTCCCAAAGGTAAGACTGTATCTCTACCTCCTGTGCACCTCTCCCTCTGCTCCCTCCTTCTCTCCACAGCCCGGGGGGTATTTAAGACAGGATTACCCCAGGACACATGCAGCCTCCCTGTCCAGCTCTATTCCTGGTTGTAGACTGGGATAATACCTCTCCTGTGGGTGACGTAGTGTTAATCAGATGGTCTAATGAGCGAGATTATTCGGGTTTATCCAGAGGAAGGGAGAGAGAGATGGAGGGACAGGGTCAGAGAGGGAAAAGAGGAGGAGGAGGAAGCCAGAAATCCTAGAAAGCTGTTAAATATGAATACAGCTGAAAACAATTACGCAAAATTGACTCTTGTGATCTTTAATCCATATCATAATGTTGTAACCTCCTCGAATACAGATCTAGTGTTGTGTTTCTCACACGTTTGAGTAATTCTTTGTTATCAGTCTGTTTACTTGCTTAAATGTTCTGTTCCACCTTGTGATGTCATGAAGCAGTAGTTTTCATGTTCACAATTACCTTTTACTACCTTACATCAGAAAATAGTGTAATATGGACCATTTAACTCTGAATACCAGCGCTAAGGCAGGGGAAATGTCTTGCTTAATGACACGGCTGAAGAGGTTGGAATTGGCAATGAACCAAAAACTGAATGCAAAATATTATTAAAATATCTTTAAAATCCACATTATCTGCATTATAACAGATAGTAGAAAAAGGCATAATATGGGCCCTTATACTACTACTACTACTACTACTGCTACTACTACTACTACTACTACTACTACTACTACTACTACTACTACTACTGCTACTACTACTACTACTACTACTACTACTACTACTACTACTACTACTACTACTACTACTACTACTACTACTACTACTACTACTACTACTACTACTACTACTACTACTACTACTACTACTATACTACTACTACTACTGCTACTACTACTACTACTACTACTACTAATACTACTACTACTAATACTACTACTACTACTACTACTACTACTACTACTACTACTACTACTACTACTACTACTACTACTACTACTAATACTACTACTACTACTACTACTACTACTACTACTACTACTACTACTACTATTACTACTACTACTACTACTACTACTACTACTACTACTACTACTACTACTACTAATACTACTACTACTACTACTACTACTACTAATACTACTACTACTACTACTACTACTACTACTACTACTACTAATAATAATAATAATAATCAATTTTCTTCTGCTTATCCGGGGCTGGTTCGCGGGGACAGCAGTCTAAGCAGGGATCCCAGATTTCCTTCACCCCAGACACTTCCTCCAGCTCCTCCCGAGGTGTTTCCAGGCCCAGAGACATAGTCCCCCAGTTTGTCCTGGGTCTTCCCTGGGGCCTCTGGAACACCTCTCAAGGGAGGCGTCCAGGAAGCATCAGAACAGATGCCCGGGCCTCAGCTGCTCCTCTTGATGCTGAGGAGCAGCAGCTCTACTCTGAGCTTCTCCTGTGTGACCGAGCTCCTCACCCTATCTCTAAGGGAGCGCCCGGCCTCTGCGGAGGAAACTAATTTCTCCGCTTGTATCCGCGGTCTCTTCCTTTCGGTCATTTCCCAGAGCTCATGACCATAGGTGAGGGGAGGAACGTTGATTGAGGTAAACCGAGCACTTTGCCTTTCGGCTCAGCTCCGTCTTCACCCCAACCGTCCGATACAGCGGCCGCATCACTGCCGACGCTGCACCGATCCACCTGTCAACCTCACGCTCCATCCTCCCCTCACTGTGAACAAGACCCCGAGATACTTGAACTCCTCCACTTGAGGCAGGGACTCTCCACCCACCCGGAGAGGACAATGCACCTTTTTCTGGTCAGGATTGGAATAACAATAATAATATACGTTTAAAAAAAAATCGATAAAATCCTCCAGCTATCGTAGTCCTGACCAAGCTCAAAATCTGGAGATGGGTCCCCTGGCGCTGCACTATGGCACTAAAGCATGGGTCAAATGCAGAGGACACATTTCCTCTCAATAAAGTGCACCTTAATCTCTTTCTATAATTGCGACTTGAACACAGTGCACTAAATGAACTTCTTCTAGTCATATGTGAGTGGAGGCGAGCAGAGGTTGTCCAGGCTCCTGACAGGCACAGAGTGAGTGGTGTTTTGTATTCAGAGCAGAGCTGTCAGTGAAGCCATCAGGGAAACAGGAGGGGCAGGAGATATACTGTCTATATGAGCTGCATGAAGAGCAGTGCCCCCAGACAGACCCACAAATGCCATTTTCTCTTCTATTTCTTTGTAAATATATTGTGGCGGTTGGTGTTTGGATTCACACAACTAGTATCTTCCTTTTGTATTCCTCAGTGGTTCTCAAATGTAAGTATTTCATAATAGTCCTCAGTTTGGTTGGTTCTTGTTTGAGGTACTGTCATCGTAGAGATAAACTGTAGCTCTCACATTGACGACCACAGTCCACTGGAACGAACGTGTCAACAAAACAAATGATAAGATTAGTCCTGGTTCAGTTCTGGCTGATTTAGTCCTGGTTCAACTCTGGTTTCATCCTGGTTCAGTCCTGGTTTTGCCCTGTTTTAGTCCTGGTTTAGAGCAGGTTTAGACCTGGTTTAGTCCTGGTTCAGCTGTGGTTCAGTCCCGGTTTAGACCTGGTTTAGACCTTGTTTCGACCTGGTTTAGTCATGGTAAGGTCCTGGTTTAGTTCTGGTTTAGACCTGTTTAGTCCTGGTTCAGTCCTGCTTCAGCTCTAGTTCAGTCCTGGTTTAGTCTTGTTTTAGTCCTGGTTTAGTCCTAGTTTAGCTCTAGTTCAATCCTTGTTTAGTCCCGTTTTAGTCTTTTTTTAGACCAGGTTTAGACCAGATTTCGTCCTGGTTCAGTCCTGGTTTAGTCCTGGTTCAGTCCTGGTTCAGCTCAGGTTTAGTTTAGTCCTGGTTCAGTCCTGATTTAGCTCTGGTTTAGTCCTGATTCAGCTCTGTTTTAGACCTGGTTTAGACCCGGTTTATGGAAAATAGTGACATTGGCTATAATCTTTACATATTTACGTTTTAAATGTTTATGAATATGTGCTGTCCCTTGACTAATAAATAAGATCGCTTTCTAATTGCACTTTCTAATTTCACTTCTGAGACATTTTTTAAAGCGGAACAAGATGCACAAAGTGTCAAATCTCTGGCTTTACAAATGTTCGGACCTTACGGTGACCTTTGATCAGTGGACAGTTCATGATGGAAGGATCTTATTCTCCACAACACACAAAGGCATTATAAAGCACTTAAAACAAAGAGAAAAGAGAATGGCTTTGTAGTAAAGAAAGGCTTTCCCTGAGTGTAGATGTTTCCATCCATCCATCCATCTTCTCCCGCTTAATCCGGCTGGGTCGCGGGGGCAGAGTAGATGTTTGAAATATTAAAATCACCTGAAACAACCTCTCTCTGGCTTTAAAATGCAGAAATTATCAATGTATGAACACTCTGATTCAGTCCTAACCTAAGACTCAATTATTTTAAACCCTCTCTGATTAAAAACAGTGCTCACTAGAGCTGTTTAACTTTTTAATTAAACACCTAAGTTAGTTAGGCCCAAAGCCAGTAACAAGTATTATGAAGTTTTTTTGCAGTACTTGGAGTTTACAGATATTTTCAGTTTGGGAACATTTTGTTGGCTTTGGCATAAAAGCAGGTTTCCGCTGGAAAGAGTTTAAACACTATTTCATGGACACCTCCAGGTTTAGAGGTTTTTTTTTTTTGTGATGCTCAGTCACTGTTCACACATCATAGACACGGACTAAGCTGGAATGAAACCAGACCTGGACAAACGGGGAAGCGCTATCCACGTTACCTGACTGTACTTTCCTCTGGCCCCAGTTCATTTTGCACTGATTTTGAACAACATTGTGCCAGGGTGATTCTTTGTGTGGAGTTTGCTTGTTTTCATGATGAGAGAACAGTCCTAGAGTTATTAACGTATGGATAGAGTGACTAGACATTTACCCGGGATAGTCCCAGTGTTGAGCCCTGTGTCCCCTGTCCCAGCAGATTTATCCAAAACTAGTGATTTGTGACAGTTTTATACAAGAAATGTTGTTGGTGTCCCTATTTTTGACCAATCTGACCCCTGCAAACAGTAAAGAGAGGCATAAATTGTCATTTGTTTAGGTAAAATACAGAAAAGCTGCTTAAAAACGACCAAAACACAGAGAAAATGTGACTATATGTGAAAATGTGTAATATATTGATTCACATTAGTGCAGAGTGCAGAACAATTTTCCTTAATTACGCACTTGTTTCACAGTTTTATTATTACCAACCAACCCAAACCAGGGATGTCCCAGTTTTTTTATTTTGAAAATCTGGTCGCCTTATGTATGGGTCAAATTTAGAAGACGGGGGAAAAAAAATCACGTTTTTTTTTTTTTTTGTGATCAATTTTTATTAATGTTTTTTTTTATTTATTTATATATATATATATATACATGGGGGAGTGCACATAGATCAGAAATAAGAAATAAGGGGACGGAAAAGAGAATAGCAAATCAAAAAGAAAAAGGGAGCAGCAACAAAACATACAGAACGTAAAATAGTCAAATAAATAAAATAATGTACAGCATATCCGAAGAGATCTTAAAAAAATAGTGCTCCTCGTGTACTCTGTGACCTTTATGCTACTTAAAGCAAAGATTACATTTTTTCTTTCCATTTAAAGATGTCTTTTTTAGCTTGATGTATTTAGGAGACACAGAGTTCTATATAAAAATGTCAAAGAAATCAATCAAGAAGCCATTTTTGTGTTTTTGTTTGTTTGTTTTTGATAAATTATGCAGCTTTTCTGGTGGAAGGTCTTTTAAATACTTTTTTATGGAGATGTTGTTACTTTGTCTGTAATGTTTCACAGTGTGGCATTAAACATTTCTATCTTCATGGCAACCAAACCAGACCAATACACAGGTCAGATCTGTGGAGAGGCGACGCCACTCACAGTCAGAATGCCTGTTTTTAGATATTTATGAGCTATAAAACCACCTATAATTTAATAAATGTAAGGTGGAGCTTTTTAATGTCAAACTGTGGAACATTCCAGAACAATGACATATCCTTAGAAACAAGCAGGTGACAAACCCCCATCCAAAAAGTTACACAATGCACCTTTAAGCAGAAATGACTTCCTGTACAGAGCTTAACAAATGTATTAGACCTCCCAGTATGAGGTGTTTTCTGCTGCTGCCATACGTAATTTAACAGTATTTCTGTTCACAAAAATAGCTTTTTATGTTTCTATAATGATTAATCCGCCAGTATATGCAAGATCTTTTTTATCAAAACCATATCTTTAATCCTAAAATAACTATTGCTGCTATCCATACATTTTCAAGTTGAATGTTTTCCAAAAATGACCCCAAAGTCTCATCCAAAGCAAGTTTTGGGGAACAGCGAGAAACTCTTTGGAACTTAATAACAAAAGAAACTTTGCAAAACAATATAAAAGCAGCGCAGCAAGAACGCAGCTGTTATCTGTGCCGAAAAGTCACACAAATTATTCACATGTTTGGTTATTATTTGTCAACAAGGACTATTTTGTTATTCCAGTTGGTCATTTTCTCAATGAATAACAATGCAACGGTTAATTTGAAACAAGTTTTGGATAAAATATTAAATTATTTATGTTTGTTTTCATGACAGGTGCCCTAATACATTTGTTAAACACTGTAAATACAACACTTCCTCTGGCCTGAGTCCAAACGCTGCTCTGTGATTGGCTCCGAGCTTGTGTGGAACCAGCGAACAGATAAAACCAGAGGAGAAGTGGGGGAGAGGTGACTGGGACACTGCCCGATCCTGATCCCTGCGTCCTCCCCGTGTCCCCGACCTCTGACCCCTCACCCCTGCCCCCGGGTCGCCTCTGTGATGCCAACACAAGCCGCCGCTCACTACAGGAGAGAGTGTAAGAGGCCTAATCCTGTTAGCAGACTGCGGCTCAGGGAGTATTTGCAGTAAGTCTGAGGCTGTCAATGGTGAGTTGGTCCAGAAAGAAATGCAAAATAAAAACAGGGTCAGAAAGCAGCGAGATTCAGGGTCAAGTCATGGAAAGACGGACCAAAAAGAGAGAAAGAAGCTTTTGTACAAGGTCAGCGGCTCTCAAACTGTCACTCCCAGCCACCAGGGGGAGCTCTTCTCTGTCCCCTGTTAAATTTTAGAGTCAGAGATAGACACCGAGCTTGTGTTTTGTTTCATTCACATGTGTTTAACGCCCAAATCCTGCATATTTAGGCTGAGTTCTTCTCTCAAACTGAAAATACTAAGTTTCAGCTTGTCATGTGGTAAGACAGGAAGTGCTCCACTGTGTTTTTAAACTCCACGCACCTTCATTAGAATCACGTGGATAATTTCAACCCAGGAATGGCCAATCTCCACTGGTAAAAGGAGCTGTTAACTTGAAATCTACCGCTTCATCAAAAGGTGGAGCAGAGCATTTTGCGTTTTGGAGGCGTGGACAGAATAATAATGAATGAATTCATATAAATAATTTCCTATATAGTCAGTTTCTTCACTTGTACATGTACATACAAGGGAATCGAAACTGGATCTGTCACCCCATCCGTACATAACAAACATACAATACAATACATGGGGAAAACTACGTGGATGTGACCGGAAACCAGGTAGCAGAAAGGAATAAACACGGCAGCGTAACATGAGGACAGGGAAAGGAGGAAAGTAAATGCAGGTTTACTCAAACATATGTAATGAACCCAAACACAACTCCAGCTATAACTATATTTCTGATGAGGTGACAACATTCTAGCACGGGTAAAAGCTCACAAGAGGCAGTTTTGCGTAATACAGGCGCATAAAGCTCCTTGAATGAAAGTTTAAGGAACACTATTCAAGAGCAACCTGCTAGGAGACATGGGACCCATCTCTATATTCAGGTTTAGGCTTTGTTAGGACTACTTTAGCGGGAGGATTTGACCGATATACCCTAAAATAAACACTTACTTACTTATACATGTTTGGAGTTGACTGGACTGTGTGGAGAAAGCTACCCAGACACAGGGAGAACATGCAAACTCTCCTTAGAAAGACCCCAAACAGACCGTATATAAAATTAGGGTTGTCAAAAGCATTGAAAATCAGATGCTAATCAACATTAAAACTAATATCGAAACTAGATACTCATTTGAGCAGATATTCATGCAAAAAAAACAGATTAACAGGACAAAATGTGATCTTTCCAAAACAGTTTTAGTGTCATTTTGAGCTTTATCAGAACTAGAATAAGGCCTCGTGGTAACATAAGGAAAGTGCGATCATTTTGTGCACTTTTCTATCTTCACTGTGGTATCGAAATCAGAGTTTGAAATGTTAGCACCGTGACAGCACTATATGGACTACAATGAAGAGCAAGATTCGATTACTTTTGGCCTTTTTCATGTTGATTTGTGAGACTTCATCATTCACAGCTCTCTCTTTGACAGTTGTGTTTGGCAGGAATCCTCTGGGCATCAAAAACCTGTTTCCGTCACTTTTCTGATAAACATTTTGTCTGTCTCAGCCCACGCACTTTCATTTGACGTGCTCCATTAAAGAGATTTGTATAGCATTTATACCCCAAAAGACTCCTAACTGCTGCTAAAAAGGGATGGATGTCAAAGTGTACAGGTAAAATTATGTACTTTTTATTCTGCGTGGGCGACTTTAAAACTTTAAAGGTCCCATTTTACACTATTTTCTGATGTTATTATGTTGTTTCCTCATCACAAACAGACCTGGAGTTGTGTTTTGTTATATTTACACGTTTAACTCACAAACCCTGCATATTTAGGAGTGCTTCTCTCAGACTGAAAACACTCTGTTCCACCTTGTGATGATACAGGAGGTGCTCCATTGTGTTTTTAAACTCCATACACCTTCACTAGAACTCTAGGTATGTTTTTGATGCAGTAACAACATTATAACATGACTTAAAGCTCACAAGAGTACATTTTGTCTAACATAGAACCTTTAAATTAAGTTCATTTTGACATCTTAAAGGGACAGTTCGGAATTTTGGACATAGGGCCTCATTTCCTCGTGAGTCAGGGTGTTGGAGACGTGTAGAGACACTTTTTTAAATCTTCCATCCAGTCCTTGTGTTTGAAGAGGTTGCTGGTGCTAGACTAGTGCATGTCAATGGGCATAGTTGTGCCACTAAAAACAGTCTTACCCACTCCACAGACCCGAGGCAAAACTATTATAACTCCAGACTGTCCATGTGAATGTTTGTGTCGATAGAATAATTTTAGAAGTAAAACCAACCGTTGCATTTGAAGGATTTATGTCTGAGCAGCAGCAGTTGTTCTTCCTGATAGAAAGCTTGACAGCGGTGGACTGATATATGAGAAAACCAAACCTAAACCAATACTAAACTGGGACTAAGCCAGTGAAAAAATAAAGAAATTACATTTTGTAATATGGGACAAAAGGGCAGTGGACTGGATCAGATTGCTTGGAGGTCCTGCCCACAGTAAGACTTCATTCTTTTGAAGGTATTTTTAAGGAATAAAACACCTGGAATTGCATACGTACATAAGTTTAATGCCATAGATAGATAGATAGATAGATACTCCCTGTTGATGTTAAACAGGCACCCACAGTCTCTTTATTTAAGACCAGGCTTAAAACCTTCCTCTTCGGAATAGCTTATGACCAGGTTACTTAGTTGATGTCACTAAGATAAGCTGCCGCAGGAGATAACAAGCTGGGGGAAGTGTGGCAACCTGAGCACTGTCCTCTGTTTCCTCCTTTTTTCTCACCAGCATCACTCACTATGTTCTCATCTGTAGTTTGTTCATTGCTATTCACATGTTGTCCCCTGTCCCACTCCCCCTGTGGAGTGGAACTCTTTCAGACGCCTGATGGCAGCTGGACCTCTCTCCTCCTCCTCGCCCGGCTCCTCCTCCTCGCCCGGCCTCCTCCTCCTCCTCCTCGCCTGGCTCCTCCTCCTCGCCTGGCTCCTCCTCCTCGCCCGGCTCCTCCTCCTCGCCCCTCTTCTCCTCCTCCTCGCCCGGCTCCTTCCCCACCTGGGTAGCTGTGGTCATACTGAACTGGCCCACGGGCCTGGACATCTATAGCCTGTCCGTCCATGGGAGTGGATCCCTCCTTCACTGTAGTTCTCCCCGAGGTTTCTTCTTTTTCCCAGGACCCTGGGTTTTTTGGAGTTTTTCCTTGCTGAGAAGGAGGGTCTAAGGACAGGGGATGACTGGACAATGTTTCATTTGCTGCTTTACATGAATGTTGTTTATTCCTGTTTTGATATGTCTGTGTGTATGTTTTACTCATCCATATCTTGGAACGCCCTTAGAGGCTACTGCTGTTGCGATTTTGGGCGCTACAAAATAAATTGAATTGAATTGAAAATTGAATAGATGGATAGATAGATAGATAGATAGACTTTATTCATCACCATGAGGAGAAATTCAAGTTGTCCAGTAGCATAAACATTAAACAAGACACACAAATCAAAGAACCAATTTAAAATTTAAAAACCTACATACATAAATCCATTTGCAATAAAATACTGTGGAACTTTTCAGGCAAAACAGTAACTTCTCCTTGGAGACAAGCAGATGGCAACCCCTCCACCAGTTATATTGTGTGCTTTTAAAGGGATAGTTCGTTTTTTTTTTTACATGAATCTGTACATCCCCATCAGCAGTGTCGTGCATCAACACTGACTTACCTCCCAACAGCGTCCGGTGAGCAGAGTTCTTGTCTGGTTTCGGTGCTGATGAAAGTGTCCGGCAAGTTGGCTGTGGTCATGAAAATAAAGTGTTTTTCTTCTCAAAAGAGTGTTCAAAAGAGTGATACACTGCCACTAGTCACACTTTTTTCTGTAGTTTGGCAGTGTTTACGTGCTCAGACTTTTGACCAAGAGCTGATGTGAGAGCTACAGCGATAAGTATATCAGCTTGTATAAGATATATAAGAATATAGATAAAAATGATGCAGATTTGTCATTATCCAGGCTGTAACAACAAAACTCCAGCTTCAGCTTGTCCCACTCTGTCCCTCCTCTCTCTCTCTGCTGTTCTGACTCCATCTGGTGAATTTGGGCATCAGTATATTTGGGTTCATAAAGATCTCTCCCTTTGGCTCTGTAATAAAGTCAATGTCTTCATCGTTGGTGTCGTAGTCACACATGTTGTCGTGACTTTCCGAGCAGGAAACACAGTGAAATCAAAATCAGAAAGGTTTTTATTGCCATATGAGTGAACAGTTTCACAACATTAGGAAATTGCTGCGGCACTTGGAGCAGAATGTCGACAAAACTAAACATGCAACAAATAAAATAGAATAAAATAATGTAAAAACACTAAGCTATATTATAACACAAATGTACAAGAATATAAGAATATAAGAAACAGGTGCAGCTTCACCTAGAGGCGGAGTGATATGAGCAGAGAGAAAATAGTACCAAGCGATTATGAGGTCTGACTTTTTCATTGTTCACCGTTTCGTGATGCAAATGTGTCACTCTTTTGAACACATATTGTTATGAGAAGAAAAACATTTTATTTTCGTGACTCCAGCCAACTTGCCGGACACTTTCATCAGCACCGAAACCGGGGAAGAACTCAGCTCACCGGACGCTGTCGGGAGGTAAGTCAGTGTTGATGCACGACGCTGCTGACGGGGACGTACAGATTCATGTCAAAAAACCCGAACTATCCCTTTAACTGGAGCCAGACTTAGAAGGAAGAATATTTTTGTCAGATCAATATTTGAAAGACGTTTTTATGGTTTGTTTCTGTTAGACAATAACAAAGTGTTGCATAAATACTAGAAATGTTTGGCTAATTTTCATGACATCTTACTCGGTTGTGCAGTGACTCATAAACTACAGCTTCACTTTTTCTAAACACACTTTCTAACATCTTGTGTCCAGGCCCCAGCTGTGAAGAAGAGAACTGTTTACGGCATCATTCACATGTTTGGGAGTCATAAGAAAATACAAGTCACTGGGAAACAACGGGAAATAATCCATGTAATTACTCAGGGTTTGAAGCTTCATCGATTTTGTTTTTCTTTTTAACGAAATCACAAAATTGCTTCTTCTTTCAAAACAAGTCCAGTCCCCGGTGCTTTTAAAAGAATTCTCAGTGTCTGCGTACATTGTTTTTGGCACATGTTTCAACAACACTCGGAGGTGAAATTATAATGTGAGACCAGATCTTCGTTAGTCTGTGTTTATTCCTCAAAATCACAGATATTTCGGTTTGGATTGGAGATTTTAAAGCTGCATTGTGTAACTTACAGTGTTACTTAAGTTACAGGTCAGATCTGCGGAGAGGCGACCCCGCTCACATCACGCTACCTGTTTTTTCTGCTATTTTTGAGCTATAAAACTACCTGTAATTGAAGAAATGTAAGGTAGAGCTGTTTAATGTCACACTGTGGAACATTTCTCCATAGAAACAAGCAGGTGATGGACCCCCAACTGAAAAGTTACATACAGCAACTTTAATATACAGTTAGACTTTCAAATACTCTGACGAATACATTGGTAAATTGTTTTCTGAATGGACACATTTGAATTTAGTTGAATTCTGAAGCCGTTGATGCAAAATTCAATGCAAAATTATCTGTTGATTGTCAGTTTTATACGATAATTTTTCATTTTTTTGGCGCTCTAATTTTAGTTGTGACAATCCGTTTGCTTTTGAGTGAACTGATCACTGAAAACTGTGAATTTCTCTTCATCTTTGCACTTTTCGTTACGTTTCAACTGATTTACATTATAATGTTGTTTCCTCATCACAAATATAAGGAGTCTGTGTTTCGTTTCATTCACACGTTTAACACATCCTGCATATTAGATTATAACATGATATATGATTTTTATTTTTTTGATCGCTCCAATTAACGACCAAAAAAGTCATTTCTGTATCTTGTTTTATCTTTTAGCTCCTCAAACACTTTTAAATCGTCCATTGGCCAAAACTGTAACATAAACTCGGCCCAGTGTTAAATTAAATCCAGATTTTCCTTGTAAGAACTCAATAGAGGTTTTCAGTCCAGATTCTTTTCTTTTTCTTCTATTCCCTCTCTCTCTCTCTTATCTCTTGCTCCCTCCCTCCTTTTCTCCTCTTTGTCTCTATCACCTCTTTGTCTCTTCTTTTTTATATCCTTTTCTCTCTCTCCCACGGTCTGTCTCTTGTATCTCATCTCTCTCTATTTTTCTTACTTTTATTTCATCTCTTTACCCCCTCACTCTCTACCACTCTCTACGCTCCCTCTTCCTCTCTTCCTCTCTCTTTACCCTTCCCTCTCACTCTCTCCACCACTCCCTCTGTCCTTCTCCCTTTTCTCTCTTTCTTCCTCCTTCTCGCTCTCACCACCTCTCCCTCTTTACCTCCTTCTCTCTCTTCTTTTCCACCCTTCTGTCTCTCCCTTTTGCTCTTATCACCCCTCCTTCTGTCCCCCCTTCTCTCCCACTTTCTCCCTCTCGCCTCCCTCTCGTCACCCCTCCCTCTCTCCTCCTTCTCCTTCTCTCTCCCTCCCTCTCGCTCTCACCACCTCTCCTTCTGTCCCTCCTTCTCCCTCTCTTCCCTCTCCCTCCTCCTTCTCTCCTCCCCCCACCTTCTGTCTCTCTCCCTCTCTCCTCCCTCCCTCTCTCCTCCTTCTCTCCCTCCTTCTCCTTCTCTCTCTCCCTCTTGCTCTCATCAGCCCTCCCTCTCTCTCCTTCTCTTCCCCCCTTTCCCTCCTCTCCTCCTTCTCCCTCTCTCCTCCTTCTCTCTCTCTCCTCGCTCTCCCTCCTTTCTCTCTCTCTCCTCCCTCTCTTCTTCTCTCTCCTCCCTCTCTTCTTCTCTCTCCTCCCTCTCCCTCCTCCCTCCTCCCTCTCTTCCAGCTGTTTGCAGAAGGAAACAGCGTCTCTAACACTGAGACTCCAGAGCAAACAGAGGCTCCTGGAGGGAACAGTTTCTCCTCTGTTCAAATCCTCACTTCATTTTTACACTTTTCCCTCTTAAACTCCGTCAGCCAAACCATGACTCGGCTCTGTCTCTCGTCCCTCGGCCTGTTCTTGCTCCTGATTGGCTGCGTGTCGGCAGGTAAGGCCCTGACACACCTGTGGGACCTGCAGGGAGCACATTCGCCTTCACTTTTGGAGTTTTAACTTGAGGAAATGTTTCGCTCGCTCCGACGTCTCTGTAGTGGTTACTTAACGGATACAGATGCAAGAGCAGCACAAATACGCAAGTAAAAGTATCGCATAAAATCTACTTAGGGAAAAGTATTGAAGTTTAGGTTTAAAAATGTGACTTTAGAGTAAACAGTAAAGGCGTTTTGCATATAGTTGTGCTATGAAAGCCTGAAATGTGGTGTTCTTGATAAAAAAGTCTTGATTTTTAGTCAACTGATTCCATTTCTCTCCATTTTTAGATAATATTGTATGTATATTTATGTCATTTGCATTATTATTTTATTTTTCATTTTGGTTCTAACTCAAAATCTATAGGATGACACCATGAACATGCTAAAAATAACTCCCAAACCACGCAGAAAGTACTTTTTTACTTTTCAGTCCTGTGCAAAAATGTATTGGAGTAGAAAGTGCAGACTCCTGATCACAGATGCAGTAAAGTAAATGTAAAAAGTATCTTTAGTACTTTAAAATTTACTTAAGAAAAGTACTGATACTGAAAGATTTTACCTAAGCGCAGTACTTTTACTTTTGTACCTAATTACTTTCAGTGTATGTTTGTTTTTTTGTAACTTTCCATGCTATTTTCTTTTCTTTTTTCTTTTTTTTTGGCTTTGTGTTTATTTTTCCACAGCAAATAAAAAGCAAAACTAAACTTCTTACAGAAAACTTCCAACTTCTTTCCTATTCGTGGGGTTCTGAAATTTTGAGGACGTCTTTTCACCATTTAAAACATAGAATATTTATAAATTGTTAACCTATGGCAACAGTATTTTAGTCATTCTGACACCTGTAGATATATTTGCAGTTTTTCTTTTTGTTTTTCGTTCTTTTTTTCCAATTGATATTTAATCTTAGGGGGCTACAGAACCTACTATGGACAATATGCCAATTTTTATTTTTTTTATCAAGACAAACTTTTAATCAGTGCATTTTAACATAATTTCTGCTTCCAAAATCTGAACTCCGCTCCCAGAAGATTGGCTGTAGACCTCACATTTAGAAAGTATCACTGACTATTTGAAATTGCTGGAAAATTTGATTAAAATCGGATTAAAATTTGATTAATTGCGCAGACAAAACCAAAGGGAAATAGCCAAAAAACGATCAACAATAGCGACTGCTCCTTGTGAAACATGTGTCCTGATTGTACGAGTGAACCTAACATCTGTTTCCCATCTCTACAGCGCGGCCTTACACCTAATCTAATATTCTGTCAAAAAGTCCCCAAAAACAAGTCTCCGCCCGCCGCCGTTCTGCTGTTACTGTCCATCTGGGTGAGGAGCAGCCTGGAGCTCTGTGTACTGCACTGAAAAAGAGAGGGAGATTTAGCAAACTTTGTCACGGGCCAAATCTGAGGAGGTCCAAATGAGCGCGGTGACTTCATACAGCAAGAATGAACAGTGCATGTAACACTAGAACTACAGCTAACAACGCTGAACACGGGCTCAGTGTAAGAAACTGGGTTAAAACGCACAAAAATCAGACAATGAAATACAGATACTGATATATTCATGTCTTACGAAGGGAAAAACAACACGTAACAATTCTTGGTATTTAAGTTTTAGTCTGGATCATCTTCAGAAATATTAGTTAATGCAGTTGGTTTTATATGTAGACTGTAAACAGAGGCCTAAATGAACATTCTTAACCTGCTACACAGCAAAAAGAGTGTTAAAATTGACTCTCACAGAATCAATTTTAACATTTCCTCAGGGTTTATATAAGTCCAATCTGTTTTAGAGTTAATTTAACATTTTTGGAAATGTTAATTCAGTAACACATGGATCGAAAGTGCCAGTTTAACCCTGAAATTAAGAGTTATATTCACGTTTTGAGAGTAAACGGATAACACTTTGTAGGATTATCCTGATTTAGCTAAACAACACACAGAGGTGTTTTATTTTTACACTTCATTTTAGTTAATTTAAGATAGAGAAAAAAAATTGCAAGTGAGAGTGTGCTGGATTTTTTTCTCTCTGTTTCAAGCAATTGATGTGCGAAGTTCTCATTATTTTGTATAGTTAATTTAAGATGAAATTAAGTACAAAACTGGTTCAAACTGTTCTTCTCTCGCAGGAGTTTGAAGTGGTGGGTGGAGGTGCCAAATTAACACTAAAAGAAGTTGAATTTACACAGTAGTGGAAGCAGAATTAACGTCAACCATATCAACTCTGGCAAATAACCCAAACTCAAATCCCCATTTCACTTTCAAACAGTTAAAATACCCGTTTTTGTGTTAAAAAGCAACTCTGAAATATGTTACCCTGAAATTTTAACCCTATAGTTTTTGCCCTAGCTGCCACGTTCCAAACAGGAAATGATCATGGGCACGCTTCCGGCTCCATCGACTCAGCTACAGTTCACTTTTGTATTGAAAATGCATAACTGCTGCTGTCAGGGTCGAGATTTCATGGTCTTAAAATGTTCGTATTAACCCGTTCTACGTGACCCTGGTGTTTTTATTTCGCTATTTTGTCCGTAAATCAGTTCCTTTCTCTAATACGAAACTCTGCTTCAAATACGCTCCATAACTGCACGCCCCAATGAGCTTCATTTGACTTGAACCAAACGCTGTATTCTCCCTTACAGTCCACTTCTTACTCCTTTATGCAGTTTAGAGCTAATATTATGACGCATGCACAACTGAGACCAAACAATATTCTTCCAGTTTCCGTCTGAAAATGCCTCGAAAATGCCAGAAATCAATCAACGGTTTCAAAAAGTATTCAGGCGGTACGTCATTGTAAATGTCAGTGTGTCTTATCTGTAACTGTCCAAAAGTTTTCTTCATAAAGTCAAAGTCAAAGTGGGAGTTTTCCATCTCCTCTCAGACCTAACACAGGCTGTACTTTCCCCTGATCAGCAGAATACCTCTAAACCTCAGCTGAGCGTCTGTGCCAGGGCCTGTTCTTGTGGTCACACTCCTGCGCCTCATTTCACAGTAAAAGCCCCCCACAGAGACACAGGAAGAGTCGGCTCCTTCAAAATAAAAGCCTGACTTATGTGGCTGCTGAAAGAGCCGAACCAAAACACACGGATTCTGTTTGAGTTTGTCGTTCCAGTTGATGATCTTTGACTGTAAAAACATATAAACTAGGTCAAACACTGAGAAATCTATATCCATTTTGAGCAGTTTATACTAAAATAATCCAAGAATATATTAAAGGGTCCATGTTACGCTATTTCTGATCTATGTTATAATGTTGTTTCCTCATCACAAACATACCTGGAGCTATATTTCGCTCCGCTGTGTTTTTAAACTCCATACACCTTCACTAGAATCATTTAGAACATTTTTTCAGACCTGGAATTGCCAACATCTTTTGAACTAAAGGTAAAATCTATCCCCCTGGGACCCGAAGAAAAAAAACTGTATTGTAAACATTTTTGTGTGTGATTTTCGATCTGTTTCGAGGTAAATGAACACCTTAGCATTTAGATTTTGTAACCCGTCCTCTGTAATGGACACCGGGGACATTTTGGTGCTAAATCCATGTATAATAATTGAACAAAAACAACTTTTCTGATGACCAACATGTCTGACAAGCTTCTACAGTCGCCTCAAAAAGTTTTTAGATTCTCTTTCAGTTTCTTTTTTTTTTAATCACAGTGCAGCCACAAACTGATCCAACTGAATTCATTTTTTATCCTGGACATGAAAGTCTGTAATCCCCCAGCCCCATTTAGGCAGAGGAACCTCGTCTCCCCATTAAGAGTCTATCTCAAAACACTTAAGAGATCGACTGGTTAACTCAATGTCCACTATGAAGGACACAAATGAATGGGCCGGGTCTCAGGAGGATATGAAAACTACCGCTTCATGACAGCATAAGGTGGAAAAGAACATTTTGAGCTTCGGAGGTGTAGACAAAAACACAACTCTGGGGAGGTTTTTGATGAGGTAATGCTCAGAAAGAGTCAGTTTTGTGCAGTCTGGACCTTTAAACTAGAAAGGGGCCCTAAGAATGTACAATGAGAGAAACATGGTAGATGAGATGCAGTTTTGGAGCATCATAATAACCACAATGTAGATTCCAACTGCATTTTCCTCAAGCAAAAGTCTTAAAGGTTTTATATTGCACAGAATGGACTCTTGTGAGCGTTAAGTCATGTTATAATGTTGTTACCTCCTCAAAAAAAGACCTGGAGTTGTGTTTTGTTTCATTTGTTTGTGATGAGTAAATGACACGATAACATAGATCAGAAAATACCATAATTTTAGCACTTTAACGTTTCCTAAAGGACAATTCTTCTCAACCAAACGCGCTGCTTTTTATGGGTAATAGCAGCACATGTAGAGCAGGGATCTCCAACCTGTAGCTCTCCACATCCTTCCAAAGGATTTCTGAATTATATGTGTTGTACTTAATAACGAAAGTCTGATTAATTACCCTTATAAGTGTAATTTAGTTTCCTAACTTGTGCACTAATAAATGGATAATGGCTTATGTTTAATAAGCATCTAACTTTATCTGCCATAGCTCTTCTTTCTCAGGCATTTTTGTTTTATAAAGGTAACTCCAGAAATTTGATGCGTATCAGTTAATTAATGCATTTTTGTACTCTAACGGCTGAATTTTACAAGATAGCATCACGTTTTTCCTTTTTTTTTTGCATAATCCTCTTTGCTGAAACCTGCACAGATGCGAACAGTCCGGAAGAAACTCACATCAGATGCAACGGTTGACCTGACATTTAGTAATCTGATAACTCCAGAGCAGAAACCAGATCATGAGCAGATTTGTGGTGTGCATAAACACTGCCACTCCTGCGCCTAACATTTTCCCCAAGCAAAGGGTTTTATATGACACAGAATTGAGCTTTAAGTCGTGTTATAATGTTGTTACCTCCTCAAAAACATACCTGGAGTTGTGTTTTGTTTCATTCGTTTGTGATGAGGAAACAACGTTATAACATAGATCAGAAAATAGCGTCATTTTGGCGCTTTAACGTTTCCTAAAGGACAATTCTTCTAAACCAAACCATAATAACAGCACATGTACAGTTACAGTGGGATGTCTGAGGTGTGTGTGAAGAGAGGCAGGAAGTCTGAACTCGTATAATAAACTTCAAAGTGAGACAGATAATTAAAAACACCAGTGTGTGTGTTAAGAGGCTGCACTCCTGAGAATCACACGTACAAGTCTTTTTAAATACACTGCGTCGAGAACAGAGAGACGCTCGTTATCAGTGCGTGAATTAACAAACAGCTAAGTAGTTTTGAAGCATTTTTATTATGATGTAGAATCCGTCGTGGTTTGTTTTGGATCACAGGTTTCCAGGTTTCATTTAAAAAAGAAAAAAACTCATCCAAAATGTATGTTACTACTTAAAGCTGCTGCTCTGTGTAACGTTTTTCTGATTGAAGGTCCACCACAGTTTGGAATTTTGGACATTGATCCTCATTTCCTCGTGAGCCAGAGTGTTGGAGACGTGCGGAGACACTTTTTTAAATCTTCCATGAAATGATGGGGAGGGGGATTATCGTTATTTAACCAAACGCAAATTTACCACCTGAAAGTGGAGCAGGCGATGAGGACGAACCGCCGTATGGTGACCGTGATGGTGACAATAGTACTATAGCAAATGTGACGAAATCAAACGCCAAACACCTCCGCACACACACACACACACACACATACACAACCACACACATATATACACACCTATACACACCCACAATCATACATAACAATTTCCCTCCTTGATCTTTTTTTTTAGATGGTTTTTTGTCTTTCCTCTAACTTTTTTGTCTGCTGTCTGTTGTCGTGTGCTGCTGCTGCTGTTGTTGTATAGTTTTGTATGTATTTGTCTTTTTCACAATAAATAAATAAATAAACATTCCATCCAGTCCTTGTATTTGCAGAGGTTGCTGGTGCTAGGCTAGTGCATGTCAATGGCCATAGTCGTCCTGCCACTAAAAACAGTCTGACCCACTCCACAGAGCACCTGAGGAAAACTATTAGAACTCCAGACTGTCCATGTGAATGTCTGTGTCGATAGAATAATTTTAGAAGTAAAACTAACCTTGTATTTGAAGGATTTATGTCTGAGCAGCAGTGAGTTGTACTTCCTGATATAAAGCTCAGCAGTGGCGGACTGATATATGAGAAAATAGTCCCTCATCATGCGACGATTCATGCGATGCAGCGTTAGTTTTATTTCAAACATTAGTCTATTGACACAGACATATACATGGACAGTCTGGAGTTATAATAGTTTTGTCTCTGGTGCTCTGTGGAGTGGGTAAGACTGTTTTTAGTAGCAGGACGACTATGGCCATTGACATGCACTAGCCTAGCACCAGCAACCTCTGCAAATACAAGGACTGGATGGAAGATTTTAAAAAGTGTCTCTACACGTCTCCAACACTCTGACTCATGAGGAAATGAGGCCCTATGTCCAAAATTCCCAACTGTCTCTTTAAGACTGAAATGACGAGCCTGACAGCGGCCGTTATGCATTTTCAATACAAAAGTAAACTGTAGCCGCAAAAACCAGAGGGTTAAAATTGTTGTTGAAATAACCTCACATTTTCCCAGAATGTAAAGAAACAGATCGAGATTTTATATTTCATGTTTTAATTTTGTTCTGTTTTCAGGTTGAGCCGTTCACTCCCAAAGAGAAGTCATTTTGCGTCTTGGGAAAATTTGGAAAAACTTCACCAGTTGGAGAACAAATTTGGACTTGGTACCAACAATTTAAAGAGTCAGGATCTGGTCGACCAACATCAACATTAGAAGAGAAGTGAACGGCTCGACCTGCAAACAGAACAAAAATAAAACATTAAATATAAAATCTTGATCTGTTTCTAAACATTCTGGGAAAATTTATGGTTATTTCAACAAGAATTCCCCAAATTATTGACCTGCAAAATGATGTGTAAGGAAAACATTGTATTTTTATTTGTGCAGCTCCAGCAGAATCGCTCTTCCTTTATCCATTTATTCATTCATTTATTTATTTTTATTTCCAGACCCTGATGCTGACGCCAGAACCCGTGTGGTGCGTTCGAGCGTCTGTCAGGAGCACACGACTCTCCACAACCGCATGGACGCCATAGAGAAGGTAGATCTATAACTTAATGAGAAAGACCTGAATGGCAATAAACAATTTTTACATATTTCTCTTTGTTATTATAGTTAAGGTTTTGCAAACAGTGTGAATTTGCCGTAAAAATAACCACAGATATTCACCCTTTGGCAAGTTATATTCTATTTTATTTATCTTTTATAACAGCTTTCTAATATTAGTTTGATAAAAAAAAAAGGGTGACATTCAAATTTAGCTTATTTTCCAAACATAAATTGTCATAATTATTATTTTAATACAGATCCAACAACTATAGTTATTGTCATATTTTCCCCCTGTTTTTA
Organism: Odontamblyopus rebecca; assembly: GCA_030686955.1. Lineage (NCBI taxonomy): Eukaryota > Metazoa > Chordata > Actinopteri > Gobiiformes > Gobiidae > Odontamblyopus > Odontamblyopus rebecca. The sequence goes on from CM060662.1 coordinate 31,105,137, forward strand.
TGTTTGCCTTTTATTCTATTGTATTATTAATATTCAGTGTTGTTGTTGCATTTATTACCGAAGCACATTCATCGTTTATTAATGTTGTTTGTTGAGAATGTCAATAAATAATATCTGATTCTGATTCAAATATTTCATCATATTCAGGATGTTATTTGTGTCTCCCACGGCAACAGGCCCTACATTTTTAATAAACTTTAGCTTCCTCTTCGTTAGACTTGAGCGGCTATGACAAAACAAATCTATTGTACTTCGCTGTAAAATTAGCCCCAAATACTTATACGCTTGTTTGAGGAATCTTTTGTTTATTTAGCTCTTAAAGGTGCATTGTGTAACTTTTCATCACTTGTTGTTGTTGCTTCTATGGATATGTCATTTCTCTGCCTGGAAAGTTCCACAGTACGACATTAAACAGCTCTACGTTACATTTATTCAATTACAGCTGGTTTTAAAACTCAAAAATACCTAGAAAAACAGGCGTTCTGACTGTGAGCGGGGGGGTCGCCTCTCCACAGATCTGACCTGGAAGTTGGTCTGGTTTGGTCTCCGTGAAGATAGAAAGGTTTAAAGCCGCACTGTGAAACATTCCAGACAAAGCAATAACATCTCCAACGGACCCTCCTCCAGAAAAGTTACATAATGCACCTTTGTTTTTTATATATTACATATGTTTATATTTTGAATACGTTTAGATAATTTAGGATTTCTTGATTAGGGGGAAAGATTTTCAAAAAAAAAACAAAAAAACAAAAACTGGGACACCCCTGGTTTTCTAATAAAATTGTGAAACAAGTGCATAATTAAGAATAAATGTTGCGCTCGGCTCATTCATGATGAGTGAGTGAGTATAGTCACATTTTCTTTGTGTTTTGTGTCATTTTTAAGCAGCTTTTCTGTAATTTTACCTAAACAAATGACAATGTCTGTGTCTCTTTACTGTTGCCAGGTAACAAACTGGTCAAAAATAGGGACATCTGGGACATTTCTTGTATAAAACTGGGACAAATCACTGGTTTCGGATAAATTTGCGTCACAGGGCTCAAAACTGGGACTGTCCCGGGTAAATAGGGATGTCTGGTCATCCTAATCTTGATACAAACTCTAAAAATGTCACTATCGATACTTTGCAGCTGATTATCAACATTCCCTGGGGGTGTGATGCTAACTTTAGGCACTGCTCTGTCTGAGGCTTTCTTAGACTTTTATCTGAGCTTTAATTTAACACAATTTCCCCCGAGAGAACTGACGTAGCTAGAACTGCAAAACTACAGTCAGAGTTTTTCAGTGAGTCGCTCTCACCTTTTGGTTGAAAATGAAACACTTAACCAGGACCATGAACGCTCGTATTCCTGAAAATGTGCTGAAAATATGCTCTTTAAACACATTTTCTTGACTTTTCAGACCATATTAACACTTTTTTGGCTGCGCGTGCACTGTGTAACCATGGAAACTCCTGAAAATTCCTCCGTAGAGCAGCATGTAGAACACCCCCAGCTGTAACTGCCAAGTATCACTACCCTCTTCCTTATCCGGCGCTCTGCTCGGGAACTTGACGTATTTATATTGTTATTTCTGTCTTCAATGACGACAGGCCTTAAATTATGAATAAACTCCAGCTTTGCCTTTCCCCTCTCCGCTTTTAAAAACAATAGTGACTTTATTTGTGTCTCGTGGCCTTTTCTAACCTCACCTTAGCGGATATTTTATTTATACTGAAAATCCTGCTTTATTTAAACGTGATATTGCATTATTCACCGTACAACTAGTGAATCTATTATTGATTTGACCGTCTCCTGTGCAGACGGTGGAGGACGCCGTGGACAGGCTGGAGGGGGAACTGACGGAGCTGCTGGAAAAGATCAAGGACCCTCAGTGGAGCCCCCTGGTGGACCGGCCAGACATGAAAACTGTGGATATTTTAGAGGAGCCACCGCAAAGGGGACACTGAAGACGACAAAGATGGACTTGAAATTTGGGTTAAAAGTGTAAAATGTGTACTATATAAGGGTCAATGACGTATAAGGCAAATTTTAAAGTATAAAAATATTCGTTTCTATTGAGCTTTTTCAAATATTTACAGTGTCAGGTGCATAAATCTATGTGTAACTTTAATATTCAGCATTTTTAGTGTAAAACGTCAAGTGGTGCGACCAAGAATAACCTTAAAATTGTTTTATTTCTTTATTTTTGGAATATTAATCTAAGTTCTGAGTAATATGAAGTGTATAGAAACAAACTGTTGGCATTTCTTTTGATTTTTAATGCATATTGATATTTTCTTTTGTGTCCAATATGACAGTCGTCTGCTTGTGTTTAATGAACAAACTACTGCCCTGTAAAATGCTGAAAATGAAGAAAAATGCCTAAAGAACCATTCACCCAAGTCTTTGTCTGTGATTAAAACTCCAGCCACAGAATTACTGCTGTTATTAGTCGCACCACATGATATTTTAACACTTTAAGTACAAAAAACATGCAGAATAACTCATGATTTCTGCAAAAAAAATGATTTGGCTCCATGGAGATCAGAGGTACGACAGAAATGTGGTGAATTATTATGAAATTTGAACCTTTTTAACTGAGGAAACTGCAATTGGACAGAAAATTTAGGCGAAATGCCATTGACCCATGAACTATTTGAATTCACAAATGTATTTTTTGTATATTCTCTGTTCTCTGTGCAAATAATGAGGAGAGTTATGAAGTATTTTGGGAAACAACTACTCAAGTTTGTCTGATTTATAATGTTAAGTTAATGTAATTTGAAGGACAAAAGGGTAAATAAGGACAAAATCTGGCATTCTAAGGTTACACCACAAAATGATATATAAACACAAATGTTCAAATCATTTAATGTAAAGTTTTTGTCACTTTTAGACTGGGAAGAGTGACCAAAACTTTGACTAGAGTTACTGCTCCACTGCTAAATATATTACTGAAGTATTTAAGTCGTGAATTTACTCAGCGTACCCACTTTTGCTTTTCATTTTCAGGACGATGCCCTTTGAATCAGGCATTGTGTTGTAAAAGAAGCTACTTTTAATCTAAACTGATACTGTATATGGCGTATATAATGAATAAGCTTATAGTGAGAGTCATAAATACACAATTGGGTGTATTTACTGCTCGTTATTAACAATTTCTTGCCTACAAAAGAGAGAAAGTTACAAAAAACTACAATGAGGGATTAAACGTTACAGGGAAAGGGGACGGAGAGAGAAAAAACAGTCAATCTTGATGTGAAAAAGCAATTTAAGCAGCAGTAGCTATGAAAAAAATGGAACAAAACCACTAATATAGGCCTGGATGTATTGCATAGTTTGGTTTGGTGTGATTTTATGTGCACACAGTCTGTCCCTGAGCTTTATTACAGAACACGACACGTTGACTTTGCTCTGAGTAAACAACAGACACCTGCTCCATCATTTAATCCTATTGTATTTTTGTTCAGTCTGATTCATTCTGAAAACAGCTGATGTACAAGATGTTCACTCTCCACAAACGCATTTTATTTATAAGCATTTTGGTTTAGTAAGATGAAAAAATATATGTACCGATTGTAGTTATGGAAACCACTCAGATGCAAGTGATACGAGACGTTTACTAAAGCATTTTTCATTCACTTTTGTATTTTAATTTCAGTCTTAGTTCAGTCTGAGTTCAGTCCTCTGCTGTTATAGACCTGGTTTAGATCCGGTGGCATCAGAAACCCACATATTTACTTAAAGGCATTTGTATGTGAACTTAAAATTAAAGCTAAATTAAAACTAAAATAAAACACGAACCTGAGTGTTATTTGGCCTGGAGAAGTGTCTCTTCCTGCTTGTTTCCGTGGAAATGTGGTTCCTTTGGTTATAATATCCCGGTGTTCTGTCGAAATGGGCTGCCTCGTCGAAATGAGCTACCCGGAGCCTAAATCGACAGTGACGTCTATTGATTCACGCTCCCCTGTCGAAATAAGCTACCTTACATTTTTCCGTTTACAGTTGTATAGATCCAATAAAGCGAACGTCCCCAGTTTTACTACATATTTCTCTGGATTAGACACAGCGGGTTTGATGCTGTTTGCACACGGTGATCACACTTTATACCTTATGCCAAATTTACTCTCATTTATATGAATCTGCGTAAGTCATTTTGGGCAGTAGTATTATTATAATATTATCGTACTATTATAAAATAGGGCTCTGACTAAAGGCAGCACATATCGACAGGACAATTTAATCATCGAATAATGCTCCCACTGTAGAATCACCATTATTCACTCATTTATATGAATATGTGTAGAGGTAGCTCATTTTGACAGGCCAATATCTTCTATCAAATAAGGCTCCCACTGTATAAGACAAAGAAATGACTGGAAACACTGCACGGCAAAAAACAAAATCTAGTCAAGCTAAAATGACTTGGATTAAGAAAGTTTGATCATGGTTTGAGTAAATTTCACTTGACAAGTAAAATTATGTGCAAGTGCAGTAAGATTTTTGTACTTGAAAATACATCTTGCTACACTTAAAATAAGAAAAACAACAACTTTTCGCACATAAAATAAGAAATCAAATCAAATGTTGCTTGAATTAAGAAAAAAAAAACCACTTATTCCACTGGCTGATAGTTTCACTTGTCAAGTTGAATCGACTCTGAAGTAAAATGTTCTTAATTTAAGTCATTTTAACTTATCTAGATATTGTTTTTTCCAGTGTGAAATCTTGATATTAAATATATAATATTTAACACTAATATCACAGGCTACAGTGTGAATTTCCTGGTATAATATTGTGATATTTGATTTATACAGCGCCTTTTTAAACAAAGTTACAGCGTTTTCTACACACGGAAACAAAATAAAATACGATGTAATGAAAATAACGATAAAATCACATATTAAATCCAAACTATTCAATCATCTAACCTGCACATGTCGATGCTTAGACGCTTAACTGGTCAAAACATCCAATAAAACCAATACACTTTTAAAATGTGACTTTTTCCTCCACTTCTGCCTCGGTAGCTCAAATCGACGGGGATTTAAACTGTAAAAGCGCATGTGCTGTAGCGCTAGGGAGCTCAAATCGACAGGACGCCGGACAATTTCTCTCAGTGACAAGAGCCAAAAACTCACTGTATTACAACAAAAACCTGCATTTGAACAATATTAATTTTAGCTGCCCCCATTTGTATTAAATATAATTAGTCTATTGAACATGTAACATCATCTGAAACCCACATCTTTGACTCACGTGCGCCCCCTTCTGTCCACCTTGAGAAGCACGATCCTCTATTTGAGAGAAAATGACCACACATTAAAACCATGTCATTACTGTAAGGGCTTTTATTTCTTTATCAAAGCAGTTGAAGCAGCATGTCCATTTTACACAGAGCATTATCAGTCCATTTCAGTCCATAAACGGTACACAACATTAGGCAAAATCGACGTGACAGCGGACCCAGAGTTTGCCGTAAAGACCCAGACGTGAGGAGTGTGTGGGTCCTGCAGAGAGAGAGAGGACACATGCGAGCACAAATGTGTCTTTAGATTGTCCGAAAACACCAAACCAGAAACAGAGAAACAATTCAGGAGGGTCCAATAGCAACAGCGATGAGAGACCACTTACCGGAATAGAAAATACTGCAGAGCGCAAAGCCATGGCGAGAATCAGATTATCAATGAGCATAACTGAGTAACATATAGTACACTTTCACTTTCAGTTCACCGCGGTTCATCGTAACAAGAGGCAACATAACAACATTGGGTTCTGGTCATTGGAGTTGTGAATAAAACGCACTTGGTTTGCACTGTCACGACTATTAACAATAAAGTTGGGAGTTTTGAGTCCTGTCGGCCAGTTTGTTGAATGTCTCTACACGCTCTGTACACCATTTTCTGCAGTTTCAACAGACTGTCTACTGTCAAAAGTCATAAAAAAGAAAAATACGGTAATACATGTCACATTTTCAAACATTAAAAGGAACAAATGCACTTTTTATGTTTGGTTTCTAGCCTATTTTTGTTTACGCACTCCAGTTTGAGTACTTTTGACTATTCAAAACATGTAATATTTAGTTTTGATTTGTGAATTACTATTGAAATTAATTATTTTGTGGCCATACCGGTTTGTCAAAGCCTGATCCCATCAGATCTCAGAAGCTCAGCAGGGCCGGGCCTGGTCAGTACTTGGAGTGGAGACCACTGGGAATTCCAGGTGCCACAGGGGGGCGTCAGTGGCAAAAACTGTCATTATGTCCTTAGGCAAGACACTTCACCCACATTGCCTAGTGTGAAAGTGATGTGTGCATGGCAGGACTCCCTTAAAAAAGAGATTAGTAAGAGCAATGGGACTTTCCTGGGTAAATAAAGGTTTAAAAAAAAAAAAAAAAGAAATTGTGCATTTTTTCATGCGGGATAAACAGCAGATGTTACATAAAAAGTTTATATTTAGAGGATCGGATGCATGATCTCATTGGCCAGCAACAAACAACTAAAATGAGTCAGAAATGTAAACTTATTTAATCAGAAGGATCTAAAGTAAAGACCAAAATATACGTAATGATGGAAATATAGGTAATCTTTAAAACAAAGACAATTTATAATTTACAGTAAAAGACAGATCATTTATAAAAATGATCTCTTTTTTTGGTTGGGGGGGTAAGTATAATGAGTCAAATGAAGCTCATCGAGGCTCACAGAGCTGAAGGTTTTTGCGAGCATTGAAGCTGCCAGAGCCAATCAGGAGCAAGGCTGGGGCCCATAGAACTGTAATCAAGTCTGGAAGGTGAACTCAAGATGGCGCCGTATTGTTGCCTGTGCAAAAATGTTTCTCTTTCGCATTTATTTCCCCAATATGGACGAGCTCCTCCCACTCTATAATGTGGAGCGTTTGGACCAATCAGAGCGAGAGCTGCGTGGGCTCAGAGCGAGGAGAAGCTCAGTCTTACAAAGCCGACTTTTAGCTGCTTTGAGGATAAATTTTTTTTATAAGTTTATGTTGTGAAAATAGAAAAGAAACCCTACAAAATTTGACTGTTGTGAAAGCTGTCGTTCCCTGTCAGCCGAACACGAGCAGTTTAAATTCCCAAAATGCACTGTGCTCCACATGATCCTGAATTTTTCATTTATCATTTTATTTTCAGTTATCTTGTTCCTAAATCAAGATATGAACATAAATAACGGACCAATCAGACGCCTTTATTCCCCGATGTCGCTGCCGCCAGTGTTAGCAACAGGTTTGAATGACAGAGAGTTGTTGTTCGTACATAACAGAACATAAAACATAAACTTACTATTTAAAGTTTGATGATAAAAGCTAATTATTCTCAAGAATCACCGAAATACTGTGGTCCGTGCAGAATGGTGCGGAGTATCGCCGCTCTTAGAAGGGCGGGCACTCCCTGGTGAGGAGGGCGGGCACATTTAACGTCCTCAGTCATGATTGGCTCTTGTGGTATGATACTCGCGGTCGGATTTCCAAATATGGAGCATCGGGAGCCTCATTTGAGCGACTCTGAACGCTGTGGGTGACGTCACATTCGCTTAGTCCACTCCTTTTATATGGACTATGGGAATGTCTTATCCATTTCAATTCAATTCAAAAAGTTCACTGTCAAATTTCCGTATGAACCTATGAAAAAATGAAATCTCTAAATTAAATGATAATAAAATACAAGGAAAAGTCCCGTTTTTATTATCGATCCATAGTAACGCCCCTTCCTGCCCACACCGCTGATTTAGCAGAGGACGGGCGCTTAGAAAGACGATCAATCTTGCTAACGGAGGCGGAGTCGATGGAGCTGGAAGCGCGCCCACGCTCACTTCCTCTTTAATATACAGTCTATGCACCACATGTACCACGCCAACACCCAACAGACCAGTTAGCTAATGTTGCTATATCACAACTCGAGCGCACTCCACTCAGATGCTTTAAAATACAGGAAAAGTACCTGTCATTTGAACAGTGGCGGAGTTTTGGTGAAAAGCCGCCTCTTTCCCTTCACCGCACAGACACAAAACACTGAACCCCGTCTGAAGACACGAGCTCGGACCACAGAATGCACTGGAAACCGTCTAAGAATCATGCCCCCGAATAACACTGGATTACACCATGTACAAGTGTCACGCGGTATAGTAGAAGTCGCCTCCAGATAAGGCCTGGTTCACTCTTTCCCACCACACATTTGTCTATAGTAACACTCCATGCACAAATGAGTGAGCGCTGGTCATGCACGAGAAGCATAATACCATTTTATATTCATAGAAACAAATGACTAAAACTAATTAGAATATACGGTGTAATATTAAAGTATAGCTCAGCATTTATGGCTGCAGTCTCCGAGGGAAATGAGAAGATAAAACAGACTCCAGGAAACTGATTTTACAAGTCAATGCTTTCCACTTTTGGCCTCAAGCATTTTTGGAAGTTTTATTTCCACTAAAAATCCAGAAACCACGAGAAATTCTTCTGATCAGTGCTAGTTTGTGGCTGTTGTGGCTTCCCTAGGACTGAACTGATAATTACCACAAATCAGTTCTTGAGACAACCGTCAGAACCAAAACTTTATAAAGAAGAGTGGAAATGGAGCTGTAGCACATCTCCCTGATTTCAGAGGGCGTGACTGACAGAGATGCACGCTCCAGTCAAAAATAACAAAACAAGCCGCGAATTACACATAAAAAAGGGGAAAAAACTTCATGAAGGACTAAGAAACTGTGCAGCTTTTTACAGAATTTATCTCAGGTAAAATAAGTTTATAGTTTTATATATTTCGTTCTGAATGTTTGGAGAATTTCAGAGAGGAGAGGTCGTCTATATTTGAAAGGCTCGTGCTACAAATAAGCAGTTGTGGTTGGATTGTCTCAAGTTTTGGATGGAGGATTTTCCGGTTCAAGTCCCTTCACATGTTCACGTGCCTTTCACCATCTAAATAAATAATTGATTCATCTAAAAAACAAAATAATCATTGCACTCCTTCCGTGTTCACTGACAAACCTGCAGCTTGGTGCTGAATTGAACAGCTCACAAGGGACATATTGGTTGTTGTGTCCTTTAGCGAGACACTTTATCCTCCTTGTTTATGTATTAAAGCAGGGTATGAGTGATTGGCGGGAGTCAGAATTCAGAAAAGCTTAGTTAATGTATAATGAATACTATGGGAGACTTGTCAAACTGGTCAGAAATGTAAAGCATCAGAAAAAGCATCAGAAAGATCAAGAAAACATTTTCCTTTTGAATGATTCTGTTTGGGAAATGTAGCCATCAGATATTAAGGTTTATTTAAGTCTTTTTTATTTTCTCATCTTTCTCTTTGAGACCAAGCGCTCCGTTGGCTGACTCTTGTAATGCAATGATCTACTGTGAAATACATGTCTGTACATAGAATATTCTGCTTGTATAACTGAAGGGTCTCGCACGAGGAGAACTCAAGTCCTTAGACACTAAACACACACTCACTCATTCTCCTTAGAAATGGTTTCAATGCAAATGGTAGAAAAGCTTTGGCATGTTTTGCCGACAAGTTGTGCCTGCACACTTGGAGAGGAGCTCTTCCACTGTCTCCCACATAAAACTGTGAGTGTAACTACTGCTGTTTATGCTATTTACATGGTTTATCATGGTCCAAGGGTTTTTAAGGTGGACTCTGCTACATATTCCCAGGTCTGACTGAGATTTACAATACCACCTTAAAGGTCCTGTATTACTCTTGTGAGCTTTTAGGCCCCGTTTACACGTACACAGATATTTTTAAAAACAGAGAAATTTCCCTTCATTTGTACCCAAACACGCAAACTGAGAATTTGCCTCTGAAAACGAATCTTTCTAAAAACTCCGGCTAAAGTGGGGATTTTGGAAAACTACGGTTTCGCATTTGCATGTAAAGTGACATAAACGGCGTTTTAGGCAGTTGACGCCAAAGTGCGACCAGCGTTTTTCTCTGGTGATGATCAGAAGCGTCAGAGCAGCAGTCGCGTTACTTCTGCTGCAAACACTTGTCATGTGTTTTCATATCGATGAAGAGACGAATGAGGCTTGGAGCTCAGCAAATTTCTCTCTTCTCCTTACGACTCAAAGACCCAGTCGCCATCACCGCCGTCACCGCCAATGTCGCTGTTTTTGGGTCGGACCTGGGCGGACCGCTGTCTGGTGGGATATTTTGAAAATGAAGTGTTTGTCCCGGAGAAGTGCCATGAAAATTTTAGGATGTCGCGGTCGTCACTGCTGTTACTCTCCGACTCGCTGCGTCCCTACATCGAGGGTGAGACGACCGTCATGTGGTCTCCTGATGGCGCTCGACGGCGGGTTCATGTAAACGGAAACTTTTTTGAAAATGATGCTGTGTGCATATTGTTATTTCGGAAAACGTAGCGAGGGAAATATTTGTTTTTAAAAATATCCGTGTACGTGTAAATGGGGCCTTAGCCATGTTATAATGCTGTTACTTCCCTAAAACATACCTAGAGTTGTATTATGCTTCATTCACAGATGTCTAAGTAATCCTCTTTCTACATCTCCAAAGCTCAAAATGCTGTTCTTTAATAACGAGGTTCAGGGCAGCAAAAATACAATTGTGCTATACAAATAAACCTCCATCTTGTTAGTGGTAGTTTTACCTACACGTTTTACCTTATGTTCAGTAGGTGTAAGGTGTATGGATCGGAGTGTTTTCCTTTTTTTCAGAAGAACATCTAAATATGTTAAACATGTGTGAATGAAACAAACACAACTCTGTTTTTGATGAGAAACCAACATTATAACACAGAAAATAGGGTAATACGGGCCCTTTAAATGTTACTGCTATCACTATGACAGTAATACTTTTTAGTAGTTTTTTTGTTTTTGTTTTGTTTTTTTACAATTAAGTACCAACAGCTACAAATACAGCCCCAGAAAAAACTTAAGATGGAGTAGGCGAGTCAGGACGATCAAAAATACTTAAACAATCTAATTATTTCTAACATGTTTGTGGAATGGCATTGGCCTTTTATACTACAACTGTCATTTTAACACATCTGTGACTGGAGGCTTATCCCCGACACATTACAGTACCTTTTGAACCCAAAACACTGTACATTTATATAATACGTTATCTGGAACACAAAAAAACATTTACTTAAACAAGGCAGTTCACAGACTCGGGTAAAACTGATTATCAACAGGCACATCTTAAATATTTCTTTTAACTCACCTTTGCTGTGTCTACAGTAAATGGCACCCATGATAGTAAAATATTAACATTAACAGTAACATTTTAGCAATTAATGTAAGGCAAGGTATTCTTTATTAATCCGTCGTGAGGGAAATGAGTCCTCTGCGTTTGACACTGGGGCATTTTACCTATCGTCCATAGTTTGTGTTGACGCTGATTGATTTTCTAATATAATATAAAACTGATTTGAAATTGCGACAGATCCCCCATTAACCACTCTGCTAATATGTTGCTTAAAGGGGAACTCCAGCGCGTTTGAAGCTAAAGTCCGTTGCTGGAGGTGGTCGAATTATGTCAGAAGCCAAAAAACAGCACAGGTCAGTGTTGCCTCAGCAGAGATCTCACTGTGGCAGTGAGTCTGTCAAGGCAACAAACTAGTGTAGTGATCAGGGCAAGTTCTTACCACAGGGAGATCTCCGCCTCGGCAACACTGATCTGTGCCGTTTTTTGGCTTCTGACAGTATTCGACCACCTCTAGCAACGGACTTTAGCTTCAAACGTGCCCGAGTTCCCCTTTAATGATTTTTTGCGCCAGTTAGAGGTGAAACTTCAGATTGCCATTTACTATAAGACAAAAGTACCACAATAATGTTCATTTGAGAGTTTAAAGTTAGCAGCCACCACAATCTCCATAGGACAAAGCAAAGACTTAGATCAGGGTTAGCGCTAGAAGAAAACACGTCAAAGAGAAGAATGACGTAACAACCGCTCCTCTGTCGCTCTGTGAATAATTCAGACGTCCCCGTTAGGTTTGGAGGGAGCGGGAAGGCTGAGAGGACACTGGATCCTGCCAAAACACATCCCGAAAACATCCGCAAAATTGCTCCCAGTGTCATCATGTAGTCTGTGCACTGCAGCCTCCGTCGGACGCTCCGTAGTCTTATATTTATCATGCGATCCTGTTACATTGCATAGAAGAAAGAGCTTATAGTGAATACTGGCAGGAGAAGGAGGGGACTTTTAAGAATAGTTCACTTACGTCGTACCAGTAAATGCTACAAGGAAATTAAATGTTTTTTAAGTGAGTTTGTATGTGGTGGTTGTTGAAAGCGAATAGCCAAAGTGAGGAGACCAAGCCTGAAGCCTGGAGAGATGGGCACAAGAGCAGTAGCAGTAAAAAACACTTTAAACATATTTATATTTTGTGTTTTTTCTGAAGTACAAACGTCTGGACCAGCTGGTGCATGTTTAATACCTAAGTCCTGACACTAGGAGTAGAGAATCTGGGCCTCCACCCTGGGAACGCCTCACTGGAGGAGCTGGAGGAAGTGTCTGGGGTGAGGGTGAGCGACCCGGCCCCTGGATAAGAAGATGCACATACTGTATTTCTTTTGTCCCGGCTTCATAACGTTGACAGCAGTGAGCAAAGTGCAATGCTCTAAACTGAGATTTGCTGGATTTGGTATTGGTTCCTGCATATCAGCAGAGATGCACCGATACCACTTTTTTGAAAACCAATACGAGTACGAGTACCGATACCGATACTTTACCAATCTTACAAATGTACAAACGCATAAAATATATATTTAATAATCCCGGAAAAAAATATAAACAACCATGTGTAGAGGTAATCCTCCACACACCAGGATGTCTCCCTAAGAAGAACTTTAAGCTTTTCTTTCATTTTATTATTATTTAATTTAGATTTGATTGAGAGTGAGAAACGTAATTTAATTTTTTCACATATGATTATGAAAATTTGGCAATAAAACTTTTTGAGTCTTGATTATAATGTGTTTGATGCAACTTTGCGCACGTTTAGTTACATTTTACAGAAACAAAACCTAAAACCGCATGGCTCATTTGCATACAGTTGTGCTCATAAGTTCACATATCCTGACAGAATTTGATTGATTTCTTGGCCATTTTTCAGAGAATATGAAACACAAAAACTTTTCTTTCACTCATGCTTAGTGCTTGGGTGAAGCCGTTTATTATCAAACACCTGTGTTTCCTCTTTTTAAATCATAATGAAACAGAAACTACACAAATGATCCAGTGACAGCTGGAGTCTTTTGTGATAGTTGTGGATGAGGCTCTTCATTTTCTCTGATGGTAAAGCTGCTCATTCTTCTTGGCAAAAGGCTCCAGTTCCTGTAAATTCTTGGGCTCTTGTCTGAACTGCAGCTTGAATCTGCCCAGAGGCTCAGTGATACTGAGGTCAGAAGAGACGAACACTCCAGAACCTTCACTTTATTCTGCTGGAGCCAGTGACAGCTCCACTTGCCTTTGTGTTTTGGATCATTATCATGTTGGAATATCCAAGTTCGTCCCATGTGCAGCTTCTGGACCAAGAAATCATCAATTCTGCCAGGATATGTAAACTTATGAACACAACTGTATATCGTCCACTGATGTGGAGATGGTTCATGTTAAACTTTTCAGAGATCGTCCGAGTGCAGCAGGTCTTTCACTGATGTCGCTACAGTCGCTTTATTTATGTTGGCACTGGTTTCTCATAACCGAGATACTGAACCTGGGATACTGTGTAATGTGCCGTGCAACAGTGGTATCGGTGTGTGGTGTCGGCAAATGTTTAACGAGTATATTATGGAAGTATCGGTATCGGTGCATACCTACACATTAGTTCTGTCTGGGCCTATAAGAGGATGTTTTAAGACTTTATGGACCCAGAACATTTTGTGATGTTTGAGCGTTCTGCTCAAAGCTGCACTGTGTCACTAACAGCTGAACTGCTTTCGATACGCCCAATCTGTTAAAATGTTACCCATAAACAGTCACCACATACAAACATCTTTAAAAATGTAAAAACTATTAAACTAACAACAGTTGAAAAGTTGGATCTAAGTGTAGGAACAGCTGTGTACAAGTGTAGACTCCTGGTTCGACTGAGGTTTTATCAAAGACATGGCACAAACGCAGCCGTCTCCATGGCGACGGGAGGAGGTGCTAGCAGCTGCCGGGGGAGGAGCAAACCGAGCCGCACATGCTCAGTTTGGACGAGGTCTCGGGTCCCGGGTCCTGGTCTGGGTCCTGGTCCTGGTCCGGTTCCGGGTCTGGTTCTGGGTCCTGGAGGTCTTCGTCCGTCGCTCCGGCCTCTGGGTCTCCCTCCCCGCTGTCCCCTCCCGCCTCAGAGGGACCCTCCTCCTGACGCCGTTTGAACCTGCCGGGGAAATAAAAGGACGGGTTAGCAAACACAAGAAGAAATACGCTTTATATTCAAACATGTATAAGATGTTTACACGACCAGACAGAACCAAACTCTTGACATCCATCCGTTTTAATCCTGTTTGTTTGAGTTGGGTGTGATTGACAGGTGGATTAACCAATCAGAGCGACGCATGGTCCATTTGTGCCAAAACAAACATAAGGACTTTCATGTAATAAAACATGGAAAAATAACACAGAGGACTAAGAAACAGCGCAGATTCAGTGCAGAAAAGTGCAAAACCCTTATTTATCTCATGTAAATGAAGTTATATATTTTGCTCTGAACGATACAAGAATTTGGCCACGTTTACATGATGTGTTTTTAGTTCGGAATGGAAATATTCTCCTTCGAGTTTACATGGAAATAATAATTCGGAATTGAGGTTCACATGGAAAACATGTTAAATCGTCTTTATTTAATTCCGCTCAACGTCTGCGAATGGGGAAGGTTCTGATTGGACAGAGACACAAACGTATTTATGTCGACTGGAAGAAAACACTTCAGCTGCTCCCGGCTTTTCTGTCATCTCGGTTTGTCGTTACGTCACGGACACAAACACGATCCAAACTTTTTTCCCAGTCGTTCCGATGATAATGAAGCAGCAGCTGGAGAATTCTGTCCTCACGCTTTACGTCTGTGAGCTGAGGAGGAGAAGGGAAGAGTGTCGGAGAAGGAGGAAGAAGACAAACTGAGTCTGAGGCTGCCACACCTCAGCCCACTCCCACATCCCGCTCACAAATCCAAAGAGACGTGGAGGAAAGTCCCAAGAGACGACTGGAGGAGCCGGATCAGGAGGACGACCCAACGAGCATGAACGACCGCAATTATTTTTGAGAAGAATAAACGTTTACATGATCGAGGAATAAATGAATTTGGCTTTAACATCGAAATAAACCACCCACTTACTTCAGAATTAAGTTTAATTACTAATAAGTGTTTACGTGGTCTTTTTTAAAGTGGAATTATTTTTATTCAGAATTAAATTATTTTTATTTGGAATTAAAGCTTTGATGTAAATGTGGCAATTTTTCCTCATTTCAGAGACACGTGACATAAATTAGCAGCTGTGGTTGGACAGTCTCGAGTTTGGACGGAGGTTTTTCACACTATTGTCCGATTCCAGCACCTCCTGGATTCTCACAGATTGTAGAAGGGACTGGCTGGTCAGACAAATAAGATTTAAATTGTGATCGCTCCAGTTCATTACAAAAACGATATAATAAAAAAAGGAACAATTAAAGTTGCATAAGGTAACTTCAGCTACCTGCTATTATCCATGGAGATGCTGCTGAACGCCTGGATTATTCCACAGAATAGCTTAAAAAAAACTTTTTCTAAAACCAGATAAGCAGGTGGTGTCCCTAGGCTCAGTTACTGTTCGTATCTGCGGATAGGCATGCTCATTTTTGCAGAGAAAAATGCTGCTGAATAAATGCTGGAGCTGAAGATGGATACGATTAATTTCTGAAGGAAAAATATGATTACAGTTACCAGGATAATGCAATAACAAAGTCTAATTTCTTATCACTATTTGACATTGTCTTACTTTTCCCGGTTGAAGATCATAAATTCCTGCTGGACCACTTCAAGGCACTCTTGTAGATAGTCGTTCTCCTGCAGAAAACAAATTAGATTAGATTTTAAACATTTCCCCATCAAAAACCATTAAAGTAAAACATCACTTGAGGTCCGCTGAGTCAACATTATGTCCTCGGAGTGCATTTATTTTTCCCCTGCTCTTTTTAAACAAGTCAAAACATGTTTATGCTTCAAATTGGATGGGGCTAAAAATAGAAGCTCATATTTTTGACGGCACTTGGGGCTCTGAAGGCTCCATAATTTAATAACCTTGATAATAACATGGCCTGCACAAGTGCACGTCAATGCCACACGGGGACAGTAGATCACTTAAAGCTACATCTGTAATTACACTGGCCGACACACCCCTGTTGTGTTCTCATATATTATCACAAGAGGCTGCACATCTAAACAAAATGCAGTAAATATATTAAATTCAATACAATTCAATGTTTCTATAGTGCAAAATCCCAGCAGCAGAGCTAGATGAGGGAAGGGGAGGACAATATGGCTCCTGAAGTGACCCAAATCCGATTTTTTTCACCCCTATGTGACCTGTATCTGATCTTTTAATGACAGTTTGAACGACACATCCGATTTTTTCAAATTCGACCCAGGCCACATGGATATGTGCTCCTAAAACCGATACAGATCCGATCTTTTGACATGTGACTTCAGTCTGAACGGCCACGTCGCATTCATCCGATCTACACGTCATCAACAAGTGAGAGTTTGGCTATTGTGCTGTAACAAGCGCCTGTTGTGAGCCAATACAGCCAAACTCCGACACGTTTGCGACTGAAATAGGCCGAAGACGTGTTTCCTCCCGCGAGACGACAGTACGACAGCAACTTTAAAATCTCCAGGCGCTCAATGTTTGCGTCCATGTTTAGACGACTTCCGTAAACACTGAGCTCGCTCTAGAGAACACTGGAGATCACAAACAAGTCGCATTTAATTGGAAATGTGAATGACCTCGCAAAAAAATTGGATTTCAGAATCCAAATTGAGCATTGAACCCTGCATTCTGAACGTGGTCTTAGTAACTAAAAAGATAAGAATTCACCTTGTAAGGACCACTAGATCTAAACCAGGTCCATAACAGAGTCTAAAAACATATCAAAACTAGGACTACACATTGTTAGCCAACTTCTTAACAAGAACTAACCTAAAGTGGGATAAAAAATGTGCATACAGTTACTGAAAATGAAATGTATTTTAAAGGGCCCATATGACTCTGATATTTTCTGATCTATTTATAATGTTGTTTCCTCACCATGTTTCATTCACGCATGTTTAACTCCCACACCCTGCATATTTAAGCTGAGTTCTTCTCTCAAATGGAAATGAAGATGACATGTAGTAATACAGAAAGTGCTTTTTAAACTCGCCTTCATTACGCCTTGCTTTCATACGCCTTCATTTCAGAACTAAAGTTAGGCCTAAAGGGCTTAACTTGAAAACTACCACTACATGGCATTACAAGGCGGAACAGAGATTGTAAAGTGTGTGAATGAAATAAAACACAACTCCAGGTATGTTTTTTGATGGGGAAACAGAGTTATAACATGGCTTAAACCTCACACGAGTCCATTTTGCGTAATACAGGACTGTTAAAGAGGAGTATTACACTTGTACTGGGTATTCATTGCAAACACATAATATAATTCGCCAAAAAATCAAATCAATCAAAATCTTAATTTCCTTTCAGTTTTGTTTTTGACGCTCTGTCTCTGATGTTCAGCCAGGGGAAGGCTGACAGTTTGGTTATGTAAGCTTGTGGGTTTAGATGGAGTCTTGGACAAGAACCGTGGTCTCGTACACGTGAAACGATTCAGAAAACCACTTCAGGCCGTCTTTGATGAGGGAACAATGTTATAACATGGTGTAAAGCTAAACCATTTGGATTTAGTGTAATTCTCCCTCTGCAAGCTAAACTTGACTTGACATTTAGTCTATTTTAACCTCTATAATCCATAAAGTAGTTCTCCCATGATCAGTGTTAAGTGTCTTACAAATGCATCCTACTGTTCAGGGTCCTGTTATGGGCGCCATTTGTAGGACTTTTGGCCACATGTGTATGTAAATGAAAGACCCGATTTGGACCATGAGTGAAGAACTGCAGCTTCTCTCTTTTCTCGCTCTTACAAAAATGTGTCTTTGGCAGTCGCTTGGCAGTCGATTCTCATCCAAAAAAAATCCTTTTCGAATATGAAGAGGATATTTCACACTTCTCAAAAAGCTACCTTTATATAATGTACCTTTATATAATAGTCAGAAAAAGATAAAGACTCATAACTCACTAATACGAATAATGATGCTCTAACCACTCCATTCATAGTTTGGTTATTTTATTCAGTCCCGTCTGAATCATGTCCTTCATTCACTACTTACTCTCAGTGGTGCTAAGATCATTTTGTCGTTACAGCTGCCCTGACTCAGACTAAGTGTGTCTGTCAATCTGTGTTTAAGCTCCCGCTGTCTCTTAGAGAGTTTACACTGAACAGAATCACCGTATCAGCATATGTAAAACGATTTGCGTCCACACACGTCGTGTCTGGATCGCCCGTCACATGACTAGGCTGTCGTCACATTGTCACGACATGAAAATGACACGTGGGCGGTAAAAACAAAGGAGTGGAGCACCGTGTCTGAAGTTGCTGTAGTTCTATCGAAGTTGCAGCCAGTTTCGAGCTGAGGAAGATGGCAAGCACGAAAACAGTATTTTCATGGACCGATGCTGTTTCGCTTTTGTCTAGGGTTTGTTTATAGTTTGTTTAAACTGTTTTCTGCAATAGCACACATGACTGATGCCATGAACCAGCAAATCAGGAAGGCGCAAGTCACAGTGATGCAGTCCAATAAGAACGGCAGCTAAAGCCCCAACGTCAGTGTTTTCAGTGTTTTCATGCGTCCACGCGGCGCCGGATCAGATCCGTACTCAGGTGAATACGTGAGATCTGGCATATCCAGATTGTCCCGTCTCCTGAACCGTTGTCCATCGGATTAGTGTGGACGAACACTGTATCTGCAACGAAAACCACTCGAATACATACTAGTGTGGACGGGGCCTTAAGGGCAGAACACACCGGGACGCTTTGGCACCTCCATTATTTTCTATGAGCGTGCACATACCGAGCATTGTGCACATACCGAGCATTGTGCACATACCTGGCACTGTACAGGCACCAGGCACATGAGGCTTTTTGCACTTGTGTGGTGAATACACACGTTTCTGCCCTTGGACAAATATAAATACTGCTGTAAACTTTGAGCAGAGGCACGAGAGCTGCAGCAGAAGAAGAGAAAGCCTCAGTGTTCAGATCAGCAGCGCCTCCTCCTCGCTGCTTCTCTCTGTGCAGGAAACTCTCGCCTCTCACTAAACTCTCTATAATCTGTTCAAACCTTTCCTCTCCCCTCGGCCTCGTGCTGTGTTTCTCCTTTCATAAGCCGATAAAATCAGATAAAATCATTTATAACACTGCAGAGTTGTGACACGCAGCGTTCAGTGTGTGTGAACGTGTAGGTTCGATGTGTGGAACAGTGCTCTGGTGCGTTGGCTTTTACTCTCACACGCACCACGTTCAAACATGGATATTCTGCGGTGACATCAGGCTGGGGGTGTTCAACACGTGTCTCTATGGCAGAATGTTCAGAGGTTTCCATGGAGACATAATGCACAAAGTAGCAAACACTGCAAAAAAAGTTTTAAGATAAACTCACAACAGCAAAAATACAAAATGCATTTACACAATTTTTACACAACATTTTCAGACCAACCAAGTCAGCGCTTTCGGGTCAGATTATATTAAAATAAAACTCAGATTAAAGTTTAATAAAGCTTCAGACATGTGTAAAATCCCTCAGTCGTCCATGGCAAAAGGAGAAAGTCAAATTGTCAACTGGACAAAAGTTTACTTAGTCGTATATCCAAGCTGCTTCTTTAGTTCTGGTCAAAATGCTGTGGGACACTAGGGAGCTACTATGAAATTACTCTGAAACTAATACACCTACTTGTTTACAGTTTCTATTGTTAAAAAGGCCCATTGAACTTGCCCTTGAGTGTGGGGTCATTTCAGCATAATCCTTCATGGCCACACTGGAAAAAACAACAGATTTTATTTCTTATTTTAAGTGCAAAAAGTTGTTGTTTTTCTTATTTTAAGTGTAGCGAGATGTATTTTCATATTTTAAGTACAAAAATCTTATTGAAATTTACTCACATCATGGTAAAACTTTTTAGCTTGACTAGATTTTGTTTTTTGCTGTGCAGAGAAGTGTTGATTCCTACGGTTTGCGTTTTAATCATTTGTTGCTCTCTGTTCCATTTGCCCAAACTGAAGTGGGAAAAAGGGCTTTTGTCACTTTGCAAAAGGGCCGGAAACTATCGGAAATTATTTAATTGAGCGGTTTTAAATCCAGACTGAGAGCGCTTGAAACGGCCTCCTCAATTTGTACTTGTTTTAATTAATGTATTGTAATTTTTATGTGTCATTTTAATTGTGTTTTAAATGTGTTTGGCCAGGACTCCCTTGAAAAAGCCGTTTTTTAATCTCAATGGGACTTCCCTAGAAAAATAAATGTTAAATAACAAATAAAAGATAGCGCGGCTGAAGAGGCACTTCAGCTGCTCTAGCAACAACAGCAACATATATTCATCCAAAAAGTTTGTTGGTGAACTCTCGACGCCGCAGCTCGCTCATTTCTAGTTTTATTTTAGCGTTCCCACTTGTGTGTTTGTCCGTTCCCCTCCACTGCCTCCACCTCTGCCTGAAGACAGCCGCTCTAATGGGACGGCCTGTCGTTTTGTTTTGCTCACGTGCTCGGCGCTAATGCTAACACGTGCCCGGCTGCCGGAGTGACGCTAATGACAATGTAGTCACGATGATGAGGCTTTGATGGGACCGGGCGCCGCTGATGAATGCAGAGAGAAAACAGCGGCGAACAACAATGGCAACGAGCGCACAAAGAGGGCGACAAAACACAGAGCGGAGGCAACGGGAGGATTTTGTTTTTGAAGAGGGAAGAGAACAAAGATTTCTGCTAAAAGAGGCGACGCTAATGAACAACTATCTAACGCTATTAAGTCTAAAGCTTTAGGTTTCTGCTTTCTCTTTTATATTCGCAGCGTTTTTAAATCCAATTACGTTTTGAAAATAGCTTCAGTAAGTGGTGCCATTATCCAACTCTAGAAACGTGACTGTTGTTCCCTATAGAGAAGCAAAAATGACATAATTAGAAATGAAATAATATAAAAATAAACGTTGGAAAGTATTAAATATAAATATGTAAATAAAAACGCTTTTACACATTCAAATTCTGGGGATTATAGAGCTAAATACAACAAATACAAATGAATAAATGAATAAAAATAAATGTAAAAAAAATAAAAAATAGAAATATATGTGTAAAAATAAATAAGTATACAAATAAATAAAAGTAAAAAATAATAAAATAATGCAAAAATGTAGAAAACAAGCATATTTTATCTTTTAAATCTCCAGAACGTATGCATGATGTTATTGCACATTTTAAAATCATAAATAAAATTGAAAAAATAAAATAAAAACGTGGAAATAAATCATTGTAAAATATTTATAAAAATTATATAAAATAAATAAATGCACAAATAATTAACAAGCATTAAGAAATTATTATTATTATTATTATTATTATTATTATTAGCATATTTTACCTTTTGAATCCCCAGAATGTATGCAAAAATGTGTAAAGCATTTATTTATTTATTTTTACACATTTTTTAATTGTTATTCACCATTTCATTTAATACTTTCCTACATTTATTCTTGTATTTATTTCTAATTTTGTCATTTTTGATCCTTTATAGTCGTCAGTTGAACAATCCGTTAATTAATAATGAAAAGGTTCGACTTTTGTAGTTTTTAGCCCTGTGCCCTCAGATAATCCATTTCTAAAAGATGGATTTTTTCTCACACAAAAGATAAATTTTCTTATTTATTTATTTACAACAAGGACACAGAAAACACAGAAAACATTAAGAAGGAGCGTAAGAAGGAAAAGAGGCTGCGCCAGATTTAGTTACGAGTTATTTTCCATCTGCAGTCCTTGGGCAGATACAAAGGACATAAAAGAGACTATTTATTTATTTATCGCTATGGAAACGCCACTAATTTGTCCATGTATTTCCCTTTTTCCATTTTCTCTCTGTATTTCTCCCCTGCTCACTCTCTCTTCATCTCTCCAGGTCGATGATTTTGATGGCTTTTTTTTTCCCCCCAGTTTTCAAAAGACGTAATATTTTTGCTTTAAATTGTTAATCACTATGGCAACGCTCCTGATTTTTAGATGGATGTGGGTGTGGCCGTCACTTTTGAAGTTTTTATGATTTGCTGAATATACTTTATGTGAATAATTTAGCTTTAAAGGTGTATTATGTCACTTTTCTGAGGGCTGTGATGAGTTCGCCTGGAATGTTCCGCAGTGTGGCATTACACTGGGCCTTTTTGAGCCGGTTTTTCACTCGTGTGACTGTTTTTGCGATGGGGAATTGTAACGCAGGGTTAGTTTTCTGTTTTAAAATGACATGTGGCTGTGTTTGTGTCAATGTAACGATGGAGAAGAGTCTCTGAATGTTTTAAGGTGAAAAACATCCAAGTTTGTCTCTGGTTCAGTGGTTTTGGAAGATAAAGAATCAGTTTTTCTATTTACTATAGAGAGATAAAGACATAAAGGAATAAAATATAAGTGGTCCCCATAATGTCGGGCGAACACTGTGCGATTTTTGGCCCTATTTGAGCCGATTTTTCCCTCAACGCGACTGTTTTTAGGATCAGCACAACTTTTCGCTTAATCATGTGTCGTGCTTCGTGTAGTAAACATGGAGCAGAGTCGTGCAGAGGTTTGGGCGCCCGCGGATACCCGACGGGCGAACCGCAAATTTGAATAAAATGGGTGAAAAATGTTGGATGCGGGTTCGGGTCCAATCTGCGGTTTACAAAACATCATGTGTGAACAAAAAACAGAGCGGTATTTTAGCGAAATGCAAAAATGCTACTGTTTAGATGTAAAATCCACATGTTTTTGCACGTGCGCGTTCCCAGAAATCTGCCACTTTCATTTTCAAACCACACATGCGACGTCCTGCAGGTCAAAACGACTCCCGAGGAACTAAAAAGGAAATTAGCGAGTGGAGAGTACAAAGTTGTGGCTCTTTTTTGGCTCTCGGACTGATTTTCACTCGGGTGCGGTTCGGGCGTTGGTTTGTATTTACAGTGGGTTGAATCGGGTGCAGATTTTTTATTTCAGTTCTGTCGGAAAATGGGTCGGGTGCGGATTGAGGTATGACGGGTACGGGCGGGTGCGGTTTGTCGAAATCAGCCCCGTGCAGGACTCTGACATGCGGAGAACTGATTAATACTTCACCGCCAGCTCCTGATCGGCAATCGTAGGTCACAAGAATCTCAAACCTGAAATCCAGTCGCCTCTCGAGAGTTTTTCGCACCATTGAAGCCGTTCGTACAGTGTGAGAACTTGAATCGTGAGTTTGAGCTTGAGCTGAGCGAAACGATCAAAAACATGGCCCGGCATTAGCGATTGTGCATTTATTCAATTAGAGGCGCGTTTAATTGCCTTAAAAAACATGCATTCCTGCTGTGAGCGGACTCCCCTCACCGCAGACCTGACCTGTAACGTGGCCATGCACTTATGTAAGCTGAACATATGTCCATGGAGATAAGCAGGAACAGGAACTTTTCTGGTCCTTTAAGCAACCGAGTTCAGACTATGGTTCAAAGGACATTTAACGTTTGATATTTTTACCCTAAATCCCAAACAAACTGCCCCAAAAACAAAAAGATTCTACATTATCTTCATGATTTTCAACCGTCCTCCTCAAAAAACGGCACTAAACACATCGCTGGTCCGTCAGTATTTGTGAAAATCTGTGAAGTCAAATCCAAAATGTCCCATCGCTCATGTTTCTGGTGATATTTTCGGTGTTTCTCTGTGACCGAATGCATTTTAACAGCTTCATTTCAGGTTCACCACAGATGAACTCCCTAAAGGCTCCTCCTCCTCCTGAGACCTACACCTGATCCTCCATCCATCACAATAACTTTTACTCCCATTTCTCTCTTTGTCCTCCCCTTCTTCTCTCTCCATTCCTTTTCCTCTCGCTTTTATTCTCTCCCTGGCTTCCTTCCTCCCACTCCACCTTCCTCTTTCTCTTGACTCCCTTCCTCTCTCTGTCTCTCTCTATGTCCTTCCTTCCTTCCATCCTTTCTTCCTCTTTCTGTCTCTCTCTGTCCTCCCTCAGTTCCTCTCTCTGTCTCTCTCTTTCCTTTTCTCTCTCTCTGTCCTCTCTCCCTGTCTCTCTCTCTTTCTGTCCTTCCTTCCTCTCTGTCTCTCTCTCTGTCCTTTCTTCCTTCCTTCCTTCTTCACTTTGTCTCTCACTCTTTCTGTCCTCCCTTCTTCCTTCCTCTCTCTTTCCTTCCTTCCTCTCACTGGCTCTCTCTCTCCCTGTCCTTCGTTCCTCTCTCTGTCCTCCCTCCCTTTCTCTCTCTCTCTGTCCTTCCTTCTTCTCTCTCTCTCTGTCCTCCCTCCCTTTCTCTCTCTCTCTGTCCTTCCTTCTTCTCTCTCTCTCTGTCCTTCCTCTCCCTGTCACGCTCTCTCTGTCCTCCCTTCCTTCCTCTCTCTCCCTGTCCTTCGTTCCTCTCTTTGTCCTCCCTCCCTTTCTCTCTCTGTGTCCTCCCTCCCTTCGTCTCTCTGCTTGTTTCTCTCTCAGTCCTTTCTTTCTCCCTTCCTCTCTGTCTCTTTCTCTCTGTCCTTCCTCCCTCCTTCCCTCCTTCTTTCCTCTGACCTGTGCTTCGAGCCTCTTCTTTGTCCAAAATCGTCTGAACATTTTAGTCCTCGTTTCTCCCGACCTCAGATTCGGGCCAAAATCGTGACCACGAAATGTGTTTTCACTTCTATTCAAATACGTAAAAAAAAAAATCCAACTACATTTTCAAAATAGCTTCAGTAAGTGGGGCCATTGTCCAACTCCAGAAACGTGACTGTCGTCGTTAAATAAATATAATAAATGTTAGAAAGTATTAAATTAAATGGTGAAAAAAGATAAATGTGTCAATAAAAAATACTTTTACACATTAGTACATACATTCTGCGGATTAAAAAGCTAAATACATGATGAACAAATGAATAAATGAGTAAAAAATAAATGAGTGAAAAATAAAAAAGTGAAAATAAATCATTGTAAAAATATATTAAAATAAATAAATTAAATATAAAATTAAATAAAGGCACAAATAATAAAAAATAAGCATGGATAAATAATAATAATAATAATAATAATAATTATTATTATTATTAAAATAGAAACATATGTACAAATAAATAAAAGTAAAAATTAATAAAATAATACAAAAATGTAGAAAACAAGCATATTTTATCTTTTAAATCCCCAGAACATATGCATGATTGTGCATATTTAATGAATGTGAGTATTTATTTATTTACCCATTTAAAATAATAATAATAATAATAATAATAATAATAATTATTATTATTATTATTATTATTTACCTTTAAATCCCCAAAAAGTATGCAGAAATGTGTAAGAGCATTTATTTATTTATTTTTACACTTTAAATTTTTTTTATTCACCATTCAATTTAACACTTTCCAGCATTTATTCTTGTATTTATTTTTAATTTTGTCATTTTTTTGTTTATTTTTTGACCTCTACATTTGTCATTTGAATGGATTGTAAATCATAATTTTTGTAAATTTCTAGCCCTGTGCTCTCTCAATCTGAAATTATAATCCATTTGTCGAAGGTGGATGTGACGTATCAAGTGTCTTATCTTATTTACAAGACTTATACGCGTCTCAAATATCAAATATCCACTACGATTGTCCTGTCTCTTACTGGGTGCCCACCGCAGACATCCGCAAACCACTGCACACCATCGATCTTCGCGGAAGTGTAGCGTAGTACAGTGCAGGATCTTTTCATGTGGGCTAAAAATACATCCGCATTCGACCATCAAACAGAATAAAGACGTTTCACAGCGGCAGCCACGTCTTCACATCCTCTTCTCTTTCACTGAACACTTGAACGGACAGGGATGAACAATATGAGACGGCCACATAGAAAAATTCAACCGTTTTATCAAAATATCAGTGGATTATGGTTAAATTCTCCATATTCCACTGGTTTATTGAGCTTTCTTCTAGGTATTTGCCGTTTGCACCATGTACGGTAATATAAAAGAAGATATTTCAGATAAAAGTGAGACTGAAGATTAGCCCCAGCATATTTTAAAAGCCATTTTTGTAGAGACGTAAAGAAGGAACAGCTAAATGTAGATGTGGCTGTGGTTTTGTAGTAGTCAGGACTTAGTTTGTAAATAAGGAGTTACAGGAACGACTTTTCTGAATAGATTATCCTCAAAACACAAGAGAAATGTGCCCAAACGGGGGATCAATATGAGCCTTAGTAGTAGTAGTAGTAGTAGTAATAGTAGTAGTAGTAGTATTAGTAATAGTAGTAGTAGTAGTAGTAGCAGTAGTAGTAGTAGCAGTAGTAGCAGTAGCAGTAATAGTAGTAGTAGTAGTAGTAGCAGTAATAATAATAATAGTAATGTTGTAACAGTTGTTAATAATAGTAATAATAATAATAATAATAATAGTAATAATAATAATAATAGTTAATAACAGTTGTTGTTAACAATAATTGTTAATATTGTTGCAATAATATTAATATGTTGTTGTTGTAATAATTGTTGAATAGCAGTAATATTAATAATTGTTGTAATAATAATAATAGTAGTTGTTGTAGTAGTAGTAGTTGGTTGTAATAGTTGTTGTTAGTAATTAGTAGTAATAGTTGTTGTTCAGTATTAGTAGTGTTAGCAGTTGTTGTAATAGTAGTTGTAGTAGTAGTAGTAGTATGTATTGTTATTAGTAGTAGTAGTAGTAGTAGTGGTAATGTATTATTAGTAGTAGTATTGTATTGGTAATTGTTATAGTTGTTATTAGTAGTAATTGGTTGTAGTATTGTAGTAGTAGTATTGTTAATTGTTGTTAGTAATTATTGTTATAGTAGAAATAGTAGTAGTAATATTAGTAATAATAATGTTGTTAATAATAGTTATTAGTTGTTGTATTGTTGTAATAGTATTGTAATAGTTGTAATAGTAGTAGTAGTAACAGTAGTAATAATAATAGTTGTAGTAGTAGTAGTAGTTAATATTGTAATAATAATAGTAGTAGTAGTAGTAATAGTAGTAGTAGTAGTAGTAATAGTAGTAGTAATAGTAGTAGTAGTAGTAGTAATAGTAGTATTAGTAGTAGTAGTAATAGTAGTAGTAGTAGTAGTAGTAGTAGTAGTAGTAGTAGTAGTAGTAGTAGTAGTAGTAGTAGTAGTAGTAGTAGTAGTAGTAGTAATAGTAGTAGTAGTAGTAGTAGTAGTAGTAGTAGTAGTAGTAGTAGTAGTAGTAATAGTAGTAGTAGTAGTAGTAGTAGTAGTAGTAGTAGTAGTAGCAGTAGCAGTAGTAGTAATAGTAGTAGTAGTAGTAGCAGTAGCAGTAGCAGTAGCAGTAATAGTAGTAGCAGTAGCAGTAGTAGTAGTAGTAATAGTAGTAGTAGTAGTAGTAATAGTAGTAGTAGTAGTAGTAGTAGTAGTAGTCTTATAGACACTGTATGTAAACTGTAGACACTCACAGACTGTGAGTCCTTGCTGTTGTCCCGGGAGCGGTTTTTGGCCAGTCTTTTCTTCTTCTTGTGAAGCGGTCGTGACTCCAGGATCATCTCCTCCAACTCAAATGTGGGGTCACAGTGCAGGCGCCCCTTCTGCTCATGCAGGCACACAAAATACACGAAAATACACAAAAATACACAAAAATACACAAAAATACAAAAATACACAAAATACACAAAAATACACAAAAATACACAAAAATACTGCTCATCCTGCTTTAGGAATTTACTTTCACATTTGGGAATGTAACTGTGCATCTTCTATTCTTCTGTTCATCTTTAGGGTTCAGATAAGCCTGTGTTTCTGTCAATCATCACATCATCTTTGCACTGTTTAAGACTTTTGTAAATAACTGACATATTGTATTTATATTACAATATTTGTTTTTTTACTTACTGTACATACATTTATATAATTTATGTCTTTTTGATGCCGATCTCTTGCTATTTTTTATTGCTACTTATTTAGAAGTTTATTACATTTACATATTACAAGTGCTTGATTACATCTCCGTATATATGATATAACAGTACAAATTTGTTCTTTCCTCCTAAAGTCGTGTAAAGTGTTATTAGTAGCAGCATTTTAACACTTTAAGTACAAAAAACATGCAGAATAACTAACGATTTCTGAAAAAAATGATTTGGTTCCATGGAGGTCAGAGGTGCTACAGAAATGTGCTGAATTATTATGAAATTTGAACTGTTTTAAATGAGGAAATTGCAACTGGACAGAAAGTTTAGGTGTCATGTCATTGACCCTTATACAGAACTAGTCTGAGCACAGATCTCCAGAACAAGTCCCACTCACATTAGGTACAAATCCCGGGTCCATCTTCTTCTCGTAGACCGCGTCCCAGTTGACGTCGGTGAGGTAGGGGGCGCTCTGCATGTCCGACAGGCTGGTGAAGCGGTGCTCAGGGTTCACCGTCAGCAGCTGCAACGACATGTACGTAAAGGGGAAATTAAATAAACAAGAAGAACTATTGTATCATATCGTGACATCAAATTGAGAAAACATAGCAGGACTACAAATTATGTTAGACTTAAGGATCTATGAAAGGTCCTATGCAAAAGTGACTGTTATATGTTGTTACCTCATCAAAAACAGACCTGGAGTTGTGTTTTGTTTCATTCACACATGTTTGAATGACTTTATTATGAGCCTGTCCACATCTCCAAAGCTTAAAATGCTCTGCTCCACCTTGTGATGTCATGAAGAACTGGTTTTCAGGTCAACAGCTTTCACCTTTAACCTTTTATTCAGTAGAAATGTGCAAATTCAGAGCTGAAACCATCCAATCGATTCTAGTGAAGACGTATGGGGTTTAAAATCGCAGTGGAGCACTTCCTATATCACCACATGACATCACAAGGTGGAACAGAGTGTTTTCTGTTTGAGAGAAGAAGTCAGCATCAATGTGTAAGGTATTAAACATGTGTGAATGAAACAAAACACAACTCCAGGTCTGTTTTGATGAGGATGAACAATATGCTTGATTGTCAGCGCATACAGACTCATGCCGGGTGTTCACTGTGCCATATTTTTGATCGTTTCATTCAGCCACAGCTCAAACTGTACGACCAAATCACAGAGTTTAAAAGTTCACAGCTCACGATTCAAGTTCTCACACTATACGAACGACTTCCACAGTGTGAAACCCTCACAAGAGGCGACTGGTTTGATATTCTTGCGACCTACGATTGCCGATCGGGAGCGGGTCATGAGGTATTAATCTACTCTCGTTACCTCATGTTTACTACACAAAGCTCGACACATGATTAAACCAAAACTCGATCCCTAAAACAGTCACACGAGAAAAACCTTCCCAAAAAGGACCAAAAATCACACCAGGCTTTAGCTAGAGCTGCTCAGGAGTGACACCGAGGATTTAGTGATGTGGAGTGAGATGGAGAGTTTGGATAAGTTTGTTATGATCTTTATTCTCTGGTTTGTCTGAATAACTGTTCATATGTGACGTGAACTCATCAGACACATGTTGTTCTCTGTTCTATTATTACTATAACTCACCTTTCGAGATGAAATGTCTGTTCCTGGAGTCTGATTTGATCAAATAAATTTCCCCCAAAAATAAGACTTATAGTCCAGTGCGACTTTTATATGTTTTATTATTATTGTGCATTTTTTTAGCTGGTGCGACTTATACTCCAGAGCGACTTATAGTCCATTCTATTCCTTTAAGACAGGCATGTCCAAACTATGGTCCGGTAGTAGTACTTTTTACTGCATGTTTTTTAAATCTACCTCGACCAAGCAAATGTAGTGAGTCCTTTTGAGGATCTAAGCCTGAACGAAAGTCTGGAGGGTCATTTAAACCTGTTATAAAAGCACAGATTTGAATTACTCACGGTTTTGACCACCAGTTTGACCTTCCATCGGCCCTCACGCTGCTCTGTGTTTTAGTATGTGGCCCTCGATGAAAAATGTTTGGACACCCCTGCTTTAAGACTCTCTATAGTAAATTTTTTTTTTTTTAAACGGCTTATGTTCAGCCAAAATCTCCCCAAACCACTGAACCAGAGACAAAGTTGGATGTTTTTCTCCTTAAAACATTCAGAAACTCTCCTCCATCTCCACACTGACACAGACACATGTCATTTTGAAACAGAAAACTAACCCTGCATTATAATGACAGCACCATTCAAAACTCTCTATCCCACGTTGCCCCATTTATATTTATGGTAAAGGTATATTTATTCAGTTGTTTTGTTTTTTAAAGGGAAAACCACATGATTTCATATTCTTATATTTTTCAGGAAATCTTCAGGAGCTACTGTAGATACCCCTATGTCCTGTCAATCATCATATCATTTTTGCACCGTCTTCCTTATGACCTCTTGTATATAACTGAGATTTTTTGTATTACTTATTTTTCAATTTTATTTTGACTTATACACACAGTTTACATTTAAATAATTATCACACCTAATATTGACTCCTGTCTCTTGCTGTCTTGTTTGCTACTTATTTAGAAATTATTATCATTTAATTATTTTTTACTCTTTGTTATGATATTATATTGTGATGTGTGAGCCTCTGTGTCCAAATAACTTCCCTTGTCGATCAATAAAGTTTGTCCAAGTCTAATATTATTTTTGCATCTTACATTTTAATCTGAAATATCAATTGTTCCCTGAGTAAAAAGAAAAAAAAATCAATTGGTCCAGAGAATAAACTTTTTCAGTGCACAAAAAGTATCTATTTAGTCTTTTTTTGGGCTAAGAAGTTACGTACTGCGGCTTTAAACAATACACATTTTAATTCATATACATTATTATTATCTGGTAAAGATTTGTGGTGCATCTAAAAATCACACTTTTGTTGCCAGTTTTACTGCATCATTTAGTTAAGTTTAGCATGAGAATATAATCAAATCTAGTAGTAAAGTAAAGTACTTAAGTAAACATTTTACATATTTGTACTTTACTTTGCTTTAGTTTTTTTAAAGTAGATTTTGAAGAGTATACTTTTTACTTTTACTGCACTACATTCGAGATCAGGTATTTGTACTTTTACTGTACTACATATGAAAGAAATTATTTGTACATTTACTGCACTACATTCGAGAGCAGGTATTTGTACTTTTACTGCAATACATTTGGGAACAGGTATTTGTACTTTTACTGCACTACATATGAAAGAAAGTATTTGTACATTTACTGCACTACATTCGAGATCAGGTATTTGCACTTTTACTGCACTACATTTGAGAGAAAGTATGTGTACTTTTACTGCACTACATTTCAGATCAGGTATTTGTACTTTTACTGCACTACATTTGAGAGCAGGTATTTGTACTTTTACTGCACTACATTTGAGATCAGGTATTTGTACTTTTACTGCACTACATTTGAGATCAGGTATTTGTACTTTTACTGCATTTGAGATCAGGTATTTGTACTTTTACTGCACTACATTTCAGAGCATTACATTACATTACCGAAAAGTATTTTTTAGAGCCTGAGGTTTTATTTTAAACACATTTGTCGTCTGAGAAAATAAAAATATACAAATAAAACAGCTACAAAAACAAAAACAATTCAACCTTCAGCACAAACCTTTATAAAAATCACCACTTCTGAAGCTCCATTAGACCTCAAAATCTGCGCAAAATACTTTTTACTCTTTAAGTACATTTTTAAAAGGAAAATTAAGTCGATTGTTTCATGTGATACTTTTCCTTGAGTATTTTTTTTTCTATTTTATTTATACATTTCAATAACAGATTACAAAGTATGTGCACCAAACATATTTGTGCATTTTTCTCTCCAACAGATAACCCCGTCAAAAATAATAAAATAAAATAAATAAAGTAAAAATGGATAAATAAAAATAAAAGTAAGTAAGTAAAGTAGTAGCTTTTTTGCTCCAGAATCTGCACTTTTACCAAACAAAATCGAGTACTTCACAGGCGCAGCTTTTGTTGTGGATAAACAAACTTAAACTAAAATTGAAAGACGCAAAAGTAACCAACAGGGGGCAGTGTTAATCAATCGAGCCTCCCTGTGTGGCTCCCATTAGCTGCGGTGTTTAAAAGCTATGATCTCCTCACACCACAGAAATGAGTCCGATCGGGAGGTAGAGCGGCGCCATCTGCTCCGTCCTTTCGCTCGGGGTAAAAAGCTCGATCCCACTTCGTCACGGCTCTTCTGTGTGTGAATATCACTCTGTCTCTGCTCCGGCGGGGTATTTCTGCTTCACGGGGAGGGGGTGTTGAGGGCAGTTAGGTCCAGACGCAGAAATCGATCAGCAGCAGAGCGGAAGAGGGCGCGGGTCTGTCCAAAACACTCCGGATCAAAGTCAGAGCTGCTCCAAAAAGGACCACAGATACAGACCACAGACGAGGAGGAGGTTCTGCTTGTGCTCGTGGAGTGAGGGACTGATACACTGGGTTTAATTTTATAATGTCAAAGCCGATCACGAGTAAGCGATAACTTGGTGCAATCATTTGAACTCAAATCAAAAACAATAATTTGCAGTTTAATTGGGAGTATTGGTATTTCTATCACATCAGAAGTGAAATATCTGGTATGACACATTTACATTTACAACTAGTGGTGGAGAACCGTAATTACATACACATTTTTAGGTATCAGTACTTTACTAATTTTTACTGATTATAGTTACGTTAATTACTTTGACTAATTTATTAATTTTACGGACTATACGTCGCACCATCCAAAAAATGCACAATGAAGAAGAAAAAAACATATAAGTCGCACTGGACTATAAGTCATATAAGTCGGTCATTTTTGGGGGGAAATTAATTTGATCAAATCAGAGACCAGGCAGACATTTCATCTAGAAAGGCAAATTATAGTAATAACAATAGAGCAGAGAACAACAGGCTGAACACGTGTCTGGTGTGTTCACGTCACATATGAACAGTTATTCACAAAACTAGAGCAGAAACAACAGAACAAGTTTACCGAACTCTCATCTCACTCAAAATCACTGAATCCATTAAATTCTTCATCCTCTGTCTCACTTCTGAGCAACTCCGCTAACTCCAGCTAAGTCCAGCTTTTAGCCCGCGATGAGCTTTTTTGTTTGTTTTCTTCATTGCAGTTCGAGTTTCTTCTGCTTTTCGTCAGACAAACACAAGTTTCACGCTCACTCCAGACTTTCTTTCTGCTGCTTGATTACTGTTTTCAGCTGCAGATTTCAGCACTTGCAGCAGGACAGCGGCTCTTTCTACAGGAGACATGTGCAGTAAGGTAAGGTAAGGTAAGTTTTATTTATATAGCGCTTTACACAGACACATGTCCCCAAAGTGCTTTACACAGCATTTTACAGAGCATTCTTCATTCACTCCATACCCAGTGGTGGTAAGCTACTGTTGTAGCCACAGTTGCCCTGGGGCAGACTGACGGAGGCGCGGCTGCCAAGCCAAGCGGCGCCAACCACCACCAACACTCACTCACACAACTTTCACACCTACAGTGCATGGAAACCGGAGTACCCAGAGGAAACCCATCCAGACACGGGGAGAACATGCAAACTCCACACAGAAAGGCCCGGGCGACCCGGGTATCGAACCCGCAACCTTCTTGCTGTGAGGCATGAGTGTTGCCACTCAGCCACCGTGAGTAGAGTGAGAAGTGACAGTGGTGCAGGAGGAATAGGACAATAGGCGCAGCACACAGGCCTAGAGCGCCTCTCCCTCAGTGTGAAAATAACCAACATGGGAAATTATATATTTTATATATAAGTCGCTCTTGAGTGTAAGTCTCAGGAACACCCAAACCATGAAAAATGTGTGACTTATAGTCCGAAAAATATGGTATATATGTCTTACTTTAAGTACTGGAGAGCAGGTATCTGTACTTTATATGTTTTTGAACAGGACTGAAAAGTAAAAGTTTTTTCTCAAACCTGCTGAAATGGGTTTGTTTTTAAGTTCATAATTAATAGTACATAAATAAAATACATTAAAAAAACAATGATTCGGTACGAATCTTTATGAAAACCCAACATTTGAAGCCTCAAACTCTGCACAAAATACTTTTACTTTTCACTACTTGTTTGGAGGAGAGCCTGCCCCTGGCGCGCCTCCATTATTGACTGGAAGTCAATAATGTATGCCATATTATAAATGTTTTATTAAATAAGGTTAAATTATTGATCAAATTCTTCGCTTGATTTAAGGTACACCACAAGAATCCAGATTTCAGCCCAAGGGAATCAACCTACGCAGATATTATATATTATATTATTATATAACAGGCAAAGCTGCTTTGGAAACTTCTTACTTCATTCCCCTGCAGTACTTTTTTACTGTTATTCAGAGGTGGAAGGTAACACCGTCCAACTAGAAAAGTACTATACTTAAAAACATGTTTTAGACATCTGTACTTTACTACTAAGTACATTTTACATTAGGTACTTTTACTTCACTGCTTTGAGAACAAGTATCTGTACTAACTACTACAGCTTTTAAACTAGACTTTCAGCTTTCAATAAACAGAAATAAATGCACAAAATTCATAAGAAAAATTAAGAACTGATTAATTTTGCAACTGAATACATCCGTCTATATATTTTTATCCAGTATCACTGCATTTAACACCTTACAATACAACAACACGTCAAAATCAGCGTGAAATACTTTTACATTTTACTCTTTAAGTACATTTTTAAACAGGTGCTTAAATACTTTCACTTAAGTAGATTTTTTTGCGATACTTTTACTTTTACTTGAATGTATTTTTGCCTCTCTATCTGTACTTTTACTTAACAAAATGTATTTCATCCACCAGTTACTATCACAATGTGCTCATTTACACAACAATACACGTGTGACACCGGCCTTCACTTCAGCACCACTGAAAAGGTCGGTCTGCGCTCGTCTATCAGGCAAACAGACCCCGGCTCTATCGTCTGAGTCTGTTTCAGGAGCGAGGTCTGGTCCCTGTGCGTGTAACGCTCTATCCTCCGTGTATTTCTATAGTCGTCCATCCATCTGTCATGTGTGTTTGCTCCTCTGCCTCAGGGGCGCGAGCCGAGAGAAAGGTGCTTCATCTTCTGCACGGGAGATTTTAAACAATGCCTCCTGTCCGACCGTTTCATAAAATCCAGTCTGTGTGATCCTGCGTTCACCCAGAAGAAGGTTTCAAATGATTTCTGTAAACTGATCTGTGTTATAATGTTGTTTCCTCGTCACATACAGACATGGAGTTGTGTTTTGTTTCCATTCACACATGTTTAACACACAAATCCCGCATATTTAGGCTGAGTTCTTCTCTTGAAATCACTATGTTCCACCTTGAGATGTCATGTTGTTATACAGGAAGTGCTCCAGTGTGTTTTTAAACTCCGTACACCTTCACTAGAATCATTTGGATCATTTCAGACCTGGATTTGCCTATCTCCACTGCACTAAGGTAAAAGAGCTGCTGAAATCTATAGATCCTTTTAGTGTTCGTAAACAGTGATGACGTGGGTTCGGTTGCGCATTTTGGCAACAGAAGTACGGCAGAACTCAGCAGATTGTCGAGCTCTGCGAAAGGATTATCGTCAAAAGATCGAGAATATTTCCTCAACGAGCGACTTTGACAAACGGTGTCTGACTGTCAGATCCTCATGCGATCAGTGAGTAAAACTTTAAAACTTTAGTCCACCGGGAGAATATCGATTCTGACAACCACACACAGAACAACCAGACATTTCGGTGCTGGAAATGTTTTTATCTCCGTCTTCTTCTGTCCATATTCAGTCTGAATGAATGGGGAACAATGACATTTCAGTTGCCAAAATGCGCACACAGCTTCTTTTTTTTTTTTATCACTTTAAAAGGGTCTATAGTCTAATGACATCACAAGGTGGATCAGAGCATTTTGAACTTTGGAAATGTAGACAGACTAATAATAAAGGGTTACGCAAACATTTAAGAATGAAACAAAACACAACTCCAGGTATTTAGATGATTTAGAGGTTTTAGAGGAGGTTAAAAGTGAAAAAATGCAGATATTTTTCTTGCTTTGGGCCACAGTGCAGTGTGTAAAGCAAGAAAAATATCTGACAAAGGCTTTTTTTTTGCCAAAACATTAGTTAAAAAGAAAAAAAACAAACTTTTGGACATCGGCCATCTGAGTGCGCTATGCATTTTTTTCACGTTTATTTCGCTGTCTCTTGCATTTGCACCTCTACAAGAACTTTGGTGTGTGTTTTCTGTTTCATTTGATGTTTTAGAGGAGGTAATTATTAATATTACATTACAACATTGCTTAAATCTTACAAGAGTCACTTTTGTGTAATATGGGATCTTTACAAAGTCTTTAGAAATTACGGTAGAAACTGTCAAATCGCAATAGTTGAAATCTGTAAAAAATTTAATACGTAGTAAATACAGTAAATTACTGTATATCAAGAAACATTACATAACTTTAATATGTATGGTTGTAATATGTAGAAAACACAACATTTTTAGGAGATTTTTTTTTTTAAAGAGTAAAATTAATGGGGAAATACCATTAAGTCGAAAGAGTATTTATCCTAACAGCAAAACGTTTTACCTGAAAATTTATATGAAATATTTTTATTTTTGTTTTTTTATTTTTTATACTGGTTTTTGTTTAATGTAATTTTTTTACAGTAAAATATTGTAATAAGCACATTATTTAGCTGTGCAATCAACAGTATCAATACAATGTTTTGCTGTAAATGAAGGGAACGTTTTACTGTAATTTAACGGTCGAGTTCTGGCAACCACAGCTGCCAGGATTTTACCGTAAACATATTTAAATATATTTTATATTGCAGTATTTTAGTATCGGGACAACACTAAGTCTACAACGTTTTTGAAATCACTCAGGAAAATACGTAAGTGCTCTAATTTGCCCTCTAAAAGGTTGATGTGTGCGTTTGTTTAAGTTTCCACTGTAAAACAGATCTGCTCTGAATACAATGGGCCTTCTGGGTATATGACTGTAGCAGTGCCCCAAATTATGACCCAAAATATTGTATACGGTGCGACTATAGAGCCACTGTACCTGTGATACTGCTAGAGGTAACTCAAAGTCAACCCTGTAAATGTCCTATAACATGTCATTTGGAAACTTTCTGAAATATCCCTGGATAACGCTGCATTATGGAGAAAACTCTGTGTCTGTGGCGCTCTGATAACAATAGAGAATGGAGCCTGCTGTGACTAAATATAGCAGCGTAGCAAACGGATCCTAGATAAGCAATGTTTTATACCAAGTACTGTCTAAGAAAACATTATGTTTTCCGAGATCTAAACCAGGTCTACAGTGGGATTATTCCAGACCTCGAGGTTAAACCAGGTGTAAAAGAAGATGAGACCAAAAGTTTCCTCATCACAAACACACTCGGAGTTGGAGTTTTGTTTCATTCACACAAGTTTAACACACAAATCCTGCATTTTTAGGCTGAGTTCTTCCCTCAAACCACACTCTGTTCTACCTTATGGTGTCATGGGGTGATACAGGAAGTGCTCCACACAACTCCAGGTCTGTTTTTGGTGAGGTAACAACATTATAACATGGATTAAAGCTCACAAGAGTCAACTGTGCGTAATATAGGACCTTTAAAACATGTATTTCTCCAGGATAATACGTCCTAAAACACAAAATGGAAACTGTAGCAGAGTCCTGCACGGGTCCATTTGTGGAGACCCGCACCCACACAACACCCACACAGTCCAGCACTGCACCCGCCCGTAAACCTGTGATTATAAGTTAAATCCGCACCTGCCCGACCCGTTAACATTTCACCCGTTACCCGCCTGTGCTCAAGATAAATGACACGTAAATTAGAAGCATTCGAACTGACGCACTTTATCTTTTTCGATGCTCCTCTTAACGAATAACAGTAATAATAGGTCTCCGCTAAGCCTTAAACTAGTAATACACGATACACTCCATTCTTTTCTTTTCTTTCCACTTTTCGTAGTCTCCTTATCACTGGTAGGTTCAACTTGTGGGCTGAATATTTTGCTCTACCTGAACCCTAAATCGCACAATAACAACGAAACAAACAATGAAAAAAACAAAAGCCTTAATTTGATCTAACCAAGGTCACTGTGCAGGAACAGTGTATCGTCCTCAGTCCCAGGTTTCGGCTGCGTTCTGTGTTCTTGGGTCACAAATCCAGCAGAGGAAAAGTCTGTCTCACCGGCAATGCTGGATGTGGAGCGTTGATTCACCGGACCTGCCCGTGTGTAATCACTACCCGCCCGAATACCCGCCCGTAAAATTCCAGAGCATTAAAACTGTCCCGTTTCTGCAACCAAACCCAGTCAGGACTCTGAACTGTAGTGATCTATACCTAAGTATGTTTGTTTTCAATAAAAACTGAAAACTGAGATTCATCAATATAAGAATAAAAATTGTGGGGTTTCTTTTTTGTTCAAAATCGGCACCATTTCCACAGCACAAGAAGCCCTAACGAAGTAAAAAAAAAAGTACAAAGCTTTCTGTGCCCTCCTCACCTTCCTCATGAGGGACACGAGGTCCTTGGGCCAGGCCGGGCTGTACTGGACACTGATGGTGCTGAAGAGCTGCAGCAGAGACTCCACTGAGTTACTGGCGTGGATGTCATACGGCCTCTGAGAAAAGACACGGAGAAAATATAAGAGGAAATCCAGTACACCGATGAAGATATGGTAATTTATGCACACATTATGGGCTTTTATAGCAGCTCAGTGCATCTTTATTGATGCTGTGCAGAGTATATGTGTGAATGGACGTCTAAACACTAAAAATGTCATAGAAAAAACATAACACAACGGTACACCTTTTTCTACTTGTCTCAATGAAAATGTGTTTTTCCTGGTGTTTTTCCACAGTCACACTCTTTTTCACTGACAAAATTGCAAAACTTTTCATGATTTTTTCATGACCTTAAGTGAATTTTCCATGACTTTACAGCGCCTACATGCATAGATTTTACAAACTTTTAAGGCTAAATATGAAATGTTAATCCTTTCCACTCACTTTATGGTTTGGTATTATAGTTTTTTATGATTGAAAATACTGTTCATTTATTGTCGTCTCTTTTAAAGAAAACACCTTATCGTGTATTGTCCTGCTGGAGCGGCTGCACTTACGTTCAGAAATAATCATAATAGCCTCATGATAATTTAACAGAACGCTGTAGTTGCGTAAAAGAGAAACTAAAATTCCATGACTTTTTCAAAACTTTCATTGAATTTAAATTATAAATAAAATTGCATGACTTTTCCAGGTCTGGAAAATTATATTTTCAATTTCCATTACTTTTCCAGGATTTCCATGACCATGGGAACCCTGCACAGTATGACATTAAACTTATCTAAAAATCTTAAATCCTTAAACCTAAAATCTTATCTTAAAACCTACTTATTTAGAATGGCTTTTAACACTTAGTGACACTTCCTTTATTTTAATTGGCGTAATGTGCTTTGTTGACATATGTGTATGATGTTTATTTTTTTATC
This sequence comes from Odontamblyopus rebecca, assembly GCA_030686955.1. NCBI lineage: Eukaryota > Metazoa > Chordata > Actinopteri > Gobiiformes > Gobiidae > Odontamblyopus > Odontamblyopus rebecca. Next base: position 31,144,788 of record CM060662.1, read on the forward strand.
TTCTTTTTATTGTTGTACAGCACTCGGCTTTGGCTGTTGGAAGGTGCTATAGAAATAAATTTTGATTTGATTTATCTCTGTGGATACAACTAAGGCAACATTCAGACTGCAGGGCTTAATGCTCAATTCAGATTTTTTGTGAGGTCGTTCACATTTTCAATTAAACGCGACTTTTTTGTGATCTCCAGTGTGAACTTTAAACACCCCAAAAGTGTCCCACATGAGCACTGGAGACACGACGACATCACACAGCAGTGAACGTGCTCAGTGTTTACGGAAGTCGCCTAAACATGGGCGTTGCATGGAGCACCTGGAGAGTTTAAAGTTGCTGTCGTACTGTCGTCTCGCGGGAGGAAACACATCTTTGGCCTATTTCAGTGAGCAAACATGTCGGTTTTGGACTGTACTGGTTCGCAACAGATGCTTGTTACAGCACAATAGCCAAACTCTCGCTTGTTGATGACGTGTAGGTCGGATTAATGTGTCCTGGCCGTTCAGACTGAAGTCGCATGACAAAAGATCGGATATGTATGTGTTTCAGGAGCACATATCCAAGTGGCCTGTGTCAAATTTGAAAAAAATCAGATCTGTGTCGTTCAGGCTGTCATTAAAAGATCAGATACAGGTCACATCGGGGCGAAAAAATCAGATTTGGGTCACTTCAGGCTGCAGTCTGAATGTGGCCGATGCGACACCACCAGGCCAAGTTATAAGTCAGATCTACGGGAGGTTAATGTGCTCACAGCAAGAATGTTTTTCAAGGTCTTTTTGAGCTCTCCCGTAATTGAATAGATGCATAACAGAAAAGTTTAATGCCAGACTGTGGAACACATGATGGACGAAGCAATAACATCTCTACGAGAACAAGCACATCGCGAAACCACGCCGAAAAAATACATAGTGTGCTTTACTGTGCCCATTTCATATTACAGATACAATGCCCTAACTCGATTGTCAGGCCATCACGATTTCTCTCTTGTCAGATCCTGATTAAATTAAGGACAAAATGTTCTGTCACTGTCTAACGTTATTATTCCACTGGGCGCTATGATGAGACAATCTGGATTATTCACTTCACCTATCAGCAATCACCATTTTATGCCCCACCGAGCATAACTTAGACTAAAGTGCTTGTTAGGCACATATTGTGGTTTTTAAAACACTTCTGGGTTCCTGCGTCAACATTTAATATTCGATAACTTGCAGAGGTAAGGTAAATAACTTATAAATGTAAAAATAAAGTTGCACTGTGTAACTTTTCTGGTGGAGAGGCCTTCTTGTGTCCAGGTAGACGCCTCCACAGAATGATATTGAGCTTATTTATCTCAATCAAACAATCAAACTTTATTTACAGAGCACTTTTCATACAAAAAAAACGCAATACAAAGCGCATGGAAATCACCAAACAGGGCGAGTTACAGGTCAGATCTGTGGAGAGGCAACCCTCTCCACAGTAAGAATGAATGTGTTTCAATGTACTTTCGAGCAGTACACCTAAAATTGAATAAATGCAAATAGCTACTGTAGGTTTAATGCAACACTGTGGAACATTCCAGGTAAAGTTATAATATCTCCCTGGACTGAAGCAGGTGGTGAACTCTGTACCAGTAAAGTTACATACAGGGTTTAACAAATGTATTAGAGCACCTGTCAACAGAAATAACTTCCAAAACATGTTTCAGATGAACATTTTCATTGTTATTCATTAAGAAAATGACCAACTGGAATAACAAAATAGTCCTTGCTGATAAATAATAACCAAAAATGTGAATATTTTGTGTGAGCACCAACAGCTGCATTCTTGCTGTTTTTATGTCGTTTTGCAAAATCATTTTTGTTATTGAGTTACAAATAGTTTCTAGTTGTTCCCAGAGACTTGGATGAGACTTTGGTGTCATTTTTGGAAAACATTAAACTTGAAAATGTATGAACAGCAACAATAGTTATATTTTAGCATTAAGGATATTAAAGATCTTGCATATATTGGTGAATTAACCATTATAGAACCATAAAAAGATATTTTGGTAAACAGAAATGTTAAATTACATATGCAGCAGTGGCAAAAACCTTATACTGCGTGGTGGTCTAAGACATTTGCGAAGCTCTGTAGTACATCTTTAAATGACCTGAAGAAAAGCAGTATTAAGATTTAGACTCACCCATCCACGCAGCACCTCGAAGACGGTTACTCCGAGCGACCACCAGTCCACCTCAAACGCATAACCCGTCCCCCCACTCACAAAGGACTGGAAGATCTCAGGGGCTGGAAACACAAACACAAACACAGTGATATAAGATTGTGCACTGCTGAGGGTCAGTCAGCGTGAGTCTACTGGGCGCTATAAACACTGTACAAACAGAAGGAAGCAAAATCACACGAGATGCTCTGAAAACCAAGAAACACTCTACGGATTTAAACAAAACCTTTATTGGTACCTCTCTTCAGACCTAGAGTTTGTTTTAATACCTGACGGTTTTTGACTGCTCCCTGTGGTCTTCCTCAGAGTGGTCACGTGATGTTGCTGTGATGTGTCCGCTCAGCTGATTTATACAAAATTTGGTGCTGTCTTCCTACGGGTGGAGGCAGGACGACAGCGCCACCTGCAGTCCGACTTCTTCATGACAGTATCCCAGGTGTGTGAGAGTAAAGAAGCCCCCTCGACCCGGTTTATCGTCCCGTGGGCACGTTTCCATATTTCGATTGCCTCTAAACGGGGACGAGGGGGCTTCTTTACTCTCACACACCCGGGATGCTGTCCTGAGGAGGTCGGGCTGCAGGTGGCGCTGTCGTCCTGCCTCCACCGGTAGGACCAACACGTTACAGCAACATCATGTGTCCACTCTGAGGAAGTGAGTAGTCGAAACTGTCAGGTATAAAAACAAACTGATAACATAAATTATTGGAAGACCAAATGATCCTCATTGGCCTATTTAATAACACCTTTTTCATACACTTGAATTTATTTGTTGGGAGGATAAGACCCTTGCAATGTGCTCAGACCAATATAAATCAATACAATTTAGATGTAAATAAATGATAGTCGTCTAACGCTGGCTCGTTTGTAATGTGTTTAACAGCTTACACCAGCTCACCACATCCTGCAGTGTAATGGATTTGGTTTTGAAATCCAGTGTGTTATGATAGTTTTGTAGACCTGTATTTTTACTGTATTTGCACAGGTAAGACAAGGCAAGTTTATCTGGAAAGCACAATTTGTACGCAAAATAATGTGAAAAGTGTTTTTATTTATTATTTTATCTTTTATTATCTTTATCTTTTATTATCTTTACAAATTTAGTTAAGGGTACAATCAATGGGAATGTCTTTTGAAATTTCCCCCATAAACATCATGTTGTCCATTTCTAGGGGAAATTCACACCTTTTCTGAATACTTTAGTTTTTTTAGTAAAGATTTTCATTTTTCAGGCTTCACCAATATCAAATTTATGTTTCAAATACTTTAAAAACCTAATTCACAATCAGTACAATCTAAAAAAAAACAAATTGCCACAGAGAATATACATAATTATTGGAGCAGGAACAGGAAGTAGAATATTTGCTCACTCGTATTAGAGATATAGTAATAAGCATCATCATTATTATTACTGTTTGTCTATTTCTTGTGTTCTTTTTAGTTTAATATGGTTTGAGCACCTTTTTAGTTCTTAATTTGTGTTTTTTTTATGTTATTATGATGGTTATTCTTATTACCAATTCTTTCCTCATAGAACTTGAGTCTAATTTGCGTCACAGAGCCTCAGACAGAGCAGTGCCTCCAGTTAGCTCCTCTCCCAAATGCCTGCTGATGGCATCGGCTGAAATATATCAATCCCGTGCATGGACAGATGGAAGTCTGGCGCTCCGGGAGAGGTTTCAAAGCGTCTGTAGTGGTCTGGGAGCAGAGAGGAGGGAGACGCTTCTTCAAAATGTCAGCTCTAAAAACGGCTCATTTTCCCTGCGCTGTGATGAGGTCTGCAGACGGGAGCGGCCGCTGCGTGGGCCTTTACACAAAACCGCACAGGATTCAGGCTGGATTCACACAACAGCCTTTTCGGAGTCGCCAGAGAAAAGCTGCAGATCCTTAACCTTTAATTTCTTATTTAACTTTTTAACAAAGTTTCTTTTAAAGGTCGTTTTTCAGTTGATTAAAGCATCTGTGAACTCAGTTTGAGCTAGATTCTTTGTCAGGAGCACTAGACAACGCTCCATGGGTTTCAAAATAATAAAAAATTAGGACCGGGTCTGCTGCTATAGAGATTAACAATTTAATAGCTGCGTATGACAGAAAAGCTCCCAGAAGAAAGCCACCAAGGCTCCACACAGTCCAAGAATCTAACCAAAGATTACAGGTTCTAAGGATTGATTTTCTTAAAAACCAGATTAAGATTAAGATTGTCTAAAGGCCGCTACACACTACAGGATTTTTCGGTCTTAAACGATTTTTAAATGTGCAACAAAAAGCGCAAACATCACAGACATGAGGAGAAACTTATGAGACTAAAAACCTCTGATCGCAAAGACTTCAGTGGGATCTGTCTGCGGACCACAGGATATAAAGATGTGAGCGCGATCGAGTCAACTGTTTCCTGTTTACTGTACAAACACTTTGAGACTCTTAAGTGTTCAAAGATCAGAGCTCTGCACTTCTGGTTTAGACACAAGTCAAAACTGTGTTATTATTATTTGTGAAATGTGGTGCAATACTTTAGATACAGGATTTTTAAAAGCATAAAAGGCTGGAGATAAAGTCCACAGGAAGAAGAGTCAGTATCACCAATCTGCAGCTTCACCTCAGTCTGTGCACTGTGTGGGTGTAAACAAACACACGTGAGGAAACACTGTCTTTTTACTTTTAAAGAAACTGGATTAACAGTGCGGTTTTGTGGCCTGGATGTGATTATTTGTGGAGGACAATTTCTGTGGATAATGTGGGTGAGATGCTGCACTTTAAATGTACCACTTTACATTAGGTGAGGAATAAAGTCTTTATTTTCTCTATATCCTGAGTTTGTATGTTGCCTCTGTGTCCGTCGCTCCTTTTCCCCTGGCGCTCTGTTTTATCGGCTGTTACTGTCGCGTTGTTGATGTTTGGTGGTTCTGATCTGACACTGACTCCACACACAAGGATCAGCGGCTTCAAAAGACAAAAAGTCAGGTCAGGCCTCCTCGAACTCGGGGAGAAGAAATCGCAGCCGAAATCTGGGAAAATTCTCCTGTAGTGTGTGGCGGCCTTTACTGTTCCTCTTTGTATTGTGTTTAAGAGTTCACTGAAGTCGTGATCTTTTTTAGAGTTCACACTTCACTCTGATTGGTTAAATCCACCTGTCACTCACTCAGAGCATGACAGAGGCTGACCAATAAGAGGAGTGGGTGGGGAATAGTGTCTGTGTTGGAGCGTTAAGTCAATAGGCTGAATATTCAATCTTATTTGGTGCTAAAATACAGTTTATAAATGCATCAATAATCAAGTTTACAAACATTCATAGAAGTGAAATTCTGATCTCTGCTCTTTGCTACAACTCGAGCTGATTGGCGCTGATTACCCATCGTTACGCGACGCTCATTTACATACAAATTGGCATCAGCGTTCATTTGTATTTTAGAAAAATAAATGGCTATACTTTATATTGTTAAATGAAGGTTTAAACTATCTGAAAAAAGACTTTGAAAAAGCATTTTGGATGGATGCTTCCTTTATTCTTACACTTTTTATCTCAAATTGCCACTTAACTGATGTCAAACTATTGATACTTTACAGTTGATCAGCATTCACTGGGGGTGTGATGCTAACTGTAAGCACTGCTCTTTCTGAAGCCCTGTTACTGAAAATAGACTTTCATTTCTTTTTTATTTATTTACTTTTTTTTTTAAATCTCAGATCATAAAGAGCTGACTTAAGGCTGCCACACACTACAGGAGAATTTGCCCGATTTTGGCTGCGATTTCATCTTCCCGAGTTCGAGGAGGCGTGACCCGACTTTTTGTCTCCATGTGTGATTTTGAAGCTGCTGCTCCTCATGTGTGGTGTCAGTGTCAGATCGTAATCATCAAACATCAACAGCACAACGGTAATAGCCGATAAAACCGCATCAGGGGCAGAGGAGCGACGGACATCTCAGGATATAGTGAAAATAAAGACTTTATTATTCACCTAATGTAAAGTGGTACATTTAAAGTGCAGCATCTCACCCACATTATCCATAGAAATTGTCCTCCACAAATGATGACATCCAGGCCACAAAACTGAGCTATTAATCCAGTTTGCAGTGTTCTTTAAAAGTAAAAAGACAGTGTTTCCTCACGTGTGTCTGTTTACATCCACACAGCGCAGGATCGAGGTGAAGCTACAGATTAGCGAGAGTGACTCTGCTTCCTGTGGACTTTATCTGAAGTATTGCACCACATTTCACAAATAATAATAATACCACAGTTTTGACTTGTGTCTAAACTAGAAGTGCAGAGCTCTGATCTTTGAACACTTAAGAGTTTAAAAGTGACTTGTTTTACAGTAAACAGGAAACATCTGACCCGATCGCGCTCACAACTTTATATCCTGTGGTCCACAGACACATTTCACAGGAGTCTTTATGATCAGAGATTTTTAGTCTCATAAGTTTCTCCTCGTGTCTGTGGTTTGCGCTTTTTGTCGCATGTTTAAAAATCGTTTAAGACCGAAAAATCTTGTAGTGTGTAGTGGCCTTTAGTTGGAACTACAACAGAGGAGATGATTTGTGCTGTTAAAAAAGTTGATCTCAAATAAAATTACAGTCACAAGCTAGTTAGATCGTATCAACAGTTTTTCAGTCAATCACTCTCACCTTTTTGTTGAAAATCAAACACCTAAACAGGACCACGGACGCTCGTATTACTCACAGGCTCCAGAAAATGCACTGTTTAAATGAATTTTTAAATATTTTTTCAGGCCATCTTAAACCTTTTTTTGTCTGTCTTTGCTAATGTGCCTTGTGCTACTATAGTACCAGCGTATCAATGCAAAAAAAAAAGAAAAGTAACCAAGTAACAATTAGAAAAAAAGAAGAAAACATGTCGTATCCACTCCTACATACAAGCACCTCTCTGGAGTGGTGGTACAGGGACAGTTTGATGGACACATAAATTAAAACGTGTCCGTACACCGAGCAAAGCGAGTGATATGAGGCGATGTTTTACCCATGTAGGGCTTGGTCCCTGCCAGCGCTGTGGCTCTCTCTCCGTCCTTTATGATGGTGGCGATGTTGAAGTCTGTCAGGTGAGCGTGACCTGGGGGCAACACAGAAAACACATTCAGATCCATCATGGCCGCTCAAACGTCTGTCTCAAAGGCCACGGCGCTACAATAATGTGGTGTTTCCTGTCACGGTAGGCTATAATGAGAACATGTTTCATATTGGAGTCATTCATTATCGCCCTGATCCACTAATACGATATGTCAAAGCTGAAGCACTGGAATCTTTAATCTTAATAAAAAGCTTTTGTGTAGAGACTGTGGAGAATAACAATGAGGAGAGCGCAGGGACGTCAGCGTAAGAGATTGATTGGCAGAGTAATTTGCGTTTAGAAACCAGCTCCATGACGTGTTGCGTTACATTTTTTAATTCAGTCCAGATGGTTAATGGGCAAATATTACGCTGCTCTCCCATCTATGTTATAATGATGTTTTCTCATCCAAAACAAACCGAGAGTTGTGTTTTGTTTCATTCACACATGTTTAACACCGAAATCCAGAGAAAACACTGTTCCCCTTTGTGATGCCGTATACAGGAAGTGCTCCACTGTGTTTTTAAACTCCATACGCCTTTGGTCATTTGCATAATTTTAGAGCTGGAATAGACGATTATCACAACAGCAGGAAGTGTCGCGATGTTGAGTCGCGCAACTTCTGGTCAGTGCTTTTTTACTACAAAATACCTGTGGAAAAGTGTTGCGTATTTTTGACCAGCTTCATAAATCGAAAGATAAAATGGTCGACATTTAACCTGTGAACATCTACAGCATTTAAACTGCACAAATCTCTCACCACAAAATCGATTTTTAATTGTCTGAGTGAACAAGTTACTTAGTTAGTTTTGCTCAGGAGTATTTCACTAATGCTCGTCGTTGTTCACCATAAGTTTTCGCCTTTCTTCCCTTGATCGTTGTGGATAAATTCTTCATGGACAGAATTTGTTCTTTGTCGACCTTGTTGGATGAAGATTTGGTGTTGGGGCAGATTTATGAAGCTGGTCAAAGATATGCGACACTTTTCCACAGGGATTTTGCCAGAGAAAAGCACTGACCAGAAGTTGCGCGACTCAACATAATAATCGTCTATTGCCAATCTCGACTGAACCAAAGGTAAAAGGCAGCTGTGTACACTGGGGTCCAAAGCATGAAAAATGATCCGGTTTTCATTCTGCACTCTTCTCTCTCATTTAATGTCTCTCTCTTTTTTAATTTTATGATTTTGATTTGTTTGTGTTGTGATTTTAATGTACAGCTCTGGAAAAAAGTAAAAGACCACTGCAAAATTTCTCTGATTTTGCTACTTATAGGTTTGTGTTTGAGTAAAATGAACGTTTTAGTTTCATTCTATAAACTACTGACAACATTTCTCCCAAATTCCAAATGAAAATATTGTCATTTAGAGCGTTTATTTGCAGAAAATGACAAAAAAGGTGCAATGTTTTCAGACCTCAAATGATGCGAAGAAAACAAGATCATTTTAAAACAACACAATTAGGAAGAGTTCAGAAATCAATATTTGGTGGAATAACCTTGATTTTATGCAGTGGTTTTTCTCCTTTTCCTCCTTAATTCAGGTATGGTTCAGGTGATCTCCTCATCAGAGCCTCATGGAGCAGAATGAGGTGTGTTTGTGTTGGATTCAACAGCCACTGGAAAGACTGTCACACATGTAGAGATGCTTATTTCAGAAAAAAAAGCAGTGGTTTCTTTTTTTTTTACAGAGCTTTATTTCTTATCCTGTAAAGCACTTTGAACTGTGCCATACAAATAAACTTGCCTTTCCTTTTTGCCGAAACGTAATTTCCATCCATCCATCCATCCATCCATCCATCTTCTCCCGCTTAATCCGGCTGGGTCGCGGGGGCAGCGTGCTGCCCAATACTCATAGCACCTGACCCCCCCTATGAACCCCTCTGCAGGTGGTGAGCCCACAGGAGGGTGGACAACATAGTCCTTGATGTTAGTTCATAGGGGACGTAACGTAATTTAAAAAGCAAAAAAAAAAGCTTTTGGCCATGTGAGTGCGCTGTGCATTTTTTTACTTTTAACTCTGTAAAGCCCACACCATTAAATAATTGGCAGAAAATTCAAATTCTTTGAACTTGGAGCCTTTATTGGTCCCTCTAAACAAACAAACAAAAAAATTCAAATATCATTTTCCATATATTATTATTTATGGCAATCTTGTATTGTCACTGGAGCACCCTCTAATCAGTGAATCACACCCACTGTTGGATTATTTGTGCACTGCATGTATCTGATTGTATACATCAGGTTTTTCAGGGAAAAAAAATGTCACACTGCTCATGTGGAGGGCTGAAAAACTCATGTATCAAATATGATACGTTTGGCGTTATAGGGTTAAAAGGTAGATGTTAACCAGAAAAATACCACTACATGACATCACAAGGTGGAAGAGAGCATTTTGAGCTTTAGAGATGCAAACACTAATAATAAAATATTACTCAAACATGTGTGAATAGAACAAACAGAAAACAACTCTACTTAGTTTATCTAAATAAAAAAAATAAAACAGATGTAATTTGCCACTAATATTTGGAATGCAGAAACAAAAGCTGGCAGAAAGTTTTCTCTGTCACCTTATAAAATAACCAAAGATTTAGTTTTACCTGTTCTCATGACATTTAGTGAAAATGAATTCATAATTTTAAAGGTGGACAGTGTAACTTTTCTGATGAGATATCGCCTGTTTGCTTTACAACCGCAGAACTATAATAAAATCTGGAAGATGAATCCAAGATGGCACCGTATTGTTTGCAGTGGCCTGTGCTCCTTGGCGCATAAAAAAGATTTTTACTTCCGCATTTGCTTCCTAATTTGCAGCCCAATGCCGCCCAACATGTGACGTCAGAAATGCAGTTCTGACAAATCAGAGCTGCTAGAGCGGAGTGTGGGCTCAGAGCGGGGCGAGTATAACTCTTACAAAGCTGGTTTTTAGGCGCTTTGACTAGGGTGACCAGATGCTCTTATTTCCCCGGGACAGTCCCAATTTTGAGCCCTGTGTCCCCAGTCCCAGAATTTATCCAAAACCAGTGATTTGTCCCAGTTTTATACAAAAAATGTCCCCGGTGTCCCTATTTTTGACCAATTTGATCCCTGCCAACAGCAAAGAGAGGCATAAATTGTTATTCGTTTAGGTAAACTACATAAAAGCTGCTTAAAAACGACCAAAACACAAAGAAAATGTGACTAATACTGACTTACACATTAGTCATGAAGGGTCTCTCCATAACAATTTTCCTTAATTACAAACTTGTTTCACAATTTTATTATTACCAACAACCAAAAAATCGGGGATGTCCCACTCTTTTATTTTGAAATTCTGGTCACCCTAGTATTTATATTCATATTCAAGTTCATATTATAAAAAACAAAAAAACAGAAGAATCCTGACAAAATCCGACCTTTATGAAAGCTGTGCATGCCCTGTCAGCCGAACAGCAGTTTGATTTCTCAAAAAGTGCATTGTGCTTCTACAGGATGGGAGAATTGTTTCTGGGCTGTGGGCTGCAATACCTCGCTTGGACAGAGGGGGCGTGTTTTATCCAGCTCTTATATAGATCATGAAGCTTTAAATCGTGTGTTGCTGGATCGATTACTAACAACAAAAAATATCTGATTCAAATTAGTGTTGTATTCTTTCCACTGTATCCTGTCGCTTAAATCGCATTTCTGCCACTTCCCCCTCGAGCTTTAATCTTTAATCCATGTCACAATGTTCTGAGCGATCGATTCTTCAGCTGTCGGTGCACTTACCCTGCTCGTCCAATAGGATGTTGTCCGGTTTGACGTCTCTGTAGAAAAACACAAAGATCAAAACATACATCAGTGCGGCGCATAGATTTCCCATGTGTTATTATTGAATGTGTATGTGGCAGTGCTGAGCCGCCATCTTGGTCAGGTCACGTGCCGCTCTCTGTGGAGGAGGTGTGAATTTCATATTGATGCAACATGTTTAACACATTGTGTCTCCGGGAAAACTGGCACACTGTAAAAAACAAATACACTTTCAATCTCTTGAATACAGGATAATGTTTAGATTTAGTGAGTTTTTTTATGTTTTGTATGTTATGCTTGTTTAAATGTGTTTATTATTAGTCGTATTTAATGAAAAAAAAAGGTAAACTGGAAGGTACCATATGACTTTTCTGATGGGATGTCTGTGTTTTTGCTTTTCCTGGAATGTTCCACAGTATTAAAGTCATTAAATACCATGAGTGGGGTCTCCTCTCCACAGATCTGTCATTTGTCATGTGTAATTTGGCTTGGTGGTTAGTCTCCATGGAGATAGATGTATTACCACACTGGAACATTTCAGACAAAGCAGTAGGTCAGGTTCATGTAGCGTTACAACATTCAAAAATCTAAACCTACAGTTTCAAAGCACAGATAATACTCCCTACAACTGTACAACTACTTACCCTTATGTAACAAATCCTGCTAATTATCATAACGCTTGTATAAAGCTGTGATTTTATATTTTATCACTTACTTTTCTATTTTATTTTGACTTGCACACTTACATTTCTATAATTATGTCTTATTTCACACCTGTCTCTTGCTCTTTTTTGCTACTTATTACAATTTATTCTTACCATTTATATTTTTTCCTCTTTGTTATTATATTATATTATGACGTGTGAGCTTCTGTGTCCTAATAATTTCCCTTGTGGATCAATAAAGTTTGTCTAAGTCGAAGTCGAAGTCAATCAAGCCGGAGAACAGGTCAGAGTTCAGTTCTAATTGCTGCAATTAAGTGTCAAGATCGCAGATTTGTTAATTGGTTAATTTTGTAATTACTGGGCTTTTCCACATGAAACAAAAACTGGCAGAAAGTTCAATGTGTTTTCTGTCTGTCTTAAGGTGACCAGACATCCCTATTTACCCACAGATTTATCTAAAACCATTGATTTGTCTCAGTTTTGAACAAGAAATATCTCTGGTGTCGATATTTTTGACCAATCTGATCCCTGTCGATAATAAAGAGAAGCATAAATTGTCATTAGTTTAGGTAAAATACAGAAAAGCTGCTTAAAATTGACCAAAACACAAAGAAAATGTGACTACAGTGACTCCCATGTTAGTCGTGAATGGGCCAAATGCAGAACAATTCCCCTTCATTACGCGCTCGTCTCACAATTTTATTATTACCACCCACCAGGATATATGCATAAACGTCAATTATTTCCTTTCACAATAGATTCAGAAGACTTGATTGCTATTGTCTGTTGGCTTTTTAACCAAGTTTGTGGAGCCAGTTCCTAACAAATAATGATAAGGTTCAACATTTGTGGATGATACGCTTGGAGATTTCTTGCAAAAACAGTGCGTCTGCTATAAATCCTGTTTCCTCATGTGACAGTGTGATTCCCGGTGTAACTAATGAGAGGTTTTTGCAGTGCGGCGGAGAGCATTTCTTAGCACAGCCTTGAGATGTTTCCCCACGGACTCTCGCAGGTTTGTCTGCACATGTCCGCGCCACATTCTCACACTCCACATGCAATTAACAGAGCTCACAGTTGATTTAATTAAGCCTCAAATCATCAGGCTGCTGAGGAGGAAGAGGAGAGGGCCCGCGGAGAGATCAACTCCTCCCCAAGGACGAAGAGGATAGGCTACGTTAAACTCATGCTAATATCACGGGGCTAAATGGTAACACTAAAGCTGCAAGGAAGGTATGGTGTACTTTACTAAGAGGTGGATTACTGAGCAGGCTACATGGCAAAGCTAACGTCAAATACTGTAAAACGAGAATCAATTAGACAATCTTATTATGGTGAGGACTGGTGGTTCATAGAAATCATTAAAAAAAACTAAATTTAAAGCTGCACAGGGTGTTGAATACGGTGAGCAGACGTCCCTATTTACCCGGTACAGTCCCAGTTTTGCCCCATGTGTCCCCTGTCCTTGCAGATTTATCCAAAACCAGTGATTTGTCCCAGTTTTATACAAGAAATGTCCCTGGTGTCCCTATTTATGACCAATCTGGGCACTGCCGACAGTAAAAAGAGGCATAAATTGTCACTTGTTCAGGTAAAAATACAGAAAAGCTGCTTAAAAATGACCAAAACACAAAGAAAATGTGACTATTTTGACTCACATTAGGGCCGAGTGCATCGCACTTTTCCTTAATTACACACTCGTTTCACAATTTTATTATTACCAACCACCAAAACCCCCAAAATATCCCAGTTTTTTATTTTGAAATTCTGGTCATCCTAACAGTGAAACATTTCTAGTGGAGGATGGTGTTATTGCTTTGCCTTACCTTGAATGTTCCAAAGTATGGCATTAATCTTGTCTATATTGCACAGAAGTATTATTTTTTATTGTTGAAAAAATACATTCATTCTTACTGTGAGTGGTGCCGCCTCACCGCAGAGCTGACCTGTAACTTTTCCTGGAGACGTTAAATAAGTTGTTGCTGCAGAATATGGCCAGAATAATGCCATACTGTGGAATATTACTGCTTTAGTTTTGCTTTAGATCTGTCCTAGGCCTGTTTTTGGTCTGGGCAAAGCAATAACAACTCCATGGAGGCAAGCAGTCTTTAAGAAATGTTACACAATGCAACTTTAAAGCATCTATCACGCTTAATTGACTGTTCAGAGCTTTCAACCATTTTATAGTTGATTCTTCTTATTTATTCACCCCAGAAGTTGTATTTGGAATAATTCGAGGAATCTTTAATCACTTATTTTCATGAAGCCATATGGCAGATCAACCCTTGTTTTCAAAAAGTTCACTCATCGCATTTTCTTAATCGTGATACACGTAGGATTCACACTGTTTCGTTGTCATATTGGTACAAAAAATTTTTTTTTTTAATCTGCGGCTTGCTAACGTAACCTGCAGTGATCCATCGGAGGAGCCTAAAACTTCAAGGCTCTTTGTGTTGGAGACGTCAGAACCCACTGGACACCGCCATTTTCTAATGCGGACTTGTTTGTTTATTGAGTAATTTTAGATTTAAAATGTGCAAATTATAACATAAAGATCCACGGGTGTCATAGATTCTGAGTATATAAAAAGCTCAAGCTCAATAGGTCTTTAAATGTAAATGTGTCAAGGCTGGGTCATAGTTCTGCGTTAAATCTACACCGCACAGCTTCCCGACGTATTTGAAAGCCAGTCAAGGTTCTTTATTTGTCATTCAAGCCTGCAAAAGAAACACACGACAGAACGAAACGTGTTCCTCGAGGACCAGTGACCAAGAGATAAAAACGATAATAAATAAGCAATATGAAAAAGTACATCAAGAGCGTTTAGCAAGTACAAGTAAAACAAGAGAGGCCGTCTAAGCAGGAAGTCTGTGTGCACCGTTCAAAAGTCTGAGCTTCAGGGGGAAAAAATGGGCTTCAGCCGAGATGTTCTGGCTTTGATGCTCCTCAGTGTCCTCCAGAGGGCAGATCCCCCATGATCCTGAGGCCCGTCTCCTCGTAAATATCACTGATGGGTGTAAAGTCACATCCAGTGATCTTCTCTGCCGCTCTGACCACACTGTGCTGGACTGGGTCACTCTCCAACACATCTATGAAAAGAGACGAGGGCTTGGGGAGCGTCCAGAGAGCTGGCGGTGTTTGCTGTGATGTATAAATGTCCCTTGGTGAAAAAGTTACTACTACACTATTCGCCTTATTGCGGAAGTTGCCGTAGACATCATCATTTGGGTTGTATTATTTTATAGGGGGCTGCCGATCCTAACAGCAAATCACTTCAGTACTGGACGATAAAGACGTTTTAAAGCCCTTCAGAGAATCGGTGCAGTGTTGATTTGTTGGTGCACATGAATATTGAACATTTTACACAAATTAACCTACTTTATGTCATATATAATAGTGAAAGATTTTCTCAAATTCGCCGTTGACATGAAGGGGATCACAGTTTAACAAGAAGTGCCACCTTAAAAAAAGCGCAGTTTAGCAGCATTTACAGACAAACGTGGGCGGAATAAGGTGGATATGGAAAACTTAAAAAAACAGCTTGACACAGGATTGTCTGCATATGAGCCTCATATGATTGTACACAGCCCAACTCTGGATTCATTACAAAAAAAAGCCAGTTTGCAAAGACTCCAGGTGGAATACAATGATGCTTTGTGCTTTGGAGGAGGCCACGATGGACGAGTGCGAAGTTTGCAGAGGTTTGTTACCGCACGAGTGAACATTTTCCAAGCTGTACTAAGAACTTTAATGTACAGTTTTATTTGCAGGCTGAACAAATTGGACAATGAAATAATAATGTCACTCACAAATATAAGATCCAGCGCAATAAGATATCAGTCCAATCTGTGGAGACAGTGGTTTGGTCTTTTAAAAACATGAATGTTTATTGTTTTGTATCATCACTGTCCTTTAAAAATGGATCATGAGTCTGGAATAAAGATGAACTGAATTTATGATTGTTTATCCTCACTAGGGGTGTAACGATATCCAAGTCTCATGAACCTCATTGTACGATATTTACTGCGATATTGTGGGAAAGCTCACGATATGGTGGAGAGGCTCATGATATTACGATATTCTACATAATAACAAGACTGACATTATAAAATGCATTTCAAACATTTATTGTCATTAGGGATGGAACGATATCCAAATCTCTCTGTACGATATTTTCACCATATACATCTCACGTTGTGATATTATAACTGTGAATATGTTTCTTTTTCCTCTAAAAATGCTTCACAAGACTTAATCCAAAGAATGAAGTAAGTGCTTAGAACAGTTATTTCTTCATGTCGTCTGCACTGAAACGGAGCAAAGGATCATGGTCTATGTAGTTGTGATTGTGATTTGATATATTGTCATGGTTCACGATATTATTGTGAGACCTTTGATATCACCATATTTTGGTTATTGTTACTTTCCTAGTTGTGAGGGTTTAGGTTTTTTTTATTTATGGCACTGAGAAACATAGAGCTGGATGTATCTTTGACTTGCACCTCCACAAACCTGACTCTTAATTTGGCCTGGTGGAAGGATTTCAGAATTAAAATCAGCCGCTGCACCAGGATAGCCTAAAATAATGATTAAAAAAGGTATAAAGCGTCAAATTACTACAGTAAGCTCATAAAATTAGCCCCACATAAAACTTTTTGCGTGACAAGTTCGGACCTGCAACAGTTTACTGTCACTTACTATGCTTGTCTTTCTAAATAATTGTCTGAAAAACTTATAAAACTTATAAATGACACAATCCTTACCCGTTACAAAATGGTCGCTGCAAACTCGAACATCGTCTGTTTCCGCGTCTCCTGTTTATAGCCGGAGATTTTCAGTCCACTTTTGTTGTTTTTTCTCTGTAAGTTTTTTTTAAAATCAACTCCTTTGTGAGACACCACTTTCAGTACATGAAAAGTTTGTCTTTCTCCCGATTCGACTGGTCGCAGCAAACACAATTTAGGCATTTTGGCGGAGAGTCAGTGGAGGTAAACGGGATCTGTGCGTCTGTCTTTACTTCCTGACCCCCATTTGCTTTTGGTGACGTCAACGTGACTGAAACCCAGCGATTACATACTTTACTGCTTTTCTAATTCATGGTACTTTTTATATTTTCATTTCAAAATACTTGCTTTATTCTGCACAGTGTGGGATTTTCTGTCCACTCCACACTTCTCCTCTCAGCGTCTTCTAATTGTTCGTACCGTAGACGATGTTTCTTTGAGTTTCTTTGCGTTTCTTTGAGTTTCTGAGCGCTCATCGTTTCTCTGCGGTTGAAAGAATCGTTTGCTCAGGACCCGGGGATGTCCTGTCTGCGCCTCTTCACGTGTTCAAATATAGATGTGATTGTTCTGTCTTCTGCAGCGAGGCGGACATCTTTGTGTGGGACTGAGGAGCCGTGCGCCTGCAGACTGCACTTTTACCGCCACAGATGGTTCTCGATGAAACTGGAGACGGGTTCAAAACAAACTTCAGCTGAATATGCAGAGAAAATTACACTTTATGTGAATTCATTAGTTTATTTCTTACAGGTTTTGTAAAATATGGAAAATGTGTTAAAGTTGTGGTCGGCTATAGAGATTTATAGGACTGGACTGGACCAGGACTAAACCAGGACTAAACCAGGACTACACCAGGACTACACCAAGTTTAAACCAGGACTACACCAGGATTTAACCTGGACCAAACCAGGTCTAAACCAGGTCTAAACCAAGACTACACCAGGATTAAACCAGGATTAAACTGGGTCTAAACCAGGTCTAAACCCAGATTAAACCAGGACTACACAAGGATTAAACCAGGACTACACCAGGATTAAACCAGGACTACATCAGGATTAAACCAGGACTACACCCGGATTAAACCAGGACTAAACCAGAATTAAACCAGGATTAAACCAGGTCTAAACCAGGTCTAAACTGGGTCTAAACCAGGACTACACCAGACCTAAACCAGGTTTAAACCAGGTTTAAACCAGGATTAAACCAGGACCACACCAAGATTAAACCAGGAATAAACCAGGATTAAACCAGGATTGAACCAGGGTTGAACCCAGTCTAAATCGGGACTACACCAGGACTAAACCAGGATCAAACTCGGTCTAAACCAGGTCTAAACACAGATTAAACCAGGACTAGATGAGGATTAAACCAGGACTACATCAGGATTAAACCAGGACTACACCAGGATTAAACTAGGACTACACCAGGACTAAACCAGGATTAAACCGGGTCTAAACCAAGTCTAAACCTGGATTAAACCAGGACTACACCAGGATTAAACTAGGACTACATCAGAATTAAACCAGGACTACACCAGGATTAAACCAGGTCTATACCAGGATTAAACCAGGTCTATACCAGGATTAAACCAGGTATACATTTCTATTTTAGACCCAGTTACGCAGCTAATCAGTAGAAAAAGTGATTTTGGGGTTTAGTGGCCCATTAATGCCATAACATGCAGCATTCCTAATCTCTAGGAATAAAATCTCCATAGAAACAAAAGATGGAGGTCCCTGTACCAGAAACGTGACCCTACGAGTGCAGTACAGCTTTAAGACTGTGTAGTTTTTTGTGTTGTCTGAGGAAGCTCTTACATAGTAACAAGACTCTTTCTGTTTACGCTGATACTAAATATTACCTGAACTCTGAAGTGTAAAATGAACTATAGTACTACAGCGTGTATTTATAGTGACACTTGAAGCGACATTAAAACTAATATTTCACTCATGAATTATTGATCAGGATGAAACTCAATAGAACTTCAGTGGAGTGTGTCTGTTTTTACTCTCCCCAGAACAAAAGTGCTTTTAATTAAATGCATTTCCGCAGCCATCGCACGTACACAGCCGCGTGGCGTAAGACGTATTGTATTCCTCCTCCTCTCATTTCCTGTCCTCTGTCCGGCTTTAATCAGAAATACCTCCCAAAGCCATCTGCTATTTATGTAAACAATCAGGGCTTATCTCCCCCGCACAAAAGGGCCGCAGTGTGGTGAGAATCCAGCAGAACAATCGGATTTCTGCTTTTGCGTCGCAATAATCTGATAGAATATGTTTTGTTTGACAGACACAAATGTGAAATCATTATATTACTTAGAAAACACACACAAACTTATAAATGGTAAAACTGCTGATCTGCTAATCCCAAACTTTCATGTGCCTAAAACTCAATATTACATAGAAAACTGTTACAGAAGTTGGTTATAGTTAAAGTTTCAGTTAAAGTTAAAGTTTCAGGATGTAACTTTGATCGTTTGGGGTCTGCTACTTGGTTGTCTCCATGGAGATGCTATTGCTTTGCTTGGAATATTTCAGAGTATGGCATTAAACATGTTAATTTTGCATTTATTTCATTATAGAAGCATTTATTGCTCAAAATACCTTGAAAAACATTATATGAGACGATAAGAGTCGCTTGTCGGTAGGGTTGGGCGGTATCCAAATTTTTATACTGTTAAACCTTCTCAGTATTTTACTGGCGTATACAGTATTACAGTGACTAAGAATGATTTTGTAGCTTGTAGCACCATTCAGAAACAGAAGAGCAGCATTATATTTGGTGAGGCACAAGTTCTGATCAAACCAAACTTCACCAGTGCGTATCTCCCTCCATTTAATGATCTGGGACACGCCGAGACAAGAAAAGCGCAGAAGAGGCAGATTCAGGAATAAAAAGTAAAAGGCAACAGTCCACGGCGTGTGATATTTCCCACTGCAGCATGTTGTATCTGACAGACCTGCGCTCTCGGCACTCAGAGAAGTTACCGTCTCCTCCGTGAAAGTCTGACTTCGCCCTCAAGCGGGAACTTTCTCCTCTTTACCGCGTCCCCTCTCGACTTTCAGTGATCAATAAAACATCTCCATCACAGCTCAACATCACACACGAAGCGTCAGTCAGGTTTTTTTCTTCTTCCTCGCTGCGTGTGGATGGAAATCTCCTAGCGTAACAACGTTTGAAGAGGAGAGAGAGCGGAGGGGAGAAAGTCTGCGCTGTCTCCCGTGTCTGAAGCGACTGTGGTGGGATCTCTGGCCTGACGCAGGGTCGTAGCTCCGTCAACATTTGCGTTTCTCCCCTGTCATTCGGCCTGAAGCCAAAATGCTCCTAATATTATACTAGGTCCTTATGTGCAGCAGATTTTTAGGTAATGAAACTGATACTGCTGCTACATTTTGACACCTCGGGATAGCGTATTACCACATTACCGCACAACCCTACTTGTCGGCTTGTCTCCATGGAGATATGAAGACTTTAAAGCTACCGTCTGCAAATGCGTGTGATGTTTTTGCACCAGAAGATGTCAGATGTGAAACCTGTCCCCCTCCTCTCACCTGTGCTCGCTGCTCTTCTTCTGTCAGACCAAAGTTTGCACCATCAAACTGCACTCATGTAGACAGCATCTCGTGGTGATAACATATAACATGGCAGCTTTAATGCCATACTCAGGAATATTCAAGGCAAAACAATAACATGAAGACAAACAGGTGGCGTCCCCTCCTCTAGTAAAGTCAAATAGAGCTCCTTTAATGTTCACTTGACACAAAACATCTAACAAAGAACAGCTCGCGTTCAGAAAGTACTTTAGGCTTTATGTGTGGCATCAGCTGTCTCGGTGTCAGTTTAATCAGCTCTATGGCGCCCCCCGTCTCCTCCACAGCGCCGCTCCACGCTGCAGTTTTTGACATGGGAATACTATACAATTATTGTGTTGCACGCACTGGAGTAGGGTCTGCGTCTCCATGGCAACAGTCAGCTGATCGGGCGGAGGTAAAATTAGTCCTGGGAGGAAGAGGGGCCCCGTCTCAGTCGGCATCTGAGTGTGTTTGTGGTTTAGTTTGTTTATCTCAGACGTCAGACGAGTTTGAAGGAGAGTCACAGTTGGCTGCTCACAGAATGGCTTTTTGCAACTCCTCTTTACACTCCTCACAGAAGTGGGTACAGACGAGAACTATGCACAAGTAAAGGCCGGTTTATACTTCTACGTTAGGCCCCAACTGAGACCTGAAATCCCGTTAATCAGGGTCCAGGTGCATTGTTGGAATTCAATCTGATTTCATTTGAATTAATTATTTGTTTTTTCCATTTATTGTGAAGATTAGACATGTGATAACAACCTAAATATGGTGATATCGTCAAAGGTCTCACAATAATATCGTGGACCATCACAATATATCGACTCACAAGTCTCTTTGCTTAAATGAATAGTTCTGATGCAGAAATAGCTAAAAAAAACAGAAGGAACTACATAGACCATGATCCTTTGCTCCGTTTCAGTGCAGACGACATGAAGAAATAACTGTTCTCAGCACTTTTACATCTTCATTCTTTGGATTAAGTCTTAAAGTAGCATATTCACAGTTATAATATCGCGGTAAATATTGTACCGTGAGATGTATATGGTGAAAATATCGTACAGAGAGATTTGGATATCGTTCCATCCCTAATGACAATAAATGTTGCACCAAATGACTGGTCAAAGCATTTTATAATGTCAGTCTTGTTATTATGTAGAATATCGTAATATCGTGAGCTTTCCCACGATATCGCAATAAATATGGTACCGTGAGGTTCAGACCGAGACGATATCGTATCGTGAGACTTGGATAATATTCTTTTATTTTAGTTCATTCATTTTCTGGCTAAAAAAATGCATACTGTGGCTTTAAATGAGCTTATAAGCAAAATAAGCAGCTCATTTATCATATTAAGTAAATGTTTTATCATGTCGCTCTTTGCACAGATTTGCATTTTTCAGTCTTTTAAAACAACTTTTGTTTACTTAAGTCTCAGTATTTAACACTCTTTCTCGTAAAGTACAATGTTAACGTATTTTTATAATTTATTTGTGCAAAAAACAAACATTGAAACATGTAAATATGAGGTTAAATGAGGCTAAAAGCAACAGTTGCAGTAAGTTGTTTAGTTGTAGTGAAGGCATTTCGAGCATTACAATCAGAATGAGTATAGACAATAAAAACATGGGGGAAATGGCATTACACTGTCATCTATTTACAATTACGTTTACTGCTTATTAGAAAAGCCTTTAGGTTCGCTGTGAATAGGTCCTGATATAAAATAGTGATTGTGAAGCTCCAGACTGAGCGTCGTGTTGATTTGTGAAGTGTTTAATCAAGAGGAGTGTTTTGAAGGAGACGGTCTGTGGCCTCTCGACGCTGGGACAGGATATCATTTTGCAATTTATGCCAATTTTAATCATTTGGTTTAATTTACGTTTAATTCATTTCCAAGGACCCTTCCACAGATCTTGAGCCAGAATCTAAGTAAAAAGTCTCTAATCAAACTCAAAGCAGAAGGGGCCATATTCCACTATTTTCTGAGCGATGTTATGGTGTTGTTTTCTCATCACAAACAGACCTGAAGATTTTTCGTTCACACGTAAATCCTGCGTATTTAGCCTGAGTTATTCGTGTCATGTGGTCATACAGGAAGAGCTCCACTGTGTTTTTAAACTCCATAAACCTTCACTATAATCATTTGGATGATTTCAGCCCTGGAATTGCCGATATCTACTGAACTAAAGGTAAAAAGTGTGGACTTCAGAAGGTGGCACAGAGCATTTTGAGTGTTGAAGTTGTTTGTAGACAAGTTTTCTTTCTTTGTTTCTTTATTTCTTTAAAGAAAAGGTCAACATGTAACAGTAAAGTTGCACATATTGGCCGGACTCGGTTCAAGAATTGTTTTTCAGCCGGTTTCTATTACAAAATGACATGATTACAAACACACAACGAGTATTTTGAGCACACAGACAATTATAAAGTGCATATTTAACCAGATACGACTGCATGAGATGATAAAATTCAATAACAAAGTGCATTCTGAACAATAATGGGTGCAGGTTTGGTTTGTTTATAGATAATATTGTGTGATAGAGGGAGCTGATCTGATTTGGTGGTAACTCATTCCAGGTCAGAACAGATGTGCGTATGACAGAACTCAAGCCAGAGTTGTTTTTTTTGTGCGCTGGGGTTTGAATGAGGTCCTGTGTAACTGAGCGGGTCGTGCAGGCCGGTCTTTCATTGTGTTCTGGGATGAGTGAATTAACTGTAGGTGGGAGAGATTTTGTGTAGAGTTGAGAGAAGAGTTTATTTCCAGGAGATTTGTGTAATTCAGGAGTGTTAGTGCATTGGCGTAGGCAGGGATCGTACAGTGATGGGTCCAGATTGAGTGTCTGCCATGTATTTTTTATGCTCTATTGTGTAATGTTACTAGAGGATCCAGGATTTCTTTGGTGGTGAGACCATATGGAAGGACAGTGTGATAAATTGGACAAAATGATAGAAAGTAAGTCCATATTTGAGATATTATGGGTGAGAAAGGGCCTGATCTTGTTGCAGACAAACGTTTTCAGTTTGTTCTGTCTGTTAACAATAAAAGGTTACACAAACATGTGCGAATGAAACAAAACACAACTCCAG
This sequence comes from Odontamblyopus rebecca, assembly GCA_030686955.1. NCBI lineage: Eukaryota > Metazoa > Chordata > Actinopteri > Gobiiformes > Gobiidae > Odontamblyopus > Odontamblyopus rebecca. The sequence goes on from CM060662.1 coordinate 31,167,913, forward strand.
GTCTGTTTTTGAGGAGGTAACAACATTATAGCATGATTTAAAGCTCACAAGAGTCAATTTTGTGTAATATAAGACCCTTAAGCCAATACTTTTGATGCAAACTGCTTTAATACTTTTCTAGCAGTGTACTTTCACCTCTGCTTGAGAAATATTTTTATTGAGGTAACAGTACTTACCTCAATAAAAATTGTGCTAACTCTTCCCATTACTAGTATAAGTGAGTTTACAAGTGACCAAAGCTCTACAGTATGTTGACAATGTTAAAGTGATTTGAACATTTGTGTTTCTTACTCTGCTCCTTCAGATATGATTGAGTTTTTCTCATTTTTATGGTCTGTCCTCAGAAAATTGCCGATTTTGTGCATTATTTAATATTTTGTGATTCAACTTCAAATTATAAATCCGATGTAATGTCTCACCAATTACTCTTTAAGTTAATTTTATTTGTGTACAGTTTTGGCTACGCTACCCACCTCTGCAAATCGGAATACATCACTATGCAACTTTTCTATGCAATACAATAGCATAAGTATTTTTATTGCTATTTACCTTGAAAAAAACAAACACATGATCTGACCTGTGATTTGGCTTTGTGACCTGCCTGTTCAGGCTTCAGGCAAAGTAATAACATCAGCATAGAGATCAACAGAAGGCCGACAATCTGCTATTTTTGGTGAAATTGTTATATCATGATTCACTATTGCTCTATTAAAGCTTCTTCAGTGTGAAGCAAATTGGCGTTTTACATGGAAGTTAAGACCTTGCCCCATCACTACACTAGTTCATTACCTTGACAGACTCACTGCCACAGTGAGATCTCCGCCTACACAACACTGATCTGTGCCGTTTTTTAGCTTCTGACAGAATTCGACCACCTCTAGCAACGGACTTTAGCTTCAAACGTGCCTGAGTTCCCCTTTAATGCAACTTTCTGCTCAAACATGAACAGCTCCTTTTACCTTTATTTCCCTTTAGGCAATTCAAGGTCTGAAATTATCCAAATGATTCTAGTGAAGGTTTATGGAGTTTAAAAACGCAGTGGAGCACTTCCTGTATTACCACGTCACACCTCTAGGGAATGTTGATGATATCGGCTGAAAAGTATCTATAAAAAATAAAAAACAGTACATGAAAAGTGCTAAAATATGCTATTAATTTCTTGCTCCATCGCCCTTATCCCGATCTGTTGTTCCAGCACTTTGACCTCATCTCTGCGTTCAACTGGGTGCATAAAGATCCATAAAGACTCTAGTTATAATCCTTACCTCTTTATTTTTCTTAGAGACTTTGCTTTGTTGGCACATTTCACCCTGGGCATGACAATCTGCAGCTGTAGCAAATACCACATGATAAACAGCCAGAGGATTCTCCCTTAGGGCCGATATACTGAGGTCAGCTAAAACCCAGGTGGGATACACAACTCCACAATTATTTTAAAGGTGCTTTAACAATCCTGCCACGTCCACCGGGATGTTATCGCTGTGCCTAGATTGTATAGGAAAAAACTTATCTTGCATTTATTCAAGTGTTTACATTCCGAAGAAATACCTTGAAAAACCTGTTGTGAAGGGACTCGCTCTCCGCAGATCTGACCTTCACGTCACCTGCTCGTCTCTACAGATACACTTACAAAGCCCATATTATGCTATTTTCTGATCTGTTATAATGTCGTTTCTTTATCAAAAACACACCCAGAGTTGTGTTTTGTTTCATTCACACACGTTTAACACACAAACCCTGTATATTTAAGCTGAGTTCTTCTCTCAAATAGTAAAAACACTCTGAAAACACTGCCCTGCGGTAGTACAAGAGGTGCTCCACTGTGTTTTTAAACTCCATACACCTTTACTTGAATCATTTGGATGATTTCAGTGTAAGAATTGACAGTCTCTACTGAACTAAAGGTAAAAAGGAGCTGTCAGACTAATAATAAACAGTTACTCAAACGTGTGAATGAAACAAAACACAATTCTGAGTATGTTTTTGAGGAGTTAACAACATTAGAACAGCTCACAACAGTCAATTTTGCATAATATAGGACAGGGGTATTCAACTCAAATTTGAGAAGGTCCAGTTAGAGAAAATCTCCTCAAACAGAGATCCTGGACATCATTAGGGATAAATGATACAGTTTTCCCACAGTTCGATACGTATCTTGATACATGGGTCACAATATCGATTCGATTTCAATACGTTTTAAGACACACAAAAAATGTATGCAATTTTTTCCTGATAATGAGTATAATATAATAACACTCTGATATTAAAGAAACATTAGGCCATTACAGTAGAACTACTGTACAGCTGGAGTTTATATGTGAAGTCTTTTAGTTCATTTGGTTCAATGATTCACAGCTCAGATTTTTTATTCAGTGAAAATAAGAACAGAGCTTTCTCAGGCTATTTTTTATAGCATAGCCAGTCTTAATATAGAGTGATAGGGGAGCTACACTGTCAGACTTTTCCTTCCCTGATGATGAAGATTTGACTCTTTCTTTTCCTCCTCTTCCATCCTCTTTCTGGACACTAAAACGGTTATGTTACATAGAAATGTCTCAATGGACCATTTTCAGAGGAAAACTTATGAGACAGATTCTGAGAAACAGATCGTGTATATCGCCAGTAGCATCGCGTGTCCATACACAAGTGCAGCCAAAAAGATTCTAAAGTATTTAAAAGTGAATATCTTTGTCATTTCAGGGTCTCTCAATGTAAAATAAAGAGAAAGTGAGAGATAAAAACCCTCCTCTGTTAGAATATTTCAGCTGTAAATCCTTATGGAGCTGTTTTTGTGCTGAATCTGAGAAGGATGCACCAATAACTGAACCAAAATAAATGACAGCACATCGCACATGGAGGAACATGTGCGTAGTGACCCCTGATATAGGACCTTTAATGCCTTTAATATTGTGGAAAATTCTACGCAAAACAGTAACATCCCCCATAAAAGTGGCACAAAACGCTTTTACAATTGTGTATTTTGGCCCAAATCTGTGAACACGTTTGGGAAAGATGCCATGACTTTGTGCTTCCTGGTAAATGACATGTTAGAAAGTTCCCTGTAGATTTTAAAGGACTTTTCTCTCTGTTTCAAGTTTATTTTAAATCTGAAATTCACATTCAAACGGAAGGTGTGATGAAAGAGGAAAAGTGACACGACATAACCTTGAGAAACCTTGGAAATAGGAACAAAGACTCAACAAATGATGCAAGCTCCGGAAAAAAATGTGGGAAAAAAAAGTGGGAATGGACGATAAAGGCAATTTGTTAGAGCCATTTGTCAAATAACCCAAAAGTCAAAGGTTCAATCTCCCCATATTTATGAGGGACTGGCTCCAAAAACTTTCTATATTAATCTAAATCTCCTTTCCGCCAAAAACAGCCACGTCTTTGAGGATGAATAATGGCACCACTATCTGAAAAATAATTTCATTTTTGATGATTTATGCTGACAGAGAAGATGGACTGTGCCACTTTTGTTTAACGTGGATAGACACAGTAATTACAGAGATACTAACCAAAAAAAAAGTCTGTAATCTCAGAGTTAAACAGCTAATTTCACCACAAAATCAGAACCTCTGCTTCAATGACAAATGCAAATGAAAATTAGGGGTTTTTGCCATAGGAATTCACAATTTATATAAGACCAGCATCCAGTATAAGGTGTTTTCTGCTGCTGCCATATGTAATTTAACAGTATTTCTGTTTACCAAAATATCTTTTTATGTTTCTATAATGGTTAATCCGGCAGTATATGCAAGATCTTTTTATCAAAACCACATCTTTAATGCTAAAACATAACTATTGCTGCTATTCATACATTTTCAAGTTGAATGTTGAAAAATAATGACACCAAAGTCTCATCCAAAGTCTCTGGGAACAGCGAGAAACTATTTGGAACTCAATAACAAAAGAGACTTTGCAAAACTACATAAAAACAAAGCAGCAAGACAAGGTCAACAAGGACTATTTTGTTATTCCATTTGGTCATTTTCTTAATAACCATGAAGTTGTTAATATATTATGAGATTATGTTTTCTTGTTTTCATGACAGATGATCTAATAAATTTGTTAAGCACTGTAAACCAAAATATTATAACTTTTGAACTGTGAAAAGTCCTCAAAATGTCACCTATAGCAAGAAACTCAAACCTATGAGTATGAGTAATTCACAGATCCCTTGTAACATACAGTAACATATGCTTCATTTTTCTCCATATATTTAAGCAAAAAAAATAAATAAAAATTAAGCACTAAATAAGCACTTTTTGGGGTAAATTTATTTTATAAAATCAAGAACCGACATTTCATTTTGGAAAGGCAAGTTATAGAAGTTATAGTAATAAAAACAACCCAACAGAGAAGAATCCGTGTATCATTCGTTTTTCAATACAGAACCAAAAATAAGAAAATGAAAAAACAACTCTTTTCTTTATTATTTGTCTCTAAAACCAAAATGAAAACCGGATAATGATTTGTTTTTTCATTTTTGATTCATGTATATGATTCATATATTTGGTCTATGGACTGTCAGTGTGAAAAATGTAATATATAAGTCGCACCTGAGTATAAACCGCAGGACCACCCTGAAAAAAGTGCGACTTATAGTCTGAAAAATACGGTAATCATTAAACGCTTTATTGTCCGATAATCACAGTGACTCATCGCGGTAAATAAGATGCTCAGAATGCATAAGATAAGTGAGAAGTAACTTTTAAGACTGGGAAAATTCAGGTAAAGTCAATAACTCCCATATGTTTACCTTATTATTTAGCTGAACACAAGCACATGATACCGTACACTGTCACTTATATCTGTGAAGTGTGATCCAGGAAGAGTCTATTTTTGCCGTGAGCTGTGAATGAACTTGTGTCTTAACCCACAGTGGCATTGATTCAGACTCCAGCAGAGGCACATGACGTCCTGCGTGGGCTCTGATTGTGCGTGGGACTCGACTCATTAGAAAAATACTGCAACATGTCAGAATAGTACAGCTGGATTAGTACATGTGGGGAGTAAAAAAAGAACAAAAAGAAACACACAGGTACAGCTTCACCTATGGGTAGGACTTTAAAGGTGCTGGTGTGTTATTATAGAGAGACTGGAGGATCCATTTATATAATTTTAACTTATCAGAGGGACGTTCAAAGTAATTAAATAGATTAAGTTGTGTACAGGTTTAGAAATAGTCCTACTAACTTAATTATGTTAAGTTGCTGTAACTTGTTCTTCTTTTTGAGTAATTTCAACTATTTTTTTGAATTGAAGGGAACTATACATGGATATAAGTGAGCGTAACTTAAAAACTTAAAAAGATGAGGTACAACTTAGTAGAATGAAGTGATTAAATGCTGAGAATGATAAAGTCCTGTTATTTCTGTCTAAAGGTATCACAAGCCCTTTAAGTTCATCAACTCTAAATAATTGAGGCAATCGATTTCCTCCATTTTTTTTTAGTTCTGGTAACTTTTTCGGGTTTACCATGAATCATATCTTGTTCACACTGTAGAAATAGGACGTGGGGTTGTCAGAAGTATCAAAAATCAGATACTAGCAAAGGGGAAAGGTCTCATGCAGAAGATCTCGCCAGACAAATCTGCCCCACAAGAAAAATTATCTTGTGAGATTTTTTACCTTAGACAAAAAGACTTAAGAGCTGGTGAGTTGGGTACAATTTCAGAAGCTGTAGTTACAAAAAATAGTATTACAATGACCATTAAAGCATGACATAAAATGAATGAATACAAAGCGATAAAGCCAAAACTGTGAAATGGATTTTACTACTCGATTATAACACATTAATGTCAAAATATCGTCTAGTCTCATTCTCGTGGTGGGTCTCGTCTTGTGAAAATTGTGTCTTGCCCCACCCCAGATACCATCAGATACTAAAACTAGTATTGAAATTAAACTATGAAATTAAACTAGAGACTCATTGGGTGTCAATACTAAAAAAGTCACATTGACAGGACAGAAACGACCCGTTCCTGAATGTCTTTAGAACGATCTTGAGCTGTATCTGAGCACAAAAACTAGTATACGCTGTTATGGAAATCTTTTACTGGGTCTATGCTTATCATAAATGGTACATCAAACATCTACGGTTAAGCAAAGTTATCACAACCTCTTATGGCATTCTTCTGTTACAGAGCGGTGTGTACCTGTGTATGATGTGCTGGCTCTGCAGGTAGTCCAGCGCCAGAGTCATCTCACACAGGTAGAGTTTGACGGCCTCTTCTCCAAACTGGACGTTCTGCTGCAGGTGGTACCTCAGGTCTCCACCCAGGAGCAGGTCCACCACCATGAACATGTCCTCCTCATCCTGGAACGAATACCTGCAACGGAGGGAGAGAAAGGGAGGAAGGGAGAGAGGTTTTTCTGAATTAAAGGTGCATTTTGAAACTTTTCGGTTGGGTGCTGTCACTGTTTTGCCTTGAATGTTTCACAGTATAGCATTATCGCGCCCACAAAAACATACTCAGAGTTAAATTTTGTTTAATTCTCACGTTTAACACACAAATCCTGAATATTTAGGCCGAGTTCTTCACTCAAGCTGAAAACACTCTGTTCCACAATAGCCACATTTACATGGTGCTTTTAAATTCCGAATTACCGGTAAATAGTTTGGAATTAAAATATTCTCCTTCCTTTCCTTTACATGGAAATAATAATTCTGAATTGTGGTTTACATGGAAAACACATTGGAGGTCGGGAAGGGTTCTGATCGGACAGCGACACAACGTATTTACATCAACCGGAAGAAAAACACACACTTCATGTGCTACCGGCTTTTCTGTCATCTCGGTTTGTCGTTACGCCACTGACACAAACACGATCCAAACTTTTTTTTCTGTCTGCCAAGGACTCGGTCCATCTCTTCATAATATAAAAAGTTTGATGGGTCTTAGCCGCTTTTGCTGTTGTGTTGTTTCATTTGCTGTTTTACATGAATGTTGTTTATACTTGTTTTGATATGTCTGTGTATGTTTTACACATCAAAATCTTGGAACGCCCTTAGAGGCAACTGTTGTTGTGATTTTGGGCGCTACAAAAATAAAATAAATTGAATTGAATTGTGTGTCTTAGCTTTGTTGTACTCCTGCTTCAACTGTTTCCACGTGTTTTTATCTGTGCAGAGTCTCCAGACCGTGTCCACGTACACTTCTTCAAACCTTTACACTACCTTGATGAAAAGGTTAGTGTTTTTATGTTTTCTGCCCACTCTTTTCATTATTTGTGTCATCACGTCAGAAGGACGACTCAATGCACATGCTCTGAGCAACCTGAATTATTTTTAAGAAGAATAAACATTTACATGATTGTGGAATAATTTAATTCATCTTTAAAATCAGAATAAACCACACACTTAATTCAGAATCAAATGTATTGTGCAGTTTCAAATACTTTAGTGTGAAAAGGGGGAGGCTTCTATAAGCTTCTTGTTCTGTGTCTAATTTGCTCTTTATTTTCTGTGGATGCCTCTGTTGTTAGGCCCGAGCGCCTCAGCGGCGTAGGGCCTATTGTGATTGTTCAGCAGTGCGAAGCACTGCAAGAGAGCGTGACGCGCTCTCCCCTTTCCAAGCACACTGGCATCATCATGACTGGTGCCCGCTGACCTGGCATGTTGGCATCGTCATGGCCGCGTCAGCGGCATAATTGTAATTGTTCACCCAAAAACGTAGGGCGCACATGACACCATGCACTTCGTGCATGATGTCATGTGCGCCTGCGAAAACCGAGCGCGAAGCGCTCTCCCCCTGATCAAACACTCAGTGCCACTCATCAGTGACACTCATGGCATCCAGCAGTACAGACTGGCACTGCCCATTGCCGCGACAACGGCATAATTGTAATCGTTAAGTTGGGTAAACGCCAAAAACGTGCACTGGTATGTGAAGAGGTTGCGCTCGTCATTGACAATTGACCCCACGGGTGCGTTACTGGACGCGAGTGCTTTCCAATGATATGTATATGTGCCCCCATTCGTGGCGCTATATTGTTATTGTTCTGGTTTTTCTCTTTCTTCTTCTTATTATTTTTCTCACCCCCTCCGAACACAGTTCGGCAACTTCCCGCCGATGAAAAGTCACAAAATTAAAGAACGCCAAAGTAAGAATTTACAAATACTCCACATCCAAAAATTTTAAAAAAATGGCGCGACAGCGCCCCCTGCAAAATCAAAATACATTGCGCCTATGGCTATACCCGAAAAATGAACTTTATCGTAGACAAACGAAATTCGGGTGGTGGATAGGTCTTGTCGTTCCAAACAAAAAAATATATTATGCAGTTGCTAGGCAACCAACAGGAAGTCAGCCATATTGGACCAATCATGCGAAGTGGCGCCGAAGGCGCATTTTCCTGTCGTTGTACTTTAACAAACTCATGCTAGGGTTTTTGACATAGCCTCACCAGAATCATTCTGTGTCATATCGACGAGTGGAACATTAAAAGTTGCTAAAAGCTTTCAAAAAGATCAAACGGTGTTGCCGTGACAACGGCTCAAATTTCGGGTTCGTTTTTGCGGCTCGCCATCAAATTTCGACGAGTGATAATTCGTACAAACTTTGGCCAATTTCACTGAAACTTTAATCGTTGGTGGACACCCCAACCCTGAACAGATTTATATAAGAAAATCTCAAATGGGCGCGATAGCGCCCCCTAGGGAGATTGCATGGAACAGCAAAAATTTACTTTGTCGTAGACATATAAAATTTGGTACACACGTTCGAGACATGGTCTCAATCAAAAAAGTCAATAACGCCCCCACACCATTTGCCATCATGTTGCCATGGCAACAGCCCAAACATTTGTCCTCGTCAATAGGACGCCGACAAAAACTTTGGCGTAGCCAAACCAAATTTGGTACACAGATGTGTCATGGGAATAGGAACCAAAAAGTATATTACACGGTTGCTAGGCAACCAACAGGAAGTCGGCCATATTGGATAGGCCGTGTAACCTGGTGGCAAAGGTGCATTTTCCTGTCGTTGTACTTTAACAAACTCGTCCTAGGGTTTTTGACGTAGCCTCACCAGAATCATTCTGTGTCATCTTGACAAGTGGGACATTAAAAGTGGTTAAGAGCTTTTTAAAAGATCAGGTTTGTCACGGTGTTGCCATGACAATGGCTCAAATTTCAGGTTTGTTTTTGTGGCTCGCCATCAAACTTCAACAAGCAATAATTCACACAAACTTTGGCCGATTTCACTCAAACTTTAATCGTTGGTGAACGCCCTGACCCTGAACAGATTTATATAAGAAAATGTTAAATGGGCAATATATTGCCCCCTAGGGGATTTGTATGGAAGAATAAAATTTTACTTTATCGTAGACATATACAATTTGGTACACACATTCGTGACAGGGTCTTGATGACAAAAGTCAATGACGCTCCCAGGCCATTTCTCATCATGTTGCCATGGCAACAGGCCTAAAATCTGCCATTGCCAATGTGACGTCCTGAGAAAAACTTTGACGAAGCCAAGCCAAATTTGGTACACAGATGCATCATGGGAATAGGAACAAAAAAGTATCTTGTGACCACGCTCCCTCCCAAACTGTCAGTCCGCCATCTTGGATTTGGAAAAAAAAAAAAAATTCAACAAAAATTGAGAACAATGGTAGGTTTAAGGTTAAGGTGAGGTGTTAGGATTAGAGTTAGGGTAGGGTTAAGTGCTAGAAATTGGAGCTAGGGTTGGGGTTAGGGTTAATATTATGTTAGGGTTAGGATTAAAATTAGGGTTAGGAGTACGGTTGCATTAGGATTAGGGCTGGGGTTAGATTAGGTTTAGGGTTAGGAGTTCAGGTAGGGTCAGGGGTTAGTGTAAGGGTTAGGGTTTATTTAGGAGTTAGGGCTTAGGGGTTAGGTGCGTTTGTGGGGCATGTGCAGAGCACAGCGTGGCTGGGGCGGATCATAGGCATGAGCGAGGGCCGATCATCGCTGCTTGCGGCTATATTGATACTGTTGTAATTGTTAATTACTACGAAAACAGCACCAGAGAAAAGGCGTCATTTTAAGGACTTTTTACCATTGAAAAGATATGATGTTGTATTTAGAATCATTAATTACTATGGAAACGGTGCCAGAGCAAAGAGAACATTTTTTACCATTGAAAAGATATGATATTATGTTTTGAGTCATTAATTACTATGGAAATGGCGCCAGAACAGCAACATCCTGGAACTTATGAAACGAAACGAAAAGTGTGGTTGGGGTTTACGATTATTAGGGTTAGTGTGGGGAATGGTGTTTGCGGGGTGCAGCATAGTCACACGAGAGGGCCGATCATCGCCGCTTGCGGCTATATTTGTTATTGAGATTGTTCTTTGCGATCTGTTGATCACTATGATACTTAGATGCTCCAATAAAAAAGAGAGAAATAAGAATGGGAATCAAGTTTGATTCCGAATAAGTTTCAATCTGAATAATCATTAGGAATTAAGTGTTTACATGGTCTTTTTTAAAGCGGAATAAATTTTTATTCTGAATTAAATTACTTTGAAAGCGGAATTAAAACTCTCATGTAAACGTGGCAATTGTGATGCCCTGTGGTAATACAGCAAGTGCTCCATTGTTTTTAAACTCCACACACCTTCAGAGTATTTTGAGCTCTGGAGATGTAGAGAGACTAATAAAAACAGAGTTATTCAAACATGTGAGAATGAAACAAAACACATCTCTGAGTATCTTTCTGATATGATAGTAAAATTATATCATGGCTTAAACATGACAAGAACACATTAGTTTACCGTATTTTTCTGACTATAAGTCGCACTTTTTTTCAGGGTTTGGGTGGTCTCTTGGGCGACTTATACTCAGGTATGACTTATATGTTACATTTTTCACACTGACAGCCCATAGGCCAAATATATGAATCGTATATATGAATCAAAAATGAAAAAACAAATTGTTATCTGTTTTTTTCATTTTGGTTTTAGAGACAAATAATAAAGAAAATCAAAATGTTGTTTTTTCGTTTTCTTATTTTTTGGTTCTATATTGAAAAACGAATGAACAAATGATACACAGATTCTTCTCTATTGGGTCGTTTTTATTACTATAACTTCTATAACTTCTTTTCTTTCAAGATGAAATGTCAGTTTTTGGTCTCTGTTTTTATAATATAAATTTCCCCCAAAACGTGCGACTTATACATGTTTTGTTTCTTCTTCATTGTGCATTTTTTGGCTGGTGCGACTTATACTCCAGTGGGACTTGTAGTCCGAAACATACGGTAATATAGTAACTTTAAGCCTTTTTTTTAACAGTTATTCATCTTGATTTTTGATTGCATATTTCTATTCTCTTGAAACTTCACCTTACAACACTGGAATTTCCCCACTGTGAGAAGGTTCTGATATGATCTGAGCCCGGCATGCAAACTCGTCTATGCTCTATGTCGGACCACATGCTCGTAACATGCAACTCCCTCCTCCCACGCCGACTATTATGAATGAACCTCTTACATAATGCATTGTCACCCTTTTTCACACCACCATACATAAACCACATTACTTTTTCATCCACTTAACAGCCCTGGAGCTGCAGCACAGAGGCCGTCCTTGTAGGAATTAAACATGAAAACACCAGTTAGGGCTGATGCGACTTAATTGAAGCTCGCTTGTGGTCCACTAAGCATTTTGTCAATCAGGATTACCAATGGTGCACGTCAAATTAAACCAGCCCTCTGAGTGATCTAAAGGGGGGATTGGAAAACACTCTTTGCAGGTTTTTAAGGCCTAAATGAACAAAAACAGAGCCTCATGGGAGGGTTTTCAATAAATCTATAATTAATCTTCAACATAAAAGCAAAATAAGCCCTAAGGAGTTGAATAATGAGCTTAAGGTTTACGCTGGCAACTTTTTGATCTTTGAAAATAAGTGAAAAGGAGGCATTAGGGTAGTAGATAAGTGAATTTTCTTGTTACATTTAAAGTCTTATATTATGCAGAATTGACTCACTCATTGACACATAACAGGTCAATGTAAAACGGTTATTTTTAGGTTGTATTCTCGTTAAAAATACCTGCATTTATGTTTGGTTAGACAAAATGTTTGACTAATCTTGCATCTTGAGCACAAAACACTCAATGCCTCTTGATATCATCTGGTGGTACTCAGTGTTCCTCAGTGTTTCTTTAGGTCTGTACATGTTCAACAGTCAAACTTTGTCCATCAGGTAAACAATGTTATGGCTTCTCCTCAGGACTAAGATAGCTCGGCGCAATAACCTCTGGCTTCTCTGACCAGTTCCTTCAGATTCAGATATCGGATGGTAACTGATTTCAAACACATTTTCCAGATTTCACATTGTCCAGATGACCGTTGGAACCTTTTCTACCTTTTTGCCAATGATCTTGTTGTGGAGTGTTTCTTCTCTTTTGCAGAGCAGAAAAGGACTAGACTAGTCTCCAACATTTTTCCTCCTGTGAGCTACTTTTTGTTAAACGAAAATGCCAGAGAGCTACTTTTTTTTTTAGCAGTCACCAGAAATTTAGTAAATATAAGAGCCATGGTAAGCCAAAGATGAGGTACAGTTAGACGTCTATAAAACATAACCCATTATCCAGTTATCACTGCACAAAAATAGGCATCAAAATTATACATTTACAAAGCAAATAGGCATTTAATCAACCAAATTTGAGTTATTCAGTTCAATATGTACAACTCAGTAGTCTCATCGTGAGTTACTTGGAAGAGGGTGGAGAGCGACAGGTTGGAGACTCCTGGACTAGACCATACCGGCTTGTCAAAGCCTGATCCTGTCAGACCTCAGAAGCTGCAGGGCTGGGCCTGAGTAGTACTTGGATAGGAGACCAGTGGGAAAATCAGGTGCCACCGGGGGGCGCCAGTCACAAAAACTGTGGTTGTGTCCTTAGGCAAGGCACTTCACCCACATTGCCTAGTATGAAAGTTACCGCGACTAGGTGTGGAGTGAATGAATAATGCTCTGTAAAGCACCTTTGAGTGTCCAGAAAAGTGCTATATAAAACTGACACATCATTATTTATTATTAGACCCATCTGGAAGGCAGTACCTGGTCCAGTGTTAGTCCAATATCCCTGTTTTTCATTATTCTGAAGCACATGGATGATACACCTTTAGGTCTGATTCAAACTCCTCGGTGAAAAGCTGCTGAAGTCCACACGTGATGAATTTATGCACAAACATTAATCATCAGATATATTTTTTTAGGATTAATGCAAATGGCTTTAGAAATGACATAATTAGCTTGATGGTGAGCCGTGGGGATAAAGACCTCTACAAGGACGCCAAGTACCGGTTTAGCAGGGAAGTGGGCACTGCTAGACTCCAGTTCTCTCAGAATATGCAGCAGCAGATTTCAGAGGACGACTCGGCTTTCTGTGTGGAGGAGTTTTAGGAAAATCACCAACTACAAACCTAAAACTCCACACTCCACGGATGACCTGTCCCTAGCCAACAGTCTTAACGACTTCTACTGTCGTTTTGATGAGTCATCAAGCAGCTCTCACACCTCCAACTGTCCCAACAATAGAGACAATAGAGACAACCCGGACACTCATCCCCCCCACCGTTTCCCCCTCACCAGAGCCATCTCCACCCTTTCACATTCATGAGGCAGATGTGAAGAAGCAGTTCAAGAGGATGAATGCCCGGAAGGCGCCAGGCCCAGATGGCGTCACTGCTGCCACCCTGAGACACTGTGCTAACGAGCTGGCCCCAGTGTTTACAGACATCTTCAATTCTTCACTGCAGGCTTGTCATGTGCCTGTCTGCTTCAAAACTTCCACCATTGTTCCTGTCCCCAAGAAGCCAAGGACCACCGGACTCAATGACTACAGACCTGTGGCTCTGACATCTGTGGTCATGAAGTCATTGGAGCGCCTGGTTCTACCCCACCTCAAGACCCTCACGGCCCCCCTCCTGGACCCCTGCAGTTTGCCTACAGAGCCAACAGGTCTGTAGATGACGCCATCAACATGGCCCTACACTTCACCCTGCGGCATCTGGACTCCCCAGGAACCTACGCCAGGATCCTGTTTGTGGACTTCAGCTCTGCCTTCAACACCATCCGCCCAGACCTCCTCCAAGGCAAGCTGTCCCAGATGAACGTGCCTGATCCTCTCTGCAGGTGGATCACTGACTTCCTGACGGGCATGAAGCAGCACGTGAGGCTGGGGAAGAATGTCTCGGACTCCCGGACCATCAGCACCGGCTCTCCCCAAGGCTGTGTTCTTTCTCCTCTGCTGTACACCAACTGCTGCACCTCCTCCCATCAGTCTGTCAAGATCATCAAGATTACAGATGACACCACGGTCATCGGACTCATCTCGGATGAGGGTGAGTCGCCTACAGGACGGAGGTTGATTGTCCGGTGTCCTGGTGCAGCCAGAACAACCTGGTGCTTAATGCCGAGAAGACAGTGGAGATGATTGTGGACTTTAGGAAGCACACAGCCCCACTCCCTCCATCATCCTGACCAACACCCCCATCACCACTCTGGACTCATTCCGCTTCCTGGGGATCACCATCACCCAGGACCTCAAATGGGAGCCCACCATCACCTCCATCATAAAGAAGGCCCAGCAGAGGATGTACTTCCTGAGGCAGCTGAAGAAATTCAACCTGCCAGCACGGACAATGGTGCAGTTCTACACTGCCATCATCGAGTCCATCCTCACCTCCTCCATCACCGTGTGGTATGCTGGAGCCACCACCAGGGACAAACAGAGACTGCAACGTGTTGTGCGCTCTGCTGAGAAGGTGATTGGTTGCAGCCTTCCATCTCTTCAGGACCTGTACACTTCCAGGACTCGGACACGTGCAGGTCGAATTGCAGCTGATCCTTCTCACCCTGGACATGGACTTTTGACCTACTCCCTCAGGCAGGAGGCTACGGTCCATTCGGACCAGAACCTCTCGCCACAAAAACAGTTTCTTCCCTCTGCTGTTGGACTCATAAATAATAACACTCGGACTGGTCCCACCCCCACTCTGCTTCTGTCACATGACCCTGTGTTCTCGCACCTGCCTGCACCTGCCTGTTTTGCACTGATCACTGATACTCTTATACTCTATATTATTATACTCCTGTAAATTTGTAAATTTTGTTATATTATACTATAGCTTTATTTTATTCTATTATTTGTTGCATGTCAGTGTTTGTCTACTTCCCTGCTCCAAGTACCAAGAGCAATTTCCTAATGTTGTGAACCTGTTCACTCATATGGCAATAAAACACATTCTGATTCTGATTCTGATTCTGAATAGCATTAGCATCAAACTACAATATGAGTCTAATAATTCTAACTCCATAACGGGCCCCATGTCTAAAACGTAGCGCTAACTCTCCAGATTATTCTTACATCACAGTTTCTACATTTGCCCTGGATCAGCTGAACTATTACACTGCTATTTCTGCGGCGAGTTCAATAGTCTGTTTTATTCCCCATCAAAACCATGCATAAACTCATCAATACTTTTATTATTCCGAGCGCCATAGAGCAGAGGGGAAGAGAGGGAGCTACTGATTGCACCATTTTCAGACCAGGACTTCCAATTTCCTGCCTCGCTATGAGAAGTTTGGAATTGCTCTGTTTGGTGCAAAGTGAAAAATCATGCTCAGATTGTCTCGGGGCCAAAATGAAATGCATTTGCTCGGCGTTGGTTTCCCTCTGTTCTAAAACATCGGCAGATTAATTGTAGAACTGGCCCTGACTTGTGTGTGATGGCTCAGATAATGGGGTTGAGCGGGGGAGAGTGGATTGAATGAGTAAACACAACAGAGATGCGACAGAAGGTGAAGGAGATCACAGATATGGGCTAAAAGTGAACACGAAATCAGTTCACAATGCCGTAACAATAGATGGAGAATAGTTATAGAGGTTTTATATTACTGCGTGGTCTCATAGTAGTGCTGATAATGCAATTCAATCCAATCCACTTTATTTCTATGGCACATTTCATAAACAAACTGTTTACAAAGTGCTGCACAAATACAGAGTAAGAACAATAAAATAAATGCCCAGATTTAACCATACTAGTCTTAAAACACTAAAACCAGTCAAATAAAATGAGAGAAAAAAACACAGAATAGCAATAAATAAGTAAAAGCAATAAAAGAAATTGAAAAAAAGAAATAAAAGACTCACAGGGCCACACAACTCACGTGGTGTTAAAAGCCAGAGAATAAAAGTGGGACAAGATTTAAAACTCTCCACTTTGGGGGCTGTTTGGACACGGGAGGGCAAAGGGGTCCAGAGTTTGGGGCCAGCCACAGAAAAGGCTCTTAAGAACAGAAAAGGCTTTTAAGTCTCGTTTTAGGCACCACGAACTGCAGCCCTTGGACCTCAAAGCGAGGGAGGGGATGTAAATTTGGAGGAGGTCCGAGACGTACTGTGAGGCCAGTCCATTCAAAGCTTTAAAAACAAAGTATAAAATCTTAAAATCAATTCTAAAATGAACAGGAAGCCAGTGTAAAGATGCGAGGATTGGGGTAACGTGTGCTCTTCTTTTGGTTCCTGTTAAAAGTCGTGCTGCAGAGTTTTGGACGAACTGTAGTCGGTAAAGTGCGTTTTGTGAGATACCGGAATAAAGTGCGTTACGTTAAATGGTAAAAGAGGCCTTGTCTTTTAATAATAATAATGATTAAAACCAGTAAGGAAATGTTCAAATTTGTCCTATAAATCCAATTTAATTCAATACTGATGCTTCTAAGGTGCACTGTGTAACTTTTCTGGTGTGTTTGTCTCCATGGAGATGTTAATGCTTTGGTTTAAACTGTCCATAGTCTAGCATTAAACTGATCTGTCTTTCATGTGTTATTTACTGCTGAAAAATAACTTAAAACATAAATTCTCCACCTGTAATTTGGCTTGCAAGTCTCCATGGAGATTCATGAGTTCATGGCTGTACTGTGGAACATTCTAGGCACATCTCCATGGACATGAACAGGTGACGGACCCTCCAGCAGACTGACTATCGAGTTTAGAATCTGCAAATGGACCTGTACATTATTTTATCGCATGTATTTGAGCGAAATACAACTTGCCTCTGTACAGATATATTGCATAAGCTGCTCTTTATGGCTGCGTAGTGTCTGCAGTTAATTAGAAAGTGTTTGTTAGCATGCTAGTTGTTGTTAACTTCACTGTCACGGCAAAATGAGTTGTGAAAAAGGCTTATAAACTAAAAAGCTTATAATCATGGGGAATAATTACAGAAGGATGCTTGGAAGGAATAACTTTGGAGAACCGCAAACACATTTTCTAAAGCCCTATTTGCACAGGATTATTATTACCTGTGGACCTTTGGTGGTTTGTAATAATTGTGAAGGATGCCTGAGATCTTAATTTAATGTGAATGCTCCTGTCTGTAATTTGTCAAGTAAAACTGCCTTCTCAAACTACCTACTATATTTCGCGGACGTCCGGTGATAATACTAGTCCCTTACAAATCTGCATCTCAGTATTTGTTGTTGTAATTGCGCGTCTTTTCTACCTCTTTCTGTTCTTTCCGTGTTATTTTCTCTCTGTCAGCGTCAGTAAAACAGAGTCATTTACAGACTTTGCTTATCCCGTACGAATGCGCTGCAAGTAACAATTTGCAAATGCCCAGACGTCCCCAGGTTGTACTTATCCCGCGCGAATAGGGCTGAAGACACTAAAAATCAGGTACAGTTTCTTCAGTTAGAATCTAGATATAGAATTTTAACAACCCCAGTTCTGTTTTTAAATAATGAGGAAAAATAACTATGCAAACCACACACAAATATATTTTCATTTTACCAGGAAAGTCTCATTGACATTTCCGAACTCATTTCAGTGGATGCGCGGCCCTAGAGATGAGCCAATTGTACATTCTTCGTTTTAGTAGTCAAAGATACTCGCACAGACACGGGGAGAGAATGCAAACGTTTCTCTTAAAGCTGCACTGCGTAACATTTCTAGTGGAGGGTCCGCCACATGTTTGTCTCTATAGAGATGTTATTGCTTTGTCTAGATTGTTCCACAGTATAGATTAAAAGTACAGTATCTATCACAAGAGAGACAAGCAGGTCACAGCACTACTCAACATTACAGGTCAGATCTGTGGAGAGTCGTCAGAAGGAATTATGGTATTTTTGAGCAATAGAAACACCCGTAATGAATAAATGTTAGATGGAAATGTTTAACTTTCCAGGAAAAGCAATAACACCTCCGTGGAGACAAGTAGGTAGTGCACCCTTCACCATAAGAGAATGAACAAAAAATGAACAAAAACAGAGCCACACGGGAGAGTTTTCAATAAATCTATAATTAATCTGCAACATAAACACAAAATAAGACCTAAGGAGTTGGATAATGAGCGTAAGAGGACAGGGGACAGTTGGGAATTTTGGACATAGGGCCTCATTTCCTAGTGAGCCAGAGTGTTAGAGACGTGTGGAGACACTTTGTTAAATACTCCATCCAGTCCTTGTATTTGGAGAGGTTGCTGGTGCTAGGCTAGTGCATGTCAATGGGCATAGTTGTCCTAAAAACTACTAAAAACGTTATTTTTAGGCAACATTATTAGTGTCACACTGCAGTCTTCACAATCTGTTCCGTTGTTTATCCTCTGTTGACGTGTTCGCTGTTGTCGGTGTGTTTTTTACACACGGCGGATGATTATTTAAAGATCCTCGAGCTTCGTCGCACGTATGATGACATTGTTCCTCTGAACAATCAGCGAACAGCAGTCTGTCCACGTCATGTTGTCGTATCGGCTCAGCATGGCTAGAACCACTCCAGAACAGGTTCGGAAAATCGTCACCTCTCCCGGGTCCAACCCTCGGTCGAAAAGCAAACAAAGCGTGTCGTGCTGTGCCGTGGTAAACATTGCCGGTGGAAAAGACCTATAACCTTGCATTGCATGAATCGTCGCGTGTTGAGGGACTATTTTCTCATATATCAGTCCGCCACTGCCGAGCTTTCTATCAGGAAGTACAACTCGCTGCTGCTGCTCAGACATAAATCCTTCAAATACAAGGTTAGTTTTATTTCAAACATTATTCTATCGACAGAGACATTCACATGGACAGTCTGGAGTTATAATAGTTTTGCCTCGGGTCTGTGGAGTGGGTAAGACTGTTTTTAGTGGCAGGACGACTATGGCCATTGACATGCACTAGCCTAGCACCAGCAACCTCTGCAAATACAAGGACTGGATGGAATATTAAAAAAAAAAGTGTCTCCACATGTTTCCAACACTCTGACTTACAAGGAAATGATGTTCAAAATTCAAAACTGTCCCTTTAAGGTAAAATTTTGGCAACTTTGTGATCTTAAAAATAAGTGAATATGAGGCATTAAGTTGGCAAATAGAAAAGCTGCACAATGCTCCTTTAATAAGAAGCTTGGAATTGAAACCTTTTTGCTGTGAGGCTAAATGCCTAACCACTGTGCCACCATAAAGACCCCATTTTGTGAGGGAACTGAACCTAGGACCTTCTTGCTGAGGTGCGTCATCGTGCTCGTTTCCAAGGCCTTTATGCAGCCAGTTTTTGATATGATATACAATATAAAAAATTCATAATAGTCTTTTTTCTTTTTTTTTTTTTGCTGAGTTTGCACCTGCCCTCCACCTCATTTATGGACTGTACACGATTTTATAACCTCACCCGTCCACATGCTACAGTTCAAGGCCATTTCACGTACAATTGTTTAAATAATAGAGTCATAAATTCTAGTGCGAAGACCAGGGCCCTGTATGTGAACCTGTTCTGCTGTGATTTATCAGGCTATACTTGGGTGTAATAGAAATAGTGTGTGATACAAGATAGTGTGGTGTAGTAGAAACCCTTTGGAAAATTAAAGTGGAGAAGATGCAATAGGTTTACAAGGAGAGCGCCCATTTATCACTAAGATTATGAGGAGATTATTGCTCCCTGTTCAACTGAAGTGCCAAGAAACTTAAACATCGCACCTTTAATAAACAGTGAAAAAATATCTTCTGTCACGTAGAGACACAGTTAGGCTTCGTCCAAATCTAAAAATATTCGACTATATACGGCTGCTTATCATTATAGCTTGAAACATTTTAGTATATGAACAATCTCTGGTGGAGTGTAAGTACTAAACTTGAGTTAAAAATAGGTATCTGTACTAGGGATGTCCCAGTCCGGCTCTTTTATGAGTATCGGACAGTTCTGGATTCAGTCACGTGATTGGACCAATCCAGTAAAGCCGTAAATCAAAACGGCACCATGTCGCTGTGTGGGACATTTCACTGCAACAAAACGAGAGTCAAACAGCGACGCAATCGCTGCAAACAAACAGTTTCTCGTGGAGGAACCAGCAGAGCCACTTTAATACGACCAATTTGATTTGTTACTTACAAAAGAATCATCCGGACGAGTTTGAGATTTACAAGCGCAAGACGGCACAGCGACAGCAACAAACACTGACGGAGGCTTTTCAAAGAGGTTAAAGTAGGTAAGGTTTTCGTTGTTTAATCGACTTTTTGGAGCTGAGGTATGAACTTCCTTCACGACGCTACATTACAGAGACGCCGCTACCAGAGCTATAAAAAAAAGGTATCGGATTGGTTTTGGAAAGAGCACTCAAGTAAGCTTAAGTAAAGTATCATAATCAAGTATGAACAATGGATAATACATTTTGTTTAAGGTGCACTATGTAACTTTTCTAGTGAAAGATTTGTGATCTATATGTCTCCAGGGAAATTTCTTTGTCGGGAATGTTCCATAATACAGCATTAACTGTATTTATCTCTCGAGAGACAAGCTGGCTGAATTACAGGTGACATCAGTGCTCATAGTAAGAATGCCTGTTTTTCTGTTTATTTTTAGTAAGCAAAAAAAAAAAAAAACACCTGTAGAAACATTGTCACGTTTAAGGCCATACTGTGGAACATTTTGGAAAAACAATAACATCTACATGGAGACAAAAACATACCTGGAAATGTGTTGTTTCATTCACACATGCTCAAAATGCTGTTCCACCTTGTGATGTCATGAAGCAGTAGTTTTGAAGCAGCTCCTTTTGCCTTTAATTCAGTAGGAATTGGCAAGTCCAGGGCTGAAATCATCCAAATGATTCTCGTGAAGGTGTACGGAGTTTAAAAACACAGTGGAGCACTTCCTGTATTACCTCATGACATCACAAGGTGGAGGATTTTCTGTTTGAGAGAAGATTTGTGTGTTAAAAATGTGTGAATAGAACAAAACACAACTCCAAGTGTGTATTTGAGGAGGAAGGCAAAAGAAAAAATTAAATTTGTCAACTGGAGAAAAGTTTATTTTGGTCGAATATGTTTCGCAGCTCATCCAAGCTGCTTCTTCAGTTCTGGCCAGAATGCTGGAGGACACTGACTTATACATTCCTAATCCTATATATTTGACCAAATAAACGTTTGGCCAGTTGTCAAATTGAATTTCTTCTTTTGCCATCGATTCTACCTGGACGACTGAGGGATTTTACACATGTTTGATGAGGAAACAACATTATAACATGGATCAGAAAATAGTAAATAAATATAGGCCCCTAAAAAAAGATAGTAGAGGTTTCAGTTCAGGCTTGGTAAGGTAAGGTAAGTTAACTTTATTTATATATTTAATTTCCTTGAGCACTTTTAAATCCAAACTGAGAGCTTTTGAGACCAATTCCACAATCTGCACTTGTTTTTCATAATGTCTTTAAACTTTTATGTCTTATCTGTGTAAATATGTAACTGTGTTTTGTGTTTGCTGCTGCCTCTTGGCCAGGACTCCCTTGAAAAAGAATTTCTTAATCTCAATGGGATATTTCCTGGTTAAATAAAGGTCAAAAGAAAAGAAAAAAAAAGCACTTTTCACAGGCACATGTCCACAAAGACGCTTTATAGAGCATTATTAACAGACAACCTACTTCAAATCAAACCAACGTCGTACAAGGCATTTGAAATATAAATATGTTTAATTTGTGAAAAAATACCACCTCAAAAATCAACCAAAAGTACCAAAATGATTTATGATTGCACGGAGCTTCACCTGCACTTTGTTTCACCTTTGCAAAGTCCTTCAAACTTTTGCCCTTCCTCGTCTTTTCCGTCATCCGCACAGTCTCCGATCTGCTCCGACAGCCTCACGTAGAGACCTCTATGGCATCTGACAGCCAAACTCCTCACCGTCCCAGTCTGTCGCCCCGCCCCGCCCCCAAACGGCGCCCCCCTCTGGCAGAAAACAAACTGTCCCGACTCGGCAGATGGCCCTAGCCCCGGGACTGTATCTGGTTTTGGCTGGGCTCCCTCCTGCCTCACCTTTTTATCACCTCTTTGTCCCAGCGTGATGTTTGGATTTCCCTTTGACAGACGAGCGCCCAGTGAGAAACAGGACGTTATCTGGGTGGTGCACAAAATGCTCCAGCCCGGATCTGTGCCAAAAAGTCTGGGCTGGAGCAGAGAGAGGGAAGGGGCAGGTGCAATGAGGTTGGGGACAGGCGGATTTCGGGTATATTGTAGATGTCGGAGGCAAGGGCATCGTGAAAACTACTGTAGGACAAGAAAGGCAAATAAAAACTCACTACAAGACAGAGGGAAACTACTGCACCATTATACAGGCCAATATTATTTAATACAGAGGGTGACAGCTACAAGTAATATGGGTAAAATGCAGGTTTTTGTTGTTCCCATAGACTAGGGCTGAACGATCTATGGTTTTGGACCGAAAATCGGGATCTCAGACAACACAATTTTGGGATCGTCAAAGCCACGTTTTTTTGCAGCGCTCCTGACTGACCCAAGTTTCGTTTCGTCAACTATTTCACACATGCAGAGTTTCCCGCAGCGACTTAGAGTTAAGGCGGCCGCCCCTACGTCCCTCTGAACCACGTGAATCCTCCACACACATCCCCGCTCCTCACAATTTTAGTCACGGCATTTCCCTGGCAGGTTTAGTCCTGGTGTAGTCCTGGTTTAGACCCACTTTAGTCTTTTTTTAAATTAATTAATCATTGTATTTATATAGCACCTTTCATGACACCCAAAGCACTTTACAGTTCATTATTCATTCACTCCAGACCTGGTGGTGGTAAACTACTATTGTAGCCACAGCTGCCCTGGGGCAGACTGACGGAAGCAAGGCTCCAATCTGCACCATTGGCCCCTCCGACCACCACCACCATTCACGCACACACCACTTTCATACTAGGCAATGTGGGTGAAGTGTCTTGCCTAAGGACACAACATGTCTGGCGCCCCCCTGTGGCACCTGGAATTCCCAGTGTCTCCCATCCAAGTACTAACCAGGCCCGGCCCTGCTGAGCTTCTGAGATCTGACGGGATCAGACTTTGACAAGCCGGTATGGCCACAAATAGTCTTGGTGTAGTCTTGGTTCAGTTCTCGTTTAGTCCTGGTTTAAACCTGGTTTAATCCTGGTTTAGTCCTGGTTTAGACCTGGTTCAGCCCTGGTTCGGTCCTGGTTTAGACCTGTTTTAGTCCTGGTTCAGTCCTGGTTTAGACCTGTTTTAGTCCTGGTTTAGTCCTGGTTCAGTTCATGTTCAGTCCTGGTTTAGTCCTGGTTTAGACCTGGTTTAGACCTGGTTTAGTCCTGGTTTAGTCCTGGTTCAGTTCATGTTCAGTCCTGGTTTAGTCCTGGTTTAGTCCTGGTTTAATCCTGGTTTAGTCCTGGTTCAGTTCTGGTTTAGTCCTGATTTAATCTTGGTTTAGTCCTAGTTTAGACCTGTTTTAGTCCTGACTTGTGGTGTAAATCTTTGTTTTAAAAAGGCGTTCACTGTTTTTGCAATAATGTATTTATAATTCTATATTTTTTACAGAAGTGCAAGAATATTTTGCTGCTGCTGAACCTCGATGATCGACCCTCCTGTTTTAACGTCTGAATATTTTGTAGATGGAAAAGTTTAAGTTTACTTTAAGTTAAGACACAGACGCTCTTTCAGTTCTTCAGTTCTAATCACTGCCGTAGCTCCAGCTCAGTGCAGCATCTGTACAGCGCGTTTCTTGTTCATAAATAGGGCGACATTTGAAATAAATTCTTGACTTTAGTTTTCATTCTTACATTAGACTTATGTAGTTTAGTGTTTGAATGGTTTGATGTAAATTTCTGTGACGTTTGCAGATGTTCACGTGCACTGAAACTTGATTTGAAAAAAGAAAAAATCGTGGATGAAATCGAAATCACAATATCTGCCAGAAAAATCGCAGTTACATTTTTCGTTCAGCCCTACCACAGACGGTATAAAGAAGTGGACTAAGTGAGCATGACATGACCCATATAACGTTCCGTTCCAGTCAAATGAAGCTCACCGAGGCCTGCAGCTATAGGGGTGAATTTCCAGTCGGCAAGTATTCGTAGTAATTCTAAATGAAGAAAAGAAAACCACAAAATATCTGACTTTAAACACTCCACCGCATTTGCACAATAAAGTTTTACATTTATGGTGTCGGGCAAGACACTTAACCCCTGAAGACCTAAGGGCAATTTTAGCACATTTCTCTTCGCCTGGATTAAAACTGCCCCTTTTACCCTATAATGACGTGTTATACATCCTTTTTTTCAGTACAGGCTGTTATTTCACAATCTGCTGCTGTAGTCGTGTCATGTGGTTGTAATAAAAGTTATAACCAGGACCAGGAATAGAGATGAAAAAAAAAAAACCTGAAAATAAAATTCACAAAACCCACAGTAAACATGTATAAACAACTTTTTAGACATAAAAAAAAGCTTAATTTAGGGCCTTAGCTACAAAAATGCAAAATATCAAGTCTGTAAGTAAATTAAAAATATCCTTATTGCCCTAAAAACAAAGAAAAGTGTAATCGCTCCATTACTTTCATGGAAACAGCTCCTGTCAGGTCCAGGGCCAGAGCCACAGCACTTGTAATGCATTTCCATGGCGTTTATTATTATATTTGCATTTGTTCATTTTGAGTGAAATAAACCTTTCAAATAAAAATAGAAAGGGATGCACAATTACACACACCAAGATGTGTAATTTGCCATTTATGTGAGAATTATCTCCACTTAGAGCAACTTTTTCAATCGCTAAAAGCAAACACAGCTGAGAGGAGTCGACCATCTTGACTCACTTCACTCTTTGGCAAAGTTTGGGTCGATCAAAATGGACTGAAGCGCTTGGCTGAAAACAAAGTTCCTACTGGACACTGGTTTTGGACACGTCATCACGCAGCGTGAGTGTGACGTAGGATAAAGAAGCAGGTATACACAGAAACCCCTATGTCTGCGCTTTCAGAGGGGAAAAAAGTAAGTTTCTATCTTTTACGGTTCGAAAGTTATGCACGGTTATATAAAACATATTCCTCGTTATCGTATATGATAACGTAGGTCTTTGAGAGTTAAACCCATCGTACTTGTGTATTTGAGTGAGAAAGTGATGGTCGACAGACAGTTTTGGCAACAGGAATTAATTTACCAAGCGGAGTTCAGTGTAGCATTGCCCTTGCAAAGTGGACAAAACAAACCAATCATAAATCATAACCTCTTGACAGAACCGTGATAAGAAAGTCTTCCTATTATCCCAAAATCCATGCAAATCCTACTTAAATAATACGCGATGCTGCAAATGTCACTGATCTAAATCGCGAAGGCTTTTCAGACTATTAGGAGAAAATGTCCCGTTTGACCTGACGCCTCGAAATGTAATGAGCATCACAATTCTTCTGAAACACTAACAGAGCCATTAGCATAACATTGAACTCTCGAACGGAAACGTGCTGATGCCGTTTCAGCCATTATTCCAATGAAAGATGGAACAATAACGCTGGAACCGAAAGAATGAAATTAGTTTTAGGAGCCCATTTGGAGAGGAGCCGTTTCCATTAAAACACTGCGCTTATTTGTTTCTAAATGATAAACGCTGCTTTCAGAGCCGTCTTACCGAGGATTTCATTAAACGTGGGAAAGATCGGGGGAGAAGTGTGATTAATAGGTTTTTGGTTTGGGGAAATAGATAAAATATTAAAATTAAAATAAAAAATAAATAAAATAATGGTAAAATATTAAGATAAGTGTTTTTTTTTATTTCCTAAAACCACTACTGCTTTGTATTTTTTGTTTTCTTTGCAATATCCTCCTGGGATTTGAAGAAAAAAAGTGAATTGCAACATATATATTTTTGTGATTTACTATGTTTTTGGAGACAAATGAACACCTTAGCATTTAGATTTTGTTAATTTTATTTATAATTTTGTAACACGTCCTCTGTAATTTTGATATTCATGTGAAAAATCACAAGTTTTTTGGTGATCAACATCTCTCACAAGCTTCTACAGTCACCTCAAAAAGGTTTTAGACTTTTAATTTCTTAATTTTTTATCACAGTGCAGCCACAAACTAAGTCCTATTGAGTTTTTTTTTATTTCTCTTTCCCGGACATGATAGTCTCCTATAATCCCCCAGCCCTATTTAGGCAGAGAAACCTAGTCCCCACATTAAGAGTCTGTCTCAAAACACTTACAAAATAAACTGGTGAACTCAATGTCCACTATAAAGGACACACATGAAGGGCCCGGGTCTCAGAAGGATGTTAATGGTCCTATTATTACACAAAATAGATTCGTATGAGCGTTAAATCATGTTAAAAAGTTGTTATCTCATCAAAAACATACCCGGAGTTGTGTTTTGTTTCTTTCACGCATGTTCGAGTAATGCTGTGCTATTATTGTCTGCATCTCCTAAACTCAAAATGCTCTGTTCCACCTTGTGATGTCATGCAGTGGTAGTTTTCATGTTAACAGTTACCTTGTACATGGTAGGCGCTCACAAATGTACACAAACGTTCTTCTTGTCACGCGAAAATTGTGCATGAACTCCGTGTCAGTGAAGACAAGGCAAGTTTGCACAAGTATAGCACAATTTGTACACAAAATAGATTCGTATGAGTTTTAAATCATGTTAAAAAGTTGTTATCTCAAGTAAAAGTAATTCAAAGTGCTTCACAGAATAAGAAATACAATAAAACCACAACACAAACAAATCAAAACATAAATAATCATCATAAAAAAAATTAAAAAAAAGAGAGAGCCATTGCTGCCACTGCCCCATAAAACGTCATGGCCAAAAACCTTCTTCTCAAACTTTAAAATCTCCAGGAGCTCAATGCAGCGTCCATGTTTAGACGACTCCCTTAAACACTGAGCACGTTCGCTGTGTGTGACGTCGTCGTGTCTCCAATGCTCATGTGAGACACTTTTGGGGCGTTTAAAGTTCACACTGGAGATCAGACAAGTCGCATTTAAATGGAAATGTGAACGACCTCGCGAAAAAGTCCAAACTGAGAATTAAACCCTGCAGTCTCAACGTAGTTTAGTTTAGTAAAGATGGGCTGAAATGATCCAAATGGCTCTAGGGAAGGTGTATGGAGCACTTCCTGTATCACCAATGTGTCCTGTATTATGACATCACAAGGTGGAACAGTGTGTTTTCAGTTTGAGAGAAGAACTCGGCCTAAATATGCAGGATTTGTGGGTTAAACATGTGTGAATGATGAATTTTGTGTGGTTTTCTTTGCGTTTTTAGGCAGCAGATCAACCAAAAACAAAATATCGACCTGTTCGTAGCCGATATACTAAAAGGTCCAAATATCTCTTGTATCTCTAGTGTCGATTATTAGATTTTCGATGCTTTTGAAATTGTGTGATTGAATGAAAGCCAGACAGATCACGCCATAGACAGATTTTACACACAAAGCAGTAACATCAAAATGGAGACAAGTGACAAGCAGATTGCAGTCCTCCCACCAGAAATGTTCCAAAGTGCACCTTTAAAACTGTGTCAGGGAGCGTGTATGAAAAGCTCTCCCTGCAGACGTAAAGCACTGTCATTTTAAACCCGTTATATTCCAGCCTGATGTCCGTGACTTGAATAAATCCACGCAGAGGGAAGACAGGAAAATCCCAGAGCAAGCTTCATGTGTCAGATTTCCATATAAAAAGACGCAGACCATTTCCTTTTCAATACTGTCTCCTGGAAATGTTTCAATTTACCTCTGCACAGCCCTTATATGTGAGAGAACAAGGTCTATGCAAGAATATGAATACGATTTTGCACAGTGTAGGTTTTCTCGTGTAGGCGCTGACACCTGCTCGTCTCTGTCGCTATAATGTAAATCCAGAAAATCTCCACAGACACAGCAGGATGCACAGACCGTATCCTCCACCAGAAAAGTGGCGTAGTGCATCTTTAATGGTCCTATATTACACATAATGACTCTTAGAATGTTGTTACTTCATCCAAAACAGACCTGGAGTTGGGTTTTGTTTCATTCACACATGTTTGAGTGACTTTATTATTCCTCTGTCTACATCTCCAGTGCTCAAAATGCTCTGTTCCACCTTGTGATGTCACGATTTTTCCAGGCAATTATTTCAGTAAAGATGGGCTGAAATTTTCCAACCGATTCTAGCGAAGTTGTATGGAGTTTCTGTATTGCCACATGCATAGTTTGTGAGCTAAACATGTGTAAATAAGCCCTTAGTGTTGCATTTATTGTATGAAAAGCGCTCTATAAATAAAGTTTGATTGATTGAAATATAAAAATACACAATTCCACGTATGTTTCTGATGAAGAAACATTATAACACCAGAAAATAGTGTATTATGGGCCCTTTAAACAAAAAAAGCTAACCAAGAATGCACATTGGCCAGAATTAAGCACAAGGTTTAAATAAAAATCTATTCCGCCATTTCATAAAGTTACATATCAGCATAAATAATTAACAATTCATAATAATTCATTAGTACTTCTTGTTGAAAAAGCAATGTAAAATGTTTCACAGTACAGGATTTTATACGTTTGATTTAAAAGAAAGAACTCTGATACATGACTTGCATATTTGGGGACGCACTACTGCCTCTCGTGTATTCTCCTGTAAATACACGTGAAGAAATGAACTTGAACTTCACTGAAAATAAAGAGAAAGATGGCTGGAGCAACACGGACGAAAAACTTACCTATGGCCATTATTTATTTTAACCTCTTGAGACCCTGTGGCCCCATACGAGGACATTACATTTTTGCCTCTTAGCACCAAGATTTTCCATTTTTTTAAACTTTCACCTGTAACCAACTAAAAACCTCTACAGCAGCTCCCGAAAGTAAAAAAAAAAACAGCATGGTAAAGTTTAGATGCAAATTTTATGAATGAAACCAATGTATTTATGTACAATAATGTCTCTATCTTCATTTGACAGTCAAATCTGACACATTTTACAGATTATAGCAGACGAGAGCATCAGGAAATGTCATGTCCTCGTTTGAAGACATTGGGACTATGTTATATTATTGATTGTACATGTTGTTAGGTAAACTTGGGAATATTTCGATGAGTTTACAGTTGTAAATTGCTGGACGGTTCTGCTGCTGGAGGGAAACTGCTGCCTGTCTCCGCTTTTTGCACCTCCACTTTTTTTTTGTAGCGACTGAAAACCAGAAAAAACGAAAACTGTGGACCACATTTTCATGTCTTTTTGTGTGTTTTTAACGTCACTCACTGAACCCCAACCCGCTCACGGTCGAACTACGTCACATTTGGCAGGTTTAGGGCTTGAAATAAACAGCTAATTGCATTTTATTTATACATTTTTTAACCAGTGGTGTCTATTAGTGTCATACAGAAGACTTAGTAGGTCCTACTTATCCCAAATAGCAAGAAGAAATTTAAAAAATGCACCCCGGACAAAAGCTCGGGTCTCAGGAGGTTAAGCAAGCTCAGATAAATGGGTGAACTAGAGATGTGACAATCCCACAAAAATCTTAATCTGTCTTCTTCTACCTTTCATAACTCTTTCTATCTATCTCTATAATATCTTTCATAACTCTTAAGCATCCTCCTGGTAATGTACAAAGAAAAGTGCAGTGTCTTTCCTGTACATTACAATTTAAAAGGAACCGACATGTTAAAAAAAAAAAAAAAGATTCAGTCCCAAGGTTATGGAGCGAAGCGTCGCTGTGAAAGGAGTTCAGTTATAGAAAAGTCTTGACAAAGAAATCATAGAATCAAGTACAATAACACATAAAGGAACTAAGTTGTTGTGCATAAAAGTGAAGATTTCTGTTTACAATTGATTAATAAATGTGAATGAAATGAAACGTACTGATTTGAAATGTTTTAAATCTCCGTTTTAATGTATTGTCTGGAAAAAGAGGGGGCAGAAAACGTAAGATGACTCCTGTTTCTGCTCCTCTTCATTCATTTCTTGTACGTTTGATATTGTGACACTGTG
Source organism: Odontamblyopus rebecca (assembly GCA_030686955.1). Lineage (NCBI taxonomy): Eukaryota > Metazoa > Chordata > Actinopteri > Gobiiformes > Gobiidae > Odontamblyopus > Odontamblyopus rebecca. The sequence continues at coordinate 31,198,117 of CM060662.1, forward strand.
TTTTTATACTTTATGAATGAAATAAACAAAAGAAAACGGAACAATAAACACCAGGTTGTAAACGTGTAAGACAGGCTCATTAGTCATTTTTCCTTTGTGAAGAAGTAAAATGAGTAACAAGGAGAAAACAAAGTCAAAGACAACAATATATTACGGAAAATAAATAAAAATTGAAATGTTTTTGGCTCTTGTGTCCTTGGGCAACACACCTTTTCTTGGCACAAATGGAAGCGAAGTCTCAATCACTCTGAGAATAAAAAGGAACCGTCAGAGCGAATGAAAAACTCGCTCTTTACTTGTTTTTCATTACATCCATTTTCAATCCTAACTTATGTAATGTGCTTCAAACCACAGGACGTTTGTAAAACTGTCTCGACAAAGGGACTTCTTGGAGCTGCAGACTCATAAAAAGTGAGTTCTCCAGGTTACAGGAGCAGCGGCTGCAGTCAAGGCCTCGGTGCGGTTGTTGGATTGTGTTTTGTTGCTTTGGCCGTGCGTATCCTTGATGAGAGAGAAGAGCGACTGAAAAAACACGGATGAAAAACAGTGGTGCAAAGTCCAAGTAACTACAGCGCATTTTTCTCAGATCTTTTTAAACCCATAACATACACTGCAAGTCAAAGTTTGCACACAGCCTCTCATTTGGTGTTTTTTTTCCTTTTATTTGTACAACTTTCTACATTTTATACATAGAAAACAGCAAATATATGAAGCAGGATACGGGTCAATGACGTATAAGGATTTTAAAATATAAAAAATATTAGTTTCTGTTGAACTTTTTCAAATATTTACAGTGTCACGTGTATAAATCTATGTTTAACATTTATATTAAGCATTGTAAGTGTAAAATGTCATGTGGTGCTACTGAAAATAACCTTAAAATTGTTTTATTTTCTAAAACATGGTTGGGATATTCATCTAAGTTCTGAGTAATATGAAGTTTATAGAAACAAACTGTTGCATTTCTTTGTTTTTTTAATGCATATTGATATTTTCTTTCACCTGCTTGTGTTTAATGAACAAACTACTGCCCTGTAAAATGCAGCAAATGAAGAAAAATGGCTTAAGAACCATTCACCCACTTTTTTACTTTGTCTGTTATTAAAACTCCATCCATAGAGTTCCTGCTGTTATTAGTCGCACCACATGATGCACGGTCGCACCACATGACATTAAAACAACAAACAATAATCATTTTCACTGTATTAAAAATGTGAAAAACAAAACTAGTCCATTTTAAACTGTTTATATTGGTCCAAAGTTACTCCTCACTTACTCTTTGCATTTCAAACATCGTAATTATTCAGCGTTATTCAGAGTTTATAAACATGTTTCATTGTGACAGTAAAGCTAACAACAACTAGCATGCTAACACACACCTCCTGATCATCGCACAATACAATGCTTTCTAATTAGACGTAGGTACCACAGGAGGAGTATTTTGACCTCTAGAACTGCTTATGGGTCAATGACATGACGCCTAAAGTTTCTGTCCAATTGCAGTTTCTTCAATTAAAAAGGTTAAAATTTGATAATAATTCACCACATTTCTGTAGCACCTCTGACCTCCATGGAACCAATTTTTTTTTTTTTCAGAAATCATGAGTTATTCTGCATGTTTTTTGTACTTAAAGTGTTAAAATGTCATGTGGTGCGACTAATAACAGCAGGAATTTTAATAACAGACTTGGGTGAATGGGATTTTTCTTTATATGATTGCATTTATTTGATGCATTTTCCAGGGCAGTAGTTTGTTCATTAAACACAAGCAGGCGACTGTCATATTGGAGCAAAAGAAAATATCAATATGCATTAAAAATCTAAAGAAATGCAACAGTTTGTTTCTATACACTTCATATTACTCACAACTTAGATGAATATCCCAACCAGGTTTTAGAAAATAAAACAATTTTAATGTTATTCTCAGTCGCACCACATGACATTTACACTAAAAATGCTTAATATAAATGTGAGACATAGATTTATGCACCTGACACTGTAAATATTTGAAAAAGTCCAATAGAAACTAACATTTTAAAATTCGCCTGTTGAAAATCCTTATACATCATTGACCTTATACATCTGTACTGGGGCGAGCCATATTTTCCTCGAGTCCCTTTGAGTAGCCGGGATGAGATATTGAGATTGGTCCAGGACAAAAGCGCGAACAGGAAGCTGCTGGATCCAGGCTGAAATAATGGGGCCACTCTGATGAATGAGCCCAGGGAGGCGGCCAGGGAGCGGGCTGCACGTGGCACCGGAGAGGGGCTTTGTTTATGGAGCGCTTCGGGAAACTTTAAAATGGCCTAAAAAGTTTAAAAATAGGATTAAAAACTATAGACTCCAATGTGATCACCAGATATGATTCACGGGGGGTGTAATGCTCGCATCAGAGGCGTGAGTGAGAACTATAACAGGTCTCTATACAGCACCGGCCTCAAAGCAACCTCCACTGGCCTGGTTTGAAGTGCACTATCACGCCGGTGTCCTATAAAATGTTCCATATTAAACTTTAATAGGGGCAGTGGAAGGCGATAAGGACGTCTTGCGGTGCTGAGTGGCCTTGTGACCAGAGAACATTAAGTTTATGGCAGGCGATTGTGCAGAACTATAAAGGGGACATATTAAGCCAAATGAACTTGACTTTTAATGCGACGCTATCGTTATCAATTATAGGTCGCGATAACTCATTATGAGGTACGACGTAATGCTGAAGTAAATACAGATTATAAATGGCAGTACTGAAAGCAACATATGCAACTAACACAATAACCCAAAATTATTTAAAATCTACAATATTGTTATATAAAAAATCATGAGCTGTGATAAATAAACAGCAGAATGAAAGACTTTAGTTCTTAGTTTGCATCTGGAGTGAGTCATAAAAAGTATTAATTCAACCTTTTATGGCTTAAATATCACCATATAGCTGAAAAATAAACAAAAAATTCCCAGTTGTATAAAGAAAAAGTACTATAAATACTGACTGCCTGCTTTTCCCACACAATTTTGAGACATTGTACCTCAGGATAAGGCCTGATCAGGTTATAGAACATACACAGCAAAAAGTGAAGCGTTAAAACTGACTCTCACAGAAATAATTTGAACATTTTCTCAGGGTTTATATGAGTCCACTCTGTTTTAGAGTTAATTTAACATTTTTGTTCATGTTAATTAAGTAACACTGGACCAAAGTTCTTAATGTTCTTAAAGTTCTTTGTAGGGTTTTCCTGATTTAGCTAAACTACACACAGAGGTGTTTTATTTTTACACTTTATTTTAGTTAATTTAAGATGAAATTTTGTACAAAACTGGTTCAAACAGGTCTTCTCTCTTGGGAGTTTGAAGTGGTGGGTGGAGGTGCCAAATTAACACTAAGGGGAAGCTGAATTAACTTCAACCATATCAACTCTGGCAAATAACCCCAACTCGAATCCCCATTTCACTTTCAAATAGTTAGAATAACACATTTTGTGTTAAAAACAACAATAACAATATTTTACCCTGAAATTTTAACCCTCTCGTTTTTGCTGTGTAAGAAAAAATGTATTTACAATAGACTCCTGGCGGCTGGAAAGACAAAGATGGTTTAGTGTTAAAGTACTTTGCCTTGAGGATTGGATGGATGTTGTCCATAATTTTATAATATTTAATACAGGACTTGATTTTGACAAATTTGACAACTATTGGAAAACTTAAAGAGTGTTTGTTGACACGTTTAGATCAGATTTTAACTGTGACCTGTTTTGTTATTACTACCAAACTTTTTCTTTGTTCAAGCTGATGATTCTTATAATACATGTACAGTGATTTTCTATCTTTTTGGAAAGGGACTTTAGTTGACGTGCTGTGTCAGTGGACAGTAAACACTGCCTGGCAAAAAAAAAGTCACCACCTGGATTTAACTAAGCAAATAGGTACAATGTTGCTGCAGTTGGTCAGGTCCAGGTTCAGCAGCAGTGTGTGCTCAAAGAATGAGGTCAGCTGAACCTGAATATACTGAATGACCAGGTTATTCCATCAATGGATTTGTTCTTCCCTGATGACACGGGGCATATTCCAAGATGACAATGCCAGGATTCATCTCAAATAGTAAAAGAGTGATTCAGGGAGCAGGAGACATCATTTTCACACATGGATCGGCCTCCACAGAGTCCAGACCTTAACCCCATTGAGGATCTTTTGGATGTGCTGGAGAAGGCTCAGACTCGACCATCATCAACACAAGATCTGGGTGAAAAATGAATGCATTCGCTGTGGCGTTGTTTCGATAAGCTTCTGCAGTGTCACAAGATTTATTTCCATCCAGTGTTGCATTCATTTTTCTCCAAGATCTTGCACTCATGATGGTATCCCTCCCTCCCTGAATCACTCTTTCACTATTTGAGCCTGATGAATCCTGGCACTGTCATCTTGGAATATGCCCCGTGTCATCAGGGAAGAAAAAATCCACTGATGGAACAACCTGGTCATTCAGTATATTCAGGTTCAGCTGACCTCATTCTTTGAGCTCACACTGCTGCTGAACTTGGACCTGACCGACTGCAGCAACATTGTACCTATTTGCTTAGTTAAATCCAGGTGAAGACTTTTTTTCTTTTTTTTTTTTGGCCTGGCAGTGTATGTTCCTTTGTTTCTAATACACTTTAATGGAAAAAATAAACAGTGACTGCAAAAATGATTGTTCCAGCTTTCATATATTGGGTGATATTTTGAAATAGTGTTTATCATGACAGACTTTATCATTAGTATGTACAGTTAGTGACTCTACGCTGCTTGTGTGTTTGTCCTGTCCTTGTTTTAAATATATAAAGCGTCTTTGAGTTTCCATAAAAAGTGATACATATATATAAAACTGATGTGTTATTATTAACACATTATTGTTTTTCCTTGTTTTTATTATTGTTATCCCTCCTGTGGGCTCACCACCTGCAGAGGGGTTCATAGGGGGGGTCAGGTGCTATGAGTATTGGGCAGCAAGCTGTCCCCACGACCCAGCTGGATTAAGCGGGAGAAGATGGATGGATGGATGGTGTTATTATTATGCTTGAGTATCCCTGTATTATCCCTGCATTTGAGGCTTGAGCGCTCACCTCTCCCATTTGTACCTGCACATCTCCGCCCACAGCCCCACTTACTGCCAGATCTAATTGAATTTAGTCCCAGGCCATAAACATGAGGGCTAAAAAATGTGCAATCACAACAGAAAATAACAAAAAAAACTGAATGCTATAGTGAAATCATAGACTATTTGGAGCCCATATTAGGAATAGGGTCAAAATAGCAAAATAAAAACACTAAAATCATGCAGAGTGGGTTAATACAAACATTTTCAGACCAAAATGACGAGGCTCACAGCAGCAGTTAGGGAGAGCAGCAATGTTTAATGAATTGGAGCTGGAGTTGATGGAGCCATAAGCATTCCCATGCTCACTTCTAAGTTATTTATGTCCATTTATTTAGAGAGTCTAAGGGTGAAAAATAACACTATGAAAAGGTGGGAATAACAGCAGAGAATTCGTTAAACAGTTTGGAAGGAAGTCAACGATATGGACCTTTACTAAGTAGGTTTAGTATGAACAATATGTAAAACTGCTCTAGTGCATAATATGGCCTGTTTAAAGCTTTGTTATGACTTTGATATTTGGGGCTAAGCTCTATTCATACTTCACAAAAAACAGGAAGACATTTGGAAAGATGCAACGACGACTTCCGGTGTAGTTCCCGGCACTGGGCTCGCCGACCGACTGTGATCAAACCCACTGAATTAAATGTGATTGTTGGTAAAATGAAGCCTGCAGACGTCTCAGAGTCCTGCACGGGTTCACGTACCGCAGATACCCGACCTGCAAATTTTAATGAAACGGGTGAAGAATGTTGTTCTGGTCGGACGCGGTTTACAAAACGTCATGTGCGAAAAAAAAGGGCTGTATTTTAGTGAAATGCAAAAATTTCATTGTTTTTACAAGATGATAAAATGTAAAATCCATACGTTTTTGCTGCATGCATTCCCAGAAATCTCTGCCCCTTTCATTTTCAAACCACACATGCGACGTCCTGCACTTCAAAATGACTCAGAGGAGCTGAAAAGAAAATTAGTGAGTGGAGAATACAAAGTTGTCAGACTGATTTTCATTCGGGTGTTGGTTTGTATTTATAGCAGGACGGATCAGGTGAGGAATTCTGTCGGAAAGCAGATCGGGTGCTGATTAAGGTATAACGGGTACGGGCGGGTGCGGTTTGTCAAAATCAGACCCGTGCTGATACGTATGTGCTGTTGGGAATCATCTTGAGTTTGCCGCCTTCGTCTCTTCTATTCGCATGTACCCAGTGCGCTCGGAGTCGTGCGTCAGTGGGGAGATGACGAAACCTGAGGTACGGTTGGAATTGTTGATTAGCCGAACGTAACGGAACGCTACAATGACATGTAGATGAAGAAAACTGGGCCATTTTCTAATTTTTCGTAGATTTTGTCAGACTGACTACAGCAAACAGAGCCCGTTTCTAATCCAAGAATGTGAATTTTCCCAAACAAACCAGAGGAAGTGTTGGACGCATGTCTCCTGAAGGCTTAATATGTAATACTTCCACACTGTTGACACGACGTTACATCAGCCATATTTGTTACCAAGCAACTCACTAAAGACCTGTTTACTTCAACCCTCCTCTGCATAATTTTCTCTCCAAATAACCCCATGTCCTCTTTAAATCTCCTTTTCTTTCCTCTGAGCCTCTTGTTTCCTGACAGCTCAAACGTCAGCGTCTTTAATATTCACTATCCCGTCAACAGTCTAATATAGCTACCTTCATATCATATCACTGGATAATAATATCAAAAAGGAAAATTCACATGCTGATTATGAACAGGGATGCACCGATAAAATACTAGTATCAGTTATCGCGCTAATACTGAACATTTTGGTGGATCGAGTATCGGTTCCAAGATGCTGGTTCAGCCGATATCCCCTTTTGGTTCATAATTTGTTGGAATAAGATGATTTACTGGCCAATGTTTGCCCAAAACATCTCATAATATTGAACTTCTGTTGTCACGACGTTGTTCTGTTGTTATTTTAAATGATAAAAACAGCTACAAAACACTTCAGGATCATTTTTACCAGACGCCAATTGAGTTGAAAGGAAATAAATTATATTTTCACTCTCAGCTCTAGTATCGGTTGATATCGGGCTACGGCAGATACCTAAACCTAAAGTGTCGACATTAGTATTGCACTTATATGTCACCATGGAAACAAGCAGGTGACCCTAGGCAGTTACAGCTCAGATCTATGAAGAGGTGGAAAAGGTGACCCTGTTTACACCAAGAATGCCTGTTTTTAGGGACTTTTCTTCAGTGAGTGCCAGTGAAATGTTTGCAAACGGTGGTGTGAGACCCTGAATTGTCACGATCAGATGTTTTATTTATTCATTAATGTTCAGAGTCATGAATCTGAACAATCAAATCATTCAAGCTCTAGTGCGTCCTGTGAGGAGCTCTGTCAGATTCACCTCTGAGCTCTGGAGACACCGGCGCTCTTGTCTGTACACGTTATAACATGCTCTGTATATTTATATATTTAATTCTTTTTTTAAATACTATGGACCACATATTATGTCTTCTTAATAAAGACTGAATTGAACTGAATTGACTGCCCTTATGAAAGGAATAAGCATAATGCCACACAATGGAATATTCCAGGGCGGTGGCAGAACGTCCACCAGAAAAGAGACTTAAATAAACTATATAGAAGGCTGAAATTTTATATTTAAGGCCCAGTATCTGATTTTAAAAATGTAAAAAACAGAACTAGTTAATATTAAACAGTCTGCAGTGGCCTAACTCATTCCTGACCTTACCTGTGAATTCTGAGCAGCTCAATTATTCATTGTGTTGAGTTACAAGTTATAAGCCCTTTTCAACTTTCTGAGGCTAGAGTGGAGTTTTACTTTTATAATAAAGATAAAAACAGTTCACTTCCTGATTCTCGGACAATAAAACACTTTATAAACACTTTATAATTAGCAGTGGTGTAAGAAGTACTCAATTTTAAGTAAAAGTACAGATACTCAAACAAAAATACTCAAGTAAAAGTATCACATGAAAATATCTAGTCAAGTAAAAATATTAAAGTACATGTTTAAAAATACACTTAAAGAGTAAAAAGTACAAGTACAAGTACATACAAACATGTTAAAGATAAACCCTTGGACCTTCTCAGCAGATCTCAAACCGTAATAAAAAATACTTTTACTTTTCAGTCCTGTTCCAAAATGAAGAGGAGTAAAAAGTACAAACACCTACTCTCAAATGTAGAGAAGTAAAAGTGAAACGTGCCCACTTTAAAATGTACTTAAGTAAACTACAGATACCTAAAATATTTACTTAAGTGCAGTACACACCAGACCTATTTTGACCTCAAGAGCTGCTTATATACAATTTATCTGTACTGGGACAAGACACATTTTCTCAAATACGTAGGAAAAAAAAAACAACGCCGTTAAGTCCAGTCCATTTGTGACTAACTTTTCTTTTGTAATTACCACTATGACTTTCCCCATCCTCATTATTTCCCTATACGGTCACTTTCATCCTCACAAACTTAAAGCACGACTCCTCAAACTTTTCTTAAAACCACATCTGACACTGGAGTCATTTTAAAAACCCTCTTTCCTACTTTCTGAACCCAATTAATCTACAAACGCCCCTGCCCATTCACCAGCCTGCCCCAGCGGTCGCTCCATTCCTCTATGATTTAAAGCCATAGCCCTCTCCGAGCTTGTTAGAAGTGCTGACGTGTTCTGCAGAGCCTCATTTGTTCCATAGTCTCTCAGGGCCTTGTTCCAGCCGGTCCAGGGATCAATATTTCTAATGGAGGCAGCGTAGGACACAGCACATCCATCCAGACCACTTCAGGCACTCGCAATAAAATAGGAGAAATGAGCGCTGGGAGAAAAACACAGCTTACAGACACCTTTATCAAACAAACGTGTCATTTATTGGGTGGAGAAGTTTGGAAATCGACAAAACAGACACAGAACATTGGCTAAAATGACTATTGCTTTGTCTTGTCAGAAAACTAGGGCCAATGAAAAGTAAATTGGTTCTGAAATACGTCTATTTGTTCTGAAATACGTTTATTTTTTCAAGGGATGTTAAACGTGCTTTGTGTAACATTCTGGGGTGAATGTTCCACTATGGAAGCCTATTTCCGCCACTAAAAGAAAAAAAAAAGATGGTTATGTCATAATTATGAGATAAAGTCTTTCTTATCTCATAATTTTGAGTTTTTATCTCATAATTATGTTTTATCTCATAATTTTGAGTTTTTATCTCATAATTTTTACTTTTTATCTCATAATTTTTACTTTTTATCTCATAATTATGTTTTATCTCATAATTTTGACTTTTTAAACTAATAATTTTGACTTTTTATCTCATAATTATGACTTTATTTTATTATAATTTTGACTTTATATCTCATAATTTCAACTTTAAAGCTCATAATTTCAAGTTTTTATCTCATATTTTCGACTTTTTATCTCGTAATTTTGACTTTTTATCTCATAATTTTGACTTTCTCATAATTTTGAGTTTTTATCTTTTAATCTCATAATTTTGACTTTTTATCTCATAATTTTGACTTTCTTATCTCATAATTATGACTTTTTATCTCATAATTTTGACTTTCCTATCTCATAATTATGACTTTACTGTCATAATTTTGACTTTTTATCTCCTAATTATGTTTTATCTCATAATTTTGACTTTTTAAACTAATAATTTTGAATTTATATCTCATAATTTCAACTTTATACTTCATAATTTCAACTTTTATCTCATATTTTAATAGTAATTTTGACTTTACTATCTCATAATTTTGAGTTTTTATCTTTTTATCTCATAATTTTGACTTTTTTCTCATTATTTTGACAACATAACCATCTTTTTTTCTTTTACTGGTGGAAATAGGCTTCTATATTCCACAGTATAACATCAAACTAAATTCATGTAATCAATAATGGGTTTATTTTCACTACAATATACAGAATATACATTTCTCTGCCCTGGTTGATATGGAGTATCTGCAGAAGCTATAGTATCGTATCAGAACTGAAAAAGATGGTTCTGTGCCATTCTGTGGAATAATCCAGGCGAACCAATAAGATCTCTCTGGAGAAATGCTACATAGTGCCCCATTATTTATTTTGTGCTATTTATGTAAAATGTACAAATCTAAATCACTGAATTATGACAGGAAATTAACCGAGAAGCTTTAACTAAACAGCAGATGGGTCTAAACAGGGCATACTGCTGTTGTGTCATTGGGCAAAGAACGAGTTAAGGAACAGTATTTGGCACGCTACATAATGAAGGTTGTAAGAAAGACCTGCAATAAATGGCCAAACGTATTTATAGTGCGATAATACTCCAAGAATAGAAAGTGACAGCGATCTGTATACATGGAGAAATGCTTTAGGAAGCCCTCTCATTTCTCTCCTCGTCTTCTTTCCCCCTCTCCCCTCTCGTCTGTCTGCAGATCCACTGTCTCGTCTGTCTGGAGGATTGCCTCTGTGGTTTTGGAGGGTGATCCGTTCTGATGTAGCGCTTAAGGCTAAACTCATCTTGTCTAATATCTCTGTGTGCTCTACGGGTCCTGGCACCTCTGACGATCAGGTCTCTGCACTCTCCCGGGTAACATAAGACAGATACAGGTTTATTACAGGTTTATTACAGGTCTATTACGGGTTTATTACAGCCTCCAACCGGCACAGAAGCACAGTTACTTGGACACTGAGCCTAAAATCCAACCAAAATGTATCAGACTATATGGAAAATGTCACTTTTTGACTATATAAAGAAGCGGACTAATGGAGTGTCGTATCAAATATAGCATTCAGCTCCAGTCAAATGAAGTGCACCAGGGCTAGCAGTTATAAGAGCAAATTTGGAGCTAAGAGGTGACAATTTTTCAATGTAAAGTCAATTGGAGCCAAAAAGGTTGGTGCCAGAACAGCGCCCATACTAAATTCCTATATGGAACTCCACGTCTAGCAGGTTAGATATGTCCAGTTTGTTTAACGGGAGGCTCTACAACTTGCTTATCTCTATGAAGATGTTATTTTGTTGCCAGGTAAGTTCCACAATATGGCATTAAACTTGTCTCAATGAAGACAGGACAAGACTCTACCTGCTGCTGGCGGGCTCCTCATTTTGGTCTTAAAATGTTAGTATTAACCCGCTCTACATGATCCTGGCATTTTTATTTAGCTATTTTGTCAATACCTATTCCTAATATTCAACTCGGCTCCAAATTCACCCCTATAACTTCAGGCCTAGGTGAGCTTCATTTGCCTGGAGCCGAACGCTGTGGGTGACGTCACACTACCTTAGTTTACTTCTTTATACATTCTGTGGTAGGGGTGTAAGGATATCCAAGTCTCACAATACGATACTGTCTCGGTCTGAACCTCACGGTACGATATTTATTGTGATATCGTGGGAAAGCTCACGATATTACGATATTCTACATCATAACAAGACTGACATTATAAAATGCTTTGACCAGTCATTTGGTACAACATTTATTGTCATTAGGAATGTAACAATATCCAAATCTCTCTGTACGATATTTTCACCATATACATCTCACGGTACAATATGTATTGCAATATTTTGTGGAGGCTCACAAAACTGTGAATATGCTACTTTTTCCTCTAAAAATACCTTCACAAGACTTAATCCAAAGAATGAAGATTTCAAAGTGCTTAGAACAGTTATTTCTTCATGTCGTCTGCACTGAAACGAAGCAAAGGATCATGGTCTATGTAGTTCCCTCTGTTTTTTAGCTATTTCTGCATCAAAGCTGTTCATTTAAGCAAAGAGACTATATATTGTGATGGTCCACAATATTATTGTGAAGATACGATATCACCATACTTCAGTTATCGTTACATCCCTGGTCTGTAGGAGTGAGCAATGTGCCAAAATCTTATCACCATCTTGGACGCGATTTCATATAGATCGATGCTAATGCGCCTGTCACTCCCTCAGCGCGTGACAGAGACTGACTAATCTGAGGAGTGGGAGAAGAGTTTGAGTGTAGGGCCTCATCGAACGGTGAAGCACTGAATTAAAATATGACAGATTCACCAAAATAGCAGATCGTCACAGGGATCAAATCACAACTCCATTTTCATTACCATATCGACCTGTACCTGATCTACTCTTTTTAGACTTTATTTTGCCTATACCTGGTTATAGAGTTGGTATACAGTATAAATTTAGGAGAGGATAGGCAAATTTTTGTTAATCTCTTGTTTGAAATGATGTAATATGTGAACTAATAATAATAAATCAATCAAAACTGATTAAGACCTGCACACTGGACCGCTATACTTTATTGGTGTGGTCCTGTTTTGACCTGGTTTAGCCCTTTTTTACTCCTGAAGTTATATACAAAAACATTTTTCTGTTCTCTATAATGATACTCCGCAGCTGTCAACATTCCCAGGAGGCGCTAACTGGAGGCACTGCCCTGTGTGCATCTCTGCTGCTCAAGTTAGACTTTATCTGAACACGATGTGACCACAAAGAACGGATTTAGAAACTGCAACACGGTGAATTCATTTGTGCTGTTAAAGTTTCAAATAACCCTACGTAACAGCTTTTCAATGAATCACTTTCACCTTTTTGTTAAAAATACCTAAGCATGACCATGAACACTTGTTTTGTTCACAGACTCTTGAAAATGCGCAGTTTAAACCCATTTTTTTCTTGAGTTTTCACACTATAAACGCTACTTTAACCAATGTGTGCATTTTATCACCATGGTAACTGCTGAACATTCATCCGTGGACATAGAGGCAAACCCCCCCAAAGTATCACCTGCACATATGGACACGTGGATTACTGTTACAACACCGTGCGGCCCCCGTGACACATATTCTAATGTACATTTCAATGGATTTCATGTGCAGCTTGTGTAGTCTTGTTTCTGCTCCTGGATAATCCCCCGGTGCACCCTGGACTCCCACACATAAACACACATCCACATATACACGAGCGGTAATATCTCCACAGAGGGACAGAGGGAATGAACGTGGCACTAGACCGGAGCTTAAACCAGGGCCTGTCTGAAAACTGCGGCTAAAATTGGGCTTTCACGGCTCTGCTCCAAATGAGTTCGCCTCTGTGGTCACTGACAGCGCTGTTCCAATGTTAAATTAACCAACGCCGCACCAGTCAAAACATGTCACAGTGCAGGGGAGATTTCTGCTTCAAAAGACTGTCACTTGATCATCACAGGCTGTATTCACTGGTCCTGGTGTGGTCCCTGGTCCTGGTTCAGTCCTGATGGAGACTTGGTTGATAAAGGTTGGTTAATCTGTTATTGACCAATGTCTGTTTCACTGTTTGATTTTCAAACGTTTTGTTGGTGAAATCAATGATCTCGTTAAACCCTGAAAGGCGACTGCTGTTGTTATTTTGTACTTTACAAAAATACACCGAATTGACTTGGTTTGGTGCAGTTATACTCCTGGTTTAGTCCAGATTTGGTTTTGAGTTAGACAGATGTGTGTGATGAAGTTGTTCTGCTGTTATACGCACTAGTCCATTTGTGACGCAGATTCATTACACAGTTTAGGTTATGTGCAAGATGCATTTTAACCTTTAAACTAATATTTAAGTCAATAGATATTACAACTTACTTATTCTATTGTCAGTAAATCTATAAATAATCTAAAACCAAGGGATTTCAGAATTACACGTATAAGTAAAATTTGATTAACTGAAAGCAGATTACCATTGTGCATGTATCATCTTGATGCCTAACCTTGTACACTAATAAATGAATAATGCTTTATGTTTTATAGGCATCTAACTGTACCTCATTTAAGCCTCACCGTGGCTCTTAAATATTTAACCCAATATTTTACCATTTCTTGTGATGGCTAAAAACAGAAACTCTCTGGCATTTTCTTTTGTAAAGGAGCTCAACAGAGGAAACTTTGGACACATCTGACATAGATTGTATAAAAAATGGACAAAATGAGTGTGACATCACCCATAGTGCTCTGTTATGGCCAAATGAAGCTCGCCGAGGCCAGCAGTTATAAGGGTGGATTTGGAGATGATTTCTATATTTGTAATTCTGGTCACGAGTATCATACAAACCGAGTTAATCTAGAGTGAGGCTCTTCCCACCACCAGATCAAGACACAGGTCAGAACTGTGGAGATGCGAGCCTGCACACTTTAGGAATGAATATTTTTCTGCAAATTTTAAAAACACCATACTGTGGAAATGCGAAGCTCTATAGGGTGTCCCAAAAATGTACCTAATTTTAAAAGCAATTATCTTGAAAACTATTAAGTCTAGCTCAACAATGATGCTGATGTTGGTCTACGAGATCCTTCCTCTTTACATTTTTGGTCCAAATTTGTTTGCCAATTGGTGACGTTTTTCCAAATTTTCCATTGAAGGCTGCGCAGTCTTGGGTGACTGTGTGCGAGCAGATTCCAAGACGCAAAATTACTTCTCTTTTTTGGGAGTGAACGGCTCAACCTGAAAACATTAACAATAAAAAAACTTGATCCGTTTCTGTACATTCTGTGAACATTTGAGGTTATTTCAACAAGAATTGCCAGAACCACTGGCCTGTGAAATGATACTGAAAGGTAATGGACCACTCTGAAAAGTGTCATGGCGCCCCTTAATTCAAGTTAAAGCTAAAACAGACCAACATCACACAAAACTACTAGTACTTTTTGATGCTAGGCAAGTGTGAAATTACAATTTTGAACAGTGAACCCGTCAATAAGCTGAGTGGAACATTTAGTGTACAAAAGTCTAGTGGACTGAAATGTGCACTTGACAGTAATGGGTCACTCCATGGATAAAGGATTTGTGCCATGATAAAAAAGTGTGTTTTACCTGTTTGGTGGAAAGTCTAGTTTTATTTAGTAGTTTTTTTATATTCATCATCATCCTCTCATCGTGCCCTTCACTCTCCTCGGCCTCACCACTTCTCCTAAACGTCATCTAATCAGTCACACCTATTATTTCCTCATTAGAATACATGAGAGGTTCAACAGCAAACGACTTGCGATGGAGGTCTATTGAGCACTTTGGAAGCTGAACAATAGCTCTAGTTGATTGCACTTTTGGCAGAACACAAGTTGATAAGAGACATCCTTCTAATCCGGTTTGTGACCCGACAAATCAATGGTCTGTTCCGGGACTCTGGTGGAGGAAGCGAGAATCGTTAGTTGTTTTGACAGTGCTCTCTGCCTCAGCCTCTGTCTCTGCGGCTTCCTCTTGGCACCACATCAGTGAACGGACCATAAATCACAATCAAAGCTGCACTTTCTCATGAGTTGCATCTTTTGTGGTTGTTTCGGAATAGGCACTTTTCAAACTTCATCAAAGGCTCACAGGTATATCATTTATACTGACACGACAACAGGCACAAATACCCTTCCGAGTCGTCCATTGATCAGTCAAATCGAGCTAACTTTGCTTGTCCATCTCACTGCTTTTCGTCATCACCGCCTTCCCAGCGCCACCTCGGCTTATCATCCTCGCTCCGTACCCTTCACTCCCCTCGGACTCACCTCTACCACCCCCAGTGTCCAGGCCCCAGGGGGAGCTCACCTCTCATAATCCTAAACGTCATTGAACAGGCCACACTCCTTCATCGCAATGTCTTCTGCCAGAGTCTGATTCTGACAAACCACAGCTGCCCGTACCCGTCATACCTCAATCTGCAATCGACTCGTTTTCTGACAGAATTGAAATAAAATTCAGCAACTGATCCGACCCGCGATAAACACACACCCATACCCGAACCGCACCTGAATAAAAATCAGTCCGAGAGCCAAAAAAAGAGCCACAACTTTACACCCTCCACTCGCTAATCTTCTTTTCAGCTCCTTGAGAGTCAGTTTGAACCACAGGACATTGCATGTGTGGTTTGAAAATGAAAGTGGTAGAGACTTCCAGGAATGCGCACATGCAGCAAAAACATGTGGATTTTACATCGAATCATCTTGTTAAAGCCGTGGCTGTTTTGCATTTCACTAAACTACAGTGCTGTTTTTTGTTTGCACATGATGTTTTGTAAACCGCAGATTATACCTGCGCTCTCCTACGTCCAACACAGCACAACATTTTTCACTTGTTTCATTAAAATTCCCACAGGTATCTGAACCTGTGCAGGACTCTGCTGGGGTCTGAGCAACAAACTAACTCAATCAATAAAACATCTAGTACTTTTTCTTTGTGTGTGCCCAGGTTGGAATGGCTTTATTTATCCCAGGTAGCAGTTAAAGCAATAGTAGCAGTGTTTCCCTTAGATTTTATTACTATTTTCTTTTGACTAATTAAAATTTTCAAATAAATGGCAAATGGTCACAATTTTACACAGAGCTTTTCCACCTTCAAGGCCCTCAAAGCGCTTTACAACAAGGAACAAAATCACTCATTCACACACCAATGTACGCAGACACTGGGGGTGAAATGGGTTCAGTGTCTTGCCCAAGGACACAATAACAGCATTCATCTGTGGGAGCTAAAATCGTCACGCTGGCAGCGCTCAACCAATGATGTTTATGCCAAGAACGGGATTTGAATCAGTGGACGGCCGCTCTACCAACTGAGCCACTGTCGGTACTCACTGCGTTGTGTAAGAGAGTCACACAAATCAAGAAGTGTTTTTTTTATTTAAACACAATTTCATCAAAAATAAAGATATTTTCTTATCATTTTACTTTGGCTTTTTGAAGAAAACAAACAAACAAGCAAAAAGAACATGACAATGTAATAATAAAAGCAAAAAAATCTAGAAAACAAAACAAAATGGACCCAAATTCCCCACAGGAAAGCCATAATGTCAGAAAGAAATGATCAAACATGGGCCTTGCGGTTATGAGGTAAAACTAAATCACATTACAATCGAAATACTTGTCAGAAAAATCTAAATGCATTTAAATATTATCCTATTTTGCTCACCCCTTAACATTTACACTAACTGAGTAAACACCTCTCCTTTAAAACAAGATTAAAAGACTTTATTTCTGACAGACTTGTGTAATGGCTTCACTTTGATCAGCGGGGACTTGGTTAGCAGTGTCAGAACCTGCAGGGCCTATTCGCTTTTCAGTTGGCAACACGTCGTCATCTCATTACCTGACCGTGGGAAGACAACAATAAAAGAAAAGGCTTATTTTTGTGCATTTTTTCAGGTGAGACGTTATTTGGATCTGTCTGGAAACCGCGCCACAAACACAGGTCTTGCATTGATTTCCTTGTTGTTTGCAGCTCCACTTTTCCACAGCCAGAAAAATCAAATATTTCTGTGAATTATAGCTTTTGGCACCAAGATAAATGATCACAACTACCGAGTCTGTACATTGCAATCATTTACTAGTGGTGCTAATAGGACCATGTATGAAAAATGACCTATATATGCTTTTGGTCTATAATTTTTGCCTCAAAGTATAACAAGGCCATTGACTTTTACTGGGCGTGATGAAACTTAGTCAATAAAGGTCCTATAGTGCACAAAATTGACTCTTGTTAGAGCGTTATTACCTCCTTAAAAACAAACCTGGAGTTGTGTTTTGTTTCATTCACACACGTTTAAGTAACTATGCATTATTAGTCCGTCTCCAAAGCTCAAATTGATTGTAGTTTTCAAGTTCACAGTCGCCTTTTTACCTTTTGTTCAGTACAAATGGGCAATTCCAGAGCTGAAATTATCCACATGATTCTAGTGAAGGTGTGTGGAGTTTAAAAACACATCGGAGCACTTCCTGTATTACCACATGACATCACAAGGTGGAAAGGAGTGTTTTCTGTTTGAGAAACCACATACCTAAATATATTTGTGTGTTAAAGGTACATTTTGTAACTTTTCTGGTGGAGTGGTCCATCAAATGCTTTTCTTTTTTGCTTTTCTTGCTTTTAACGTTATTGCTTTGTCGGGTATTACTGTAAAATACAAAATAAGAGCAGG
Organism: Odontamblyopus rebecca; assembly: GCA_030686955.1. Classification (NCBI taxonomy): domain Eukaryota; kingdom Metazoa; phylum Chordata; class Actinopteri; order Gobiiformes; family Gobiidae; genus Odontamblyopus; species Odontamblyopus rebecca. Next base: position 31,216,134 of record CM060662.1, read on the forward strand.
GATATTTATTTGTTTTAATCACTTGACAGACCAGGTGTTTATTTGAGACCAGGCGGCAATTTGGGGCGATTAAGTCCTTCCCCACAAAAATCCTGCTCAGCAAAACTGGGGAAAATATGGAACTCAAATTCTTTTAAGCAGTATGACTATAATTTAGGTGAATTTCTATACAGACGTAGGCGAGTACATTTGAAATGTTACAACAAACAGCTGTTTTTTTCAGCGCGTATAAGGTAGTTTATGCAAATGAGCCATCTGGTTTTAAGTTTAATTTCTGTAGAGACGACGTGAGCATCAGTCCTGCGTCCTGTTGTTGCAGCACGACTTCTGTCTTCAGCTCGTACATTAGACTCTGTGTTTATTTGGAATTGGCGCTTATTTATCAAAATATACACCTGCACCTGGCGTTTAAAGGGAACCCAGCAGCTAATTGGAACCCGGCTCTTAATTGGTGTTTCAGGATAAATCTATCTATCTTTATGAAGACCAAACTAGACCAAGTTACAGGTCAAATCTGTAGAGGCAAGGTTTTTGTAGGTATTTTTAAGCTGTAAACTACCTGTAATTGAATAAAAATTAGGTAGAGCTGTTTAATGTCACACTGTGGGACATTCCAGAGCAGTGACATCTCCATAGAAACAAGCAAGTGACCAACCCCAAACCAAAAAGTGACAACGTGCACCTTTAAACAAATGTGAATGAAACAAAACACAACTCCAGGTCTGTTTGTGACGGGGAAACAACATTATAACGCCAGAAAATACATTTTAAATAAATATTTTAGCCATTAAAATACATTTGTTTCTTTCTTTTCTTCCTCTATTGTGCACTCAAAATAATTTACCTTGACAAACCTCTCACCCATTACATAAACAGCATAATGTCAATGTCGAAATGCGGCTGTTATTGGTTATCTGTTATGCTTTGTCAAGGATAGAACATGAATGTACGACCATCATGCGACTGAATTCAATCATTCGTCGAAGAGTTTTCACTGTGGTCTGAAAATATATAGCGGATTTTCAGACTGCGAAAGGGAGACATCTCTATACCCTTCACGAGTATGGATTTTTGAGGCAATTTAAGAAAAAAGTTGGTCATCCTAGATTTAAGATAAGACAGACAGAAGAAAGAAGATAAGACTCCCGACAGCAGCTGCAGAATGAGAGCGCCAACTTTTCTCCCGCAAAAAAATGTGTATGACAGGTTCTGATGAGTTTGGTGAGATAAGATAAGATTAGTGTAGATATAAATTATAGTTTTAGACTAACCGAGAAGCAGTTTGCGAAGAAAAGCTGAAAAATATGTTGAAAATTACAGGAAGTTCTATTTTAGACAGTTCTTATATTGATGCCGTCACACTGGGAGAATTCTGTCCAAAAGTAAGACACGATTTAAATGTAAGAGACACTGTTTCAACAAAATAAAGGTGTTTTTCTTTTACATTTTTATTCATCAAAGTAGAATTTCTGTGTACATTAGAGGAGTTTTCGTTAGAGACGTCCTGATCAAGGTTTTCTGGCTTCCGATCCGATCCAGTTTTTAAGGAATGCTCTTTCCGATACCGATCTGATACGCTTTTTTTTTTATATATCTCCCGTAGTGCCATTTCTGTAATGTAGTGTCGTGAAGGAAGCCCGTACCTTAGCTCCAAAAAGTCCATTAGACGACGAAACCCTTACCCACCTCACCCTTTTTGAAATGCCTTCACCAGTGTTTGCTGCTGTGGCTTTGCCGCTTTGCGCTTGTAAATCTCAAACTCGTCCGGATGATTCTTGAAGTGACGAATCAAATTGGTTGTGTTAAAGTGGCTCTGCTGGTTCCTCCACGAGAAACTGTTTGTTTGCAGCGATTACATGTCGCTGTTTGACTCTCGTTTTGTTGTAGTGAAAAGTACTGCAATATTTCACCAAAATTCCATTGGATTAACTCCATAACCCAGACGTGGGTAATTCAGTGACCTGTGGTGGGCTTGAGGGTTTGGACTTTTCGACTTTTCGATTCAACTAGTACCTATTGATAATCGCACTGCGGAGTACGAGCTTTGCAGAAGATTTTGTCAACTTTTAATTATTGAATGAATCGTGAAATAACGATTTGTCCTTATTATTACCTATATTTTGAAAGGCCATTCGCACAGGGTGTTTTTTCAATATGTTGTGTCATTTTTAAATCATTGTCAATGGTGTCACCCGAACTGCAAACTTCAGTCTCTGTCACTCGACTCCTAGACTTCTGATCACCAGCCTATTACATTCCAACATCACTATCAGCCATTGTATTATAATTCAGTAACACACATGCTACACCCACACAGCGACATGGCGCCGTTTTGATTTACAGCTGCCGTAAAGCGCGTCGATGCTGCAAAAACATGTGAAACTGGATCGGTCCAATCACGTGACTGAATCCGATACTGTCCGATACTCATAAAAGAGCCGGGTCGGGAGCCGGTACTGATACTGAATATCGGATCGGGCCATCCCTAGTTTTGATGCAGTGTATGGCAACAGTAATGGCATTCATTCCCTGGCCCGATGCCATGACTTCCAACCAGAAAGTAAAATTTTAAACGTAAAAAAATTAATCGGGATTTGTTTTTTCTGTTTTCAAATTTTAGTCAAATGTAAAGTAAAATGAGTAGTCCAAGCTGTCATAGGCACTTATCCATCTTAAATGTACTCATTGACAGTTGTTTTTATTGCTCAAAAACATGCGGGGTCGCCTCTCCACAGACCCGACCTGTAACCTGATGCCATCTCCTGCTTGTTTCCATGGAAATATTTACACTTAATGCCAGATACTGTGAAACATTCCAGGCAAAGCATTAAAATCTCAATGGAGAAAAAAAAAAACATAGCAAATCCTCCACTAGAAAAGTCACATTATACAGTTTTAAACAGAGTGACGTGTCAGAATGTAAGTTTATCTCAACTTTTGTGCCGTTTCTATTCTAAGACCATATCCGGGGAGCACAGAGCAAGAATTTTCCACTTTATTTTGCTCCTACTCTGAAATAGACTGAACAGGAGCGCGTGTAAAATAGTCCCGAAGGTAAGCGCATGCACTGACTCATAGTTCAACCGTTCTATTGAAAAGCTTACATAGAGAAATATTGATTGGCGTCAGTCTGGGCTCTTTGTCGGCGCATTTCAAAAGGAAAACTTCAATATTACAACAAAATGCTTCTTTGACTTCATATCAACACATCAATACAACTTGTATGACCCAAACCTAAAGCCTCTTAAACCTGAGAGACTCTTCGCTTTGAAGTACGAGTCAGGTACTTCAATAACAAGAACGTGCTGGGAATTTACGCTCATATTACGCTGTTTTTTCATCTGTTATAGTGTTGTTTTCCCATCAGAAATATACCTGGAGTTGTGTTTGGTTTCATTCACACGTTTAGCGCGCAAACTTGCATCTTTAGGCTGAGTTCTCTTAAACACAATACCACCAAGAACCCATTTTGTGTCACATAAGACGTTTAAAGGGCTGAGAATTTAATGGGCATAAAAGCAAAACTTTACTCTTAGAACTGAGTTAAACAAATATATTTTAAAAGCTCTGATGTGGGTGGGCACAGACAGCTTAATGGGCTGTTTTTGGGCTTTGTAAATATCCACTTTTTATGCATTAGTGCGTCTCTACAATTTAGCCTTGGCATTTCATATTATATAATTTAAAGCGGGCCTGTTGTGCAAAATAGACTTTTCAGAGCTTTGAAGCATGTTATAGCTCTTTTCTCTTCTCATTTACCCTCTCAAAGTTGTATTTAGTGCGATTTGTGCTTGTCTGAGCAATATTTACGCTTCTGTTTCTAAGACAGGTAGTTTTTTTAAACAAATGAAAAAGAAAAAGAACTGCTACTCGCTATAGCGTGATCTGCAGCTCTACATCAGACTCTTTCAGACATTTACAGAAATTTACAGCAACATCATCAGCTCCCATTACTACAAAAGACAGTGAGCTTGTTTTTTTGTTTTTTTTTTAGTTGTTTTAGATCAATATTGCAACATTACCAATATTAAAATGTCCAAATTAAACATAATGATTAATTGGGGCGCCATAGATTATAACTTTATACACAAGCACAATATGTCTGTCTTCTAGAGTATTTAGGGTTAAGGTTGGGTTAAGGTTAGGATTAGAGTTAGGGATTAGGCTTCAGGTTTGTCTAATAATGTACTTATAGAATGTTCTTGAAGAGTAAATGTGTTTAAATTATGACGAAAAAAGCATGGCTATCATAAAATTTGATACAAAACCGAACAATTGTGGGTGTTTGACGAGAACGCAACCATGTTTAAAAGTGAGTTTAGCCATCACCATATTTACATTCACCATGCACTGGATAAAAACAATATCTAGGTAAGTTAAAATGACTTAAATTAAAGGGAAACTCCGGCACGTTTGAAGCTAAAGTCCGGTGCTAGAGGTGGTCGAATTCTGTCAGAAGTCAAAACGGCACAGATCAGTGTTGTGTAGGCGGAGATCTCACTGTCAAGTCTGTCAAGGCAACAAACTAGTGTAGTGATGGGGGCAAGTTCTTAGCTTCCATGTAAAACGCCAATTTGCACAGTAGAGGGTTAATACTGTGCCATTTTTTGGCTTCTGACAGTTTTCAACCACCTCTAGCAATGTAGTTTAGTGTCAAACGTGCCGAAGTTCCCCAGAGTAAACAAAGACACAAGGAGAAGTTTGAAAGATCCGTTGATAACCCGAGCACTAAGTGTCTCTGGGACAGCATGAAAACTATGACGGGCTATGGCCCTTGTAAGTCCAGTCCTTCAGACATGAATGTGAATGAAATGAACAAATACTTTGCTCGATTTGATTAACTTAACTTTGCACATGAGCATCAGAAATTGTTTTCAACACTTGCTGCAAATGGTACTGAATCGTCGTGCCCTGAGATTAGTTTCAGTGTTCGTGATGTCCAACAGCAGCTTAGGTATCTGAAACCTAACAAGGCAGCAGGGCCAGATGGTGTTCATCCCCGTGCCCTTAAAGCGTGTGCTGAACAACTTGGATCTATTTTACATTTCATTTTTACACTTTCTTTATCAAGTGCTAAAATTCCTGCTATGTGGAAGACATCTTGTTTGGTGCCAATTCCCAAAAAGTCAAATGTAAGTGGCACCTTGTCTAATCTCAGACCTATTGCACTGACCTCCCACATTATGAAATGCTTTGAGAGACTGGTTTTAAGTCGGTTGAGGGAACAAGTGGCATTATTTCAGGACCCATTACAATTTGCTTACAGGAAAGGTGTGAGTGTCGATGATGCGTTATTGTATTTGCTCCACACAGCGTATCGACACCTGGAAAAAATTGGTAGCTCTGTCCGTATTATGTTTTTTGATTTTTCTAGCGCTTTTAATACTATTCAACCACACCTTTTAGCTAATACATTAATGAGTTTTAATCTGCACAACACCACAGTTGCATGGGTTTTAGAATACCTCTTAAACCGTCCTCAGTATGTAAGACTTAATGACAGATGTTCGGAAATAATCTTAACAAACACGGGAGCTCCCCAGGGCACAGTCTTATCGCCCTTTTTATTTACCTTGTACACAGCCGAATACAGGCAGAACTTTGATTCTTGTCATATGCAAAAATTTTCAGATGACACTGCTCTTCTGGGCCTCATCTCCAAGGATAATGACCTGGCTTATAGGACTGAAATCAACTCCTTTGTTAGCTGGTGCGACGCCCATTTTTTACTACTTAATTTGGACAAAACGCAGGAATTAATTATTGATTTCAGAAAGAACAAAAAAGCCATTCTTCCTGTTGTCATTAAAGGGCAGTCTATTGAGATTGTTGACTCTTATAAGTACTTGGGAGTACATTTGGATAGTAGGCTGAACTGGAGGAGGAACAGTGATGCCGTTTTCAAAAAAGCTCAGTCTAGACTGTTCTTCTTGAGGAAACTACGATCTTTTGATGTGAGCAAAAGGCTCTTAAATGTGTTTTATCAGGGGATTGTGGCCAGTGTGTTGTTTTATGGTGTGTTGTGCTGGGGCGGAAGCATCACCATTGCTGACAAGAATCGCATAAACAAGCTGATTAAGAAGGCTGGTGCAGTAGTGGGACTGAACCTGGACTCTGTGGACACTGTTGTGGACAAAAGGATGAGGACTAAACTTCAAACTGTCCTCTCTCTTACGGACCATCCTCTTCACAGCATTTTTAATGAACTTAAAAGCTCCTTTAGTGGGCGAATGGTGATGCCCCGATGTTCTACAGAACGCCTCAGAAATTCTTTTATTCCTGCAGCTGTGCACTTTTATAACAAGCACTTTATTTGAGACTGTGCGAATTTCAGAATGTGTTTTTTTTATGACTAGGGAAGTTACAGTTGTTGCTGAGTCCTGTACGTTGTGCCCACTGTCTGTCTTTTATCTGTCTTTGTCCATGTGTTGTAGTTTGTATGTAAGTCCATGGCATTTTAATTTCCCCTCTGGGGATCAATAAAGCATCTATCTATCTATCTATCTATCTAAAAACACTTTATTTTATAGAGTCGATTCAACTTGACAAATCAAATGATCTGCCAGTGGAATAAGTGTTGTTTTTTATTTCTAAATTCAAGCAACGTTCAATTTTGTTTCTTATTTTAAGTGCAAAAAGTTTTTTTTTTAAGTGTAGCAAGATGTATTTTCATGTTTTAAGCACAAAAAATCTTATTCCACTGGTAGATAATTTTACTTGTCAAGTGAAATTTACTCAAATCATGATACAACTTTGTTAATTCAAGTCATCTTAACTTGACTAGATTTTGTTTTTTTGCAATGTGTAACCTTGTGTCTCCATGGAGATGCTATTGCCTCACCTAGCATGTTTCACCATATGGCATTAAATGTATATCTCACCTTTATTCTGTCATGTTTTTATTGCTTTAAATATACTGAACGCTCTCCACAGATCTGACCTGTAACTTGGCTTAACGCCTTGATACTGTCCGAACAGCCACAGTCGAGTATTTTCAGTCTCGTTTTAAGACCCACTTTTGTTGTTTGGCTTTTAAGGCACGAGTTGTGTGGTCCTCCGTGTCTTTTATTTATGCTTTACTTATTTTATTACGTTTATCTACAGTATTTATTGCTCTTCTATGGGTTTTGCTCTTATCTTATTTGAATGGTTTTATTGTTTTAGGACAAGGATGATTTAATCTGTATGAGTGTATGGGGTTTTGCTTTTATATTATTTTATACTTGTTTTATTGTTTGATCAAATCTGAGCGTTTGTTTTTATTTTATTATTGTTGCTCTTACTCTGTATTTGTGCAGCGCTTTGGAAACTGTTTGTTTACCAAATGTGCAATAGAAATAAAGTGGATTGGACTGGATGTTTGAGGCTATACTGGAAAATCAGGTGCCACGGGGGGCGCCAGTCACAAAAACTGAGCGGTGTGTGCGTGAGTGATGGTGGTGGTGTATTTTTATTAAACATTTCAAGTCATTTCTGGATGTATGACTTAAAACCCTGTGTTACGAGACAGGACTTCATCAACTCTGAATAAACTGAGCATATTTCTGCAATAATTAGGTCATATCTGCAGCTTCCAAACGCTTTAATATGTAACATAAAACTCAATTTGGCCCGAAACGTCCCTTTTAAATTGCAATCCTGTGTTTTCTAATGTCTCAGGGCCATACAGTCGCTCCTGTTTTCATTAGAAAGAGTCGGGGATGGTTGCAGCTTATGTAAAACGTGCCCCCGAGTCCTTCATTTTTGTGACGGATCGGCTTCACCTGCTGTGAGGGGGGTAATGGCACATAATCATCCCAGGCTTCCCCATTTCAATCCTCTCTAATGCATTCTCCCTTTGTTCCTAATCTGTCATCATTTTAGAGTCATTTTCTCGACTTTTGCTTTCAACTTGGGGAGCATCAAAGAAATGAGTTGCACAGTTCCGTTTAGGTTTGAGGAAGTCGTGACAAAATGTGCTCTCGTCAGAGTTTGTTTTGTGTATTTATGTCCTGTTGACAGAATTAAACTTCTTTTTACTTCGTTTGTCTTGTTTTTTATGTTTATTATTATGTTTATTCAGAGTGATGGCATTTTAGCACCGCTGTCCCAGGCCCGTCAACAGAATTTTGAGGCCCGGGGAATGAAGACTCACACGGGCCCCCGTCTAATAGAATTTAATAGGATGATTCTGGGCCCTGTCTCATAATAGTGATCAAGTTGAATTCAAATGACACAAATTAAGACTATTGAACTTGATTTGAGGAGATTTTTAACAAGTAAAATTATCTGCCAATGGAATTTTTCTTGATTCGAGTAAAGGTCTCTACACACTACAGGATTTTTCGGTCTTAAACATCTTTTAAACGTGCGACAAAATGCACAAACCACAGACGTGAGGAGAAACTTATCAGACTAAAAATCTATGATCGCAAAGACTGTAGAGGGATACGTCTGCGTAAAACAGTTTCTAAAGTTGTGAGCGTGATCGCGTCAGCTGTTTCCTGTCTACAGTAAAACCACTTTGAGAGTCTTAAGTGTTCAGAGATTAGAGCTCTGCATTTCTACTTTAGATACAAGTCAAAACTGTGTTATTATTATTTGTGAAAAGTGGTGCAATACTTCAGATACATGATTTTAAAAGCATTAAAGATGAGCAATAAAGTCCACAGAAAGTAGAGACACTATCACTAATCTGCAGCTTCACCGCACACTGTCTGTGTAAACAAACACACGAGGAAACGCTGTCATTTTACTTTTAAAGAACACCACTTTACATTAGGCGAGTAAAGTCTTTATTTTCGCTATATCCCGAGTTTGTATCTTGTGTCTCTGTATCCGTCGCTCCTCTGCCCCTGACTGTGTTTTACCGACTGTTACCGTTGTGTTGTTGATGTTTGGTGGTTTTGATCTGACACTGACTCCACACACGAGGAGCAGCGGCTTTAAAATCGCACACGGAGACAAAAAGTCGGGTCACGCCTCCTCGAACTCAGGAAGAAGAAATTGCAGCCAAAATCGGGCAAATTCTCCTGTCGTGTGTGGCAGCCTTTAAGTAAGATTTTGTTGAGTTGTTATTTTTCTTAAATTGTGTGTGTTGTAGAAAAAAAAATAGATCTTGAAGGAAAAATAATGAATCCACTTGCAAAGCCCGATGAGTTTTTGGAATACAGACAAAGGTTTATTGTTGTTGATGCAGATGTGGACAGGGCCTAGACCTGCCCTGACCACAGACCGACAGCCTCTCCTCACCAGCAGCATGTCCCTACCACAGTCACCCAGAGAATCTCCTTTTTCCTTCTCCCAGAGCATCTGAGCTCTGAGGATTTATACAAAAATACAAGTTACAAACATATCAAAGAAGAGTGACTTGTTGTTGTTCACAGACTTGTGCTAAATCAACTTAACTTACATTTGAGGACAGCGAAAACAACAAAGGGCGTCCTGACCGTGGAGACAGTTGTGTCTGCTGAGCTTTTACATATGCTAATGACTGTTCTGGTCCAAGGTAGAAATCACTTTCACTAACACAAAGACAGATTGAGACAAATCTTTCCACAATATAAATTTAAGTGTTTTCCCATTTTAAGTACAAAAAAAGCTGGTTGGTTGACAATTGTATGTGAAATGTACTCAAATCAACATTTTATTAATTCAAGTAAAAGCCAAGATTTTACTTTTCGCAACGTAATATAAAATACTTTAATGGTGCTTGTAGAGAGGAAGCTGAAACCCAAAGTAGTGGAGCTTTAGGTTAATGTCACGGGCCCTGGGTGCAGAAGTGGACTAAAGGAGTGTGTGATTTCACCCACAGCGTTCAGCTCCAGCCAAATGAAGTCAATCGAGGTTTTCAGTCATTGGTGCGAATTTGGAGCCGGGTTCAATATTTGGAAATCGAAGTGCGCAACCAAAGAATGAATCAGGAGTGAGGCTGTTGAAGGTTCTCGCCGTTTCCCACCTGCACCACGGGTTTGGCAGGAGGTGGGCTCTGGGAGACGATCTCAGGGGGAAAAAAAAACACCTGACACGTCTCTTGTTACTGTTCATATCTTAATTTAGGAACAAAAAAGCAAAATAAAAACACCAGGATGATGCCGTTTAAACCTAACATTTTTCAACAGAAATCAATTAAAACCAGACTAAACAGAGAAGGGACCAACTAACGCCTCTGCTCACTTTCTGTTTAGAACGTGTCTATATATGGTTGACAAAAAATGCAAGACGTATGTGTTAAGATCTCCTCTGTTGATCATGTAAACTGTAGTATATGAAATTGTTCAGATTGTTTAACTGGAGGTCGTAATCTTCTTATATATAAAGACAGCTCTGAACACTATTCTCTCACCTCCCATGTGGATTCATCCCAAAAACTCAAACAATAAACCAGAACTGTGCAGGACTTGATCCTTTGTGCTCAGCTGCAGCTCCAGTGCAGTGTCACCAACTGCTTTTATTCAGTCCCCTGGGTTTATTTTGAGGATTCAGGGCAAGAGTTTTGCGTTTAACATAATCCTCTGCCAGGCTCTGTCTCAAACTGATTTTTAAGTTGGGTGACTAGATTATGAAGAGTATTTTATTGTTACTGTCTGGACCATCAATGTCAGTGTTTGAATTTGGATGAGACGCTTATGAGCTTAAGTATAATTCACCCAGATATCTCCCTCCAGCCTCAGGGAGGAGGCAGGCTTCCAATGAAAGGGCATACGGCATAAATATATTGACCAAACACTGACAAAGGAAGCCTCGGTGGCACAGTGGAAGGTTCCAGGTTCGACTCCAGCACGCCCAGCCTTTTCTAAGTGGAGTTTGGATGTTTTTTTCCTGTGTCTGAAGGATCCATTTTCCCCCATCAACCCAAAACATGCCCCATAGGTCAAAGCCTCCAGCTGAGATAGTCCTGAAAATTCCTCAAGGTTGGAAGCCCAGTGCTCCAAACAGGTTGCCCCAGTGTAGGGCTCGATTAAGATCAGACACTCCATAGTTAATCACCATTAATCGCATATTGAATTGTACCGGGTCATCGTATATAAACAGCGAATACCGAGTGACACACACACGACCCAACTTGAGACACCAACACATGTAACACATCACTAGAAAGCTACGGCTCTCGTCTTTCCGACCATAAACACCATTTTGAGGTACAACAATCACAGCACTTGCACCAAAACATTTTTCAAACCGCACACCGATACTAGTAATTTGGCGTTCCCTACGTTTGAATGGGGTCTATGGTCCAAATATTGATCCTTCCCCACAAGTTTAGGTATCATTCTGTCCGTAACAGTCCAGAGAATATAATCCGAAAAAGCCATAAGGTCCAAAAACGAATTAGATCCACAGGGGGACAAAGACTGCAGCAATTCTGTTCCTAAAAAAATTGTAATTGCCATTTTTCTCCCTGTTTTTATCCGATTCTGCAGCCAATATTGACATTTGGAGATAATGTTTGTCAAAATGTTCCCCAGGACTTTAGCTTTTGATTGATGGCAACTCTGGCCAATCACAAAAGTGTGGGGGTTGACTGTAGCGAGGAAAAGCCAATGAGTGTCACAGACTGCCAAAAGTTCACTCCCAACTGTCAGCCTTGTAGATCCAAGCTATTAGGTTGCAGGATAAAAGTGATGCTACGTACTTGTAGCCAATGAGCTGCTGAACACGGAGAGGTATTATGTGGGGGGGTCAGGGTTTATTTGGGAGGTGCATTTTGCGTGCGTAAAGGGTAAATAGTATTTCCGGGAATCTGTGCGCTTTGTCGTCTCTGTGCATTTTTGGGGTTTTAGAGCCCTCATTGATGTCTGTAGGTTGAAGCATTCAAAAGTTATTGTATTTTTTCCAGACGTTATCCAAGTTTATCCAAATTGATCCAGTGTCCATTTGGAGTCTCCAAATTGTCCCTCTGTAAAAACGCATGAACTAAACCATGTAAATAATGCTGTAAAATGCTCATTTTTAGAGCTATTGTTTTCAAATTTGAAATGGGAGTAGACAAGACCTGATACTTTGAGGAAATACTGTGTTGAAGTCTATAAGTACCAAACTTAGCTGTTTACACTCTTGTTTTTACAAAGAAAAATCTAGGCGAAGATAAAAAGTCTTAATTTCTCTGTGTTCCAAAGAGTATAACTTTTTATTGGTTATACTTAGAGTATTTTTTTCTTTTGTGGTAGAAAATACAGAATGTTACCTTTCCAAAATGCCCAAACTTTTACGTATACTCCAAAGGGTTCAAGAACAGCTTTACTTTGAATCTTTTATTACATTTTTCAGGCGTTTTAGTCAAAAATACCCGGATTTTTAAAGGTTTAAAATTGTGTTATTTTGCATTTCAAGACAGATTTAAAGCCAAAATGTAAAGCTATTCGCACCCATTTAGCAATCGCTGTTTCTTTGCCGTGTGATTATCCACAGGTCTGTGGTGACAGATCTGAGGGTCGTTTGGCTCGGACGCTCCAGTTGCTGCACTCGGGTGTTTAGCTTGGAGGTGGTAACTTAGACTAGTCGTACTTCGATGGTACTGAAACTCTGCACGACACAGGCTGCATTTAACTCTTGACTTGTAAATTGTAGCATCTGGAAGTCAAATAAACAGTTCAAAAGTCTGAAGTGGCGCTCTGAAGTTCGAAAGCGAAACAGCCAGAGGAGCTGCCTACGGATGTGCAGAAGAGATGAAAACTCGGCGAACTCTAACCGCAAATAAGAAAATAAGAAAATCGCATTATGGATTGCATTAATCTAGTCGCAATTAACGCTTTAACAACGCTTGGCAGCCCAGCGGCATTGAAAGAAGGGTCAAACGCAAAGATTTTCAAATGAAAACAACAAGGTATATGTAAATAACCCAGAGTATCATTTGCCTTTGTTAAAACTTCTTTTGATTTTTTAAATTTTTATATTGCACTCTATTTTCTGTTGTTGACCATTAACTTCAACTTTTACATATAGCGTTCTTATTTTGAAGGGTCCACTTATCTTAACGTCGAGAATGGCATAAGATGTTACACGCAAATATTTTTCATACATTTTTATGCCTTTGTTCAGCCACCTGTTGTTGATTTACAGTATGTGTTTTGGTTAAGTTTGTGTCTTAAGCTGTTATCTCGGTTGTGTTGTCAAAATGAATGCAATAGATAAGCTAAACTTGCATTTGAGTTTTGTGTATTTATATTTACACACTGTATTTTGTATTCCTTTTAACTCTTACGGCAGATAGGAGGATTTATTGCCATTAAATCTTAAAATCACCAGTTTAAGTGTCAGTATATCTTAACCTTAATGACAAAGAATGGATCTGAACATTTTTATATTGGCAGAAAGAAACTTGTACTAGAAGGAAATGTTCATATTTGTTCTGCTTCTGGCCACATACAAAAGCACAGTCCCGGAGAACTAAACGACTAAACGACACTGGATCTTTTGGTTTTAATAATTACCGCAGTAGGGCTACAGATTAACCATTCAACATGTGTCCACGTTGTTGTTCATCAGATCTTAATTCATCCTAATCGTGCTCTTGTAGCAGTGCCAAGTATCTACAGGCGACACATTCTTCAACAAGATTACCCCAGAAACAGCAGGATCCCCTCTGCGCTCTCTGATCTTCAAGCCAACCATTTATCAACACGCGGCCAGAACGATTTAACCCCGATCTACGCAATCTGTGGTGCACCAGTGTTAAGTGGATTCTAGAGACATGATGAAGATACAAAACGGTTTAGACGCAATTAGAGGTGTCACAATAGAACTAAGGAATAGACTTGACACTCAATACCGATACCCTGATGATAATTAGACAATAGTGTGATTTTCAACATTAAATCAGTACTTTTTTGTATTACCATGTTGTCTTATATCTGTGTAATCCCTCAGTCATCCAGGTAGGTGTTTACTACTAGAAAACTCGTCTATGTGCTCTTTATCTTTGCTCTAAAACTGCTCAAGATCACTCTAAAGCTATTCAGGAAAGGTTTATTTCTGTACTGTCAATGTTATTTTTTTAGTATTGATACCTGCTCAAATGAGTATCTAGTTATAGTATCGATTAGTATCTGGTTTTCAATAGTTTTGGCAACTCTAGACTAGGGCTGTCAATGTTAATGTGTTAAGGCATGCAATTAATCACAAAAAATATGGCACTAATGTTTTTTTTAAATGCAGATTAATCACACAATTTATTTTGAACACACATGCTCCTCTATGGAAAGTGCGGATGGGCCTGAACAGCGGCGCAGGTTATTAGGTCAGTGATCAGGTCCATACGCAGATGTGAAGACGACAGATGAGACTGTGACTGGTGCTCAGCGGCAAATTTCTCTTCAAAAAACTGCCCGACGGGACTTTAGATCAAACTAAGGTCATTTGCAGATATTGCAGCGACGAACTCTCTTTCCACAGAAGCACAACAAGTTTAAAATCCCATCTTAAAGCAAAACACGGGTTTGATTCAGTGGCAGCAACGACGCTACTTGTACCAACAACAAGCCGAGCACGACAACGCGAGGCAATGATGTCAACAAAACTACCAGCGATAAGTTGACCAACGCCTTTACAAAACGGATCGCCACAGCAGGCAAAAAATGTAAATAATATAACTTTTTGAAAATAAAAAAAATACATCTTTTTTTGAAGAATAATTACCTGTGATTAATCGTGATTAATCAAAATTCTAAAGTGTGATTAATCTGATTTTAAAAATGAATCGTTTGACAGCACTACTCACAGCTGAGGGGCCTATGTGCTGTAATGTATAGATATATTTTTTAATAATACATAAAAGATTCTTTGAGTTGTGCTCTATTCTTGGCCTAATGTCATCAACTACCTGTCCCCATGGTGATGGTTCAATACCGTACTATGGAACATTCTAGACATAGCTCATTGCTCTGCCTGAAATGTTCCACAGTTTGACATTAAACAGCTCAACCTTACATTTATTGAATTACAGGTGGTTTTAAAGCTCAAAAATACTTAGATAAACAGGCATTTAAGCTGTGAGCGGGATCGCCTCTCCACAGATCTGACCTGTAACTTGGCCTGGTTTGGTCTCCATGTAGATAGAAAGGTTTAATGCCAAACTGTGGAACATTCCAGACAAAGCAATAACATCTCCATGGAGAAAATCATTTGACAGACCCTCCACCAGAAAAGTTACGCGATGCACATTTAAATTTGGGTTCTGAGTCCTTTTCAATTTGCTCCTGGATGATCGGGGTGTAAAACATGTTCAGACCGAGCGCCATTATTCTTGAATACAAAAACGGGGCTTTTCACAGCAGGTGGTCAAGAAGAGCGTCATTTTTCACCCAAAACAAAAAGCTGAAACTTCCCATGAATTATTAGCTCTCGGCGTTATGGGACACTGTTGAATCTATTGTTTTTTCTGTGAGAGACACGGAAAATAGAGGGATAGAGAGGGAGGAAGGGAAGAATAGGAAGGAGAAGAGAGAGATAAATGGAGAAAGAGAGAGAAAGATAGAGAGAGAAGAAGAGAGATGAATAGGGGATAGAGACAGAGGAATGAGCAGAGATAGAGGGATAGAGATTTAGGGAGGGAAGAATAGGAAGGGGAAGAGGGAGAGGAGAGAGATAAATGAAGCGAGGAAGGGAGGGAGAGAAAGATAGGGAGAAAAGTAAAGAGAGGGTAGAGAGAGGAATAGGGGAAGAGACAGAGAGGAAGGGGCAGAGATAGAGAGGGAGAGATAGAAAGAGAAAGGGAGTGAAAGAGAGCATGGGGAGAAGTGAATGTGAGAGGAACAGCGGGATAGAGTGAGATAGAGGTGCATGGGGGACAGAAATATAGGTATAGAAAGCAGAGAAACAGATGGAGATGGAGAGAGGAATAGTGGGGCACACATAGAGAGAAAAATAGAGGGATAGAGAGAAAGAGAAAGGGATAAGAAGAGAGAGGGGAGTGAAAAAGATGAATGGTGAGTGGTGAACGTGAGAGGAATAGAGGGATAGAGAAGGGTAGGGGGCATGGGAGGCAGAAATAGGGAGATAGAAGTAGAGAGAGAGGCTGTGAGGCAGAGAGAAAGAGAAAGAAAGAGAGAAAGAAAGAGAGGAGAGGGAGGCCGCTGTGTCAGAACAAAGTGAGGACATTTTAATGAGCGTACATAGTGGCGAGTGTATTTTTTATAGAGTGAGTCCCAGAGGAGCCTGAGCTGCCAAAGCCTCCTGTGCTACTTTTCCTGTGTCTCCATCTCCAGCTCCGCCGCACAAAGACACCAGTGTGTGATACAAGTGTGTGTGATACAAGTGTGTGATACCAGTGTGTGTGATACAAGTGTGTGATACAAGTGTGTGTGATACCAGTGTGTGATACCAGTGTGTGTTAGCAGCATGGAAATATACTCATATCGGGAATATATGGGCTCTATTCAGGTTACGTCACAAACCAGGAAGGCGTTTGGATGCGATGACAATTTCCGGCGTAGTTCCCGACACTGGGCTCGCCGGCCGACTGTGATAAAACCCACTGAAGTAGATGTGATCGTTGCTAAAATGAAGACTACATCATCCCTCTTTTCTGATCGCATGTACCCAGTGCGCTCGGAGTTGTGCGTCAGTGGGGAAATGATGAAAACTGAAGTACGGTTGGAATTGTTGATTAGCCGAGCATAACGGAGATGAAGAAAACTGGGATATTTTCTCATTTTGCCTAGATTTTGTCAGACATACTACCACAAACAGAGCCCGCAGGAAGTTGTAATCGCATGTTTCCAAACGTTTTCCCCGTTTGTGGTGTAGTAAGCGTGAACAGAGCCCATTGGCGAGAATTGTCTAAAACGTTTCCTTCTTCATTACTTCCTGAATACTTTTAGGAAATAATGAAGAAGAATTCACGCCAATGGGCTCTATTCACACTAGTATTCAGGAAGTAAGAAGTAATGCAGACTAAACCTCACGAACTTACTTTTAGGTGTTTTGATGCCTTTTTTAACGCCTGAATTTATATAGATATACATAAAAATGTTTTGTGTGTGTTTTTTCCTTTAAATAGATGGTTATTTGAGATTATTAATTTGACTATAGTAAAAAAAAATGTATAGAAATTTGTGTATGTTGCAAATTTGCGACAAGTGCTTTGCCAAAGGTTCTTAGGCAGGTTTTGCAGCTGCACTAACCGACACTGGGGAAATGCAGCCGCGATCTCTGCTTATATCTTGATCCAAACGGTTTGTTGCATATTTGTGACACTGGGCGTTTCATATTTTCATTTCATACTGTAAAAATGCATAAGAATACTTACAAAATCCGACCTTTGTGAGAGCTATTAATGCCCTATGAGCCGAACACGGGCAGTTTAAATTCAGAAAAATGTGTCGTGCAGTGTGTGTTATCAGCGTGTGTTATCAGTGCTCAGACTGTGCAGGCCTCACACCTCCCACTATCACACAGAACCACCATTTATTATTTCATAAAACTACAGTGTCAATAGCAACACTGAATCTTTAGTACTACGGGATCATAAAGGAAATCTGATTAGGTTAAAATGTGTATGAGTTTTTTATAATGCTCAAGTCTTGACTGAATTTGCTTGCAGTCACAGTAAAACAACAAAAATCTAGCATGCTAAGGTGCACTTCTTGAGTCTCTGACAATATCCCTCTTTGTAATTCAATTTAGATAGTAGACAGCTGACTTATTTTGATCTCAAGAGCTGCTTATACCATATATCTGTACTGGGGCAAGACAAAGTTTGCTCAAATAGCTTAAAAAACTAAACCAAATTAAGAGTAAAGTCTTTATGTAACACTGTGTAAATGCTGCGCCAGTCTCCAATTACATTTAGAGTCCCGTTTGGAGATGAGTGTTAAATAATGAACAGGCTCACCCACATCCAGGGCCCAGGGGAACAGCAGGTCTTTAAAACCAATGTAATTATCAAATGTGCACTTCAACATCAGAATGAGCGCACCGAAATAGTTCTTAACTCAACATGTTTTAATGAGCGCTGGTGTGAAAAAGAAATTGAAAAAGAAAGTTTGTAATAAAACTTTTCCAGAACTGTCAAATTAAAATATATATGTTTTCCCTACTGCGTGCTGTCTGCATTTAAATATGAAGCATTTCATTGTGGAAGTGTGCGTTAGCATGCTAGTTGTTGGAGGCAGAACTCTGCATATGCATAAGAGAAATGAGGAATAACTTTGGACCACTAAAAACGGTTTAAAATGAAGTAGGACGAGTTCTGTTTTTCACATTTTTGTAATTATTGTGTGTGTAGTGTGCAGTTATTAACAGAATAGAAGACTGTGAAGGGTTTGCCTGTAAAAAGTGACTTAAAGGTCCTGTTAGTGTATCACTCGTGGTCATACTTGTCTGGTATTTATTTCTCTTCTATGGTGGATGCTTGTGTGGTGCTCATTAGGGTTGGGCGGTATCCAAATTTTTATACCGTTAAACCTTCTCAGCACTTGAAGATGAGGCACAAGTTCTGATCAAACCAAACTTCACCAGTGCGTATCTCCCTCCATTTAATGATCTGGGACACGCCGAGACAAGAAAAGTGCAGAAGAGGCAGATTCAGGAATAAAAAGTAAAAGGCGACAGTCCACGGCGTGTGATATTTCCCACTGCAGCATGTTGTATCTGACAGACCCGCGCTCTCGGCACTCGGAGAAGTTACCGTCTCCTCCGTGAAAGTCTGACTTCGCCCTCAAGCGGGAACTTTCTCCTCTTCAGCCCCTCTCGACTCTCGGCGTTCAATAAAACGTCTCCATCGCAAACATTTCGGCTCAATATCACACCTGAAGCATCAGTTAGGTTTTTTCTTCTTCCTCGCTGCGTGTGGATGGAAATCTCCAAGCGTAACGATGTTTGAAGAGGAGAGAGAGCGGAGGGGGGAACGTCGGCGCTGTTCCCTATGTCCGAAGTGACTGTGGTGGGATCTCTGGCCTGACACAGGGTCGTAGCTCCGTCAACATTTGCGTCTCTCCCCTGTCGTTCGGCCTGAAGCCAAAATGCTCCTAATATTATATTAGGTCCTTATGCGCTGCAGATTTTTTTAATGACGGTAATAAAACGGATACTGCTGATACTTTTTGATACCTCTGGATACCGTACTACCGTCTTTGTGTTAAAGCATGTGATCCCCCTGTCCCAAGACACATTTCTTATCTTATTCATATCTTATTATATTTTTAATTCAGTAAATACATTGCCCTTAATATGTTCTGTTCTGAAATGTGCACAAGCAGAGCTGATTTTGTAAAGGCTGACATAACTAATGTCATATTCTCTTACACAGTCATTGTAATTCATGCCCTTTTAGCTTTTGGCATCTTTCCGGCTTTCATGTTAATTGGGATACAAAATGAACCCTAAATTTGCATAACTTGCTCTAATTATAATAACACTTTGATAATAGAATAAACTCGGAAGATGGTACCACATATTTTTCTCCTTCTTGCAACTCCAATAATGGGACTAAAATAACAGTCTTCATCGTTACTGTGCAATTAAAAGTTTCATAAAAACTGAGAACGAATACATGTACTTTTTTCCTTTAAACTATTTTTTTCCTCACACTGAATCCAGCTGCTAATGTAAACTAATGTGGACGCCAAAGTAAAGATGCATTAACTGCTTAAAGCCTTCATTCTTCACTGTCAGCTTCTCTGGCCTGCAAAAACGGATTAGACAAGACAATTACCAGCATAAAATGGGGTGAAGAACGAGGACAGACATTCGACAAATTGGGGAATTAATGTCATGAGGCTGAGGCAGAGAGCAAAGCATAGATACTGGGATCAAGATCGAATAAAAGATCATTTGACCAGCAACTTACGCTTACGAACATCACTTACAACATTAGACACGAGCAGCAGTGAATCGTGGCGCTCCGTTACACACAGATTCACTTTTGGACATACACACATGCATATAAACTATTCTGCTTGTAAGTCTGACATCACACACGACTTCCGGGTCCAACGAAACATGTGTTTAATACGGTCTGCGGTTCAAAATGCCAAAACCAGTGAACATTTTCACCTGAGGTTTCAACTAGAGCATGGAAACCCGACGAGAACCCGATATGTTTTCGAACAGGTTTGGACAAATATTTTGAATTTATGTTGGGGCTCGGGTCGGACTCGGACACATCAGAGCATCTGTCTACAATAAAACCACTCACTCTGAGACTCTGAAGGGTTCAAAGATCAGAGCTCTGCACTTCTAGTTTGGATACAAGTCAAAACTGTGTTATTATTATTTGTGAAATGTGGTGCAATACTTCAGATACATGAAACACAGGAAGTAGAGTCAGTATCTGTGCACTGTGCATACGTAAACAAACACGTGGAGAATTACTCTCGCCTTTTTACTTTGAAAGAACGCCTCAAACTGGATTAATAGTGTGGTTTTGTAGACTTGTAGACTCATTATTTGTGTCTTTCTGTTGATGAGACGCTGTCCATAAATTTACCACTTTGCGAGAGGTGAGGAGGCTCATAAAGACTAAGACTAATTATTTTCTCTATTTCCCAAGTTTGTATTTTGTGTGTGGTAGCCTAGCCACAAATTATAAATTAGCAAGTAATTTTTAATTTAATACAGTGTTAGGGTTAGGGTTTAGATATTTCTCTCTGTTGTGGACATAAAAAGTAATGGGAGAACATGTACTGTGGCGATTTGGAAAATTAGCTGCAGCAGATATCCATCAACTGGAAAATGAAAGAACGACAGTTTCTCCTCGTCATTTGTGTTCATTTCTGATCTGCTGAAACTGCAGGAACACAACATTGCAACATTTTTACCAAATTTGGCCAAATTTGGCATGGCTGCGGCTTGGACTTTGAAATAAAATGATGACGTAGCGATGTACAAGTCAAATAGCTACATACCAAAGATGTATATAAAGCTTAGTGCGTACTTACCAGAGGTTGACTAAAAACATGTGCTCGATCTCCTGCAGGATCTCCAGTTCTCTGAAGACGTTCCGGACCTCGTCTCTCTCGATGCACTGCTGCTTGTTCATGTACTTCATGGCGTACATCTTCTCTGTGTCCCTCTTCTGGACAATGCAGACCTAGAAAACACCAGAAAAGATATAAAAAATGCATTAGAGATGTACAGATACTACGGGTAAGGACGGAGTATAATAGTGTTTATACCAACGAAGTTTGTTTCGCCTCTTGTAAAAAGTGGTATGGGTAAAAACATCAGTGGTCAGTATCTGTTATAGACTCTTCAGACCTGGTTAAATCCTGGTTGAATGCTTCTTTAGTCCTAGTTTAGTCCTTGTTTAGCTGATTTACTGATGGATTAGACCAGGCTTTAGTGCAGATTTTAGTGCAGTGTTCGGTATCTATCAGAGGTGCTTAAGGCCTGGTTAAGACCTGGTTTATTCCTAGTTTAGCAGACCAGTTTTAGTCCTGGTTTAGTCCTTGTTTTGTCCTGTGTCAGATCTCATTTAGACCTTGTTTAGTGCAGCTCTTGTGAGGTGTTTCTGGTCTGCAGATGTTAGTTGAATCGCTGTTTTAAATTATTTTAGTCCCGGTTTAGTGCAGCTCGTGAAGTATTCTTGGTCTGCCCTGTTCAGTTTTTTGCCTTATTTGTTTAGTCCTGGTTTTGCCTTGGTTTATTCCTCATTTAGGTCTTGGTTTAGTCTGTGTTTATACCTTGCTTAGTCCAGGTTTAGTCCAGGTTTAATCCTGGGTTTAAATTACTTCCGTCCTGATTTAGGGTTCTTGTGAAGTATTCTTCATCTGCCTTGTTCAGTTTTTGCCTTATTTGTTTAGTCCTGGTTTTGCCTTGGTTTATTCCTCATTTAGGTCTTGTTTTTGACCATGTTTATACCTTGTTTAGTCTAGGTTTAGTCCAAGTTTAGTCCCAGTTTTACATTATTTTAGTCCTGCTTTAGTGCAGCTCCTGTGAAGTATTCTTCATCTGCCTTGTTCAGTTTTTTGCCTTATTTGTTTAGGCCTGGTTTTGTCTTGGTTTATTCCTCATTTAGGTCTTGGTTTAGTCCGTTTTTATACCTTGCTTAAACCAGGTTTAATCTGTTTATTCCTGATTTTTCACATACTTAGTTCTATTTTAGAGTAGCTCCTGCGTTGTGGTTTGCAGTGGTCAGTTTCTAAAATGAGCTTTGCAAATGTCTCTAAAATTGGAAACATGTTTTGCCAAGTTGCAGCCTTTTTAGGCAGCGATGCAGAAATGGTACAGTGGTGAACAGGTGCCAGGTGCACAGGCGGATGGAGGCAGCTGGAGTCTGTAAAACTTGATCAGGTCCCTGGTCCCACATGAAGCTGGAGAAGAGCAGGAGCTGTGGGGCTGTGGGGCTGTGGGACTCTGTGCACTTCCCTTTAATCTCCACAACAGCGTCTCCCTGTGAAGCCACATGCACTAAAAGCACTGCACTCTACAGCCTGACTCTGTAAAACCACACACATTTTTCAGCCGGGGAAAATAGCTCAGAAATATATTTTTATATGGAACCAGGGCTCATCTTGTAACAACACAGCTCGTTTTTGGGGTGTAGCACGTTATTTAGGGCGAAAGTGCCTCAAGTAGTTAGAGGGTTGTTCTAAAAGTGTGTGGTTCGGTCCCAGTTCTGACTAGTGTCCGCTGTTTTGTGTCCTTGGGCAAGACACTTCACCCAATGTATATGATCTGTCAGTGAATAATTGTGGTGGTCGGAGTGGTCGCTGGTACAGATTTTCAGCCATGTCAGTGAAGAGCTATAGAGGACTGATGCATAACCAACTTACTGTTAATAATATTCTAGTTGTACTGTGTTGTGGTGATTAGGGGTGTGCGAAAATATTGAAATATCGATATATCGTATCTGTAACGCTGGTTCTGTTCAGGGGTAATGACGATGGCGTAGTCAGAAGTATGTTTTTGTGTTCCCAAAAGAAAAAGGTTTGAAGAGTGGTACGTACAAAACAGTGACACAACAAAAGAAAAAGTATTTACAGTACATATACACAACAGCAGAAATATGCTTCATGATCAGTAGGTTTATTTCCCATGTAAAGATCCAGGTCCAAACTGACTGTGGGAGGAAGAGTGGCTCTTTTATCCCCCAAGGCGCCTCCCGCAAATCAGTTAACATGAATGTGGGTTTCTACGTCTAAAACCCAAGTTAATTATATCAACAAATGAAACCAGGTAAATAGCCTGTATGGGCTTTGACAGGGCTACTCCGTCACAGTATTGTTTAATGTGATGATACAGTATCGATATCATTGGCTGCTGTATCGCCAAGAGTATTTTTTGGAATATTTTACTAAATAATTTTGTTACAGAGCTACAGTTTTGTTGCTTGTTTAGTGGAAGGAAACTTGTTTATGCAACTCTAGGGTGACCAGACGTTCCTATTTCCCCGGGACAGTCCCAGTTTTGAGTCCTGTGTCCCCTGTCCTGGCAAATTTATCCAAAACCAGTGATTTGTCCCAGTTTTATACAAGAAGTGTCCCTATTTTAGACCATTTTGATCTAAACCAGAACTAAACTAAAACTAAATCAGGACTACATGAAGTCTAAACTAGGGCTAAAACAGGACTATCAACATTTTTGATCCTTGCCAACAGTAACAAGGAGCATAAATTGACATTTTTTTCGCCACAATACAGAAATCCGTGTTTGAAAATTACCATAAAGCAAAAAAATGCAGCGACAAAAGTCTCTCAGATCATGACTGACGTGAGAATGCACAATGTCACACGCTCTTTTCACCATTTTATTTATACCAACCCTCCAAACCTGGGTGTGTCCCAGTTTAGAACTATGAAAATCTGGCCACCTTATGCAACACATCTGAAATATGCACTGTTTTGATGATTAAAATGGGAGTGTTTCATATTAACTTTGTACAAGAAGTGGTTTAACAAAGACATTTAGTGTCACAGCCGTGATTTAGCCTTTATTTTTATTGAACCATATCAAATTGATTTGAAATATATTGCATTGAATCGAAAGTGTGCTCTCTCAAGTTATATACTGTATCGTGGACTATGTATTGAGGTATGTATCGTATCAGCAACATCTTAATGATACTCAGCCCTAGTGGTGATACTAAAATTTCTAACTCAATTTCGATGTTAAAGAATAGACTCGATAGTCAATACTGATTCTGACACCATGACAGTAATAAAAACTCTTTATATAGACAATTAAATTTAATTTTCAGTATTAAATCATAGTGCTTTCTTTCATATTCCCATGTGGTCTTATATTTGTGTAATCCCTCAGTCGTCCTGTGGTCCTGTCGCTCTTATACTTCTTATACAACTCAAGATCATTCTAAAGATACTCATTTCTGTCCTGTGAATGTAGTTTTTTTTAGTATTGACACTTGCTCAAATGAGGCTCTAGTTTCTACAGTTTATTTATTTATTTATTTATTTATTTATTTATTTTTTAATAAATAAAGTGACACTAGTTTTAATATCAATTTTCAATACTTTTGACAACCTTACTGTGTTGCAACAATGAAAGTTCCCAAATGTGAGATGAATAAAGCTTTTCTTATCTACAGCTACATCCAAGAGACGGATATAGTCACATTCTACCACATACTAACTACATGTACACATGACAGAATATCTTTTGGTTGAGTATCTAAGCCCAGGCCATTTTCCAAAGCTAAATGTAATAGTGTTTGCACATTTCTGAAGCAGGCTGAGTCCTGTGATGATGAATGCTTTTTCCCATGCAAATCCCACACTCCCCTAATGCACTGACACGGTGGTATCGCTAATGGAGCCCAGTCTCAGAGCTAACAGTGTTTATGGACAAACTAATCACTCATTATTTATTCATCAGGGCCGAGTTTGTGTTGGAAATAACTGTGAAAGGTCAGAGCTCGGACAGCGCTCTGGAGGGGTCAGTCATTACAGTAATATTATGGGCTGGACACGCTTATTACAGATATTATGGAGCTGTTACACGTTGTGTAACAATATGTTTGGTTTTGGTTTATTGGCACTTTACAGCCGATGTCATTAACATTTCCCGGATGGTGTGAAGCTAACTGGAGGCACTGCTCTGTCTGAAGCTCTGCTACAGGCGGCAGTAGCTCAATTAATAGAGCGTTTGTGCACTGCGGTTCAAATCCCACTCGCGACATAAACAGTAAGTTTAAATCATTAGCTGAGTGGTCAGATCCACAGACCCACAGGTTTGCTGGTGTGATACCAGGTCCCATAGATGAATGCTGTTGTTGTGTCCTTGGGCAAGACACTTAACCCACCTCGCCCACAGTGTCTTCATACACTGGTGTGTGAATGGGTGAGTGGTTCCTTGTTGTAAAGCACTTTGAAAGCCTTGAAGGTGAAAAAGCACTCCAGAAAGACCATGAACGCTCGTATTGATCACAGGCTCCTGATAATGTTTATATATATATATATATATATATATA
The DNA here is from genome assembly GCA_030686955.1 of Odontamblyopus rebecca. Lineage (NCBI taxonomy): Eukaryota > Metazoa > Chordata > Actinopteri > Gobiiformes > Gobiidae > Odontamblyopus > Odontamblyopus rebecca. The sequence goes on from CM060662.1 coordinate 31,241,482, forward strand.
TATATATATATATATATATATATATATATATATATATATATATATATATATATATATATATATATATACACATTAAAAAAATTTTTTAATGTATTTATATACCAGGACAGTGCATATGAACAACAGTAAAACCTGTAACATGCCAGAATTAGCCAGAGGCTAGTTTTCATCTGTAGTCCTGTGCCAGTTGTACATTAGGCATCCTAGGGAAGGCAATGAAATATTATCAACAATACACAAATATAGCAATATAACACAACTGTAAAACTGTTAGTCCATAATAAAGTAAAAGCAGCATAGTAAGAGTAAAGTCAAAGAGTTAAAGCTGAGTAAAATAGTTATGAAAAGCAGCACAGTCATTAGCACAGGCAGCAGCAACATTACAGAGGGTTTAGTAAAAGCATAAAAGCAGTAAAGCTGGTTAAAATAAGATGCAAGCCACTAAAAGCAGAAAAAAAATCCATTTTGTATTTCTTCTCGAGTTTTCAGACAATCTTCACCATTTACAGATGCATATAGATCACCACAACGTGATGTCAAAGTATCAATAATGGAACATTTACTATCGCCCAATCTGTCTTGAGCTGTTTAACAAATGATAATGCAGACATAAATATATCTGGAGTGGCTCTAGTGCGTACTCCCATTGTGTCCTTAGGCAAGACACTTCACCCACCTTGCCTAATATGAATATGGTCAGAGATGGTGGTTGGAGAGGCCAATGGCGCCAACTGGCAGCTTTGCTTCCGTCTGTCTGTCCCAGGGCAACTGTGACACTGGCCATACCCCAGTGAAATATGGAGTGAATGAATGAGTCTCTGAATTATGAAAAAGCACTATAGAAATCAAATACATCATTATTATTATTAGCTGAAATAGCAGTAGTAGTATTAATGGTGGTGGTAGTAATAGTAGTAGTAGTTTGTTGTTATCAGTGCTTTTCCTTCTTGATCCACTGTATTTAAATGATCTGTGAATCAAATAAAGGCCAAACTGAAGCTTTTGAATATGACAAATTACTAAAAGATTTGTAAACTTGGTAGCGTGACTAATGTATTTTTTAATTCTCTTAACTCTGTCTTAATGGTTACAATTTTCTGGTCAGCACAAATGAATAGAGCAGTTAAGGCTTGTTTTATTTGTTCAGCCAGTATCATTGCAGTCCTTGGGGAAAAGGCTTTATGGCCAATATCACCGGCAGAAGCATATGGATGTAAAATGACCCGCTAGGCACCCGTAAACACTGCTTAGTTGCTTTAGCTCATAAAATGGGCCGTAAGCAAGAATACTGCTTATACTTCAAAGTCTTGGTTGTGTGATGTGTCTCGCTGAACAGGCTGGCGGACAGGACAAACGCCTCCACCGCCAGTCATCTTTGTGTCCAACATAATTACATTTGGAGAAGTGCACCTCAGCAGTGCCCTCCGTGGAGTCTGAGACGACCCCATCCTTCACTGTCAAAGCTGTACAGGAGCAGGGTGCAGATCAGGACCACCCATGGGAGAAAGTGAAGACCCCCCACTCACCCGGCTGCAGGGACAGAGGTGGGCTTGAGGTGATGGGGAGGGGGTAAAAGGGGCAAGAATACAAACCGAACAGCCACTGAGGGGCGTTTATGAACAATCTGGGTGCAGGAGCTGAAGGCAGAAATCTGTACTTTGCACTAACATCATGCTGGGGTGGTTTACGTGCATCTCTAGGGTGGAATGTTCAGCAGTTACCATAGTGACACTGCAAATAGACGTTTTAAGAGCGTGTGAAAACTCAAGAAAAAGCACATTTATCAGGAGCTTGTTACAAATATGAGCATTCATGATCCTGCTTAGGTGTGTGAAATTCAACAAAAAGGTGAGAGTGACTAATGCCGGACGTTCACTGTGCGAGATTTTTGATGGTTTCACTCGCCCCCAGCTCAAATTGTATGATCAAATTGCAGGGTTTAAAAGTTCACAGCTCATGATTCATGTTCTCACACTGTACGAACTACTTCAACAGTGCAAAACCCCCACGAGAAGCGACTGGATTTGAAACAGGTTTGATATTCTTGCAACCTACGATTGTCGATCAGGAGCTGGTCGTGAGGTATTAATTGGTTCTCACTCCCCCATATTTACTACACGAAGCACGACACATGATTAAGCCAAAAGTCGATCCCAAAAACAGTCGAATGGGTGAAAAATCAGCTCAAAAAGGACCACAAATCGCATAGTGTCTGGCTTAAGTGAAAAATTCTTGTTTAATTTTATGTTTGAGATCACAAATCCGCTCATCTGTTGGAGTTCGAGCTAGATCACTGCTTTTTGGTCAGATTGTGTTAAAACAAAGCTAAAGTCTAACTTCAGTGACTTCAGTTAGTATCGCACAGCCAGGGAAAGTTAATGGCATCAGCTGCAAAGTTTCAATACAGACTGTGGCAGGAACGATGACCTGAATGAACATCGCCAGACTAAATGCACTATGCAAATGTGAGTTGGAGTCCACTCCAGCGTCACTTTGTCGTCTAAAAACGCTGTTCTAAAGGTGCCACAAATATCCAGTCCAAATCCATGGGTGTGAACAGAAGCAATGTGCCAGAGGCTTCTTAGAGCGAGGAACTAGATTGAAATACCCACTTCCTCCTCTCACAGTTTGAACACTGGATGAATCTGATGAAATAAGGAGCCGTCAGAACTTACTGTAGCCGAAAGACCAAAACACAAAACATGTATAAAAGATAAAATCCTCCAGCTAAAATAGTCCTACCACTACTTTCACTTTCAACTTTATTATTATCCCAGATGGAAATGATTGTCAGACATACAGTAGACATACGATGCAATTCAGTAACAGCTTAAGCTTAGCTCAACAATGCAGACAAAAATTCCCTTAAAAATAGGCAAAAAAGAACAGGTATGTAACCGCATTTCCCCACGACTGAACCCAGCTATAAGAGAGCATTCATTTTGGTTATGGCTTCAGAAATATAAGTCGTCCGCGCTCTCCGAGTTCTGATCCGGGACATTCTCAGACACCACGAGAGAGAAGGAAGGAGGTTAAACTCCTCACAGAGCGGGTGGTCAGGACTCCCCACTATTTGTTGGACCTTGCAAATCACCCTCCTGTTATAGATGTCCTGCAGCCGGGAGGACATCTATAACTACAACTAGCTCAAGATCTGGAGATGTGCCCTACTTCCAGTGGTATTGAATGACGGGTCAAACGCAGAGGACAAATTTCACCACAACAGATCCTTTTAGTGTTAGTAAAGCGTGATGACGTAGGCTCGGTTACGCACACATTTTGGCAACAGAAGTACGGAGGAATTATCGTCAAAAGATCACGAATATTTCCTCAATAAGCCTTTGACAAATGGTGTCCGATCCTCGTGCGATCAGTGAGTAAAACTTTAAAACTTTAGTCCAGCGGTGGAATACAAACTCTGGCAACCACACGCAGAACAACCAGACATTTTGGTGCTGGAAATGTTTTTATCTCCGTCTTCTTCTGTCCGAGTTCAGTCTGAATTAATCAGAATGAATGGGGTACAAAGCCATTTCTGTTGCCAAAATGTGCATTCAGCTTCTTTTTTTTTTTAAATAATTTCCGTCCTAAAAGGCTCTAGAAACCAGGGATCTCCCAACCTGTAGCTCGAGACTTACCAATAACTCTCCAGTTCATTTCAAGTAGCTCCCACATGGATATGGAGTTAAAGATGTTGCACAGAATAATTTAAATCTGATTAATCACGTCTGTTATCCTAGTAAATGTCTAATATTGTGCTCTGATACACTGATTCATGGTTTATGTTTGTAGGCGTCAAAATACACCCATCTAAAGGTAGTTGTTACCTTTATATCACCTGTAATAAAGTGTACCCTAACCCCTACTCTTTCAGATTGTAGGCTACCGTCACCCGTGGTCCTTTGTTTTCAGATAAAACGGTATATTCCATTCTGATTCTGCCTAATATTTGTCTTGCATTGGACAGACAGCAGGAGAGCCGGTGTTATTTGAAGTCTGTGGATTCCCCTGAAGCACAGCCGCTCTGACTCAGCCTCGAGCTGTCAATCAAAACAAATCTCCATCACACACACGCACACAGATGGACGGGACGTGCTCACCAACGACATCACATAACACCTGATACGAGGGAGTGCAGGGACTAAAGAGGCTGCCAATTACTCATACTAATCAGGCACCGGGCAAACGCAATGGAGCTGCCGTCTAATCTGGTTTCCAATAGGTCATGTTCAAGAGACCGTTTTAGAAAAGCTGTTTTAAAAGTGAAGAAGAGGATACGTCACAATGATAAAATTAACTGTTAAACTGCGAGACTACAGATTTGTTGACCTGGTTTATGGTTAATATCTTTATTTATTATCTTATTTATTGAGTCTATCCACCTGAAACTGGGTCTATCCACAAGAAACAAAAACTAGGACAAATTTCCATATACAAATAAACAAAAGTGAAGTTATTTTTTCACAATGACTTCAGGAAACTTTTCCATTTTTAAACCGCAAAGATAAAGCGCTCATATTACGCTATTTTCTGAGCTGTTCTAATGTTGTTTCCTCATCACAAACAGACCCGGAGTTGTGTTTTGTTTCATTCATGTTTAATGTCATGAAGTGGTAGTTTTCATGTTAACAGCCTTTTCCTCCAGGTATGTGTCTAAGGAGGTAATAACACTGACTTAAATAACATGGTTTAAAGCTAAAAAGTCAATTTTGCGTAATATAAGACCTTTAATATTATAATATGAGCTTTTAGAGACAAATAATTATAAGGTTCGACATTTGTGGACTGTAAATTTGGATATTTCTTTCAAAAACTGTGAATTTTCTCATAGAGTTACATAGGCCCCTGCTCTCCATCTGCTCTTATTTTACTGGTTCTATTGTTTTAAGACTAGTGCGATTAAATCTGAGCGTTTATTTTATCTTTATTTTATTATTGTTGTTCTTACTGTGTATTTGTGCAGCGCTTTGGAAGCTGTCAACACTATAATTCTTCATTTACATTATGCACTTAAGACATGAACATGACTTAAAGGTGCATTGTGTAACTTCGCTAGTAGCTTTTCTTCATGGAGATGCCAGTGCTTTGTCTGGAATGTTTCACAGTACGGCTTTAAACTTTCCATCTTCATACACACCAAATCTGGCCAAGTTACAGGTCAGATCAGTGGAGAGGCGACCCTGCTCACCGTCAAAGCCTTTTTTAGATTTATTTTCTATGAAACAGGCTGCTCAGCTGTTGGACACAAAAAACAAACACACCAAGTTTATATATGTAAATTGCTTAATTTATTTAACTAATTAATTAAAACAGAAAACAAAAATATAATGCAGGGGTGTCAAACTCACTTTGGTCCGGGGGCCGTATGCAACCTACTTTGATCCCAAAAGGGCCGGATCAGAAAACTCAGTTCTCTCTTCAAGTTATTGTATTTTTCTCCGTGTCTCGTAGTGGTGTTTAAGATTATATTCCTCGAGCAACGCCACTTGTTCCAGACACACTGAGCACAGATTTCCCATTCACCTCTGTCAACAAATAAGAATTAGACTATTTTTTCTTGGGAAATCCTGAACTCAGCATCTGCTTTTCTCATTTTTTGACATTTTGCTGATGAGGGTCACGGTCGACAGTCAAAACGATCGTCCTTTAAGAGCGTTTGGAAAGAGGAAAGTCTTCATTTGTGCTGCTCTGGTGGAAGTCGCAACGTGCAGAAACACCGGAGACGCTGCTATGCTAAACAGTGCAGAAAATTAACAGAAAAATCTGAACATTTTAAGTATTTTAATAGAAAAATCAGCCGAGGGCCAGATTAAAGGTCTTGGAGGGCCGGATCTGGCCCCGGCCGCATGTTTGACACATGTGATATAAGGGAACAGAAAATATGTAAATGCAAATTTGATTTGACAGCCCTAAAATGTAAATACACTCATGGATTGTACTGAGAAACTCTGTACTACATACAACCCCGATCCATTCTTTTTTTTTTTTTTTTGTATATTTTGTTTTGTATGTTTTACTTTAATTTACTTTGTTATTACAGAAAATTACAAAAATTATAACCCTAACCTTAACCCTAAAAAAGAATGTCTTTTTTATAGATATTTTTGAGCACTAAAACCACCTGTAACTGAATAAACAAAGGCAGAACTGTTTAATGTCACACTGTGGAACATTTTAAGCAGAGCAATGACATACAGAAACAAGAAGGTGACAGGACCCCAATCGAAAAGTTACACAGTGCACCTTTACGTTACAAATAAATCTGGCTGGAATATATTTACACCTAAAAACAGCGAGACTGTGAGCTGTGGTGCTGGAGTGAGATCAAATAACTTTCTGGCTGTTGCGTCCATAAATGCCGTGTGCCAAGTCACTGCAGTGTTCACAAATCCAATCACACTCATGCCAGAACTAAACACAAATTTGTTGGAATTTACAATACAACTCAAAATAATGGCCCCAATCCAATATTACATTTGTATTCCTGCGTCTCTGAGCCAAGTCTTCAGCTTTCAGAGTCTAAAAAGCCAAACTTAAAAATAGGACAATAGACCGCTCGGCCCTGCACTTCTAATTAACACGTTTGAATAAGATGAACTCCTTCCAGCTACTTTTAACACATACAAATATTCTTAGAGTTAATTACAAAATGACAATAGCGCATATGCAGCCACTTCTTCACGCCGTGCAGGGGTCTTTTGGCACTTCACAGTTATTAATAAACAGGTTGTCTCACATAGGAAGGGCATCCGGTTTAAAATGTACCGCTGAACTGCTGCTACTGTCGCCTCTGCTCATGTTGGTATCAGTTCTACTAAGGTTATGGTTAAAGCTGCACTAGGCAACTTTTTTTTCTTGTGAAATCGTAAAATCTTAATAAATTACTTCTAAAATGCACAGGGAACAATATCTTTCCCACATATATTAGTAGAGCTGTGCAAAATTATTGAAATATCAATATATATCGTGATATAAAATTTCGTGATGCAGTATCGTTATGGAAAATATAACTCGCCAAGAGCATTTTTTGGTTCGTTAAGCATTTTTTTGTGACCACACACAATTTTGTTGCTTATTTCCTGTGTTTATGCAAAACACTTGACACATTCACTGTTTTGATGATTAAAATAGACATATTTCATATTAACTTTGCATAACTAGTGGTTTAACAAAGAAATATTGTTGCTAAAATGTGTTTCAGAGTATCAGAGTATCATGTGCAAAATATCGATTATCACATGAATCATCATATCGTGGTAATATCGTATCGTGAGACATGTATCGTGTATTGTTTGGAATCGTGAAGGACCCTTTATATTACTATATATTTTGTGAAGGAGCAGTTTTCAGTATGTGAGACCAAAGAGCCACTAGAGAAGCGAGACAAAGCAACAAAGAAAAGAATGGTCCACATCTGCAGCAGTACTGATATCAGTAATTGTGCGTGTGTGTATTAGCTGTAAAATACATTGTTTTCTGATTCCATCTCAACAGAAAACAACAGCAAGGGAGAAGACAGGACCCAACAAATAAATGTAGGAAATATGATCTTAATTATTAAAGTTAGTTTATTGTGTTCTGCCACAGTGTGACCAAGCAAACTTCAGCGTCACATTCAGACAAAGCAGGCGGATTTAATGAACGAGCCGGTTGAGTTTTTTGAGAGTAAACGTGATGATTTGCAGTCACAAAAAAGCATTATGCAGTCGTTTGGCACCAGTAACATCGAGTCATGCGCTTAATCTAAGGCTCAGACACGTGTCGATTTCAACATCAGGTGTCGACAGCGATAGTTTTTGGCACTGATTACAAATGTTAAGCAGGTTCTGCTGATTTGGATCAGCTCTGGATCGGATGGGATTTTGAGGAAGGCGGACGCTCAGATGTCTTTACCTGCTCTGAGGGGAGGCTCACATTTACCCAAGTTGAAAACCCTGCTGTAGAGCAATACAATGTACAGACAGTGATTGAGTCTGTAGTTATTTCAAATTTGGGGGAAAATAGTCTAGTCTACATATTGGACCAAACATTACAGCAGAATTTATGGACTATCGGCTGCTCTGGATTATCAACAATTATAACAATTGTATCGACCATGGAAAAAAAAAAAAAAACATGTCAGAGGGTGTGGTGGGAATCTTTTACTTTTCTGTTGTGATCTATTTAAGCTAAAGAATGTATTTTAACTGTTAACTAACAAACAGGAGGTTTCGTTTTCATTTTCTCTGTAATTGTGCACAATTGCTTTAATAAATCCAGACTCTTTGATTTAAGACAACTTTTCTCCAGTTCTTATTCTTCTCAGATTTAGAAAACCACAACACAGGGAGTGAGAATGTTTGTTTTTTATTTTATTTTGGACATGGATATGGAACGAGAGATAAAAATCAAAGAGCTCAGACACACAGGGGAACGAGGTGGTTCAGAATGTGGGCGATGTCCTGCGGTAGATTGTCAGGACGAACGAGATACAATTTCCGAAAGACGAGATACAAGACGGTGTCGCTGAGAGTGAGATGATTTTGACAGAATTTGTAATAAATAATCATTTCATATTTATTTGATTTTATATTTTTTTATGCACTGTTTTGGATCTAAAACTTCTCAAGAAATGTAACTTTACCCATGTTTTCCTCCAATCCAAATGTAAACATGATGAAAAAAGCCCATAAGATAATTTTTCTCATGTGCAAAAGCTTCTCTTCTTAGTTTCTTAGTTGCATCTTCCATCCCTAGAAGCCTAATGAGAAGGATTTTTGATTTTTGAGGCGATGAGCTGGAGAAAGTTTTGCACCATCGAACTGCTGACGTCACCACAGCAGCAGGTTTCGGCGGTGGTTTGGTCTCAGCTGGAAGTGGATCTGTGTGTCAACAGCGCAGCAATGGGAGGACATGTTATGGTTATGTGGTATAACGTATCCTGGGGGGAGCACATAAACAGAAAATAAAACGAGTAAAGTCGACCTTGAGCAAAGTCAGAGGAGACAAGTCGGAGGAAAGATGGTTCATAATCGTGGTTTAAAGTTTGAAGGTGCCGTGTGTGATTTTTATTGTCTTAAAAATATGAAAAGTAGTTCATTTTCATTGATTTTCTCATCTGTCATAATGTTGTTTCCTCATCAAACACAGACCTTGTTTCCTTCACACATTTTAACACATAAACCCTGCATATTTAGGCTGAGTTCTTCTTTCGAAATACAGGAAGTGCTCCAGTGTTTTTAGACTCCATACACTTTTATGAGAATTATTTGGATCATTTCAGCCCTGGAATTGCCGATATCTATTAAACTAAAGGTAAAAGGTGACTACAAACTCCCACTAAATAACACTGGTGGATGTTGGAGCAGTATTTTGAGTTTTGGAGATGTAAACAGACTAATAATAAAGGGTTAGTCAAATGTGTGAATGAAATAAAACACAACTCCAGGTATGTGTCGGGATATTGCTCATTCGACACTCATTTGCATAACTTCATAACTTCCTTTAAATGCTGTTTAACTTGGTCAATAAATCTTCATAAAGCACAGTTTTACTTGAGCAATGTGACGTTTATTTCAGATTTCGGTCCCTGTCATGTCAAAGAACTTAAGGAACCTTCAGATCAAAAGTTCAATTAATTATCAGTTCATTAATTAATGTAGGTAATTGGTTATACTTCAAACTCTTAATTCTAGTAAAGCCAGAGCCACAAAGGCCACGTGGTGCTGCTTAGCTCAGAATAATCGAATTTCAATCAGATTCAATAAGTACAGATTCATTCTTTAAGTATAGGAAACCCTTCAAAAACTTGGAGAATAACCCAAATTCTCCTTACATACGTTTCTGAGAAGGTAACAACATTATAACGTAACTTGAAGGTCACAAAGGTCAATTTTATGTAATACGGGGCATGTAAAAAGTTTGCAGGTCCAAAAATATTCCTCACTTATGCATTCTGAGCATCCTAATTACTCCATGTGATGAGTTTATAAGCTAAACTTTCAGAGACCAGAGCTAAGTTCTGCCATCACGGTAAATCTAACTACAACTACCATGCTGCTGTGCACTTCCTGTAGGACAGGACGTTACATTTGGATGCAGGCAGCAGGCAGCGGACATGTTTTGACCTCCAGAGCTGCTTAGGCAAGTTAAATTTTGCTCAAATACCTAAGAAAAAAAAGCACGTACAGGACTTCAATGCAAATGTGTAGACTTGTCCTCTCCTTGAGCATAATTCACAAAATATACTGCCAGAACTCCTCTATTGAGCCATGCTGAGCTGGTGATTGCTTGTACTTTAGCCAGTCCACTCTGCTCCATCTGCACCACACTGAGACACCTCCGCAGCCATCAGAACTGTTTAAGTGTCCCCGGGGCCCAGCTCAACTCATCTGTGCTTTTACTGTTGGACCCGCACCACAAATACACCTCCACCATCTGTGACGGAGCTATTATGAGCCTGGCTTTAAGATATGTTGGGATATCGGAAAAGACAATCCAAGAAACTTTTATGTTTTTCTGCTTACAAAAACAGCCTTGGAGAAGTTTCAGTTTACTAAGCAGGGATGGCAGCAGAACCCATTTCCTCAAGCAAAAAACTCAGTATTCAGTAGAGTTGGGCGGTATCCAAATTTTGATACCGTTAAACCGTCTCCACATTTTCCCGGGGTATACGGTATTACCGTTGCTAAGGCTAAAAAAAAAACACACACTTCGTAGCACTAAGGTGGAGTCCGCTGGCAAATGGCAGCTTGCACTTATACCGTTTAGAAACAGAAAAGCAAGCATTACATAGGCCTAATGATACTGAAAACATAACAAAACATGTAAAAAATTAGTAACTTTTATTAACAAATGTTTAAAAAGTGCAAATACAGCAGTAGACCGACAGAACGAAATAACAAATTGTCTATGGGCTAAAGCTAGCTAACAAGACATAACCGAAAATGTGCACATGAGAACGCATGGCGGAAATGCTCGTTTGTATATTTTTAAAATATATTAACATGAATCAAATAAATTAAAAGTACAACTATACAACATTTCGAACCGTTTTTGTACGTCAGAAAAGCCACTCATTATTGAAAATAAAGTGATTAAGCTATTGAATGTTTTTCGCCAGAAAAACCAGCATGTTCACTTTTTCCGGCTTGAGTAGGGCACGTTGTGGGTTGACAGCTTTGCCCGCGGTGCTGAAGACCCGTTCCGATGGAGAGATTGTGGCACAAACGCACAGGTATTTTCGGGCAACCCGCGACATTAAAGGAAAGCGCCCGACTCCATTGGATTTCCACCAAAGAAGGGGTTCTTCATCTCCCGGAATATCAGGCTCGCGACAATATGCAGTTGTCTCTGCTTCTGCTCGCTCCTCTACAGTGCCGACCGGATCTGCCTGGCTCTCCCTTGTCATTTGGCCGAAATCCGAAATGCTGCCAAATTGCAGACGTTGTTTTTCATTGGGACCAACTCAGCGCGGCCTGTCATGTTGTCTTGTCCTTCTCCTTTCGGAGCGGTAATGTCACGTGACTACGCAACATCCAGGAACTTCATCGAATGTCAACAGTTAAGAGCAAAATTACACTATAACATAGTAATATTCGTTTTAAACTGTAATAGTATTAAATTAACAAACACAACCACACATACATAAGTGTTGAAAAAACACTCTTTATTTAGGCATTAAATCAATTATAGTTAATAATATTTTAGGGCAAGATTTTTTTTAATGACGGTAATGAATCTGATACCGTGGCTATTTTTAGATACCGCGGGATACCTTATTACCGTATTACCGCCCAACCCTAGTATTCAGTACTAAATATTCTCAATAATCTAATTTCCAAACACTCATATACAAACATCTTGTGGTATATTTGTCTATAAGTATTAGTATTAGTTTTCCCTTCCTTTGGGTTAGTTCTTATTGTCTAGAAACATTTGTATTCAATATTTCGTCCAATTTAAGAACTTCAGTATGTGGTTTAGGTCTGGTGGGGCTGGTGGGGAAGTACCTACATGTTTTCTAGAGATGCACTATTTTATGAAGAACTACTAATTAATAGGGATGTAATAATAACCAAAATATGGTGATATCGTATCGTCAAAGGTCTCACAATAATATCGACCATCAGAATATATCGAGTCACAAGTCTCTTTGCTTAAATGAATAGTTCTGGTGCAGAAATAGCTAAAAAAAAAAAAAAAAACAGAGGAAACTACATAGACCATGATCCTTTGCTCTGTTTCAGTGCAGACGACATGAAGAAATAACTGTTCTAAGCACTTTTACATCTTCATTCTTTGGATTAAGTCTTGTGAAGCATTTTTAGAGGAAAAAGTAACAGATTCACAGTTACAATATTGCAGTAAATATCATACTGTGAGATGTATATGGTGAAAATATCGTACAGAGAGATTTGGATATCGTTACATCCCAAATGACAATAAATATTGTACCAAATGACTGGTCAAAGCATTTTATAATGTCAGACTTGTTATTATGTAGAATATTGTAATATCGTTAGTTTTCCTACAATATCGCAATAAATATCATACCGTAAGGTTCATGCTTTGATATCGTATCGTGAGACTTGGATATCGTTACTTCCCTATTACTTAAAGGTCCAATATTACACAAAACTGACTTCTGTGAGCTTTGACTCATGTTGTTGCATCAAAAACAGACCTGGAGTTATGTTTTGTTTCATTCACACATGTTTGATTAACTCTTTATTATTAGTCTGTTTATATCTCCAAAGCTTAAAATGCTCTGTTCCACCTTGTGATGTCATGAAGCAGTAGTTTTCAAGTTAAAACCTACTTTTTACCTTTTGTTTAGTAGTTTGGCCGTTTTAGAGCTAAAATTATCCAAATTACTCTAGTGAAAGTGCATGGAGTTTAATGATATCACAAGGTTGAACAGAGTGTTTTTCAGTCTAAATGTGCAGGTGTGTGTGCTAAACATGTGCGAATGAACCAAAACGTGTTTGTGATGAGCAAAAAACATTATACCACAGATCAGAAAATAGCATAATACGGCTCCTTTTAATAAATATGACTGAGTACTAACGAGGTCTGCCATAAATCACTGTGTTGTTATTGTTAAAGCTCTCATTATCAAAATTGCCTTGGAGAACAGGCTGTGAAAAACGTGTTAAAACAGCTCACAATGCATGGCACCAAACTGAGAAATCCCATTCAAAAAACACGTCTATTTCCTTTGCACAAACCTGATATTTTTAAATGTGGCACCTTTTTTTGGACTTGGGTTTCAGCACCAGAGTAACAGGCTCTTTCACACCTGCCGCTGCTGGAGGAGATTTATGTGAATGAAGCCCGGCTCTGACGCCTTATATCGGCTCAAGAGAAACACCACACAACTGTTTATGGTGTTGGTTTTCCCACTCTGAGTTTATAGGTTATTTCACTGTGAGTAATGCACCCAATAAAGGCCTGTTCACTCAGATTCATTACGATATATCTAAACAGAAACACTCATTTATGTAAGACTGGTTATTTATAAAAAGAGGTCTGCATTTCAAACCTCTCTTAACGATTTTTAAAGGTCCTAAATCACACAAAGTTGTCTCCTGTGTGCTTTAAGTGATGTTATAAAGCTGTTACCTCCTCAAAAACAGACCTGGAGTTGTGTGTTGTTTCGTTCACACGTTTGAGTAACACTTTATTATTAGTCTATTTACATCTCTAAAGCTTAAAACGCTCTGTTTCATCTTGTGATTGTCAGGAAGCAGTAGTTTTCAAGTAAACAGCTCCTTTTACCTTTAGTTCAGTAGAGAATTGGCAATTCCAGGGCTGAAATTATCCCCATGATTCTAGTCAAGGTATGTTTTAAATAATAAAATTGTATTATAACATAAAGCCACAGACAAGGAGAATCTTATGAGTCTTAAAATCTCCGATCAAAAGACGGCGGACCACAGGATATAAAGCTGTGAGCGCGATCGCGTCAACTGTTTCCTGTCTACAGTAAAACTACTCACTTTGAGACTCTTAAGTGTTCAAAGATCAGAGCTCTGCACTTCTAGTTTAGACACAAGTCAAAACTGTGCTATTATTATTTGTGAAATGTGGTTCAATACTTCAGATACATGAGTTTTAAAGCATAAAAGATTGGAGATAAAGTCCACAGGAAGTAGAGCCTCTATCTCTAATCTGCAGCTTCACTGTGCGCTGTGTGGGTGTAAACAAACACACGTGAGGAAATGCTGTCTTTTTACTTTTCACCGAAAACTGGATTAACAGTGCGGTTTTGTGGACTGGACGTCATTATTTGCTGAGGATATTTTTTCTGTGGATAATGTGGGTGAGATGCTGCACTTTAAATGTACCACTTTACATTAGGTGAGTAATAAAGTCTTTATTTTCGCTTTATCCTAAGTTTGTATTGTTGCATCTCTGTGTCCGTCACTCCTCTGCCCCTGACTCTGTTTTATCAGCTGAAATCTTCACGTTGCTGATGTTTGGTGGTTCTGATCTGACACTGACTCCACACATGAGGAGAGCAGCAGCTTCAAAATCGCACACAGAGACAAAAAGTCGGGTCACGTCTCCCCGAACTCGGGGAGAATAAATTGCAGCCAAAATCGGGCAAATTCTCCTGTAGTGTGTGGCGGCCTTTAGATCAGAAAACAATGTAATATAAGACCTTTAATCATTAAGTTGTTTTTGGTCATGAAATTATCTTTAAAAGCTCCTGTTTTTGAAGAATATGCCCTTTTACTCAGACACTGTACATTCATATATGACTCTGAAGGTCCTCGGTCTGCTTTTTCACATGCTACAATTGAATAAAAATGGAAAACAAGTCCAGAGCCTAAGGGTTGCTGGCATAGAGGGTACTTGGAGGTATGAAAGTGTTTAAAATGGACACCAGAGAACAACAACAGAGCAAAAACAACATAACAACAGATAATTGTAGATGTCATCCTAATCGCACACTATACGGACCTCCCTATAGATCATTAGCGCATGACGTCCATTGGATTTGACAGGAGCCCAAACCCTCCAGGCCTCTGTCTCTCTGCTAACACCGAGCCTGGACCATGTGAGACGACTGTTCCCTCTGGAGCTAATAAAACACACATAAACACACACAGGGCCTGGGCTGATATCTAACTTTATCCACTGACAATCTGTAAACAATACTGCGGGCTGTTATCTATCTGCTCGACGGTGCTGAGCTTTTGTAACCACAGAGGCCCAGAGGATGATTCATGTAAATATGCCACTTATTCTGAGCAAATCTACACCTGCTTTTTACTTTTGTATTGCCTCTAACTGATATGTACGCATATACAGTACTGTGCAAAAGTTTTAGGCAGGTGAGGAAAAAAATGCTGTAAACCAGGAATCTCTACAAAAATGGAAGTGTTACGCATTTATTTTCATCAAACAACAAAATGCAGTGAATGAACAAAAGAGAAATCTAAATCGAATCAATATTTGGTGTGGACTTTCCCTTTAAAAGAGGCTCAGTACTTCTAGGTTTACTTGCAGACAGTTTCTGAAGGAACTCGCCTGACGAAGACCATCTTGCTGGTCGAAATGGAATAAAAGATGGAATAAAGGACTTTTAATATATTCTTCCGGTGCGCCTCGGGTTTGTACCTTGCCCATTTTTACATTTTCTTGGGCTATTTCTTGTTTAGATTTCAGGTTAACCCTCGTAGAGCACCTGCACTGCTATTTTTGGACTGTTTTGTGACCCAGTGAAGCTCTACCTCTTCTCTTCACCTAAATCATTTATATTTTTGAAAACGTTCTTTGTTTACCGCATTTTTTCGCACCTGCCTAAAACTTTTACACAGTACTGCACATTTATGCTAATAACAAAGCTGATTTATTACCATTTTTCTTTGCACTTTCTATGACTTTGGAAATCTACCACTTCACAGATTTTCAATGATGCAGAATTACTCATACGGAAAGTGCTGATACTTGGGCACTCGGGTATCGAGTGTTCAGAGAAAAGACTGAAGTGTTCGATTCTGGTGTTTTGATTCGATGCTGTGTTCGATTCTCATGTCCTTCCATGTGCACAGTGTCGTCATTATGGCACAGGCAGGAAAAGGTCAGGCTGGGATCCTTTTTAGATACAGAAAGTCAACAGCTCTATAGAGGCTCCCTGCTGCTGTGTACTAACAGAGGTGAGTTTTATCTTTCAGTCACTTTTTATTGTATGTTGATTGACAAAAATATGAACTTTTAAATACTCTAAAGACTCACAACTAACTAGGTGCATAAATCTATGTTTGACATTTATATTAAGTATTTTTATTGTAAAATGTCATGTGAGAATAACCTTAAAATAGTTTTATTTTCTAAAACATGGTTGGGATATTAATCTAAGTTGTGAGTAATATGAAGTGTATAGAAACAAACTGTTGGCGTTTCTTTTGATTTTTAATGCATATTGATATTTTCTTTTGCTCCAATATGACAGTCGCCTGCTTGTGTTTAATGAACAAACTACTGCCCTGTAAAATGCAGAAAATGAAGAAAAATGCCTAAAGAACCATTCACCCAAGTCACTTTGTTATTAAAACTCCAGCCATAGAATTCCTGCTGTTATCAGTCGCACCACATGACATTTTAACACTTTAAGTACAAAAAACATGCAGAATAACTCATAATTTCTGAGCCAGAGGTACGACAGAAATGTGGTGAATTATTATGAAATTTGAACCTTTTAACTGAGGAAATTGCAATTGGACAGCGTCATGTCACTGACCCGTATATGAAGGTGAATTTACCGCAACATCCACACAGGTCGTGGGTGAAATGTCTCGCTCAGAGGCACAACAACAGCACAGGGCGTTCAAAGGCGAATTTAAACCCGCCGTCCCCCGGTTATAAGACGATCGCCCGACCACCTGAGCCACCGCACGACAGTATTTGTGCTTTTTCTGTCCCTGCAGCAGCTGCTCAAACTGAGCCGCAGCTGAGATCCGCGCGTCATTCTCGCTCAAGTGGCATTTACACATCTTTAATTTGCCCAATTTGTGAATGAGTAACACGCTTTTTAAAGTAATTGGGTGTAATTGGATGTTACTTTGACTCTTTCCGTATATGGGGAAATTGCCTGGTTTATCCTTATTATTTGTGAGTTAAATGGTTCAGAATTTATCTATGAGTAAAGTAACAGAAATCGGTATTGGGTAAGAAGATTCTTGTTGCCATTTCCACAGATTTAGGTTCCCAACTTGACATCAGCTGGAAAAGATTTGCACAAAACAGGAATGAGGCACCAGCAGGTAAACAGAAGTAACTTAAATGTGCGTTTTCAACAGTTTTAAAGGTACAAAATGATAATTCAGTAAAGGAGCTTTGTGAGTTTCTTCAGTACGTTTATCCAATCCAATCTAATCCACTTTATTCCTATAGCATATTTCATACACATGACAGTTTCCAAAGTGCTGCACAGACAAATCAAGACAATCATAAATAAAAACAATAAATAAAGAGTGCTAAAATGCATAAAGATAAAAATGATAAAACAATAAATGAAATAAATAAATAGACACAGAGGACCACACAACTCACCACAGAGTCCTGCACGACTTCAGGTACCTGCAGATACCCAACGGGTGACCCGCAAATTTGAATGAAACGGGTGGAAAATGTTGTGCTGTGTCAGATGTGGGTTCAGGTTGGACGCAGGAGAGTCCGGGTCTAATCTGTGGTTTACAAAACATGATGTGCGAACAAAGAAACAGGGCTGTGTTTTAGTGAAATGTAAAAATTCCATTGTTTTTACAGGATGATTAAATGTAAAATCCATATGTTTTTGCTGCACGCATTCCCAGAAATCTGCCACTTTTATTTTCAAACCACGTATGCGACGTCCTGCAGTTCAAAATTACTCTCGAGGAGCTAAAAAGAAAATTGGCGAGTGGAGAGTACAACGTTGTGGCTCTTTTTTGGCTCTCGGACTGATTTTCATTCGGGTGCGGTTCGGGTGTTGGTTTGTATTTATAGCGAGTCGGATCGGGTGCAGGTTGAGGTATGACGGGTACAGGCGGGTGCAGTTTGTTAAAATCAGACCCGTGCAGGACTCTGAGTCACCAGATATGTGACTCCATACATCATATCAGAGAAAGTCAATGCCACAGCTGAATATTTTCCAAAATCAAGGCTAGAAATATGAATAGTTTTGTATTTCTACTTCATTGATTGTTTTTAAAGTCCCTGTCTGTAATAAAATTGGTCTGAACAAAGGGCATGCCGGGCTGCGTCTCATTTCCTCATTTCCTTCTCCTCGATTCTGCAGGAAATGGGTGAAGAAGTCTCGCCCACAGAGGAGACACAGCGAGGAGAGAGGATATAAACTCCTCACTGAGACCAATAAAGTTTGATTCTTTTATCTGATGTCTCACGCCTGAAGCTTCGCTCATGTTTACTCATTCCTTCCGTGGTTTTCTTTGGGACACTACTTAATATTATTCCTTACATTTGATTGACAGCGCAAAAATGGAGGATCGAGGAGAGGAATCAAGGAGAAGGAAATGAGGAAATAGAAGCGAGATGTGGCCCAGGTGACGGAGGAGGAAGGACAGGTTTCGCTTGTGCCATTTACTGGTAAAACAAAAGCAAATAAATGTACAGACGGTAGTTTTAAAGGTGAACTTGTAACTTTTCTGAATGGAGGGTCTGTTTGTCGCCATCTGTTTGTCGCCAAGGAGATGTTATTGCTCAGACTGTAATGTTACACAGTAAGTCTTTAAAGTGTGTGTGTGTCTGTGTACTGTGTGATCTTAGTAAAAAAGATAAGATAAAAAGTATAGAAATAAACAACAAAATACAACACAATGCAAAAAATTGTGAAAATG
This sequence comes from Odontamblyopus rebecca, assembly GCA_030686955.1. NCBI lineage: Eukaryota > Metazoa > Chordata > Actinopteri > Gobiiformes > Gobiidae > Odontamblyopus > Odontamblyopus rebecca. The sequence continues at coordinate 31,260,309 of CM060662.1, forward strand.
TGTTAAAATTGTTAGCATAAAATACCAAATAAGAGCCGGGGCGTTTATTTGAGACCAGGAAGCACTTTGGGGCAGGAGATTAATTCCTTCTTCACAAAAATCTTGCTCAACATATATAGTGTGTAACTTAATTTGCTATGTGTAAGTATTTGTAAAGTCTCATGATCAATGTACATAAGCAAACACGTCATTTTGAAACTTTTTAATGAAAGGGGTGAGATTAATGCAAGTTTTTCTTCTTCCCACTTCTTTTTGAGAGCTTTTTCTGTTGTTTTAATATGTATGTAGTATGTAAATGTCTTTTTCCCTTTTGGCACAAACTCAAAATCAATCAAAGTTACATACGGTGCTTAACAAATATATTAGACCACCACCCAGTATAAGGTGTTTGCTGCTGCCATACGTAATTTCACAGTATTTCTGTTTACCAATATATCTTTTTATGTTTCTATAATGGTTAATCCGCCAGTTTATGCAAATTTTTTTTTATCAAAACGATATCTTTAATGCTCAAATATAACTATTGTTGCTATCTGTACATTTTCAAGTTAATGTTTTCCAAAAATAACGCCAAAGTCTCATCCAAAGTCTCTGGGAACAGCGAGAAACTATTTGGAACTCAATAACAAAAGACTTTGCAAAACGACACAGAAACAGCAAGAATGCAGCTGTTATCTGTGCCAAAGGTGCTCACACTAAATATTCACATTTTTTGTCAACAAGGACAATTTTGTTATTTCAATTGGTCATTTTCTTAATGAACAACAATGAAATGGTTAATTTGAGACAAGTTTTTGATTTACTGTGAACTTATTTATGTTTTCTTCTTTTCATAACAGGTTTTCTAACACATTAGTTAAGCTGAAGTAATTCTTCAGTTCCAGGTGTTTTAACGCACTAAAGCAACACTTTGAAAATACATGCACTGTTCAGTTGCCTCTCCACAGATCTGACCTGTAACATGGTCTTGTGCCGTCACCGCTCGTCATGGAGACAGACAAATTTAACGCCATACTGTGAGACATTCTAGTCAAAGCAGTAACGTACCCATGGAGACAGCAGGTCTTCAAATGACTTGGTTTAAAATAGTCCCTGAAAACTAGATTTCCATTCGGTGTCAATAGCTCTCACCACAATAATACGACTTCTGTGTGTCCTAATTTGTTTCTCCTCCCAGGCTGACGAAACTCAATCATTTTATTCATTCAAGGTCTTAAATTAATTTCGCAAAACTAATCTTGGACGCCAATAGACTCTCAGTGCTCTATTCAAGACAGAAACATCACAACAATGCAGAAAACCCGTCGTGTGATAAAGCTCCTCAGACTGGACTTTCCCATTAAGTCTGCTCTATAAATAGCAGCTGCCCGTCAATCATCCGAGTAACTCTTCTTATCCGAGAAGCTCACAGTTTGTCCTGCATCGAGGTGGCTTTAGAAAAACTCTTTATTCATTTATTCATAGTCTACATCCGCTATTCCCAGGACCAGGCCAGTTCAGAGCCAAACATGGGGACGGGGGGAGGAAGGAGCCATATTTTGCATCTGAATGGAGACATTTTGGGCCCAGATTGAAATCGCCGCAGATAGGAAACATAAATCAAGCCTACCGCAAACTGCTGCTTTCAAAGACCTATTCTGTGTCTGTAAAAATGGACACTCGAGTGGTATCATTTATTTGTTAGCATTATTGGCAAAATGCTAATGGAAAATGAGCCAGTTTACTGTCACAACTGAACTGTTCAACTAGATTAATCCCATCCCGGCCTCTGCTACTGCAACAGCTGCTGCATGTGGCATTTTAAAGAATAATTATTGTGCTTGTGTCTGATATATGGTTAGAATCTATCTGGATCATTATGTTATGACATTTTAAATGGCAATAAGACTTAAGAACAGCTTGACACAAAATAATAATTAATCATGTGAACATGCTTTTAACTGGACACTGGAGTTTTTGGTGAAATTGCAATTTAGATCCCCCCCTGTAATTTTGTTACATGGTGGAATTGACAATAAAGTAAAAAACAAGTCCGCCAACTACACACTACAGGATTTTTCGGTCCTAAATAATTTTTAAACATGCGACAAAATGCACACAGACACGTGGAGAATCTGATGAAACTTAAAATCTCCATTCACAAAGACTGCAGCGGGATCTGTCTGCGTAAAACAGGATATAAAGCTGTGAGCGCGATTGCATCAGCTGTTTCCTGTCTACAGTAAAACCACTCGCTCTGAGACTCTTAAGTGTTCAAAGATCAGAGCTCTGCACTTCTGGTTTAGAAACAAGTCAAAACTCGGTTGTTATTATTTGTGATATGTGGTGCAAAACTTCAGATACAGGATTTTTAAAGTCAAAGATTGGTGATAAAGTCCAGAGGAAGTAGAGTCAGTATTGTTAATCTCCAGCTTCACCTGGATCCGTGCGCTGTGTGGATGTAAATAGACACACGTGAGGAACTATCTCAGCTTTTTACTTTTAAAAACGCCTCAAACAGGATTCATAGCGCGGTTTTGTGGACTGAGGTCATTATTTGCAGAGGACATTTTTTTATGAATAAAATAATGTGGTTGAGATGCTGCATATATTTTACGAGAGGTGAGTAATAATTATTTTCGCTATTTCCTGAGTTTGTATGTTGCGTTTCTGTGTCCGTCACTCCTCTGCCCCTGACGCTCTGTTTTATCGGCTGTTACTGTAGTGTTGTTGATGTTTGGTGGTTATGATCTGACACTGACTCCACACATGAGGTATAAAATCACACACGAAGACAAAAAGTCGGGTCACGCCTCCCCGAACTCGGGAAGAAGCAAATCGCAGCCAAAATGGAGATAATCCTCCTGTAGTGTGGCGGACTTTCACATCATCACAACACAACAAAGATCTGGCGTCTCCAGTGGATAGCTGCACAACACATTAGCATGAAGCAGATTTTTTTTTGAATGTACTAAAATGACTCCTGCGTGGATCACCGACTGAGAAAATAAAATTGGAAAAGAAAGTAGTGAGTAGTGAGCCCCGGGACGGTGAAAACAGCAGTTGATCTGCAATATGGTGTCTTGAACCTCAGTGAAGATTATTGCTCAAAGATGCAAATTCCTCCAAATACAACTTTGAGAAATGGTGATGGGAAACAACTATTAAAAGCTCTGAAAAGTTTACATAAGTAGTACATAAGTTTACATAAGTACATAAGTAAATATAAGTATCAGCTAAGAAAAAATTATCAGCTAAGAAAAAATGATCAAACAATAGCATTAAGTGTCCAGTTCACAGCGTAATACTGTCACTTGAGCATTAACATGGTCGGGAGTGTGTGGACTTTGAAAAAACACGAGGCTGCACTTCCTGGATTCCCACTGGATGACATCATGAGGTGGAACAGCTTCGATATGACAAATTTCAAGGGACTGGGGTAAAAGTGAAAAAACTCCAGGTTTGTATTGGATGAGGAACATAAAAACATGGTTAAACACTCCAAAAAGTCAACACAGAAATCTGCCCAATGCAATTCTTTTAACGGTGCATTGTGTAACGGCCACCTGCTTGTTTCTATGGAGATGTTATTGTTGAATGCGACACAGTATGGCATTAAAATGTTTGTATTTAATGCTATATTGTGGAAAAGCAATAACATCTCAGGTTAGTTACACACAGTAGTTCCTTTTGTTTTTATGTCTCTGTGTGTCAAATTGTAATATTTTAAAACACAAAACAGAAAAGATCTTATTTTCAAATGTTTAAAGCTTTGAGTTACAATTTCCTGGTGATTTTTTATGTTTGTATGGAGGAAAAACAGCATTTAATTTTAGAAAAGCGTGTGCACATCCAAACTGTCGTCCCCTTCAGACACCTGCCCTTCAAAGTCCGCTTCAGAAAAAGGTCAGGGTTTGTTTTTTGGGGGGGTTTAGAGAGAAAAAAGTGAGAGAAAATAGATTGACAAAGAGAAAGGACAGAGAGAGGGGAGCAGTGAGTGAGGGGACAGAGAGAGATGGAGAGGGAGAAGGGAGAGATGAGGGAGAGAGAGATAGAAAAGGATGGAGAAGAGAGAGGAAGGAGTGGGAGGTAGAGGGAGAGAAAGAGGGGAGACAGTGTAAGCAAAAGAGGGGAGATAGGGAAAGAAGGAGAGAGTGGGGGATGAGAAAGAGACAAAGAGAGAGAAGGGGTGGGGAGCGAGAGCGACAAAAAAAAAGAAACCTAAAAGTTAAAAGGGATAGAAAGGAGGGAGAGAGGGAAGAAGAGAGGACAAAAAGAGAGGATGAGTGTGAGACAGAGGGAGAAAGGAGAGAAATAAAAAGAGAGGCTGTGAGAGAGACGGAAAGAGATACAGAGAGAGACAGAAGAGAGAGAAAAAGAGAAAAAGTCAACAGCGAGAAAAAGGAGAGAAAAAGAGGGAGGAGATAGCGAAAGAGAGATAGAGCAAGAAAGAGGGTGTGAGCTAATGTGTGAGAAAGAGAGAGAGAGAAACAGAAAGACAGCAAGAGAAGAGAGGTACGGAGAAAAGAAGCAAAGATAGAGAGAGACAGAAACAGAGATAGCAGAGAAAGAAAGAGAGAGAGTGAGATAGGGTGTGCGAAAGAGAGAGAAAAAGAGAGACAGCGAGAGAGAGGTACAGAGAAAAGAGGCAAAGACAGAGAGAGAGAAGGACAGAGACAGACAGGGAGAAAGACAGAATGAGATACAGAGAGAGACAGAGATAGAAGAGAGACAAAGAGAGAAAAGAGACAGAGAGGAGAGAAAGAGGGGGGAGAGCAGAGAGAGAGAGGCAGAGACAGAGAGAGCGAGAGTGATAGAAAAAGAGAGATAGACCAATCGAGAGATAGTGTATGAGAAAGAGAGAGAGAAACAGAGAGAGGGGTAGAGAGAAGAGAGGCAAAGACAGAGAGACAGAATGAGATACAGGGATAGGAGAGAGACAAAGAGAGAGAAAAAGATAGTGAAAAAGAGATAGAGCAAGAGAGAGAGAAAGTGTGATATATTGTGTGAGAAAGAAAGAAAGAAAGAAAGAAAGAAAGAAAAGAGGCAGAGAGGCAGACATTGCAGACTCCTCTGTCCTGAGCTGTGTGCTGGGGGCAGGTGGGTAATAAATTGGCAGAGCGTCAGAGCCCGGAGCCAAAGTGCGTCTGAAAAACAGAAAAGCACAGAAGCCACTGAAGGCACCGCGCTGTGTTCATGGACCTGTTGGACTCTGGGAGCAGATGGTACAGAGCGTCAGAGGCACAGTTTGGAGGCACGATCACTGCTTTTACATCCACCGTTTAACAGAGGCACTGGGCTGTCACTGCGAGGGGACAGAGATGGAAATGTGCTGTCAAACTGCAAAGCATGCTGGGAGCTACGCTGGGTCTGCATTCCGTTACTAAAGAGAAATTCAGTTTGTCAACCGGACAAACATTTATTTGGGTAGAAAACGTTTCGCAGCTCATCCAAGCAGCTTCTTCAGTTGTGGTCAGACACTGGTGGACACTGCCTTATATCTGCCTGAAGGGAGGAGCTAAATACAATGAAATTACTCTATTAACTAACACCTATTTGTTTACAGTTTCTGTTTGTCAGCCTATTCATCTGCGCTGTGAAAATTAATCATATTAGCATAATCATTCAGGCCCATAATGAGTGTTTTTTCACACCTCTGGCCCTGACCTGTTGTTTTCTGTGTTTTAGGTCTGAGGACAGAGTTGTAGAAGGGAAACAGATGATGTCTGAGGCTTCCATTTCTGTTCAAGGAAGGACTGTCTTTCCTAACAAAAATAGCCTCTTTAACTCCCCTCTCAAACCAACTGTTTTCTCGGGCTAAGATCTGTACAAACAAATGCTGTCTACTCGATTCAGTGTAGTGAAGAAGTAGTGAGCGCTACACTGGAGAAAGGCACAAGAGAAATTCAATTTGGCAACTGGACAAAAGTTTATATGGTTGAATGTGTTTCACAGCTCATCCAAGCTGCTTCTTCAGTTCTGGTCAGACGCTGGAGGACACTGGCTTAAATCTGCCTGCAAGTTAGCTACTATGAAATCACTCTGAAACCAATACCCTAGTTGTTTACATTTTCTGTTGCTAGTTAGGCCTATTGAAATCGAGTGTGAGAGTCATATTAGCACAATCCTAATAATTAGTATAGTGTCTGAGCCCTCCATTTATGTTTAAAGAAGGATTCTCTGTTTTAACAAAATATCTTTAACTCCCCTCTCAAACCAGTTCTCTCTGGCTGATATCTGTACCTCACTGTCCTCAAACGAGTGGCCTGTGACTTTAAGATGGAGATGTACAGTAGACTGAGGTCCTTTATGGTGCAGATGTACAGCAGTAGTGCTGCCACTAACAACTAATTTTCTAACAATTAATCTCTCGACTAATTTTTCGATTAGTCGACTAATCTAAACGACTAATAAAAAATTTAAAAAAGCGGTTCTAACAAGTGTGTGTGTTAGATTTTCCCGGGAGGTTACCTTGTGTGTGCTGTGCGTGCGAGTTGCAAAGGTTATTGCTGTTATGTCTGTTGTGTGTGCTCATTCGACGATGTTGAACAACGATATGCACACACAATTTAACGAGTATGCACGAGCAGCATATTGCAACGGTATTCTCAATACCTCATGCATCGTGGTCGTGCTCCCGTGATAAGCCAAAGAAGTCTTACAGAGTGTACAAACCACTCTATCACCATCTGTCCGAAAGTATTCCCAGACTTTCAAGGCTTTAGGTCTTGGTCTAGAAGAAGTCGCCACTGTTCTTGGATCGGACTCTGACCCACCGGCCGCTGCCATTTTCATACCGCTCTCAAATGCTCAAATCGGGGGAAGGGGGAAGAGAGAAAGAGAGAGACCAGCCAGCAGAGTGCGCATGGCCAATACTTCCTCAAGTTTGTTTTCTTTGGCGGTGCCATTATTTACCACTGCTGTTAGCCTTTGGTGAAGCCGAGGTTAGCCACCTCGGCGTCAACCCCGGATGTAGCCGCTGTCAGCAGCACCGGTGTCCGCCTGGGGCGCAGCCGCTGCCCGCGGCACCGGTGTCCGCCTCGGGTGTAGCCGCTGTTAGCCGCGCCGGTGTCCGCCTCGAGTGTAGTACGACTAGTGGTGTGGAGGGGAAATACCTGATCTCAGGCAAGCAAAAGGTCTCTGGACGAGCCGTTTGAGACTAAAAATAAATAAAGGCGAATATTCGACCAAAAAAATTGTATTCGACTCATTTTCACATTCGATTACGTCGACAACGTCGAATAATCGCGGCAGCACTATACAGCAGACTGAGGTCCTTTTAGGTGCAGATGTACAACAGACTGAGGTCCTTTTAGGTGCAGATGTACAACAGACTGAGGTCCTTTTAGGTGCAGATGTACAGCAGACTGAGGTCCTTTTAGGTGCAGAAACTGAGGTCCCGTGTTGCTCTCTCGTCTGTGCTGGTACATCCTCTTGTGCAGTGACTGTTTTGTTTCTCCAGTGTAGCGCTCACTGCCGTCTTCACTACACTGAATAGAGTAGACCACATGTTGCTGCTCAGACATAAATCCTTCAAATGCAAAGGTTTGTTTTACTTCTAAACTTATTCTAATGACACAAACATTCAAATGGACAGTCCAGGGTTATAATAGTTTTGCCTCAGGTGCTCTGTGGAGTGGGTAAGACTGTTTTTAGTGGCAGGACGGCTATGGCCATTGACATGCACTAGTCTAGCACCAGCAACCTCTGCAAATACAAGGACTGGATGGAAGATTTTAAAAAAGTGTCTCCACACGTCTCCAACACTCTGGCTCACGAGGAAATGAGGCCCTATGTCCAAAATTCTGAACTGTCCCTTTAAGTCAATTTTAGCAGTTGTCTATAATTTATTTTCAACTATCTTCAGCTTCCTTTTGTATTACTGATGATAGTTATGTTACCGAGCTATAACAGTGACTCATTGTCCGCACTTGTAAATAGTTCATATGGTCTAATGCAGCGGTGTCAAACTCATTTTGGTCTGGGGGCCGTATACTTTGATCCCAAAGGGGCCGGATCAGAAAACTCATGGCATATTTACCCCAAAAATAGCATTAAGTTCAAATATTTGTGCAGAGAAATGCAAATCTATTACAGAAAGCTTTTTTATTTGATTTTATTTGACAAAATATAATATTATGCTATTCTGCTTTCACAGCAGCATCACTAACCTCTTGGCTCCAGGTAAAAACAGATGGCTGTTTCTTCAGTCCAGCAATAATTTGTTTATCTTCTATCTTTTCAATTCTCCGTTCAAGTTATTGTATTTTTCGCCGTGTCTCGTAGTGGCGTTTAAGATTATATTCCTTGAGCATCCCCACTTGTTGGATGGACATGGGTTTCCCATTCACCTCCCTGAACAAATAAGAATTCGTCAATTTTTCTTGGAAAATCCTGCACTCAGCTCCACTTTTCTCATTTTTGACATTTTGCTGATGAGGGCGTCACGGTTACAGTCAAAATGATCGTTCTTTAAGAGCGTTTGGAGAGAGGAAAGACTTTTTTTTAAGTATTTCAACAGAAAATCAGACGAGGGCCAGATTAAAGGTCAAGGAGGGCCGGATCTGGCCCTCGGGCCGCATGTTTGACACCCCTGGTCTAATGTAAAATGTCTAATGAATGCAAAAGAAAAGTCATTATGTTAAATTTGAAGAGGGAGTGGGATTAAATAAGTTTGCTTCTTCCCTCTCCTTGTTGGGCATTTTTTTGTGTTGTTATTTGTTATGATTGCACTAATGTCATATGGATAATGCTCTGTTCTATTGTAAAAGAATGTAAATTGCTTACTTGCCCGAAATAAAAACATAAATGAAATGAAATGAAAGAACCTTGTCACAGTGAAGTCCCAGCTCTGAGTATGTGTAAAAAATGTAATTTCGATGTAGTTCTTCTTCTCCTTCTGCTCATTTTACTTTGCTTTTTTACCTTGCAATTCAACCTACTATTTCAACAGTCCCTGATGTGTGTGAATTTTGCTATTTCATTATCAGAATATCTCGGTAATTTCTTCAGCTTTACAATATTTCCAATCAGAGCAAAGCCTAAAATGGCATGTAAACCTGTTGAACGGACCTGCCGTCAGATCAAGACCTCGTTTTCAGCTAAAGTAAATGCAACAGACGTTCATTGTAGTTGTGTGTGTGGGGGGTGATTGGGCTCATTTGCATATAGAGTAGAGTAGAGTTATTGTTACCTCACAGTCAAACATCAGCCTCCTCGTCTCTATGGACCGTTTATTTGTGTCGCTGGTCTCAAAGTGACACCCTGGTGATTCACAAGCGCCGCGTGTAGTTTATCCAACAGCTCAGCTCAGTGTGGACAGCTAATGATGGGAGATTTATGTTTGGGCCCAACGCCAAGTAACAGCGCTACGACTTAAAACAAATAGAAATACATAGCGTGAGAGTGAATGAGTGAGGGGAGTGGACAAGTATATTTACCTACATGTATATTTGTCCTGTTGTATTTATAGATATAGTATAGATATAGTATTTTAGTGTAGAAAAGCTGACCAGAGATATAGATAAATAAACAAATACATAAATAAATATATACACAGTAAGAAAGTATCACAATTTCAATCCAATATTGTGGTGTATTTGCCCCTATTTTGCCTGTGAGTATTCGCACAGACTGTTTTTTTTTTCTTTTTGCTATTTTGTCCGTGAAAGAAATCCTATTCATGACATAGAGCCTGGCTCCAGATTCGCTCCTGTAACTACAAGACTCAATTGAGTAGAACCGAACGCTATGGGTCACTTAGTCCATTTCTTTATACAGTCTATGGTAGGGACAAAGACACTAGTGAGTATTATGATCCACATCGGCGATATCGACGAATTTAAGCCAGAAAATTAGCCATGGACCACATATATCGAGCGCCTGGAGCAGTTTTTTGATACTAACTACGTTGAAGAGGAGAACTTACAGACTTTTGAGAAACATGATGCAGTTGAGGTTTGCCTAAAGCATCATTTCGAATATATTACAATGAGTGTGAAATGCAACGTTATTGTCAAAATCCTGCCAAATGTTGCAAACGTGTAAAATGTCCATAGAGATTCATAAGCCAAAGCAAGAAAATGTCCAGGAAACGAATACTGATAAATACATTTCCCACACTGTAGTGTCAGGATACTTTTGTGTGCAAAGTAACTCCACTTGCACTGGGCAAACTAAAAATTTTATAAGGTTTGACGACACAATCCTAATTTCTATGAGGAAAAATAGCGTAGTTGTCATAGCAATTATCAATTCAAAACAAATATATCCATGTATTATAGACTGTATAAATAAGTGGACTAAGTGTGACGGCTCCAGTCAAATGAAGCTCATTGATGCATGCAGTTATAGGGGCAGATTTAGAGTGAAGTAGGAATAGGAATTGATTTACAAAAAAAAACAACAGCAAAATAAATAAATAAAAAAACAGGATGATGTAGAGTGGGTTAATATGAACGTTTTAAGACCACACTGCAAAAAGCTTGGCCAAATTTTAAGATATAAACACTTAAATCTATCAGAAAATGACTTAAAATGAGTGACATGATCTGTCCAGGCAGCAAGATCATTTTACTTGAAAAGTGATCTTAAAATAAACCACCTCTAGGCTAGAATGAAGCAGTCTCAGAACTGGTAAGTAAATAATAAATCTGACAGCAAGATGAATAACCTGATATAACTTTTAAAATCTTGGCGAGATCAGAGTGTCAATTGAACCCAGAGCTGATGGACTGATGGAGCGGGAAGTGCGGCCGTGCTCACTTCCTATTTAAAATGAGCTATGTCCATTTAGATATACAGTCTACGCTATATATTTAAGCTCTCAAAATGTCACTTAAAACCAGAACGCTGCGCTGAAACCCTCGAAAAGCCGGCTGGACACGGTGACATCCTATTTCCATCCATTTGCGCGTTGTTATTTGAAATCCTTGACAGACCAAAATCAACCTTTCCCTTCACCCTTCATATATGTCAGACGTCTACAGCTCCAACAGCGTCCAGACAGAATCAATAGTCCTTTCACATTTACAGTGCGTGCGGCGTGTGGCGAGTGGCGTGTGGGTGGGAGTCTGGCCCGTCTCTAAAAAGCCCAGTTTCTGCTCAGATAAACAGGTGCTGCAGCTGGTGACCACAGATTAGAGCCAGCATCCTGACAGCTCTCACCAGGGCCAGCGCTGTCTGTCCCCATGATCCACAACACAGGGAGGAAAGGAGCCGGAAATATAAATACTCACGGAGGAGATCTTTGGTTTCATTTCACCTTTATTTGAGTAGATTTTTTTAATAGGGTCCTCAAAAGTATCAAAATCAGATGCTAATCGATACTAAAACTACTGCACTATAGTAGATATGCATTTGGCAGGTATCGATACTAAAAAAGTCACATTTACAGGACAGAAATGAACCTTTCCTGAATAGTTTTATAATGATCTTGAGCTGTATCAGAACAAGACTAGGACACACTCATGGACACTCATGGATTATAGATAATAGACCACATGGTAATATATATAAAAAAAAAAAGTACACAATCCTAATTTCTATGATGAAAAATAGCATAGTTGCCATAGCAATTATCAACTGAAAACAAATATATCCATGTATTATAGACCACATAAATAAGTGGACTAAGTGAGTGTGTGTGATGTCACCTATAGCGTTCAGCTCCAATCAAATGAAGCTCATCGAGGCTGGAAGTTATAGGGGCAGATAAAGTAGGAATAGGAATTAATTTATGAAAAAAACAGCAAAATACAAAAATAAAATAAAAAAAACAGGATGATGTAGAGTGGGTTAATACAAATGTTTTAAGACCGCACTGCAAAAAAGCTTGGTCAAAATTTAAGATATAAACACTTAAATCTGTCAGAAAATGACTTAAAAGCAGTGAAATGATCAGTCCAGGCAGCAAGATCATTTTACTTAAAAAGTGATCTTAAAATAAACCACCTCTAGGCTAGAATCAAGCAGTCTCAGAACAATTAAGTAAAAAAAGGAATTGATTTACGAAAAAAAACAGTTAAATTAAAAAAACAAAAACAAAACAGGATCATGTACAGTGGGTTAACATGAACATTTTAAGACCACACTGCAAAATTATAGATTATAGAGATACTAGAACACAAGGTAATATATATATTTTTAAAGTTATTGTTATTAGGGATGTTCCAGTACCTTTTTTTTGAAAACTGATACGAGTATGTGTATAATCATTTCTGTACTTGCTGATACTGAGTACCGATACCGATACTTTAGCCCCCCACCCCCATGAACATACACCGAGTGTGTTTACATGCACATCAGTATCCCAGTTATGGCAGTATTCAGGATCTGCTATTTACATTTAAGCTAATTAAATACAATCAGTCAACTCAAATACTGCCTAATACATTACTAAAACTAAATACTTACACTAAAACTAACTAAAAATACAACACTAAATACAATTCAATCAATCAGTTACTGGCTTTTAACTGTATGTTTTAAATCTTACTTCATTTGTTTATGTTGTTGTAAGGCGACCTTGGGTGTCCAGAAAGGCGCCTAATAAATAAAATGTATTATTATTGTTTTTATTACATGTGCGCTGAGAAACTGGGATACTCAGATCTTTCTTGACATAATCTTAAAAATGTGCAAGCGCAAAAATATATATATTTAATAAACCAGGAAAAGTACAAACAACCATGATATTACAATGTGTTTAATGCAGCTTTGTGCACATGTGCTTACGTTTTACAGAAACAAAACTTAAAACCACCTGGCTCATTTGCATAAACTATAAGCACTGAAAAAAAAAACAGCTCGCTCCTTGTGCTGCTGATGTGGTCAGCGTCTGTCGGACTAAAGGACACAACTCAGTGGAATATGAGTGTTCTTTCTGTGACAGAGGGATGAGTCTGTTCTGTGCGTATATTGCGTTGGAGACGGTTCATGTTAAACTTATCAGAAATTATATGTGTGCAGGTCGTACGTGTGCAGCACAGTTCTGTATTTAACAGTCATTTCACTCATGTACAGTTGCTTTATTGGCTAAATTGTTGGCTAAAGGTTTCTCATAACTGGGATACTGCGTAATGTGTCGTGTATAAGTGGTATCGGCAAATGTTTAACGAATACAAGTACGAGTATATTAAGGAAGTATCGATGCCTCCTTAACTGTCATTTAATTTTCATACACCAGTGTGAATGGGTGAGACGTTTGATGACAAAGATGTTTACAGTATGTTGAGAGCAGGATTCAAACCACCAACCTTCTGATCAGTGGACAAACGCTCTTAAAAACTGAGCCACTGTCGCCTGAAGTGATATTTGAAAGCCGATCAAGCATATTTTTTAGTATCTGCGCCAAAACCAGATTCGCATCAGTGCATTCCTGTTTAATTTATGTAAAATACAAGTACTCTGAGTAGTATACTTCATGCATCCTGTTTATTTAAGTACAGTTTTGGCAGCAGTACAAATGCGCAGTGCTCTTTCTGCCAAAACGCACACACGACACAATCCAAAAGAGGCCAGCAGCAGGAGCAGCAGATCGTAGCGCTGAGAGGGACGGCGCTAAAAGGCCTGTCCTGTGCCCTGTGTGCTGTGTTTGCGCCTCACACTGTGGCTCATTGTCAGCTCAGGCACAACACACACATTTCACTATTTACCGCACATTTCACTGTCACCATCAGCGCGATGGAGAGGCGCCCGAAAGCCAAACAGAGCGGAAACGGCAGAATGAATCACATTAGCTGGAACTTTTTTAATGAATGCATCGCCTCAGTGCTGCCTCTCTACTATACAGGACATTATATTCATACAGCCAGTGAACGCAACATCATTCTTTCAGATTCAGGTCCTGCATTGCAATGAACCGACTCTTGTGAGTTTTCAGCCATGTTATAATATTGTTACGTCCTCAAAAACAGACCTGTGGTTGTGTTTTGTTTCATTCACACACATTTTCTATCCTTTTCTACACCTGCAAAGCTCAAAATCTCTCTGCTCAGGCTTGTGATGTTATGAAGTGGTAGTTTTTAACAGCTTCCTTTTACCTTTAGTTCAGTAGAGATTGGCCATTTCAGGGTTGAAATAATCCAATTAGTGAAGGTGGATGGACACAGTGCAGCACTTCCTGTATTACCACATGAAATCACAAGAGTGTTTTCTGTTGGAGAGAATAACTCAGCCTAAATATGCAGGATTTGTGGGTTAGAATGAAATAAAACACAACTCCAGATCTGTTTTTGGTGAGGAGACAACACCATAACATCTGAAAGGAAAAGATATTTAAAAAAAAAGCTAATATAAAATTGCCTACGAGTTAAATGTCAAACCAGAGCTATTGGCACTGGTGAAAACAACCTGCTTAGACTTATGAAATCTCCAGTACTAACCAGAACTAAACCCGGAGTAAACCAGGACTAAACTAGGACTAAACCAGGACTAAAATCAGGACTAAAACCAAGTCTAAAACCAGGACTAAAACAGGATTTAACCAAGACTAATCCAGGTCTAAACCAGGATTAAACTAAAACTAAACCAGAACTAAAATCAGGACTAAAACAGGATTCAACCTGGACTAAACCAGGTCTAAACCAGGTCTAAACCAGGACCAAACTAGGAAAATAGGACTAAACCCGGACTAAAATCAACACTAAAACCAGGTCTAAAACCAGGACTAAAACAGGATTTAACCAAGACTAATCCAGGTCTAAACCTGGACCGAGCTAGGACTAAACCAGGACTAACATCAGGACTAAAACAAGATTTAACCAGGACTAAACCAGGTCTAAACCAGGACTAAACCAGGACTAAAATCAACACTAAAACCAGGTCTAAAGCCAGGACTAAACAAGGACTAAAACAAGATTTAACCACGACTAAACCAGGTCTAAACCAGGTCTAAACCATGACTAAGATAGGACTAAACCAGGACTAAAATCAGGACCTAAACCAGGACTAAACCAGGTCTTAAACCAGGACTAAGATAGGACTAAACCAGGACTAAAATCAGGACCTAAACCAGGACTAAGCCAGGTCTTAAACCAGGTCTAAACCAGGACTAAGATAGGACTAAACCAGGACTAAAATCAGCACTAAAACCAGGACTAAACCAGGACTAAGGCAGGTCTTAAACCAGGACTAAACCAGGATTTAACCTGGACTAAACTGCCGCACGGACCACTACCTTTAACTCTTTTTTATATAATTTCACCTGCGATACAGAGTGTTTAAAAAGTTATTACCACTTGGACTTGTTCCCTTCTTTCCTTCAGGACTTCCCTCAGGAAATCACCTGTTTTATTTTTGCTCCTTGTTACTTGAGCAGGGCCTGACTGTTACCTGACAATCTTTCACTAACTAAATACCTTTTTTTATTTTTTTGGATTTGACAAGATGCACCGGCTCACACTCAGATTTCCACTTCACTAAATTAGATAATCTACTCATGTTTTGCACTGCTGGCTATGGGATTTCCAATTTTCTGCCTGGAAATGTAGTTTTTTCGCTCAATCAGTTTATGAAAAATAGAAAAAAAAAATAGACTGTGTAAAATGAAAATAAGGATTCTAAAAACAGTGACAATTGTAATGCAAATGGATTTAATTACAATAAGTTTGAAGAGTTGAAGGCGTATTGCATATTCTGTTGTATCAGTGTTTCCCCACAAATATTTGAGACAACAGTACTATTTAGCTGCTTGTAATACATATTCATTGTTTTGATGGTTAAAATGGATGTATTTCATATTAACTTGTTAACTGTGTAAATAGTCCCAGAATATCACGTGCAATTAATCAATTATCGTAAACGGTGCAGGTACCAAAACATTTGATATTTGTAAGTGGATTTTTAATAGCAGTATTTTTCATTTTGCAACACAAGTTTTCACTGTGTTGTTTGTTAAAAGGCCCATATTAATTAAGTTTTTATCTGATCTGTTAATCTGTTAATGTTGTTTCCTGATCACAAACGTCCCTGGAGTTGTGTTTTGTTTTATTCACACATTTAACACACAAACTCTGCATATTTAGGTCAAGTTCTTCTTTCAAACAGAAAACACTCTGTTCCACCTTGTGATATCTTAATAATTTGGATGATTTCATCCCTGGAATTGGCCATTTCTAGTCTAACTGTTAACATGAAACTACCCACTTCATGCCATAAAAGGAGGACCAGAGCATTTGGAGATATGGAGATGGAGACAGACTAATAATAATAAAAGGTTAAACATGTGCATGAAACAAAACACAAGTCCAAGTAGGCCTGGGCAAAAAATCTATTTAAAATAAAAATCGAGTTGGCAAATCCAATTGATTTGTTTTTTCAGAAAATCGATATTTATTTTTTTTTTTTTTTTTTATAGTGGCCATACCGGCTTGTCAAAGCCTGATCCCGTCAGATCTCAGAAGCTAAGCAGGGCCTGGTCAGTACTTGGATGGGAGACCACCGGGAATTCCAGGTGCCACAGTGGGGCACCAGCCACAGAAACTGTCATTATGTCCTTAGGCAAGACACTTCACCCACATTGCCTAGTGTGAAAGTGATGTGTGCGTGGCAGGACTCCCTTGAAAAGAGATTAGTAATATCAATGGGACTTTCCTGGGTAAATAAAGGTTAAAAAAATACAGTGCATACATTTTGCATTCGCCAAGACTTCCTATAGACTTTCCATAGTCACTTCCTGCATCTCTTGTCACTTTCCCCTTGAGAACGGCACAAACACAAACAAATCTCTGTCACAGAAAGACGCTCAGATAATCCACTGAGTCGTGTCCTTTAGTCCGACTGAAGCTGACCACAGCAGCACAAGGAAAGAGCTGCTTTTTTCCCCATAGTTTACAGTTTATGCAAATGAGCCATGTGGGTTTAAGTTTTGTTTCTGTAAAACATAAACAAATGTGCCAAAGCTGCATTAAACACATCCTGATCTCACACTGATGTGGCTCTATAGTGGTGATGGTTTATATGTTGTAGAGTTGAGTTTATTTATGCAGATTAGTAATAGTAATGATGATAATTTTAATATAAAAAACGTTAATAATTAATTGATTGTTAATTCTCTCGATGATCGATTAAGAACATTTAATGAAATGCCAAACCCGACCGTGTATCATATGAAATGCCTCCAATTTATTTGGTGGAGAAGAGAGATTTTCACAGGATGGTGAAAGTTTTGGATGCTGCTGTACGGTTGAGTCGAATCGAATCGTGAATCAAGACTTTGGGGGGGGGGGGGTATGTTTTTGAAGAGGTTACAACAATATAACACAGGCATGTCCAAACTATGGCCCTCAGATGAATTGTTTCGTCCCTCAGGCTTCCAGGTGAATTGGCCCATTCTACCGCAAGTCGTACTTTTTATGACATATTGTTGAAATCTACCTTGATCAAGCAAATTTCGTGTGTCTTTTTGAGGGTCTAAGCACGAACAAAGGTCTGGAGGGTCATTTAAACCTGTTATAAATGCACAGATTTGAATTACTCACTGTTTTGACCGTCAGTCTGTGCCCCTCCATCGGCCCTCACACTGCTCTGTGTTTTATTATGTGGCCCTTGATGAAAGAAGCTTGGACACCCCTGATATAACACGTCTTAAAGCTCACAGGAGTCAAAATTGTGCAATATGGAACCTTTAAGACGCATAAGAAGTGAAATAATATTGACAGACACATTTGGCTTTGAAACAGCAACAAGCTCATCAAAAGCGTAACCTGCAGAGTGATTAATAATTCAGACGTTCATATCTGAGTTTAAGCGTGCGGTGAATACAGATGACAGAGAGGGGGCGACGGCGAGTCACTTTGGCGTCCGCTGATTCAATTACACAACAAACAAGAATATCAGCTCCAGACAGCCTATAGAGACACACTGTTTAGTCCCCCACTGGGATCAATTATGGATTAATAACTCTACGGGGGCCTGAGAGAAAGAGTTTGTTTAGCCTCAAGTTTCTGAGTTCGGCTAAATCAACTTTTTGTCGTGCTGTTATCTGTCTGTCTCACTTGTATAAACAGAACAAACTGGTCGTCTCAGAAGTAGCTTAGTTTTCAGTTTTAGATGGTAATATTAAAGGTGCACTATGTAACTTTTCGTTTGTCCTCTTCTTGTTCCTGTGGATAAGACATTGCTCTGCTGTAAATGTTCCAAAGTGCAACAGTAAACAGCTCTACTTTACATTTATTCAATTACAGGTGGTTTTATAGCTCAAAAATACCCAGAAAAACAACATTCTGACTGAGCGGGGTCGCCTCTCCACAGATCTGACCTGATGCTGTTGGTCTCCATGGAAACAAAAAGGTTTAAGGCCATACTGCGAAACATTCCAGACAAAGCAATAACATCTCAACGGGGAAAAGCGTTTGACGGACTCTCCACCAGAAAAGTCACACAATGCAACACCTGCTTGTTGTCGAGGAGACGTTATTGCATTGCCTGGGATGTTCCAAAGTGTGGCATTATATATACTTGAGCTGGCGACATTGTTAGGTCATGTTACAAAGCAGATCTGTGGAGAGGTGAGCCCTTTTACAGTAACAATCCGTGTTTTAAAAGGTATTCTATTGGCAATAAAAAAAACTGTAAGTGGATGAATGTCAGATAGACGTGTTTAATGCCATATTGGGGAACATGCCCGGCAACGCAGTGACATAGAAAACAAAGAAGTGCAGCTTTAATTCAATTCAATTCGTTTTTGTAAACTCACAAAAACGGCCGCCGCACATAACTAAAAAGAACATTGTTTTCTGTGTCAAAATTGCTCATTTAACCAACAGAAAGTTAGAAAATCAAATTAGTCTTTGATCAGAAAGAAAGAAAAGAAGAAGAGCAAAATCCATACACCTCAGTATCATAATTTCGCCCTGTTTTGTTTTTGAAAAAAGAGCAGAGAACATTTATCGAATGGAAAAATATCAGTTTTCTTCACAAAGACGAGCGGATCTGGAGACGTGTCCTGTCCCTGATTTCAGAGCGTGTGATTGACAGGCGGATTAACCAATCAGAGAGAAGCATGGTGCATTCACATCAAAAGCAAACATTTACACATAAAAAGGAGAAAAAACAACAAAAAGGACGGAGAAACTGTGCAGATTTTTACAGAATAATCAATGGAAACACTAACCTCATTATGTCTTATCTCAGGTAAAAGAAATTATATGTTTTGTTCTGAATTTTACAAGAATTCAGGAAAGAGATGTCCTCCACATTTGAGAGACACGTGTGTAGTGGAAAACTTTTACTTTGTTTTCTGTTGGGATCTTTTTAACCTAAAGAAGGTCTTTTATGGGTTGAGATACTGTTAACTAACAACTGCTAAAGCATTTCTGTATTTCTGCTACATGTGATGGTGTTTCTGCTGTTCCTGGGGAATCTCAGGACAGGACACTCTGCTCTGTCTTTATCCAGTGTTTTTAAAACAACGAGCTGTTGCTTTGCTCATTCTCATCATTTACAATTATTGGTCTACTTGAGTTCACCTAATCTATGCCCCATTTTAACCCAGATAAATCGTCTCCTTTTGAGAACTGCTTAGATATACTGTAGTATGTTTTACCTCATGTTGATGTTATGACGTTTGTTAACTGTATCAGAGCCTGTTTTTGTTTTGCCATAGATTCAGATTAGGGAGAGACGGACCCTGTGTGATTTCTTTTTCATTTTCTCTGTAATTGTGCACAGTTGCTTTAATAAATCCAGACTCTTTGATTGAAGACAACTTCTCTCCAGTTTTTATTCTTCTCAGATTTAAAAATCCACAACATGTGCAACAAATTAGCGGCTGTGGTTGGATCGTCACAAATTATGATGGTGGTTTTTCAGGCTCTTTTGTCCGGCTGGTCAGGTAACAGTGGTCCAGATATAATCCATAGCAAAAGAAATTTAAAAAATCAATTCTGTCAACTGGACAAAACTTTTAAATGAATTTTCCTTTTGCTAGGACTTTCGACTTTCAAGATTCAGCTCAAGTGTTCAGTGTTTCACCTCTTCCCCACCATTTCTTCGGGTGCCATCTCAGAGTGATACCCAAAAACAGACCATTTTCAAGCAGAAAATTGAAACCCCCTCTAGTCTAGTGCAAAACATCAGTAGATTTTACGATCCGCTGAAGTGGAAGTTTGAATGTGACCCAGTGTGTCTTGTGCGATTTTCTTCTCGACATGAGGCTAATTATATATTCCACCCAGGCTCACAGCTCCTAATATGAATCTGCACGATGTGGACGTTCAAACTGCAGGACGAGGGACGGGAAAAGGAGTGAAAACAGTCACGGACAAGGACATATCAGGGCTAATGTGGGACCAAACGGACTCCTGTGAGCTCCAAGCCATGTTATAATGTGTTACCGTCTCAAAAACACAACTGGAGTTGTGTTTTGTTTCATTAAATTTGAGTAATCCTTTATTTTTAGTCCGTCTACATCTTCAAACCTCAAAATTTTCCACTTTGTGACGTCATGTAGTGGTAGTTTTCAAGTCAGCAGCTACTTTTTTACCTTTTGTGTATAGATCACGAACCTACTGAGAGAAATAAAAGAAGTGAAAATGCAAATTGAGCAACAGAAAGAGATCAATGTCCTGGAATAGAGTGTTTCACCTTGAGTAATACACTCAAATGAACAATGTTGTAATATGTGGGGTTGTGATTAAACCAGGATCATACGCTCATGCTGAGAAAACAGATGCGCTGCAAACTGAGAATCATGAGGAGTCAACTAAAGCACAGGTAATGTGTTTCTTCAAAGCAAAACATTAACACTGAAAGGCAAAATATTGAAGCCTGACAAACTATCTCAACAAAAAGTCAGAAAGCCAATTCCGTCATTGTTGTACACTTGTCAACACAAAAACACAAAACAGAGAGTCACTGATATTATCCAAATGATTCTAATGAAGGTGCATGGAAAACACAATAGAGCACTTCCTGTATTACAACATGACATCACAAGGTGGAGTTTGAGACAAGAACTCAGCCTAAATATGCAGGATTTCTGTGTTAAACATGTGTGAATGAAACAAAACTCAACCCCAGGTATATTTCTGATGAGGAAACAGCGTTATAGACTAGATCAGAAAATGTATAGATCAGAAAATGGACACTTTTAGTTATGATTATGAGAAAATACTTAATGCAATATATACTTTTTTTATATACTTTTTCATAGTCCGATTAGGTTAAATAGGTCTTTTACCGACTAAAGTTTAGATTATTTATGTACATACCTCTATTAGTTTCCATACCTTTCATACAGTTTGAGCTGCACTCTGCACTCCTTCCTCAGAAGTATCATGTCATGTTGCTGTGACGTGTCTGGTCATCTGATTTAAACAGATTTTGGTGCATCTAAAACAACCAAAACATGCACCCGAGTCATTAAGCAACAAGCCCACCAGGAACAGCCGAAGCCCAATATATCAGACGCAAGAGGGAAAACCGTTTCATGGACTGGGACTTGGACTTAAGGCCGCTACAGTCTAGAGGATTTTTCGGTCTTAAATGATTTTGAAATGTGCGACAAAAACCACACACCACAGACACGAGGAGTAACTTATGAGACTTAAAATTTCTAATTGCAAAGACTGCAGCGGGATCTGTCTGTGTAAAACAGTTTATAAAGCTGTGAGCGCGATCACGTCGGCTGTTTCCTGTCTACAGTAAAACTACTCGCATCGAGAGTCTTAAGTGTTCAAAGATCAGAGCTCTTAGTTTAGATACAAGTCAAAACAGTGTTATTATTATTCGTGAAATGTGGTGCAATACTTCAAATACAGGATTTTTAAAGCATAAAAGATTGGAGATAAAGTCCACAGGAAGTAGAGTTACTGTTGCTAATCTGCAGCTTTACGCTCTGTGGATGTAAACAAACACATGCAAGGATTAACTTTTGCCTCTTTACTTTCAAAGAACGCTTCAAACTGGATTAACAGTGCGGTTTTGTGGAGTGGATGTCATTATTTGCGGAGGACAATTTCTATGGATAATGTGGGTGAGACGCTGCACTTTAAATGTACCACTTTACATTAGGTGAGTAATAAAGTCTTATTTTCGCTATATCCTGAGTTTGTATCTTGCGTCTCTGTGTCCGTCGCTCCTCTGCCTCTGATGCTCTGTTTTATCGGCTGTTACTGTCGCGTTGTTGATGTTTGGTGGATACGATCTGACACTGACTCCACATATGAGTAGCGCAGTGGCTTCAAAATCGGCCACGGAGACAAAAAGTCGGGTCACGCCTCCCCGAACTCGGGAAGAAGACATCGCAGCCGAAATCGGGCAAATTCTCCTGCGGTGTGTGACGGCCTTTAGACAACCTTTATTGATCTACAAGAAAAAATATAAATGGCAATAATAAATTCTAAATAAGTAGGGAAAATGGCAAGAGGCTGGTGTCAAATAAGGTAGAATTATATAAATGTATATGTACGTAAAAGTACAAATAAAACATAGGCTACTGTGACTTTTGAGCACCATTGTCTGACTGTTTCACGTTGCTCAGATAAATGAACTGAACTGAAGTGGTATTTTACTTTCAAGAGCGTCGGGATCAAAATCAACTCTATATGCTGCACCTCTGTCTCTTTTTCCCTCTTGCAACAGGTTCTATTTTTACCACAGTGTCAATGTCAGGACTGCAATTAACTGTAATGATCTCGTTCACTCCATTCAGCGAGTTCAATGAGTGTGCTGCAGCCTCTTCACCTGAACCGAAGATAAGAGAGGGGAGATGAATGACCCGGACCACAGCGCTCCCAAACCACAACACTCATGTTAACTGCTGCTTCGACGGCTCAATTACAAATGATTAAAAGTAAACAAAACATATTTACTGATGCTTTGCGGTGATGAGCGATCTGCATGGACGTGCACGGCGTAATGTTCAGGCGTTATCATAGTGACACAGTGCGTATATTAGAAACACTGCCAAAATGTGTTGAGATAATATGAAAACTCAAGGAAAATTTCAAAACTGATTTAAAAATTGCATTTGAAGAGCCTGTGATCGATACCAACATTCGCGGCTCCGTTTAGGTGTTAGATTTTTGTTACGACCCAGCTCTGCTAGGGACCGCGGAAGTAACAAAATAACCAAGATGTAAAATGGAATAAATAAGGTAATTTAATTAAAAGGAATATACAAGGTAAATTAAACAAAACAGGCTAAAATATGTACATAAAAGAACCTAAACTAAGAAACACAAGGACGGGACTGAATTACGAGTTTTGTGCCAAAACGGGTCACGTAGGTCTATACAAAAACACACGTGACGGACTAAGGGACACATAACAAAATCACAAAAGTCCCTAAACAAAAGTCACATAAACCTACAAACAGAATCGAGTGACAACTAAAAAGACACAAAACAGAACTAAATTAAACTAGTGTCTCACACACAAAGTTAGACTAACACACTAAAGAGACACAACAGAAAATGGCAAACTGGCCACAAAGGTCAGCCGCCCCGAACAGGTAGAAGAATCTTCTTAAATAGTGGGAGGAGGCTGGAGGTGAGGTGGGAGTGACCAAGAGTTGAAATTCCCACCAATCAGAGACCAGGGCTCAACCAGCAGGAATCCAAATGACAAAAGAAATTAAAGCACACAACACAAATCAAAAGAACTGGAGGCCTGGGGCCGTAACAATTTTGAACAAAAAATACAAACTTGAGATGTGAGACGGACTAACTAATCTCCTCTTATCTGTGTTATATTTTTACTGTCTGACTGTAAAATATAATCAATACAGACAACCTAATGAACCTAAACACACTATGAAAACATATGTGTGGAAATTATAGTTATCATAATACTATAGTTATCTTAATCAATACTAAAATGAGTCTTAAACATGTGAAAAAGTGGTCTAAAGTTATTCCTTACTGACTTTATGCATTCCAAGCACCCAAATTATTCACTGTGATGATTTTATGAGCTTTTTACAGCTTTTTGAGACTAGAGCAAAGTTTGTGTCACGGTAATGCTAATAATAACTAGTAAGCTAACCTCACACTTACTGATTCTCAGATGTTAAAACTCCTTATAATATCTGGGGACTTATCTTGATCTAACTCATTTCCTCTGTTGTAGTTCCAACGAAGTCAGCTCTTTCTGGTCAGACTGTGTGAAAATAAAGCTCAGATTTAAGTCTAACAGGGCTTCAGACACAGCATGCCTACAGTTAGCATTGCACACACTGCTGCAAAGTATCAGTCAGGGTTATGAAGAAATGTGTTGAATGTGGTAATGACAGTATGGATGGTATAGATGGTAGTAAATGGATCTTAGTAAAAGTTTGAGTTAAAAAAATAAAAAAGTTTTAAACAAAGATTAAATCAGGTAAAAAATAAGAGTCCAAGACTGAACCAAGACCAAACTAGATCCAAACTGGGACCAAACTAGGCCTAAAACAAATTCATAGACTCTAGAATCAAACCATAAGTGCATGAATAAACATAGATAAAAAAAATATTTATATATAAAGAATGATCAGAGCAACAGTGCAACCCTCAAATTCTGACTAAAATTCCCCCAAAATAGAGTAGAACTAATCTGCAATATCGACTTTTCAGAGCTTTTAACCATGTTATAGCTGTTTCCTCTTCTCTTTTACCCTCTCGGAGTTGTATTTGAAGTGATTTGTGCGTGTTTGTGCAATCTTTAATCACTCCATAAAAAATTAAGATAAGAACTAAGAAAAAAGTGATTGTATTTCTGTTCGAGGGGTTAATATGTGGAAAAATCTGAGTGATCATTTTAAAAAGTCAAAACTGTAGAAGCCTTAAAAAAAAGAATATAAAGCGTTTTGAAAGATATAGATCTCTGGAATGAATTAATTATGCATTCAATTTTGTTTGTTTTAATTTATATTTTGTCTCTTATATATACAGTAAGTCACAAGTGAAATTGTAAATGCAAATTTGCTGTTTATACACTACTTTTCTTTCTTAGAATACTGTCATTCATTTTATTGTCCTTATTGTCCATTAGGTTTGGTGTTATAAGCACTTTTACTTCAGCCTAAACCCTTTCGGTCATGATCTATGGGTTGTAGCCTGTGTTTGTTTTGTTTTGTAGTGCTGCAAAATGACCGAACAAACTATTACTACTATTTCAAGATGACATATTGCCGATCAACCCCCATTTTTCACCTTCACCAACATACACGCCCACTGCTCTGTACTTACTTCGTTATCCAATTTTATTCTCTAATCGCAAATCTCTGCCTCGCTAGTGTGACGTGCAGCTATCCATCGACCATCGGCTTCACGGCTCTCTGTTTTGCTGCCGTTTACAGCGACGCCAGCTCCCAAATGTGCAAATTCGAACATAATGATCCACGGGTGTCATAGCTTATAAATAGCAGGCACAAGCACAATATATCCACTTTAAAATACAAGTTTGCAGACTAGGAGCTGACGGTGTAACAATAAATTACCCACCTTCCCCAACCCTATACATGTTTCATAAGCCGTGGACTGCTGTGTACGCTCGTGTCTGTGAAGTTATGAGTGAGCGCGAAGATGAAAAGTGGAGAAATAACAAGCTAAAGAAAGACTGACAGGCCTCAAGGCGCAGCTGCCGAATCCAACAACTCTGCTTTATTATAGGCCTTAATAACAGGATCCATCACGTACAAGGCTTCAATACAACTCCCAAACCTTATACATACAGGCACAGAGCTGAAAGATGCCATATACTGTACAATAAGGATGTAATATAACTGAAATATCGTGATATCGTATCGTCAAAGGTCTCACAATAATATCGTGGACCATCACAATATATAGAATCACAAGTCTCTTAAAAGTGGCTTAAATGAATAGTTATGATGCAGAAATAGCTAAAAAAATAAATAAATAACAGAGGGAACTACATAGACCATGATCCTTTGCTCAATTTCAGTGCAGATACATGAAGAAATAACTGTTCTAAGCACTTTTACATCTTCATTCTTTGGATGAAGTCTTGAAAAGGCATTTTTAGAGAAAAAAGTAGTATATTCACAGTTACAGTGTATCAATAAATATGGTACCGTGAGGTTATTTTATTTATTTATTTAACCTTTATTTTACCAGGCAAAACATTAAGAAAAAAATCTTATTTACAGTGTTGGCCTGGGCCAGAAGCAGCTAAGGGAAGGGGAAAGGGGAGTTAAAACAATTAGATATTCAACATCATTCATTAGTAAAACAAACATTTGCATCAGTCTCTAAAAATCTCCTTTAGTTTCATTAGTAAAACATTTAAACACGTCTTTAAAAATGGTGTATATGGTGAAAATATCGTACAGAGAGATTTGGATATCGTTCCATCCCTAATGACAATAAATGTTGCACCAAATGACTGGTCAAAGTGTTTTATAATGTCAGACTTGTTATTATGTAGAATATCATAATATCGTGAGCTTTCCCACGATATCGCAATAAATATCGTACCGTGAGGTTCATACCGTGACGATATCATATCGTGAGACTTGGATATTGTTACACCCCTGATATTCGCTTATCTTTGTTATATTTTTACTGTCTTAAAAATGTGAAAAAGTGGTCCAAAGTTTTACCACACTTATCTTACTCATTCCACACACCCAGATTATTCACTGTGATGATTTCATGAGCTTTTTACAACCTTCAGAGACTAGAGCAAAGTTTGCGTCACGGTAATGCTAACAACAACCAGCATGCTAACCCCACATTTCCTGATTCCCGGACGTTAAAACTCCTTATAATTAAACGTAAACCGTATCTGGGGACTTATTTTGATCTCAAGAGCTGTTTATACGATATATCTGTACTAAGGCAAGAAATATTTTAGTCTAATTTAGTGGTGCAAACCCTAAGAAGAAAAAAGATAAACCAAACAAAAGACATGTGTCATATTAAAGATGCATTGCGTAACTTTTCTGGTAAAAGGTTCGCTTGACTTCTGCTCGACTCCATGTTGTTTTTTTTCCTGGAATGTTCTACGTTTTTATATTGTGCTTTTCCACCTCGAAGGCATTCAAAGCGCTTTACAACAAAGGACCATTCACCCATTCATACACCAGTGTGCACAGGCACTGGGGGCGAGGTGGGTTAAGTGTCTTGCCCAAGGACACAACAACAGTATTTATCTGTGGGAGCTGGAATCACTCTGCCAACCTGTGGGCTGGAGGATCTGACCGCTCCACCAATGATGTTTTATGTCGAGAGCAGAATTCTAACCGCCAACCTTCAGATACTGAGCTACTGCTGATGGCATTTAATTTAACTATCTCCATGGAGACAAGCAGGCCACATCACCCTGCAAAGTTACAGGTCAGATCTGTGAAGTGGACCCATTCACAGTAATAATGCAGGTTTTTGTGTTAGTTTTGATCAGTAAAAACCTCCAGTGATTTTTTTTTTTCTGAAATCAGCGTCTCTACATGAATCCAACACAAACACACCTCATTCTGCTTCATGAGGCACTGATGAGGAGATCACCTGAACCAAACCTGATTTAAGGAGGAAAAGGAGAGAAAAAACATGGTGAAAATCAGGGTTATTCCACCAAATGTCGATTTCTGGACTCTTCCTAAGCTAAAACATTAGTATTGTGTTGTTTTAAAATGAATATGATCTGGTTTATTTGCATTATTTGAGGTCTGAAAACATTTAATCTTTTTTGTTATTTTGACCATTTGTCATTTTCTGCATGTAAATGAGAATATTTTATTTGGAATTTGGGAGAAATGTTGTCAGTAGTTTATAGAATGAAACAAAAATAGTCATTTTACTGAAACACAAACCTGTAAGTAGTAAAATCAGAGAGCAAAATGGTCTCCTCTTCTTTTTTCCTGAGCTGTATTTGTATAATGCAGTGGTTCTTAACTGTGTTGGAGGTACTGAACTCCACTAGTTTCATATTCGCATTCACCAAACCCTTTTAATTGGAAAAATAAAATATGATTTTTTCAAATTCAAAACATAGGTATATATATATTTTATTGGTGCCCACATGTGAATCCGTATTGCACATATTCGTCCGACCACTTACTTTTTTGTTCGACATAGAAGGGAAAATATTAAGAAAGAAATCACACAAATCATATGAGTTGGATGTGTGTCTTGACCCCTGCCGAACCCCTGGGACTGACTCACCGAACCCAGGTTAAGAACCACGGTATAATGTCATACTGTGGAACATTCCAGGCAAAGCAATAACATCACCATGGAGACAAGCAGATGGCGGGAAAAGTTTTACGGTGCACGTTTAATACAGAAGCGAGTGAATGACATATTAGGATGTTAGCAGCGGCAGAACGGTCCGATGACAGAAGCACCGGGCGCCTGACAAGGTACAGAAGCTGATTTATTCATTACGACATGAAGGGAAATTAATTGAAACGACAGTCGATCGATTCACAGAGGGTTTGTGTGTGTGTGCGGCAACTTCGAAATGACTCATGTGGTTAGAAATGAGATGGGAGTCGTTTTCATGCAGGCAAAAATATTTCTACAATTCTACCTTCAAATCTTCAAACCATGAGTTTGTAAAATAATAAACACAATTCTATTTTATGCTATTTTATGATCTATGTTATAATGTTTCCTCATGAAAACAAACCCGGAGTTGTGTTTTGTGAGTTTTTTGCTCAAACAGAAAACACTGTGACTGTGATTTCAGACCTGGAATTGCCCATCTCTACTGAACTAAAGGTAAAAACGTGAAAATTACCACTTCATGACATCACAAGGTGGAAGAGACAGACTAATAATAAAGAGTTACTCAAACATGTGAAACGAAACTAAACACAACTCCTTAAAATACATCCTATTTAATTATCTTCTTGCCTATTTGATTTAAATTAGTATTAACACGTCCCAGCATGTTCCGCAGTACAGCATTAAGCTCGTCACATTAATCTCGCATTTATTTAGTTATGGACATTGGAAAAAAATATCTTTTTACTGTTAGCGTAGTCGCCTCTCCAGATCTGACCTATAACCTGGTTTCTCCACCTGCTGGTCTCCATGGAGATAGATACTGTATGGTTAATGCCATACTGTGAAACATTCCAGGAAAAGCAACAGCATCTCCATGGACACAAGCAGATTTGGGGCCAAATCTGTATATAGGGAGGTCTCTCAAAGCATGGCAAAAATAAAGATTCAGAAAACCTCGATTAGAGCCACGTGTTAAGTTTTAGCATCGAAAAGATGATTTAGGAAGAAATTTGGATGAAAAAGGAGATGTTTTAGAGGTTGCTCAAGCTGCATGAACTTTCCTGGAAAAAGACTCATTTTGCATTCAAGTAACTTTCTAAACAACTTTTATGGACTTTCTAAGTGGTTTTTATTCAAGTTTCAGTTTGTGTTTGCAGAATAAAATGCCAAATTATTTGAATACAACTTATTTATTTCACTGTTATAGTATAGGCCCTTTAGGGCAATTTTCAAAGTGTCTTGAACAACATCTAAATATTAATTAATTTACATAAGATTTGGGCTCAAATATGCCAGATATGGAACCAAATGCATGGTTCTAATTTAGAGAATCTAAAGAAAAAACATTTTGGTCCACCCTACTGTAGATATAAACGGATATAGTTGACCTGCTGGCCACTGCGGTACAAATAAGTAAGTCAATTAACTACAATTAATCAACTCAAATACTGTCTAATGCATTACTAAATATGAAATATTAATAAAATACAATACATTACTAAATACAATCAATCACTTCAATACTGTCCCACTTTAACTGTAGCTTTTAACTGTATGTTTTAAATCGTGTTTAGTTTGTTTATGTTGTTGTAAGACGACCTTCAGTGTCCAGAAAGGCGCCTAATAAATAAAATGTATTATTATTATAAACAGGAAGTGAGAATGGGCGTGCTTCCAGCTCCAATGGCTCCAATTCACTTTGTAATGAGAAAACTGCTCTCTTCTCTCCATAATTGCTGCTGTCAGGCTCCTCATTTTAGTTTTAAAATGTCCTGGTCTTTTTACTTTTATTTACTTTTGTCTATAAATCAACTCCTGGCTCCAAATCCGCTCCTATAACTGCTAACCTCTTGAGCTTCATTTGACTGGAGCCGAACACTATAGTTGACGTCGCACTCCTTTAGTCCACTTCTTTATACAGATGTCGAACAGGAAAGTTACACCTTAAAACATTTTGTGTTTTTATGACAATAACCCAGTAATAGAATTGCTAAAGTTGGAACAGAAATTACATCTTGGGAACTTCTTATTAAAAAAAACATTCCCATTAAAATAAACTTGGATTCCTTTGAAGCGCAGTGACGCGCTGGGAGCAGATGAGCTGTCCCAGGAGCGTGATCTCTGCTTTTACGTCTCATTCATCAAACCAAACCGTCCGGGAGAGTTGTCAGATTCCCCACATTTCAGAAGTCAGCGAAGGCACCTCATTTGTACTGGAGAGATACGAGGTCTTTGAAACTATCATTTGTGAAAGACGGCGCTTTGAACAGCCTCCATCTCCCCGAGCCATCTGACCAGACGCAGCCCATATCAAACCATGGCCTTAGAAATCACTCAGGTGAAAAAAAATTCAACTCTGTAAAAAAGGCACATATTCTGACTGCTATCACTGGGCTCTATAGGAGGATCCCGTCAAAATAAAAGCACGTATTCTGCCTGCTATCACTGGGCTCTATAGGAGGATCCCGTCAAAATAAAAGCACATATTCTGCCTGCTATCACTGGGCTCTATAGGAGGATCCCATCAAAATAAAAGCACGTATTCTGCCTGCTATCACTGGGCTCTATAGGAGGATCCCGTCAAAATAAAAGCACATATTCTGCCTGCTATCACTGGGCTCTATAGGAGGATCCCGTCAAAATAAAAGCACATATTCTGACTGCTATCACTGGGCTCTATAGGAGGATCCCGTCAAAATAAAAGCACTTATTCTGACTGCTATCACTGGGCTCTATAGGAGGATCCCGTCAAAATAAAAGCACATATTCTGACTGCTATCACTGGGCTCTATAGGAGGATCCCGTCAAAATAAAAGCATGTATTCTGCCTGCTATCACTGGGCTCTATAGGAGGATCCCGTCAAAATAAAAGCACATATTCTTACTGCTATCACTGGGCTCTATAGGAGGATCCGTCAAAATAAAAGCACATATTCTTACTGCTATCACTGGGCTCTATAGGAGGATCCTATCAAAATAAAAGCACATATTCTGCCTGCTATCACTGGGCTCTATAGGAGGATCCCATCAAAATAAAAGCACGTATTCTGCCTGCTATCACTGGGCTCTATAGGAGGATCCCGTCAAAATAAAAGCACATATTCTGACTGCTATCACTGGGCTCTATAGGAGGATCCCGTCAAAATAAAAGCACATATTCTGACTGCTATCACTGGGCTCTATAGGAGGATCCCGTCAAAATAAAAGCACATATTCTGACTGCTATCACTGGGCTCTATAGGAGGAGCCCGTCAAAATAAAAGCACATATTCTGACTGCTATCACTGGGCTCTATAGGAGGATCCCATCAAAATAAAAGCATGTATTCTGACTGCTATCATTGGTCTCTGTAGGATCCCGTCAAAATAAAAGCACATATTCTGCTTGCTATCACTGGGCTCTATAGGAGGATCCCGTCAAAATAAAAGCACACTTACTTATTAATATCATTGGACTCAACAGAAAGACCCCTTCTAAATAAAAGTCCACAGTGTGGTGTTTCTGGCTCCATCGACTCTGTTTTGACTTTTCATGCAAATGGCTCTCATAAGAGAACCTGGATGAACTAGAAAATACTTGCAAACATTGGTATAAAGCTGAATAGTTATGATAAATTATGAAAATACAGCCCTAAGCATTTGTTATGATGTTATGTTTGTTATGTTTTTTTGTTTTTTGGTGAATTCATGACATCTCTAAGAAATAATATCACTGGGATAATGTATACAGATTCTGGTTGAGACTTTTGCTCCGAAGTGCAGATCACGATCTTAGAGAAGATCATTCATTCAAGGGATCTGTCGTCCCGTTAATAATCAAATGGAACATCAATCAGCTTATCAAGAGGGCAGCATTTGTTCAAAGGACAGACGTGTATGAAATGACTTCTTTTGAAATATCACAAAGAGAAGATCTTTTATAATTCCTTATTCTCTAATATTACAGAACACCACCCCATGAACTAACATCAAGGACCATGACATCCACCTCCCTGTGGGCACCACTCACAGAGGGGTTCATGGGGGGGTCAGGTCCCCAGAGGACTGGGCGGAGAACAGCTGCCCCCGCGACCCAGCTGGATAAAGTGGAAGAAGATGGACGGATAACAGAAAACTTTTCATCTTTATTGCCGTCCTTGATGTTTAGTGCTTTTCATTCAGCTCTCCTTCTTTTCTTGTTTCAAATCAATCTAACTAATTAATTGCTGAAGATATTTGCAAGGTTGTTTGCTCCACAACAACTCATTAACACAACAAATTGACCTAAAAGATAAAAGAGAAATAAAGTGATAAAAGTCACCCGGGAGGAGCTCGGAGTTGAGCTAATGTTCCTCCACATTGAGAGAAGCTGCTGAGGAGGAGGCATCTGTTTCTGTCCGTCCCACCAGAAGGAGGCCCCAAGGTTGACCCAGGACTATGTCTCTTGACTGATCTGGAAACGCTTTGGTGTCCCTCTGGAAGAGCTGGAGAAAGCTGAAGAGTGAGGGACGTGTATGTGTGACTGCTCCTCCGAGGAAAGCACTAAAGGGTTAAAAGAGCAACACTCCTGCATAAAATGTGACTGATGTCTGACTGTTGTTGTCAAGTCCCTGTGTGCTTTCTGTAAAATGATGTTTCTTTATAAAGAACTGTGAAAGCAAATGTACCTGTGGGGACAATAAAGTAAGTTTCACCAGAACTGGCTGCACTGTTCTCATATTTAAAGTGGGGCGCTTCTATTGTTGTTCCTTCATGAAAAACACAGCCAGACTTTTAGGGCCTATTTTAAGGTGGCTGATACAATGCTGCCCATGAGCTGCCCAAAATGAAGCATGATAGCCTCTGTTAAAAGTTCACTGCCTTTTTTCTCTCCTTTCTTTTCTTTTCTCTCTCTGCAGCCTGCAGACCTCCCTGGGCCTAATCCTTCTGTCCTCCCCTCCATGAGCTCCACACACAGCAGGTCACCACCTCCACTCGCTCTACACTTTAATCCCCTCACGACGGCTTTCACTTGTTTACCTCCCCCTCCGCGCACGCTCAAAGAAACCATATCACCTGTTGTCACAAAGTCTTAAGCCTTTTAGAGGAAATAGGCTTTGAATTGAGAAAGCACCGCAAAAGGACTGTTATCTACACCCGTTTAAATAACTATTCAGAATATTAACCTTTGCTTTTAGTTGTTTTGAGGAGTTTAGACTCAGATTTAAAGGCACGCTATGTCACTTTTATGTCGTGAACCTTCCATAGTGCGGCATTAAATGTATTCATCACCACCAGGCTGAGTTACAGGTCAGATCTGCAGAGAGGCGACCCCACTCACAGTAAGAATGTTTTTTTTACATATACATAGCTTTACAAACACAGCAAGATAATACATTCCTCCCACCTCTTATATACATCCCAGACATATTTTGCATTATTATATTTCTATTTCTTTTATTATTCTTGTACATACATTTGTATAATTATGCCATATTTGACTTGGTACTTTGAATTTATTATTACCATTTACATTTTTGCTCTTTGTTATTATTGTATATTATATTATGATGTGTGAGCTACAGTGTCCATTTAATTTCCCTTGTGGATCAATACATTTGTCTCAGTCCATAGTGAAAGTCATACTGCGGAACATTCCGGGCATAGCAAAGGTATGTCCATGGAGACAAGCAAGTGACCGTCCACCAGAGACTCCAGAAAAGTTAGAAAGTGCAACTTTAAGTAAGTTTCACTAGTTTTTGACCTTGTTTTTATGACTTCAAGAAAAAAAAAAAAAAAAAACTTTTGTGGGGCACAAGCTTTTAACAAGGTCAACTACATAAGTAAAAAGTCTAACCCTGAGCAAAGACTGATTTAATATTTGAACCAAATATTAAAATTCTTAAAAAATGTAGACATACCAACTAAACAAAGTGGCCAGATTATAATGACTGTGCTTTGGAGTGGTTTTAATGTGCTGGTTTTCTGTTTTGACAGTGTGAGAGTGGAGAAGCTGCAGATTTCCTGTGGTTTCTGGGTCAGGTGAGTGGTTAGTGAACCGGAGAGACGCAGGGAGGAAGAGCGAGGCTGAAGCAGGGCCTGAGGGAGGGCAGCAGCAGAGGAAATACACTGCGGACTAAGTGCTGACATCCATCATTCACACACACAGGAAGAGATCAGAGTCAGGAGAAGGCTTAAGATGCAGGAGAGTGAGAGGAGACAAGTTTGAATTACCGCAGTGTTCATGGGATATGGAGCGTAACTAGGATTATATTTTTAGACAATATATTTTGAAAACTAAATAATAGTACTTTCTTAAATATTTGTGATCTTGTACTTGCTCTGACACGTCTTTTCCACCGGCACAGCACGACGCACTTTCTTTACTTTTCGACTGGGGGTTAGGCCTGGGAGCCGTTACGATTTTCCGTTCAGACTGCTCCACTGTCCACTGATTGGTCAGAGGAAATGTTGTCATACGCGCGACGAACCTCGAGGATCTTTAAACAATCACTCGCCGTTTGTAAAAAACGCGGCGACAACACGACAACAGCGAACACGTCAACAGAGGATAAACAACGGAGCAGATTGTGGAGATGGAAGAAAGCCGACCCTGGGTTGACTCCACCCACTTCCAGGTGGTAACGACTGCATGGAAACGCTTCACCGCGTAGTGCCGTGCTGTGCTGCGCCGTGCCGCTAGTGTAGTCGAAAAGCCCTATAAAACAGTTCAGTTCCATACTAGGAATTTGTACAGAATTTATATTTGCTCAAATTGGTTTCTAGTTTTGATACTTGTTTTAATCAATTTGCAAGGGCTCATCAATTTTGAAATTTCTTCTGAGTTCAAAACAGAAAGGTTGTGGGTTAGATTTCCAGCCATTCTGTGAAACTGCAGAGTGGACACACACCAAGATTCAGGCTCAAGGTCTAGAGATGGGTCCCTGCTCAATAGTTTGCCCCAGCAGCACTGCAGGGTGAAGGTTGGGTGGCTGTGAGTGTGTGGTTTGTGTGTTGGTGTGTGTGTGGGTGACAGAGTGTGTGGGTGGTGAGTTCAAGGCAACCGTAAGTGTCTATGTAAGGCACTTTGTATTAGATGTAATTGTTTTATAAATAGAGTTTGATTTGATGTGCATCATATATCACACATATACAGTACTGTGCAAAAGTGTTAGGCAGGTGTGGACAAAATGCTGTAAACTAGGAATGCCTTCAAAAATGGGAGTTTTAATCATTTATTTTCATCAATCAACAAAATGCAGTGAATGAACAAAAGAGAAATCTAAATAAAATCAATATTTGGTGTGAGTTTTGCCTTCAGAAGAGCATCAGTTCTTCTAGGTTTACTTGCAGACAGTTTGTGAAGGAACTGGGCTGGTCGGTTGTTCCAAACATGTTGAAGAACTAAGCTCA
This sequence comes from Odontamblyopus rebecca, assembly GCA_030686955.1. Classification (NCBI taxonomy): domain Eukaryota; kingdom Metazoa; phylum Chordata; class Actinopteri; order Gobiiformes; family Gobiidae; genus Odontamblyopus; species Odontamblyopus rebecca. Next base: position 31,295,830 of record CM060662.1, read on the forward strand.
GATCTTGTGTGGATGGAGCTTCCTCACATCCTTCTGTCTCTTCATGTTAATCCCAGACTCACTCCATGATGCTGAGGTCAGGGTCTGTGGGGCCAGACCATCACCAACACAACTTCTTCTTTACGCTGAAGATCGTTCTTAATAACTGTGCTTTTTTCTTTTGTTCGCTCACTTTGCATTTTGTAAACGATCATTATTTATATTTTTGAAAACGCTCTTTGTTTACAGCATTTTTTCACACCTGTCTAACACTTTCGCACGGTACTGTATTTCTTCAAAATATTATTATATGTGATAAATATATTCTATCCACATGATTCCACTTTTGCGTCTGACTGATACTAACCCACTCTTATGTCGGGGTTGGCACTTCTGGCAGGAATCCCACTCATTTTAATGGAGAACCCAAGAAAGCATCGCTGCTGTAATAATATGTAAAGTAGGCTGATTTGTGTAAAACGCTGAATGTTCATTTGCACTAACAAGTGAACAATGCAATTCCCAGAGCAAAGCGATTCTCTGAGGCTTTAAAACGGCTTTGTGGTCTGAATAGATTTAGAACATATTGGCTATAATTGCAGTAGCTGGAAAATAAAATATAAAATAAGATCTTAAGATGTAGTGATCTTGATTTGAATACACTTTGACAGATGAAATTTGCCAATGGAAGTATAAAATGTCTTGTTGTAGTTAAAATAAGAAACTGACAAGCATTTTCTCACTTGAAATGAGAAAATTAATGCTACCGCACTTGGAATAAGATTAAAAAGCCAGTCAAAATGCACTTAAATCAAGATAACTACTCGATTCAAGCACCTATTAAAAATGATCTTATTTAACATTGTAATTTGTAATATCCCAGAGCACTAACACGATTCTTCTCCCTCTGTTAAACACGTCGGCGAGACTGGGCGGCTCCTCAGGTCCTCACGGAACAGAGAGACAGATCATGATTCCTTCATTCGCTCCGTTCGTCCGGACTGTGCCGTGAATCTGCCGTCAGCCTGAGGAAACGGACGTGTTTACTGAGCGCGCGTCCATTTAAGCCACTGCAGGACGACAGGATACAGAAGACGGAGGCGTTAACCAGCGGGATCAGAGCTCAGGACTCTTATGGGAAATAGTGTCGGGCAAAAAGGCTAATGAACAGATATTCCAGGTTCTACAGTATCATCTTGCATCAACATCAAGTACACCAATCCTACAATAATTGGCAGAATAAGTGGCCTTCTTGAAATTAAACTGGATTTTCAAAAAGCACGTAAACCCAGGAACCAGGTCTCGTGGTTCAAATCTCCCAGATCCCATAAACACATCATTTCAAATAATTTCCCTTGTGGATCAATACATTTGTCTAAGTCTAAATCATGTGGAGATTCTGCGTGTACTTGGATACCTGCTATATGTAAAATGAGCATCTAGTTTTCATATCAGTTTCAATATTGATTAGTATCTGGAAGTAACAGGAACAGTGTGATTGGATTAATCAGGTATCCACACTCCAAACTCCGCCCTGTGTCCGGTGTGATATCACATAGTACTGGGAATTACAGAAACCACTGAAAGCAGCACAAACTTACATTTACGGTAAGCGTTTTCAGCCAGAAAGCTGATCTTTTCTTGTTTTATGTTGCCAAAAATGACTTTAGAAAAGGAGATATTGCTGCTGAAACACCGTATACACAGTTTAATAATGAAAATTGGTTATAGTGTTTCACAGTTTTTCACAAATGTTTTATTGAGATTTTATTAAGACTTTTATTAAGATCAGTTCACTCAATTTGAATTATGATTTCTACATGTTAAAATTCTTTACAATGCGCAAAAATGGCAACCAAATGTCTTTAAAGTCCTCAAGTTTTCCTCTAGATATGTAACTCAACTAGCCAGGCTGCTGCCACCTAGTGCCTCCACTAAATTTAATTTCTCTCCAGCGACTGGTCAGGAATCAGAAAACACTGGCTGGTTTGTAAGAACCCCGGAAGTTGTAGTCGGCGCACCGGCCAATCAGCAAAGAGCTGTGAGGCCATGAGGTTAAACTCCAGCTCCTCTGGGTCCTTTTGTGGTTCAGCACAACAGGAAACAAAGTGGTCGAGATGGATGTAGATGAAGCCAAACATTTTGTGTTGGCAACGATTCCCGACATCGAGGATTTAAAGCCAGAACAAAGAGGATGTTTGGTGAATTTTATCAAGGGGAAAGACGTTATTGCCCTTTTTCCTACAGGATTTGCTGTTGTGCCGCAATTACTTGGACACCACTGAGCGTTCCGGCGCATTACATACGTCACCACCAAATAGCAGCAAATGGTTAAATAAAAAAACGACCCGCCTACTGTCGAGCAAATGAATCCTAATGCAGCGAGGTCAAAGGGTTTCCACAAAGTGAAACTGGGTGATGAATCAGGCTATAGCTCAACTTCTCCAGTGCCAAATTGCTGGACATTAATTTAATCCACTGGTTTATTCTGGGTCTCTCCATTTCCTTTCAATTACGAGGAATAACATGTTTTGCCTGAAATAAGCAAAAAATTACAAGCTTTTTTCTATTTAAATTCACACTAAAGCTGTTGGGGAAGATGTTTAGTCTGCAGATTTTACAATCCAAAGGCATCTCACGTCCAAATAAGTTTAGTTCCACTTTAAATCCATTAAATATGTGAGTTATATTGTGCTGTTTCTATTTCCATCACAACATTCTGGGCCAATAATATTTAATACAGATGGTGAGAAACAAAAATTGTGTAACTTTTCTGGTAGAGGGTCCGTCAAATACTTTTATAATATTTAACAGTACAGTATTAAACCTTTCTGTCATCATGGAGACCAAACCAGACCAAGTTACAAGTCAGATCTGTGGAGAGGCGACCCCGGTTACAGTCAGAATGCCTGTTTTTGTTCATGGAAACAACGTAAATGTAAAACACAATGTAAACAGTACGACATTATGAAACCCAGCGATTCAATGGAGTCGAATGTATTTTCTTATAAACCAAAACCCAACATTGTACTTTTGATGTTTCCTCTAAACAAAGAAACAAAAACAATACATTAAATTTTTTCCAAACAGACATTTCTGAGTTGACTATGAAAGACCAAAGCTGAACGAAACCCTTTTCTTTCTGTGTTTTTGTCTGTTTACAAAAATACAAATCACTTATCATAATGGAAAGGAAATTGAATCATCTATTTTAAAGCAATACGGTGGAAGATCTATCCACATTTGACTCCCTGCATCTTTAGCAAACGCAATTCTGCTTTAGTTCAGGTTTATAATAAATGCATGGGATGGGAAAAGCAAATAATGCGTCTTTGGGAGAAGAAAAAATGTAAAAAGTGAAGCTCTCTGAAGGCGGTCTCAGCCTGCAGTGTATTTTAATGGAGCTTTTGAAGTCAGTCATGTCTTAAGGTGGAGAATAATGAGGATTACATGCATCACCAAGTGTACAGAGGAGAAACGCAGGGCCCCCGGCATCAGTATGATCCGAAAGAGGCCGGTTTCATTAGGAAAGTGAGACAATATGTTTTAGCTTCAAGGCTGGAGTCCCGTGTTTTGATTCAGTTCTTCCAACACAACTACATTGGTCATTTTAAGGTTTTAGAGCTGCCTAAAATGGATGGGGAAAAGAGAAATACACCAGGACAAAACTAAGATTAAAGTACACTATTATCATAACTATGTTATAATGTTGTTTCCTCATCAAAAACATATCTGGAGTTTTGTTTTGTTTGTTTAAATCACACATTTAACTCAAAAATCCTGTATATTTAGGCTGAGTTCTTCTCACAAACAGCAAAAAAAGCATAAATAATAAGAAAAAACATGTATTGCTATTAAAATTCTACTACATTTTATCAAACTAGTGGCTATTCACTCTTATTACTACGTAGGTACACGTATACGGGACTAGTGAAAGTAAATGTTCAACAAATATGACACAAGAATCATCTCAAACTAGAAAACGTCCAAATTAAGGGTGTTCATTTGCTGTGATGTCCAGTGTAGGGCAGTGGGGTGATGGGAGTCTTATCTGGACTTTTACAAATAAGGGTGATTTTATCTTAAAGATTTACATCAGCGAAAGCACAGACATCCTAAAAGCAGCACCTATATCGGCCGCTCTGACTGTTTGGGAAATCCATCCTCCGCAGAGCTGCAGCCGAGAAACGACTAGAGCAAAGGAAAGGAAGATGATTCTGTGGAACAATACAAATAGGGTCTTATGGTATCGTTGGGTTTAAGATGGGGTCTTTTACGGAAGCTGGGGGGGCTCATGGCAAATGCAAACGCCACAACACAACAAAAAGCCACAATGGAAGTGACTGCGGGATTATTTGCCGACCCGAAAGGCCTCACAACAAATACAAATGCAACAACACAAAAGCAAACGCCACAACACAACAAAAAGCCACAATGGAAGTGACTGCGGGATTATTTGCCGACCCGAAAGGCCTCACAACAAATACAAATGCAACAACACAAAAGCAAACGCCGCAACACAACAAAAAGCCATAAAAGGCCAAAAAAAGCCACAGCGGAAGTGAACTGAGGAGGATCAAGCGGTAAATTATTTACGACGGTCAGACAGTGACATCGATCCTGGCAACAGAACAATAGATTACTTTTACTTTATGTTTCCAACTTTGTTTACTCCTACGTTCCTTTAGTTTTCACATTCTTCTTCTTCAACTTTTCCCATTCTCTTCCCACTTGATCCTCCTGGCTTGGTCCATCGGGAAATAGAGTCCCGCAGCCACTTCCGTTTGTATTTGTTGCCGCGTTTGCGTTTGGTGTTAGGCCCCCCGGCTTCCGTAGTCTTATAATATTGTTGGGTTTAAGATCGCAGCGTCACAACATTCTGTACACCAGGGGTCTCCAACCTGTAGCTCAAAAACCAGTAGCTGTCCACCTCCTTCTAAGTACCTCAGCAAGGAATTTTTAAATTATACCATTGTGCTGAATAACAAAGATTTGGTTAATTAAATGCCTACCACCCTTATAAATGTATAATTTTGAAGCCCAATATTGTGCGTCTAACTGCACCCAAAGGCTCGCCCTCTTTCTTATAATCTTTCGGCTGCTAAAACGTGTAGCTCTCTGGCATTTTTGTTTCGTAAAGGAGCTCACCAGAGGAAAAAGGCTGGACACGCCTGCTATACACAAATAATATATAATACAGATGGGGATAGTTAAAATTAATATAGTTAAAATGCACAATGTATAGTACAATGTAATCAATCTGGTTCTACAGTGGAAGAGTTGTAGCAATGGTAAATGGTAAACTAGATTAGATTATTAGATTATTATTTTAAATAAACGACACTAGTTGCTGTGTCCTTTGGCAAGACACTTCCCCCCACCTGGTCTAGTGTGAAATGTGTGAGTTGTGTGGCTGTGAAAGTGGATCCAATAAGAGCTTCTGAGAGTGTGGAGCGAATGACTAATGCAATGTAAAGTGCTTTGGGTGTCCTCAAAGGTGCCATATAAATCCAATCCAAAATATTATCATTATTATTAAAGGGGTACTGTGTAACTTTTCCACTGGAGGGTTCACCGTGCAGTTGGAACTATATGCACATACATGTAGAACACCCCCAGATAAGGCTGCGCAGTTCATCGAATTTTGATCACGATTTCAATTTGTGTGTGAAACGATCTCCAAACTCATATAATAGACTTGAAACAATTTAGGATGCACTCACACCAGGACTTTTAAAGCGCAGTACATTTGTCGAGCTTTACGTTTGTCCAGTGTGAGGTCAATCGAACAGTTGGGACATTGGCCCGGTTGGAGGAGGTGGGCCAAAGCACGGTATGATCGCTCATGTACTCGCACAGGCACGACTTTAGTATAAGATCCCTGTCAGGAGCGCTAATGTTACTCATACGAAGAAAACAGTGAATAAAGTTCGCTCTAAAACACAGTGAATCTGCGCTTACCTTCAATAAGGACGGTGACACTGCTTCGCGCTGCTATTCTATACTTAGACTCACAGAGCGTTTCACAGCAGGACTCGGCCTCACTATTTAATAAATATTTCTGCCGCTGGACTTATTTTCTCCGCTAAAGCGTTAGCTCCGCTGCACCACATACAAAAAAATGCCTCCATGTGATGACGTCATCAGAACAGCTGGATATATAGTTTATTTTGGATACATTTATGCTTTTCTATTCCTTAATTTATGTTCAAAGTATGTTTTATTCATTTTTTGTTACAAAACTGCTCTAAGGTAATATTTGTTTTCAGTTTGAAACGTTTGCGTAAATTATCAATAACAAAGTGTTTAAGTGTTTTGTTTTTTGTTTTCTTAGAGAGAAATGCTGAATAAATGCACTGTGTAACAAAAAAATAATTGTTTGAATAATAGTGATAATGATTTTTTTCCATAATCGAGCAGCCCGACCCCCAGCGTCACTGCGAAGTTTCCATCTGTACTGGTAGGAAACATGGATGACAAACTGCACACTGTGACTCTTTATACCACTACCTACATATACAAATATCTATAGTTAAGTAAATACACATTTGCTTTGGGCTGTGGAGGCTGAGCTCATTCAAACTAATGTCCCAACAGACACAAAGTGAAGGTCAAGGTCACTGTACAGGAGCCTCTTGTGTTGCTGGGGGTATTGCCTATAGGACCCGTGTGAGAGGAGCCCAGCTGAGCCAAGCACATGAAAACAACACCGATGTCAGCTCTGTCACACCTTTACACTCAAACTAATGACACGTGACCCATGGCAACACTCAATAAGAGGTTACACAACTCAACCTGGGCTGCAGGGGTGAATGAGGCGGTATGGGGGGTGTGTGTTGTAATAGGGATACTGTTTAGTGTTGCTGTGATAATAACATTTCAAACTTGATGTCAATACTAAGGAAAGAATTATTTATGATACTGAATAATTGTTTCTTTAAACAAAAATGCAATACCAAGAAATATGTTATATAGCTGTTATTTATCTCTGATGTATCCACAGAACAACTTTGTGCAAATAAAAGCTCTTCTCTTTCAACTACGACCAGTAAATATTCTTATTACATCAATTCAAATGTCCAACCAGAATATCAGATAAACCGATAATTGGAAGCCAATATCCGATCCAGCCAATTTTTCAGTAACAGCGCCGATATCTGATACCAGTGTCAAAATGGTGTATCCCAAATAGTACTCTATTGTTATATTTTCTGTATTTTAGTGTTAGTAAAGTGGCTCTCAGCTAAAATAGAAATAAGAACTGTGATTACTTTTATAGACAAATATATTCACTTTTCAGAGAATTTGCAGTCAATGTTTTCCCCAAATCAGAGTTTATTTCTGGCACAGATATAGTTGCTATTCACAAGATTTTACCACTTCTGAAACAGAATATTTAATCCAGTCACACACAGAGGGGATTGTTCTCAGAGTTGTGAAAAAAGACAATTGTGCTCACATTTTTTTGACTATAAAATGGAATAAATTTACACTTGAGCTTGATTCAAGTCACATCACAGCTGTTAACTAAGAAGAAGTGTTTTTATAAATGATACACACAAATGCACTTATACGCATATTTCCCCTTTGAGTTTCACAACAATATTAAATAGAAGGTGCATGTAAGATACTGTAAATTCAAATTTGTGTTCAGCATTTGTGGAATAAAACATATGATGTAAATCTTCTGTGCATGATATGTTTTAGAAGTTCAAAACAACCAATGCAAAACTGGCAAAGAGATTCAGCACCATGGACAGCTCCTGCACTGGTCATAAAGTGAGAGTGAATCTTAACCATTTATACTGTTGTTATGGAGCTGATCTGTTTATCAATGACTAATACATTGCTGAAATAATGAATTCTAACCACTATTTGCAAAAAAAGTTCTTTTTTTTTTTTCCAGGTCCTATTTGTTCACTTAAATTGGGTCACCTGTACCCACCCTCATGTTTTACTTTGTGTTTTAGAATGTTCGTGTGTGTGTGTGTGTGTGTGTGTGTGTGTGTGTGTTTGTGTGTGTGTATGTGTGTGTGTGTGTGTGTGGGGTCGAGCAGTTGTGAGTGTGGGTGGGTGGAAGGAAATGTGGGGTTGTTTTTAACCACTGTAAAGCACTTTGTGTTACATTTTTTGTATGAAAAGCACTTTATAAATACACATTGATTGATTAAATCTGATTGAACTGTACAAAACTGCTGAAGGCGTTATGTATCAGTAACAAGATTATTGAACAGATTTTTGGGTAATTTCATGGTTGTCTAATAACTGAACCTCAACTAATATATTTAAAGATGTATTTAGAATAGTTCCAGTGGCCCATAATTCCTTCCATTAAATATAATAAAAGTGACTCTTCCTAAAATCCCAAAACAGCAAAAAAGGTGCATCATTTTATCTGAATTTCCTCCATATCATTATCCAAATGTAACAGATAGTTTTGCCTGCAGGAGTTTGCTGTGTTTGTGGCCTATACCTCAAAATTGATCTCCATCACTTATCTGTAATTGCCCCGGCTCCCTCCTGCGCTGTCACCCATCTCCCGTCCCTGCCCGCACCCCAAGAGCCTCCTCCTGCCCCTCCCCTCCTGTCCCCGCTGGGGGGCTCATTACCAGCACACTCCCCTGTAATGTAGAGGACAGACAGGTAAACATGTCATCAGAGGAGACAGGAGAGGTGAAAGGAGACGGGGAGGAGGGGAGGAGGGGAGATGGGGGGAAGGAGGAGGGGAGGAGGAGGGGAGGACGGGGACGGAGGGGAGAGGGGGGGGTCAGAGGTGGCATGGTCCTCAGTGGGTGGTATATCGACCCATAACTAACAGTCCTTCCTCTGGTGAATAGGACATCATTATAGAGGGAGGGATGGAGAGAGAGAGAGGAGGGAAAAGAGAGGAGAGAGGGAGAAGGAGTGGGAGAGAGAGGGAGAGGTGAGAGATAGAAGAGAGAGGGAGAAAGAGAGGAGAGAGAGGGAAAGCGGAGAGAGCAGTGAGAGATGGAGAGAGAGGTGAGAGAGAGATGAGAAAGAGAGGAGAGAGAGGGAGGTGTGTGAGAGAGGTGAGAGCGAGAGGAGAGAGAGGGAGGTGTGTGAGAGCGGTGAGAGCGAGAGTTGAGAGAGGGAGGAAGAGCAATAGGAGAGAAGGAGAGGAAAGAAGGGAAAGAGAAAAGAGCAGTGAGAGTGAGAGTTGAGAGAGGGAGGAGAGCAATAGGAGAGAAGGAGAGAAAGAAAGAGAAAAGAGCGGTGAGAGCGAGAGATGAGAGAGAGGACTGCGTGACAGAGAGGGAGAGAAGTGAGAGATAAAAGAGAGTGGGAGAAAGAGAGGAGAGAGAGGGAAAGAGGAGCGAGCAGTGAGAGACAGAAAAGAGAGAGGAGAGAAAGAGAGGGAGAGAGAGGAGACAGGAAGAGTAAAGGAAGGTGAGAGGTTAGAGAGAGAGGAAGATAAGAGAGAGAAGAGAGAGGGGAGAGAGACGTGAAAGAGAGAAGAGAGAGGGTGGGAGAGAGGGGTGAGAGAGAGCGAGAAAGAGAGGAGAGAGGGAGAAACCGAAAGAATAAGAAGCAGAGAGATGGAGAGAGAGAAGGGGGGAGGTACAGAAAAAATTAGAAGAAACTGAATGAGAGAATGAGAGCACAAAGAGAGAGAAAGAGAAGAGAGAGACTGAGAGAAGAGGGAGAGAGAGAGAAACAGAGAGAGTGAGAAGCAGAGAGATGGAGAGAGAGAAAAGGAAGAGTATGGAAAAGATGGGAGAAGCAGAGTGATGGAGCGAGAGAGAGAGAGAGGGGAGAGAGAATAAGAGAGAGTGAGAAGCAGAGAGTTGAGAGAGAGATGGGAGAGAGACTACGGAAGAGATGGGAGAAACAGAGAGAAATGGAGAGAGAGAGAGAGTGAAAGGGAAACATACAGAAGATACAGGAGAAGCAGATAGATGGAGAGAGAGAGTAAAGAAGATATAGGTGAAGCAGATAGATGGAGAGAGAGAGTAAAGAAGATATAGGTGAAGCAGATAGATGGAGAGAGAGAGTAAAGAAGATATAGGTGAAGCAGATAGATGGAGAGAGGGGGTCAGGGAGGCCACAGAGAGGAGAGAAAATACAGAGGTGCTAAAAGAGAATGAGACCGGGGGAAGAGAGGGAGAAACAAGAAAGGGAAAAGGGTAGAGAAAGGATGAGGGTCAGAGTGAAAGAAGAGAAACAGAGAGGGAGAGAGCAATAAACAAGTGACGAATGTTTGGCCGGGGTGAGTGGTCTGTTAAAGTTATAAATACCCCGGTCTGGAGGTGGGAGAAATCATTAGAATTGTTAAAATGTCGCTTAAATCATCCACAAACCAAATACTGTCCCTCGAAAAACAATACTGTCACGAGCTTTCTGAGACCTGTTTGCTTTATGCATTTATTAGTCACACGCCGTCATAATCCAGTCGCAAATGTAAACGGAGGTAAAACAGCCAATCAGAACGGCCGTGGTGTTTACTGCTGCCGTGTGATTGGCCGATCCTCAAGACTTCACGGAAAACAGGCTAAAAATACATGGACAGGGTTTGAAACTTTAAGAGACGGTTATAGCGCGAGTGTTTGAATGATTTTGAGGTTTATGTGCATAGATGGTTCACTGTTTTTGCAGGAAAAGCTAAGGAAAAAAACATCAGTATGGCAAAAAACTATTGGGACATGAGCTACGATTTTTAACAATGATTCTACTCTGTATTCTGGGCTGGGAATTTCAATTGCTTTACATATTAAAGACCTATTATGCAAAATTGCCTTTAATAATTGGACTTTTAACCATGTCATAGTTCACCGTTTCCTCACCTGAAGTTGTATTTGTGTTGTGGAGTGATTTGTGCAGGTTTGAGCAATGATTTTTCCGTTCAGCTCCAGTTTTTTTCCGCCCACTGCTCTGTACTTACTTCATTCTCCAGTTTTACTTTCTTAATCGGTGATACACTTAGGATTCGGCAGTGCTGAGTAGTCATTTCAGTACAAATAAAAACAAATAATCCACTACTTGCGGAGGAGGTGCTGACAACTTCACAGTGTTTTGTTGTGATCATGTTTACGGTGGTGTCGGCTCTCATTGGGCACCACAGTTTTCTAACACAGAAGTCAGATTTATTTCTTTTATTAAGCTATTTTAGATTAATATTGTGATTTAAAATGTAAAATTATAACAAAATGATCCATAATTGTCATAGATTATAGTATATAGCGCACACAAGCACAATAAGGAAGTAAAGTTTATTTATATCGGGTTTTTCACAGAGGTCACAAAGTGCTTCACATACAAAAGATAAAAAACAGCATAAGATATACTAATAACATCACTCATAACCGCTCTAAAACCTATTTCCCCTTGTAATTTCCCTTGTATTTGCAAACACCTTTTAACAATACTATTTATTGCGTGCTATTAGTACTTCTTGAATATTTAGCGAGTCAAACGGTTCTTCTCGTCCTGAGCATTTCATTGCATTGTAGACCTTGTGTTGAACCTGCGTATGACGAATAAACATTCTTGAACCTTGAATCCTGAGGGCGGGAATGCTTGTTCAGAGAGAAATGTTTTAAGTAGTTTTTTAAAAGCATCTACACTTTCTATAGAGCGTGAGGTGAGGAGGCAGCTCATTCCAGAGTTTAGAGGAGACGGCTTGAAAAGATCTGTCTCCTCACGTTTTAAAAGTTGTCCGAGGGATCGTTAAGTTTTGTCGGGCGGACCTCAGGGTGCGGGCAGAGGTGTACGGCTTTATCAGCTCTGAGATGCAAGCAGGAGCCCTAAAGGTCCACACCAGGATCTTCAAGTGGACATGAAAACGAAAAGGGAGCCAGTGTAAGGATTTTAAGACGGGACTGATATGGACTCTCCTGCTGGTGCGGGTCAGAAGCCTGCGGCGGAGTTCATCTGAAGCCGCGTAAGTTCCCTCTTGCTCACTTAGGTTTTCTTTAGTGAGTTAAAAATGAACTATGAGCCTATTTTCCATGTGTTAATGGAATAAGCCATTTCTCTCACACAGGGAGATCACGCAACGTCGCTACTGCTCAGGAATCGAACTGTGAACCTCCTCGTTACGATAACCGCGACGCCACCATGCAGCCCACAGACGTAATGGGCTCTTCTTTAACCGTGGGGAGAGAGCTGCTAATACAGGAAGAGGATATAGGGGAAAATGTGACAGCGCAACAGGAAGCCAAGCAATTACACTTCAACTCAACTATATATGGACATCCTGCCTGTCACTTCTGCTGTACAAATGAGAGCTATCCCACAGAAAATGATCACGCCCGGCCATTATCTGTCTGTTCTTGTCATCTGGAGGACATATGCACCAAAATAACGCAATCCCCTCTTTAAATAGAAACCTGAGCCCCGCTGGAGGAGGCATAGATTACGTTTATGAACGCTGTAAAGCTTTGACAACACTGGTGCAGTTATGGTTTGTACCTGTAAATAAGTGGGATTGAAATGTCAGGGGGCAGGAGGATTAGAGCAGAACAGCTAAAATAAGACTGATTTAGAAAGGGCAGCCAGGATACACAGGTGTTGTTGTTTTAAGTAGGAACTAAATCATTAAAGGTGCACTGTGTAACTTTTGTCTTGTGTTGTTTTCGGTTGTTTCTACAGAGATGTTATCGCTTTGCTTGAAATTTTTCACAGACTGGTATGAAACTCCCTGGGAACAAGCAGGCGACGACACAAATGGGGCGTTCGTTTTTCCATCCCACTCGGAGCTCAGAGGGCGTTGCCTAGCGACACGCACTGACACGCCCCTTTTCCTCGGACGGCAAAACTCGGAAGAGCTTGGAGGAAACTGAGCGCAGTTTCCGAGACAAAATCCAAAACGGCTACGCCCAGTGTCGCTTGTAGTATGAACTGTTTTTGTTTTATTTTGATGCTTTGGTGGTTTAAATAATAATTTTTCCGTATTACTGCAATACTTCACTGCGTCAGTATCACTGCCTATGCGTATAATAGTAGTACTGCAATACTTTACTGCGTCCGTATCACTGCCTATGCGTATAATAGTAGTACTGCAATACTTTACTGCGTCCGTATCACTGCCTATGCGTATAATAGTAGTACTGCAATACTTTACTGCGTCCGTATCACTGCCTATGCGTATAATAGTAGTACTGCAATACTTTACTGCGTCCGTATCACTGCCTATGCGTATAATAGTAGTACTGCAATACTTTACTGCATCCGTATCACTGCCTATGGGTATAATTGTAGTACTGCAATAATCTACTGCGTCCGTTTGAGTTTTGAGCCCTCCAAAACCAGTGTTTTGTCCCAGTTTTATACAAGAAATGTCCCGGGTGTCCCCATTTTTGACCAATTTGATCCCTGCCAACAGTAAAGAGAGGCATAAATTGTCTAGATTTTTTTGTTTTAGGTTTTTGTTTGGGTAAAATTACAGAAAACACAAAGAAAACATGACTATACTGACTCATGTTATCGTGAATACGTCTCGAAAAGGTCAAGTGAATAACTCTTTTCTTTAATTACGCACTCATTTCACAATAGGTAGCTTAAACAAAAAATAAGTTAGACAGAAACCAGTACATAAATGTGTGAGTGAGGCGCTATTTTAGAACATATTTACAATAGTGTGATCCCTCATTCATCCAAGAGGGAGGTTTCAAAGGTTTCAATCTGATGTAGTGGACTGAGAAGCTACACTTTGCACTGCCCTGGGCGAGATTAGGAGGTGTTGTAGCCTGGAGCTGTCCTCTCTCTGTTTACCTGCTACAGCCCAGGGGTCCTCCAGCTTCTCCTACAGCCCTAAAAGAGACGCACAGATACGACCTATGCATTTTAAAAGAACATTTGTGGATACTTTTCAGATGATATCGTCAACATTCCCTGGGGGTGTGACGCTAACAGAAGGTACTACTCTATCTGAAGCTCTCTTACTCAAATCGGACTTGAATCGGAGCTTTGTTTTAACTAGAGTGACCAGATTTTCCCAAAAAAACTGGGACACCCCCGGTTTGTGGTGGTTGGTAATAATAAAATCGTGAATCGAGTGAGTAATTAAGGAAAATTGCGATGCACTCGGCCCGTTTATGACGAACATATGAGTCAGTAACGTCACATTTTCTTTGTGTTTTGGTCGTTTTTAAGCAGCTTTTTCTGTATTTTACCGAAAGAAATGACAATTTATGCCTCTCTTTATTGTTGGCAGGGATCAGATTGGCCAAAAACAGGGACACCAGGGGCATTTCTTGTAAAAAACTGGGACAAATCAATGGTAATGGGACTGTCCCGGGTAAATAGGGACATCTGGTCACCCTATTTTAACATAATTTGACCAGAAAGAGCAGACTTAGTGGGAACGACAACAGGAAAGATGATTTGTCCACTTAAAGCCTGTCACTCGTAACATTACAGTCATAAGATAGCATTACCCACAGTTTTTTAGTTAGTCACTCTCACTTTTTGTAGAAAATTAAATACCTAAACAGGACCATGAACCATCATACTGATCACAGGCTCCTGAACATGTGTCCATTTTGGATTTTTATTGAGTTTCCAGGCAATCTTAAAACTTTTTTGGCTGCTTTTGTTTGCTAAAGTGTGCACTGTGTCTCCATTGTAACTTTGGATAATCCCACCATAGAGATACGTATAGAACACCCCCGATGTCATATCCCTGTCACATTTTTTTGTCCAATGAAACTCTTTGTTAGATCAGAGACAGTTCTTTCTCGTCGTGGTTCAACATCAGAGAGAAAGGAGGAGCTGTGTCGGCTCAGTTCACATTTTCTTTACTCGTGATTCAGATCAGGTACAGGGACTTTGAAGCCTCCGATCCATATTCAAGTCATAACAAAACCGTCTCACATGAAAACAGATCCGGAGCTAAATAAGACCAGAAATCTAAATCAGGATTTACCCACCAGAATACACGGACAATGGGCTAATCCTCCAGCTAGGATCGGATTAAAGGGCCCATATTACACTGTCTTCTTATCTATGTGATAATGTTGTTTCCTCATCACAAACATACCTGGAGTTGTGTTTCATTCATAAATTTATCTCGCAAATCCTGCATATTTAGGCTGAGCTCTTCTCTCAAACACAAAACAGTGCTGTGGTTTAAAGCCCGTCACATTTGCTAGAATAATTTGGATGATTTCAGCCCTGGAATTGTCCATTTCTACTAAACAAAACCTTTGATTTTGATTCATTTTTAATTCAAGTTTGTGGCAAGAGAGAAACAGTCATCATACACATGGGTAAAAAACGTATAATAACCCACCTCTATTCATTATACAGTTTCAAAAATTCAAAAATTGCTGTACATTGATGACGAAACATTGCAAATATTTACATTTTAACCCAGTTTCTTCCTTTTTCTTTGTATTGTACTGTATTATGGTTGTACAAACTAATAATACTGATAACATAGGCACAGAAGTTTATCATTTATGATCAAAATAAGCAAAATGAGAATGAAGAATTTTTTTTTTTCGTGATAGAAAAATAAAAGGTAAAGAGAAAGATAAAAGGTAGTTGTCAAATAGGAAACAACCACTTCATGACATCACAGAGTGGAACAGAGCATTCTGAGCTTTGGAAATGCAGACTGATGGATAGTAAAAAATGACTCAAAGATGTGTGAATGAAACAAACCACAACTCTGGGTATGTTTTTGAGGAGGTAACAACAATCTAACGTGGCTAAACTGCAAAAGAGCTTGGCCAAAATGTAAGTTATAAACACTTAAATCTATCAGAAAATGACTTAAATTGGTGAAATTATCTGTCCAAGCAGCAAGTTCTCTTAAAATAAACCACCTCTAGACTAGAATGAAGCAGTCTCAGAACTAGTAAGTCGATAATAAATCTGAAAACAAGATCAATAACCTGATATAAGTTTTAAAATCTTGACCAGATCAGAGAAATTTGGAGTGTAGAAGCTCAAAAGAGTCTATTTGGTGTAATCTAGGACGTTTAAATGCAGAGAACAATATCGCCGCATGGGCAATAAAGTTTAGAAAAACCCACAGAAAGTCAGATTTTGCTCCAGTATTCATTGACCTCCTCTGTTCCCTTCGTCCCGACCCACAGCTCATATTCTGCCTGCCCGGTGTAAAGCTGTGCCCCTGCAGTCCTCGCTCTGGGTCTGGTTCACCTTGTGGATGTATAACGGGAGTGTGGGGCAGGACTGGGCTCTGTGTGTGTGTCTCTGAACAGTGGAATCATGTCGTAATCGCTGCACCTCCAACAGTTTATCGCTGAAAAGCATTAGCGCATCGCATTAGAGATAATTACAGGCCGTGGAGTCAGGGGTGTCGGGTTTACGCGCAGAGTCTACGGGGGAGGCGCTTACAGACAGGCCCGTGTGTTAAAATCTAAGTCGGAAAATCGGAGTTGAAAATCTGAAAGCAAAATCCGCAGCGTGTCAAAAATGTGTCAAGCGTCTGCCCCATAGATTGTGTAAAGACAGTGATATACCCATAGCGTCCAAATAAAAACACCAGGATCATGTAGAGCGAGTTAATACAAACATTTTAAGATCAAAATGAGGATGACAGCAGCATTTACACAGCCATGGGTGAGGTTTTTTTCAATAAAAGGTGAATAGGCTATTATCACAACAACAGGAAGTGCCGCAATGTCGAGTCGCACAACTTCCGGTCAGTGCTTTTCTACAACAAATCAACAAATCTTCATCCAACAAGGTCGACAAAGGACATATGATCACGAGCATTAGTGAACTACTGAGCAAAACTAACGTTATGGTCATGAATAAAACAGAAGTAACTGATTCTACAATTAAAATTAAAAATCGATTTCGTGATGTCGATATATTAGCACAGACTGAGAGATTTGTGCAGTTTAAATGCTGAATGTTCAATGTTCACAGATTAAATGTCGACCATTTAAACTGCACAATCCTCTCAGTCTGTGCTAATGTTGACATCACGAAATCAATGTTTTATTTTAATTGTAGAATCAGTCTGAGTGAACGAGTTATTTATGTTTTATTCATGACCATAACGTTAGTTTTGCTCAGTAGTTCACTGCTCGTCATTGTTTTCCTTCATGTTTTCGTCTTTCTTCCCTTGATCGTTGTGGGTAAATTCTTCATGGACAGAATCGGTTCTTTGTCGACCTTGTTGGATGAAGATTTGGTGTTGGGGCAGATTTATAAAGCTGGTCAAAAATATGCAACACTTTTCCACAGGTATTTTGCCAGAGAAAAGCCGGAAGTTGCACCACTCAACATTGCGGCACTTCCTGAGTCGATGGAGCCGGAAGCATTTGGAACGCAGCTATGTGCATTTATATGTCGAGTTTTATATAACGCTTTTGCACCTTCAAGGCACTCAAAGCACTTTACATCAAGGAACCACTCACCCATTCATTCACAAACAGTAGGGGCAGAAGGGTAAGTGCCAGGCCTAAGGACACAACGGCAGCATTCATCTGTCAGAGCTGGAATCGCATCGTCAAGCTCTGGTCACGTTTATATGATGTTTTTTTTTTATTCTGAATTAATTGTTCTGAATTAAATAGTTCTGAATTAAAATATTCTCCTTCAAGTTTACATAGAAATAATTATTCTGAATTGAATGGAAAACGCGTTAAATCGTCTATTTAATTACGCTCAACGTACTGGGGGTGGGGAAGGGTTCTGATTGGACAGCGACACAAACATATTTACGTCAACCTGAAGAAAACACACACTTCAGCTGCTCCCGGCTTTTCTGTCATCTCTGTTTGTCGTTACGCCGCCGACACAAACACGATTCAAACTTTTTCCGCGGTCGTTCCGATGATAATGAAGCAGCAGCTGGAGAATTCTCTCCTCACGCTTTACGTCTGTGAGCTGAGGAGGAGAAGGGAAGAGTGTCGGAGAAGGAGGAAGACGACAAACTGAGTCTGAGGCTGCCACACCTCCGCCCACTCCCACATCCCGCTCACAAATCCAAAGAGACGTGGAGGAAAGTCCCAAGAGACGACTGGAGGAGCCGGATCATGTCCGAAAGGGTGACTCAACGAGCAGAATCATTTTTTAAGAAGAATAAATGTTTACATGATTGAGGAATAACTTAATTAGTCTTTAAAATCGGAATAAACCATCCACTTACATCGGAATTAATTACAAATAATCATTTTTCTCAAGTGTTTACATGGTCTTTTTAAAGCGGAATTATTTTTTATTCAGAATTAAATTACTTTTATTCGGAATTAACGCTCTCATGTAAACGCGGGAACTGTTTACCTTGACGGCAGGATTCATGAACCTTCAGATAAGTGGATAAATCTCTCCTTCCGCACTTAAATCCTTTGCTTTTTGAGTTATATCTGTTTGTCTACAAGGTCCCTGCACATTTTTATGGGGAAACAAAAGGAAAAGGCCCTGGTAGAACATTTGTAAAAGTGCAAAAAGTTCAGCCCTGATGACACTTTTGAGTATTTCTAGGAGTTTCCTGTCAGCACCTCTCCTCCCTCGCCTCTATCGCTTCTCTGTGACATCTCCTCTTCCTCTCCCACCTCTGTCTCCTATATCATTCTCCTTTCTCGCATTTCTTTCGCTCCATCTCTCGATTTCTCTATCGCCAACTAACCTATATAACCTCCCTTTCTCTTTTTTTCCTCTATCTATGTACCTTCCTCTCCCTCTGCCTCTCTACCAGCCATCTCCCTCTTTCACATCTCTCCGGTCTCCTTTCTCTCTCTTCCTCCTCTTTCTTTCTTTCTACCAACCTCACTCCTCTCTCTCCCTCTCCTTCCTCTCTATTCCTCTTTCCCAACCTCTCTCTCCTCCCTCTCTCGTCACACTCTCCTCTCTGCCCTCTCTCTCTCTCTCTTCTCTCTGGTCTCGTCTCTCCCTCTCCTTTCGCTCCATTCCTCCTTCCCAACCTCTCTCTCCTCCCTCTTCCTCCTTTCTCTGGTCTTTTCTCTCCCTGTCCTCTCTTCCTCCTCTCTCCCTCTCCCTCTCTATTCTCTACCTCTCTACAACCATCTCCCTCTTTGCCATCTCTCCTGTCTCCTTTCTCTCTCTTCTTCCTCTCTCTTTCTTTCTACCAACCTCACTCCTCTCTCTCCCTCTCCTTTCTCTCTATTCCTCTTTCCCAGCCTCTCTCTTCTCCCTCTCTCCTTTCTGCCTTCCCTCTTCCTCTATTCCTCTTTACCAACCTCTTTCTCTCTTTTCTCCCTCTCCTTTCGTTCAAATCCTCTTTCCCAACCCCTCTCTTCTCTTTCTCCTCACACTCTCCTCTCTGCTCTCCCTCTTCCTCCTCTCTCTGATCTCATCTCTCCCTCTCCTTTCTCTCTATTCCTCTTTCCCAAACTCTCTCTTTTCTTTCTATCTTTCTCCTCACACTCTCCTCTCTTCCCTCCCTCTTCCTCTTCTCCCTGCCCTCATCTCTCCCTCTTTCTCACTATTCCTCTTTACCAACCCCTCTCTTCTCTCTGTCTCTTCTCCCTCTCTCCTCACACTCTCCTCCCTGCCTTCTCTTTTCCTCCTCTGTCCCTCTTTCTCTCTATTCCTCTTCCCCAACCTTTCTCTTCTCTTTCTCCTCACACTCTCCTCTCTTCCCTCCCTCTTCCTTTTCTCTCTGGTCTAATCTCTCCCTCTCTTTCCTCACTATTCCTCTTTCCCAACCTCTTTTTTCTCCTCTTTGCCCTCTTGCTTTGTCTCTTCCTTCTCTCTCCCTCTTTGTCTCTATTCCTTTTTCCCAACCTCTCTCTTCTCCCCTTCTCCTCTCACACTCCTCTCTTCCTCTTCTCGCTGCTCCCACCTCTCCTCTTCCTTCTCTCTCCCTCGTTGTCTCTATTCCTCTTTCCCCACTTCTCTCGTCTCCCTCTCTCCTCTTTTCCCTCCCTCTCTTCCTCCGGACTCCCCGCTGCACCCATTACATCAGGCCCACCCACCTGGAGACCAAAAACAGCACCCACTCTGGCTCTGATGCAGGGATCGTGTTGCACATAAGCGCCTCTGCCGGGGAACCCTCCGTCTGCTGGTCGACTCCTCTGCGTTTCACATACTCACAACGCTGAAATATCTGACACAAAACACAAACACTTAAACAAGACTCATCCGTTTCTTCCATGAGAAACATTCATACCTCACGGCAACATGGTCCCCGGTTCAGTTCCTGGGCTGGATGAGGTCTTTCTGTGTGGAGTTTGCATATTCTCCCTGGGTCTGGGTGAGTTGCTGTAGTTTCCATAATTAATTAAAAACATACTATAAAAGCTGATCCTCCAGTTCTGTATCCTGACCAAGTAGGGCTGCAACTAACGATTGTTACGACTTTTTATGACTTTTTACATAGCAATTTGCTCCAAATTTTCAACAAAGATTCATCTTGTTGTTTTTATTATTATTAGATTAATAATATATTGGCTTGTAGGAACATTGCTGATGATTACTGTGTCATGTAGGACAATGTTGGGGTTCAAGGTAAGGATATAAAATGCTGTTTAATCCTATAGGCTAATCTACAGACTGTAGTACAGAGCTATGGACATCTCCGCACAGTCAGACGGAGGGGTGTTAAATGAACAGAGAGTTCTGTGCTGTGGTCAAGGTGTAGTTATAGTCCGGGGTGTCTCGTGCCAGTATAGTCTGCAGTGCACCCGTACAGTCCACAGTGCGTCCTTACAGACCACAGTGCGTCCGTACAGACCACAGTGCGTCCGTACAGACCACAGTGCGTCCGTACAGTCCACAGTGCGTCCGTACAGTCCACAGTGCGTCCATACAGACCACAGTGCACCCGTACAGTCCACAGTGCGTCCGTACAGTCCACAGTGCGTCCGTACAGTCCACAGTGCACCCGTACAGTCCACAGTGCGTCCGTACAGTCCACAGTGCGTCCGTACAGTCCACAGTGCGTCCGTACAGTCCACAGTGCGTCCGTACAGTCCACAGTGCGTCCGTACAGTCCACAGTGCGTCCGTACAGTCCACAGTGCGTCCGTACAGTCCACAGTGCACCCGTACAGTCCACAGTGCGTCCGTACAGTCCACAGTGCGTCCGTACAGTCCACAGTGCGTCCGTACAGTCCACAGTGCACCCGTACAGTCCACAGTGCGTCCGTACAGTCCACAGTGCGTCCGTACAGTCCACAGTGCGTCCGTTCAGTCCACAGTGCGTCCGTCCGTTCAGTCCACAGTGCGTCCGTACAGTCCACAGTGCGTCCGTACAGTCCACAGTGCGTCCGTACAGTCCACAGTGCGTCCGTACAGTCCACAGTGCGTCCGTCCGTACAGTCCACAGTGCGTCCGTCCGTACAGTCCACAGTGCGTCCGTACAGTCCACAGTGCGTCCGTACAGTCCACAGTGCGTCCGTACAGTCCACAGTGCACCCGTACAGTCCACAGTGCGTCCGTACAGACCACAGTGCACCCGTACAGTCCACAGTGCACCCGTACAGACCACAGTGCACCCATACAGTCCACGGTGCCACCCACCTGTACAGTGTGCGTCTTGATGCACTGCTGCTTTGTGTGGAAATACAGCGCAGATGTTGAAAATGTGCTTGTTCCTATTATATCAGTATCTTACCACCACCGGGTCTGGAGTGAATGAAGAATGCTCTGTTAATAAAGCTCTGTTAATAAAGCTCTGTTAATAAAGCTCTGTTAATAAAGCTCTGTTAATAAAGCTCTGTTAATAAAGCTCTGTAAATAAAGCTCTGTTAATAAAGCTCTGTAAATAAAGCTCTGTAAAGCGTCTTTGGGGACATGTGTCTGAAAAAGCGCTATAGAAATAAAGTTACCTTACCTTACGTTGCCTATATCTGACAAACTAAGTAAAGATTTTCCTCTAAAGGCGACGCATCAACGCGCTCTACAGGCATCGGCATATTTCCCGAGTCGACGTAGACGATTACACCGACGTTTCATTGCCGCTCTAAGATCAAGTCTGCCTCCGGATCAGGAGACGGGCCCCTGGATCCTGCAGTGCTCCTGACAGGCGGCCCCAGCGACTGTGAGGGATGGAAGTCTGGTGTTAAAAGATTCATTATGTAACTTTTTTCCTGAAACTTACTTTTCTTCGTGAAGATGTTGGTGCTTTGCTTTGATTATTACACAGACGGCATTAAATGTTTTCAAATGGTGGCGACGCTAGGACCGATCTACATTTCAGATCTGTGGAGAGGCCGGCTCGCTCACAGGCAACTGAGTAAATGCTGGACAAATTTAATGCTACTTCTCTGTTGTTACTATATCGTTATTCTTTCAGTAATGTAGACCACGAGTTGGATTATGTTTTAAAATGTTATAGATTACAGCAGTTTTCTATCTGAAGACACAAACTATAACTACAAAAACAAAAGATTTCTGTGTCAGTAAGAGTCCGTCACAATTGTCTCCAGGGAGATGTTCTTGCTTTGGCTGCAGAGTTTCACTGTAACAATAAAAATATCTGTGCTGTTCAGAACTTTTTCCACTATTCACTGAGAGCAAATTCATTTTAGCATCTTGATTTAACCTCAGTGTTTTAGCCTAAGCCAACAGGGCTGTAAAAGTATTCACAATCAGACTGAAATTGTGATTTGAATGAACGTAATTAGCAGATCGTATAAATATAATTTTCTCCACAAACAATATAAAAAATAGTCTGTCTTATTCTGCACAAGAGCTGCTCACCCTGTCGTTTAGCTCTGCAACATGTTCTGAAACGTGATTCTTGTTTTATTGCCTCATATTTCGCTTCATATTTCCATCTCTTTGTCAGTTCTGGATGTGTTTATAATGTGAACTCTGAAGAGAATCTTGTCATCGGTGGTGGAATGTAATGAAGTAAAAGAAAAGAAGTTCTGTACTTAAGTAAAAATGTGAGGTATCTATATTTAAGTACATTTTACACATTCATAATATGAGCAAACAAAAACATAAAACAGCTGGGAAAAAATCTATATATTCAGTTGTTTCTCTTGAATTAAATCTTTAAATCTTTAAAATCAATACATTTGAAGCTTTACATCTCACGATTTGCTCGATACTTTTACTTTTTACTCTTTAAGTACATTTTTAAAGAGGTACTTTATTACTTTTCCTTATTTTTAAACAGGTACTTTATTACTTTTCCTTATTTTTAAACAGGTACTTCATTACTTTTCCTTATTTTTAAACAGGTACTTCATTACTTTTCCTTATTTTTAAACAGGTACTTCATTACTTTTCCTTATTTTTAAACAGGTACTTTATTACGTTTCCTTATTTTTAAACAGGTACTTCATTACTTTTCCTTATTTTTAAACAGGTACTTCATTACTTTTCCTTATTTTTAAACAGTTACTTCATTACTTTTCCTTATTTTTAAACAGGTACTTTATTACTTTTCCTTAAAACCCTTTAACGCCCAGTGTCACAAATATGCAACAAACTGTTTGGATCAAAATATAAGCCAAGATCCCGGCTGTATTCTCCCAGAGACGTTAGTGCAGATGCAGAACCTTCCCAAGAACCTTTGGCAACAAACCCAAATTTCTATTTATATTTTTTGCTTTAGTCAAATTAATAATTTCAACTTAATTTAGCATCTACTTAAAGGCAAAAACACATACAAAACATAAATAAATGTGTTAAGGGGTTAAGTAGACTTTTCATGAGATGCTTTTACTTTTATTTTTTGCCCTGGTATCTGTACTTTTGTTTAAAGGTGCACTGTGCAACTTTTCTAGTTGAGGTTACACTACTGCTTGTTAGGGGTGTAAGAAAAATCGATTCTTTGATATATCGAGATACTTCATTGCACAGTTCTCGAATCAATTCAAAATGCATCTGAATCGATTTTTTAAATGATATTTTTCACTAAAATTCATTAGTTAAATTCACTGTTCTCATGATTTAAAAAATTTAATCAATTATATTTCATACCGTTTGGTTCAAGGTTTATTATTATTAGAAGCAATTATTGATAAATGACAATATATCATGATGATGTTTTAGTTTTGGGATACATCGTGATTAGGGTTGTCAACGTTAATGCATGCGATTAATCACAAGAAAAATATCGCATTGATGGTTTTTTAACGCAGATTAATCACACAATTTATTTTGAACACACATGCTCCTCTACCGAAAGTGCGGATGTGACCTGAAAGGCGGCGCAGGTTATTAGGTCAGTGATCAGGTCCATACACAGATGTGAAGACGACAGATGAGACTGTGACTGGTGCTCAGCGGCAAATTTCTCTTCAAAAAACTGCCCGACGGGACTTTAGAGAAACTAAGGTCGTTTGCAGATGTTGCAGCGATGAACTCTCTTTCCTCAGAAGCACAAGTTTAAAATCCCATCTTAAAGCAAAACACATGTTTGATTCAGCAGCAGCAACAACGCTACTTGTACCAACAACAAGCCGAGCAGCAAGAAATAGCATTTTTGTCAAAATATTTTGGTCTTTTTAAGAATAATTAACTGCAATTAATAAAAATTCTGAAGTGTGATTAATCTGATTTAAAAAATGTATCTTTTGGCAGCGCTAATCGTGATATATTAAATCGTGACATGGATATCGTGATATGTATCGTATCATCAGACTCAAGGCAACGCACACTTCTACTGCTTGTTTTCACTTTACCTGGGGTAGGGCGGCCAGGAATGTTCCACAGTATGGCATTAAACTTTATCAAATCAAATATGTCTTCAGTTACATGTGTCCTTGGCCGGGTGGCATTGCCTGCTTGTCTCCATGGAGATAGAAAAGTGAATGCCAGACTGTGGAACATTCAAGCAAAGCAATATTATTCATAATGCACCTTTAAATAATAAAATCAAGTACTTTTTCCACTAGTGTCTAAACATAAATCACCATTTTAACTGAATGCCTGTGGGGAACCGTAATTTCATATTTCCCCCAAAAAGGTTGAGTTTTCCCGTTTTTAAAAATAGAAGAACATAAATGAACACGTTTATCATGGAGTGAGTCTTAATCTGACGTGACACAGTTTAGTTCCCCTCAGCTCCAGGAGAGACGACGGCTGCTTCAGGGAACAAAGCAATAAGAAGCATTTACATATATTTAGATGGAAATATATTCTGCACAATGCCAATTACTTCCCCACATAACCAGGGACGTGTTTGTGAATGGGCCCAAATGTGATGAGTTAATATTAGTCATGATATTTGAGATGTAAAAAGGAGATTAGCTGCTTCAATCTCTCGAGACATGAATGCACTGCACGCTTCAGGGGCTGGAGATATGAGCGGGGAAGAATTAAAGTCAAAAAGAAAAAGCTCAGTCTAAACCAGGGCCAAAAGGAGGTGGGTAGAAGAGTCAAAAACCTACTTAGAGGCAATTTCCATGATTTTCACTCTCTTAACAATGTGAAAACAGAACTACAGTGGCTTGTTTTAAACTGTTTGCAGCAAAGTTACTGCTCAGGATTCCTAACGACCGAGTTATTCACCATGTCTATATGTGTTTGGAGTGGACACAGTAATGCTAACAATAACTTGCACCGTAACACACTCTTCCTGGTTCATGGATTATAAAAAGGTCTTTCAATTTTACAATATATCCACTGACAAATGAACCCACTGTCCCACAGGTTCATTCCAGTTCCCACAGATAAATGCTGCCGTTGTGTCTGGGGGCAAGAACCATCGACCTCGTCTCCAGTGTCAGTGTGCACGGGTGGATGAGGATGTCTTACACTTGTGATGCACTTTAGAGGTTTGTCTAAGCCTCTTAAAACCATTGTTCATCATCATTGTTCATGGTACGATTCTATTGTAGTCACATATTGAAACCAGTATTTATGACCATTTACCATGTGTCCTGTCTGTCTCCATCTATAACTCCATTCTCGAACCGAAATCAAAACAAATTAAGAAAACAATAGGTGTAGCCAGGTCAGGTCCAGAGGTGTGAACAGCCCTTTATGATTATGCTAATCTGACCCCACCCCCCAGTCCATTTCAATAGGGTGAGGTGATAACAGAAACTGTAAACAAATAGGGTGAGTTTTAAGTCATTTGGAGTGTTAACTCCTTCCTCTTGCAGGCAGATATAAGTCAGTGTCTCCAGTGTCTGACCAGAAGTGAAGAAGCAGCTCGGACGAGCGGCCAAACGTCTTCTGTCAAAACTTTGGTCCAGTTGACAAATTGAACTCTACCAGTTGCCGTGGATTCTACCTGGACGAATGAGGGATTCACACACACATTAAAATGAAATACAGCCACATTCAGCATGAGTGAAACAGTATTTGGTAAAGTCAATATAAACAGTTTGAATATCTGATTTCAGTCATAAAATGATGAAAGCAAAAACATACAGTCGTCCTTCACTATAACGCGGTTCACCTTTCGCGGCCTCGCTGTTTTGCTGATTTTTTTGGGTGCAATTTTGCATGTTTTTCTTTTTTTTTACAGCATATGAATACACATTGTGTTCTACTCCCTGATTGGCTCTTCTGTGTAATCAAAGGTGCCGTGTCTGTTTATAAGAATCTTCTCAACCAGAAAAATACAGAGCCAACAACTCCCCATAACTACAGCATGTTCTTCACTCGGAAAAAGACGCCAAGACTTTCAGTGGAAAAAGACGCAGTGTTTCCCACACATAGAGCATTATGTTCATTATTATGAACATTATATTATTCCATCCCACTCCTCGGTTTAGATTGCAGAGCCTGTCTGAGAAAAGCATGTGGTGAGGAGTTTTACAGCCTTAAAACATATAGAATAATTGTAAAATATAATGCTGCGGGTTCTTTTTAGAACGTAACACCTGCAATAAACCAGGGACCACTGTATGTTATATGTAATGATAAACATTTGAAAAAGTTGAAGTATGGAAAAAATAGATCAATGAAACATATAAGTTAGCTGGTATCTGTAATAATAGATGTTTATAACTGAATAGATGTTTATAACTGAACCCTCAGCAGCTCAAATCCAGTTGTACTACAAGAAAAAGTACACACAATAAATATTATAAACCCAAATACATGTTTCAACTATCATCTATTGAACAGTAAGTCTAGTATAACTATTGTCATGACAGGTCTAAGTCCTGCTAATGCTTGTTTGGCTGAACCTGGTCTAACCCTGGACATAATTAAACTAAAAATTATAATTCTAGTCCGTCATGATTGCAGACATGTCTCTCAGGACCTTCACCGTGAAACAAAGACAAATAAAATCACTTTCTAAATCTTACCGCTGGGTTTGCGCTCAATGGCCCCCAGCATCAACACTGGCAAATGACTGGCAGTAATTTTAGTCCTGATGCCCCGCCACAGCTGCCCTCGTCTGTGAATGGAGAGACTGCAGAATAACGACAACCGCAGCTGAAGTTTAGAACGGCGCTGTAATTAAACTCAACCAAAAATCCCAACGGGTTTGAACCGAGAAGTGCGACAGCTCTTATCAAATGACTTCAGAGAGGATTTTTGTGATTACAGTTGAGTTTGGCATGAGATTTTCAACGAAGACGAGGGCGACGTGGACTTCTAAACTGGCTGGAGTTCAGTGTGCATGTCTGAACCAACCCAGAAAACAGCACGCGCCTTTTTGGACTTGATGAGCCACCGTAGCCAAGCACATAATTACTATTACAGCTAGAAATGATCAACAGCATGTGTTTAAAAGGCAGCAGCGTTTGGACTGATCCAGCTGTGTTTTGTGTGTCTTTTATGGCTCTTAAATGACAAGCTGTGGTACTGAAATGCCTTTTATAAATAATGTTAGACCAGTAACTCAACATTGTTTCCAAAAATTGTTATCATCCCATCGTTAGTCTTTACTTTTGCTAAATTCAAAATAAATGTTGTGACTGGAAATGCAGAACAAACTATTCCAATGCGATGGAAAAATGCTAGACCTACAGGTAGTTAGAAATGACAGGAGTCTAACATATATTATCTTGTGCTTTTGCGTTTTCAAGAAGGTTGAGAAAAAATATATTATTCATATATATATATAAGGGTCAATGACATATAAGGATTTTCAATATAAAAAAAATGTGTTTCTATTGAACTTTTTGAAATATTTACAGTGTCAGGTGCATAAATCTATGTTTAACATTTATATTAAGCATTTTTAGTGTAAAATGTCATGTGGTGCTACTGAAAATAACCTTAAAATTGTTTTATTTTCTAAAACATGGCTGGGATATTAAGTTCTGAGTAATATGAAATGTACAGAAACAAACTGTTGGCGTTTCTTTAGATTTTTAATGCATATTGATATTTTCTTTTGCTGTCCAATATGACAGTCGCCTGCTTGTGTTTAATGAACAAACTACTGCCCTGTAAAATGCAGCAAATGAAGAAAAATGCCTAAAGAACCATTCACCCAAGTCTTTGTCTGTTATTAAAACTCCAGCCATAGAATTCCTGCTGTTATTAGTCGCACCACATGATGCACAGTCGCACCACATGACATTTTAACACTTAAAGTACAAAAAACATGCAGAATAACTCATGTACATTTGGTTCCATGGAGGCCAGAGGTACAACAGAAATGTGCTGAATTATTATAAAATTTGAACCTTTTAACTGAGGAAATTGTCGTCTTGTCATTGACCCATATACATATGATCCAAACTCAGTTAAATAAAATCCACATCGCAATCAACACCAAATAAGTAAACCAAAAAGTCTCTTACCTTGCCAAAGCTGCCCTTCCCAATGGCCCGCAGAATCTGGAAATGGTCAAAGTTCACTGTAAAAGAAACACAAAAGACATGTCAGGATCCTATTAAAACCGCACACATGGATCTACGAGACATTTTTACATTGTTCAAGGCTGCGCGATGACAAAAAAATCCAAATATTTACCTCATATTGGCCAAGCACGATTTTAAGTTAGATTTTATACTATAATTTTAGCATCTAATCAATTTCAGGGGCATATTATTCTACTCTAAATCATTGCCGTTTATGTTTTTTAAATTGTTTCTCCTAAAAACATCATCCTTTTATGCTTTTACCGACAGACTGACAACTCACTGTGCACTAAAATGAATAAACATAATCATTGACAGCTAAAAGTATGACTTAAAGGTCCGATATTACGCAAAATTTAGTCCTATGAGCTTTAAAACATGTTATAATGCTGTTACCTGATCAAACACATAACTAGAGCAATCAGAAAAAATAGCACAATATGAGCCTTTTAATATTGCCCTCAAATAAAACTTTCACTTTCCCCCACAAAAAGAAAAAAAAAAACATTTTCTAATATCCTGCCCGTGTCCATATTCAAGAATTTTTCATGTTCACAACGTTTCGGTTCATTAAACAATTGAAAATCCGGTGAGATCGATAAACTCATCATCACACGGCTCCTCCTCTTCTCCTCTGCTTTATTGGACGCCCTCTGTCTAGACATAAAACCCTTGGCTAAGTATTACTGCGAAAGTCCTTGGTCGTGACATTGAAAGTTTGTGAATTAGTCTACGTGAACTTTCCCATTTTCGAAAAGGAACCAGAGATTTTTTCAAGCAAGTTTTTACAAATGTGTCTTTTCATTGTACAGAGACACATTGAAAAGAGAAACTACAACTGCACTAAAACGGAATGAAATAAGAACGATAAAAGGGATAAGCAAGGACCAAAGATGCGAGATAGAGATGTTTAAAGCCATAGTGCGGAACATACCTACAGCAACATTGCAAAAGAAAAGTTATTGTATCTTTAAAGGTCCCATATTATTGAAACTTGACTCTTGTGAGCTTAGCCGTGTTATAATGGTATTAACTCCTCAAAAACAGAGCGGTTGGAGTTCTTTGGTTAATCCAGCCGGGATGATCGCAAACACCGAATTATTTTGCGTCACTTGGGCGGGTGAGTGAACATGTCTCTGAACAGGGGCCATGTTGGGCTCCTCATACACACAACATGATATTATGTTGAAGCGCAGTACGTGTTACTCCGCGAGGCTTCGAACGCCGTAATCCTCCGACAATCCGTCCAGCGGAAGTTGTCGTACAACATTTTGACAGATTTTTGAGCGCTGTGTACCGTGTCCGAGGTCAATAAGCACAACCAGAATTAATACATAGTGACGGGAACTCCGGCTCTTTTGGCTCGGCTCATTAAAAAGAGTCGTCTCTTTCGACTCCCAAGCAGCAGGAGTCACTCACCACCATCTACAATGACAGAGTCTTGACAAAGGGCACAGATCTCCACAGACTCACACACTCTGCACTCACACTACAGCCTGTTACCATCAGGAAGGAGGTTCAGGTCCCTCTCACTTAAAACTAAGAGGGCCAAATCCAGCGTTATTCCCTCCTCCATTCACCTGCTAAAAGGCTGATGAAGCCACATGGTGAAGCTAATCTGCACTGAGGAAGTGAGCGCTGCTGTTCTGGATGTAGCTTTTATTGATCTATTTATTATGCATTTGATGAATGTGCTTTTTATAAATGTTTGTATGGAGTTTTCACTCATGCTGGTGCTCTGTCTGCAAATGAAGTTCCTAAAGGATAAATAAAGTTATTTGAAATTGAAATTGAAATTGAAGCGGCTCTTCGGGTTGTTTTGTTTTAATGAATTTATTATCAACAACAATATAAAATTATGTACAAAATTAATTACTAATGTACAGAAAAAATATTTTTTTTATATATGTACGTGTATTTATATATGTATATGTATTTTTTATTTATTTATGTATGTTTATTACATTAATATGCTTTTATTTATTCACTCCACATAAAATGTCACGACTCTACATACATTTCCGGTACTCAACATATACACTGAGGAATAAAGTGTTTAATGCAGCTTTGCGCATATTTGTTTACATTTTACAGAAACGAAACTAAAAACCGCATGGCTAATTTGCATACAGACGGCCCATCACTAATACATAAGGCGCACTGTTGATTTTTGAGAAAATTAAAGTATTTTAGGTGCCTCATGACATCACAAGGTGGAACAGAGTGTTTTCCGATTGAGAGAAGAGGAAACATTATAACATGAATCAGGAAACTGCGTAAGCCTCACAGCTTTAAAATCGTTTCGCTTTTAAACTCTCAGTTCAAGGAGGCTTTGAGACAATTTAGCCCCATTTTACGTAAACAAAACAACAACCCTGTGAATGGAGCTAATGAAAACTGCAGAATCCAATTAGTCTCGAGCTTTTCAAAATGTCAGCAAACGTTTCCCACTGATAAAACAACATTAACATCCCTTTAAAATAACATTGACATTCCCTTCAACACACTGAAGTAGTTAATGCAAAAATACACAGAATAATTTGGACTATTTTAAATCTAATATGCCATTATAGCTTCAGGGCTGTGCTGAACTTTGAAACTACTCTATAAAAAACACTGTACACGATTTTTACTGTCTTAAAAGTGTGAAAAACAGAACTAATTAATTCTAAACGGTTTTGCAGTGGTCCAAAGTACTTCTCACTTACCTTATGCATTCAGAGCATCGTAATTATTCACCAAGGCGAGTTTATGAGCGCTTTTCACAACTCTCAGACCAGAGAGGACAACGACTGGCATGCTAATGGGCGCTTCCTGGTTTAGGGGCAATAAAAAACACTTTCTAATGAGATGCAGAAGCTACACCGGTGGATAGAGACATGCACATCCAACAAAAATAGCGACAAAAACTGTGCAAACGAAGAAAAGAGATCCTCACTGCAGTTCTTTAAAGTTCCAACCACAATGTGACGTTTTGGGTCAAGACCTTCAGATATGAAAGGTTAATTTTCACAGTTTTTAACTATAGGCCCACCTGACCCACCATGTGATCAGAACCAATTAGGGATGTAACAATAACCGAAATATCGTGATATTGTATTGTCAAAGGTCTCACAATAATATCATGGACCACCACAATATATCGAATCACAAGTCTCTTTGCTTAAATGAACAGTTCTGATGCAGAAGTAGCTAAAAACAGAGGGAACTACATAGACCATGATCCTTTGCTCCATTTCAGTTCAGACGACATGAAGAAATAACTGTTCTAAGCACTTTTACATCTTCATTCTTTGGATTAAGTCTTGTGAAGCATTTTTAGAGGAAAAAGAAGCAGATTCACAGTTATAATATTGCAATAAATATCATAACATGAGATGTATATGGTGAAAATATCGTACAGAGAGATTTGGATATCGTTCCATCCCTAATGACAATAAATGTTGTACCAAATGACTGGTCAAAGCATTTTATAATGTCAGTCTTGTTATTATGTAGAATATCGTAATATCGTGAGCTTTCCCACGATATCGCAATAAATATCGTACCGTGGGGTTCATACCGTGACAATATCGTATTGTGAGACTTGGATATCGTTACAGCCCTGATAAAAGAAAAAATTTGACTGCAATTATTGAATGTAATCTTTAGTACAAAACAGA
The DNA here is from genome assembly GCA_030686955.1 of Odontamblyopus rebecca. Lineage (NCBI taxonomy): Eukaryota > Metazoa > Chordata > Actinopteri > Gobiiformes > Gobiidae > Odontamblyopus > Odontamblyopus rebecca. The sequence continues at coordinate 31,328,104 of CM060662.1, forward strand.
TGTTCACTCTGTTTTAAAGTGGTGTATTAGTTACCACTACTTAATAATACACCACTTTAAGTGTACACCTGTTTTGTACTAAAGAGTCCATTCAGTAATTTTCTTTTTTTCTTTTTTGGGGGCCTAATTAACCTTTCATGTCTGAAGAAGGACTTGACCCGAAACATTGTGGTGTCATTGAAATAATACAATTTTAAACAATTGCAGTGCTGATCTCGTTCTTCTTAGCACTGGGGCAAGACTAACTTTGCAATAATACTAAAATTTCAAATGTTCTGATACCACAGTGATATTAAAAACACCCTTATACACTTTTTTATACTTGTTCTGAAACAGCTCAGGATCTTTCTAAAGCAATTCAGGTTCACTTCTGTCCTGTGAATGGGATTTTCGACACTTTTGACAACCCTTTCTAAGACAAAGTACAGGATCTTGCACAGAAAGAGCTAATACAAAAAACACATATAATAATTTGGATTGAAGTGACCGTTTGTGGCTCGGGGGCCGGGCTGAACTTTGAAGCTGCACTTTAAAGTCTGTACGATAAGAGCCTAACTTCCACTCCGATTACATAAAGGCCACAAATTATTCAAATCAGTTTAGAGATGTCTCGGAAAATTGGATTAACTCGACGCAGTAGCGGAATTATTATCAAGATGAGAGCGAGAGGGCCATCGCGCTGAATTAAAACGGCTAATTTGAAAAGGGTCGTATCGGTGGAACATCAGAGTCTCGTTGCAGACGTTTGCGCTGATTAGAAAATGCAGAGAAGCTCAGAGCAGTTTGGGATCCAGCTCATTTTTTAAAAGGTTATTGTTGTCTTACATCACCTATTGGGCAAAATGGCCTTTTCAGAGCTTTTAACCATGTTGTAGTTGTCTCTCTTCTCATTTACCGTCTCCAAGTTGCATTTGGAGGGATTCGTGCATGTTTGAGCAATTTGTAATCGCTTCTTTTCAAGGCGCCATAACACCAATCAACCCCAAATTACACCACCACCGGCACATGCCCACTGATCTTACTTTGTTCTTCGTTTTATTTTCTTCATAGTGGCACGTGTAGGGTTCAGCCGTGTCATGTAGTCACTTTGGTACAGTGAAAAGAAAACTCAGCTGCAGTGGGCCCTCGTTTATCGCGGGGGTTACGTTCCAAAAATAACCCGCAATAGGCGAAATCCGCGAAGTGGCAGCTTTATTTTTTACATATATTATACACTGCCTGGCCAAAAAAGCCACCACCTGGATTTAAATAAGCAAATAGGTCCGAGGTTGCTGCAGTTGGTCAGGTCCAGGTTCAGCAGCAGTGTGTGCTCAAAGAACGAGGTCAGCTGAACCTGAATTTACTGAATGACCAGGTTATTCCATCAGTGGATTTGTTCTTCCCTGATGGCACGGGGCTTATTCCAAGATGACAACACCAGGATTCATCAGGCTCAAATAGTGAAAGAGCGGGTCAGGGACCAGGAGACGTCAATGCTTACTCAACTTTTTTTTTTTTGGCCACGCAGTGTATATGTTTTAAGGCTGTAAAACCCCTCACCACACACTTTATACACTTTTCTCAGACAGGCTCTGCGATCTAAACTGAGTAGCGGGAGTCGGGGAGTCGCTTTAGTGCAGGAGTCTTTTTCCAAGTGAAGAACATAGTTATGGGGAGTTGTTGGCGCTGTTTTTTTCTTCTGGGCGAGTAGATTCTTACAAACAGACACGCCACCGTTGATTACGCAGAACAGCCAATCAGGGTGTAGAACACAATGCATATTCATAAAAAAAAATTTTTTAAACATGCACAATTGCACAAAAAATCTGCAAAACAGCAAGGCCTTGAAAGGTGAACTGTGTCGCTAAGGTGATGTGCAGATATTCACAGGAATTACCGACACTCTGACATTTACGACGACGTCAGCTCCTATCGGGCACCACAGTTTTCAAACACGGAATGAGCAGATTTGTTTCTTTTATTAAGACGTTTTAGAGGAATATTGGAAATTTATGGAGATCAAAAAGAAAAATGAGCCAAAAAGTGTGTCCAAACTTTTGGCAGGTAATGTATAATAGTTTTATTTTATTTATTGATATTGCAACTCTCTCTGCATCCACTTATCCAATCGAATATCCTGAAACATTTGCATGGATCGGATCGGCTTTCAAATATCGATTCAGCCGATATCCTGCACTGCGAAAAACAAAACCTAGTCTAGTTAAGATGACTTGAATTAAGAAATTTTACTATGATTTGAGTAAATTTCACTGGACAAGTGAAATGGAACAAGGCTTTTTGTACTTTAAATATGAAAATACATCTTGCACTGGTAGATAATTTGATTTGTCAAGTTGAATTGACTCAAATAAAGTAAAATGTTCTTAATTTAAGTCATTTTAACTTACCTAGATATTGTTTTTACCCAGTGTGGTTGAACACATTGACGTAATAAGACTATTTACTGGTCGTAGTCGGTCCAGAAAGTCTCATAATGTTTGAACTTGTATTTACATAAAGCTGTTCTGTCGTTATTTGAGAGATAAATAACAGCTACATCACACATTTGGTTCAGTTTTGTCTTCACATTTTTTTTAAAAGAAACAAAAGCTGTTTTCAGTCTCTGCACTGGTATCTGCTGATATCTTAAAGCAATAACACCAGAATCTGTATCAGAATCAGATCAGAATCAGAATCAGAATTACTTTTATTCATCCCCGAGGGGAAATTTTCTTTGTTACAGATGCAACCGACCAAGAGCATGTACATCGAAACATCATAACTGAAAAAAGATGCAGCAATTCTGCTTATACATTGTTGCTACATCCAGTAAATGAGTGAATATTGTGGTTTGACATATCTCCAAAACAACCAGGCAGTTTTATCCATTATTTAACTTAATGTCTCCAGTAGAGCAGCTTGAAACCAGCCTCCCGCCCTCGCCTCCTCTGCTCTGCTCCTATTGTTTCTGCTCCTCTGGATCCGGTGATGAGGCAGTACCCCACAGGCTAATGTAAGCACAGCGGGCCCAAAGACGCCCCAAACCACAGCTCCATCTGCCCTCTCGCCCCCTCCCCGCCCGCAACACATGAACCACAATCAGCAGACAGGGCGACGTGCAGAGACACATCAGGCCCCAACGCTCTGCTCCAGCTCAGAGATGGAAACACATGGAGAGAAGAGGCTTGAAAGACGCTGCTGCTGCTCACTCGCTTCTACACAGATAATCCATAAAGCTCCAATCTTATGCAAACTCTTGTGAGCGTTAAGCCATGTTAGATGTTGTTACGTCCTCAAAAACAGACCTGGAGTCGTGTTTTGTTTCATTCACACACGTTTGAGTATTCATTTATTCATCACAAGGTGGATCAGAGTGTTTTCCCTTTGAGAGAAGAAGTCATCTGCATCTAAATATGCAGAGTTTGTGTGTTAAACATCTGTGAATGAAAGAAAACACAACTTCAGGCATGTTTGTGATAAGGAAACAACATTACAACATAGATCAGAAAGCAGCATCATATTTTTCACCCCTTTAATAACGCATTGTGTAACAGGATGTAGTTTAAAAAGACGCTACTTAAGATTATTTTTAGATATAATGTTGGGTATGTTTACACACAGCAAAAACTGGAGGGTTAAAATTTCAGGGTGAAATATTTCAGTTGTTTTTAGCACAAAAAGTGTTATTTTAACTGTTAAATGGAGGTTTCAGTTGGGGTTATTTTCCAGATTCGATATGATTGAAGTTAATCCATCTTCCTTTAGTGTTAATTTGGCACCCACCACTTCAAACTCCCGCGAGAGAAAACGAGTTTGAACCAGTTTTGTACATAATTTCTTCTTAACTTAACTAAAACAAAGTGTGTTGTTTAGCTGAATCAGGATAACTCTACAAAGTGTTATCCGTTTACTCTCAAAATGTCAATATAACTCTTGGTTTCGATTTTTAACAGGAACTTTGGTCCAGTGTTACTTAATTAACATTTCCATGTTAATGTTAAATTAACTCTGGGGCAGACTGGAATTGATTTTGTGAGAATCAATATTAACACTCCACTTTTTGCTGTGCATGGCCAGTGAAAATCCTTATATCAGATTTATGTGAGTTTGCAAGCACAAAAAACTAAAGCTTTAGTATCTGGATTCTGTGGTGAGGAAAACAGAAAACAAAAAACTAAGACATTGATCTGAACGAAATCTAAATTTGATGCCCGATCACTACAAAACAAAAACTAAATTTCAAAATTTCTCAAGTGTCTGAATAGTTAATAAACAGATACATAAATTGTTACTACTTTTTACTTCAACTTGCATCTCAAACTTTTCAAAGTACCTACATTACGGCATTTTCTGATCGATGTTAAGTTATGATAATGTTGTTTCCACATCAGAAACAGACCTGGAGTTGTGTTTTATTTTATTTTATTCGCACATCTTGCAAATTTACACTGAGTTCTACTAAAACAGAAAACATTCTGAATGTCTCTTTGGCCTAAATTGTTCCATAGTTTAGCATTAACCTTGTCAATATTGCATTTATTCAATTACAGGTATTTTAAATGCTCAATAATACCTTAAAAGAGATCCAGTCTTTGGCTCATGCACTATTTTAGGGCCTGCATACATCTTCAGAAAATGGTATAGATCTGAACTTATTTTTGACACCAAGATCTAACCGTTCCCTTCTTCTAAATCTATACGACCCAACGGCATTTCCTCTTCTCATTATCACCCATAATCATAATTCACTATATCGACTTTCCGAGAGCCACTCAATGCAAAATCATTAACAGCTCAAAAATAAACCGTCTCCGAAGACCGATTACAGGCCATCAAGTCCGAGATAGTCTTTTGAAAACCGAAATAACACGCGAGACCTATTGATCCATGAAATCCCATTCCTCCTGGATTTGAGTCTTGTCAGATCTCGTTAAATTGAGGAACGTCCCAGCGGATTCCCACAAATGTCAGATTATAATCTCATGGGATATTTATTCTCTGTAGTCTGTGTGAGTCACCGTGATTGGAGTAAAGAAATGGCCCTCGGCTCCTCAGTCTGGAGAGAGTTTGGGACAGAAGGGACTCGACTCAAATCAGGAGGGACTTGACAACAGAGGGTGAAAATCCTGCAAATTTGAGACGATTCAACCACAGCGGCTAATTTTTATCACTCAGGATGAAATATACAACTTCTTTAACTGAGATAAGTAATCGTTTGGTGTTTTGATTGTTTATTGTGCAAAAATCCCCGCTGTTTCTCAGTACTTTATGTTCTTTCTTTCTCCTTTTTTATGTTTGTTTTTGACGAGAATGGACCATGTGTCTCTCTGATTGGTTAATCTGCCCGTCAATCACGTCCTCTGAAATCAGGGAGACAGGATAAAGCTCCAGATCCGCTCATCTTTGCAAAGTTTTGATCTGTTTAGGTAAGATTAGGACAGGGCGAAGGGTAGTTGGTGGTTTGCAACAGACCTGAACACTTTTGGAAAACATTTAAAAGTGATTTTTTTGCATTGCGTTTGTGGTTTCATTTGCAAGTTATGTTTTACTTGCAGGAGTCAGTTCACAGTGCACATTTCAAATATGCCCAGGAGCACAGTGTATGAGAGAAAACTGAAATATGAACTGCTAAACCAATAAAAGTATCTCATGAATTTCAGAACATATTTGCTAAGGCATAAACTACAGAGTTTGCAAGTAAATTTACAGAGAAATTGCTTCTTTAAGGTTCTATATATTACACAAAATTGACTCTTGTGAGTTTTAAGACACGTTATAATGTTGTTACCTCCTCAAAAGCAAACCTGGAGTTGTCTTTTTTGTTTCATTCACACATGTCAGAGTAATCAACAACTGTCTACATCTCTAAAGCTCAAAATGCTCAGTTCCACTTTATAAAAGCAGTTTTTAAGCTGAACAGCTCCTTTTGTCTTTTGTTTAGTAGAGATGGGCCATTTTAGGGCTGAAATTATCCAAATAATTCTTGTCAAAGTGTATAAAAACACAGTGGAGCACGTCCTGTATTACTGTCATGATACTAGGACGAAAAAGGCTCTTATATTCTGATACTTACCTAAAACTATATTCAAGAAAATCCGAAGATCCATTTAACGTAGAAATAAGATTAAATATTGTTGTATTAGTGACTATTTGTCAACGAAAACTAACAAATAAAAACGGTGAACAAACTTAGAACTAAATATAACTCAGATAATCACTTTTGGGAGCCATGGGCATGTGGTTTACACAGTAAAGTACAACAACATCAGTGTTCATATCCAGAACAGCATTTTCCAAGATTTATTCCAGGTTTCACGGATTAAACCAAAAACAGAAAAGGGGCTGAGGTAAATAACAGCAAATTAGACTAAACAAATCAGCAAACATAATATTAACATAGCAAAAATGTACAAATTAACCAAACTAAATGAGTAAACTAACAACAAACAAAAATAATAAACTCATTTTAGAATAATCAAAATAAGCAAATAGCGACTACAGCATTAATCATTTGTTATTTCATGTCAACGAAAATATAGGGTCTGAATACTTATGGCCATGTGATATTTCATTTTTTTCTTTTTTAATAAATCTGCAAAAATGTCAACAATTCTGTGTTTTTTTGTCAATATGGGCTCCTGTGTGTACATTAATGAGCAGGAAAAAAGCTGCAATATAACAAAGAGTGAAAAATTTAAGGAGGTCTGAATACTTTCCGTACCCACTGTAGTAGTAGTAGTAAAAAAAAAATACCAGAAATAGCCTTTTTTGTAGAGTACATAACAGATGCATTATAGATGGATATACTGCGGCGTGTTCTTTGATCTAAGTGAGTAAAGCGCGTATTCCACTCTGCACCATCTCCACTTGTGAGGTTGTGAGTTAATAGTTGACCCTGAGAACGCTATTTTTCCCATCAACATTACGTAACACAAGTGCTTATTTTCCTGTCTCCCCTTCAGCCTGTGTAATCGCTTCTCCTGCCGTCCCTGTGCTGTGTGTGTGTGTGGCCAGTGCAGCTTTCTATCCGTGTGAACTTGGCCCCCATCAATCGCAAACCTACACAAACACTGTCAATCATTTGTGCTTCATTTGTGCTGCAGGAAGTTTCCTTTGTGCCTTAGTTTTGGAGATATTAACGATTCTTTTATAAGTCAAAGTGGGGTCAGCCCTCAGGAAGCTTAAAAATGCTCTAAAATGGCCCAGAATGGTGTCAGTCGTTTGAGCTTCGGCTGTGCGATTATGGGTCTTAACATATTAGCAATTTTATTTTCAGCCAATGACGTCATCCAGCCCCTCAAAAAGTTAAATAGCCTCAAAACGGGCAGAAAATTATATGAAACGTTGTATTTCCTTTGTGCTGTTTTGTGCTGTGAGCATTTTTGTGCAAGAATATTTCACAAATTATTCATTGTTATTTTTGCGGAAATTACATGATGTCATTTCTGTTCAGTTGACGGGAGTGGCTTTAGCGAAACTCTGCAAAACTAGTGGAGATAAATGATCTCAGGCTGTGGAAAAGTCTGTATTATTATATAAAATATAAATCAGAAGTGAGTTACTAAAGACTGATACAAACTTTTCCACAGTCTGAGATCGTTTATCGTTTATCTTATTTAGCACAAACGAAGCACAAACGATTGACACCATTTTGGGCCGATTTAGACCATTTTTAACCCTCAGAAACATTTCAGACAAGGGGAACCAAGCAGGAGCATACAGTAGTAAATTACAGTTCCTCAATAGGGGGTTCAAGATTCGGGCTAAATTTGTGCTACTCCTTTGACCCAAAGTTGTTTTACACATGGACAAAACAAGCTAAAAAAAATCCCAATACCAGTACATTCAATGGTGTCCTGAAATAATCATGATCTACAAACATCAATTATGATAGAAAAATCTTTTTCAAACATTTTATTTACTTCATTACTTTATTTACTTCTTTATCTCATTCAAAACAACAAGCTGCTGTACACCAAGGCAGGTTCTGAAGTCGAATTAGTTTATGGCCAGATAACCGGGCCTATTTACCCATTATGCCTCCAATAGTATTGCAGAACCCATTAATGATGTAAATGGGTTTAAAAATGGAAAAAAATGGAGGTTTATTTTTGTAGACTTAGATGTAATATATATATTACAACACTGGGTCTTTCTGGGGGGCTGGCCGACCCCCCTTTACTTATTAAAAAATCATTAATGTCTCCAAAACTAAAGCAGCACAAACTAAACTTTTTGTAGCACAAACAAAACACAAACGATCGACAGTTTTCGTGTAGGTTTGCGTTTCAACTTCACTCAGGTCAGGTTTCAAATCATTCATCGTCTTTTTACAACTGTGTGGATTTGAAAGAGAGAGAAACGGGGGAAGAGAGGGATGGACAGAGATGAAAAGACATGGAAATGGGAGATAAAGAGAAAGAAAGAAGAGAGAAAAGCACATTTTACTTTACAGCAGTTTACATTTGGAATGAGAGTAGAGAGAGAGAAGGAGGGACAGACTAAACGAGAGGAAAAAACGAAAAGGAAAGGGGAAAATAGAGAGAAAGAGAGAGACAGATATAGGAGTGTGAGAGAGAGAGGACAGAGAGAGAAAGACAAGATAGAGAGAGAGAAAGACAGGGGAAGGAAATAAAAAGAACGGGAGAAGTTTAGAGAGAAAAGAAGAGAAGAAGGGAGCGAGAAAGAGAAAGGGAGAGAAAAGGAGACAGACAGAGATTAAGTGAAAGAGGAAGAGAAGCTGAGAGAGAAAGGGAGAGGAGAAGGGAGAAAGGCAGAGAGAGGGAGGGAGGCTGCCATCCTTGATCCTTGTGTAACTTCGTTTTCTAATCATTTCCAGTTTTCTTTACGGCCGTTTCTATCTGAAATGGTTACCTGCAGTTACGGCGGTGGAGAGTCAAGGCCGGAGCGCAGCATTGATTTGTTCAAAGTCCTCACAAGTCCTTTGATATGGTGGAAACGGGCTTAAAGTATTAATATCTGAAGAGATACAAGGTTACGTCAACAAACACAACTGGATACGGCTCCTTCACCTTCACCACTGCTCTGTTTCTCTTCTATTGTACTGGAAAAACTAAAAAAATACAAATTATATTATACTGAGTGAATAGAGTTAGGCTTATTTCCTTAAAAGGTCTATAATACACAAAATAGACTTGCTTGTTTCCATGGATATGCCATTGCTCTGCCTGGAATGTTCCACAGTATGACATTAAACAGCTCTGCCTTAAGGCCGCTACAGGATTTTTCGGTCTTAAACAATTCTTAAACATGCGACGAAAAGCGCAAACCACAAACACGAGGAGAATCTTATGAGACTTAAAATCTCTGAACGCAAAGACTGCAGCGGGATCTGTCTGCGTAAAACAGACGATAAAGCTGTGAGTGCGATCGTATCAGCTGTTTCCTGTCTACGGTAAAACCACTCGCTCTGAGACTCTGAAGTGTTCAAAAGATCAGAGCTCTGCACTTCCAAACTGTGTTATTTGTGAAATGTGGTGTGATATTACAGATTTTTAAAGCATAAAAGAGGCGATAAAGTCCACAGGAAGTAGAGTCACTGTCGCTGATCTGCAGCTTCACCTCAATCCGTGCACTGTGTGGATGTAAACAGACACACGTGAGGAACTATCTCTAAAGAACGCCTCGAACTGGATTAATAGCGCTTTTGTGGACTGGATGTCATTATTTGCAGAGGACAATTTCTATGGATAATGTGGGTGAGATGCTGCACTTTAACTTTACCACTTTAAAGAGAAATAAAGTCTTTATTTTCTCTCTACCTCGAGTTTGTTTGTTGCGTCTCTGTGTCCGTCGCTCCTCTGCCCCTGACGCTCTGTTTTATCGTCTGTTTTCGTCGCGTTGTTGATGTTTGGTGGTTCTGATCTGACACTGACTCCACACATGAGGAGAAGCGGCTTCAAAATCACACACAAAGACAAAAAGTCTAGTCACGTCTCCTGAACTTAGGAAGAAGAAGAAATCGCAGCCAAAAACGGGCAAATTCTCCTGTCGTGTGTGGCGGCCTTTACATTTATTCAATTACAGGTGATGTTATAGCTCACAAAAGGCATTCTGACTGTGACTGGGCTCACCTCTCCACAGATCTGACTTGTAACATAGAAAGGTTTAATGTCGTACTGTGAAACATTCCAGAAATGCATTTAATGGACCCTCCAAAAGTTACACATTGCACCTTTAAGACAAGTTAGAACTGTGATTTTTTTTTTGTTGCCAATACTGATTGTTTAGAAACCAGAAGCTCTGCCGATATTGTTGTGTCGATATTGTGTCGATATGTAGTGCAGATTTTGACTGTTTTCCCTAAAGTACATCATTTAAATCAGGGGTGTCAGACTCATGGCCCGGGAGCCAAGTGCGGCCCGCAGTACAATATTTTGTGGCCTGCACCTTAATATGAAAGTATAATATTAGTGTGGCCCGCAGGGAAAGTGGACCTCCGAAGGGCCAATCAGTCAGCTCCCGCGCCGTCCCTGGTCGGGGCTGGGCTAAGCTACACCAGCTTCCTGAATCCCCACGTGTCTTATTTGCACAGAGAAAGTTGCAGTGCACAAAGAATACAACGTTAAACGCCATTATTCAACTAAACATGCTGAGGAATGTGCAAAATACCAGGGGGATGAGAGAGCCAAGTGGGTTGCCAGTCTTAAAGCAGGTCTACTGAGGCAACAAGATTTCTTCAAGAAAGTAACCAAAGAGAATATTGTAGCAGTCGAAGCTACATGGTTAGTGAGTCTCTGGCAGCAAAGAGTAGGCAAGAGAAGCCATGTTCAGAAGAACCGTTCATGATTTTCACTCAATGTTTCATTCATGTTCAGAAGAAATCATTAAAACTGATAATGTCATTTGAGGACTTTTTTTTTTTAACTTTTTTTTTGTGGAATCCCTTATGCGGCCCACCCTCACCCAGACTCTGCCTCCAGCAGCCCCCAGGTAAACTGAGTTTGAGACCCCTGATTTAAATTAAAGACTGTAGACTGTAAACTCATTCACAGCTCTTTTTAACTACAAACCTTTAAGAGAACAGTTTAGTGATGTTTTGTGCTGTTATCATTTTGCAATAAAGTGTTAAATGAAATATAAATCCTTAGGCATCAATATAATACAACTACTACTACTACTACTACTACTACTACTACTACTACTACTACTACTACTACTACTACTACTACTACTACTACTAGGACTACTACTACTACTACTACTACTACTACTACGACTACTACTACGACTACTACTACTACTACTAAGACTACTACTACGACTACTACTACTACTACTACAACTACTACTACTACTACTACTGCTACTACTACTACTACAACTACTACTACTATGACTACTACTACTACTACGACTATTACTACTACTACTACAACTACTACATCTACTACTACAACTACTACTATGACTACTACTACTACAAATACTACTACTATGACGACTTCTACGACTACTACTACTTCTACTACTACTACGACTACTACATCTACTACTACAACTACTAGTATGACTACTACTACGACTACTACTACTACTACTACTACTTCTTCTTCTACTACTACTACTATTACTACTACTACAACGACTTACGACTACTACTACTTCTACTACTACTTCTTCTACTACGACGACGACTTCTACAACAACTTCTACGACTACTTCTACTACTACTACTAATTTGGATTTGGAGATTTAAAGGTGATAACTGATGTGCTAAAAAGTGCAAATATATCAAACTAGTTTATCTCTAGATAGAATGTTGTTAAATTGTCAGAAACAGACCTGGAGTTCTGTTTTGTTTCATTCACACGTTTGCCTTTGCTGTCTCCTTCTCCCAATCTTAAAATGAAATCATCCAAACGATTCTAGTGACGGTGTGTGGAGTCAGGATTTGTGTGTTCAACATGTGTGAATGAATCAAAACACAATTCCAGGTATGTTTGCGACGAGAAAACAATAGAACACGAATCAGAAAATACTGCGTTAAGACAAAGTCGACGCCAAACCCGTCGACGCAGGAAACACCATTAAAAACTTATTACAGAAACAGCATAGATGCGTAGAGCAGATCTGCGATGCTAATTTGCAAATCGCATGAGGTCCTTTAGAGACAGCGCTCCCACGTGAATTCGGCTTTGGCCCAGTGTGATGTGAAACAGAAAGTTCAATTAAAACGGCATCACTGTCACCGCGGCGACTAATTAACGAGCCTAAAAGCAGCGCTCAGACAAACAGAATCCAGTGTTTTGAATGTGATTTTGCAGACAACAGGGCTCCGGGCTGCAGCTCCTCTCATGTATAAACTACACTCTTGTTCATGAATCCTAATTTAGAGACGAGAGAAGAGAAGATAATCTGTACCAGGTAAATACACAAAGAGGAACCAGAGCAAAGAAGGTGTAGGAGTAGGAATATTGTGCATAAGCCTGGCATTTAATAGTCTTCATGTTTACAGCCTGTTGCAGTGTGTGAACAGTGAAAATCTACAGTGTTCTTAGTTGTCTTAGCATTACACTACTGCTTTATGCTAGGGCTCAAGCGATATGGGTTTTGCTGCGGCCGATATGATACCGATAAAATGGAAGTTGGAGCTGCCGATCGCCAATATAAAAGTCGATATAGTTATGATGTAAAAATTCACTGTAAATCTTCAATTGTTTATAAAACTATTGGATTTTCATTACATTTATTGTTATTCTGCCTCTTTACATCATATTTAAAGACAGTAGGTCGGCTTAATGAGATTTTTGTATGACCAGTAAAGACCCAGTACATAAAGTACTGGAAGTAAACTACTGCTATTAGCTTTTAGCGGTAAATGCATGTACGCCGCGGTAATTAATGATATGCTAAATGCTGATAATTCACACTTCTATTCACAGCTCATTTACATATCAGTGCGTGTCCAGTAACATATATATGGCCACTATAGTCACTTTACAGTCGCTAACAGAAGAGAAAACAGCCTGTTTATGTGTGCGAGCTACAGCAGCTAATCGCTAACCAATGAGAAAGAACCAAAACGAGCTTCAAAACGACACATTTCAACACTCAGCCTCACACAGGCTCCTCTCAGATCACAAGTCAGCACTAAGAACTGTCCTTTAATCCAGACTCACACTGAGCATCTGTAAAAAGAAGAGAATCTCAGTGTTGTGCACGTGGATCTACGGCTGGGGCTATAAACAAATGCACATGGCGATGCGTTCAGGGGTGAGATGGACACAGACAAGTGACTGCTCAGATAAATCCTGACGCAGCGCCACATATCAGGACATTTATCTGTCTGTAAATTGGATGAAATGGGCAGAATATAGAGTCTAACCTTTATAACAAGGTAAAACATGTCCACATGGACTATGGGCCGATAGTCGATATGTTTCCAAGTGCCCGTATCAGCCAATAATATCGGCCAACCGATATATCGGTTGGGCCCTACTTTCTACAATGTTGGAACTTTAATCGTTATTAAACAGCTTGGCTCACACCAGATTGATCTGTGTATCAACCTGGAACGGCTCTCGCTAAAAGTGATCGGACTTGGGTACAGTCAATGGGAATTTCTTTAGATAATTCCCCCAGAAAGATCATATTGTGCATTTTTAAAGAGAAAATTGAGGAGAAATTCACACCTTTATTAATTATTTTGTTAGGAAAGGCTTCAACAACATCAAATTCTAGAATACTTCAAAAACATATTTCACAATCAGTACAATCTAGAACAACTCATCACATGGAGAATAACAAATGATTGGAGCATAATTGGAAATGGAATATTTGCTCACTGGTGTTAGGGATATGGTAATAATCATCATTATTGTTGATTTCTAGTGTTATTTATTTTAATAGTTTAAGCCCTTAGTTGAGTTGCTTAGACCTTTGTAGTTTGGATGTCCCGATCCGATATTCAGTATCAGTATCGGCTCCCGATCGGGCTCTTTTATGAGTATCAGACAGTATTGGATTCAGTCACGTGATCGTACCGATCCAGTTTCTACTACTACTACTACTACTAGTACTACTAATACTACTACTACTACCACTCCTACTACTGCTACTTCTACTACGACTACTTCTACTACTACTACTTCTACTATTACTACTACTACTAGTGCTACTTCTACTTCTCCTACTACTTCTTCTACTACTCCTACTACTATTACTACTACTACTACTGCCCTGCTACTACTGCTACTTCTACTACTACTTCTTCTTCTACTACTCCTACTACTCCTCCTACTACCACTCCTACTACTGCTACTTCTACTATGACTACTTCTACTACTACTTCTACAACTTCTTCTACTACTACTTTTACTTCTACTTCTACTGCTACTTCTACTACGACTACTACTACTACTACTACTTCTACTACCTCTACTACCACCACCTAATACTACTACTAATTTGAACAAAGTAGAATTGTGAACACAGCAGCAGCAACAATTATTATAACAGTCGACTATTCAAATAATTATTTCTTTTGTAGTGTCAAATTAAATCAAAATTACGCTCACTAATGAATTCCAGCGAGAGAATATATTTGATGGAAAAATGCTTCAGTCTTTGTTAAAAAAAAACAGCTTTTGGAGTTTGTTTTACGAGTCTGTGGAGTCCAGATAACTACTGTGTATTATTAAAATAATCCACGTTATTATTTTAATAGTTAGTCACAATTATACAAATGAAACGTGTGGAAAGTAAAACCGAATGTTTTTACTTTCTCCGAACGCGTCTCTCCCAAAACGCGGTAAAAATACACAATAGGACATAATTAGTCCAATCAAAGAGAAAAGGTGCTGAAGGTCGTGTTGATTAGTAATTGAGTGACGACATTAGAAAGACAAGAGCAGAATCACAGACGCTCCAGTCACACCATTAATTATACATGTGAAAAGAATGTAAGTTTTATGAGCTGCTCCTTATTCATCAGGAGGAAAGAGGGAGGAAGAGGGAGGAAGAGAGAGAGGGAGAAAGAGGTAGGGAGAAAGAGAGAGGAAGAGAGATAGAGAGGGAGAAAGAGAGAGGGAGGGAGAAAGAGGGAGGGAGAGAGATAGAGGGAGGGAGAAAGAGAGAAGGAGGGAGAGAGATAGAGAGGGAGAAAGAGAGAGGGAGGGAGAAAGAGGGAGGGAGAGAGATAGAGGGAGGGAGAAAGAGAGAAGGAGGGAGAGAGAGAGAGAGGGAGAAAGAGAGAGAGAGGGAGAAAGAGGTAGGGAGAAAGAGGGAGGAAGAGAGATAGAGAGGGAGAAAGAGAGAGGGAGGGAGAAAGAGGGAAGAAGAGAGATAGAGAGGGAGAAAGAGAGAGGGAGGGAGAAAGAGGGAGGAAGAGAGATAGAGAGGGAGAAAGAGAGAGGGAGGGAGAAAGAGGGAGGAGGAATAAGAGAGGGGGGAAGGAAAGAGGGGAGAAGATACACTGCAAAAGGCCTATCAAAAAATAAGAAAAAAAAAACAAAAAAACAATTTTGAGGTAAAAATGCTCTATTTTAAGTTACAATTTCTTCCAGTGCAGTAAGAAATTTCCACTTATCAAGTTTTCTTAAAACAAGACGAAATATGAATCTTGTTCTATGCAGAAAACACGAGTTTCAAGTATTTATGGCAAGATTTTTCACCTTATTGGTTTGAGAAGGAAGTTAAAGAGGCTTAACCTGGACTGAGTTAATATAAAAAGTGCTTAGAATAAGTTGTAATATCTAAATAAGATAAATCAGGATGGAATATCTTGAAACTACAAAGTACAAAAAAAAACTCATCTTATTAAGTAAAAAATTGATCTTTTAAGATGAATCTGCTTAATTCAAGTCAGTTTAACTATGTTAGAAAATCCTTTTTTGTAGTGTAGGGAGCGAGAGGGAAAGAGAGACAGAAAAATAGAGGGACGGGGGAGGGAGACAGAAAGAGAGGGAGACAGGGAGGGAGAGTAAGGGAGAAAGGGAATGAGAGAGAAGGGGAAATAAGTGGTAGAGAGAAAGAGAGGAATGTAAGTTTTATGAGCTGCTCCTTATTCATCAGGAGAAAAGAGGGAGAAAGAAGGAGGGCGAGAGATAGAGAAGGAGAAAGAGAGAGGGAGGGAGAAAGAGGGAGGAGGAATAAGAGAGGGGGACAGAGAGAGACAGGGAAGGAAAGAGAGGGGGAGATCGGGAGCGAGAGGGAAAGACAGAGGGACAGGGGAGAGAGAAGGGGGGAAACAGAAAGAGAGGGAGAGAGGGAGGAAGAAAGAGACAGGGACAGAGAGAGAGACAGGGAGGGAGAGTAAGGGAGAAAGGGAATGAGAGAGAAGGGGGAATAAGTGGTAGAGAGAAAGAGAAGAATGTAAGTTTTATGAGCTGCTCCTTATTCATCAGGAGGAAGTTAGAGGGCGAAAGAGAGGGAGGGAGAGAGGGAGAAAGAGAGAAGGGGGAGAGAAAGAGAGAAGGAGAAAGAGGGAGGGAGAAAGAGAGAGGGAGAGGGAGAGAGAAGGGGGAGAAAGGGAGAGGGGGTCAGAGAATGAGAAAGAGAGGGAGAAAGTGAGGGTGGGAGAGAGGGGGAGAGAGGGAGGGAGAAAGAGAGAGGTAGAGGGGGAGGAAGAGAGAGGAAGAAGGAGGGAGAAAGAGAAAAAGGGAGTGAAAGAGAGAGGAGGAAAGAAGAGGTGAGGGGGATAGGGAGAAAGAGAGGGGATGGGGAGAGAGGGGGAATAAGAGGGAGAGAGAGAAACAAAGAGAGGGAAGAAAAGAGGGGAAAGAGAGAAGGAGAGAAGGAGAAAGAGGGAGAGAGAAAGAGAGAGGGGGACAGAGAGAGACAGGAAGGGAGAGTAGGGGAGAGAGAGGGAGAGAGAGAAGGAGGGAGAAGAAAAGAGAGGGAGAGATAAAGAGGGGGAATCAACAGGGAGGGAGAGATATGGATAGAGGGAAAAAGAGAAGGGGGAATAAAAGGTAGAGAGAAAGAGAAGGTGAGAGAGAGGGGGTGTAAGAGAGGGAGGAAGAAAGAGAGAGAAGGAGTGAGCACTGGAGAGTGAGGGAGAGAGAGAAGGGGGAGAACGAGAGAGACAGAGAGAAATAGAGTGAGGAGAAAGAGAAGGGGGAGAACGAGAGAGACAGAGAGAAATAGAGTGAGGGAGAGAGAGGGAAAGAAAGAAAGGGAGAGGGAGGGAGAAAGAGGGAGAGAGAGGGATGGAAACTGAAGGGGAGATATGAAGAGAGAGAGAGAACGGGAGAAGGGGGAATCAGAGGGTGAGAGAAAGAGAAGGAGCAAGAGGGGAATGTAAGAGAGAGGGAGGGGGAAGAGAGACAGGCAGAGAGAGCAGAAGAGTGAGGGAAAGAGAGAAGGGGAAGAGAGGTAAAGAAAGAGGGAGAGAGGGAGAAAGAGAGAGGGATAGAGAGACGGGGGGCTAGGAAAGATAGAAGGGAGAGGGAGAAAGAGGGAGAGTGAGATGGAGAGAGAGAAAGAGAGAGGGGAGGGGAGAGAAGGAGCGCAAAAGAGAAGGAGAAATAGAAAGAGGGAGGGAGAGAGACAGGGAGGGAGAGCGGAAGAATGAGGAAGAGATAGGGAGAGAGGGAGAAAGAGAAGGGGGAGAGAAAGGGAGGGAGAGTGAGAGAGAGATAGGCGAGAGAGGGGAAATAAGAGATAGAGAGAGTGAGAGAAAGAGGGAGAAAGACAGGGAGGGAGTGCAGGAGAGTGAGTGAGAGAGAGATAGGGAAAGTCAGGGAAAGAGAGAAGAGAGAGAGAGATAGGGAAAGCGAGGGAAAGGGTGAAGAGAGAGAGAGATGGAGAGAGAGATAGGGAAAGTCAGGGAAAGAGAGAAGAGAGAGAGAGATAGGGAAAGCGAGGGAAAGAGAGATAGGGAGAGAGAGATGGTCATTTGTCTGTGGAGCTTGGAGCTGAATTAGAAGTTGGGGACATTTGGATAAACAGCAGAAACAGATGCAGCGTTTCAAGGTCGTGACTTGAGTTTAATTTATGCAGCGATAGACGCGTTAGGCCCCGAGTGCTCAGGGCAAATACCAACGATCGGAGAGCAAGAGGTGAAAAAGAATGTTATTACACCGAGGAAAGAGGGGCTATTTATTAAGACGGGACGGCCAGAGGGGACAAATGTGACAGGGGGATGGGGCAGGAGGACGACTTTGTACCAGATGCTAGGGTTGGGCGGTCATACGGTATCAAAAAGTAGTAACGGTATCAGTTTCATTACCGACATTAGAAAAAAATGTGCATGAGGACCTAAAACAACAGCGCTTTCTCTTTCTCCTCTCCTCTTCAAACGTCAAACAAAAATCCATCCACACGCAGTGAGGAAGAAGAAAAAAACCCGACTGACGCTTCGTGTGTGATGTTGAAAAGTTTGCGACGGAGACGTTTTATTGGACGCCGAGAGTCGAGAGGGGACGAGGCGCTGAAGAGGAGAAAGTTCCCGCTCGAGGGCGAAGTCAGACTTTCACGGAGGAGACGGTAAAGCCCGATTTATGGTTCTGAATCAAAAAGTGTTTGTGTCGACGTGCGCCCCCTACGTACAGCTTTCTAACAAACTTTCTAACTACGTACCAAAACGACGCAGACAATAAGGGCTGTGATTGGTCCTCTCCACCACCGCTCTACATTTCCGGTGCTCCGCTCATTATAGACATTGAGGAATAATGTGTTTAATGCAGCTTTGTGCACATTTGTTCATGTTTTACAGAAACAAAACTTAAAACCGCATGGCTCATTTGCATACAGTATAAGCGCTGAACAAAACAGCTCGTGCACTGATGCTGATGCGATCGAACGCGGTGGTAAAGTTTGGCTTGAGCAGAACTTGTGCCTCGTCTTCAAATATAAAGCTGCTCTTCTGTTTCTGAAGGGTTTAGGTGATAAAATAATTCTTAGTTATTCACAGTAAAACCGTAAACCCGGTAAAATACTGAGAAGGTTTAACTGTATCATAATTTGGATACCGCCCAACCCTACCAGATGCCCTACCTGTTACTATACTGCTACTAATTGTACTACTACTACTACTAATTGTACTACTACTACTACTACTTCTTCTACTATTACTACTTCTTCTACTATTACTACTACTACTACTTCGACTAGTACTACTACTACTTCGACTAGTACTACTACTACTACTTCGACTAGTACTACTACTACTACTTCGACTAGTACTACTACTACTTCGACTAGTACTACTACTACTACTTCGACTAGTACTACTACTACTACTACTAATTGTACTACTACTACTACTAATTGTACTACTACTACTACTACTACTACTAATTGTACTACTACTACTACTACTACTACTAATTGTACTACTACTACTACTACTACTACTACTTCGACTAGTACTACTACTACTACTACTACTACTAGTACTACTTCTTCTACTACTACTACTACTACTACTACTAATTCTACTAATTCTACTAATTCTACTACTACTACAGTTGCTACATGACCTCAAAGTTACTGTTGTTTTCATAATTAATCAGAAAATTACTCCTACCTTTTCTAGAAATAAATCCCTCTATTTTAAATATTTCTTTTTACAATTGTGCAATTTCCTTGAATCAAAACGGACCCAAATTACAGAAGTTGTGTTCATAAATGCTTTTGTAAGATATCTGTAAAAATTCCTTCACACCGCACTTTTTACCACGGCCAATTTCTTTCAAATCCAGAGAAAAGAAGGCGCCAAACCAAGGCCCAATTTCACTTCAGCCGAGTTGCTTTGAACTTGAATTGAACGTTGTTATGTCTGTCGTCTGGGAAACTGAAAAACCACCGTCAGATATTCTCCACTATTCAGAAAAAAACTAACAGAAGTTTTACATTTTTTTTAGAAGTTTTGGAAGATTGTCTGACTTTGATAAAACTATGACTCCCTTTACAACTTTTTTCAGTTGAGTTTTCATGCACTTGTTAAGTACTCCAACCATTTAAGTATTCATAATTCTTCAAAAGCTAAAATTTTTCATTTACATAATACTAAAAACTGATTACCACTGCAAAGTCAGACACAATATTCAAGTCAGCAGTCTCCTGGTTTGTTGAATGTAAAATCTTTTTTTTTCTTCAATGTATTTTTCTGCCTTAATAAGTAGCAGTAGGTTGAAAACAGTGGACCACATCATCATGTCTATGTGAAGTCCTCCCCGAGTCTCCAAAGTGCTGCACAGAGTAGGCACAATATAAATTAAGACATTAAATACAATAAAGCATAAAATAAATAAATAAGCAAGTCAATAAAAAATAAAATAAATAAATACTAAAATTAGCAAATAAACTCAGTAAAAGGCAGGCAGAGGACCACACAAAGCCTGCCACCCCATGATGCATTTCAAATATGGCGTATGGTTTGGAAACAAGTTCACATTCTCATTTCATTTCATTTATTTATTTATAAGGACAATGTACAGTTACATTAAGCACAAAGGCAGAGATGCTTGTACCAGATTCTAGCTTTACAGCTAATTTCCATCTGTAGTCCTCTGGGGGAGGGGTCAAAGTGCAATATTTACAGTGCATTTAAACTTGCAGCCCACTGTCACTTCATATTATAATTTTCCCAATCTTCACATACACACAGTACATTACATCCATTAACATACAAGTGCTCCTTGTCTACCAAAGGACACATACAGCCCAATAAACATACACACTTCATTCTTACAGTTAAAAGTGCGTACATGTCTGGTTTTCTAACAACCGTGCTTTCTCACCAGAAGGACCGCACCAAAGTTTGGCATTTGGTGCAGAGTCAATTTATTTTTCTCTTAATAATTAGCAGAAGGTTGAAAACAGTAAACCACATCATTCATTCGAACGAGAAGCTCTTAGTTTGGTTTGTTTTCGTTGGTGTTAAAGCAACAGTCGCATTCGGTCCTTCTGGTGAGAACGTGAACTCGGGTCCAAACCACAGACGGTAGGTCCAAACGAACTATGGGAAATGCATCATGGGAGGGCAGGCTCGGACTCCCGAAATAAATGCTCCAACCCACCCCAGTTCTTAAAGGTGCCTTGAGTCGCCTCTCCACAGATCTGACCTGTAACTTGGCCCACTGGTGCCACCTCTTTGTTTTTGTCTCTGTGTCTCTGATACTTTGGTTTAATGCCATACTGTGGAACACACTAGACCCAACAATAACATTTATGTAGACACAAGCAAAACCTAAAAAAGGGAAGACAGGTGGAAATGAGCTCTAGTGCTACAACCAGCCACATGCATCTCTGGTGTTAAGGTTAATGTAGACTGTGCACTGTCCCGGTGTCATAAATAAACTAAATAAAGCTAACTGTGGACCCTGTATCCGAAAAGTCACATAGTGCACCCATTTGGTTGGTCATAACTAGTTAAGGTCGTTCAGTCATTTCAGACAATATCAGCCACAAATATTTCAAGTTACATCAATGTTTAAGGAGCTAAAAATGTGTGAAAAGAAAGAGGATTTTGTTTTTGCATTACACAAGTTTGAGCAAAAGTCAGAAAAATAACATGTATTATTTGGAAGATATGATTTTGATAAAACTTAAGAAATTGATTTTCCTCAGTAAGACGGCAGATTGCATTCACTGCAAAATTAAGAGGATTAAATTGATAAAATAAACCATGAAGATTATTTGTTGAGATAATTTATCTATGAGGAAAACACCAAAATAAAATTAAAGCTTAAAACCCATATTACGCTATTTTCTGATCTGATATTGTTTCTGCATCAAAAATACACATGGAGTTGTGTTTTGTGCCATTTTTTTACACATTTTCTGGTGGAGGGTTGTTTCTATGGCTATAGATGTGATTTCTCTGCTTGGAATGTTCCACAGTACGAAGTTAAACAGCTTTACCTTACATTTATTCAATCACAGCTCAAAAAATGCATTGGAAAAACAGGCATTCTGACTGTGAGCGGTGTTTCCTCTCCACAGATCTGACCTGTAACTTGGTCCGGCATGGTCTCCATGCAGATAGAAAGGTAATATATAAACTGTGAAACATTAAAGACAAAGAAATAACATATCTATGGAGAAAAGCATCTGACGGACCCTCCACCGGAAAAGTTACACAATGTACCTTTGAAACTCACCTCAATTGTGAAAAGAACAATAATTTTAAACAAAAAATCTATCAGAAAATAACTCAAATCTATCAGAAAATGACTTAAAAGTAGTGAAATTATTTTGCTGCATAGACAGACAATTTTACTTGACACGTTATCTTAAAATAAACTACCTCTAGACTAAAAATAAGCAGACTTAGAACTAGTAAATCTGAAAACAAGATGAATAACCTGATATAAGTTTTAAATCTTGGCCACATCTGAGAAATCTGCAGTGTATAATCTCACCACAGCATATCTTTATCCACTATTCAGCCTCATATTTCACTCCGGCTTCCCCAAAGAGAGTCCCATCTGACTGGAAAACAAACAGGGCCCCGATCGATACGAAGAGCCAAAGAGGCGGTCCCTGTGTCACCTGTATACACTCCTATATGCTTCTATAGAGCTCCAGCAGCGAGCCAGAGCACTCTCCTAATGGCCAAACCTAATACTGTGATGTGAGCAGGGCTGGAGTGTGCATTGATCCACACGGCACCGCTGTCTGACTCGGGAAGTGCTGAAGAGGTGAGATGGCGAAGAGGCCTGAGGAAAAACACTTAAAGGCGCCTCGTGTAACTTTTCTGGTGGAGGGTCAATGGGCAAACGCCTGAATGGAGATGTTCTTTTGTTGCCTGGAGATTCGCAGTACAGTATGAAACCTTTCTACCTTCATGGAGACTGAACCGGACCGAGTTAGAGGTCAGATCTGCGGAAGGTCAACCCCGCTCACAGTCAGAATGCCTTTTGAGATATAAAAACGACCTGTAAATGACACGAAAGGTGCGTTGTGTAACTTCTACACAGGGTCCGTCGCCTGTTTATTTCTATGGATATGTCTTTGCTCTGCCTGGAATGTTCCACAGTATGACATTAAACAGCTCTACCGTACATCTATTAAAGTACAGGTGGTTTTATAGAACAATAATATTGAGGAGTCACTGTTTCGTGGATTTTTTTGGAGTAATTTTGTATTTTTCTCTTTTTTTTTTTTTTACAGCATATGAACGTTGCATTGTGTTCTACGCTCTGATTGGCTGTTCTGCATAATCGAAGGTGGCGCACTCCTCAGTTTAGATGGCAAAAGTTTTGCCCCCTAACGCTCCTCAGTTTAAATGGTGGAAGTTTTGCCCCCTCACGCTCCTCAGTTTAGATGATGGAGGTTTTGCCCCCTGACGTTCCTCAGTTTAAATGGTGGAAGTTTTGCCCCCTCACGCTCCTCAGTTTAGATTGCAGAAGTTTTGCCCCCTCACGCTCCTCAGTTTAGATGGTGTAAGTTTTGCCCCCTCACGCTCCTCAGTTTAGATCATGGAAGTTTTGCCCCCTCACGCTCCTCAGTTTAGATCGTGGAAGTTTTGCCCCCTAACACTCCTCAGTTTAGATCGTGGAAGTTTTGCCCCCTGACGCTCCTCAGTTTAGATTGCAGAAGTTTTGCCCCCTCACGCTCCTCAGTTTAGATCGTGGAAGTTTTGCCCCTCATGCTCCTCAGTTTAGATCATGGAAGTTTTGCCCCCTCATGCTCCTCAGTTAAGATGGCGGAAGTTTTGCCCCTCACGCTCCTCAGTTTAGATCGTGGAAGTTTTGCCCCCTGATGCTCCTCAGTTTAGATGGCGGAAGTTTTGCCCCCTCACGCTCCTCAGTTTAGATCATGGAAGTTTTGCCCCCTCACGCTCCTCAGTTTAGATCGTGGAAGTTTTGCCCCCTAACACTCCTCAGTTTAGATCGTGGAAGTTTTGCCCCCTGACGCTCCTCAGTTTAGGTGGTGTAAGTTTTGCCCCCTAATGCTCCTCAGTTTAAATGGTGGAAGTTTTGCCCCCTCACGCTCCTCAGTTTAGATTGCAGAAGTTTTGCCCCCTCACGCTCCTCAGTTTAGATGGTGTAAGTTTTGCCCCATCACGCTCCTCAGTTTAGATGGTGTAAGTTTTGCCCCCTCACGCTCCTCAGTTTATATGGGAGAAGTTTTGCCCCCTCACGCTCCTCAGTTTAGATGGTGTAAGTTTTGCCCCTTCACGCTCCTCAGTTTAGATGGTGTAAGTTTTGCCCCCTCACGCTCCTTAGTTTAGATGCCGTAACTTTTCCCCCCTCACGCTCCTCAGTTTAGATCGCGGAGCCCGTCAGAGAAAAGTATATAAAGTGTGTGATGAGGGGTTTTACCGCCTTAAAATAATAATAATACATTTTATTTATAGTGCATTTTTTTATTATTCCATCGAATCTCAGAGCGCTACAATAAAACAAGAACTTTAAAAACAATACAAGTTGCTAAACACTAAAAGCATCGACATTAAGCATTTCTAAATAAAAAAGTCTTTAGATTGGCTTTAAAAGAGTCCAGGCTCTGTGTGGCTCTCAGCTGCACAGGGAGGCAGTTTCAGAGTCGTGGTGCAGCTGAACAAAAGGCTCGGTCCCCCATTGTTCGGAGCCTAGTGGAGGGGACCTGAAGAAGCCTGTTACCTGAAGATCTGAGGGTGCGGTTGGAAGACTGTAGAGTGATCAGATCTTGAAATAAAGCCGACTACTTCGCGGATTTCGCCTATTGCGGGTTGTTTTTAGAACGTAACCCTTGTGATAAACAAGGGACCGGTGTAATAATACTAATAATACATCGGTTTTATACAGCGCTTTTCACGGTAACACAAAGACAATGAGGTAACACTAAAACAAGGACAGAACAGACCAAAGACGAATGAGTGACGTAATCATGTGTAGGGGCTCTGAGGAAAAGGTTTTGTTGTTTGTTTTGAGAAGTTTTTTGAAGGTGTTTAGTGAGTCTGAGTTTCCGATGTGAAGGGGGAGGCAGTTCCAGAGGCTCGGTCCCCCTTTGATGTGACAGTGGGAGTAAGAAGGCTCGAGTCGGAGGCGGTGAGAGGGACGGTGGGGCTGGACGAGATCTGTGAGACCTGGAGGGGCCTGGTTATGCAGGAGCTTCGTGGGTGATGCGAAGGATCTTAAAGTTGAGGCGCCGTTGGATGGGAAGCCGGTGAAGTTGTTGCAGAAGGTGGGCGGTAGAGTTTTAAACATACTGAAGAAAAACACACATTCTGACTGCGGGTTGCCTTGCCAAGTAATGCCCATTGTGGATCCGTTTGTCAGAGTCTACACCGTGTGCTTCTGCTGAGGGTTAAATCTGTCAGTCACGCTGATAGAGACTGACCAGTGCACAGATTTCATGCAAATAATTCCTTCGTGACGTGAAGGATTTGGCCTGGCAACTGTCCTCCCGTCGTTAGAGCAGTCAATCTAAATATTACATCTTCTGAATGGAGAAAAGTCCTCACAAAAACCTTCAAATCACGAAGCAATCATTTGTCTGAAATAATGAATAGAAGGACTCGGAGATGAGCGCCGTGTGGGGGTGTGTGTGTGGGTGTGTGTGTGTGTTTGATGAAGCAACATTCAACAGAAAAGACATCACAATTTGTTCACCACACTGCTTCCTGTTACCGTAAAGTGAAGACGGATAATTCCTTTAAATAAAGCACCGGCAGGTTTTAAAATCAATACACCTCTCATGTATCTGCAGACACACTTATGCCATATGACACCCTCACTCACACACACACACACTCACACACACACACACACAGGGCTGCTTAAATGTTGTGTGCACTTGTTTGTTTCTTTCACACCTGCCCAAACAAATTGCCCCACGTGGGAGCAGCTCTGGGGCAGGATCAGAGCGGCATGACGGTCCATTCACATGCACTGACCCATATACAGCCGCACAATCACGCCGAGGGGGACTGGAGCGGGAACACAAGGATCTACTATAGCGAATTTCAGCGGCTGCACGTATGGAATCTATACAGAGACCGGCCAAATATGGGAGAAAGAGATTTTATTACACAAAATTGACTCTTGTGAGGTATTTACAGACATACCCAGAGTTGTGTTGTGTTTCATTCACACATGTATGAGTAATCCTTTATTATTAAGGTGTATTCATACTTCAAAAGAACATGAAAACATTGTTCTTGATCTGAAATTTGTTTTGCAGGTTCAGCAGCTCCAAACCACAACCACAAGGACATGACAAAAAAACACACAAAACAAAACAAAACAAAAAAACCTTTGTTCGGCAGTTCGGCAGCGCTGTCCAACATTTTCACTCTCATTTTTATTTATATGGATGTGGCTTATTTGCTGGAGCCAACAGGTGCGTGAGATCCAATGGCGGAAATGGTGAGAAAATACAAACATCTACATGACACGATGCTCAGTGACCCTGGAGCTATAGACTAAAGACAGACAAATGGCAAGAAATTTATGGAAGGAAATAGTGGACATTTTAGACTCGCAGAAAAGTGTGGCGTAATCTCCGTGACAAGCCAAAAGGTGTGTCACCAAAAAAAAGAGAGGTCAGGCTGGAGGATGAAAAGAAATATCGTGAGGGTATTTCTTTTCGACGGGGAAGTTTGGCAGGAAAACATCTTCTGAAGTATGAAATGTCAGAGCATAAATGAGCTTTGTTCTTGTTCTTATCACCTCAAAAATAACAACAAAGTTCTTATGAAGTATGAATAGGCCTTGAGTCTGTCTACATCTCCAAAACTCTAAATGCTCTGTTCCACCTTGTGATGTCATGCGGTGCTTATTCTTAGTTAGTGGAACAGAGCGTTTTCAGTTTAAGAGAAGAACTCAGCCTAAAAATGGAGGATTTGTGTGTTAAACATGTACAAAACATAACTCGAGGTATGTTTGAGATGAGGAAACAACATTATAGATTTGAAAATAGCCTAATATATGCCCTTTAAAAGCTTGAAAGGTTCCATAGTGTGGCATTATGCTTTGTGACTGGTGTTTTTGTACCTGAAATACATTTAAAACCTGCTTTCTCTCTGCGTGCGGGCGGGGTCGCCTCTCCACAGATCCGACTGCATCACCTGTTTGTCTCCATGGAGCTAAATAAGTTTAATGCCATACTGTGGAATATTTAAATTATATAAAACGGACTCATGAGCCGAATGAGAGCTAGAAGTATGAGAATGGATGAAAGTTTAATGAAAAGAATATTGACAGAACCGTCTCTTTTTACTTATTTACTTTAAAAATTTAATTAAAATGGAGTGTAATTTCTTGCTTGTTTATTAGCAAAATCTTCTCTCAGTGAAGACAGAGCTCTAAAGAAAAGACGTCCAGTTCAATTAAACAGAGAAAATTGGTGTGTACCTGAGTGATAATAACTTTTACTGCTGAACAAAAGGTTCTGGCGTCAGCTCCTAAACTCCTAAAACAACTGTGAGGAGGTGTTGTGTACAAAAATATCACGGCTTGTCACGTTGTTATATCAAATCTCAAGTCTCTTTGCTTAAATTCAGTGTTATGGTGCAGAAATATCAAAAAGAAACAGAAAGAACTACATAGACCATGATCCTTTGCTCTGTTGCAGTCCAATTTACAAGATGAAGTAACTTATTAAGCACTTTTAAATCTAGTATATTCACGGTTTTGTTAGTCTTTTGTTAATGCATATTGGTATTTTCTAACAAACTACAACCCTGTAAAATGCATCAAATGAAGAAAAATGCCTAAAGAACCATTCACCCAAGTCACTTTGTTATTAAAACTCCAGCCACAGAATTCCTGCTGTTATTAGTCGCACCACATGATGCACGGTCGCACCACATGACATTTTAACACTTTAAGTACAAAAAACATGCAGAATAACTCATGATTTCTGAAAAAAATGATTTGGTTCCATGGAGGCCAGAGGTGCTACAGAAATGTGGTGAATTATTATGAAATTTGAACCTTTTAACTGAGGAAATTGCAATTGGACAGCGTCATGTCATTTGGAAATGTGAACAGACTAATTACTCAAACATGTGTGAGTGAAACAAAACACAACTCCAGGTCTGTTTTTGATGAGGGAGCAACATTATAACAAGACTTAAAGCTCAAGAGTCGATTTTGCGTAACATAGGAGCTTTAAGACAAAGCAGAGCGATTCTGATCTGACTCAAAGACCCTAAAAAAATCAGGTACTGTCTTTTTAACAACCATATGGGCTGTTATCTGGAGACAGGTTTCATTGCTCTTGGCATGTGCAGATAAGATAAACGTAATTGTCTCACAAGGAGAAATTTGTCTTGGGCATGAAGTACGAGGTGCCTAAACATCACACAGATCCAAACAAACACACAGTGGTATTGCAGGATGGGTCAAATGCATCAAATGTTCCTTAGAGGTCCTATATTAAGCAAAATTTACTCTGTTATAATGGTGTTTTCCTCATTAAAAATATAACTGGTGTTGTATTTTGTTTCAGTCACACGTGTTAGAGAAATCAGTCTGAAATAAGAAGCAGTAGAAGTAGCAGTTTTTAAGTCAACAGCTATTTTTTACCTTTAGTTTAGTAGAGATGGACAATTTCAGGGCTGAAACTGTCCAAATGGTTCTAGTGAAGGTGTATGGAGTTTAAAAACACAATGGAGCACTTCCTGTATTACTACATGACGTCTCAAGGTGTGTTTTCAGTTTGAGAAAAGAGCTCAGCCTAAATATGCAGGTTTGTGCGTTAAACATGTGTGAATGAAACAAAACACAACTCCAGGTCTGTTTTTGATGAAGAAACCAACTTTATAACACAAACTGGAATATATGGGCCCTTTAAGTGTGTCATTATAATTCATTTGTTAATTCTGGTACATTTGCAGAAATGTTGATTCATGTACACGGTCCCTGCTAAATAAACCATACAGCTAAAAACACATCTAAAATAGACAGATCTACATTTTGGTTCACACTCTTCTGCATAAGGTGTCAGAAATGCAAAGCTCAAAGCAGTTTGCCCAAAGCTACAAGAATAAAGAATCTTTTTAACTCACTGACAAAATCCACCTTTACAGAGCGGGTTTTATACTTCTAACATATTCAGTTCACTGTGTTACCTTTTATTGTTTGGAAAAGTCGATATTCCTCAACAAGAATGTGGTTAAAGGTGCAACATTTCTGGTGGACGGTCCGTCAAATGCTTTTCTCCAGGGAGATGTTATTGCTTTGTCACTTTGTTTGAACAAATTGAAGGTCAGATCTGTGGAATCCCTGTTTTTGTCTAAAGGCCGCTACACACTACAGGATTTTTCGGTCTTAAATGATTTTTAAACGTGCGTCAAAAAGCACAAACACCACAGACACGAGGAGAAACTTGAGACTTAAAATCTCCAGTCACAAAGACTTCAGTGGGATGTGTCTGTGGACCACAGGATATCAAGTTGTGAGTGCGATGGCGTCGGCTGTTTTCTGTCGAGAGTAAAACCACTTTGAGACCCTTAAGTGTTCAAAGATCAGAGCTCTGCACTTCTAGTTTAGACACAAGTCAAAACTGTGTTATTATTATTTGTGAAATGTGGTGCAAAACTTCAGATGCAGGATTTTTAAAGCACAAAAGATTGAAGATAAAGTGCAGGAAGTCAAGCCTTGATCGCTAATCTGCATCTTTCCCACAGTCTGTGTGGGTGTAACCAGACCCATGTGAGGAAACACTGTCTTTTTACTTTCAAAAACGCCTCAAACTGGATTAATACCGTGGTTTTGTGGTCATTATATGCAGAGGACATGAATAATGTGGGTGAGATGCTGCACTTTAAATGTACCACTTTACATTAGTAATAAAGTCTTTATTTTCACTATTTCCTGAGTTTGTTTGTTGCGTCTCTGTGTCCGTCGCTCCTCTGCCCCTGACGCTCTGTTTTATCGGCTGTTACTGTCGCGTTGCTGATGTTTCATGGTTTTGATCTGACACTGACTCCGCACATGAGGAGCAGCGGCTTCAAAATCACACACGAAGACAAAAAGTTAAGTCACGCCTCTTTGAACTCGGGAAGAAGAAATTGCAGCCAAAATCGGGCAAATTCTCCCGTAGTGTGTGGCGGCCTCAGGTCTTTTTGAGCAATAAATCCATCTGTAACTGAATAAATGTAAGGTAGAGCTGTTTAATGTCATACTGTGGAACATTCAAAGGCAGATCAATGACATATCAGTAGAAACCAGAAGGTGATGGACCCCTAATCAAAAAACTCTCCGTGCTAAGCCACCCCCCCATCAGAGCACTATCATAACACAAGGGGAGAGATGGAATTAGCCAACAGAGGGAAGGATGGAGAAAGGGAGAGGAGAGAGATGGAAGAGGAGATGGAGGAGAGATGCGTAAAGAAGCAGAGTTGTAGCCTTTGTATATTTAAGTTGCTGTATTTTTAGTATCATTATTAGTATTGCACAGAATCTTACAGTTAACCATAAGGAGGGTTCAAATAGGAGTAGAGAGAGATCACTAAATTACTCAAACATACATGGGTGACATCTAAAACCTCTTCAAGCTTTTTTTTCTTTGAGGAGGGAACAACTTTATATTTATTTATTTATTTATTTATGTATTTACTTGTGAAAAAGGGGGGACAGTGTTTAATTAACATTTTATACAAATGTAAATATGCCAGATTATAGTTTTAGGCTAATTTCCATCTGCAGACCCCCTGGCAGGTTGATGTCATAACATGAAACAAAGTATTTACAAAGACTATACACAAGTGGACAAAGGCACAAGGACAGGAGCAGTGATGAGTCCAGATATGACAGTGACAGATTTGTTAAATAGACACATAAATAAAATCCTATTCAACTATATTGCACGTGTATTGCACAGACCCGTATTGCACTAATTCATATTACACCAAAGTCTATTGCACTGGGTTTTATTGCACTAAATTTGATTGCACTGATGCCTAATGCCTGTTACCTGCTTTATTTTTTAGCAGAGTTCGAATTGACCAGCAAATATTGCAAATAGAGTCCAATGTCCAGATTAAAAATATTTATATATGGTCACATGTTTGTGAATTCTTTAACCACATTTTTAGATTTTTCTTGAAAGGACGGAAACTGGTGCTTTCCCTTATTTCCCTGTAAAAGTGTGAATGCGCCCTGAGTATTTTATTGGACACGGCTTTTATTTTAGTCACATTGTGTTAAATGTGACCCCAATAAACACACAGCAAAAACTGGAGGGTTAAAATTTCAGGGTAAAATATTTGTTTTTAACAGAAAAAGTGTTATTTATCTATTTGAAAGTGAAATGGGGGTTCAAGCTGGGGTTAGTTGCCAGAGTTGATACGGCTGAAGTTAATTCAACTCCCACTAGTGTTAAATCAGCTTCCCTTTGGCACCACCGACCCGCCACTTCAAACTCCCGCCAGCGAAGACGAGTTTGAACCAGTTTTATACATAATTTCATCTTAAATTAACTAAAACAAAGTGTAAAAATAATACATCTCTGTGTGTTGTTTAGCTAAATCACGATAACCCTACAAAGTGTTATCCGTTTACTCTCAAACTGGTGCTTTCCCTTATAACAGGATATAAAGGTCCAAAAAGTTGAGTTTTATTACGTAACAAAGATATACTGACCATATAAAAAAATAATGTGGGGTTTGGACTAAATGTTGTTGGATCAGCACTTTTATTAAAGACGAGGCTTGGCTCTATCTAAATCTTGCCAAACGATCTTTTTATCAGTCGCTTCCACGCGCCAAACCCACAGCAGAGAAAACTTACATTACACGATCGGCCTGCTGGCTCCGCTTGTAGAACATATAGATTTCAAAGTCCTTTTTCAAGACGAGCTGGCGATAGAAAGTGGACTTTAAAATGCGCAGTACATTTGGACTCGGGAGTGAGTCAAAGCCCCGCTGTGTCGACCACAAGAGCTGGCACGGCATCAAAAAGCCTCCTAGCATCGATCTCTTCCTGTGCGCCCAAAGCAGAGTCCACCTCATGCGGTTTATAATCCGTACACTCAGCCTCAGGACTACGTTATCAGCGCTGGAGGAGAGATTTGCTGACAGGTTTCCATTTGCGTAACACGGGCCCTGCTCTTGACAGCTTTATGGGACCGAGACGGCGGCAGGAAAAGGCCCCGTGTGCGGTTTAAGGTGGTGGCTGCTGTTTATGATATGTAAATATAGGGGGAGCGTAATCTGCATGGCATTTTCAGCCCGTGTGAAGAGAGGGAGGTAGAATGGACTTTGAATGTTTACGTGGCTGTACCTGAATTATTTTACATGTTTTGTAGTGATATTGTGCTCGTACGTGTCTGATTTTGTTTGTTGAGGCACTGTTTTGTGCCTTTTTGTTTTGTCACTTGATTCTGTTTGCGGGTTGATGTGATTTTACTTTGGGACGCTTGTG
Source organism: Odontamblyopus rebecca (assembly GCA_030686955.1). NCBI lineage: Eukaryota > Metazoa > Chordata > Actinopteri > Gobiiformes > Gobiidae > Odontamblyopus > Odontamblyopus rebecca. Next base: position 31,360,350 of record CM060662.1, read on the forward strand.
ATTTAGTTTTGTTTGCGTCCCTTAGCTTAGTCACTTGTTGTTTGACTTGTTAAAACTTACTCCTGTTATTTTGTTTCTTAGTTATTTTGTGTACATATTTTAGCATGTTTTGTTAATTTACTTTATACGTTCCTTTTAATTAAATTACCTTATTTATTCCTTTTTTCCATCTTGGTTTCGTAACACTCTGAAAGTTGAGAAGAGTGAAATCATTGTGGTGAATAATTAAATTGCTTAGATGCACGAGGAAAGTGAGGAATAACTTTGGACCACTAAGAAACCTTTATAATGAACTAGTTTCATTTTTCACTTTAAAAAATAAAAAATAGGTACAGTTCGCTCTGAGTTTAGTCTTAGTTTAGCCACAGTTATAATGTTGTACATGTAAAAGTGTGAATGCGCCCTGAGGATTTTGTTAGACACGGCTTTTATTTTAGAAATACTGCGTTAAATGTGACGCCAATGAACACACAGCAAAAACTGATGGGTTAAAATTTCAGGGTAAACTATTTCAGATTTGTTTTTAACAGAAAAAGTGTTATTTTAACTATTTGAAAGTTAAATGGGAATTCGAGTTGGGGTTATTTGCCAGAGTTGATACGGTTGAAGTTAATTCAACTCCCACTAGTGTTAATTCAGCTTCCCTTTGGCACCACCGACCCACCACTTCAAACTCCTGCCAGCGAAGATGAGTTTGAACCAGTTTTGTACATAATTTCATCTTAAATTAACTAAAATAAAGTGTAAAAATAAAACATCTCTGTGTGTTTTTTCGCTAAATCAGGATAACCCTACAAAGTGTTATCCGTTTACTCTAAAAACATTAATATAACATTTGAATTCGGGCTTAAACAGGAACACAGTGTTACTTAATTAACATTTCCAAACATGTTAAATGAACTTTTAGAACAGATTGGACTCATAACTCTGAGAAAATGTTAAAATTGATTCTGTGAGAGTCGGTTTTAACACTCCACTTTTTGCTGTGCAGATAACGCAGAATTCTGAAAATTCAGCCATGAAATAGTTTTGTAAAATTATATTATACGAGACTTTAGACTGAAGAAAAAGGATGGACAGATGGATGGATATCATACTATAACGACAAACATATTATGACATAAAGACTTATTATTTAGGTTGAGATTTTGAGCCCCAACATGATGATTTGCCCGTTAACTGTGAGGTTTGCTGTTCACAACCCTAAACCCTTAGTACAGTACAGGATAGTAGTAGTAATACAGGATCTAAAACATCTAAAATTCCAAAATGCCTTTACAAAACAACTTCCACAATCAATAATATGAAGATCGAAGGCTGTATCTAGTTTCTAATGATAACGCAGGTCAGTTCCTTCATGTTAATAACTCAAAACTACATTTACCAGTCCCAATATGTCTGAAATTAACCAAACTCCACCCTGGACAACGTTGGAAACAAAAATGTAAAGGTTTTGCCTGAGAAAATTAAGATTAAATAACTAAAACTTGAAAATCTCAATGTTTCTGAACTCCCTGGTTTTCTCCTACAGTCGCTCCTACATATTTTACACCTACTAATCACTTCATATGTTGATTTCTGTTTGAGAACGCCGCAGACTGGAGCTGCTGTGTGTAATGGACTCGTATGCAGACCTTCTCAGGGCCGTGTCAGTGAGAAGAGCTTGAATAAAACATTTACAAATGCTGGAGGGCTTTGAGGATGTACAGACATCTGCCAGAGTGGAGACAATCCCATTAGCACCGACACAGCTCCACAAACCCACCGCTTTATCATCAGAATGGGAATTTGTGCAATAAATCATCTCATATGCACAAACTCAGTGTAAACAGGGCCAGAACAGTCTTTTAGTGAACTTTGACAACAAATCTTGACATATTTCTACAATGATACTGAATACAGATGAGGGCAGATACAAGAATTACTGTTGAAATGCAGATTTTTGGTGTAATACAGAGTTTGTGGGTCTAGTAAATAATAGAAATGATCCGCTTCTACATTCTTTTAGCTTTTGGATATTTCATGGCAAATTATAATGTGATTAATATGGAAAACGTGACTGTTTTAAAGCAGACTAATTATGCAAAAGTTGTTTCCTTTCACCATTTGCTCTCCTGAAGTTGTATTTTGAGTGATTCGTGCGAGTTTGAGGAATCTTTACTTGCTTATTTTGACGATCACGCCTCATTTTCACCAGCATACGCCCACTCCTCTGTACTTTTTACTTTCTCCAGTTCAATTTCTTAATCTGGGATACGCGTAGGATTTGGCAGTGTTATTTGGCATAGTTATTTTGGTGCAAATGGGAAAAAAAAATCTGCTGCTCGTTAGTGTGATGTGCAGCTGTTCAGTGGAGGTGCTGACGGCTTCACGGCTTTTTGTTGTGTTGGCGTTTCTGGCGTCAGCTGCCGTTGGGCACCGCAGTTTTCTAACTTGGAAGTCAGCAAACATGTTCCTTTTATTAAGTTGTTTTATATGAATATTGTTATTTAACATGTCCAAATTATAAAGTAATGATCCATAGGTGTCGTATAGATTATATATGAGACACAAGCACAACAGGTCTTCTTTAAACACAGATGTCCCTTAGACTTTTTGTATGTAAGCACTGAAAATGCATTACTTTATTTTTATTATTGCTCCTTTATATAATGTTTGCACTAAATCACCAAAGCAAATTGCTCATTTGTAACATTTAGTTTAAACAAAGCTTATTCTGACTCTGAAAACAAATACCAAACCACAGACCCATTTCAGAAGAAGCTTGTATCTTGTACAGACAGTGTCTTCTGTTCTTGTTTTGTTTTCAGTGTACAAAATGTAAATATATAACTAAAATTTTTGTGTACCTCATTTATAACTGACCTAATGACTGAATATGAAACAGGTTATGGCCAGTTCTGCAGTGAAAATATAAAAAGAACTGTTTTCCCTTTAGTGTTTGACTCTGTGTGTCCTTCACAAGCTACAACAAAATGAAACCTCTCATTCCAAAAACATATCATATCAATTATGAATGAGATGCTTCATTTGCCCTTGCCTGGGCTGTAGCCCCACAGCCCCTCGTGTACAAGACAGACACCCACAAGGCAGAACAGCAAAACATGAAACTGGTTTGAAATACCAAATATTACAATCTTCAACTAATATTTTCAAGTTTGAATCCCTCCCTTATAAAGTTATTCATTAATTAATCATTGTATTTATAAAGCACTTTGCAAGACACTCAAAGCGCTTTACAGTTCATTATTCATTCACTCCACACTCAGACGGCTTTTACACTGGAACGAATCACCGTATCACTGTATCAGAGTATTGGAAACGATTTGCGTCCACACACGTCGTGTCTGGATCTCCAGAAACGCCAGTCATGACGAGGCTGTCGTCACCTCGCCACGACGTCACAACACCACGTGGGCGGTAAAAACAAGGAGCGGATCACCGTGTCTGAAGTTGTCGTAGTTCTATGGAAGCTGCAGCAGCCGATTTTGAGTCTTTTCGTGGATTGATGCTGTTTTGCGTTTGTCTCGGGTTTGTTTAAACTTTTCCACAATAGCGTCACATGACTGATGCTACAAACCCAGAGAATCAGGAAGGCGCAAGTTACAGTGGCGTGGTCCAATAAGAACAGCAGCTAAAGCCCTGATGTCAGCGTATCAGTGTTTTCAGTGTTTTCATGCGTTCACACGGTGCCAGATCTGATCCGTACTCAGGCGAATACGTGGGAGCTGGTGTATCCAGATTGTTCCCTCTCCAGAGCCGTTTTCCATCGGATTAGTGTGGACGAACACTGTGGACGGGGCCTCAGGGGTGTAAGCAGCTGTCCTGGGGCAGACTGACAGAAGTGAGGCTGCCCCATCTGCACCCTCGGCCCCGCTGACCACCACAAACACCCACACACACCACAGTCATACTAGGCAATGTGGGTGAAGGACACAACAGTTTTTGCCACTGGCGTTCCTCCTGTGGCACCTTTTATTCCAAGAGGTCTCGTCTGCAAATACAATACAGCACTGATAACAGAGCTCCACAAACAGTAATACGAGGCCTTTTCTTAGCTTCTTATGAAATCAGGTTTGTCAAGTGGGTGTCACAAGATACTAATAAACTCATTTGAAAAGGCATCGATACTAAAAAAGTCACAATCCCAGAACAGAAATGAACCTTTCCTGAATATCTTTAGAATGATGTTGAGCTGTATCAGAACAGACGGCTACTGAACCTATGCCTGGACGACCGAGGAATTACATAGATACAACACCACAGGGTAATATAAAAGTACTAGAGAAAGAGTGCTGTTTTATGACCATAGTGGTATCAGAATCAGTACCGAGTATCGAGACCATTCTTCAGTATCGAAATGGAGTTTGAATCGTTAATGTCTCTTATTCCTGCATCAGCCTTGAATCACAATACACCGCTGCTATACCCTCCTTCTAGCGCTGAGAGTCTGTTTACTTTACCGCTTCATCCTCCACATGTTGGCTGAATATTTTATGGCAGTAGTAAACCACATTTTTCACGCTTTGGAGTTGCAGAGGACATGCGGTTTCTCAGCCCTTTGATACTGAACAGCCAATCAAAAGCCTTCAGTCTTTATGTACAGGGTTTATAGTGTCCCCGTGGCAGAAAAGCCAATTCAATTCATCCATCTCACTCCTGGTCGTCTTTAGGTTTATAGATCAGCTTCATTTGACATCACGACAATGTCAAACTGCACTTTGGAAATGGAGCTGAAGGACAGGTCACAATTCTGCACTAGTGTGGTCACAATTTCAATACTAAAGACGAGGCTCAATACTGATTTTGACACCCAAATGATCGTTTTAACTACTTTACTTGATCGTTTTTAACTACTTTATTTATTTTCTTTATTTATTTTGCACATATATAACATATAAAAGCACAGTAGATAAAAAAGTAGGTTCTGGAAGAGGCAAAAAACCCAAAAAGCTTGTCTTTTTTAAGCAATACTGTAATTTTCAACGCAAAATAATAGTATTTGTTTATAACACCATGTGGTCTTACACTAGTTTGGATAAAAACAAAAATTTAGCTGTTTTAGTCCTGTTTGTTTTGCATATTAATTTCAATTATTTTAAGAAGAAGGTCACCCATAAACCCTTTCTGTACTGTTCTGTTATTATTATTTTTTTATCATTTAAGCTTATTTTTTGTCCCTTTAAATGTTGGGTGCAAACACTAAGAAATAAAAATAAATAATAATATTTTTTGATCCAGTTATGTGATTTTTAGTGTTGATACTTGCTAAAATGAGTGTCTATTAGTTTTATCACACATAATAACACAAAAATCCTGCATATTTAGAGTTCTTCATGACATCACAAGGTGCAACGGAACATTTACAGCTTTGGAAAATGCAGACAGATGAAACAAAACACAACTCCAGGTACGTTTTTCATGAGGTAACCACATTATAAGACGACTTAAAGCTCACAAGAGTCAATTTTGCGTGATATAAGAAATATGAGACCCTTTCATATTTCTTCCATATAGATATATTTGTTATATTAGCCCCTGCCCTTCATCTGAAACTACGCCGTCAAACTGTACAACACTGTGAAGGCCCCTTATTGGAAAGAATATTCAATTTCTCCATCTTTACCGATCGTATCTGGACCTGGAGCCTTCAGCCTGTGATGTATATTGATGGAGCTCTGATTACATGCAGAGGCAGAGGACTGGGTTTGGATCAGAGCGTCGGTCTTTGCATGTTCTGCCAATGTGCTTAAGGAGCCGCCGCTATCTGTATGCAGAGTGTGGAGAATGAGTTAGCCTCCACATGAAAGAATCTCCATATCGTACACTGTATAATTTAACATATAAGTATGAATCTGGATTAAAAGGCTGCGAGAGCTCAACATCTGCAGTAGAGCCATAGAATGAGAAGCTAGGAGCGTTGCCATAGCGCTTAACAAATTTAAAGCAATACGATATCGTTTAAAAGGGCCCATTTTATGCTATTTTCTGATCTATGTTGTAATGTTGTTTCCTCATCAAAAACATACCTGGAGACTTAGGGCTGAGCTAAAAATCAAAAGATCAATAGATCGTGTTCTTTACTTTGGTCAATCTCGATGATACGGCACATTTTAATCGACAGGTCAACAGCCAATCGTGCGGCAGTAAGAGCGCATAGTGCGGACAAGGATACGCTCCCTTGTTTAGGAAAAGCAGTGTCCACAACGCCCTGGACGCCTCTATTTGGACGGCTTTGCATTTGAATTCAGACGCCCCTGACATACGTCTTGGATGCAGTGGACAAACGAGAGCAAAATACTTGACGTGTGTCCAGGGCATCAGCTGTGGTCTGTGAGTGACGTGTATTCCTGATCTAGGGAGTAACTTTAGTGTATTTAGTGAGCAAGCCCCGGACCTGTGGAGCACTGGACTGTGCAGGGCTTCAGGCTCTGGGCTTCAGGCTCTGGGCTTCAGGCTCTGGGCTTCAGGCTCTGGGCTTCAGGCTTTGGGCCGCGGAGCTCAGAGCCACAAGGTTCCAGCCGTGGAGCTACGCACTTCAGTTGTCAGCTCTTTCCCTTTCTTTTTTATAGTTGTCTCTGAATCGTTGACACGGCGCGTCTGACACCAAAAGTTCAGCTTTCTCAACTTCTGACACCAACGCCCTGGGCGTGTTTCTTCTGATGCCAACGCCTGAACGCTCAAGATGCGCCGCCTCGACGGCAGATTCGCACTGCGCTGACGCCTGAAGACGTGTCACGAAAAAGCTAGTCACACATCCTCATAGACTTTACACGAAAACTGTACGTCCTGACGCTGCAGTCTGAACGTACCATAAGCCACAACATGTCCCTTTGTCTCCTCACAAGTTCAAAAGTTTTGACTAAAAGTTCAGTCTCTCTCTCCCTCTGCCTGTGTGTGTGGTGCTGTCGATATACTCAGTCAATATACTGTACAAACTCATTCCAACTTTTAAATGTGAATTTCTCCAGAAATATTGCATCTATCAACACAAAATAAAAACTGTAGTGATCCTGTCCCCTGCCCTTTATGCACACAGTCCACATGTCTATGTTTTTAATAAGACAGAAGATCAAATCAAAAACAGAGATCGATCAATATATCGCCCAGCCCTACCTGGAATTCTGTTTTGTTTCATTCACACGCCTTCCTCCAACTCCATACACCTTCTCCATACATTACTTACACCTTCAATAGAATTATTTGGATTATTTCAGCCCTGGAATTGCAGATTTCTATGTAACTAAAGGTAAAAAGTAGCTGTTAAGGTGAAAACTATCGCTACGAGATGGAGACAGACCAATAAACCACGTGTGGGAATGAAACCAAATTCCAGGGATGTATGTCATTATAACACGGCTTAAAGTTCACAAGAGTCAATCTTATGTATTATAGGACCTTTAGTATTGAATTCACTGACAAAAAAATACATATAATACTTAAAGATACCCTGTGTAACTTTTGAGGTAGGATTCCTGCTTTATGCATGTGGATGTTATTGCTTGGAAACTTCCACACTAGGGCATTATCTTGTATTTATTTAATTAAAGATGCTGTGTAGTCTTTAAAAACCTGCATTCTGACGTCACCTCTGGACAGATCTGACCTATAACTTTCACTTTTTTTTTTTTTTTTTTACAACTAAATGCACTTCACATTTTTACACATGCACATTGTTTTCATAGATAAATCATCTGTAGTATTCACCTGTTAAAGCCACGTGTAGGAGTCTAAAAGCACTTCCTCTCTGCTGAATCACAGACTCGGCCAATTTACACAAACAAATTACACTGAATACAGAATCTAACACCTCGGGAGTCAGTCAGACCTTTATTCATCAAAGTATTTGTGTCATTTTATGTCAACAAGCCGCTCTTTGGACCGCAGAAAAGCGAAATAATACGAACGCACCGATTCAGCTTTTTCAGTCAATACAAAAAACATCAATAATGATAAAAAAAAAAAAAAAACACTTATTATGCTAAATAAATAAGTACATTTTTCAGTTTGAAGTTTGCTGTCATGTCAAAACTCTGCTCTAGTATTTTAAACCCTTGTAAATATTGCAAATAAACATTAAAATTAACTAGTTTTTTGTTCACGTTTTTAAGATAGTAAAAATCAGGCACCTTTTTGTCTTTTGTCTGTTTTTTTCCACCTTCCACTAGACATTATCAAACACTCTGTTCCCATTAGGACCAAATGGCTTCGAGACGATCCCGGTGACACTGAAATCAAAAGGCTACAGCTTAATCAGTGAGTCATTTTTTACAGTTTCTTAACCCTCAGTAAATTAAAAAAGCAATTAGCAGTTGTAAATGTGCTCTATATTACGCCAGTCAATTAAAATCAGCGGAGAGACAGACAGGTCAGCGATGAGCACACACAAAACACTTCTCTGTCCGTGGTACTGATCCAGTTTAAGGCACTGGAGGTTTAAGACATGAGTGGAGCTGCAGACCTGCACCCAGAGGACCCGACCCGACACACCTCACCCAGGATGCACCTCCACCCACGTGTCCCTCTCCACGTGTTCATGCATTTACTCTTTTAACTCTTTTACGACCACAGGGATCAGCGGTGACCACACGATAGTAAAGTACCATAACTCCTCGCTACTTTGTGCAATTTTAATCATTCAAACTGCCCCTGAAAGCTGTGAAACGGTGCTTGAAACTGCGCTTGAAAGTTGAAGATAATTCAAGTCGTTTTTGGCCTTTTCATCTTATAACACACAGTTTTAGGTATTTAATTACATAAAAATGGTAAATACTTGAGCGGGGCTTGAAACTGTGCTTGAAGGTTGAAGAAAATTCAGTTCCTCTTTGGTCTTTTTGTCTAATAACACACAATTTTAGGTATTTAATTACATGAGAATGGACAGTTTTACTTCTCCTGGAAAAGGGTATAAAATATTTACACATAGGGCATTCTTTGACATGATTATTGACAAAAATAGATGATTCAGTTCAATTCAGTCTTTATTAAGAACACATAATATCTGGTTCATAGTAAAAAAAATAGGAATAATCATAAGAAAAAAGAAAAACAGACAAAAAAGACCAGGTGTTTCAATAAATATAGCTATTATCATGGGGTTAAAAGGGATAAGCAAACTAATTATTTTTTTAATCTGTTTTTGCCTCAGTTTGCTATTAAATTCTTAACAGCTAATTTCTATTTTAGCAAAGTTTGTACATTGAATTCCCAAATAGATTTCTAAAAGGGTCCTAATTTGAACATATCTTTTCTCCCATAGGGAAATTAGAAGTTTAAACCGTATTGTCACAAATATAAAACATGTAATTGTCAAATACTAATAACACGTCTGGTTAAGATTAGGCACAAACCTGGAATGGTTAAGTTTAGGGTTTGGGTTTGTGCACCACTCGTTCTTTTGAGCGAAAAACAATAAAATGGGAAAACAGTTTATTTAATTTTTCCGTTTTAGTGTCAACAAAAAAAAAAAAAACAGATTTCGTCCTCTATTTCCAGTATTTAATTTTAAGTTTATTTCAAATAACACCAATAAAAAATAGTCTCAGTGCCTATTTCAGTTCGGATATTTTATTCTCTCTGTTTTTTATTTTATTTTTTTATTTATTTATTTTTTTTTTTAAATATAGGCGGCACGGTGGCTGAGTGGCAACACTCAGGCCTCACAGCAAGAAGGTTGCGGGTTCGATCCCGGGTCGCCCGGCCTTTCTGTGTGGAGTTTGCATGTTCCTCCCCGTGTCTGGATGGGTTTCCTCCGGATACTCGGTTTCCCCATCAACCCAAAACATGCAGCACCCCTATGAACTAACATCAAGGACCATGTTGTCCAGCCTCCTGTGGGCTCACCACCTGCAGAGGGGTTCATAGGGGGGTCAGGGCTATGAGTATTGGGCAGCAAGCTGCCCCGCGACCAGCCGGATTAAGCGGGAGAAGATGGATGGATGGATGGATGGATGGATGTTTTTATATCTTTGGAAGTTCTGCTGCTGGAAGGACCTGAAAAATCATTGCAATTTAAACCAGAGAGAATAAAATGTCAAAATTGAAATAGGCTCAATAATTGCTTTTTGATTGGTGTTACTTGAAATAAACATAAAATTAAATAGAGACTGTTCACGTGACGTTACAAACCGGGAAGACATTTAGAAAGATGCGATTACAACTACCGTCGGGCGGTACTTCCGGTCTATTCGCAGTAGTAAAATGTAAAAGTACTGCGAACAGACCAATACGACAGAAAGTACTGCCCGCCAGAAGCTGTAATCGCATCTTTTCACACGTCTTCCTAGTTGAATAGTGAATAGAGCCGATTGGAAATAGAGGTCGAAATCGTTTTTTTGTTTGACCCTAAAACGCAATAACAAAACCACAAACTGTTTTCCCATTTTATTGTTTTTTCATTCTTAATTGAAACTCAAAAGCAGGAACGGTACACGGACCGGTTGGACTTTGGCGTCTTTTGTCACGTCCGCAGTGCGTTTACTTCCAGGGACGTGTGGGTGGACGTAGGGTCATCCCGGCGGAGGTCTGCGGCCATCGACTTCTCATTTAAGATGAATCTAATTTGATGAGTAACCGTAGCGACGAGGTGGGCAGACAGGTCATTAGTTGTTGTTTATGCTCATCACATTAACACAGACGCACCGAGCCTTAATGGCCACTTTAATTATATGCTGTGTCTCTTTTGCGCAAACGTAGAAGCAGTTCAGTCGATAATACTTGCAAGAGCAGATTTTCACAGGCCTATTGATACTTCGCAGCTTATGTCGTCAACTTTCCTTAAGAGTGCGATGCTAACTGTAGGCTCTGCGCTGTCTGAAGCTTTGTTAGACTTGAATCTGAGCTTTACTTTAACACAATCTGAGCAGAAAGCGCTGATTTAGCCAACAGTTAGTCACTCTCACCTTTTTGTTGAAAATCAAATGCCTAAACAGGACCGTGAATGTCGCTCGTATTGCTCACAGGCTCCTGAAAATGTGCTGTTTTGAGTTTTCAGACTGTAAAGATCTAAAAATATCCAACATAGGGTGACCAGATCTTCAAAATCAAAAACTGGGACACTGGTTTGTGATGGTTGGTAATAATAAAATTGTGAATCAAATGCGTAATTAAGGAAAATTGTTCTGCACTCAGCCCATTCCTGACTAACATGTGTCACTATAGCCACATTTTCTTTGTGTTTTGGTCATTCTTAAGCAGCTTTTCTGTTTTTTACCCAATCAAATGACAATGTATGCCTCTCTTTACTGTCAAAACTGGTCAAAAATAGGGACAACTGGGACATTTCTTGTATCAAACTGGGACAAATCGCTGGTTTTGGATGAATCTGCTGGGACAGGAGACACAGGGCTCAAAACTGGGACTGTCCCGGGTAAATAGGAACATCTGGTCACCCTAATCTAATGTACCATAGAGACAAATGTAGAACACCCCCAGCATCATGACACTTTTAGCATCAATACTAAAGGGGAAGGTGCACCGTGCAAAAATACACAACATAGTCAAAATCTGAAATGGAGATATGAAATGTATGTCAAATGAATTGAAATGCCTCAGCTACAGGGCATTTAACTTGAAAAGCAAAAGAAAGCAATTTGTTCAGTTCAGTATGTGATAAAGAGTCTACTAAAATAATAAATATTTCTTTTTCATGTATAAATTAGAATATACATTTTATCCCTTCTTACACAAGCAAACTATTTTCTTATTTATTTTTTACAGTGTTGTTTCCTCATCACAAAAATACCTGGAGTTGTGTTTTGTTTCACACACAAATCCTACATATTTAGGCTGCAAACTCTCCTCTACCTTGTGGTGTCATGTGGTAATACAGGAAGTGCTCCACTGTGTTTTTAAACTCCATATACGTTCACTAGAGTTGATAAATTCAGCCCTGGAATTACAAATATCTACTGAACTAAAGGTAAAATGGGTTAAGGAATGGGTTCATAGGGGTGTAACGATATCCAAGTCTCACGATACAATATCATCACGGTACGATATTTATTGTGATATGGTGGGGAGGCTCACGATATTACAATATTCTACAGAATAACAAGACTGACATTATAAAATGCTTTCACCAGTCATTTGGTACAACATTTATTGTCATTAGGGATGGAACGATATCCAAATCTCTGTACGATATTTTCACGATATTCATCTCACGGTACGATATTTATTGCAATACTGTAACTATGAATCTGCTCCTTATTCCTCTAAAAATGCCTTCACGAGACTTAATCCAAATAATGAAGATGTAAAAGTGCTTAGAACAGTTATTTCTTCATGTCGTCTGCACTGAAACGGAGCAAAGGATCATGGTCTATGTAGTTCCCTCTGTTTTTTTTAGCTATTTCTGCATCAGAACTGTTCATTCAAGTAAAGAGACTTGGGATTCGATATATTGTGATGGTCCACGATATTATTGTGAGACCTTTGGTGATATTTCGGTTATTGTTACTGTTATTCAAACATGTAAATGAAACAAAACACAACCCCAGGTACGTTTTCGATAAGGTAGCGACATTATATCGCGGCTTAAAGCTCACAAGAGTCCATTTTGTTTCATGTCGGCCCTTTAAATACCACCATCTTCCATATAGAGATATTCCTCATACATTTTTACTCTACGATTTCCTTTAGAGCACTGTTTCATAAAGCTCCTTGAAGATAATTAGACATGTACAAGGATTCTCAAAGACGCTATAGGAGCCACATGGAAAACCCACTCTTACTTCTAAATGAACCGAAGCCTTTCTACAGCACACATGGTCTCCTCTCGTCCATGCACTCCTCCAATTAAGGCTTCCAATCGTCACGCCTGTACAGAAACGCTTTGTGGATGAATATTTATGAGAAAACGCTACGCAATTAGTCGGTATTAGCCAGAGAAAAGCACTAATGACGCCCTCTTTGCTGTGATGATAGGCATTTAAGTAAACAGCTCCGTCAAACAGCGATTTCAGCTTCCCGTTGTCCGATCCGTTCGTCACAGAGCCGAGCGTTTCATCCGGGAAGTCCCTCGAGAGTTATTGTTACAAGCAAAACCATCATGGCTTTGGATCAGAGACGACAACACGCATATAAAAGCTCGATAAAGACGCGTGGATGTACAGTTTTGCTGTTGCCGCGGGGATCTCTCATTAAAATGGACCAGATGGTTTTAATATACACGAATGAATGCAGAGACATATACCCCCACTGTTTTATACGCGCCCATAATGTAATATAGGGATGGGCTGATTTGAAAGCATAAGGTGGTAGAGTTCTATACGGGAATCTCGACACTCCGCTAACGAAGGGAAAATTGTCAAGCGTGCTAATTTACATCTCAGTTTTTGTTTTGGAGGAAAGTTTTAATGCGAAAAAGAAGCAGTGATAGCAAAGTGCAAAGTAAACTATTGCCGGATTTAAAGAAAGTCTGATAAAACAGGCGGGCTGGGAGATTATGCAGCAGGGCTGAGTGATAACTTGATGAGACAAGATTAAAAAGATACTTAAACTAATCAGGATCTGTGGTCCTTGGTGACAAAAATGTGCAGTACTGTGCAAAAGTTTTAGGCAGGTGTGAAAAAATGTTGTAAACAAAGAAATGCTTTCAAAAATCCAGTCATTCAGAACGATCTTCAGCGTAAAGAAGAAGCAGAAGCTGTGTTGGTGATGGTCTGGCCCCACAGACCCTGACCTCAGCATCATGGAGTGAGTCTGGGATTAACATGAAGAGACTGAAGGATGTGAGGAAGCTCCATCCACACAAGATCTGAGCTTAGTTCTTCAACATGTTTGGAACAACCGACCAGCCCAGTTCCTTCACAAACTGTCTGCAAGTAAACCTAGAAGAACTGATGCTCTTCTGAAGGCAAAACTCACACTAAATACTGACTTGATTTAGATTTCTCTTTCGTTCATTCACTGCATTTGACTGATGAAAATAAATGATAAACACTTCCATTTCTGAAGGCGTTCCTAGTTTACAGCATTTTTTCCACACCTGCCTAAAACTTTTGCTCAGTGCGGTACATTATTTTCTTGCAGTACAGATTTTGGTCCAACTTTACAATAATAGTGTCTTCATTTACTTCTGCCTGTTGTAGAAGTTTTCAGCTTGTCCAAGAAAGGGTGGAAGTAAAAGGCTGGAGACCAACTGGACATCTTAAGCAGGAGAAGTTTATTTACCATCACTACACGAGCCCGGGGAGACTTGAAAAGTCAACATAGTCTGATTCCAAAAGTGAACATAGTCTGATTCCAAAAGTGAACATAGTCTGATTCCAAAAGTGAACATAGTCTGATTCCAAAAGTGAACATAGTCTGATCTTTGAGTGTTCAAGCACCTCGACTCTGCTTCCAGAGGAGGAGGATTATAAAGACAGTGTGGTCAGACTATGAAGGCCAGTAGCCTGCAGTCAGACATACAGTAGTCTAGAAATATGCCACAGTTTAGATAGTGGTGCCAATGGTGCCAAGAGAAGAAGTGTAAATATAGCCTTGTGAGTCAATGTTAAACTGAGAAATGTATGTAGATTCTCTTACACTGCCCTAATCATACAACTAAATAATATATCATATTTTGAAATTTCAACCCCTTAAATGCCATTTTTGACATCTTAAGTCTCGAATTATGTGTATTAAAAAATGAAAAATTAGATTTTGTTCTATATCTTCCAACTAATTTTAATTTATTTGTACCTAGGGGTGTAGAAGGGTTAAAGCCACACTATGTAACTTTTTTACAAATAGACTAAAATAAAAACATGTTTCTTAGTTTCTGAATTTGGGTTGTGTTTTTGATTGCACTGGAAAACATGTGTCTTACTTTGAGTCGGCTCGCATCTCCACAAACCTGGCCTGGAGGACGCCCTGCTCGTTTCCGTGGAAATCATGCAGATAATATACCACCTCCAGAAAGTTACAGGCTATGCCTTTAATACGGTGCCTTTAAATAGCGCAAGAATATTGTTATAGCAAAAGAAAACATCGGTATTGGTACTTGACACTGTAACATCGCACTGGGGTGTTCTACATGTATCTCTATGGTAGAATGTTCAGCAGTTATACGCATTAAGAAACAGTGCCAAAAAGTTTTAAGATGGTCTAAAAAACTCAATAAAAAATGCAAAATGGATTTAAACAGCACATTTTCAGGAGCCTGAGATCAATACGATAGTTCATAGTCTGTTTAAGAGTTTGATTTTCAATGAAAAATTGAGCGAGACTAACTGAAAAACTGACTGTAATTTTTCGTTTGAGAGACTTGTGTAAGAGCACAAATCAATCCTTTCTGGTCACATTGTGTTAAAACCATAGACTGTATGTATGAGTGGACAGAGCTAACACGTTACGCGCCGTGTGTCAAACAGGAAGTGCTCCAGGCGGCTCTTCCGGATCCTTCTGTCCCTTTTTCCCATCGACTTACACTGGGATCTGGCCATCGCTCTCTCTGGTACTGCTGCTGTGGCCTCGTCATTTTGCTCTTAAAATGTTCGTTTTAACCTCTCTACATGATCCTGAATTTTTCATTTAGCTTGTTCCTGAATCAAGATATGAACATAAATAACGGACCAATCAGACGCCTTCATTCCCTGAGGTCACTCCCTCTAACGTTAGCAACAGGTCTGATTGACAGCTTGTGCGTTTCGTCGCCAAGCAGGCCCCCTTCCTGCTGATAAAACCTAACGTGACCTTATTAGTCTCAAGAACCACCGAAATACTGTGCTCTGTAAAACTACATGGTGCATTTGGAGTATTTGCTGCTCTCCGGTGAGTAGGGTGGGCACATTCAACAACCTCAGTCATGATTGGCTCTTGTGGTTGCTATGATACTCGCAATCGGATTTACAAATATGGAGCCAGTAACTGAACCGTTAGTTTGAGGGCTTCATTTGAGTGGTGCTGAACGCTATGGGTGACGCCAAACTCGCTTAGTCCACTTCTTTTATATACTACAAAAAGGCCTATCAAAAAATTTTAAAAAAATACCAGTTTTGAGGTAAAAATGCCCCATTTTAAGTGAAATTCTCTGCCAATGCAGCAAGAAATTTTCACTTACCAAGTTTTCTTAAAACAAAATGAAATATGAATCTTGTTCTAAGCAGAAAACACTAGTTTCAAGTATTTATGGCAAGATTTTTCACCTTATTGGTTTGAGAAGGAAGTTAAAGAGGCTTAACCTGGACTGATTTAATATAAAAAGTGCTTAGAATAAGTTGTAATATCTAGATAAGATAAATCAGGATGGAATATCTTGAAACAAGTACAAAAAAATCTCATCTTATTAAGCAAAAAAATCTTAAAATTGATCTTTTAAGATGAATCTGCTTAATTCAAGTCAGTTTAACTATGCTAGAAAATCCTTGTTTGTCGTGTGGTGTCTGTGGTTAAAACAAAACCCAGCTCACCGTCTAACTTGACTAGTAAAGCCTCAGACAGAGCAGTTTCTACAGTTAGCATCACACCCCCAGGGAATTTCGATGACATCAGCTGTAATATCACTTCTTTCTCACGTCCTACTCTCACTTTGTGTTTCCTCGCAGAACTATTCCACGCTCACTTGAGGGGTTAAGCCGCTTATAAACTGCACATGTGGATATTGCGTTGCCGATACGTTCGGCGTGACCCTGTTTCTCAGACGGCCGCTCCTACATGTGCGCCGTATATAGATCCGCCTCATTATCTTTCTATTTATTTTCCCTGAGCCGATCGTTGTCCCTGAACTGCTTAAACTTCCCGTGTTTGGCTCTGACCTAAAGCTTGAACATGCATTTTTCATCAACTACACGGGTGTGAAATGCACTTAAACCGTAAATAATTCATCCACGCTACGATGTACTGTCACATGTGTTCTCATACGATCTGATAATGGACTTTATTAGGATCATGTTTGACACACGCCGAACTCCCAACAGAGGAGAATATTAATATGATAGAAGGAAGTGGTGGGGAATAATGTTGTCGAAATACGGAAAATCTAATACCGACCGACACTAAAACTACTATTGAAACAAGATAACTCATTTGAGCAGGTTTTGAGCTAAATTTGTGATTGTATTGCAACTATAGCAAACCTACTATGTGAGCTTTGACCATGTAGATGTAAATATTGTGTATATGTAACTACTGTTATGAGCTTGAAATAAAAAAAAAAATCAATCAAAAAAACTAAACTAAACTAAAAAAGTCACATTCACAGGACAGAAACGCACCTTTCCTGAATAATTTTAGAATAGAAGTATAAGAAAAAAACATAAAATGAAAGAAAGTGCTACGATTTAATGGTGAAAATCACTTTCTATTGTCTAAAAAAATTATTATTATCATGGTTTTGGAATCGGTATCGAGTCTTTTCTATAGTATCGAAATTGATTTCGACTTTAGTATTGTGACAACACTAGTGGAGGATGTAACATAACGTAAAATACCAAATAAGCTGAGCTAATTATAACAGACAGCTTTTTGTTTCAGCACTTATAGTTTATGCAAATGAGCCACATGGTTTTAAGTTTGGTTTGTGTCGAGACAACGCATCAGTCCTGTGTCCTGTTGTTGCACGACGACTTCTGCCGACGCTTTTTTGTGTGACAGAC
Organism: Odontamblyopus rebecca; assembly: GCA_030686955.1. Taxonomy (NCBI): domain Eukaryota; kingdom Metazoa; phylum Chordata; class Actinopteri; order Gobiiformes; family Gobiidae; genus Odontamblyopus; species Odontamblyopus rebecca. Next base: position 31,377,932 of record CM060662.1, read on the forward strand.
AATAAAGTTTTTCTATTCTATTCTATTCTTCTGTCTTCAGCACGAACATTTGACTCGGCGTTTATTTGGAACCGGCGGTGATTTATTCAAATATCCACCTGCACCCGGCGTTTAAAGGGAACCCGGCTTTTATTTGGTACTTTATGGTAATGCAGCATCATGCTTCTTAACACAGCGGATCAGGTTTCTTTATTTCAGTGACGCATGTAAAACCAAGGAGATCCTATTACAAACAAAATCATGTTCCCCTCGCTTCAGATTAACAGAGTTTAGTGCTTTGCTCATTGATTCTGCAGAAATCCACAATGTTTTTCAGACTCCAGTTTCCTTTTCTCCTCGTAAGCAGCCATATTTGTTTTGATACAGACAGAGTATGCATGTCCCTGATTGGCTAATCCACCCGTCAATCACGCCCATATGAACTTCATACTCACTTAACGCTTATGTCAGTGTTGAGAATATATCTGTACTTCTGTTTACTCCCTTTTATTAGAATGTTATTGCCGTTTGTCTGACTACAAATTCACATTTATGAACAAAAATCTAAATTTAATAGCGCCTGTCGAGACACCCAAAGCGCACTGATGGAAGCGATGTCTATTTGAGTCCTTCTCGTAGGAAATAAAAATCTAAACTTAAATTATCCACCTGCAGTGAACCAAAAGTGCGTCTGCTTCTGTGCTCTGTCATCATTTTATCATTTTGTGTTTGACTCTTACGACAAATGGCTCAAACGAACGAAATATGAACAATAAAATGTATGAATTAATCACTGTATTTATATAGTGCCTTTCAAGACACCCGAGGATCTTTACAGTTCACTGTTCATTCACTCCACACTCCGACTGATGGAAACGACGCTACAACTCTCCAAGCACCACCAACACTCACGCACACTCCACTCTCTTATTACAGGCAACGGAAAATTCAAAGAGAAAATCCTTAGATTAAATTACTTAGATTAAATCAGAACTGCCAAAATGATAAAAAGTAAATAAAAAAATAAATAAATAAAAAGCATTCGATAAGCTTCACAAACTAAAAACTGAACACGCCGGAGAAGAGATCAGGGTGAAGATCTAAGAGGCGTCAGTGTGGGGAGACGGGGACACTCGAATGCATCTCTGATAAATGAGGACGGGAGGTGCGGGTCACGTGACCGTGTGAAACTTCAGAGGTTGCCATGGCGATGAGTCCCCTCTGCGGCGCCGTACGTTCCACGAGGCTAAACAGACGATGACGCTAAAGCCCGTCAGCCCCGTCAGCCCCGGGGAGAAAGGAAGGAGAGAAAGAGAGACAAGGAGGGAGAAAGAGAAGGAGGAGAGAAAGAGAAAAAAGGATGGAAAAAGGGAGGGAGGAGAGAAAGAGGAAGAGAAGGGGAGAAAAAGGGAGAGGGGAGAAAGGAAGGAGAGAAAGAGAAAACAGGAAGGAGGAAGGAAGGGAGGACAGAAAGAGAGACAAGGAGGGAGAAAGAGAAGGAGGAGAGAAAGAGAGAAGAAAGGAGGGAGGAGAGAAAGAGGAAGAGAAGGGGAGAAAAAGGGAGAGGGGAGAAAGGAAGGAGAGAAAGAGGGAGAGAGAAAACAGGAGGGAGAAAGAGAGACACGGAGGAAGAAAGAGAGACAAGGAGGGAGAAAGAGAAGGAGGAGAGAAAGAGAGAAGAAAGGAGGGAGGAGAGAAAGAGGAAGAGAAGGGGAGAAAAAGGGAGAGGGGAGAAAGGAAGGAGAGAATGAGGGAGAGAGAAAACAGGAGGGAGGAAGGAAGGGAGGAGAGAAAGAGAGACAAGGAAGGAGAAAGAGAAGGAGGAGAGAAAGAGAGAAGAAAGGAGGGAGAAAGGGAGGGAGGAGAGAAAGAGGGAGAGAGAGGAAGAACGGGAGGATAGAAAAAGGAAGAGACAAGGAAGGAGGAGAGAAAAAGGGAGAGAGAAAACAGGAGGGAGGAAGGAAGGGAGGAGAGAAAGAGAGACAAGGAGGGAGAAAGAGAAGGAGGAGAGAAAGAGAGAAGAAAGGAGGGAGGAGAGAAAGAGAGACACGGAGGAAGAAAGAGAGACAAGTAGGGAGAAAGAGAAGGAGGAGAGAAAGAGAAGGAGGAGAGAAAGAGAGACAAGGAGGGAGAAAGAGAAGGAGGAGAGAAAGAGGAAGAGAAGGGGAGAAAAAGGGAGAGGGGAGAAAAGAAGGGAGGCAGAGAAAGAGGGAGAGAAGGAGGGAGACAGAGAAGGAGGAAAAGAGGGAGAGAGAGAAGATGGGAGAAAGGGAGGAGAGAAAGAGGGGGAGAAGAAAAGAGGGAGACAAGGAAGAAGGACAGAAAGAGGGAGAGAGAGACAAGGAGGGAGAAAGGGGGAAGAGAGAAAGAGGGAGCAAAGAAAAGAGGGAGACAGGGAGGGAGGAGAGAAGGAGGGAGAAAGGGAGGGAGAATAGAAAGAAGGAGAGAGAAGAAAGGAGGGAGAAAGATGGCCATGAAATGCAAAGAGAGAGAGAAACAGAAGGAAATAAAGGGAGGAAAGAGGGAGAGACAGCGAGAGAAAGGGAGACAAAAGGAAGGGAGAGAGGAGAGAGAAAGAAAGGGAGTAGAGAAAGGAGAGAGAGAGAGCGAAGAAAGGAGGGAGAAAGACTGGCATGAAAGGAGAAGACAGAAAGACAAAAGGAGAGAAAGAAAGGGAGAAAAGAGGGAGAGAGAGAAAGGGACAAAAGGAAGAGAGAGGAGGAGAGAAAGAAAGGGAGGAGAATGAGGACAAGAGGAAGAGAGAAAGGAAAGGCAATAGGAGAGGGAAAGAGAAAAGGAGGAGAGAAAGAGGGAAGGAGAAAGACAGGCATGAAAGGAGAAGAAAGAGACAGAAGGAGAGAAAGAATGGAAGGAAAGACGTAGGGAGAGCGAGAGAAAGGGATAAAAGGAAGAGCAAAAGATAGAGGAGAGAAAGAGAGAAGAGGGAGAAAGACAGGCATGAAAGGAGAAGAGAGACAGACAGAAGGAAAGAAAGAAAGAAAGAAAGGGAGGAAAGAGGGAGAGAAAGAGACAAAAGGAAGAGAGAGAGGAAGGGAGGAGAGAAAGAGGCATGAAAGAGATTGAGAGAGAGAAGGAGGAGAGAAAGAGGGAAAAGGGCAAAAGGAAGTGAGAGAACAGGGCAAGAAGAAAGAGAGAGTAGGAGGAGAGGAAGAAAGGGAGGAGAGAGAGAGAAATCAAGAAGGAGAGAGAAAGAGAAGGCAATAGGAAAAGAAATGGATGAGAGAAAGAGGGAGTGCGAGAGAGATAAAGGGCAAGGGGAAGAGAGAGAGAAAGTGGGTGGAGAGCAAGAGGGAGAAATGGTGCAGAGGAGAGAATGATGGACAAGCGAGGAGAGAAATAGTGTGAGAAAGAGAGAGAGGAAGAAAGGGGAGAGCAGACAGATAAAGGGAGTAAGGAAAGAACGAGAGAAGCATTGAGGAGGGAAAGGGAGACTGAGAGGGAGAGAGCGACAAAGAAAGAGGGAGACACAGGCACAGGAAGAAGGAAGAGATCTAAAAATAGCAACAAGATGAGAGAAAAGGGAAAGGAAGTGAAGAAAGAGAGGGAGCATCAAGGAGACAGAGTGATAGAGAGACAGAAATAGGGAGAGTAGAGACAGAAAGAGAGAGTGTGTAAGGAAAGAAAGAGAGGGGGAGGACGGAAGAGTGGAAAGAGAGGAGAAAAGCAATGAGGAAGGAGAGAGAGGAGGCAGGAGCTGGAGAAATGGAGGGAGGAGAGGAGAGAGATCCAAAAATAGCTTGAAGATGGATAAAGAGGCGATCACAGGATTTGCACAATGGAGCTCAGACTTATTGTTGTAAATATAAAGTAATCCTGGTCACTATTGTTACCGACTGTAGACCCCCACAAAGGCAACGACACAATCACACCAAGATAAGAAAACGCCCGGACTGGAAAAAAGAAAGAAAAGAAGAAAAAAAAACAGATATATAAAGAAACCAGGTATTCTTTTGTTCAGGTGTGAATGAGCCGCGTTATAAGCCATAAAGACCAAGCTATAAAGTCAAAGAAAAAAACAAAACAAACAAAAAAAAAACAGTTTGAATCTTTAGTGACCTCTTGTGGATGGAGTTTGGATCCAATATTTGTTAAAAAAAAAAAAACAACCTAAATCCGTATATGACAAAACATACATACATATACACACTGATTTACCTGCGCCAAAAGTACAAAAAAAGTATGGACCAATGTTTCTCTTAAAGGCCGCTACACACTAAGCACTAGACAACGATCCATGGGTTTCAAACATAGACCACATAAAAGAAGTGGACTAAGTGAGCGTGACGTCACCCATAGTGTTTAGTGCCGCTCAAATGAGGCTCACGATGCCACGGCTACAGGGGCGAATCTGGAGCCAGGCTCTATGTTATGAACAGGGTTTTTTTGACGGACAAATAGAGAAAAAAAAATTCAGGATCATGTAGAGCGAGTTCGTGTGAACATTTTAAGACCAAAATGACGAGGCCACAGCAACAGGTACAGAGAGAAGAGCGATCAGATCCCAGTGTAAGTCAATGGGAAAAAAGGAGCCGGAAGAGCCTCTTGGAGCACTTCCTGTTTGGCACGCAGCGGCTAACGGGATAGCTTAGTCCACTCATATATATGGTCTATGGTTTCAAAGTGATAAAAAATTAGGACTGGGCCTGTTGCCATAACGATTAACAATTTAATAGCTGCGTATGACAGAAAAGCTCCCAGAGGAAACCGACCGAGGCTTCACACAGTCCAAGACTAACCAAAGACTACAGGTTTTAAGGTTTGATTTTCTTAAAAGCCAGATTAACATTAAGACTGTTTAAAGACCACTACAAACTACAGGATTTTTTGGTCTTAAATGATTCTTAAACGTGTGACAAAAAGCGCACATCACAGACACGAGGAGAATTATATGAGATTTTAAATCTCTAATCGTAAAGACTGCAGCAGGAGCTGTCTGTGTAAAACAGTTTATAAAGCTGTGAGCGCGATCGCATCGGCTGTTTCCTGTCTACAGTAAAACCACTTTGAGACTCTTAAGTGTTCAAAGATCAGAGCTCTGCACTTTTGAGTTTTGATACAGCTCAAAACTGGGTTATTATTATTTGTGAAATGTGCTGCAATACTTCAAATACAGGATTTTAATGCACAGAAAGTTGGAGAAAAAGTCCACAGGAAGTAGAGTCACTGTCGCTAATCTGCAGCTTCACCTCGATCCCTGCGCTGTGTCGGTGTAAAAAAACACATGTGATGAGCTACTTTTGGCTTTTTCCTTTCTCAAACTGGATGAACAGCGCTGTTTTTATGGCCTGGATGTCATTATTTGTGGAGGACAAATTCTACAGATAATATGGGTGAGATGCTGCACTGCAAATTTACAACTTTACGAGAGGTGAGTAATAAAGTCTTTATTTTCGCTATATCCCGAGTTTGTATTGTTGCGTCTCTGTGTCCGTCGCTCCTCTGCCCCTGACGCTCTGTTTTATTCGGCTGTTACCGTCGCGTTGCTGATGTTTGGTGGTTACGATCTGACACTGACTCCACAAACGAGGAGCACAGCGGCTTCAAAATCACACACGAAGACACAAACTTGGGTCTCCAGGCAGTTCAGGACGCAGCCTAAAGCAAATTCTCCTGTAGTGTGCGGCGGCTTTAAGTCACTTCCACAGCACTTACATATGTTATGACCAATACTGTGGCAGTACAGGCTGTAATTCACAAGTATTTTGACAAGTAGCTTTGACGAAATTCAACTTGCGACCCCGTAAAAGTTTGGCAGCAGAGACTTTCCTTGTCACTTTGCACACGTAACCTTTAAAAGACTTTGTACAGGTCTGTGCGTATGGATGTGTGAATGCACCATATGGCCTGTCAGGCAGAGGACATGACCGGGCCCATTCAGAATTAAATTGCGTACGTTATCTAGCCTGTAAAGATGTCATTTCCATTAGTCTGTAACGCTGTGTTGTCAGATTTGTGTGTTTTACATTTGTCCAGGCCACAGGACAACCACACAGACGTCCTATATTACACAAAATTTACTCCTGTGAGGTTTTAACCATGTTAGAATGATTGTACCTCATCAGAAACATACCTGGTGTTGTGTTTTTGTTCATTCATGCTTGAGTAACCCTTTATTATTAGTCTGTCTACGTCTCCAAAGCTGGAAATGCTCTTGTGATGTCATTAAGCGGTAGTTTTCAAGTTCACAGCTCCTTTTACCTTTAGTTCAGTGGAGACTGGTAACTCTTCCAGGGCTGAAATCATCCAAATGATTCTAGTGCTGGTGTATGGACTTTAAAAACACAGTGGAGCACTTCCTGTATTATCACATGACATCACAAGGTGGAACAGAGTGTTTTCTGTGTGAGGAGAGGAACAAAGCCTAAATTTTGAGGATTTGTGTGTTAAAAATGTGTGAATGAAACAAAACACAACTCCAGAAAATAGAGTAAAGGTTCTTATTACGTCTTATTTATTATTATTTATTTATACACATGCGAGTGACAAACACAATTTCGATTCTTTATATGTTTTTCGTATGAAGAATTGACAATAAACTTTTGAATTTGAACTTATTAATTTCAGACCACTGAAAAAATTCAAGGTTGTAGTCATGATATTAAAATGTTAAAAAAAAAAAAAAAAAAAAAAACTATTTCGATATTAAGGTAAATTATACCTAATAGTGTTTTTGACAACACAATGAAAAGAAAAAAGAAAAATTTTCAAACTACACATTATGTCATTTTCAACACAAAATAAGTGTTATTTTTTTAACATTACCGTGTGATATTGTACTAGTTGTGATATAGTTCAAGACCGTTCTACAACTATTCCAGGAAGCTCCAATTATGTCCAATTTTGAGTACTGATATGAAGATTTTTTCTCATAATTTTCCTACCTCACGGTACGATATTTCTAGCGATATTTTGTGAAGAATATACTACTTTTTCCTCTAAAAATGCCTTCACAAGACTTAATCCAAAGAATGAAGATGTAAAAGTGCTTAGAACAGTTATTTCTTCATGTCGTCTGCACTGAAACGGAGCAAAGGATCATGGTCTATGTAGTTCCCTTTGTTTTTTTTAAGCTATTTCTGCATCATAACTATTAATTTAAGCAAAGAGACTTGTGATTCGATATATTGTGATGGTCCCCGATATTATTGTGAGACCTTTGACGATCCCTATTGATTAGTATCTGGCTTTTGTATCTTCTGGCTAATTTGGAAAACATGGGTCCTACTTTGTTCCAATCTCTCTTTACCAATCAAACCTCAACCATTTGTAAATATTATCTCTACCACCTTTACCTTCCTCTGCAGCAGAAAACTCAGCCTCCTCATCCTCTCCTTCACCATCACCAATATCTAGTCCCTGAGAGGAGATTTTTCCCCACCAAATCTATCATGCTTCCCTATCATCTCATCACGGACGTCCTACCTGTCAGGATTTAAGTGCATTCGATAAACGCTCCATCACGCTCATTTGTCTTTGTCTCCCGGTGGGAACGACAGGTAATAAATAGCCGCCATGTTTTTAAATCAATATCCAGCATTGTGCGTATCATTTGAGTGACAGTTGCACTAATTATGTTTTTAATAATGTATCTTTGACGCTGCACATCTATCATCTTAAACATGAGCCAGTCTGAGACGCTCCAGTGCAGAAGGTGTTGGATTTTGCCCTGTGGAAAAGGTCACGTCACAGAGCGCTGCAGGAAAAACCAGGTCAGTCTCACACAGGAAGATTTTCTGATCCATGTGTCATGTTTTAGTGTAAGATTTGGTGCTACTTTTGGTTTGGAGAGTCAAGAGCTTTCCTTAGAATCAAAATCGAGTTGAAATTTTAATATTGTGAAACCCTAATAGTGATTACAAAAAAAGACTATTTGTTCAAGGTGCACTGTATAACTTTCAGTTTTTTTGTTTTTGGGGGGGTTTGGGGGTCCCTCTGCTGCTTTTTTCGATGAATATGTCATTTCTCTGCCTGGAATGTTCTACAGTGTGACATTAAACAGCTCTACTTTACATTTATTCAACTACTGGGGTTTTGATAGCTCAAAAATACCTAGAAAAACAGACATTCTGCATGCAAAAGCCCAAAAGCCTCGATTGCAGACTCCAGCAGCGCAGAGAGGCTCGAGCCGCCAGAAGCAACAAGTGAGGATCGACTACTGACGGTGAAGAAGAGAAACTGAAAGTTGTTGAAAGAAAACGGTTCGGGAATGTATTTTTTTGTGTTTTTCAAAAAATATAATTCACTCGTAAATAAATAGGGCTAAAAATGACATAGGCAATCGAGTCTTTTGGACTTTCGCATGTGCAGTGGGAAATCAACAAAGGTAAGTCTAAGGCTGCTTATAAAGTTGTTTTATAATGTTTCTAGACACTAATGAGTGAACCAGGCAGAGTGTTTTGTTTGTTAGACTCGTGGCTGTTCTAAGATGGGTTAAAGTGGTGTTAAGCTTCATCAGTCATCATAAAATTGGTGTTTTATGTGGAAGTTAAGAACTTGCCCCCATCACTACACTAGTTTGTTGCCTTGACAGACTCACTGCCACAGTGAGATGTCCGCCGAGGCAAGACTGATCTGTGCCGTTTTTTGGCTTCTGACACCGACCACCTCTAGTAATGGACTTTAGCGTCAAATGTGCCGGAGTTCCCCTTTAATGTTCACCATCGATATCTGAAGGAAACATCTGGCTGGACAGGTGTGCTCAAATGACAATCTATTACATCCTTTGGTTTTACTCTGGCTATTGATTATTTTGCTCACTGTAATCAATAGTTTATTCAGTAGAGTATGTTTTGTCTCGACAGTGTAGTAAATGTAAAAATGGTTTCTCTTTGTCTTATTTCTGAGGTTACAGATTGCTAAAATGTTTGAGACCGAAAACAGCATTTGAAATTTGCACGTGTCTCACTCTACACAGACATGGTACAATTTAAGACTGCATCATGAAAATAAATTTGTATTTGCAATGTTTTGTAGTGTGACATAGTTAAGATTTTATTACACAGCAGGTTTTAACCTAAGGTGTCAATGAAAAGAATTGCACGATAATTACACAAATTAAAAAAAAAACATAAACCAAACCTTCCTATTTTTTTTTTCTAAAGACTACAATGAAATTCCACATTTTACGCTTTATACGACCATTACACCTTTATACGCTTGCTTAAAAATACCATGAATTGTTTAGACACACCTCATTAAAGTTGTATGCTGTAAAATCGTGTGGTATGGGCCTTATGAATGTGACTGTGTCTGATTCTTAACCATAAACTTACTCATTCAGAACCCTTCAAATGAATCCTACATTAACCAGCCCATTACCCCATCCCAGAGTCTGTGCCCTGGCCCATTTTTTGACCTGCTCCCTCTAGTGGGCCTCTGGGGAATGGAGTTTCACCATTCACTGGACTGTGACCCTCTGCACTGGAAATGTGGGCCGCGCCGCAGGGTTAAAATGCCATCCTAACCTTTTCATAGTCCACATGGGAATACATTAGGAGACTATTTAGAGATGGTGGAGGAAGTAGAGCGGCATAGGTGGAGGGGGAGTAAAAGGTTACAGCAAGAAAAAAAAAAAAGCTATATGTGCAAAATACTCCTGCCTTACAGCAAGAAATAATAAAAATGCCTTATACTTGCAATGCCCTTCATAGGCTGGTAGAAGCATTACAGTACTGTCATTATTCACTCCATGCTCAGCGGTGGTAAGAGACGTTTGTAGCCACAGCTGCCCTGGGGTAGACTGACAGAAACAAGGCTGCCAATCTGCACCAATCACTCACTCACCACAGTTACAGGCCACGATGGTAAAGTGTCTTGCCTATGAAATCTGCGGACTTTAATCTAAGTGGAAATCGAACCTCCAACCTTCGAGTTAGTGGATGAGAGCTCTAACCACTCAGAGACAAGAGAGAGTACAAGGTTTGACTCCTAAATCCAATATGACTTTCTGTGTGGACCTCATTGTTCACACATCATCCATCCATCTTCTTCCGCTTTATCCGGGGCAGGGTCGCGGAGGCAGCAGTTTAAGTAAGGACTCCCAGACTTCCCTTTCCACGCATACTTCCTCCAGCTCTACCGGGTCTTCGAAACAGTCACGCATCATTTTGAACAAAATCAAACTCTCACCTCAGATGAACAGAGTTTATCATTGTTCCTTGATTCTGCAGAAATTCGCAATGTATTTCAGTCCCCTATGATTCTCTTTCCTATTTTTTCTTCTTGTTAAGCAGCCATATTCATTTTGATACAGATGGACGACCATATGTGTTCTTGGCTAATCCACTTGTCAATCACACCCACCTGAACTCAGGGAGAAACAACTGGTGACCAGATTCACATCTTCATAAAATATTGGAGTAGTTACTGTCCCACACTTGTCTAAGTGCACTTGGACAGCTGAGTAACTTTCTAAAGAACTGTCTCCACACTCAAAATAGCCTGAGAAGAAGAGTTTTATTCAAATCCAGTGTGGGATGTCAGTATTTTTTTCAGCCGCAATAAAACCATAACTTTTTTTGCTCAGTTCACAGCCCAATTGTGGAGCGTTTGAGACGTTGTTACAGACAGATCTGCCTACTGTGCCGTACCAGAGTGTAAGTGTCTGTTTGGAGAGTGAAAAGTACAGTGGGACCTGAATAATGCATCTCCCTCTGCAGCAGCTGTCTGCACCAGAACAAGACAAACACGAGCAGAGTAAAAGCTGTGGCGAAACTGTGTGGGAATACAAGTCACTCAAACCTGCAGCCAGAGCAAAGGGTCAGACTGAACGCCCAGTAAACGCTCCGAGTAAATGCTCAGGCCCTGTCCACACTAGTACATATTCAAGTCGTTTTCGTTGCAGATGCAGTGTTCGTCCACACTAATCTGACGGAAAAAGACTCCAGAGACGGAACGATCTGGTGCTGCCAGCTCCCAGGAATTCATCTGAGTACAGATCTGACCCGGCACCGTGTGGATGCCTGAAAATGCTGACGTAGGAGCTCTTATTGGATTGTGTCTTCCTTGCGCCTTCCTGATTCGCTGGGTTTGTGACATCAGGCATACAACGCCATTACGGAAAACAGTTTAAACAAACCCCAGACAAACGAGAAACAGCGTCGGTCCACGAAAATACTGTTTTTTTTTAATCGGCTGCTGCTATAACTACGGCAACTTCAGACACGGTGCTCCACTTCCTTGTTTTTCCTGCCCACGTGATGTTGTGACGTTGTAACGACATGACGCCAGCCTAGTTATGTGATTAGCGTTTCAGCATTTCAGACAAATCATTTCCGATACAGTGATTTGTTTCAGTGTAAACGTAGTCTCAGAGTAAAGGCTCAGTGTGGCATCTTGTCACTATATTTATATACAAGTGTAGTTGTTACTTTGTCAATAACAAGGTGTACAGGTCAGTGTGAATGTAAACTTTATGTTTCTTGATTAAATAGTAGGATTTTATAGGGCTGTCAAAAGTACTGAAAATCAGATACTTACTGATACCAAATCTAGCATCAAAAGTTGATACTCGTACTCATCAGAGGACAGAAATGAATTTTTACTGAATAGTTTTCGAATGATCTTGAGCTGTATCAGAATAAGTACACAGATATGAGACCACATAGTAATATAAAAGAAAGTACTGACATTATTACTATTATTATCATCGTGGTATTGATTTTGAGTCCATCTCTTGGTATCAAATTTGACATTTGCACACCAGCACTGATGCACACACCACTTTAATACTGGACAATGTGGATGAAGTGTCTTGCCTAAGGACACAATAATAGTTTTAGGCACTGACATCTCACTGTGTCTGATATTCTCAGCGGTCTCACATCCAAATACTAACCAGACCCCACCCCGCTTAGCAAAAGAGATGCTAAAGTGTTTCATTCGGCTGCTTATATATTGCAGCTCATGATTTTTAACTCCACATTTAGAATAGTTTTTAGGGATGATCCTGTTTTTGGGTTATTGTGTCAGTGTGATTAATTAGCTTCAATATTATTACTTGTTATCGTGACAGGCCGAAGAATGAGACTTAAGGATGCAGTGAAAAAGGACCTGAAGTTTGAAGGGTGAGTTGAAGAACAGAAGTGAGGAAGGACTTCTCAGATGTAGAACAAACAGATAATACAAGAAAACAGTGGAAACAGTGTTTCTAAAATCACATTTGAACTCCTTCGGTCTGTCAGTGATAAAGCGCTGCTGTGTCCCGAGAACCAACTCCGGCTGTCCAATCCGACGTCAGGCACAAGACACAGCTCTCACAGACGAACTGAAGTGGAAATAAATGAAAACAAACTCATGCCTCAACATGTAAACTCACTATTTTTCATACACTTTTTAAAGGGCCCATATTAAACTATTTTCTGATCTGTTATTATGTCGTTTCCTCATCGAAAACGGACCTGGACTGCGTTTTGTTTCATTCACACATGTTTAACACACAAATCCTGCATATTTAGGCTGAATTCTTCTCTCTATTCCACCTCCTGATGTCATGCGGTGATACAGGAAGTGCTCCACTGTGTTTTTAAACTCCATACACCTTCACTAGAATCATCTGGAAATCATTGAGCAGCATCAGTCGTAACTCCAAGGTAAGAATGTCCAAATTATACAATAACCATCATTTATTATTTACATCACACAAACTATATGTCGTAAAAAATAATAATGAACGTTTTTAAAGCTTTTTTATAATTATTTTGATGGCAAATTAATATTTTTCTCATGCAAATTGTTTGTATACTGAGTAGTTTTAGAGTGGTTTAAAAACAGCAGTCAAGGAGAGATTTTAATTTAGCAGCGCTAGTAGTAGCAACGCTTTTGTGATTAGTCTATCAAAATAAATAATGTAATAGCAAAGAATTTATTTATTTTTTATTTTATTTATTGTGTGTGTGAATAATTTGGATTAAAATTGTGGTTTTATTTTTCTTACAGTCATTGTACACAAAGATTCCTCACTGTCCCTAAATTTGGGGGTCGTTTTTGGCCAATTTTTTCTGGAGACTTTTTCTGATGGAGGCTCAGTCACCAGCTTCTCTCCACGGATATGCTGCCCGGAATGTTCCACAGTATGGCATTACACTTATCTATCTCTACGGAAACAGCAGGTGATGCCATAGTGCCAAGGTACCTGTCAGATCTGTGGAGAGCAAGCCCACTCACAGTAAGAATGCAAATGAATAAAAAACCCTTGTGAGTAAATGCAAAATGGATGCGTTTAATGCCATAAAGGGACATTTCAGACAAAAGTTTCACCGTGTAGCTCTTGTATTCACCTCAAAACAAGTAAAAATGGACATCAGGGAGCCACGTTTGCTGGGGCAGATATCGGTGCACGTCTGAATTTATGAAAATGGGAAAAAATCGCTCGCTCTTTTCTTCAAACATAGATTTTTGGTTTACGAAAAGGGCTTGTGCAAATTGCAATTCTTAATCTCAAGGACGTCTGCAAAATCATGACTTTTTATCAAATAGGGTCTAAAAACGTATTTGTGAAGAGAGAGATTGTATTTAGTTTTTCTTTTCCGTTGAGCAAACATACTGAAGGCTGTTCTGTCGTCCATAAAGTCTCCGCGGTTCCCCCTGTGCAGTATATTTCTGACGTTAACCTCAATAACAAACACTGAGCTAAGTTTGTCCAGGTAATGCATCTCTGACACTGCACCAGAGAAAGATTTGGACTCCATGGCCTAGTTCTGTCTCGCCTCTTCTCCTTCTCTCTCCATCCTCATTTCTCCCTCTTCTGTCTCTCTGTCCTTTTTTGCTCTCCTCCTCTATCGATTTTCTCTTTCCCTATCCCACCTCTCTCTCTGACTCCTCTTTCCTTCCCCGTCTCTTCTGTTAAAAGTCTTGCTGTCCCTTTCTTTCTCTCTTCTCTCCTCTTCTCCTTCTCCTATCACTGTTTTCGCTCTCTCTCTCCCTATTTCATCTCCCCCACTTTCAGGTCCATCTCTCTTTTCTTCCAGTCTCTCCCACCTCTCTCTCTCTCTCCCCTCTTCCTGTCTCTTTTTTCTTTCCTCTGCCCTGTCCTCCTTCGCCATTACACCTCTCTATCCCATCTCTCTCTCTTTCCTCTCCCTCCTCTTTCCTCCACTCTCTCACTATCTTTCCTTGCCCACTCTCATCTCACCTCTTTCTCCTCTGTCCTGCCCTCCTCCATTATTTCTCTGCTCCCTCCTCTCTCTCCCTTTTCTCTTTCCTCTGCCCTGCCCTCCTTCTCTATTACACCTCTCCTTCCTATCTCTTTCTCTTTCCCCTTCTCCTCTCCCCATTCTCTCTCTCCTCTGCCTCTCTTTCTCCTTTCCCCTCTCTCCCCTCTCTCTCATCTCCCTGTCTCTCTCTGCACCCCTCATCCTCTCTTTCTCACTTCTTTCTCCCCTGTCCTGCCCTCCTTCTCCATTACCTCCCTGCCCTCCCTCTCTTTTCTCTCTCTCTCTATCCTCTCCCCTCTCTTCGCTCTCCTCTCCTGCTCTGTCTCTTTTCTTTTTCCTCTGCCCTCTCCTCCTTCTCCATTACACCTCTCTATCCCATCTTTCTCGCTTTCCTCTTTTCCTCTCCCCTATCTCTCACTCATTTTTCCCCTCTCTCCTCTGCCCCTCTCTCTCCTCTCCATCTCTCTTTCCCCATTCCTCCCCTCTCTCCTCTCTTGTTCTCTCTTTTCTCTTTCCTCTGCCATGTCCTCCTTCTCTTTCTCCATTACACCTTTCTGCCCCTTCTCGCTCTTTCCTCTTCTCCTCTCCCCTATCTCTCTCTCCTCTGCCCCTCTATCTCCTCCCCACCTCCCTTCCTCCTTTCCCACTCTCTCCACTCTCTTTCTTTCTCATCTGTCCTGCCCTCCTTCTCCATTCCCTCTCTCTCTCTGCTCCTCTCCTCCTCTCTCCTGTCGTCCTCTCCGTCCTCCAGGCGGTGTTTGTTCCTGCTCCAGAGAGAGGACGTCCTGGAGTGTCCCACATACTCCTGTCCTCCCGGAGTCCTACAGGTGGATTCAGGACGCGGCATTTCAGGTAAAAAAAAAAAAAACACTTCACAGTTGCACGAGCTCAGATCCGGGGCTCAGAGATTCATCACAACAGTTTTAAAACCCAACGTGGTTCAGACGTGTGGAGGTTCAGTCCCTGCTGTTGTTATGTCCTTGAGCAAGACAATTCACCCACTTAGCCCGAGTATGAATGTGACATGTGACTAGAGTTGGCCGGTAATACGGTAATCTTGTAAATTTTGTTTATATTCTTATTTTTATTATTATTTCTATTTTTATTATTATTGTTTATCTTAATTGCATCACACTTTTTTCCTTTTTTGCTCCAAACTGTCCTGGAGCTACTGTGACTGTTGAATTTCTCCACTGCGAGATCAATAAAGTCTTATCTTATCTTAATCTGGTATCCTGCGGTATCAGAAAGTAGCAACGGTATCCGCATAAGGACCTAAAACCACAGCGCCGACTTCCTCCCCTCCGCTCTCTCTCCTCTTCAAACGTTGTTACGCTCGGAGATTTCCCTCCACACGCAGAGAGGAAGAAGAAAAAAACCTGACTGACGCTTCGTGGGTGATGTTGAGCCGAAAAGTTTGCGATGGAGACGTTTTATTGGACGCCGAGAGTCGAGAGGGGACGAGGCTGAAGAGGAGAAAGTTCCTGCTCAAGGATGAAGTCAGACTTTCACGGAGGAGACGGTAAAGCCGATTTATGGTTCTGCGTCAAAACTTGCACAGCGTCCGTGTCGACCGCCGTGCACCTCCGAAACTTTCTAACTACGCCTCAAATCGACGCAGACAATAACAGCTGTGACTGGTCCTCTCCACCGCTCTACATTTCCGGTCCTCCGCTCATTATGGACTTTTGAGTAATAATGTGTTTAATGCAGCTTTGCGCACATTTGTTTACGTTTTACAGAAACAAAACTTAAAACTGAATGTTTAATTTGCATACAGTATAAGCGCCGATAAAAACAGCTCATGCACTGAGGTTGATGCCGATCGAACGCGCAGCAAAGTTTGGTTTGATCAGAACTTGTGCCTCGTCTTCGCTATTCTGTTTCTGAATGGTTTAGGTGCAGCTACAAAATAATTCTTATTTACAATATGGTACATGTATGGAGTTGTAAATATGTTACTTGATGTAAATAATCTTTGAGAGAGAACTATTTTGATCTTTTATCTTATTGTATTTATCTTATTTTTGAAAACTTGATTCTAACTACATGTTCTTGTTCGGTTGCATCTGTAACGAAGAAAATTTCCCCTCTGGGATGATTAAAAGTAATTCTGATTCTGTATACCCCGGTAAAATGCTGGAAATGTGTAACGGTATGAAAATTTGGATACACAACCCTACGTGTGACTGAGTGATGGTGGTGGTCAGAGGGGCAGATGGCGCAGATTTGCAGCCTCACTTCTGTCTGCGTGTGGAGTGAATTAATACTGTGCATTGTAAGGCATCTTTGAATGTCTAAAAAGCAAATGCATTTCAAAAACTCTCTCATGGAATAGCGGATAGTTAAAGAAGATAAAGATGATGCCATGCCTGATTTGTGTGCAATTTTAATTCAAGAATTAATTCATTATACTAAATTTAATTCAATATTGTGAGACGGGGTTGGCAAACAGTTCACACTATTCCTCTTCTTTATCCGGAGAAAGTCCATTAGCTGAGATTTGTTTGATCCAAATCCAATAGCAGTTTCTTTTATTTGTGCCTTGGTTATGGCCACTTTATCTGAACTTGCTTCAGTCAGTTTGGTTTCTTTATAGAAGAAACACTGTAAATCTGTAGCTCTTTGTGTACGAGAGGGAAAGAGTGTCTCGGTTGCACACAAGTCTCTCATCCATCTTAATTTGGGGGACAGCTCCAAGCTCGAGCCGAAGGGAAGTGGACGGGTCGGTTGTGCATTCAGTCTTTAAAGAAATGATCTAGTCCAAACTAGTCCAAACATTTTCTTGTTAAAGTCAACCGTGATACTACAGAATATTGGTTCCAGTATTGGTTAATATTGATACTGATCTGCCGATTAGGGCTGGGTGATCCGATTAAATTTGATTCGACCGTATAGCAGCATCCAAAACTTTCACCGTGTTGTAAAAACTTTTCTTCTCCACTGAATAAATAAATATGGAGGGTAATTGCCTCCATGACTGCTTTCCACCTCCCTCTGCCCTTTTCATATGGTGCACAGCAGGGATGGGCATTGGATTAAATTTTCTTAATCAATCATCGGGCAAATTAATGATCAATTATCGATAAATCAGTAACATTTTTATATTAAAATTGTCATCATTATTATTACTGATCTGCATAAATAAACTCAACTTTCCAACATATAAACCACAACTACTATAGAGCCACATCAGCCCGTGTGAGATTAGAATGTTTTTAATGCAGCTTTGGCACATTTGTTTACGTTTTACAGAAACTAAACTTAAAACTGCATGGCTCATTTGCATAAACTGTAAATGCTGAAGAAAGCAGTTCTTTCCTTATGCGCTGATGTGGTCGGCTTCGGTCGGACTAAAGGACACGACTCAGTGGATTATATGAGCGTTCTTTCTGTTACAGAGATTTGTTTGTGCTTGTGGCGTTCTCGGGGGAAGGCGAGAGAGACGCACGGCAGGAAGTGACTATGGAAAGACTACAGGAAGTACTGGCCAATGCAAAATGTACACGCTGTATGAAAACATTTCTTAAATATCGATTTTCTGAAAAAACAAATCTCTTTGACTTGCCAACTCGATTTTTAAATCAAATCGATTTACCGGAGTTCAATACCGTTATATTTTTTGCCGCTGCTCCAGCCTCTCTGTGTGCACATGTGTCCATCACAGATTATCCTCAGTGCATTAGATTTGTGTTATCAAACAGATTCATGAGTAAAAATGGACATCAGGGAGCAGATATTATTTTTACACAAGTGAAAAGTTAATTCATGATCTTTATTTCAAGTTAAGACACATTTTTTGGCTTTACTGTGGATTTTAAAATATAAATATCGGGATTAACAAATTTCGGTTATCGCTCACAGCAGAAGATAAGATATCCTTTATTTGTCCCACAATGGGGAAATTTCAGTGTTGCAACGCACAGTAAAGAGAACAGCAAGAAATAGTAGCAGCAATAGAAGTACAGTTAAGTTAAAAATAGACAAACACTATAAAGATCTATAAAGATAAGGATTATAAAACTATGTATCTTAGAAGGCCAAATATCGTGATCTAAAAATCCATATCGGCCCCTCCCTACAAAGACTCACATAAATATATTTGTCTGAGCTGTCAGAGCAGTTGGTCGACATGAGCGTGTTGTCAGTGGGTAAAACGCTGTGTGAAAAGGCCGACAGCTCTCGGGCTCAGAGGAGGTTTGTTTGTTTTGAGCCCCGGGGCGGCTCTGACCATCTGGAGGGGCGGAGACTGTCACTTCTAATTGTGTCACATTTGACTGGCCATTCGCTCCTCTACTCCACAGCCCACAGCGGAGTACAAGAGCGAAAACTGCACCTCTCAGCGGGCTCAGCGCTGAGTCAATGGAGCCTCCGCAAATACTACAAATGAAGAAGAAGATATACGGCGCAAACAGGGCCACGCACAGGCTTCGGAGGGGTGACTGGGACTGTAGCCAGAGCGAGTGGCAATCTGAAACATGTGAATGGAAAAAAAAAGCTGAAACTAATAAAAATCAACACTGAGCTCCATGAATATGTTGACGGGGCTTCATTTGGTTTGTGTATATGGGACAAAATGAAATGTTACCATAAGAATAAACCACAGAAAGTCATTAGAACAATCATCTTTTTGAGGAAAGTGGAAATTAGACAGATTTTATTGATCCACAAGGGAAATTACGTGGACACAGCAGCTCACACAAATCACATTATATGGCAATAACACAGAGAAATGGTTTAAATAAGACATCAGAACTAAGACAAGACAACGTGGTCAAAACTAAAGATGCAATGATGCACTACGCGGGGTCACTTCTCCACAGCTCTGACTTGTAACAGGGGTCTCCAACCTGTCGCTCGGGACCTACCAGTAGCTCTCCACCCCCTTCCAAGAGAGTTCTGAATCACATGTACTGTGCTGAATAACTCAAATTTGATTGATTTAATGTCTTTTTCCATTGTAAATGTATTATTCTGAGGCCAGATTTTGTGAACTGGATCATGGGTTGTGTTTTATAAGCATCTAACTTGCTTGCCACGGCTCTTATATTTACAAAATTATAATTATTAAATAGAATGAGTAGGTTTCTGGCTCTTTTGTTTTAGAAAAAGTAGCTCAAAGGAGGAAAAAGGTTGGAGACCCATGACTTAGATAAATCTGTTTAATGAAAATATTCAGGGCAAAGCAATCACATCTCAATGGTGGACCCCAAGATAAAAAGTTACATAGTGCATCTCTCACTTTCGCTCTCTGCTGTCACTGTTCTCTCTGTTTCCTCAGTCCCTCTCTCCCCTCTTTTGGTTTAATCTCTCCTATCTGATCTCTCTCTTTCCTTCAAGTTTTCCTTCTATGGTCAATTGTACTTTTTTTTTTTCAATCAATCAATCAAACTTTTTTTATGCAGCTCTTTTCCACCTTCAAGTCACTCAAAGTGCTTTACCTCAAGGAATCACTCACCCATTCACACACATATTCACACACCACTGTACACAGACACTGGGGGTAAACCGGGTGAATGTCTTGCCCAAGGACACAACAACTTGCATCTGTGGCAGCTGGAATCGCGCCGCCGACCTGTGACTCAACCAATGATGTTCACGTCGAGAATAAGATTAAAACCGCCAACCTTCAGATTCTCATTATGGTATTGAAATTAGAAGCTTTATTTGCATCATAACTGCACTGTTTTGGAGATGTGCCAATGCCAAGAATAAAATCTATGATAAAAAGGCTGCAAAAAAAGACAACAAGAGAAAATCAGAAGAACAGAAATGAGTTTTATCTTATGAGGGAATCATTTTGTGGTTAGTTTCCTAATCCAGTTACGTTTTGTGCAATAACTTAGACTTAGCTGAAACACAGGAAATGACTTGGACAGAAGCTCACATATCACATTATAATACAATAACAAAGAGCAAAAAATATATATAGCTAAAAAATGGTAAGAAACTTCTAAAGTAGCTATAAAAAAATCAAGAGACAATATATGAAGGTATCAATAAGACTTAAATTATATAAATGTACGTACAGTAGGGGTCATTTCTCATTCCACACTATTAATGTCTCTCTCTTTTAAATTTTATGATGATTATTTACATTTTAATTTGTTTGTATTGTGATTTTAAGGTATTTCCTATTCTGTAAAGCACTTTGAATTACTTTGGGTACAAATTGTGCTATACAAATAAACTCGCCTTGCCTATATCGTGAAACTTCATTGCACAATTCTCAAATAGATTCAAAATGCATCTCAATTGATTTTTAAATAATATTTTTCACTAAAATTCATTACATTCACTGATCACATGATTTTAAACAAGAAATAGATTATATTTCAATTACAATTTGGTTCTCGTGAAGGTGTAGTTGACAATATTATGAGAAGTAATCTGGAGAAAGTATCGGGAAATATTGTGATATATATCGAATCGTGACATGCAAAGACTCAAAGCAAAGCACACCTCTAATGTACAGTAAGTAAAACACAAATATCGTCATATAAAAACAGTATATCACAGTTTACTGAACCTCAACTAAAACACATGCACATTTTGACCATTTCTGTAGGATTTTTTGGATGATTTCTGTTGCTATAATATCGCCTGAATATTATAATTGGGACAATCCAAACCAATAACATCATATACATTTCTGTCAGCATCGCCCACTCCTAACACACCACCACCGCGTCTGGAGTGAGTGAATAATGCTCTGTGAATGTCTAAAAACGCGCTATATAAAACTGATGCGTTATTATTATTATTACTTGTGCAGCTCATATGTACAATCGGTAACCGGTGAACTTCCTGTGTCAATATGCGCCTGTGTGTCCGGTCCGGCTCTATAGATCTGCTCTAATCCAATCAGCTCCTGGTTAAAGAACAGGCCTGTGGAGAGTGATGAGATTATCGAGGCTGTGTCTGTGTAAACAAGGACCTACGGCTCCCTCCCATGTCCCGCCCCCCCATAACCTCATTTCCTCCATAACCTCATTTCACCGGTAACCTCGTTGTAATATGACTTTGACATATCCTTCAAATAACGGCTGGGTGGGGTTAGGAACGGGGCGGCAAGATTAATCACCATCGAAATTTGAATGGACGCGATTCGTAAAGTGTCGTCATTTCCTCCCCAAACGAAAAAATATCCTGTCTTATTCTGCATAGAAGTGCTGACCCTGTAGTTTAGGTACAAAGATGAAATGAAGTCCTTGCATTTGTTTGTTAGTTCATATTTGAGGCTTTTCGTCAGTTCTTCAGGACGTGGTTAAAGTGTGAACTTTTCGATATTTTCCCCAAATCGTACAGCATTACTTCAGACTTAGGTTTGCCAAAACTATTGAAAATCAGATACTAATCGATTAGGGCCGGGTATCGATTCAAATTCCAAGAATCAAATTCAGATTGTCAAGATTCAGAATCAGTTATCACAGTTCAATTCAATCCAATCTGATCCGATCTCCGATTCGGGTTAGTGTTACTAGAACCATTTTTGAGCTGTTCCTGAGGTTGGTTGTATTTCCGTTATACTTCACCTCCATTTGTCTTGCAAACCGCTTTGCTTCTGTCCAAAGCATTTTTGTCTTTATCGTTTCTGAACCTGAAATGGTGCCAGGCGGAGCTTTGAGTGTTTCTGGTGTCTTCAAAGCCGGGACTTGGCTCACGGTGCCTCCAGTGTCCGACGCCGTGTTAATAGTTTTGATACAGTCAGACCACAAACGCCTGCACGAACTCACTGACGCGACGAGTGGGGTTAAAGTTCTCCGGAGGAAAATGCATTGAAAATTAAATAAATCTTTGAACGTACGAATCGATCTTAAGAAATTAATATGAAAATCGATTCAGAATCAGAAAATCGATTTTTACAACACAGCCCTATAATCTATACTGAAATTTGAGCAAGTCACAACACTAAAAAAAAGTCACATTCACACGACAGAAATGAACCTTTCCTGAATATCTTGATTAATCAGAGTAAAAATAAAGTACAAGTATAAGAGCACGTAGACGAGTATACGCCCATGGACCACTGTAGAATCTACCTCGACCACTGAGGGATTACACACATATAAGACCACATGGGAATATAAAAGAAAGTACTACAATTTAATGCTGAAAATGACATTCTATTGTCTAAAGAAAGCGTGTTTTTTATTATCATCATGGAGGCAGAAACAGTATTGAGCAGTGGTACTTAACCCCTGAAGACCTAAGGGCAATTTTAGTACATTTCTCCTCGCCTGGATTTTTTTCTTAACTTTGCTTTTAAAACTGCCCCTTTTACCCTATAATGAAGTGTTCTACATCCTTTTTTTTCAGTACAGCCTGTTATCTCACAATCTGCTGCTGTAGTTGTGTTATGAGGCTGTGATAAAAGCTACAGGACCAGAAATAGAGATGAAGAAAAAAAAACAGAAAATAAAATTCACACTCTTTTATATAAAACACACAGCAAACATGTAGAAACAACTTTTTGGACATAAAAAATGCTTAATTTAGGGCCTTAGCTAAAAAATGCAAGATATCAAGTCCATCCATCCATCCATCTTCTCCCGCTTAATCCAGATATCAAGTCTGTAAGTAAATTAAAAATATCCTTATTGCCCTAAAAACAAAAACAAAAAAAGTGTAATCGCTCCATTACTTTTCTGGTGTCAGTCATGGAAACAGCTCCTGTAAAGTCCAGGGCCAGAGCACAGAACAGAGCCACAGCACTTGTAATGCATTTCCATGTTGTTTATTACATTTGTTAATTTTGAGTGAAATAAACCTTTCAAATAAAAATAGAAAGGGATGCACAATTACGCACACCAAGATGCGTAATTTGCCATGTATGTGAGAATTATTTTTCAATCGCTAAAAGCAAACACAGTCAGAGGAATCGACCATCTTGACTCACTTCACTCTTTGGCAAAGTTTGGGTCGATCAAAATGGACTGAAGCGCTTGGCAGAAAACAAAGTTCCTACTGGACACTCGTTTTGGACACGTCATCACGCAGCGTGAGTGTGACACAGGATAATGGGGGAGCTATGTACGGAAACCTCTATGTCTGCGCTTTTAGAGTTAAAGTAAGTACGTTTCTATCTTTTACGGTTCAAAAGTTGTGTGGTTATATAAAGCATATTCCTCGTTATCGTATACCATACTGTAGGTCTTCAAGGGTTAAGTAAAAGCACAGATATTGAAAAACAAAAGAAAAAATGTATTAAAAGCAAAAGTATCATGTGAAAAAATCCACTCAAGTGTTAAAGTACTTGTTTAAAAATGTACGTAAAGAGTGAAAAGTAAAAGTATTTCAAGCTAATTTTGAGCTATAAAACAGCTTCATTAGTGCTGAATATTGTTCAACAGAAACAAAAGTCTCAGTCTTTTCAGCAGGTTTTACACAAGAGAAATAACTTTTACTTTTTAGTCCAGTTCAAAAATGTAATGGAATAGAAAGTACAGATACATTAAAACTAATATGATTTTGGCAGATCCTCCAGCACTTCTGGACAGGGTTTAGGACATACATTATTGTCCTCTGCCTCCGGTTCTGTAGTTATAAAAGTGTTAATAAAAGAAAAACAGCTGAGGTAAGCTTGTAAAATGTGCTGCTGTGATATTGGAGGTTATCGGCTCGGGGGCAAAACAGAAACACAGAAACAGAGAAAGTGTAATATCCAAACTACGCTTTGTGCCAAGGAGCGAAATACAGTAGAAGTAGTGAACCTGCCACAAGCAAGAGCAGTGTCCTATGTTTTGTTTTGTTGTTTTTACACTGGTTTTATCGTATTGAGCTCAGACGGGCGTGATTGACAGGTGGATTAGCCAATCAGGGACATGCACGTTCTGTCTGTGTCAAAACAAACATGGCTGATTATGAGGAAATAAAGAAAAAGTGTGAGTAAAAGCAGATGGAGCAGAGTTCAGAGTTTGGGTTAAAAGTTGTTTAAGTTTAAGAAATGAATATGAAATCAATTTTTATTGGTTTATCAAGACTATATAAAATGTAATTAATAAAAAAACATATTTATATTGCCCAGGCCTACAGAAAAAAAATAACTTTGTGGTTTTCAGCCAAATTAACACTAAAGCACTAAAACTGTTCAGAAGTGAAATAAGTTTTGATTTTGTCCTAAAAGAAACCTGACCAATGAGCTTCTCTGTTTGTGTCACTGAAATAACAAAAAGACTCAAACAGTGACCGTCCACCACTGGTTCCAGCAGTAAATTTCATTCATTTTTCCCATAGATTTTTCATTTTAAAAACATTATAAAGGTTTGCAAACTTGCTCAGGGCTAATCAGCTATAACGACAAGACTTTTATTTAAAATCTGTTTCTGAAACCATAAACCACCAAGTTATTACGGCATTTTGCCACATCGTGCATTTTAAACATGCTTCTTGGGCTTAATACTACTACTACTACTGCTACTGCTACTACTGCTACTGCTACTGCTACTGCTACTGCTACTGCTACTACTGCTACTGCTACTGCTACTACTACTACTACTACTACTGCTACTGCTACTACTACTACCACTAATACTACTACTACTAATAATAATAATAATGCATCGGTTTTATATAACACTTTTTTGGACACTCAAAGACACTTTACAGAGCATTACTCATTCACTCCAGACCCAGTGGTGGTGCTGCTATTGTAGCCACAGCTGCCCTGGGACAGACTGACAGAAGCGCGTCTGCCATCGGCCCCTCCGACCACCATCATCACACACACACACCACTTTCATACTAGCCAATGTGGGAGATGTGCCTTGCCTAAGGACACAAAAACAGTTTTTATGACTGGCGCCCTCTTGTGGCACCTGGTCTCCCATCCAAGTACCAACCAGGCTGAGCTTCTGAGATCTGACGGGATCAGACTTTGACAAGTCGGTGTGGCCACAAAACCACTGTGTTGTGAATGTTACTTAGCTCATAGCTGGTTAGCCTCCACATTACCTTCGAGCTCTTAATATTGGATTTTTTTTTTTTAATGTATTGGAAAAAATGAGTGGAAAATTTGCTTCCAGAACCGGAGCGGACTTCAAAGTGGGCGGGACTGTGGAACTTCATTGGACTATGTTTTGTTTTTTGTTTCTTTGCTTTAGTTGCAGAGAAGATGGTGACCTGAGGGAGAGATCTTCTGTGTAGAAAATACAGAGAAACAGACTGGATCCCAGGCTACTAAAGATCAGTACTACAATACGAGGATAAGATGAGGTTTAGGTAGTATAAATATAGCAGTAGCAGCAGTAGTAGTATAAAGGTGATAGAAATTAAAAGCTGCAGTTACCAATAATATGATTCATTACTATTATATTTAATTTTGCCTTATTAATTAATGTATTTTAATTTCATGAACTGCATGCTTTGGAGACTGTTTCTGGACCCAACACCCAAGCTGATCACTGACAACAAGAACCGACTGAATCTCGATCTTGATTCAAATTTGATTAATTTCCCGAAGCTGAAGTAGTGACACAAAGATTAAACTTTTTCCTCCTCTAAATTAAATGTTTATACTTCGGGTGTGTTAATGGGATTTAGATCAATAGTATTTTGGCCAGCAGCTTTCTCAAAATGAACAATTCTTCATTAAAGTCCTATTCACAGCAGCTAAAGCGGGGAACCGATGAAAAACGAGGTCCTCCTGGCTCCGACGTAACGCAGATGCAGAGATTAGAAAACACAAATGCTCTTAATTGGTTTCTGAGGGCCGTGTTTTGGACTTTCTGTTAAATTAAACAAAAGCAGAGGTGGATAAAGACAAGCCAGATAAATCCACTATTCAACACTAGTTTGGGTGCAGATGGACAGGATAAGATATGGAGTAAATACTCATTTGAACCCGTGTCACTGCTGAAGAGATTATTTTAATATTACAAAGTTAAACTTTTACAAAAGAGTTTTATAACAACGCTGGGTTTACATGAACTGCAGTCCAGGTTCAGAAAGTACTTTGAGAGTTACTTGCAGACGGCCTGTTACAACAAATGTGCTGCGTTTTGACCAAAGCTACATGTTTTTATGTGGATTTACGCAATAACATGACACTTAAAGGTCCTATATTACACAAAAGCCATATTATAATGTTGTTACCCTCTTTAAATCGTGCCTGGAGTTGTGTTTTGTTTCATTCACACATGTTTTATTAACACTTTATTATTTATCTGTCCAAAGCTCAAAATGCTCTGTTCCACCGTGTGATGAAGCGGTAGTTTTCCACTTAACATTAGCTACATTTGACCTTTAGTTCAATAAATTGACAGTTTCAGGGCTGAAGTGAAGGTGCAGGGAGTTTAAAAACACAGTGGAGCACTTCCTGTATTACCACATGACATCACAAGGTGGAACAAAGTTTTCAGTTTACGAGAAGAACTCAGCCTAAATATGCAGGTTTTGTGTGCTAAATGTGAACTGAATCAAAATGGAGTCAAAATGAAGTCTTTTTCTTAGTATCAAAATCAAGTTTAAAGTTGTAGCTTTTCTGGTGGAGGGTAGTGTTGGGCGGTAATACAATATTAAGGTATCCAGAGGTATCAAAAGGTAGCAACAGTATCAGTTTCATTTCCATCATTTAAAAAATCTGCAGTACATAAGGACCTAATATAATATTATAATTTACTGATACCTAAATTTGTTTGCGCAGCTCAAATTAATGTGTGGTTGTATTTTCAATTTAATGCTATGTCGTGGGTTTAGTCCTGTCCAGTCCTGGCAATACTGATACTGATACTGATACTGATACTGTGCAGATTTTCTTGTTCTGATGTTTGTGGCTCTAAACCAATGAGCATTCTCACTCTCTCTGAATGTACGAACAGTTTATCCTCAGCACGTTCATCATCAAGTCGTCCACGCATCTCTACTGCGTACGGTCGGACTAATGGGATCTCTACTCACTGCTCCATTATGGGTCTGTTGGGCTGAGACCAAACAGAGCAGGCGGTGGAGGGGTCGGAGCTTTACGCACCGCATCTTACGGCTCCATTGGTACAAGACTCGGCTGCGGAGCTGCTTCTGAATTGAAATGCACTTTTGAAATCCTGCCGTCTCCCGTGGTCAGCCTGTAAATACGGTAAATCCAAGCCTGTTCTGCTGGTTAGTTTCACTGTAGACCTGATACAAGTGGCTAAACGCGCCCGGTCGAGTTTGATCAGCTTTTCCATTGAGAAACACAGAGCCAGAGCCGTATGCACAAGTCCTGCT